>OX388152.1:2517500-5017500 GCA_947579745.1 Apocheima hispidaria | reverse complement strand
ATACTCACGTTAAATTGAGTCGGTTATTCCGACTATAGTTTCGATCACATTCGATGACCTTTATCAAGGAATGCTCAGCGAGACGCGCGCGACATCGTCTTGCCTTGTTATTAAAACAAAATGTGTCAAAACCACGTCAGTTTTCATAGTACTATTTAAATAGATTCTTGGTAACAAACAGAATAGGTATAATTGACCGAGTGACGATAAGGTCTAAAGGAGCAAGACGAAAGTTTGTATTTTGTGAGTTTGTGTGTACATTTGTCCGAAAATAACTTGCGAACCATTAATCCGATCATCATTAAATTTTGTAAGCAAGTAGTTCATTACAATATAATATTTCAGTTCGAGTATGAGTAAAATCGATTTAAAATAAGTTATTAGGGGTCGCGAGGTGTCATATCGTGTAATATTTTTTTTTAAAATTAATTACTGTGAATGTAAAACGCTGATGAATAGATGACAATTTGTTTTAGGGTTAGTTGGGGTTAGTGCATCAGCTAAATGATTTGAAGTTACCTATTCGTATTTTTAGCATTGAAGCATTTCAGTAAAGCCTCTCAAGTTCTTAACGTAACCGTTAAATAAAACTCGAACTCAATAAAACATTTTAAGGGAAAACGTAGCGCAAAACTTTTTGTGAGTACATAAAATTAAATATTTCTAAGGCAGAGGGCATCTAATTGAGTTTGTTCAGGACAAAACAAAGAGCTTCGGGAAACTTTTTAAATTGTGTGTCCGAAGTGTCGCAGACATGTTGATCTTTTCAACCTGCGCTACTTTGAGCACCTGGCCTTTGTAACTATGATATTCTGTGATCCAGTGGCGGACTTAGAATGTATTTCAGGTAGCGTCTGAGAGTTGTTTCTTTCGAGTTATAGAAACACGTTTAATGCGTTTAAGCACGTTTAAAGAGTTTTGTGTTAGGTTTTTCAAAGGAACATCTCCTGGGATACTTTTGTCTAAAATAAGTAATGGTTTCGGCTTCAGCCGCCTAGCCCCGTCCCTGTATCCGCTTCTGATGTGATCCGTCCCAAGTTAATATTATCTTTGGACGAGTCCATTTCCATGCTAGAGTGGAAGTTGGGGACGTCTAAGAAAATAGGGGCTAGTTCAAAACTTTTATTTATGAAGTTTAATTTACTTACATATTTCCTCAGTTTTGTTGAAAACTAGTTATGTAAAATTCTAGGAACGATCTAGCTGCAATATTATCTTGTCATGTTTCTTTCCAAGAACAAAAAAGCAAAAAAGACCCGTCCGAACAATTTATTTACCGAGCGAAGCGAAGTTTATAGCAACAAGTCGGTTTTCGTATGTTTGAATGTTTGTGTGTATGTCCAACGATAACTTCTGAAACGTTGACCCGATCTTCATGAAATTTTGACGGAATGTAGTTATTTATTTTATACTAGCTGTTGTTACCCGCGACTTCGTTCGCGTGGACAAAAAAAGTATCCTATGTCCATTTTTGTGATATTATTTCTTACAAGAAGTCCCTACTTATTTGACAAGTGGACATTTTGAGAAGCTATCAATTTATTATGGCTTTTTCTATTTCTTGTGACATTTTGACCATAACCTAATCTGATGAAGATGTCTTCTAAGGTAGAATATAAATAGTTGGTAACTTTATATTAAACAATAATTTTGAGTCAGTAAAACAAAAGACTGGATATATCACTGGATTTTCGGTGAAGGAAAACATCGTGAGGACACCTGCATAGTTCCGGAGAAGAAATACGATGGCGTATGTGAATCCGCCAACACGCACTGGGCCAGTGTGGCGTGGCCTAATCACCCTTCAAGGGTTATCTGCTCTCAGCAGTAGGATATTTAAATGCTGCACTCGGCACTCGGACGTAATATAGGAACGCACAAACATACATACTAAGACTTGACCACAGAAGAGGAAACATTTTTACCTTTACTTCTCTCTTCTGTGGACTTGACTATCCCTGTGGGTCAGTGGGAGGATTACCGCCTTCTAAGCTGTAGGTTGTGGGTTCGATTCCCACCCAGGACAGACATTTGTGTGATGAACATGGATGTTTGTTCCTTGTCTGAGTGTTTCTATGTACTCTATTTAAGCGTTCACAAAAAAAATAAGTATTTATGTATTCTATCAGTTATCTGGTTCCCATAGTACAAGCTTGCTTAGTTTGGGGCTAGATGGCGCTGTGTGTAAAAACACACCAATATATTTATTATATATTTTATTTATACTTACAAACTGACATACACCCCAAAAACCTTATATTCCTTCTTGGGCAGTCGCGTAAAAAGTACGAGATCTATCAAAAACAAACAATAAACGTTAGGTGGAACTTCGCATATAACATTCCGTGTCGAACTTTTTTACTGTTCCAAAAATTCCCGATATTCCCGATACTTTCTCCTACACCTATGATAAAATGTTATGATTGCACACGGGGCGAAAGAGATATTTTGTATCTATTTTATTTACAAAGTTTTCCTATATCAATACTGTATTACTATCAGGAAAGCTATCATGCACCCCCAAAAGTACTTACCGATTTATAGGTAACATTATTTACGGTAACAAATAAGTTACAACAAAACACGTAAAAAATAAGTTCAACGAATTGATAAAAGTTGCCTTTAGATACATTTTTATTGCTTGTTACATTTTCATTTTGACCGAGAGAAGCGCAGTTCTCAGACTCTACAGGATCATATCAGAGTTTTTGAGTGTTTGTGTCTATATTCGTCTTAGGATAACTTTAGAACCGTTACGATCTTCATGAGTCCTAATGCAAATATTTTTTTAAAATTAATAATAATATTTAATAACCTTTATATTTACATAGTGTAAAATAAAGTCGCTTTCCACGTCTGTGTCTGTATATCCGCTAACTCCTCGTACCAGTTAGATAATATTGCACGGAAGGTTAATAGGTACATAATTTTTCTTAATCACACCCGTGCGTAGCAGTTTGCTGGTTTATATATTTTTTTTCTTTGTAAGTAAATACTTACTGCAATGGATAGTTATTGTTAAGTTTGTTACAGTTTATTTTTAGGTTGCGAAGATACAGGGATTGCGAGGCCTCAGTTTGAGGCGATCAGCTAGTAATAACTTTAGTAGAAAACAAAAAATATGTAAATTAAAAAGTTAACAAGAATTACAAAACAAAAAGGGTAAAAAGGAATAACAATAAAAGTAAAACAAAGTTTGCTTGGCAATATTTTAAAAGTCGACAAAATACAAACAGTTAAATTAATTGATTAGCTTAGCGCTTTAAAACAAGCCTCAAGAAAAGCAAAGTAGCAAAGATTTATTTTACTTTCGGTAGCAATTAATGTTGAAAGTGAAAAATCTTCGGGAAACTTCCCGACGGGTCGGGTATCCGGCGCTTATTCGTTTTCTCTAAATTGGGTAAATTTTTCTTCGGAAACTTTGATTCGACCCCTTTTCTTGAGCAATCAAGCAATTCTTATGGCACCCGAGCGTCCCTGGGCACCACAGTGAAGATATTGTGAACCTTTTTTGCAGAAGGAAAGTTCCAATCCAATTGGTTCAGGCCTACTGCTTTAAAAAGAATCGAGTTTCGTTCACGTAACTATCAATTTTATCTAAATAAAAATATAGGACAAGTTCCTTTATACAAAACAAAACAAAATTTATATATAACAAAACAAAATGTATACAAACTAAAACAAACTATCTAAACTACTTAGCCTAGTACATAAAACGAATACTTGGATTACACCATTAAAGTTCAAAATGATTTTTATTTTACTGAGTGACGAGACGACCCGAAGCTTGCCCATAACAAGTCAGTGCCACCCAAAATTTAGAACTTCAACAGTTTAAAGCCATGCACGGCAATGCTCTGCGCTCGTCACCCTGAGATATTAGATAGATAAATAAGATAAATTGGCGGTTAATTAACTGGCAAAGGTGTGATACTTCCTCCAGCGGACTATGCAAAAGATTCATACACTACGCAAAATCCAAATATTCAAGCCATTTTAAATAATGTACATTAAAACAGAATCGACTTACTTCTCAATTTTTACTGTGAACTAAAATCACGCAAACAATAAACGTAACCGCGGCAAATACAATTAGGTTAATTAATGAATTAAGACCCGTCGAGTTTCTTTATCTCGTTATTAATTCGTCTCGAGCCAGACGTCTTGTGAGTGCAAATGTTTGAGATACAGAGTGCTAGGTGTTTGTTTTTGAGAAATATAATATGTACCTCCTGCAGGCTTAGCACGGACGCCGTGATAAAACTTTGTCCACCATATTTATCCCGCGAGAATGAGACGGATGTATCCATATTCTAGCTTTGGCACGTTGACGCGAAGACTAAACGGGTGGGCATAACTTTATCCCGGAGCGCGGATGAGAGATTTGGTCATTCCGACCAAATCTCTCATCTATGATATCGCGCGAACTTCAACCGACCATGGCCTGTATTCGGCAAGCAAAGTCACCGCGTCAGTAAGGTACGCTACACGGAAAAAAATAATTCTCTACAATACTACAAGAACGCTTAGTTAAAAAAAAATGTGTTATGTTAACGAGAATTTGTTTAGAGTAACTAAAATTCTTGTTTAGAAAACCGATCAGATTGTGAAGCGAACGATTTCATTCTAGTTAAACTCAATCTAGTAAATGTTAACGTGCAAATTGTAATTATTACAAACATTTGTAATGTATACAATCCATTCTTAATAATTACAATACCTTATTTATTAGTACAATGTGAATCGTAAAGTATACGAACGATATTGTTTTCGGAACGCGCTGGCTAGTATCAAAGGGTGTGAAAGGGGTGTGTGTGCGGCGGCGGGAAGAAGCAGTGCGCAGACCTGTTCAATCTTGTTCATATTCGACAGTTGCTTGATTGACGCGCCGTGGACGCATCTTAATTTCTTAATATTATATTCAGATATCTCCAAGTAAAAAAAACTGTAGTGCTGTGTATTAAATTCGGGATCCTTTAAAATTATTAATTGTGAAAATGGAATGCGACGTGGATGGAAAATCTTCTAACAGCATGGGATCTCGCAGATTACATCGACGTATTGACCAGTAAGTACCCACCTTACGAATTACATAATTGGCTGATGATTCGAATCATGAATCTGAATAATATCTGTTTCGGGTTTGAATTTGAGTGATAAGTGTGTATGTGAACCTATATGTGTCTCTGAATATGGCATCTAGTGTCTATGAAACAGGAGTAGGTACTATTATAAGACCTGTTTGTTCCTACCAGTACAGTACATATCTACTGGCTATCTTAGGCAATAAATGTGGTCCGTTCGAAAAATTTCCTACCTACAAACATTACCTAAGTATGCAGCCCGCAAACAAGCCATAGACCACCGCGCGACAAGCAGTACACGGACACTGAGCCACGAGTTACCGCCACCGAATCACAAAATCATGATTTTGTGATTCGGTGAAGGTAATGTCCGCGATATGTACGCCGACCACGCGAGGCGTCCAACGGCCACTGGAAGCGGCCACCGAACACCTTCGTTTACGCAGTAGGTACCTACAGCCACCGGCAGCGCGCGAAAGCCAGCACGCCTATAAAATAGTAAAATTCGTCAACCCGTCAATGATATCATCACCAATTGCATCAAGCAGCAAAGTGGTGGTGTGCTCACACTCACACTGGGTTTGGTCACAAGTTCGCAATTCTGAACTAAGCGATGGAACCATATTGGTGATGTGCGACAATATACGTGTCTCAAAACACTTTACCAATTGTATTCGCTTTTAAAAACATTTAAATAATAAAAATTGTTTTGTTTCAGAGAATGTCTTTGATGATATAGCCTGGATGGTTTAAATATCAACGGAACCTTGAAAAATGGTTGAAGAGAAATGGACAGACTCCTACCAAGAGATTAGAAGAATCCAAAAATATGTCAATTACAGAATATATATGGGACAATTTCCAAGCCTGAAGAAACTGACGGGATTTCAGCAACTGCATAGATTTTGAAATCCTCTATCCAGAATCTTCTGAAAAGTTATATGAGAACTTTGAGTTTATGCAAGAAAAAAATTATTGATTTGACCTCTAAATTTTTTATCAATATTATTTATAATATTATAATGTTTGATCAGTAAAAATAACAGGCAATTATAATACTTTTGTTTGAATTCATAGACGTGGCTTACCGCCTTAATATTAAATTAGTAAATAGCAATTAGTAATTGCCTTAGTATTAAATTTGATTATGATAATGTCCTGGATTAGTTGGTAAATACTAATATCATTCGTAATTAGAATAATAAAACTATAATTAATGTGTATTTAATTGTGAGATCTCCTGGATTTGTTAATAAATACTATTATAAGTAATAAAAATTATAAAACTATAATGAATGCTTAATAACTTATGCTTTTATTCCACTGAAAATTGTATTGTATCTTTTGCCTTATTTACTGTTGTGTTGTTTTTGTCTAAAGTTTTTTTACACACGCAGTTACTTTTGTTAAAATTTGTGTATATTTCTTCAAAAGATGCTCAATAAATAAAGTGTTATGTGTGAGCAAGAATGCTATTTACAGGGTCACTGGTAGTTATCTGACAACTTCTTAATGGCAGTTTCTGTACATCATAACAAACATCTTTAGTTCTACGACTTGCAAATTCACAAGAAACAACAGATGTTCCTTAGAAAAAGTTCATTGACATGCAACAGAATATTTGGAACAACTAAGTTTTTCTCGCGAATTTTCAAATGTTGTAGAAGCAAAAATGTGTGTTAATATGATGTACAGAAACTGCTGCTAAGAGGTTTTCATCTAGGTACCAGTAATCCTGTACATAGTATATGCCACCTACTAAATAGTAAAAGTGGCAAAAGGTACAATATAAACATTCCCCATTACAATATTATTAGTATTTAATACAATGCTACAGTGCATTCTGAACTATTCTAATCATTTACCAGAACTATAGATGTAGTTACTACAACAACATATTTATTTAACATTACATTACAATATAGTATTTAATACGACGCTACATTGTAATGTGTACGTTATATCCCGTAACCCGAAGTATTCTAAGCAGTAACCTGTATTAGAGTTATAGTTACTACAGCAAATCATTTATTCATCACAACAATACAATATATTTATGATTAACAGACTATGAAGTGGCTGTAACGAATTCACTTGTCCAGTGAACAGCCTGTCTAGTAATTCTAACTATACAACCATTTGCAACTACAATCTTCTTTTAACTAGAACAGTCTTGTAGTGGTAACAAAAGAGTCTGTCGTCACATATATAGCAAGACATTCTTGTTGAGTGTGCGATATTCTCGTTACTGCAACGAGATTTTTTTTTCCGTGTAAGTGAACGTGTATTTTTCTTGCAGATTACTGTACAGAAATCTCAAAATATCGAATGATTACAATGTAGTTTCTTTATCTTTTTAATTCTATATTTTATCTTTTGTCTGTAGAAATGTAATAGGGAGAATGCCCATTGCCATGCCCATTCACTCAGCTATCACTTCACTTGCGCGTCCACTCGGCTGCCAGAATCGACCGGCAGATTTTGTTTCAGGTAGGTGCTCATGTAACTTGTTGTTTTATTTTAATAACGCAGAGGTTGGTTTTTGTTTTATGTGCCATAAAAATTTAGAATAAATTATGAGTTTTTCGTTGTAAGATATAGCGCTAAGTTGCCATTTTGAATCTGTAGGGTAACTGTTGTTTAGATTTATTATTTTTTTCCCTCGATATTAGTGATAGCCAAACTTAAACTCTTTTGTACTATTTACTCAGCATAAAAAAATATATATTCTTAATTTAGTCTCCTGTAATTGGGGCTGCGCCCAGCTTAGTGCTTATGTTTCATAATGTGTATGTAATGTAAGTCTGTTGGGGATGAGGTGTTCAAGAGGCCGATATTGTGTAAATAAATAAATAAAATATTGATACAATCACAAACTCTTTAATTTGTTGGATAACATCTGCGCCTTGCCGTTTATATACGGACCAAGATTTCTCGTATTTTTCAGCATAATATGCATTATGATTTCGTCAGGCTCACTATTAACTGACAAAAACGCTCATCATCATAAGATCATCAATATCTTTGACAAGTAAATAAAGATTAAATTGATAGACACCAATGTATGTACGCTGTGCAAAGTCTGTTCATATCAGAGGACGAAATAGAAAACATAAAAAAACGACATGAACTGCTTTATGTTTTGTAGTGCATGCGAGTTTATTTATTTCTTAAATCGGATTTATATTCTCTTAAAACGAAAGTAATTACTTACTTTCTCGTCTCATCAGTGATACAAAGGGTCTGTTTTCTGCCAGTTATTAAATACGAGTAAATGTATGGCAATAACAATGAAGACAATCATGTGTAACGTTAACATCTTCACATAAATCATTCTGATCTCTGCTGACACGACACACTCCAGCAAACATCATTCCGTCTTTTCCGACCTCCTTAGAAGACGATAACAAATGCTCGTAAAGAATACAGCATTAATCAGGGTCAGGAAGCAGTATGATTTGAATGTAAAACAGTATTCAGTACAATGTAGTTGGAAACAGTAGCCAAGTTTATGGAAAAAAGATTTGGTAGCCCGCTGATCGCGTGGTTTGAGATCTGCATAAGAATGGCGCGACCTTCTCGAATCAAAAGTTTTTTTTTTTTTATTGACGACTCGTACTGATCTCTATTTTACTAGTAGGATGGAAATTATTTCTTTTTAGGAACGATTTGCGAATCGCCTCTACAATGTTCCTGGTACTAAACTTGACAGTATTATTATATGTTCTGTGACTTGACACAAGCACAGAACATATTATAATAATATTATGTAACACGTACGTACATGACACAAGATTCATTTATAATATTACTAGCTGATGCCCGCAACTTCGTACGCGATAAAGCTCGGCTTTTGACTCGCTAAGCTCTTCATGCAAACCTTGTCCTGACAATTACGAACATAACAAAAAAGAAATCATAAAAATCTGTCAGCCGTTTTTGAGTTTTAGCGAGACAAACGCACAGCGATTCATTTTTATATATATACATTACTGCTATCAGTTTGCTATATCACCGCTAAAATGGCGCAGTCCAATTGTCTTCCTACAGCATCAAGCTGGCAAAGCTAGTCTATAAATAGGTATATCTTTGATAACTCGGTACTGATATAGTGTTTTTTTTGTGCGACTAGTTTTTTTTTTAACGCTTATAAGTCTGCGTTTGACCACCAACTCGCCTGTTGGTAAGCGACGATGTGTGATTATGCTCTCCTACTGTTTGGATACTAGAGAGACAAAAGATGTTAAACAATTAGTTGTGATGACAACCTAATTTTTGTTTTTTTACTAACGTTTGGAACTTAAATATCTCTGAGAGCATATATTTCAATTTTATCACTGAATCAATTATTCGTAACTAGCTGTTACCCGCAATTTCGTTTGCGTTGACTAATGAAAATAAAGAGCCTATGTCCGTTTCCTACCCTTAGCTATATCTATGCAAAAAATCAGGACGATCCGTTCAGCCGTTTAGCCATGATAACGCGACTACCCAGACAGAGAAGAAGAGAGACATAGAGACAGATATACAGATAGAGAGACAGATATACAGAATCAAAAACTCAGTTATAATATTAGTTAGAATAATTTATTCAATTCATAAGCATAGCTTCCATCACTGGCGAACCACCCTATTCAAAGATCGCCGCTAATGTACTTAATGTATTACTTTGTAAAGGTTATCCAGCTATTTGTGTTAAGTTAGAAATTCTTTACTGTTTGCAATGTATATTGCGCTTAAGGCTCCTTCATGAGGTGTGAGGTATATGTGAGCCCATCATTAGTCATAAACTGCGAGGCGGGGTCCTCAGTCCTAGCACGTGAGCAGAAAGCCGATGGCTCTCTTGTCGGGGCATGTGCACTTAGCTGGAAATGGAAACGGAGGTGTTCCATACTCTTTTGTATATGACCTTGTTTGGATGAAATTGGAGATTAGTTTAAAAGGAGATGCAATTTTTATGGAATGGGTAAAGCATAATTTGAAATTGGGGTTACTATTTTTTGAGATTGTTTAAAAATCAGGTGTCAGGTGAAATTCTATGTCTATTTACATTAGAGTTTTGGCGGGAACGTAAAGAAGTCACGTCGTATTGTATTACTTTCCATTCTTGTGTTGTTTCGAGTGGTGATGTGTAATAAAGGTGGATTTTTACTCATGAAGTGTTCACAAAAGTGCACGAGTGTTGGTGAACAGTTTAGTATATTGAAACGTGACTTTTCTTGTTGTTACCGAAACTCCATAGAAATATCTAGTTAACTCTCCACCACTTTAATAGGATTTGACTTGGACTTGACCGTGACTAACTTTGCTTGACTTACCCCCGAATACTGAAACGTTTACGACTGATTAAGTCTATTCCTGTCTTTGTCATTTGTATTAGAATTAATCTGATGTCAAAGTTAACAAACGTTTGAGTATCCGGGGGCTAGAGTATAAATTCTCGAATTGGCAGTGTAGACCACCAAGACGTCTGCCCTGAAGTGACGACTGGCCAGTTGTAAAAAAAGTTTTATATATTTTATATTCCTTTACGAAGCAGATAATACCAAATCAACATAAAAGACCCTTTCTGTAACCGGATTACGATGGTGAAGGAGGTGACAATTGAAACATCGCCGCAACGGACCGCACAGAATTTAAATTTACGTTTCTGCATCACTGGTCAGGGTTATTCGGAAGAATTTCTATGAATTTGAAAGATTATTATCGAATAATCCTTAGGGATAGATGTTGTTATGCATTTGGTATAAGCATAAGTGAGGGTGTGTGTTGCTTCCACTATCAAGACATGGTATTGCAACCTAATCGTGGCTCTAACTATAGAACCTGCGAGGAACGGGCGATGTGCATGGGAGAGACTTATGTCTAATATATCCATCAATTGGTATAGGTTGTTGATAACAATTATGGATACTGAAAAGCAAAAATATTAGGCGACGAGTGCTGAAGTTAAATAGTTATTTGTTATGCAAGGCTGCAATTTTGGCGTTAGTATTTGTACTGAAACATGAGCAAGCGAAGGATTCTAGAATTCTAGGATAAAATCCTGAGGGTAGCGAGTGTTTCAAAGGTAAGAGACGTAGAATAACTGTGTTGCCGAGCGAAACACACTACTTTTCACCACACTACAGCGAGGAAAATGATAGGATGATGGAAAGTGAGTTTAATAAAGACAATTTTCCAAAGTTTCTTTTTGATTCAGTCGTCGTGCTGGCCAATGAGATTATTCTAAAAATGAGGTTGGTGCACTGACATGAAATAAGTATTGTTGCATTTTCAGTTGAAATTATTGAATAGAAAGTTTTGAGTTTTAAAAAAATCTTTCAACGCCTTCGGATAAAATGCACTTTGCACTCAGTTTTCGAAAGATAAACAGAATCTTTCAGAACTGTGCGGTGAAACAAAAATTAAGTTTGTAATTTTGGAACATATACCTACAAAGTGTCAGAATGGTCACTAAAATAAATAAACTAAATAAATTTGTTTTTCGAAAGCTATTAAATGTTTTAGACAATATAAATCTGTTGAATGGTTAAATAATAAAATTAGATTTAGTTACAAAATCTCATTATTTTACAGTAGGCGTACTTTCATAAATCAGATATCACCATCTCATTGCCATTCCTCACGACAGCTTTACCATTCCCGAGAAGGAGTGCAATCATTGCGGTGGTAAAAATCAAACTGAGTAGGCGATAAACACTACCTCGGCAGGGTTGGCGACCTTTGAAAACTGTGGTTGTAGACAATACAATGCTATACAGCTCAATACAAAACTCTACACGACTGCGCTTAGACTGTGTCGATAATGTCCTGTCAAGTTTTTTTTTTTATAGGCCCCTGTTTGTTTCATGCGTACGCGAATAGGTAATAGGTAATTATTATAATTCAGAAGAATATAGCCGCAGTCGTTACAGGACCAATTATAGCTTCGAGGTATAAATATGAATACGTTCGTCTCGAGGAAAAAACTTCGCTTGCGCGATTCAGGACTCCCTACATTACAACTGTCAGTCCATACAAAACGTTAAAAATGTACAAAAATGGCCACCTAGCGCCATCTAGCGAACTATAGGAAGCAACTTTGTTGATCCTGTTATCTGTCTGGCTGATTATCACGGCTAATCGGCTGAGCGGATCTTGATAAAATTTGATAAGGAGTTACTGTATATTACAAAGACGGATATAGGATACTTTTTTTATGGCCACGCGAAAGAAGTCGAACGAACGAAGTAATCTGAAGCCAAGACAAACCTCTGCGAGGTTTTATGGTGCAAGTCACAAATAAAAATGTTGAATTAGATATGAAATAAATAAATAGGCGAAATAAATAAACAACAAGTAAAAAATAAAATAAGGCATGTCTCAGGATTTATCAAAAATCAACCCTTAAAAATGTCACTCAACATTTTTATTGTATTATTTTTTTTTTTTAAAGAGATAAAATGGAGATGAATTCATTTACTGTAGCCTCTATGAGCGAAGCCGTGCGGCCAAGCTAGTCTATATTTGTATCAGAATTTAACACTGGCTTTGGGGACGATATGGCCACCCGAAAAACATCAACACGTCAACCCTATTAGGGCCCGCACCCGCAAAATTTTGATTACACGAAAAAGTGTTACTTATTCTCAAATAAAAATACGCAGGAAAAAACGCTGATGTCGATATTGTTATGAGAGGTTTATGTCGAAAATTGGGGGTACGGTTATTGCATGTCATTAGGAATTATGGGCTTTAGACGTGGGGCTCTATTCTTGTGCGCTTGATATTATCGCTGTCACTCTCTCCCACTTGATATTTCTAATAAGAGAGACAGTGACGGACATAATCTCGAGCGCGTTAGAAAAGTCCGAGCCGCAAATTCGCAGGCAGTGAGATGGCGCTACATTTTTCTCGATAATGTAATAATTGGAAATTTATTCCGGGCCCTTAAAAGTGGCTGTTCAGTGTTGAGAATACGTGATTGATGTTTCTTATCTTGCTTCAGCATCTTACGTTTAAGATTAGGGTTTCTTTACAATGTCCGTCAATTAGGATGATATTATATACAGTTCATAGGGTCTTTATAGATGAAAATTTAGCCACAAATTAGAAAAAAAAACAAACATAATGTAGGTAATTAAAATGATAAAAAATGTTTTATCATCATCATCATCATCAGCCATAAGATGTCCACTGCTGCGTCATTGGCAACGACTCCCTGGCTCGGGCCAAGCTATACAAAGTCTTGGTCATCGACGAAAGGTAGATATAGCCTCTCGGTATTTTATAGGATGCATTTCGGGGAGTGTGCTTCGGATTTGCATGATTTAATTCTCCCCTGCCCATTCTTCTATCGGACAGCCAGGACCTCGAAAATGAGACACCGTTTCATATTTGATATACCAAAAACTCGTACGAAACGGTTTGATTCCACTTTCCTTATTCGAACATGTACAGTGGAATGCGCTGCCCGAGTGGGTTTTTCCTGATAATTATAATCTGAGTGTCTTCAAGTCTTCAAGAATCGGTTTCTTCTAGGCAAGCGAGCTCCATCGTAGGCTGTCGTAGGTACAACACCATTATTTTTTGCACAAACATTGATCCAAACTCCATTCTCAAGTACGAAAATTCGCAACAACTCAAAAATTATGCCGCGTACGTGCTCTCATGTCCCATAAACCGGCACCGGGAGTTATTTCATATAGTTACAGAACCATAAAGCATAAAAGGCATTCAAATGTGATGTTATTTTGCCGCCAACGCGGGGTAATTTATTTTCTGGCAATTCATAATTTTCTTATATTCACTTTATGTTGATTTTTCCCGTAAGTAAGTACGGTAACGATAATATTATTTCTGTGGCCCCATGTGTGAGTAGATGCTTTATTGTTTTGTTAAGTTTGTTATTATTGTGAAGGGTGTGAGGGGTTTTATTGTTTTATACAATTTAGGGAACCCCAAGTCGAGAGAGAGAGAGAGAGAGAGAGAGAGAGACCGGTGCAAAAATATTAAAATGTATGTATATAATGTAGGTACTAGATAGAAACTCTTTATTGTGTACACCAAAAATAAAAAGAACACATGTACAGAACTACTCATCATACTCATCATTATGAACAACTTTTATTATGAGGCCAGCGTTGAAATCGCGGAAAGCGTCTCTCAGCTGTTGCATACATTTTGTCGAGTGTCATTGACAATTTTTTATGGAACAGCTGTTTTTTTTCGCGATTTCAGTGTTGATCCCATAGTGAAAGTTATTCATAATTATGAGTATATATATACAATATACATTGAGTACATACCTTTCAATATTGTGTTGTATCTTTCAGTAAAATCTTGTATACAGAGAAATAGAATTCATTAGGTCGAGTTGCCAACCGAAAAGTATAATTAGGGCATCAGTCGAAGTCACTTCCAAAAACGTCGCATGATACGTATAGATCTCCGACGGAGACGGCGGCGTGCGAGTATGTTCACACTGGTGCTAAAAATACTTCTGCGCACCACTGAGTTCGGTACCGTTGAAAAAGTTTCCTTGCCCCCTTTCTTTCGAAATCATAATATTTTTGTTGTCTATGCATATGACTACTAAGTCTGTAGGCCGCGAACTATGTCTTCCGCAATGGCTGACTGTTACCAACATGGCTTAACAATAAATTGTTATGCTATTTATTAGTAAACTTTATTAGAATATTATTAGATATAGAACTTTATAAGCTTTATTAGTAAACATAAGTTTATACGTCAAATAATGTATAGTAAACTATACACAAATAATTAGTTACTTCATATAACAATTGAACAAAAACAATCAAAATTTCAACATATTACACATACTTTTACATTGCACTTAATTAACATTTGTTTTAGGTTATTTAATAATACTCGGTTAATGGCTACTTCAATACTGAAATATCATCAATCTTCGTAGATATAATACCTGCTCCATCCTACCTTAACATCTATTTTATTGAGTGAGACTCGTCTGATAAGGTAACTAAGAATTAAAAGAAAATCAAATAATTAGCATATGTGATTATTTGGTCTAAACATGCGTTTGGCATTGATTCTGTCAAACCATTCACTAAATAATCTGGCAGGACGAAATTTAGCTCCATCACTTTTCATTTAAATGTGTGAAAGGAGTATGTAGAAAATATTTTTAGAGCGTTCAAATTTAATTTAGAACATGTTAATACAGAATCGACGTCATTGGGTCTACCGCACTTATTATCCATTCACTTTTTTGTTATCCAAATCATAGAGAATATATTTTCTCTATGTCCAAAGTCAAGCTAACATACCGCCATATAATCACATAACATTGATTAGCTGTCATAATCATCATCATCAGCCATAAGACGTCCAGTGCTGAACATAGGCCTCCCCCTTATTATATTGCTCACCTGCCTACCTTACGATTCTAAATTAATTAATGTTACTGCTGTTGCAGAATGAAATTATATTTCTTTCTTTCAAACAAACAAAAAAGCATCACCCTGACTTCAAAAGTATTTGTTTTATTTTCCACCTCCATCTCTTCATTTTCGCAATTTCTTTATTTCTCCAGCGACCAAACAACAGGTGAGAAGTGTAATGACACGCGACTCTCGCCGTTTGCGCTTTCGGTTTCCACTGTTTACCGTCACCGTCCCTTGTCCCTTTTGCGAATATTTTATGCACCAATGAACGCATTCTGGTCCCAAATTATGACGGTCAACTGACCACCCGCCGCTGGAGCAAACGTCCCGTAATCAGATCGACAAACATTCCTTTGATATAGATAAGTCTTTGTGTTAGTGCATTAGCTTTCTGTTGGTTGAGTGATTAGTTTATTGATAAGATCCTTAGGTAAAACTAATATAACTGCATAGTTTTATTTATGGACTTGTAGTACTGTTAATTGTGCCCCAACAAGGTACCTATATGATTCACCGTACAATCTGTTTTTTAAGTTCATAGTTCTAATCTGCATCTGTTAAAATATTTTGGTGTATTCGTTATACTTCCTAATAGTAATAAAGTTATTGTCTTAATTCGTCGTCATCAGGTTACATAGGCTACCCCATGCTGGACAGTCATCTCCGAGCACAAATCACTTTGTTCAATATTCCGTGACTCTCTACTTTCAGTCATATTTTAATGTGTGACTGTGTTTTGTAAGGTTTTTACAAATTTTGTCGCAGTTTTTTTGTTTCGCCGTTTCCTCCTTTGATTATCTTATTAGCATCATCATCATCATCAGCCAGAAGACGTCCACTTCTGAACATAGACCTCCCCCTAAGAGCGCCACACCGACCGATAACGTGCCACTTGCATCCACCGGTGCCCACGACTTCCACAATGTCGTCGGGCAACCTAGTGGGAGGCCTCGTTCGTGGTCGCCACTCAAGAACCTTTTTTCCCACCGGTTATCGATTATTCTAGCATGCTACATTTAAACTTTCAAACTTTCATTCTCATGTTCAACACTTGCATACATCTGTTTAACCTTTGATGCGTCTTCCGAACTCCGCGACGTGACCGCCTTGCCAACGGCTTTCAAAGGAGTTTAACACCACCTGCGACGAGATTCTCATAATATTCGGCTTAGCACCGCCTCATGCATACTTGAATGTAAATTGTAGGGTGAACAGTCAACAGAGCCTTATTGATTTCTGATGACGGGATGGCGGTCTGAGCCGAAAGATTTGGGCTCGAATTGGTTTGAATTGTGATGAAACGAATCAGGAATGATGGTTATTTAAAATAATAGTGTGGGTTTTGCTGAAAAAAGTAGTCGAGACACAGAATATCGAGAAACAACAAAACAATTTAGAGAGAAGCCTAATTGGGTTAAAATTAAAAACTGTACTTTAGGGACTTGTATCCTTGTAACTTCAAATTTCCAATAGTTGTTTGTACCATAATTTTTGGTTTACTGAACTTTGACCTAGCGATTACAGAGGTTCTATATCTTCAGAATTCCTGGAACAACTTTGTTCATATTTGCACTTAAAATTTTGTATTTGCAATAACTACTAGCATGCAAAATTTCATAAAGATCAGATTACACGTAAGCAAGTTATCTTCAAACAAATATTCAAACGTACAAAACTAAAACGTAACGTACAAATATTATGATATTTGGGCTAAAGCAGCTCGTAAAGACGAACACCTAAAACTCCAGTACCATAGATCAACCGTCAACTGAGACATCAATATCTCGCCTCCGAAATGGGAAACAAAGAAATGCTCTGTCATCAATCGGGCTGGCCGTTGATAGTTTCCCCACAAATGACCATGGAGCACATACATCCGATAAACAGTACCCAAAATTGAACATTCAAGAAGGAAATTACGTTTATCAAATCTAGCGTCAATATACTATCTACTAGATAGTATATTGGCTTAGTAGCGCGTCGTCATATCGACAAAAAGGCCGGATTCGATTCTCGAACGTTGAATGATAAATTTAAACATCTGTTTTGAGTCTATCTAGTTACAGACAGCAGACAGTTTATTTGTAATAAAAACAAAACAAAATATACAAACATTTAAACGAAAAGTATACTAAATAAAATATTTAAGAAACCTTTTAATTTATTTTATTTTTGTCGCAAAGCTCAGTACGAACCCGAAAGTTAAATAATGTAGTATGAAGTTTTAAAATTGAATATTAAAGTTTTAAATTTTGAAATTGTATTCGTGGACAAAAACAAACAAAAAATTAGCCTATGTCTGTCTTCGGCCCTCAAGCTCCATCTATGCAAAAATTCAGGTCGACCGGTTCAGCCGTGATAACGCGATAAATACCCAGACAGAGAGACAGATAGAGAGACAGAGTTACTTGGGCACATATGATATTAGTTAGGATACGTTGACGGTAACATTTGTTCTGTTTAGATATATACAGTTTAGATATAATACTAAGAAAGCAGATACCATTATCTCCAGCTCAAAATAAAACCAACACACCTATCTTTTCAAGATGGAGATCGCTTACTGTCTTACAGTTATGCACACTATGAGTTCAGGGTGGCAATAAACCCCCCCACTATCGGACATCGGACTATCCGCTTCCAATACACTGGACGCCGGGCCAACAATTATCTAAATAGCCATCTACATTCTTACCCCTTACATTTTATTATTACCGGTCAATTTATCCGGTTCGCAAGTCTCAGCGAATATCCCACCGATTCATGTTTGCCTAGTAGATTTGCCGATAATGCTGGAAACTGCCAAGGAATAAAATAGGGGATTTTTGGATATGTCCGCAAGTTTTGTTACTGATCTTTGATTTGGGTAGAATTTACGAGGAGATTACTGGGATTTGAGTATTGGAATCAGCATCGGAGGTTGAGATGGACATGTCAACGACATGTTGACATGTCTATCTCAATCTCCACTGACCATTGTTTTATTCAATTTTTATTTTATAAAAATAAGAGGCATTTCGAGTGATATACCCCAAAAGATGGTGAAACCCAAAGTCCGTTGCTTAGCTTCAAAGAAATAAAAAGAAGAAATAAGCAAACAGGCAGATGCGAAACTTCTTCGACTTCATTTGAGAGATTAGTACAATTAATGCTTGTAATGTTTCAAAGAATTACACTACGTTGTCAATACTTACTTTCATTCCCACACAAACATCTAATTTTACGTCTTATTATTCTTGAGTCATTGATAAAATCATTCAAAACTGTCTCTGATAGACATTTTTAATTTGCAACCTCTCGGCTAACTCAAATTGTCAGTGCTTAGTCCCTAATCTACGACATTGCCAACTACACCTCAGTAGTCATGATCGATAAGTCCCCTTCCCACAAATCTCAACAGTCTGAATTAAGGGACAGCAGTTCCTTAGACACAATAGGCGTCGATTTTAAATAAAGCCACCCCGATTGACAGCGACCCTCGTACGGCTGGACTTAATGTGCCGAACTGGACGTTTGTCCAGTTTGGATATAGAACTATCAATGTATAGAATTTCTTATTTTGGTCTTGTTTGCAAATAATTGTGAACAGTTGAAGCGCTCCTTACCAAATCTCAAATAATGTTGTCACCAGCACAGCACGTTTATTACGTTTTTAGTCGGGCGACTTTCTTTTCGCATCCGAGCTTATTGTTGCAGGTCTTTAGCGAAATTATATTCACTGCATGTTTTTTCATTTCATATATCACATTTTTGTACAAACTGTCTTCTACTTGGTTTTACTGTGTTTACATAAAATAAAAGTTATAAACATCAATAAAAAATTAAAAAAGTTATAAACGAAAATCTTTAGTTTTTATATTCCGTTTTAGTTGATAAAATATTTGTAAAACTTGATAAATGGCACGGACCCCGGAGTCCGTGGAGCAATATTGTAAATAAAAAAGAAAAAAAAAAAAACATCAATATAAACTAAAAACTAACTATTGTACTAACTCTAACCTAAAAGTAACTCTTGATCGTTTAAACCATTGAGACTTTTTGTTGCCTATAGATTACATTAAATTTAATTGTAAGATATTTAGTTTTAGTATGAAAACTGACGTGGTTTTGACACATTTTGTTTTAAAAATCGGGAATACTTACGTTAGATAAAGTCGGTTATTCCGACTATAGTTTTGATCACATTTGACTTTTATCAAGGAATGTTAAGCGAGATACGCGCGCGACCTCGTCTTGCCTTGCACTCAATTTAACGTGAGTATTCTCGTTTTATTACAAGATATTTAGTTGGATATTATTTATATCCACTTTACATTATTTTACTTTTCTACTTTGTTCTTTCTGCCAAAATTCATGTTATTTAATTGCGCTCTCACTCTAACGTTTTCCAATGTTCAGTATTGTCGATAGCTATTCCACTATCAGTTCCACGATCAGCGTGGTCCTCACTTTATTTCCATCGAAACTATTCTTTGGCTGCGTGGCAGACCGAGACAAAAGAAACACATCACTCACCGCCCCTGTACAGTTTCGGACGCTGCCCAAAACGGCCACAATGATCATACCTATTTGTCTTTAGGATTAACTTGCTTATCAGACGGCTCTTTTAAGTTATTAGCTTTTTTGGATCATGCCTCTTTTGTTAGCCTTTATGTCTGAGCTTGGATCAGTTTTGTTATTGATTTATTTGTTGCACTTGCCTTGTGCACAATGTCCGACTCTGACCTTTATGTGGCTTAAGGGTCGGAGACGGACATAGGCTATGCAAAAATTCAGATCGATCCGTTCAGCCGTTTAGCCGTGATACCGCAAAAAACACACAGACAGAGAGACAGATAGACAGAGAGGCAGAGTTACTTTCGCATTTATAATATTAGCTATGATTCTTTGAAGTTATCAGAGCTGTGACGGAAAAAAAGGGTTTTTTTTTTTAAATTTGAATGATGGGCACAATGAAATGGCACAAGGAAAACAATACATCATTTGCACATAATTAGATTTAACTAAGATTTTGGATACTCAATCAACATTCATACAACTTGAAACTAACACCGGTCCTTAAGCAAGTTATTTTCTCCCAGAGAACTAATTTGAGGTTACATACAAAGGGAGTTTCCCGATGTCTCGGCAACGCCTCCGGGCCGTTACTGACCGCTGTCCTGGGACCGCTGACTATTAAAGTGCTAAGAGGGACATTAAGACCCCCAGGGCCTTGTCATCCGAATAATTTAACGTCTTAATTGTGTTTGGTTTTTGCGGGTGTCGGCAATTTGGTGCTATTGTTTGATTCGGTCATCACTTCTGTCTAATGGAGTTTGATGAATGTTCTCTTAATGATTGTGGTGTTTTATTATTTGACTCTAGCGGAAGACATACGTTTATGTTTTTTTTGTAAGTTTTGTTTTCAGTATCTATCTTTTAGTACAAGACAGGTAGGAAGATGCCCCAATACTGTCCTGACACTGTTAATTTCTATTGGATACGTACAAAACGTTTTAAATCTGGAGTATAAAATATTGTGCTTTTTAAGGTCAATATGATCTTCTAACTCCGTGTGATTCATCTTTGACCACATTATCGCTTACCATCAGGCGAGTTGGTTGTTAAATGAGGACATACGCGATGTTTATCCTAACTTCCTAACTTATATTATAAAAGCGAAAGTAACTCTGTCTCTGCGTCTGGATGTTTATTGCGTTCGATGTTCGATTATTCGTTGATGCGACTGTTATCAAATTTGATAAGGACTGTATATCACAAAGATGCTTAATGTCCACGCGAACGAAAACGCGGGTAACAGCTAGTACACCATAAGTAGAAAGAAAAAAAACTGCAAAATTAAATCATCGTAATCAGTTTGTGCTTTCTATCGAAGGATATAGGTACAACCAACCAAGTGTCAACTAATAGCCAGTTAAATTAATAGTTAATAATATTTATTTTTGTACGTTTATTTTCTAAATTACAACATCAATAAAAGAAAAATGTATAAATTGAGTATCCAAAATGTTAGTCAAATTTAATTATATAGAATTCTTTGTGCCCATTATATATAAAAAAAAAACCTCATAGCTGTGATAACTACAAAGAATCCTACAAAAGAACTCATGCACTGAGGCTCCGTACAAAGTAAGCATTGTAGTTGAAAAAATTAACAATTCAAATATAAAGTCTAGAAATCATTCCAAACTTATTAAGATCTGCATAGCAATACCAAATATAGCACGCTTACGTAATGAATGTTTTTCTTGCAAAACAGTCCCCGTCTTGCCAAAATATTAATATTGGGCGGTCGTAGGGTGAATACCAAATTAACATTTGCTACCTTCGCAAACATCAAGACACCGGATACAATGTTTGCTCCATGTAAGGGCCTGTGGATGAATCTTAATCTTCCTGAGTCAGGTACCCTTGGGTTTGGGTAAGCCATGAGTTGTGACCTTTCTGAAGACTTAGAGTAGGAATAATCATCATCAGTAGGAGAAGGAATCTATCTAGGGGAATTATAAAAGTTAGTATAATATTGACAAATATTAAGATTTGAGTTTTATTAGTCGTTCCGGTTTTATTTTCAACCATATATTTGAGAATTCGGTGGTCGAACTTTACTAATTGTAATTCAAGAAAGGTCAATTAACCAAAATTTATTTCTATATTATTATTTTCGTACGATTTTCGTACTTTAAAATTGGCTAATAATATATTTATGGAATTTATTAAAATTTCTTAAATTGAGACAATCCTTCAAATAATCTACTAATTAACGAATGATCTGATATTAATCATTTCATGTCTGATACTGTACTTATTTACGAACGTGTCAGTTTTAGAATTACTATCCCATAACAAATTAAATTAACTAAATTAAAAATAGAAGTACAGCAGATTCCAAAGTGACATTTATATGTATGAATTGTTTTGTAACTTTCGCACTAAATTTTAAAGAGGCATTCTTTGAATATGTGGATTTCTTATGTGAATACATCTTAAGGATGTGTTCTATCTTCTTTGTTTTCTTTCTTGGCGTTTACAGTGACCTAGGCTTGCTATTAACGCCAATAAGATTCGATCCTCAGAACTACATATCTCATGGTAGTTCTATTAGCCCGCATATATAACTTAATCGGCACCCTCGCCCTAACTCGCCTCTAATTGTTTGCTCCCGATATTGTCGACGGCCATATTCATATTGTATGCCATTCCTGTTATCTGGCATTAATTTATATCCGCGCACTACTTGACCTACCTTTGATTTTGATTCTAGAACATTCCTCTTTTTTGGTCATATTTTTTTCCGAAAAATGAAACAAGAATAAGAAAGATCAGCTAGGCAGATCATATAAACCGATTGAAAAAATATTGCAAAAAAATTACCTTCATTTTACCCCACTCTGAACTATTTTACTCAACTAGCAGAAAGAGGGTTTTTTGTGTGTTCCTACAGCTTAAACAGCTTGACCTATTTGGGATTGCGAGGTTTCTTTAGATTCTTGTTTATGTCTGTATTTCTTTATATGTGTAGTTAAGTTATCCTAACTAATATTTCCTAACAATTTGAATATTTACATATTCGAATTGCATTCGAATATATATAAATTGCATGTTTCTCTGTCTCTCTGATCTGGGTGTTTGCTGCTATACCACGGCTAAATGGCTGAACGGATCAAGCTGAATTTTTGCATAGTATTTGCTCCTAGATTATAACAGTTACTCTCACTTTTAATTAAAGTCAGATAGATGTTAATGTGTATGAGAAAGAATCTTCATTACAACGCGTCTCTTATCCCTTCAATTCTTAAGCTGTTCCATAAAGTTAATTACAACGTAATCTGTGTTCTACTACCCTTAAAAACTGAGTCATATTCTGTGCACCATGAGTTCAGTAGTCGTGACGTATAGGTCTCATAAACTTACATACTGTTCCTTGTTATGCACTCCTGGTACAAATTAAATGTCTCACGGGAACTTACGTGCAATTAAAAAGGAAATTTTACAGTTATTTTATTTACTAAAAAATGCTTGTAATATGGTCATTATTTTGACAACATTCTTTGAGTAAAGTCGACCTTTCCGCACTACTCGAATAGATGCCAGCAAAGTTGTGTGGAATTTAATCGCTGGTGAGTTTTAGCCACCAGCAATTTCCCTTGAAAATCCCTTATAATTACCGAGTTTTGTTTCAAAAATAGTTTGGTGTTAAAACATTTTATTTAGAATTGCCTTGCAGGGAAGAGTTAAAAGCGCGACGCGGTGAAAGTTTCTGCAACTGTCCATATAGTTTTTGACCATTTACACAATATTTAAAATAAAATTGTAAAAATAAAGTCTCTAAGCGAGGAAAAAAATACTCGCATTTTTTGAATAAAGTACTATACAAGCACCTTGGTCTGCAATGACTGCACTACTGGCCACGCTATGTTGGTCTCGAGGTAAGCTTAGCTACGCTCTCGGCCTTCAAGCTTGGTCATCATTGCAGCCCTTACTATCCGCGCCAAAGGCTTCTACTTTCAGCCTTTGTTTCAGCTTATGCATAAAGGGTTGCAATGCTGACCGCGTGTTGATGGCCTGGAATTGCGCTACGTTGCGCTTTCTGCCATCATGATCGTTGCCAGCAACACAGTCGTTACAAACCACGACAGATGTACTATACGAAATGTGGAGCTTGTAGGAGACGATTCCTAAATATGGGACAGTGAGTACGAATATACGTTTACTGAAGCTTTCTTGTTTACATCCATTTATCCAGAATCACAAATGGAGTGCCATTTACGATTGTACACAACAATTAAAAAGTGGTATTTTCCTCATCGCCTATACACTCAAAATAAACAGTAGAATTTAGACAGTGTAGGATCCAATGTTTTCCTTTAATTAGCATATCTGTGTTGTCTTGTGGTTCCGTTCTAACATAATTTCCATATGGAAAAATGAAACGGATCCCAATGGTAATATCAGTTGGGAGCTAACGGTAATTTTAAGAAAGGAGTTCCGTGCACGTGATTTCTATAACATCAAGATGAGATTTAGAATTGATAATTTTTAATTTGGGCTTGAACATTTGGATTATCTATAGACGTTTAATGATCTCTGGATAACTCAACTGTTATTTTTATGTAGTAGGTTAAGTAGTTTAGGTAGTTGTAGTTTTTATGTATTTTGCTTAGTTAATAAAGGCACTTGCAAGCGAAACTTAAAAAAAAAAAAATATATCGCTTATTAAATTCATTTTTACATGATTCATTGTAGAGTTTTATAAGAAATAAAGTGGTAATTTAAGTTTATATAATATAAAACTTTATATAATATAATAACTCTAGCAGTATAGCTCAGGTCAGCTCAAGACAATATCGTTTTTATTACGTCAAACTAATGTTTAAAGCCCGTAAGTAACTTTTTCCTTTAGCTGCCATTTTATTTCCTTTTAAAATTACTAAATAGCTAAAACGATCTAAGTGAAAATGTGCCTCAAAATATACGAGGTTTCGTAGCGTTTGCCGATTTGCAATAAACGTGTACCTCACCACCTACATATAGGTGATAGTGATAAAAAAAAGGGCATAAAATACTCTAATCCCAAGAAATGTCACGACGCAATAACTATAGATATGTCCTCGTTCGTGCGCTTTCATCTTCCTCTGACGTATGCATGAACGCGCATGCATGCTAAAAACAGTAACGCATACCTTTGACGCTTTTGGTTTCCGACCGAACGCCAAACCAAAAGCGCTCAAACAGTAAAATCATAGCTGGATGCTTCTTACGTCATTTAATTATTGCATGCCGTAGACGCAAGACAGACCGAAAATTCGTGACACAAATGAAGCTACAAGAGCATCTAGCTCTCTTTCTACAAGCAATATGTGTCGCAAGAAAGCGCCCCTCGCAAAATTATACGCGCATTAATTTGCCATATTAATTTCGCCGTAAAATTCTGCTCGCGACAAGGCTCCCAGTCCGGGAATTCGAGAAGTTTCGCGTCCCCAGCGGCCGCTTGTTCACACAATTGCTTGTTCTGTGTATTCTGTGGTTCTATGGGCTGTAGCGCCTTTACGGGCAGTACAGTAAAATCGAATCAAGTAGTCTGTCTTAGCATTTTGTATGTAATTGAACTCTAGAACTACCATCTGGCTATCCAGGTACCTAGGCACTTTGTTTTTCTCTTACATTTTGTATTTTATTAAAAATAAATATTTTTTATAAAATTAGTGTTTTTATTTTCTTGTATGGGTAAAAATTTTCCTGAAATTTTGAATTTGAATGGTGTGTTTTGTATGTTTGTAGTTTTAGTGACCTATCTCAGCTATCCGGAATCAACAGTAAAATGATAATATCGGACGATCGAATCAATTAACTGCAAAATATGTCCCTGACTAAACAGTTGATTTGATTGGAACAAAAGCCATTCCGCTCAACTAATTGGTGCGTTCAGTCGGTCGTTGTGGTATGACCGACGACTACACACCGTACAAACTATTTATTTACTAGATAACTTTGGTGTTTCTCTCGTTGTTCTTGTCGCGGGAGGGTGAGTAACATTTTTCTATGCAACAATTGTTTTGTTACTACTTGATTACTTAGATGTTATGAAGAGTGGTTCATAATGACGAGTACAATGATATCCTTGGATAGGTCCTTCAGCGACGTCTGATCGAACAGCGAGTATAAAAAAGCTCATACAACTTGTTTTATCACACTAATATTATAAATGCGAAAGTTTGTGTGTAAGTAGGTAAGTGGATAAGTAGATAAGTAGATAAGTAGATAAGTAGATGAGTAGGTAAGTAGGTAAATATGTAAGTAGGTAAGTGTGTTTGTTCCCGTTCAACTCTGTAAGGGCTGAACGCATTTTAATGAAATTTGGTATGGAGGTAGCTTACATCCTGGATTAACACATAGGGTTTTTAACCTGAAAAAATATTCGGTTTTTGTAGAATAGCGGGTGAAACCGTGGGATGCAGCTAGTTATCTAATATATGGTTTGTCTTATACCTCAAGTAACACTTCTTGTCGAACGCTTTTAAAAAGTAAAGATTTTGGAGGACAGATGTCCAACTGCACCAAATTTTCTCTGTGGACCTTTTCTACATGACTGTAGAAGGGATGTGTGTTATTGCTAATAACGGAGTTGTAAAACCCTTTCGTACGGTACATTGTTTCGTTAATGTTTAATCAACGTCGGTTTGAGATTTACGTGGCGTAGGCTTTCTTTTGAATTCAGCTTGTAAGAATTTATAAGTCACTTAACATAATGCTGACTATACCTTTGGAGTACTAATTAAAACTATTAAATAACTTAATTTAGTCTAAATAAATAAAGCAGTCAGTGATATAGCTTTCAGGGTTTACAAGGTTAAGTGACAATGGACAGGCCACATCGCTCGAAGAACCGATAATCGATGGGGAAGAAAGGTTCTTGAGTGGCGACTACGAACCAGAAGACGAACGACATGTCTCGTTTGGTGTGGCATTTTAAGGGAAGGCCTATGTTCAGCAGTGGACGTCTTTCGGCTCGTGATGATACCAAAACAGTTTTTGTGATTTGATTTTGATTTTGTGTTTAAATTTTCGTATGTTTAAATTAATATTACTCGCCTTGTGGCTCAGTGACGAAATAAAAGTACTTATATTAGGTACTCCGTATGCAAATTGATGCGTTAAGTTGATTTTTTTTTATCGCACCTTATGCTGGATTTAATTTTGTTTAATAATTTTACCGCTTGCTTCGTACTTTAAGCATTTTGACAGTTCTATACATTCCACTAAGGAAGTAAATCACTGTTGCATTCGTTGAAAACGTTGCTTGTACTTTCACGAAACTTTATTGCTATGGAAACAAAGTCGATAATTAAAATACATTAAGAGTGTTTTAGACTTTCGTGGTGGTTTACAACATTACTATCTCGATTCCGGTTCCCAACTGTGCCGAAATATCCGGAATTCAACAAAAATAATAACCTTGGTAAATATCCCGTGAGTACTAATAGTAAAATTAAGAGTGGTTTAATTTCGATTTCAACGCGAGCAATTGTGTCTGAAATGGAAAAGTTCGAGAATCGGCAGAGGCAGAGAGCGTAGAAGAGGATTTGATAAATTGGATTGTCTTGGGAGATGCGTTTGTCCAGCAGTGCATTGATGGAGTCTGATGATGATAATGCTCTTCCATTATTTATTACGTTACAAATATTGATTATTAGTAAATAACTAGCTGCGCCCTGTGGTTTTACAAACAAACCAATAAACACACTTTGGCATATATAATGATATAGAGATGAGGATGTCAAATTTGTAACGTCTCTTGAAATTGAGGGGATTTTCAAATGCTATAGATTCGGACATTCTCAGGGGTTTGATTGATAGATAACAAAATTGTGCAAGTAATGGACTACTTTCCATTCCAATCCTTCTCAGAGTGCGGCGAGGCGATTCATCAGGGCTGGCAGCTGGCGCGGATCATTTTTAATGCCTTCGAAGTATCCGAGCGATACGGGGCCGTATCACTATTGATACGCTGACGTGCCAACCCTAGGGGATTGAGTGGTCAATCCTGGCGGTAATTTATTGTTGTGAATTTTATTGTAGGTGGGAAAAGTATCTACATTAACTACTTTTTTATGCAACTGAGTGACGAGACGAACAAGGCGCTCGACTGATAGTAAACGTCACGCTTGCCCATAACAGTTCAGTTCAGTGTACCCAGATTTTTGAACATCAACCGCTCACATTTGCGGCAATGACTTGCGCTGGTCAGGGTCACCCTGGCCTTAATACCCACCCTTAGCAGGCGGCTCGGAGATCGCAGAATGTACACCATTTATTATGAACACAATTTTGCTAGTCTTCCGCGGAATTGTCGTTGCAGTTTAAGACATCATCGGGCATTATATACATTAAGACATACAACTTTTTTTTTTGCGGTAAAATTATTCGAATATAGAAAATCGGACATTACATACATTAAGATATATAACTTTTAAGTTTTTGCGGTAAAATTATTCGAATTTAGAAAAACTATTAGGTATATACTTATGACGATAACATAAGACGTAATACTGAAATTCAAGCAGTAAATCTTATTAAAAAAAAGCGGTTGCCTTCTATTATTTTGCAAAGTCACGTCCAAAATTTGAACGTAATCAAGCACACAGCCTTGGAATAGCGAGTCGGATCAAACGGCAATATGTTACCGTAATTCATCCCTACATCTATCTCCTATCTCGGCCCGAGCGTGATAAGCACTTTCTCATGACTTGCATATTCTAAGGTTTGTGTAGGAAGGTGCTACTGCGAAACTTATCGAGGAGTATCGCAATCGAAAGAATTCCTCAATCGTAACATTTGTCATAAACATTTGTCCTTCAGACTGTCAAAGCTCTGTAATTCTCAAGGATCGTCACTGCGTGTAAACTGCACCCGCGGCAATGGTCTAATTTTCCAGCTATGCTATGAATTAGAAAAGAAAGGTAAGCGTTATATCTCTTTCACATGGTATTTGCTTTTAGCGCATTCTGCGAGATGCATGTTTGTGAATCTAGGAGATACACCAAGTTTTTGTAAATAGAAAGAGAATTTCCAAATAATGTATATTGTAAAACATAAGACATTTCTGAAAAAATAATATTTTTAACATATTTTAATTTGACGGAAAAGATCAAAAACAACTTATTTTTTCGGTTTTATCGAATTCCTCCGTCAAATTATAAAATGTAATAAGGAAAGATTCCTTCTAACATATTTTTTTTTTTTAATTTTTTGTTTTAATGTTTTCAATTATGTGAAAATACACGAGTAAGACAAAAGTGGACGCGACTAAAAAATATAACTATAGCGTACACATGCACGCTTTCTCATGCACTCCTGGATTAGCTTAACGTCACATCACAACGTTAAACGTCACTGTCACGAGAGTCACGAGCGAGAGTGTACAGCGAAACTAGTAACAGATACGTGGGCATTCTTGGGTCAGTGTGAAGGGATAGTGGAATGTCATTATCATCACCATCGGCCGAAAGATGTCCACTGCCGAAAAAATACCCTTACCTACACTTAGAGCGCCACATTTAACGACAATCTGCCATTTGCATCCACCGGCTACCACCGTTGCGTGGAAAGTAGGAGAGAATACGTCAACCCCTAGAGCTACACATACTTTCACAGTAGTTCTCAAACTCCCGAAGACGCAGCTAGGGAGCGCGACCACGCGTGAATCTAGCAATCGGCATGTTTATCGCTTTAATATAAAATAAAGGGAACAGCGACAGGTTCTTCTGATATCAATATAAAATAAAAAGAGTCAACCCTGGCAAGATATCGGTATATGAAAAATATCGACATGCCATCGGCAAAGGAAATTGCCTTTCTGCATTATCTTGGAGGTTTTTTAAGATCAGATCTGTTTTGATGTGTTTTTAATGTTTGTTTTTGGAAAGTTTGAAGAAAATTTTGTAATAAAAGAATATTAGACGAAATACGTTAACGTCTTAGCCAATTTATAGAGCGAGTGAAGCGAAAATTTCAGAATCTAGGAACAAATTACAATGACTCTGATTAATTTGATTTATTTTGTTGTTGTTTTTGAATTATAAATACTACTCATAAGTCGCCATAAAATGATATGAGATAAACCACCATAGTTGAGACATGCTTCACACATGAAGAATTCAAACCAGGGCGCGCCGTAAAGGGTGCGAATAGAATAATTGTATTTGTTTATAATTTTAATAACTCCCCAAACGCGCCTTATATTGCGAACCAGTGAGGGTGTGCGTGTTTTCACTTCCTCGAGTGTGACAAAGAAAGACCAGGAAATGTGGCGCTTAAAATAAAGCTGCATCAATTGTGACAATTACTTTAAGACAACTGTAAAAGGTGTGTTCAGGATCATTAAATCCTTCTGCCACTAAAATATCCATCCATAGAGTATAATAATGTAATTAATAATGTAATAATGTAATTGACATGCACGAAGTTTTCAGAAATCAATTCACGTTCATCAATCGTCAATGATCGTGAATCATCAATTCACGTTCTGTGCTGTGATCAAAACTGCCTAATAAATAGCACTAGAACCATAGCTAGATATTTTAACACTTGATGTCGGGTTAGCGCTGAAAATTTTCCGGAACTAGATAATGAATGGTATACTAAAACCATAGCTACTATTTTAGTAGTCTGTGCATTCAGCCTACAAGAGTTGAAAAATAAATTCAACACTGGAATGGCGACAAAGGGTTTTAATTAGCTCGATCGTTTATCTAAAATTTGTTTTTTGTATACATAAATGCACGACACTTTATTTGGTACTTTTGTGGTTTATGTATACCCAATAGCTATATTTTTATATATATTTGTCTAAAACATCCTATTATTTTGAAAATGGCCGGTAGCTCCCCTCCTATGTCTTCTTACAAGGAACAGTCTAAAGTGTCAAGGGTGATATTTATAGATTATCCCGGATTGTAGGCTGAAATATGCCAAATGTTGGCCATAAACGTATATCTGTATCACACGCAAAGGTCTACCGTAAATCAAGATTTATATAACTTAACTAGGGAAATGGTGGGCCTGTAAATTTACACCACAGAGCACTGGAGATTAAAATAAGCTAAAGGAAAGCTAATTAAGGAATATTTTTTATCTAACTAGTAAGTACTTCGAGCACCGAAATTAAGTTACTTGTAGTAAAGCTGTGAAGAAGTTCAGTTTTGCCAAAGCAATAAGGCCGCTACATTACCTATACTAGTTCCATATACTTACTATGGTTCCATATACTTCGAGTTGTCTAACTCACAACAAATTTCCTTTATGTCAGAAGTACCATTGATCAGTACCATTGACGCTACTACTGAAACACCTTTACGTCACTAGTGACATTAAAATATGCAATATATTCTATCCTTGTTTATTCGCTGAAGTACCATTGATGGTACTACACATCTTTGCGTCACTAGTACCATTCAAGAAAATACAATATTAGTGGTAGTAGTTAGTATTCTTTAGCGGTAGGGTGAGAGAATGCTGAAAATTTTGACGTTGACAGACGACCCATAAAAATTGAGGCATCGATTTAGCATAAACTATCAACCAAATAAATAACTTTTTTGTCCCTATGTGCTATGTCCCTAAAATAGGTCTCTTTGGCAGGTAGCTTTGTATTGTCAAGTCTTTTTTCATTTTCACCCTGTGTTCACTGTTTGTGATCCAAAACCTGCGGTGCGAAAGTCAACGTGCGAGATTTGAATATCAAATTGGAAGTTCGATTCACCTCCGTCCCCGTTGCTGTTTATTTTTCTTTCTTTTATTTTGTTATCGCGGGGTGTTTGTTTATGCATATGAATGGGAGAAAACACTTGAAATTATTCGTATGTTTTTTTAGGAAAGATTTCCACTTTGAACTTTATAATCCTGTACTCTGGAATGATGACCCTCTTGGCTCAAATGAAGACGTCTGCCTTATGAGCAAGGAGGTCTCGGGTTTGATTCTCGGCCGGTCAGATATTGAAATGATGAACGATGATGATATTAAAGGTGCTAGTTGTTCGTGTCTTTGTGTGTTCCATGGTTTCATGGCAACCCCCAACTCCTACTGGAAGGGAATCCTATTTGAGTGTGAAGCGTTACTTATTGTTTAACCCATATTTAAAATTGTATGCCCAGGCCCAAAAACTGTACTGTTGACTCTATAATATACTAGTAGTTCGCGCCGAACTGAGACCTCGCGACCCCTATATCTTCACAACCCTTGAGCCGATTCAGCTCATATTCGAAATTAAATTTTTTATTGAAATGAACTACTTGCCTACAAAATTTCATGAAGATCAGATTAACGGTTCGCAAGTTATCATCACAAATATACACACAAACATACAAACATACATACAAAAGCTAATTTGTCCCACTAAACTCTGAGACCATCGCTTCGAACGGTCAATAATGACAGAGAGTCATTATATATTATAGTCATTATATACTGCTGAAAATCTTGTATGCGTTCTTCCCAATTGGGTTCTTCACGAGCTGCGAAAGATGCTAAGGTGATAAAATTGTACTGTTCTTCTTCTTCATGTAAGAATAGAACTCTGATATACTACTTATGATACTTATAGTACTAATTGTATTATAATACTTATATACTGGCGCAGCGCCTATTTCATCAATTTCCAACTCTTATCTTATCTCAAATAAAGTTTTCAGTTGTAGATAGACCACTCCACATCCACCAAACCCGAGTTCCCAAAGGACATCTTGTTCAAGATCTCGTCCTTGCCACCCCTGTTGTCTTAGTAAGCACTAAACGCAGGTCAAGTAAACACCCCTAATGGATTCTACCCCTGTAAATTATCATCTCCCGGATATTGAATATATTAAGGCAATATTGCCTTGTCTGTATGGTATTTGTGGTCGGCAGACCGAAAGCCTTCGGATCATCAGCGGTTATGGAAATTGGTGGGTTTGCAAGCTGTGATTGCAATAATAGGACTGTGTTCTCTTGATTTAGTGTTTGTTTAATTTGTTTATCTAGAGAAATAATTGTTTATTGGCTTGGTACCAAACATGATCATCGAGTTTCATTATAATATGAATCATTATGATTATCATATGAATTTTATCATCTATCAGTTTAACCCCCGAATACTGAAACGCTAGTTAACTTTGATTAATTAATGAACAGATTAATTCTGATACTGCCTTTGTTTGGCACTAAGCAAATGACAAAGGCAGCAATAGACTTTATCTGTCGTCAAAGTTAACAAACGTTTCAGTATTCGGGGGTTAGTTGAGAAAAACGTTAAGGTATGGGTTTATAATGCACAAGATTTTGACTTTTAAGATACCCAAGAAATATCTATGCTGAAAATAAAGGGTCATTGGTAACTAGCCAACAACATCTCGTAGGTAGATTCCCAACACTTTTTTTTGCGAGGGGGTAATCTTCACCAAGATACCCGTCTGCTTTGGGTTGCAGCCGGGTTATATGGGATTATAACCACTAAAACCCCCCCGGTGGCCTGCCTTGGTGCTTGACCGAGGGCTCCGGGATCTCCAAGGGAACCTAACAATTTTTGTATCAGTAGTGTAAATGATTATTTTCTTCCAAAATTAAAACAAAAACGTTTAAATTAGGGCTCCAAATGATAATAACATTACGCGGTTTCAAATGAGAAGGAACGCGGAGGCCCGAGTGAAGCTGAAATTTGCACCGAAAAATACAAGGATTAAAAAATACCATTAAATATTTTTTTGATGAATGTATTAAGTAATTTATAATAAACAGCGGGTTCTACTCAAGCTAAATTAATGAAGTGAATGTATTAAGTTTTGTAAACAGTCATAAAACAAAAGTTGTTAAAGTAGGACTCTAGACACCTATACAGATAATTCTAGAAGCATATACAGAGTTACGCGAAAATAGACGAAGCAGCGGCTGGAAGCGAAAGTGGCATTCTTTGTGAGAGCCCTATGTCCAGCAGGTGGCTAATGTGGGCTGATTACTATAGTGATGACCCTAAATACACTTACTTAAAAATATTGAAATAAATTCAATAATGAAAATTTATACTTACCTCAAAGGAGACGTTCTTTTATTTTAAATTCAACCCAATATCTCGAATCCCATTATCATTTCCGTCAGTTCGTCGGCACGGACGCAAATGGAACTAACCACAAAGAAAGGTAATTAGTTCCATCGAAATCAAAGCAGCGAGATGGTAACACCAATAAAGGCGGAGGAGATGAACCAGACCGGCCGAGCCCTGCATATTAATCGACTAGGAAACAGATTAAAATTCCTTGTCCTCCACGATCGTGTTCCCAAACAACTTTTTTTAAACATTCTGATTTACATCACTTTTTCTCGGACCCTCGTGAATATTTTAACGAATCTTAAGAAATATCGTTTTGATTGCGACTTTTGTTCTTTTGTATTTACATACGACTAAGTTTCAAAGAAATATAACGCCACAAAGATTTGGGGTAGAAAACAGAGCTGTACTCTAGTAGGTAGGTAACTTTTAAAGCAACAGTGAAAAGTTTGTACTCAGGTTTTTTTTCCAAATTCTTTAAAGGAATTACGCTCAGTGTAACAAAATTTAGCGGATATTAAAAAGTTTAACCCGTCTTAAGAGAGTTAATATTGACGGGCGTAGCAGATGGGACAAGGGGGTCTTCAAAAGAATTCAAAACGGTGACAAAAAGGCGTAAAGAATCACGATGGGAAGGGGTGAAGTAACTTATGCGGCGAAGAAAGAGCGCCAAGAATTAACAAAAATAAAAGGTGACGGCCTTCTCAGGGCAAGACTGTTTACTGGGTGGTGAGGGGGCCTTAATTAAAGGCTTTCGCGGACTTTCCGCGATGCAATTTGCCTAAAAGACAAGAATTATTTTTATTGAAGTCATCACTAATTTCGGGAGACGGGAGGGGCTATCGGGGTGGGTGGTGTCTTTGTTGTGGACAAATGGCGGTTAATTGCGAGGTTTTTTGGCGAAATAATTGACCGGTGATTATTTTAATTGCTGCTTAAAGATTGATAGATTTATTGTTCACACCAAATAAGTCAAACAAATGATGAGATGCTTGAGGAACTGGGGGCCTTATCGCTCAAAACGATCGCTTTAGGAAACCTTAGGATGGAGAGCATTTATAGAAAAGTTGACGAAAATCTTCATTAATGCTCAGGGTACCTGTACATTAATGGAGAATTTTAAGTTTTTTTTTTGTCTGTGTTCTTAATACTTTATGAATGTTCATGTTGTGCAAAAATTCATCATATGCGATGAAAATAAAACTGATTACTGGAGAATACAATTTTAGTTATAGTTAATGTTCTATGCATATAGGTAATATTTTTTAAACGTCATATTTTTTAAAGTTGTTATGTACATCTGTTTTATGGCTCAATATTTAACATACAAATATATCGATAAAATGCACACTTCTAAATATATGCTCAGCGATATAATATTTTCGAGGTAATGTTTTACGAAAAACTACAAAAAATTATCATTCCCACAATGGAAATCGTTGCAAAATAAATAATCGAAGAAAACAAATTTTAAATCTTTGTTTTGACGAAAATAATAATTTTCAGAAGTTTTGCTTACGCCAAAAGTCTCTAGTAACATTATATTCAGGTGCTGCTGAAACTTGGAAAGATTGTATTCTAGTTTTCGTAAGAATAACTGCCAAATTATTTCTGTTTTTATTATGTACAATTGAAGGCACGGCTTTGTTATAAGTATAGAGAGGGATGGACGAGGACGTTGGACGGGACGGTCAATTTTCCCAAACAATCTAATTAAGTTCTGCAAAGCTTAAACAAAATTTAAGTAGTATTAATTATCTTCCAGCTTTATTAATAAAAGTCTAAAACTCGGAGGAAAAAATCAGAGTGGAGACAGTTGTTCGAAATCCGTGATCAAGCGAGGGAGGGCCAATGTGGAGAGTAAAAATTAAAATCATAAGAAAATAATTAAAGCAAGGGAATTTATTGGACACAGGCGACGTGATTAATTGCTTTTTCTCGAGCAAATCCGCGGAGCAATAAGTGTCAATTTTTGTCGTTCGCGAATTCATTGCAAATTCTTTATTAATTGGGAAATTTTAATTAATGAGCTTCTTGCTGCAAGATTTGTGTTTATTAGTATTTGTTTGATGGAGAAAATAATCGTCAGTTTGTATTAGATCTAAAATGACGTTTTTTTTTTTGCAAAATTGTGTAGGTACTTGGAATCTGAGAATCAGAATCTAAGTAGAGATATCAATAACAATTCCCAGTTATAGCTCCCCACTAGGACTGCTAATTCTCTTTATTTCTTGTTTTCGCGTCAGGTCCCGTTTTTGCACAGTGAAGCGACCGCTACACACCAATACTACAAAATTAAATGTTGTACATCAAACATTTATCATAGGCACATTTATCGTAGACCTAAATTTATATGAGTGTGCGCTAATACCGACCAAAAGGTGTGCGGCGTAAAAAAATGTAATTGCACACAAGTGCAATACATTGACAAGCTAGCATCGCACAAAAAAAATCGAACGCACGTACTTCGAAGTGAACTTGTTTGAAAATGATTAATACTAATTACTCACGAAAAAAACAAGAAACAATTTATAATAATACTAGCTGTTACGCGCGACTTCGTTCGCGTGGCCTTACGAAATAAAAGTAGCCTGTCCGTCTCCGACCCTTAAGCTATATCTGTGCAAATCTATATCTATATGTATCTATATGTGTGTATATCTGTGTATCTGCTTGTTTGCCACCTATGGCATAAAAAAAAAAAAAAAAAAAACATTCAAGTTGATCAGTTTAGCCGTGATAAAAACATCTAGACAGACAGACAGAGACCGAGTTACATTCGCATTTATAATATTAGTTAGGATATTATTCACTTACAGCTATCATTTCAAATTAAGTGTGAAACTTGACCATTAATAAATGTGAAGTGATACTTCACAGTTAACCCTTTAGAACGCCCCTTGGAAAATTAAATAGTTAGTCGTAGTCGTAATAGCTATTCCTATGCGGCTCATTCTTAAGCACCAAAACTTCTTAAAAACGTTTCTTTTTTTTTTCTTGTCTGTCCTGATCCACTGAAAAGAAACTACGGTCAATATCAAACACTCCTAACCTCTGCCTTCATAATTCAACTTACCTACAATAAAACGGACATTAGAGCTGTTACATACTTAAAATCGCATAAAATATCGCCCGCACCGACTTTTTTAATGGTCTCGGGTCGCCCTCGAAAAAAAACAAAGAGCGGGAAAAACTTCTCTAAAAGTAGTGTAGAGTGCAGCTAAGTATACGGTGATATTTATTATTATATTAAAAGCAGATCGTAGGGCAGTATCGTGGGGGAAACTGGAGGAAATGGACGCATATGGGAAATTCACGGAACAGGATTGAACATAATGGTTTGCAAATGCAATAGGTTAAGATAATGATCTGCCAACAACCTTTTTAATAGCCCGCTATATTGATCAAGCATATCTCTTCTGATGCCCATAGTCCTGCTGCATTAACTCAATATCGTTTTTCTGATACCTATGCATAGTCCCACTAAACTGATCAAAATAAGTCAATCAACGGTAATCTATCTATAGAAATGTCGTCAGACAATAGTCTGCTCTCGCGTCTGCCTGACTATGAAGCGATTTGGCCACCCCGTGCAAAAGCGATGTCAAAAAATATTATAACATTTTGGTAAACCAAAACTAATTAAATTTCTGGTTACTTTGTAAAATTGCGTAACGGGGACGGCGAGATTGTATAACCCCGGGTAGTAGATATCCACTCTACTGTCGTGGGGTCCAAAGTATTGCCAGCGGCAAGGCGATACGTATAGGTAGGTACTGTGACCAACGAATTTATGGTCAAACTTCTGGCAGAGGCGACGGCGCGAGTTTTTATTATGCAGAAACCAGTGGACCGTGAAAGCAGTGCCGCGGGGAACGCAATTTCCATAAGATGGCCTCCTGTTCGTCTCTGTCGCCTTGGTACTTTTGTTATTAAAAGTTTTGATAGTGATACTGATTATTATAACAAGTCAATAATTTTGTCTTCTAATGTTCCTTTGCTATTTTTTTCTGTTGAGACACAGGCAAGCATTTGCCCAAAACCTTTGACGAACATTTATTAGTTTAAGATAACTTTATTGTAAAGAATTTGAAAACTACCGTCGAGTTACTAATTACAATGCATCATTATCAGTCATAATCATCTTTGTCGTTCTCAGCCTGTAATTGCCCCACAGCTGAGCTTTGCCCCCCTTCGGCCAATTAGGTAGATAAAGTTCAGGACACACCAACTTTTAACGCAGACATGTTGAAATCGATTTTTTAAGTAAGTTTAAGACTTTATGGTAGACCCTATTATTTATCTAACTAATTATTAACTGTCTGTCCATACAAAACATCAAATGGATCAACGCCATCTAGCGAACTATAGGAAGTAGCTTTGTCTCTCTGTCTGGATTGTTGTCGCGTTATCACGACTAAACGGCTGCACGGATTTTGATAAAATTTGATAAAGAGTTACTGCATAATTACAAAGACGGACATTGACACTTTTTTATGTCCACGCGAACGAAGTCGCGGGTAACAACTAGTTGTAAACTAGTGGAACGCCGAACTGAGACCTCGCGACCCCTATATCTTCACAACCCCTGGACCAGCGGGGTTATCCTCTAACTTTGAAACGTTCGTGATTCTGATTGCGAGAGCATGCCATCTCGCTCGTACCAACTTAGTCGCACTATGCGCGGTCCCGCTCGCGCAACTCTCGCTATCGCTTTCAGAGTTACGGGATGAGCCCACAGTTCAGCTCATATTCGAACTTAAAAATTGTATTGAAAAATTTTATGAAGATCGGATCAACGGTTCGCAAGTTATCATCGGACAAATATACACACAAACATACAAACATACATACAAATGCCGATTTGTCCCAGTAAACTCTGAGACCTTCGCTTCGCTCGGTCAATAAAATCGTTTGATCAACATGAATGTAAAATAACTAAGCGTACTTTTAAAATGAACACGAATTATGAACGAAAAAGAATGAAAAAATTAGTCCGCGTTTACTCAAGAAAATGAAGAAAAATAAACACACGGATTGTAAACTCCCGCTGATTCGCGAAACTTTAAGTAAGACGCGAAAAATGGGGATGTGAAAAGAAATAATTTTCCGCCCGAGTCGTCTGTGCAAATGAGCTGAATGAGGAGCCGCCCGAGCGAATGATTGACTGCTGGTGAAACAATGTGAAAACTTTATAAGTATACGAAATAGGTACAGTCTGATAGGTTAAAATTTCAAGATCTGTGAAGGGTCTATTTAGAGTAATTTTATTTAGAGTAACTGGGCGTTCAGAGATTTAATATCTCAGGATGACGAGCGCAGTGCATTGCCGCGCATAATTTTAAACTGTTGAAGTTCAATATTCTGGGTGGCACTGAACTGTTGTGAATTATGGAATTGTATGTATTTGTATGTTTTTGTATTTTTTTTATTTTTTGGCCGTATTGTTGTGTTGTTCGCTCATACTACGACCTCGTACCTAATATCGTACGATAGTATAATGATACCTACGCCTAATGTGTTTTTGGACATGTGCCGGAGGTAAGAATCGTAGCAGCTGTAATACAGGGCTTCCTAGTACGGCTGCTATCGAGGCACCGACAGGTTTTAATAACATTAAACTGTGTACCTACTATCAAACCAATTGTACTAAGAAATAACCTTAGGTTATAAGATTGTTAATATAAGTTTTGAAATGAAATAAATGAATTGAATTGAATTGTTATGGGCAAGCGTGACGCTTAATATCAGGTGAGCGACTTGCTCGTCTCGCCACCGAGTAGAATAAAAAAAAAGTTTTGGTGGAAACGTGAAGACGTCATGTCGCGTCATTGTATTATTTCCAAAATTTTGTATTTCGAGTGCTAATGTGTAAAAACTGTGTTTTTTTTTCTTTAAGTGTTCGTGAACGTGCACAAGTGTTGGTGAATAGTATAATGTTGTGAGAAGTGACTCTTCGTGTCCAAAACTCCACTTCTATGGAGTTTTGGAAACAACACGAAAATTCACGTTTTTTAGTAAAGTTTTCAGCACTTTATCAGGGCATGACTTGGACTTGACCGTGACTTGCTTTGATAATATTTAACAAAACTTGAAAATATATAAGTATACTTGACACTGGCAAATGCATAAGACGTGCGACGTCAAAATCCTCGTAGGAGAAAAGAAAAAAAAAAAACTACAAGTACGTACTTACGTACTTTCGTAGTATAATAATAGCTCAATGTCTGAATATTCTTCTGAATGTTCTTTGATCTTATGTTGTGATCATATGTTAGTATGTAAATATGTAAGTACTAGCTGCGCACTGCGGTTTCACCCGCTATTCTACAGGAACGGTTAAATTTTTCAGGATAAAAAGTATTATTCCTGCCTATGTATTATTCCAGGGAATAAGCTACCTCCACACCAAATTTCATCCAAATCCGTTCAGCCGTTACAGAGTTGAATGGGAACAAACACACTTACATACTTACACACGTACACACAAACTTTGTGTGTTTTTTTTAATGTGTTGTGTAATTGTGTGTTCTTTGTTGAAACTCTGTAACGGCTGCACGCATTGGATGAAAATTTGTATGGAAACTTTTCATCCCGGAAAATAATAAGGTTCCTGCAGGATAACGGGTGAAACCGCGGGGCGCAGCTAATAGTTACATAAAGTCAAAGATATCTTCCATCCTAGTGTTAAGCTGGATTGTTCAGACACAACAGATGTGCTATGTCTGAATAGTCCATCCCACTGATAATAATATAATAATTATAATTTTAATTCATAGATTGTGCCGTCTTCAGGGCTGCCCTCTGTAAGCTTATTGCTTTGCGGATGGGTGATGGGTACTTTCATCGCGTTCATTTTACTTTTCTGTACACACATCAATATTATTGGTGAAATCCAGTTCAGATTTTCAGTTACAATGTGTATAGGTACTTACTAAGAAAATGATTGTTATCTGTTTTGTGTATCATAAACACAGATGATTATAATTAAATAAGTAGCGCCATCTATCAGATTCATCAACAAACGTTTCCCCTGCGTCATTGTCATAATTACGCCATTGCTGAACAATACATAATTAAAAGTGGTACTTTTCTTTTAAGGTAAACCAAAAAAAACTATTTCTGGTTACTTACTTAGCTAAACGGTGGTTTATGAATGGTCGATGGTTCATATTAAAAATGTTCTTTGGTTCTTAATTAATTGACTGGCCTACAAACGGCATCTAGCGACGAGTAGAAAAAGCTTGCAAGCTTACAGTGGATGGACACAAGGATCCCAAACCCAACATGGCGCTTGTGTAGGCTTAAACCTATTACAGAAAGAGTTCAATTTAGTTTACACTTGCGCACCATCTATTGGCGAGTAGCTAAATAGGCGGGTAAAAAGTTGCTTCTACTACAATACTCTACCTAGCCTTTGCTTGTGTTAATTCCAATTATATTCGTTTTCGTGATACCTATCTTCTCTCTTCACTTTGGTATAAAATCTATTAGACAGAGAGAGACAGACGTTTCTAATACCATTACATTACACGTTCTCCACTCCCGTCTACTGTTCAGTGTACCTAAGTACCTGGGCGGCTAAATAAGAATGTTGCTAGTGTGTGTAATGTATTCTTGAATTTATTTAAGCTCTTGGCTTCTCTGGCGGCCTAGTATCATCCGTAGCAAAAACAGAGAGACGCGTCGCTGTGATAGCAAGCGAGGCATAATAATGACAGTGACGTCACCTATTGAAGGTTTTTGACAGAACCATCTTTACGTAGCCTCTTACCGTCTTGCCCATACATTGCTGCTTCGAAATACCATACATTATGAAAACCAGTGCAGGTGGTTGTCTTTCATTATCAATCGAGGATAATGTCCAATACCCTTGGTAGGCGTACCTACTACCTACTACTACTTACGAGTAGACCGGAAACGAAAACTAAAACGCAATACAGCAGTTGGCAGCACAGGAAACGTCTTAGTTTTCGAATAAACGCAAAACGGATAGTTTTCAGAGTGCCGCGTGCGAGTTTTTCCAAATGCTTACTTACTCGGGACAAGAAGTTAAGTTTTTTTTCTGGGATTTTGCTAGATCAGTCTATATTTATGTTTTATTACAATATCTGCTTGATTCTTCCAAGCTCCAGCACTTCCATATGACTAAGTACGATAGCATAAAACAATAGCAACTCTCATTACAAAGCTAATTTGTGTGAGCTAATAGCAGCACCGTCTAGCGTCTAGATGGCACTGCTTTGAAATTTCTTTAGTGAGTTACAAAACGATGAAAGTTTTCGTAAACGTTAACTTGTCAAAGTGCGAACTCATACTGCCAAAAGTGTTCCAAAGTATAGAAAACTATTTTTTTTTTAAACGATTGAGCGACGTAACTCATAATCTGCCTCTTTTAGTTCTGTTCGTTCCCGCCAATGGCGCTGTACTAAATTGTATGAGACAATACGAAACGTGGTATTCTTTTCGAAAACTATCAAAACTCGTACCAAAGAACAATGCTCGTACTAAGGGCAGTACAGCATATAGCAAAGTGCAGAAAAAAAGCTACCCAAAACCCAAAACGACTTGAACGATTGACCCAAAACGATTTGGGATACCTACATCATAGAAACCATATTATCCTATAGGTACCTAGCTACCTAGTAAATCCTAGTAAATCAGTTTGTACGTACTATTTAAATTCAAACATTAAGAAGTATATGGTAAAGGGATGCATACAGTTTTTCATGATATAAGGTTGTCACTAGTTTTCTAGTGCTAGTGATGTGAAACTGTTCGCAACATGATTTAACTTGCAACGACAATCATTTTGTATTATAGCCAAGTCGAATCTTAAAACCATTGGATGTTTTCTGTTCACTCACGCTCGTGTACGCTATATTACTAGATTTGAGAAAGACAGCTTTTATTTTTAGTAAATTTTCTATAGCTTTAGGGACTTGGCCCACCGCCGAAGATGAACGGGAAGCGAGTGTACAGTTCCAATGGTTTTGTCGCTGGGCTATAGCGAGTGTACGAGTGTGACGGGGTTACTCGCACTGTAGTAGCGAATGACCGCTGGGAGTCTCTCGGCGAGTGTTCTGGCCGCCAATCGAGTATTATCTTTGATAGCTCTTGTCGCTGGACTAACTAGTGGAGAGAGTTCTCGCCGCAGTGTGAACAGTCAGCGATCAACTATTAATATATTATTTTATAGCTCTTTTATTCACACGGGATACTATAAATAAATCTACTTACTTGTGTCTATAATATTATACGTATCTTGAGCGTGAAAATAGTCGATAGTTCGTTGCTTCCTCGTCGGCGGTGAGACATGTGCCCTTATCTTATTGAGTTTAGATTTCCTAACGCCTATAAAGTATTACTAGCAAAATATTTCTCGTTATGCTTGAAATACAGGGTTATAAGAAAAGGGTATACTAAGTCGAAAGGGGCTCACAGTACTCATGATTATGAACAACTTTTACTATGGGACCTGAACAGTGAAATCGAGAAAAAAATATCAGCTGTTCCATACATTTTGTCGAGTGTCATTGACATTTTTCTATGGAACAGCTGATATTTTATTCTCGATTTCAGGGTTGGTCCCATAGTACAAGTTGTTCATAATGATGAGTACTATGAGCCCTTTTCGCCTTAGCATACCCTTTCCTTATAAACCTGTATAACATGTTGTAGTTTATAATGAAGAAGTTGATTTTTTGGAGTTTTGGCGGGAACGTGAAAAATTCACGTCGCGTTATTTATTATTTTGCAAAACTTGTGTTATTTAGAATGTGAATGTGTAAAAACGGTGAATTTGTTCGTGAATATGCACGAGTGTTGGTGAATGGTATAATGTTGTGAAACGTGAATTTTCGTGTTTTTTCCAAAACTCCATAGAAGGCTCTAGTACCACTTTACTGGGGCATGACATGGACTTGACCGTGACTTGCTTTGCTCACCTTTGACTGGGACTGTGACTATGACTTGTTTGACAATATCTAACAAAACTTGAAAATATATACTTGACACTGGCATATGCATAAGACGTGCGACGCCAAAATCCTCTTAGGAGGAAACAGCAAAAGAAAAGTTGATTTTTATATATTGTAGGGATTAATAAAACAAGTGTATAATAAGTTTAAAACTTTATATTTTTTAACAAATATATAGTTGGACACTGTTTTATCAGCGAACTTTATTATAATAATCATTATAATCGTAGATAGAGTATTATAGAAATAAATGTAAGACTTAAGGTCCTTCGACTTTCATACAAAACTATCGACGCCTTTTTAGGCGTCCTACTACGATTTTGAACTGGGCATGACTTAACATAGGTCTAATTTGGCCTCTAAGTATCGCAAAGTCTATAATTTAAAATGTTCATGGCTAGGAAATACCATTTTTCAACCCAATAATTACGACAAATTTTACGAATGTAGTGGTGTGTTCTTTACATGCGAATCATGCGATCATGGTGTGCGTGAAATATTCATGTGTGCGTGCGTCTTGCAAAAATCGTGTACACTGGTTGTGCCGCGCGCGCGTCACGCGGTTTACGCGACGTTGCCAGCTTGTCGGAGCGTGTGTGAGCGAGACTAGGAATCCTTGCCTCGCGGCTTAGTCCGCGCGCGGTCTTCGATAATTGCGACGTTGCGAGATTCGGTATCGGTGTGCAGTGCAGTGTTTGATTTGGTTACCTAATCTATCTATACCAATATTATAAAGAGGAAAGATTTGATTGTTTATTTATTTCATTGTTTGTTTGTTTGCATTGAATAGGCTCCGAAACTACTGAACCGATTTGAAAAATTCTTTCACTGTTGGGAAGCTACACTATCCCTATACTATATTATATTATATTTTTAAAAAAATTGGGATCCTTACTAAAACTCGAATAATGTAACCCAAGATGTAAAAAAAAATACCTAAAATATCCTTTACATCGCGTGCGTTGCGACAACTATTGATGATGATAGAATAATCTATCTATACCAATATTATAAAGAGGAAAGATTTGATTCTTTGTTTGTTTGTTTATTTGCATTGAATAGGCTCCGAAACTACTGAACGGATTTGAAAAATTATTTCGCTGTTGGGTAGCTTTTCAGCTTTCTTTATATATTTTTTTTTGTAACTTGACGCAAATAGAGGGGTTTTCGTGTGTGTATTATAATTTTTATTTTTTTGTTAAATACCCGTGCGAAGCCGGGGCGGGCTGCTAGTAACCTAATAATAACGTACATAATTATAATAGAATGCAGCAGACATCATCGTTGCGCTATAGACGCCATCAATATTCTGGCCAAAAAAAGAGCACGAAACGTGTTCGTGCTCGGCTGAAATATTATCATGGCGAAGGTGTTTCGTAAGTGCCTACCTACCTAATTTATAAATAAAAAATATAATTCGAGACTTCTTGCCCATTTTCATGGCGATGGGGATTTCTACCCTTCCAACTGCGATTTTCATTTGCGGTCATAGATTTTAAGGATCATCATCATCATCATCATCAGCCTGTTCCCTATACCATACCCAACTGCAGGACCGCCCCGCGGGCCCGCACGCGGCCCGTGCAGCCTCGCGAAATACTAGTTTATATGTATAAAAATGAACCCCTATTCTTATATTTTGAGGACTTTGACATAGGTAACCATTTATAAATTTTCAGGGTTCCGTAGTACTACAAGGAACCCTTATAAGTTTGTCATGTCCGTCTGTCTGTCTGTCTGTCCGTCTGTCTGTTTGAATCCTTTACAGCCCGCACCGGCTTCGCACGGGTATATAACAAAAAAATAAAAATTATAATACACACACAAAACCCTTCTATTTGCGTCAAGTTACAAAAAAAATATATATATAAAGAAAGCTAAAAAGCTTCCCAACAGCGAAAGAATTTTTCAAATCGGTTCAGTAGTTTCGGAGCCTATTCAATGCAAACAAACAAACAATCAAATCTTTCCTCTTTATAATATTTATTTTTGGTGTGACTAACTAATAACCTCATATCTAAAATTTGTTGGAATTCGGCATTTCTGAGTATGGGGCTCGGTGCGCGCTCCATCAGTGCCAGGAAAAATAATGCAAAATTACGGGAAAAAAATTCACCTCAATAATGATGATGAATGTGGTTTTTGCATTTTTATGTATGATCTCGTTGCGCGCACGCTCACTGATCCCGGGAAAAATATTGAAAAAATTCTGAAAAACTTCCTTCTTAGTGAAATAATAGATTTTTTGTAAAAGGTGCCTATATAGGTATAGGTACCTATATAGGTAGGTGGTAAGGTGGTAGATAGAGGTATATGAAAATATTGGATATTTCGTGCTGCGCGATTGAAATATGTGCATAATACTAATAATACTTACCTACCTACCAACAAACCAACCAACCAACCTACCTACCTACCTACCTACCTATTAGTTAGTTAGTTTTGTGTGTGGTGTTTGTTGTGTTGTTTGATAACTTATTTTGTAAAAAAATAGCACAAAAAGAACAAAAATCTACAAAAACAGTAATTTTCAAATGAGGATTGATCCTTCGTCTCATTGACACACTACAAAACGAAGCATAATGAAAATCCGTCCACTCGACCGCTCGGCCAGTCGATCTGATAGGTGGAACGCCGAAAATCGGGTACTCAATTTCGTATTTGCTTGTAACCGTTTTGAATTCGCATGTGATTCGGTCATAGATTTAAAATTCATCATCATCATCATCAGGCTGTTGATAACGTACAGAGATTTCTTGCCCATTTTCATGGCGATGGGGGATTTCTACCCGTCCAACTGCGATTTTAATTTTCGGTCATAGATTTAAAATTCATCATCATCATCAGCCTGTTGATAGCGTACAGAGATTTCTTGCCCATTTTCATGGCGATGGGGGGATTTCTACCCGTCCAACTGCGATTTTCATTTGTGGTCACAGATTTAAATATCATCATCATCATCATTAGCCTGTTCCCTATCGTACCGAGATTTCTTACCCATTTTCATGGCGATAGGGGGATTGGTACCCGTCCAACTGTGACCTTCGTCACAGACCTTCGTCGTTTATCGGTCATAGACTTTAAGGATCATTATCATCATCATCCGCCTGTTCCCTATCGTACCGAGATTTCTTACCCATTTTCATAGCAATGGGGGGATTTCTACCCGTCCGACTGCGTTTTACATTTGCGGTCATAGATTTAAAATTTTCCATCATCATCATCAGCCTTCTCCCTAACGTAACGAGATTTCTTAAAAAATACATAAAATGATTAAATTAAAAAATATTTTATTTTACTAGAATACCTTTGCCAAAATTCGTAAAGGTCGGTCCAGCCGTTTTATCGTGAACAGATAACAAACAGAAAGACAGAGCTACTTTCAAAATTTATAGGATACTAGATGCGCCCCGCGGTTTCACCCGCGGTATAAACTCTGTAACGGCTGAACGGATTTGGATGAAATTTGGAATGGAGGCTACCATACCTAAATTTGGCTACCTCCATACCAAATTACATTAAATTCCATGCAGCTGTTACAGATTTGAACGGGAACAAACACACTTACATACTAACATACCTACTTACATACACACAAACTTTCGCATTTTGGTGTGACTAAGTAATAACCCCATATCTAAAATTTGTTGGAATTCGGCATTTCTGAGTATGGGGCTCGGTGCGCGCTCCATCAGTGCTGCCAGGAAAAATAATGCAAAATTTCTGGAAAAAAATTCACCTCAATAATGATGATGAATGTGGTTTTTGCATTTTTATGTATGATCTCGTTGCGCGCACGCTCACTGATCCCGGGAAAAATATTGAAAAAATTCTGAAAAACTTCCTTCTTAGTGAAATAATAGATTTTTTGTAAAAGGTGCCTATATAGGTATAGGTACCTATATAGGTAGGTGGTAAGGTGGTAGATAGAGGTATATGAAAATATTGGATATTTCGTGCTGCGCGATTAAAATATGTGCATAATACTAATAATACTTACCTACCTACCAACAAACCAACCAACCAACCTACCTACCTACCTACCTATTAGTTAGTTAGTTTTGTGTGTGGTGTTTGTTGTGTTGTTTGATAACTTATTTTGTAAAAAAATAGCACAAAAAGAACAAAAATCTACAAAAACAGTAATTTTCAAATGAGGATTGATCCTTCGTCTCATTGACACACTACGAAACGAAGCATAATGAAAATCCGTCCACTCGACCGCTCGGCCACTCGATCTGATAGGTGGAACGCCGAAAATCGGGTACTCAATTTCGTATTTGCTTGTAACCGTTTTGAATTCGCATGTGATTCGGTCATAGATTTAAAATTCATCATCATCATCATCAGGCTGTTGATAACGTACAGAGATTTCTTGCCCATTTTCATGGCGATGGGGGATTTCTACCCGTCCAACTGCGATTTTAATTTTCGGTCATAGATTTAAAATTCATCATCATCATCAGCCTGTTGATAGCGTACAGAGATTTCTTGCCCATTTTCATGGCGATGGGGGGGATTTCTACCCGTCCAACTGCGATTTTCATTTGTGGTCACAGATTTAAATATCATCATCATCATCATTAGCCTGTTCCCTATCGTACCGAGATTTCTTACCCATTTTCATGGCGATAGGGGGATTGGTACCCGTCCAACTGTGACCTTCGTCACAGACCTTCGTCGTTTATCGGTCATAGACTTTTAGGATCATTATCATCATCATCCGCCTGTTCCCTATCGTACCGAGATTTCTTACCCATTTTCATAGCAATGGGGGGACTTCTACCCGTCCGACTGCGTTTTACATTTGCGGTCATAGATTTAAAATTTTCCATCATCATCATCAGCCTGCTCCCTAACGTAACGAGGTTTCTTAAAAAATACATAAAATGATTAAATTAAAAAATATTTTATTTTACTAGAATACCTTTGCCAAAATTCGTAAAGGTCGGTCCAGCCGTTTTATCGTGAACAGATAACAAACAGAAAGACAGAGCTACTTTCAAAATTTATAGGATACTAGATGCGCCCCGCGGTTTCACCCGCGGTATAAACTCTGTAACGGCTGAACGGATTTGGATGAATTTTGGAATGGAGGCTACCATACCTAAATTTGGCTACCTCCATACCAAATTACATTAAAATCCATGCAGCTGTTACAGATTTGAACGGGAACAAACACACTTACATACTAACATACCTACTTACATACACACAAACTTTCGCATTTTGGTGTGACTAAGTAATAACCCCATATCTAAAATTTGTTGGAATTCGGCATTTCTGAGTATGGGGCTCGGTGCGCGCTCCATCAGTGCTGCCAGGAAAAATAATGCAAAATTTCTGGAAAAAAATTCACCTCAATAATGATGATGAATGTGGTTTTTGCATTTTTATGTATGATCTCGTTGCGCGCACGCTCACTGATCCCGGGAAAAATATTGAAAACATTCTGAAAAACTTCCTTCTTAGTGAAATAATAGATTTTTTGTAAAAGGTGCCTATATAGGTATGGTACCTATATAGGTAGGTGGTAAGGTGGTAGATAGAGGTATATGAAAATCTTGAATATTTCGTGCTGCGCGATCAAAATATGCACATTATACTAATAATACCTACCTAGCCACCAACCAAGCAACCAACCTACCTACCTACATACCTACCTATAAGTTAGTTTTGTGTGTTGTGTACACACAAAATAACAAATAACAAACAACAGTACCTACTATGGACTAAATTAATCTAACCCGGGTCTAAAATCCATATTTTTAGTCGCAGAATAATGTCTATCGACGCGGAAAACACAACATTTTTGGGTATTGCATATTTCATTAGGTTCATTTCATTAGGTATTAGGTATGTAAAATTCGAAATTAATTTGAAAAAAAACGAAAAAAAGTGGAAAATTTGTTCGGAAGGTACCAGACTCGGTGCCCTTAGAACCCCCGATATGGGGTTATTCCAGGGACCCAGTTATTCAATCGTCAAGCAGTAGTGTGCAAAACATCACTGTGTTCCGGATTGAAGGGCAATGTTTCCAGCGTAATTATTGGGCACAGAGATTTAACATCTAATATCTCAGAGTAATGAGCGCAGTGCATTGCCGCGCATGGTTTTGAACTGTTGAGGTTCAAAATTCTGGGTGGCACTGAACTGTTATGAGCAAGCGTGAAGCTTAACATCAGCTGAGTAACTTGCTCGTCTCGTCACCAAATAACAAAAAAAAAAAACTTACATGCTTACACACTTACACACGAACTTTCGCATTTTAAATATTTGTGCGACAATATTAGGTTTATTAGTAGATATATACTTTTATAAGTTTCGTTACTAATTTTGAATAAGTTTGTCAAGAAACCCACAGCAAAAATGAAAATAAATAGTATTCTCGAAATTAAATTATAAAAAATAATACTCTCTAATTTTAGGGGTTCGAACCCAGAACCTCACGAGCGCGACCTAATCAAACTGATGACTTCGGCCACCGAGACGATATACAGAGCAACGAAATTTCGTATTTGCTTGTAACCGTTTTGAATTCGCATGTGTGCGTAATGTTCATGCGTGCATACAGGCGTTGAACATTATTTGAATTTTCAGTCGAGTGCAGCTATTAATGGGCTCTATTATTTTTGAGATGTGTTTATAACAATAGTAAGAGGTCGCAAAGTGAATTAAAACTGGGGCAGATTACCTCAATTGAGTTTTCAACGACAGCGCCATCTCTTGGCGCCTACCTACCTAGCGGACTCAAACGAAGCACCTTAAATGCTAATTACATATTTACATGGAGTATTATTAGAGCTAATTACAATCATAGTATAATTTAAATAATAATTATTAAAACCGTAATACTTTCAACATGTGACGTCATTGTTTATTTTATTTACACGTTAAAATTAGTTATATCCTAAATTACATTTAAATTAATTGATCATAATAAAACAGTCATCAAAATAAGGCAGTTGATAATAATTATCATAATTATTGTAAATATAACCTATTTACAAAATATTGGACGGCATAAAAAGTCACAAGTCTTTTTATTTAAAATTAATAACGCATTGAATTTACATAATAATAATACTCTTTTGGTTACATATAATAAGGCACTTGTAATTTTCATAATTATTAAAATAATAAAAGTTAGTAAGAAGTAGAACTACTGTCCGGTCTTAATTGCTTAGTTTGAACATCGTCGTAGGCAATTCTAAACACACTTTTCTTTTCCATTATTGGTAGCCTTTTTATATTACCAGATTGTTGAACTAATGTGTTCATAGCTATACCAGAATCGTTGTCTTCAATCTTGGATGTTATTCTATGACTAACATCGTCTCCCCCGATGTTAATCTTGGATACATGGACTTCTGGGGCATTCTTTGTATCTTCTTCATAGCTTGTAGAAATTGATATACTATGGGTAAGAGCACTTTCAGAAATTTCTTGCTTTTCATTGTGTTTTACGTCGTCTTGGTTGACGTATATGGGCTGATCTGACTTCCTACGAGGCAGGGGAATATTAGGCTGGCCTAAGTATTTCGGAATGTGAGTGGGTTGGATGTAGCATAGTGGATTTTGGTTTTCATAGTTGTGTTCATATCTATGCTCAGAATGCTGAAGCAAAGGATGCACGTCAGGAAGTGGCCCTTCAGGGACGGGAGTGACCTTTTCTTCTTTTAGCAAACGCGGGTGGATAAACTCATTTTCTTTTCCTTTGGAGTTTTTTTTTGCCTCTGAATCTTGGTTTTCTTTTGTCATTATTTTACCATAACGACCCGTTTTATCGTCGTCGTTTTTTGATTTTGATCCTCTTTTGGGTTTACTGGGTACAGCTTTTTCTGGAGCCGGCTGTTTTGATGGCGCTGCAGATTTCTTACCGTACCATTGCATGTATCGGGGCAAGCTTTTTTGAGCAGGTTTAGTATCTGATTTTACTGACTCGGTTTCATTAGTCTTCTTTTTGCTTGATTCATTGCTACTGGAGGTTTCTTTTTTATCTCTTTGATCATCAATATCAGGTGACTTCAGCTTTAGTAATTCAGCTTCATCTCGAGCATCTGTTGATGAACCCTGTCTGGAAAATACTAAATTGCGACCGACTTTACCTGAGGCTGAACTACTTTGGCTTTTGCTGTCTTTACTACTCTCATGTTCGAGAGCGAATTTAGAGGTTGCTTCTTCAATAGCCACAGGTGATTGCTTTTGTAGTCGTAATCGCTTATCACTTATATCGGATTCAATTTTGTCTTCCATTGAATCTGAAATTTCCAATAAAATTCGTTGTCTTGCTATCTTTTCACTTTCGGATAGTTTTATTTTTGTTGAACTCACAGTCTCATTTTTCGATGTAGTGACGACACTTTTCGTTCTGTCACCATAGTTTTTAACATGTTCTTCTCTTTCATTAGTTTTACTAACCTTAATATATTTTTCACTTTCCAAAGATGGTGAAATTTCACTTTCTTCGAGGATTGGGGTTTTAATTTTTCTTTTTAAATCATATGCTCGTATACTTCGTCTAGGGTCTTTGTATTTGATTTTTTTCTTAGGTTTTTTCCTTTTGATCCACACTGCTTTCTTAGTTTCGTCATCTTCAACCATTATTTGGGAATCATCTTCGCTATACGAATCGTTGTCACTTCTAGCTTTTCTCCGAGTAGGTTTTAATAGTTGAGGTTCTGTCTGGGTCCCGATGTGACATTCAGTTTGCGTAGCTATCACTGAATGTCCGGGCAAGCTCTGAGTTTCCATCTTGCTCTCGATTTGCGAAGCCGTTTCTTGGTTCTGCATCATTCGTTCACGTTCTACCAGAATTTGATGTAACAATTCATTTTGCTTCCTGAGAGAAGATTCTAAAAGTTCTTGGTTTATTGATGATTTGTTTTGCATTTCTAGAAGCGCTGTTTGCAACAATTCAGCTTTTAGCGGCACAGCACCGGGAACTTCTGGTGGGAGATTTGTGTAATCATGGTATTGGTGCTGTATTGCGTCACTTCCCACCTGAGACCTTTGTCCATAACTTTTATCGTCTTTTCCAGACATATTATCCAAATCTGTCGTAACTTTACCCATTCTGTCTCGTATATTTTTGGCTTCTTCTCCCTGTTCTCTGATAAATCTTTCCATAAGAAGATCTTTACCACTATCTACGACGACATATTGGGTGTGTGGAATTATAGTAACCGGTCGTTGTTGATGGATCGGAAGATTGACATATCTTTCTTCTTCATTGTTTCCTCTTGTTACAAGTCTTAATATTTCTGTATTGCCTTCTTTAATAAAGTACTGGTCTCTGCCAAGAGAAGTTTGAGCGTGCGTTTTGTCTTGAATATCTCGGGTCTTGTTTTCAGGTTTGTCATCAGACTTGTGAAAAACTCCAACGTCAGAGCCTCGGTCGATTTCGTGTCTTCGTATTGAATCGTTGTCATGTTCTCTTCTATTGTAGTGCAAAGTGGCTATCCTGTCGTATCCGTTCTCTAAATCATCGATGTATTCCTTATGTTTGTTTGCAAATGCGTCTTGAAGTTGCATTTCTTTTGTGTAAATGATGTTTGGGCCATCCCTGAAATCGAGAAAATTGTTTATTCAATAAAAGTTAAATAAAACATAAGTATACCTTTGTATTTATATTTAAAAAACTAACATAACCATTACAAGTAGGCGTTAGTATTGACTAGCAGAAAAAAATAATGTTAAATAATTTGGATTTTATATAATAAGATAATAGAATAAGAAAATAATAAGATAATGCTCACAATGGGTCAAGGTCAGTTTTAGTTTGATACTCATACCCCTATTAGAAATTACCTTTGTCTAAAGGATTGTCTGTTGTCTTTATAATCATTATCAGCTGCCGTTTGCACAAATTCTTGTCTCATATCCCCCGGGGTCGAAGCAGGCTTAGACGCTTCTTTAGACCTTTGATTTCTTTTGTTAAATTTCCATTGCGTTGGTTTTGTCCTCAAATCTGCCTGTTCAGCGCTCCACGCTTCTCGCGCCCTCCACTCATTAGATTGTATTGACTTATTTTGTAAATTTTGCGTCGACTTGTTTTCTCTCCCAAGTCCCTTGTCGCGTACCACTAATCGCACGTCGTCCTCTGTGGAGTTGACACGTATCACTCTTTTCCTAGAATTTATTAATGGATTTCTATGTACCTAGCTGTTCTGTTATAGTCTTACATTTACGATACAAATGAAACATTCAAGCAACTAATGCCATGCAAATTTCTAGAGGTACATAATGGTAGAATACAATTCCAACTATTTAGGAAAAAAACATGAGACAATTTCTGATAAAATGCACTAAAAAGGAATACTACAATAATAAGTGGTATAATAGGTACCTACATAGTGTGGCAAAAGCTGGTGTGCGAATACTGGAATTAGTTGGTGCACTTTAGGCTGTTAGAAAAAAGAAATAGTTGTTAGTCCTAAATCTAACAGTTTAAATAAAAAACTGTTAGCTTGTGATACTAATTAATAGTTACTAAACAAAAAGTATAATTACCGAGGTGGCATGTAAAGAGGACATCCTTCACAAATACAACAGCATATTAGCAATAATAAAACTAAGGCTACTAATATTGCTAACAAGATTAGTAGCCAGAATAGTAACCGACTCTCTGCTTTGTATAGACCCTGAAAAGTAAAAAAAACGTAACTGTATAGTTATAACATGGTAAGCGGCGATGAAAATGTTACAGTTATTCATCGCAGCGTGATTACATACAAGTATAATTTCTAACAGGTAAAACTTACAGAGTCACCATTCTCATCACTAGATGTATGTTCTTTATGTCCAGATCCACTATTTTGGTTCACTCCTGCGCCACTGTTGATCCCAGCTCCAGTGGTGTATATTGTGGCATTCTTAGCAAGCTGTTCTTGTAGCTTGGCTACATTTATAGCATTGTTGCCTGAGAGCCTGACCACGGCTATTACTTCACTTCTGAAACAAACAATAATTTTGTAAATTAGACCAATGGCAAACAAAAACAGGTGTACAAAACAGCACACAAATGAAGATTTGCGTAATCGGTGTTCTGACAATACAAGACATTTTCAAGAAAAAGACAAAGTATGGTGTATTCTTATGTTCTATTTTTACATGAAGAGATGACCAACAAAGTTTTTAAACCACACACTTTATTCGCTAGTTACACTTATCGTTGAAAATGTTATCAAGTAAAGGAACTTACTTTTCTTGACTAGACTCTTGGCCACTTAAATCTGTAACACCATTTCCTTTATAAGGCTTAATATCAACTATAGTCACTTTCCCTCCGGAAAGTGTACTCAGGACCTCTTCCAGCTTTTTCCTATCTGGATTAGCACCAGGCACTATGAACGACATAGTCCTTGTTTTACTCTCTGGAGGGTATATCTTTACAGTTGTAGTAGAAAATAATCTTGGTACCCCAAGATCGTAAGCTCTGATTGTTAGCATAAAAACTTCGCTATCCGCGTCGTCCTCTGAAGACTGACGTTTTTGTCTGTGAACGTTTTGTTTCTTCGTTCTAATTAGTGCTCCCAGAAGATACAGTTCCCCTGAAAAATTAAATACAAATTTATGAGTGTTCGCGATAAATTTGGCAATGTATCTTGTTATCTTGAGTAATAATCTTACCTGTCTCTTCATTAATAGCAAATTTTCCGTCTACGTTTCCTTGTATAATCTCATATTTGACTACATTATTGGGTGATTCAGCGTCTTTATCAACTGCCTTGACAAACGCAGATGATGTGAAGTTATTTAAGCTTGGCGAGAGGACAAATTCATATAGAGTCCTCTCAAATTCTGGTGGGTTATCGTTTACATCTAGTAGCTTAATAATTAATGGCACTGTTACTCTTAAACCTACTCCATCGTTATCTCTAGCCTCTACTAAAAAATGCAAATCTGGCATCGCTTCACGATCGAAGCCATGATTGTTCGTTGCAACGGTTATGACCCCCGTTTGGGGGTCTAAATGTAAGGATGTGTTTAGATATCCTAATATGGCTGTGAATTGGAATTTTCCAAAAGATCCAGTATCTACGTCATCTGCAGCTACTTGTACAACTCTGGTGCCTGCAGTGACATTTTCCGGAAGTTCCTCTTCATAGGATTGAGCGAGGAATATCGGAGGGTTGTCATTTACATCGTTCAGATAAACTGTGACGTTGGCGGTGGCTGAGAGATTAGTTGCTGGTCCAAGCTCTTGAGCTACAATCTGAAAACGAATTTGTTATTTTTTTTTATCTTTGAATCTATATGAAGTTCAAGTATAGTTGGAAAGTGAGGTCTTTCTCTCCTTCTTTTTTTTTTCTGGCTCGCTCGCTGAGCCAAAATAGCTCATGGTACTCATCATTAAGAACTTTTACAACGGGACCAACCCTGAAATGGCAAAGGATATTGCAGCTCTTTAGTAAATATTTCATTATGTGATTGGCATTCATCTATGGAACAGATGATCTGGTAATTTAATGTATCAGGACTTTACCATGCTAAAACTAGTTTATTGTAGTGTCACCGAAGTCTGTTGATACAGTCAGTGTTGTGTGCCGTGGTGACAACCCTACGTTTTTTCAAGATAATAATAAATGAGGGTAGATCTCAACACCCTAATTTCGCACAGAGACGACCCGCATTCTTCAGTCAGCTCGTGACCACGGCCATTGAAACTTGGCCGAAACGTCGAGGTATATAAATAAACTAGTTTTAGCGTGGTTAAGTCCTGATACATTAAATTATGTGTTCAAATCGCGAAAGTTTAAAAGTTACAGATGATCTGGTTCGCGATAACAAGCAAAAAAAAAACACGCCATTACAAAAAGGGTTGTTCTCATGATAAAAGTTGTTCATAGTGATGAATACAATGAACTTTTTGGCTTCGTTTATCCTTTCTTGTAGCTCTGGACAAAATGGATGGCACATTTCCTATTTGCAATTACTCAACTATTGCTGCGGCCCCAAGCCCGCCAAACGTGGGGATATTGAAGGAGGAGGCCTTTGTTCAGCAGTGGACGTTATGGCTGATGACGATTGCTGCGACCGCATACTTGAAAAGTGCCGAGTGAAGTAGGCTGGTAGATTTTTGGCCACGTACTGATTTTGTCGATTTTTTAAGCGTGGTCAAAGGAGAATAACGTTTAAGCTATGGCAAGGCCAAACGTAAAAGGAGGACCATCTCGAGAAGAATATTGTGGCTACAAGGTGTCTTATAAATCTTACCTGAAACACCACAGATTTTCTCGCCTCGAAATCCAGCATGGTATTATCGCGTACTTTGATAATAAACTGGGCATGCCTCTCGGCCACCGCTGGCGAGATTTCGAAGGTACCGTTGTTTCCCACCAGTGTCAGTGAGAACACTCCGTTCTTCCCAGCGTCGTTGTCGTTCACTTGTGGGATGTACGGGTCGGCGAATACCAGGGCGGTGCCCTGAGGTGCGTTCTCGTCAAGGTAAGTGATGTAGCTGGAAAGAAAAGATATCAATTGCGATGAAAGATTTAATTTTAAAGGTAAGTAAGAACTCACTACCTTTTATTAGATTGGTTTGAAGAAAATGTTTGAACAGAGGTTTAAAAAAAAAGCTTCTTCCTTTCACTGGTCTACTGGTCCACTGCTGGATTAACTTCTCCCATATCAGGCGCTCACCGTTTACTAAGAGGACGCTGCTGCCCGTCCTCTGGTGGTTCTTGTCACAGTTTTAGGACATACCTGAGTCCTCAATTACGTTTAACTTGTTAAATATAAATCGAAATGAAAAGCAAATCGACATGATGTTATCAGATAAAAAGATCCTTAATCTAAATAAGATCTTATGTAAAAGTGAAATAGTCTAGTTTAGCAGAATAGCAATCGAAATATTCGTCTTTAGCCAAAACGTGATAGCAAATATATGGAAAACAGAAGTACATGAAAACTCAATTTTTCTTATATTTTCTATCGAATGTAGGTAGGTACGTTAATAAATTTTTAATGCTTGAGTTGATTGGCATCCATCTGCTATTGATTAAGCCTTAGAATAATAGCTAGAGTGCTTTTCATGAAAGACGCTCCCCAGACGCGGTGCTGTGATCGCGCGTTGAAATGCGTCATCAAAGGGATTTGATTAGTTCCGGCTGTTTGCCGTGGGACCTATTTCATGAAAAGCGCTATAAAGGTAAACTAACCCGTCCATAAAAAAACGTCTCGATCGGAGTCATTCCAATCGAGTCGATTTTTTATGATCTAAAGTCATTTTGTAAAACTCGGAGCCATCACAAGTTTTCGATGGGCCATGACAACGGACAGTGACAGTGAAATAATAGTTAAATAATTCTACACATTGTGGATGTTATCAATAAATAATGACTATGAATGTCATGATTGTTCTTGATTTACCACCCTAATAAGTTGTCGGAGAGGTTGTTTATCTGGAAATAATCTCACTATCAATACTTACAACTGATTCTCAAAGTACGGCGGCGAGTTTTCCCTCTCTGGTAGAATAAATGCCAGCTGCACGGTAGAAGACATTGCTTCTGGTTCTTCTCTCGAAAGCCTCACTTCCTCAGCCACCACGGTGAGTAGAATCGGGGCGCCAGCATGCGATATGGCTGCGATTTCTTCAATCGGACGCTCTAACGACACCTCTCCTGGAAAATATAGCATAAAAATTAACTTCACATCACAATCACTTACAATTAGACACAGAATTACTTTAGTCGGATCCGGGTAGATATTAACCACTGGTCCACTGGAGGACCGGCAACGCATCTTCGTCTTAGAAAACTCTTATAGTCTCAGTGAATTTACCACATAGTTTGATGAAATTAGCGTTTCGGTGGAATTCTGTTTTTGGTGTCAATGGCTTGGATAAATAATCTACGTCGAAAGGTTGTCTTTTTTTCAAAACATATATTTGGTTTTCTAAGAAACAATACCTCTGTTCGTCATAATTTCAACGCAAAAATTCGACATTTTAGGTGACTTAAGTATGAAGATATTGTGATAATAAAAAAAAAAAATATAAGCATAGCTTTTCACGGCGTAGATAACATATAAAAAAATCATCGAAGTACAAGTAAGTAGGTATACTCAAATCAAATCAAATTCGGAAGTCTAGTCAATCTGATCATTCGTGCAAGACTGCCCAGTCCTAGTCCTAGCCTCGGTTCGATTCCCGGCTTGGCAAATGTTTGATTGATGAATTTTAATATCTGCTCTGGGTCTGCATGCTAGTTCTCCGTGTCTTATGTGTACCTATCTTCCATAACATCCCCGACACAGAGGATCCTAGTAAGCGAAAACTAACTACTTACTTAAGTATTACCTAGTGTGAAGATGAGATTATAATAAAAAGAAATTAATCTGCAAACGGTCTGGAGACGTCGTAGACAGTTCACATAATAATATCACTAACATCTATGATAATAAACGCTAGTAAAAACAAATCAGTGCATAATCATTCTATAATAGCGACATCTGTTAACTTTTAGTTAAACTGCCACGGATGGGCTCAAAGAGTTTTGAATTATATTCAAGAAGGCCAGGATGTTAAAATGGTTGCATCTACTGGATAGTTCGACTAATTTCCAGCAGATGGCAAAAAAGATGCTCTTACGTTGTGTAGACGAAGGGCGAAAACTATTATTATAATCATCTTCTGTCCCAAAACGGAAACCGTATTGCTGTCACTCTGCTGTCTGTTTATGTACGTCTTCTTCTTTACTAATATCATGATGTCTAGCCCAAAATCGAAAAATAAATGTATTTTTTTATGGGACCTGCTGCGGAATGGCGACAATTACAAATAGCCCTATGCACGGAAACTACACATATTAAATGAAAATGATTTGTCTTAGTGGCATAATTGAAATTATGGCCTTGCTACAAGACTCTGGCTGCCACAAAATTCCTATTAATTTCTGCAGTACCTACTTGTAGGTATCTAAACAGAAACGTATTCGCTAGAAACCCATAATATTGATCCATATTAAAAAGGTCCCGTAATCTGATCGCATGTCTTGTTGTGCAATCACTACAAACAAATGAACGTAGGTACACCCTCCCTCTTATCTGACCAGACAAACCCAGACACCACAGCCCTTATTGACTTCCCCATAGAGTCTATTCTAGAGAAGTTAGATTGTGTAGAAGGATGTACCGGTCTCCCTAACTAATGAACTGAATTGATTGCGTCTTTTATTAATTTCTCTCTGTTTAATAGTCAAAGCCTGGCCTTTATACGGACCCATTATTCATTCATTGTATAAATTAAAAGTAAATTGCTAGAAATCTTCTGCTGTCATGATTCTCCAGGTAAGCTGTGGTGTGGAGTAACCTATGGTTTTTTTTCCTTTCTTATTTTTTAGCTCCACTCTTAGTGTATTTAGCCAGTGTCAAGTATTGTAATATTTCAAGTGAAGTCAAATATTTCACAATAAAAATAACTCTCAGTCATAGTCTAAGTCAAGCAAAGTAAGTAACGGTCCAGTCCACGTCATGCCCCTGTATAGCGGTGGAGACTTTACTTTACTTTACTAGAGGTTTCAATGGAGTTTTGGAAACAACACGCAGAGTCACGTTTCACAGCATTATACTATTCACCAACACTTGTGCACGTTCACGAATAACCACCATTTTTACACACTATCACTCGAAATAACACAAGTTTTGGAAAATAATATACAATGAGGCGACATGAATTCTTCACTTTCCCGCCAAAACTAATACTATGGTTTTATACTTGTTAAGATAAACTATCTTGATTGGACGTAAGATTTCGCTAATGGTTTAATCTGCGACATGATCGTCACATTTTCTGCTTGACTTGAAATAGTAACCCAAGCAAACTCATTCGTAACAGAGACGCAGAGAAAAAACGCGACTTGTTATGAATATTTTTTCATTAATAATATCAGTAAAGGGGGAGGCATAATTATGTTCAGTAGTGAACGTCTTCTGGCTGATAAAGAATATTAGAAAAAATATTAATTTTATATTTTATTTTCAAAACTGGCAAGGTTCTCAAGAGAGAATTTTTTTTTTAAACTAATTTTTTTTACGTGTGTTGTAAATATTGTTGCAATCTAATTTGAACTTTTAATAATTACTAAGAAATTATTTGAACTAACTAATAATTATTTGAGATAGCGGACATGCTAATATTTTGTTTCTATGCTAACCATATTTTCATCGGCTTTTATAGCGGCTTCGACATTAAAGCTTACGTAGGTAAGAGCCAAAAAAAGGAGGAGGTTCTCAATTCGATTGTTTTTTTTTTTGTGTTTGTTCAATAAGAACTCCGTCATCTAGAAACCGATTTGGAAAATTCTTCTTTTATTTGAAAGGATTATCCACTTCCTGATTGCGGTCCAAATTTTATCAAAATCCAGTCCTGATAATGGGATCCATGAGGAGTTGAGGGAAGTCCTCAAGTATTAGATATAGGCATACATAGTGACTTTGGTATCTTCACCAAAAACTGAAGCATTTGCATTCAGAAAGTATCATTTGGTGAAGTGGAACTGATGAAGAAGATCACAGATGGATATTTTTTCTACATGGTATAAAATAAAGTCGATTTCCGTGTCTTTATATCCGCTAACTCCGTGTACACCTCGCAACGGATTCTGATGTGGTTCTCACTAACAGTTACATAATTTTTCACAGAAGGTTTATATCTTTAATTTTTCTAAATTACACCCGTGCGAAACGAGGGTCGGGTCGCTAGTAAATGATAAAATTAATATTTGGTGGGCGCCAAGAACACCTTGATAGTGCACTATCGGTCCAAGTCATTATTTAAAAAAAAAGTTTGTCAGTTATCTTAGAACTACGATGTTGTTCGCTTATTTATAAGGAGAATTCTGCGGTTGTTGTTATCTTGTTGGTACTCACAACCGCTCCCTAGCCGATTAAAATGCACCATTAATACGAGAAGGTATGTTTTTAAGATCTTTTATTCTGGCCACTCTACCCAATTTTCTACAGAAACTTTGTCTATGGAGTAAACAAATCTTGAACTAAAACCAATAAAGATGGCGCCCAAGATGGCGGTCACCGAGGGAAAATTTACGATTCCGCTTCCTTCATAACTCGGTACTTACTATTAGAGCTCCTGGCATTGAACGTCGAACACCACCGGCTTAATTGAATCCCCTATTCTATTCAAAACCCCGTATAGTATTCTGACTTACGCGATAAATTGCCAGGTGCTCCAACTCTTGTAATAACCTCTGAGTTTGCAATCCTTGTAGCTACCACGATGTACTTAGTTTAATAAGAATTTATATGCTTACAAAAAGCATTCAACAAGTTATGAGGTAACTATGCGATCATCTATTCCTTATAACCGTATTCTCCTGTTTACTCTCTGGATAACGACACTACAGAAAAAATATTTTGGTATACAATTTACAAATCTACCACTGCCATGCTTCTTTTTTTACTTTATTGAAAAAAATAAGCAGCATAGCCAAATAAAAAAAAATAAAAAAAAATATATATATATTTATTTTTATATATAAATTTAATGGCAAACATTTTTTTTGTAGTCTCACTATTCAGGGAAGAAACAGGAGTATACGTTTGTATGGAATAGACGGTCACGTAGTTGCGCAGGTTAATATTCGGATAATTCTCGCGTAATTTAAAAAAAATAAATTTATTTTGGCTACTGCACGCACGCTTCGAAAGCAAAACAGATTAACATCACTGTAGACAAGATTAAAATTATTAGTAACTATATTTGATAAAGAATGCGAATTTACAGTCTCTCGCCAAGCACCTTGCGGTATTTACCAGCAACCCCTTCCCCCACCCCTCCCTATACTTAGAGTCAGAACTTTTCCACAGAGCCTATACTAGAGTTTCCTAAATAAAATTTAATTTTAGTACTAACAACTAGTTTTATGAAAAAGTTGGTCTGCAAACTATAACAGACATTAATAACTAGTTATTTTTTATTTTTATGAAACTCTCGATAAAAATTAATCATCATCATCATCAGCCGGAAGATGTCCACTGTTGAACATAGGCCTCCCCCGATCGTCACACCCGTCACACCGAACTACAACCTGCCTCTTGCATCCACCTGCTACCCGCGACTTTCACAATGTCATCGGTTTTCTTAGCATCCCTTTTAATAATTAATATTAAATCTGCAATAGTCACAAGTAAATGTTCAGTAAAGTGCTTAGATTATATTGTCAGGAGCTACAAGCCTAGCTCGCAAGCATTCAGAGGAAGAGCCTTTATTATGAAGAAACGCGGAGCTTTACAAACAATAGATGTTCGCCCGAGACGGCGCGCGGCGGCTCCAGTAAGGTCTAATGAGCCATTATGTGCTCGTTCAACAGAATGCAGCCTGTTAGGGCCGTTGTGTTTGCTGCGCTGTTAGCGACCAAACACGCACTATTAAAATGAAATTCCACTTATTCTTGGTTATACAGCGTGTTTCGAAAACCCTGTCCGTGACCCTGTGAGATGTGACTAAGATGAAAGGAACCATATGGCGTCCGATCAACCACCTACTCTGTCCATGAATGCTGGTGTTTCCATTCTTATGCAGAGCTCGAAGCACGAATTTTTCCACGTTGATTAAATAATTATACCAAATTCCAACAAAGTTTTCAAACACCGGCTCGAGCTATGCAAAAGATCGCGACTTTCTTATATTTTGTTTAGTATTAAATACTACTTGGGCTATATGATTTAATGCAGCCAAGTGACGAGTAATTCAGTAGCTAGTTTAGTTCCGACCAACTAAAGTTAGTCGAGTAGCTTAATATGCCGTATTTTAGTAACTATATTTTAGTTACTCGAATGACTCGGATGAATTACTAGCACGGTCCGAAATAGGCAATAAGAATATAGTAAAGTAAAATAATATTCGAAAACGTTCAATAAGAATACTTCTGCAAAGGTTCTAAATAAAATTAATCATTAATTCTAATTTTACCCAAAAATATATATGTAACATACAACAAGCGTCGCTTATTATCATTTCATGTGCGGTGTCACATTTGCAAATGTCTTTTGTTTATTTAGTTCATCATCGTCTTCATCAGCCATAAGAAGACCACTGCTGAACATAGGCCTCCCCATAGGTCCTTATTTAGTTGTTTGAATCCAATTTGAGTTAAATACTGACATTATTTCGCTTTTTCGCGTTTCACGAAAGATTTTCTATTATAATGTATTTAAGTTCCCTTTGAATCACATAAAGGTATTCATGTAAACACATCAGCACTTTTGCACTTATGGGTGTGGATTCTATTTTACCGTTTTCTAAGCTAAACTATATTTGAAAGTTCAAAAAATTCTGCCTCAATTTTTTTCCTTTACTCACATAATAATCGTGTACTTGTTTGAAGTAGAACGAGTTGCACATAATTTTAGGACTGTCACTTTTTTTTAAAATTATTATTTATAGGCTTGCGTCGGACTGCCATCACGTGTGATGTTAAACGAGGATGCTGCCTACGATGGAGCACGCTTGCCTAGAAGAAACCGATTCACTAGCGACTTGAAGACACCCAGATTATAATTATCAGGAAAAACCCACTCGGGCAGCGCATTCCACTGTACAGTTCGAATAAGGAAAGTGGAATCGAACCGTTTCGAACGAATTTTTGGTATAACAACCATCAAACGGTGCCGCTTCATCGAGGTCCTGGCTGTCCGATAGAAGAATGGGCAGGGGAAATAAGATCATGCAAATCCGAAGCACACTCCCTGAAATGCATCCTATAAAATACCGAAAGGCTAGATACTTTTCGCCGATGACCAAGCCTTTGTAGCTTGGTCCGAGCCAAGGAGTCGTTGCCAATGATTCTCTTGGCACGTTTCTCGGGCTGTCAGATTAATTTAGAGATGATAATAAAGGAGAAAGGATGACGGAAGAAGCATGATTTTTTGATGTGTAAGAAAATGAGTGAACCGAACTCATATCGCGGATCAGATTTTTTTAAGCACCCTGTAGTTATGTTACCTTTCAAAATGCCACCCCGCTTTACTCAACTAATAAGTGAACTCGGAACTGCTTTGTTCTTATAAGACCAATAAAATCTGGCCATGAATTGTCGGCTAAAATAAACGACCTAAGTTTGTACAATATTAATTTTGGGTCATGTTAGTCATGTAGTTACGAATAACTAGTTATATATCAACTATCGTTTGATTATAACTACCTTCAATTTGTTAATACCAAAAGGGAATTTATTAATGGCATATCAAAAGCAAGCATTTTATTTTTGTTTACCTTGTTTAAGGAAAAGTCTGGAGCCCACGACACAGGTCACCCTAGTGTGGGCTTTAGTGCACACCGATATAAATCTGTTTAATATAAATCTTGTAATGTTTATCTTTCCATCTCATTTGTAACATCGGTGTTTATATCTTGTGTCTAGTTTTTAAGTTTTTCCTAGTAATAAATAAAAAAAAAAAACAATAACAAAAAAACTTAGCGCACCTCAAATTTCAACGTGGACAGAAGAATTGAACGACGCTATGTGTGAAACATAGTGGAACTTTTTCGCTTGGTTACAATTTTAGTTTCGTAGCAAACTAACGAGCTTAAAATGTCGTTGTGTCCGTTTGTCTGTTTGTAAGTCACGGTGCCTGTAATTAATACTATTAGGACTGCCATATTATTAATTTTACGCGATACAAGGTAGGTACCATTTTGAAATTATGTGAAAAAATAACCTTTAGAGGCTTGATATAACTCCCCTTGATAAAATACGGGGATGAAAAAAAAAAAACAAATCGGAGTGGAAATCTTTGAAAATAAATAATTGTAAGTCATGATTTTTCTATAAATTATGTTTTATTAGTATTTTTATTATTAGTAATTATGTCTAGTTTTAGAAAAATGGGCCTAAAGCCGCCATTTTCGTGACGCTAGAGAACATGTTTTTTTTTACTAATAATATATATAACTAAAAAGTAGAACACAGAATAGAATTTAAAATTATTAGGAACTTTAGAAGTTTATAAGGTAATTACAGCAGACCAAGTTAATGCTATGTAGTGTGAAATAAATGCTGCGAAAATGCACAGTAATGTGCATACTACTGCTTGGCGGTTGATAACTCGCAAATGTAACAACACCACGGAAACCTCATTGAAAACGTCACTTCACTTGACCGTTTTTTTTTTATTTGACCCAATAATTTTGACACAGATATTTTCGTTTTCAAGTGGAGTTTATGAACAAAAAACTGAAAAAACACTGAAAGAACACAAAATTAGGTTGTTAGGTGTGCAATTCGTAGGAAAATGTTAAACGGATTGCTGATTGTCTCCGTTAAATGACTTTAGTTTTGTGGTAAAGTTCGTCGGAAGTTTTGGTGGAAATTAGTGTAAAGCAAATCAGATAGTGTTAGGGTCACGCGAGCCAAGGAGAGGTGGGGCAAGTGGGCAAGTGGGGCAAGTGGGCAAGTAGGGCAAGTGGGCGTGGCTTACGATAAGGAAGTGGGATATCCCACGGAAGCCGCCGCGCCGCCGAGCCGGACGCTAGACCATGGTTTCGAGTGAAAAATGTTAAATATTTGCGGTACTTGCAAATATTTAACATTATTATTAGATATTATTAATTATTAGAGTATAAGTATCACATAATCTACATCATTGCACACCCCGTCCTCTACCTCTTCTATGAATCCTCTCCATCCTATGGTTGCCTGGAAGAGATCGCTTTCAGCGATAAGGCCGCCAGTTGTTACACTAATTTTTAAGCCTTTTTATAAATTATGTAAAATTTTGTGTGAACAATAAAGAGTTAATCTATCTATCTATCTTGTCAGTTTAGTCATTTCTGGAACGAAGGCGTAGCATACCTTCAAACTTATTACCAGCGAAGTACTTTAATATACTTTCTGACATTAGGGATACAAGCAAGTTTGTTTGTATTATCTGATCACTAAGCTTTTAAGGATAGCATTATCATATCAAAACACGGTTTTCTGCAATTTTGGATTTAAGATGTGTGAAGAATCTGGCAAGGAAGAGTGTACTCCTCCTTCCCGATTCTATTATCTATATCTGTTATATGGAAACGATGCGATAAACACAGTTATTTTCTAGGTCCAAGCCAGTGGATTCAATCATTTTTTGTGTTAAATGCATTTGTATTCAAATAAAGAATTTGTACTTGTATTACTAGCTGCGCCTTGCGGTTTCACCCGCTACACATAAACCGAATATTTTTCCGGGATAAAAAGTGTTAATCCTAGGTGCAAGCTTACATTATTACCTTACATACTTCCACACAAATTTTCGCATTTATAGTATATACATATATTAGTGTGAAAACTGATCTGCCATTTGGACATGAAGAGTTACAAATGATAAAAGATATAAATACGCTCGCGTTTAGTTTCAGAATTCTTTGAAACCTAACTACCTATTTGTCAATGCAATAATTTATACTTGCAGCTAAGCAAAAAAAAAAAAACTGTTCTATTTGTATCTGTCGGCGGAAACTTGTAATTGACACTGAGTTGTCTTCTACTTATAACGTTACTTATTAAGTAAGGCTGTAAGTTTTCCTTAAAATGTAAAATAAAAAAATAAAACAAAGTACACAAATAAAACACCTATTTTTCATCTTCTTGTTTTCACCTCACACGCCTGTCTGGGATGTGGAATTCTCTATCAGAATCCGAAAAATAAAATGAGTGTCATCAAATCCAGAGTCAATTTCGTCGCTTATCATCAGATAGGATGAGGAAACCAAACCTTTACCTTTACTTTGATTAAATTTGTTGCATTGGCTGCTTAGAAGCCAAAGAAATATATTAGTTTTAAAACACCACCAACAGTACTCTCGATGGCTTTTTATGGGAAACTTTCCCATGATATTACGCAATCTAACCCCCTTATTAATAAACGCGGATAAACCTTGGAGCAGTTGCTCAGTCTTCTGTCTTTTTCAACCGAGTTCTAATTTCGAAAGAGCGAAAGGGACTAAACACTTGATAACTAATCCAAGGTCACTCCACGTTAACTAATACGGGGGTTAGTGTTCAGGATATTAATTGCGACAAACAAAAATGATGAGAAAAAAAAATACCGTTTGCACAAAACAATTCCAAAAAAAAAACCCACCGTAGATTTTTTTATTTATTTCCGCATATTTCTCAATTAGCACTTAAGTATTTAGAGCATGTACCTAAAGTTTAGGTCCTCAGTTGATCGAACCAATTATGCCCCATAAATAAGGTGGAAAAACATTTTACGTTGAAACGGAACGGCCGCTCGTTAAGAAGCCGCTGACCTACCCGCCTAGTACGTAGGGTAGTAGGCACTAGTTAGTATTCTCGGCCGTAGGTAGCTGTGTATGTGAATAATTGTGGTTAAAATTAAACCCAGGGGAAGGTACATAAATTGAAAATACGTTAATATTAAAGCGTTAAAACACAAAACAACATGGTTGACGCTGATGCTGTACGAACGAGAGAGAAATATATAATATTTCAGCCATCCATCACTTTCTCACCCTGCCGGTCATCCGCGTAAGACATAAGGGGGGATGGGGTTCTGACACACAGATCACACTAGATACCGCATTACGAGATTCGTTGTTCTTACAAAAAGTCACCAAAGTTTGAGAAAGGCGCGGGTCGCGGGTAGTGCGACCAAGCGTTCTCATTGGCTATCTTAAAGTAACGCCTACTCGCGCCTAACAATCAACCAATCAGAGAAATTTCTTATAAGTGTATTTAGGCAGATGTGTGGTGCGCTTTGAGCGTCCTGAAAGCAGAATCTAGGGTGTGATCTGTGTTCTGACACGACCAAGTGACTTATCATTATGGAGACTCATCATGCAACCTTTAATTTAATTTAATTTAATTGTTTTACTCTCATCACGTCATGGTATCCCCGGCAGAGAGAATCCTAATGGACATCAATGAGTGTGAACTGTGAAGCGTTATGATTTTTTGATCATTTTTGCATATTTTTTTGTTACGAGTAAAGTTTTTTTGAATAAACCTTGAATTTTTCTAAAAAGAAAAAATTTATAACAAAAATAAAACCTACGAATATTTTTGTTTTGCGACTATACTTGGTTGAATATTGAAATAAGATATTTTAAAGCTTTACAAAACCTTTGTCATATCCTTAACATAGCACCTTTGTCATATCCGGCGAGCAAGAGTCAATGTTTGCTTTTATTTGGAATTCACCCTGAGTTAAATCCCGGCGCAGTATTTGCCGAATGGACTTTTCACCGGAACCTTATAATAACGTATGGTACCTAGCATACATTTAAAATGTTGAGGGCCGGCCCATTGTCAAGGGTTTGGGCCACGTTGGCCTGACCTCAATCCAAGCTCATTTAGATGAGTGGTTAGATTATTTTTGTGGGTGGTATATTTGTGTTACGGAACTTTGTAAGCGGTCCTAAATGACAAAAGGTTTTCAGTTTGCATTTAATAAAATCTTGTTTAAGGACGGCCGCTATAAGGGCACTTTAAATTTAGAACTAATCGGTAAGCGCTTTGGTAAAAAGTAACAAAAAACTAAACAGTTCTTCTCTTATGTTTTGGCTCCACACGTTGTATTTGTGTTAAAACCGGTGTAGCCGCTTAGGCTACAGGTGATAATACATACTTACATACTCCCCAAAAGTATTACCCGCCTTCTTGGTAATACTTTTGGGGAGTATGTTTGTGTATATGCCTTCTTGGGCAGTCGGGTTAATATTGTATAAAACTAAGCATTAACATACCTGTTGTTTCGTTGATGTTGAAAAACGGAGTGAATGGATTCCCCTCCGACACCAAACCGTATCTTATCTGCCTCGGAGCCCCCTTATCTCCATCTTCAGCGCGTACCTTCACCACCATATCTCCCGGCGCCACTTGTCTAGGCAGGTGGGTGATGGGAGGTGCAGACGTGAACACTGGAGGCATGTCCTGGATGTCTTGGACTACAACGACCACTTCAAGGCCAGCGATATTGCGTGTGTCTTTGCCCAGTTCCACGTAGGGATCCTGTGGAAATTCAAATTTAAATATTATTATTTATTATTCGACAACACTCTTGGCTTATTGTGTAGCGCATCTGCCTTATGAACAGAAGGTTCTAGGTTCGTCTAGCCTAGCCTGTCAATCATAAAATAAGTATAAGCAGATAATTATTATCGCGGCAAGATAAACGATAAGCAGAAAAAATGACATCCTCCCACAGGCATAGAGAAATTATATAAAGAAGAGTTCCAATTGCCATAGAAAGATACGTAACCAGAATGTAGTAACTGATGAGGACGTAAGACGTCGCTAGTGCTTTAAACTGCGGCTTGATCGTCACAATTTGTTTTTGACTTGAAAAATTAATCCAATCTAACTCATTCGTAATGGTAAAAAAACGCTACTTGTAATATCAGTACCTTTTAATATCAGTAAAATTATAAAACTTATTTTTTATTCGAAGAACACGCTAGGTTCTCAAGAGATCGCGTTGAAAACATAATTTTTACGTCGTATATTGCAATCTAATTAAAACTAAACCTTAAATTGCGAACATATACCAATTCCATGTTTCTTTATGAACCATATTTTCATCGAATTTTATAGTGGTTTGAACATCAGCTGTCTTAATACGTTAAGCGCCTTCTGGTTTTATGCTGTTTTTTTGAGGGTACACTTTTTTGTATGAGATTGTAATATCTTCTCGTATAATTTTTCTATGCTACAGGTAAAGCACACGTCTTTGCTGAATATCTAATTAGTTTCAAAGCACTTGAAGGTCTCTACCATCACAGTACAGTATCATTCATTTGGGAGTGATGAACGTTTAAAGCCATTTCAATTGCTAGCACACGTACCTAAGAGCAAAGGCTAATTGCCTCTAAAACATAAGTATGCTTCTAACGACGAGGGAAATATTTGGACTAAGTTTTCAAGCCCTTTTGCAATATCGACTACCACGAGACTCATACGCTCAGCTAAGTTGATTTTATTTTAATATTAGCTATAATTTGATTATAGCTCATTCGCCTCATGACCTCATGACCTTCTAGAAAAGACCTCGTTATATATCTAGAAGATTAAATTGGGTATGAAAGCATCATGGGATCCAAAAACTTCAGGTGTAAAAGATCACACGGGACACCACACGCGTGCTGCGCTCCGAGTTGCTTCACGCGGTGACAGCCCCTGGTGACGCCGCATGAAGCAACCCGAAGCGATTTGAGTTCAAGACTTCACTCGAACATAAAACAAGATTAGGTACATGCTAATCCGACATCACTAAGCCTCTAAATGTTAAAAGTATCATGAAAAACGTTTCACAAGCTAAGTGCTCGTTTCGTGCAACGGGTTTTAATATTGTCACTGCTAATAGCAATTGAATTGTTTCATGTAGTGTTCAATGCAATGGGAAACCGCTTAAATAAGCAATTGAATTTCAGCCTATGGGCGGTGCGGTGGCGGCGGCTTTGCACAAACACATAAGCACTTGGCTACTATAATAATATAATATAAAATATGATTAATCTAGATTATTCCAACAGTATTATGGAGATTTCATAGACTACTGATATTAAAAGAGTGAAAGCTTATTGTGGAAGGTGTGTAGAAATATGTTTGTGTCAGCGGATAGCAGGTAAAACCACAGGCTCAGCTAGATCTTTTAAAGCAGATTCCTTACCACAGCGAGCAGGGTCAGATGGTACATCGACTGAGCTTCGAAGTCGAGCGGACCGACAAGGAAAATGGTGCCTTCTGTGTTCTCTGCTGACACACGCCGCTGTCTGATCGCGAAGAGTGGTGATCCCTGGGAAGGTACAAAACGAACTACAATTAATTGGTTTGAGTTAATGTCACCAACAGTTTTTTTTATAATCTCTAAAATTTGGCCGTAAGGAACGAACGTAGAATACCAATAGGCACTTCACTTCAGTCGGATCTCAGTTCAGAAAACAAGGTAGATGTATTTTTATTTTCGATTGTTTATTGTTTCGTTTATTGGAAAAACAAAAATATTTTAGTACTTACGTGTGAAATGAGATGCCATCTTATAAGTCAGCTGGTATTTTTGCAAACAAACTCCGAACAACGAGCTATTTTGTCAAAAATTTAAAGAATCGAAACCGCCCCAAGCAGGTTTCGTTTAAAAACGAAGCCATCTGGCCCGTTTTAGGCCAAATACTTTCACAAATATACTCGGGTATGTCCTAAAACTGTGACCAGGACCACCGGAGGGCGGGCAGCAGCGACCTCTTAGTAAACTGTGAGCGTTCTGCGATCCCCAAGCCGCCTGCCAAGCGTGGGGATTATGGTAACCCTCTAAGAGGGGGAGGTTTCGTCCAGCAGTGGGCTTCTTAGAGCTTATAAGAAGATGTTCGCATCTGCTAAGCCACGCGCTCCTCTGCCACATCTCTCTTGTGTTGTGATCTGAGATTCAGGTGGACGATATCGTCAGGGCAAAGAGCAGTACGTAGATAGAAGCTAAGTAAAAAAGAAGCCTTTATTCAGCTGTAGATCGACAAGAGCTTAAAAATTATAATGACAATCGTCAAATGACACAAGTGACTTCCAAAAATCAAGAAATAAGGTAATTTACTTCAGCATCAATTGAGATTGCAATTGGCTCCCAAGTCTGGCAGTAAAATATTACCATCCTAAAACATCGAATTTCCTGATCCTGATCATACATTTTTAGACTACTATGCTATTTCAAATTGAGCACTATTTTTCTTGGGCATCACCCACCCAAAAAAAGTCATTGAAATAATAGAGGTAAATAAATATTATTGTGCTTGTATTATACGTCGTGGCACTATAGGTCGATAGTTATTTCACCTTGACTATTACGTGTAAAAACTGTCATTTGATTGACCTTTAAATTAAAGTAAACCATGTCGTGTATTTATGAACATCCTTGAATAAAAGTCTTTAGTTTTTATATTCCGTTTTAGTTGATAAAATATTTGTAAAACTTGATAAATGGCACGGACCCCGGAGTCCGTGAAGCAATATTGTAAATTAAAAAAAAAAAAAAAAACATCCTTGAATTTTTTCTTCATAATACATCATTTTCCCACAATCACGCCAAACAAGACTGGCCATGTTAACATCTCACAAAATAGGCGATTTGCCATAAAATTACACATAAGAATGCACATATTAACATTTAAGCGTATACAACCTCGAGTGCCTGTACTGACTATCCCTGAGCCTGTGAGAATTTAACTCAACTCGTCAAAGTGTTCATAATGACCAGTAATTGCGACATAGGAGAAGGATGGGCTGACCACGCCATGTTGAAGCTGTCGAACAAAGGGACTAGCTATTACAGCTCAAAACTCAGAGAAAAAAAAATACTTGTCTGGAACGTGCGATATGACATTCGTGCTTTTGGAAACAGATTCTGCTTTTAGACGACGGAACAAAAATGTTACAGCATTCTATGATTGTCGTGCTTATTTATTTCTCCATCAAAAAAGATGGGTCTTTTTATATAAATATATAGAAATAAATAATAATAAATTTCCAGCATCTTACCGATTTTATACCGAATTACCTCTACAAAGAATACTGGGAATGATCCTTCCAATGGGCTGATCGACTTCGGCCTTCGCCGCTAGTATTTTTTTCTCATTAGCCTTACAAAGACAATTCCCAGTAGCCCTTGCCCTTAGTACAATAGCTTACTCCGACAGATACCGCACTACAGGGAAACATGGGTGGCACCAGCCTCAGTTGTCAACGTACATAAGCAAGAGCGAAATACGTAATTCAAACATATTAGACAAAGATGAGAAATTTGCGGATTGTAACGTAAGCTGATGGAACTGCTCGGAATGCTAGACCTTGCTTTTGGATCGTGGTCACAATTTTTATTGAACTAGTTCGGATTAATGCAAATTGCGAACTATGCGTAGGTATAGGTGTTTATTACTCCGTTGCCATTATCTATTACAATGCTATTGCGAAATGCAAGTACTGCACTGGTATTTCGTAGAGTGAATCAATTCGAGGTCCTATGTAAATTAAGGCGATCCGAATCTTTCACACGGTCAGACCAATCGTCTATCGTGGTTAGAGCCATCGGTTGCGTAAGCATAATAACCCCAGGAAATTGGTGCTTCGCATTGTCAATCTCTCGTTTTATGTAAGAAAATTGCGCGGATGAATTCTCATGCTTAACAATATTAGATTATAAAATAGGTTCGCGGGAGGCGTATCCCCGTCAGCGCCTATATTGCTGTGAAAATGATCTCTATTAAGGTAAGGCGAAACTTCATTATGTGGTTACAATGAAATCGTGTAGAACACGCAGCCGCGTATGAAAACGTCATTAAGGAACCCTAATCTTCAGTTAATATCGTTATAAGGTAGTAACACAGCGCTATATATCTATCCTAATCCTAACTAATATTATAATTCAGAGGAATATAGCCGCAGTCATATCAGGACCAAGAAAACTTCGAGGTATGAAAATGAATACGTTCGTCTCGAGGGAAAAAGCTAGCTTGCGTGATTCAGAACTCCCTACATTACAACAGTTAGTCCATACAAAACGTCAAAAAATGCACAAAAATGGATTAACGCGGTCTAGCGAACTATAGGAAGTAACTTTGTCTCTCTGTCTGGATGTTAGTCGCGTTATCACGGCTAAACAGATCTTGATAAAATTTGATAAGGAATTTCTGTACATCACAAAGACGGACATAGGATACTTTTTACGTCCATGCGAACGAAATCGCGGGTAACAACTAGTAATAAATAAAAGAACAAGCCCTTGTCTAGGAATCAACGCACAGACCAAACTGCTTATGATAGAGTCGTGACGCTTGAACCCAATACTGCTCAGTTTTTAATGGTATAGGTCAGGGGTCTCCAAACTTTGAAGCCTTGGGGCCATAATATTTTTTTCAGTATATTGCAAGGGCCATAACAATTTTAATTTTTCTGCCCACCTAAGCAAACATCAATTATTTATCATTGTGTATTTATTGTTTATCATAATCTTCCATTCAACTTATCACAGCAATAGTAACAACAGTAAAACATTGGCTGTCGTGGGCCAGATTGATGACACTAGTCTTAAGCTACCGCGGGCCGGATTGATGGCAGCGGCGGGCCGGATTTGGCCCGCAGGCCGTAGTTTGGAGACCCCTGGTCTAGGTGAACAACAAGAACGAATTTTGCGAAATTTTGGCTTTAACAGTCAAATGGAACCCGTAAGCCAATGAAACTCGTTTTCTGTATTCAACATTAAAAAAATACGTCTGAGGATTTTTTTTTGTTTTTCGCACGAGCGGAGCAGAAGTTCTTTAATAAATTTTTTTGTTAAGTATGTTTCATAATTATGTAAAGTTATAAATAATTGAAAAATTGCTTTTAATTTACGAAACTCATTGTTTAGATGAAACTAAAAGAATTAAAATTTAAAAAAAATAAAGTGTTCTCTTCAGATTATGGTTGGTTGGTCACAGTTGCTTTAAAATCACGCATTTTGTTACGCTTACCACCAGACCGAAGACAATGACAATGAAAATGAATTGCTTACCCAAAGTTCCAACTCCAACGGCTTAGGTGAGAGAGGATTCTTTCGTGCTATTACTATCTCGAGATCAGTCCCACGCTTTGCATCCTGAAAGGAGAATTATTTTAAGTGAATCCTTAAATAGCAGACATTTTAAGTTTTTGTTAAAAAACGTTTGATGTATGTGTTCATTGGTAGTACACAACCGCAAAATCTCAAAAAGCTACAAGCACATACATGTTCCTAAAATTGATAGCCGCAGAATACATACAATCTCTTTTTTCTTGAAACTATTTTGAATTGACGGATAATTTCAATACAAATCTCTTTGGTGAAAATTATTGGCCACCTATGTGTAGGTAGTTCATTTTAAATATTTTTAAAGATTAATATCACTCTTCTTTTGTTTGCAGCAACGGAAGTCTCGCGGAAGCTTTTCGTGCTGTGATTTTTTATAATTATAAACGAGGGATAACCTTCAAGGAGTCTCACGAAAACTTACAAGCTGTATTTGGGGAGTCTGCTATTTTTCAGCCTCCCCCAAGATATTTTTTTTGAATATTTCGAAACCCGGTTCAAAAGAATGCATAATTGCACTGGGGTTGGAGGGGAATATTTTGAAAAGCTTTAAATAAACTGTTTTTCTTATTCCCATTATTTTTCATTTCATCAATAATTTTTGGAATAGCCCACGTCAAATACCTAATTTTCAAAACTTTTGTATCTTATACAACTGAGTAATGAGACATAAATCACTTTGCGTGGTGGTAAATGCTTTGGCCATAACAAACTCAACAGTTCTAAACTTCGTATACTGCTCTTGTAATTCGTAGTTATTAATTGTTAAATATCTGATTATACCTTTAAAGTAAACATTGCCTTATCATTCGGAACAGCATAATGCTTGCACACTACTGATTGGAGTTTGAATAGGTGACAAAGGTGCAGTAAACAAAATTGTCCTTATATATTATTTGGTGCCGTACTTTCTCTACAAAAAAGTTTTGGTAATTGTTTATTTTATCACAAATTTGTTGAACTTTTTTGAAAAATAGGGGTTTTTAATGGCATACAGGCAAGGTGTTTGATCACAACTCATCTGATGTTAAGTGATGATGTGATCGAAGATAGTAAACACATTTAGTCTGGAAAGAGAACTGATTCTCAAGTGAGGCTTCCGAAACTCATCGTTAAGTGCTTGCGACAGGTTTTCAACTTGAGGGTGGTAGATATCCAGCCGGGTAACTGTAATATGGGTAGAACCATGCTATGGTGTCTTCATGCTCATTGTTGAGATTTAAGCCCATGCCCTGTGGCGTGACATCCAAATGCACTAACCACTGAGTCATCGCTACAAAATTGCGCCAAAGGTATCAAAAGTACGCTCACGGACACAAATTGTGCACATTTAATAGAGTGCGTGTTAATTCCCATATTCCATATCTGCGCTGGAAGCGAGTGTCGTCATCATCATCAATCACCGCGCATCACGACAGAGACCTGGCGGTATCTCATTTATTCCTGTACATAAGTGTACTTTGCTGTCTTTTTTACTGACACTTTTTACTCTCCTAGAAAATTACTTGTACTCCTTTGATTATATACAGGTTATAACGTTATAATCCTAGAGGGTATTACGTAGATACCAAAAAAGGCACAGGATTTGATGACTAAAACCTTTATTGACGCAACCTTAATATATACATATATATATTAATATTAATTAACTTTATATAATATATTGAGACTTGTTTTTATTGTATAATTTTACTATATACACGTACATGAAATTTCGTCAAATTACACAACAAAAATTCTGTAATATACTTCATGACAAATTAAATAATTAATTATATAAATGTATATATTTGGAATACACCAATGATATATATATATATTTATATCATTGGTGTATTCCAAAACGTTGACCTTAAATTTGATGTTATTTGTATAATTTTACCCGACTGCGCAAGAAGGAGGAAGGAGGGGTGGTATTTATAGGGTGTATGTAAGTATGTGAGTACTTGCTATTTGCGAATGAACGAATGAAATAAACCAAAGGAGAAAATTTGAAAAGCAATTATAAGGTGTATGGATCAGAGTGTTGAGCCATTTTTGGAGAAAATGAAAGAAAACTGCAAGCAGTGGAGTTTTTTCTCTCTCTTAAAATTTGGCTTCACACGTTGTGTGTGCCAACAAATAATGTAGCTAACAATAATTCCAAAACAAATGTTTTGCTAGTTGGTTTTCTTTTTTGCAAGACTACCGTAGCTGCTAATTTAAATCAGAAAACACTTCCAAGAGAGGACCAGTATTTCAAGATAAGTTCTGATAATACCTGATATTTAAAAGGTAATATCTTCAATATATCAGTAGCACGGAACTTCAATTTGCGCGCGGTTCGCTTTTGTAAAAAGCATCGGTAGTGGCCAATTCCTGATTTTAATCTTTGGGTTACCGTGGTATTTCATTTACTGAGCAAAGGAATATTTAATTTTAGGACTGGTAAATAAATACCACTAAAGTATACTTTAGTGAAGGGCAATTGTGTAACTATGATTATGTATTTTAAGTACTAACCTTGGAATAACTTATTCTAAGGACTAACTATTGCCCGTATTTTTATTTGGTTGCAAAGTACTGGGCTGCGTTTAGATAGACATAGTTTTTGCCTTGTAACCAAAGAGGAAGTTAATGTTTTTGGGATGTATGTAAGTATGTTTGTTTATGTGTTTCTCTTTAACATCTTGTAGCCTAAACAACTTGACCGCTTTTTACGCATAAGATGTATTTGGATTCCTAATTATTGCTTGGAGTGATATAACATATTTATAAACGAAAAAATAACTGCAATTTTGCAGTCGATTTAAAAAAAAAATATTTTGTCTCACTTCCTGTGGGTACGGTGAAGATTGTTATGTATTGCAAATCACCACTTGAAATAGGATGCTATGAATGATTTTTACATTAAATGACTCCGTTTTAGCTAAATCACGCATATTTAAGCAAAGGAATATTTAAAATGGTATAAAACTTGGTAATGGGCACATAAATAGAAACGCTCGGAACGGCCAAGTTACGGAATGGTTGTTTTTAATACAGTGGACCACTGGATGCGTCCAGATGCATCTTCTGAATGCCGAACGCGGCTCAACTTCCGTTCCATTTCAGTATGTAGTTAGTGAGTTTAATTAATGCAAATGACGAAAAACACGTCATTTTGTTACCTTTGAAATGCTGGCAATGGAACAAAATATTCGGTTTTATTGCACATAATTATATTTCACCTAGTTTTTTTGGCTCTAGAATTTGAATTAAAACTCAAAAATGGTGTCTGTTTTGTTAACAATACTTACTTCTGGCACTAAAACAATGCTGGGCTGATGCGGAAATATCGTATCCCTTGGAGTGGTTGTGTTCGTCCCAGTAATAGAGCAAGGCACCCTCGAGCTTCGACCCCTGGTGTTTCTGACTGAGAGCCGGAAATCCACGTATCTTCCTGGCTCCAGCCTCCGTAAAAGGATGACATTAGCTTGGCACACGGAGTTGTAGCGGGTACATGGTAACGTTTCTACGCCAATGTCCAGCCGACCCATCTGACCTGTGGGTTTAAATCGGTTTGTGTAGTTGTAATGAACCTTGGTATTAGCAAATATTGAGAAGATGTATTGGACATAGGTAGTCGTGGCAGCTCAGTGGGAGAACGCTCGCCTCACTTTCTTGAAGTAGCGGGTTCGAACCCAGGCGGGCCCGTACCAATGAGTTCTTTGGAACTTACGTACGGATATACCATTGGCTTTACGGTGAAGGAAAACATCGTGAGGAAACCTGCATATTTCCGGAGAAGAAATTCGATGGAGTATGTGAATCCGCCAACCCGCACTGGGCCAGCGTGGTACACATGGCCTAATTACCCTTGGAGGGTAGGCTGGTATCCCAGTAGTGGGATGTAGGCTGATACACTAGTATTGGACATATGCATGCGCACATGCGTGCAGTCAGCGACATAATTTATCATGTCGCTGACTATAATATACATTATACTATATCACACCCTAATGACCATAATGTGCATGTAATTGCTGCCAGTGCAACTCTCTTTTGGACCTTTCTTAGAGCGTCATTGTTCAGCACTGGACGCCTTCTGGCTGATGATGAAGATGATAATAATTTATAGGTATCGATTCTTCTAAACTTATCTGACTGGACTAAATATTATCTGCGTCTCTTTTTTTTATATACTGGACCGTGTTTTTATTATATACTGGAGTATATAATAAAAACACGGTCACAATTTTAGAGCGATCAAATTAAGTTTAGTTTAATAAACGGTAAAACAGAATTGTTATTGGAGCAAAATTGATACCACAGATTGGCATTTAGATGCAAATGGTGTGCAAATTTTAAACTAAATTTGGATATGTTAAACACTTACGATACCGTTTTAAGAACTTTCATTAAAAAGCTAAAGTTAAAAAAAATACTGTACCTAAGTCTATGGTAGCATAAGTAATGCCTTCTGGCAGAGGTTTATTCGATTCGTTCTTTATTTTTTGGGTAAGCGTTTTGTACGTATAATATATTTTCTTATCAATACCTTAAGAAAGTATATAGATACTATTTAGGTTTGAAAAACTTTCTTTGATGACAAAACTAGTTTCAATATTAGAGATTTGATCTGGAGTTAAATACCATTCATTGTCATCGTCTGGATCGATGTTATCGTAATGAGCGCGGTTATTTGTGAAACAACGAAGATGTTTAAAAAAGAGACCGAAGCCCAGTGAAGCGGTAAATTGACTCTTTCATAAGTATCTTTCGTTTATCTTTTAGGTAATTTGTTGTAACTGAATCACAGGAAAAATCTGTAAAGTTGATTAAATTCACGATTCAATGATAAACCAATCAATATTTACACAGACAAGAAAATATTCATTTCTAGCTGAGCCGCGCGGTTTCATCAGGGCCCGTACCGTGAAGTTCTTATTGTATGATTGTTACGTTCAGACTCCGACCTGCGTGACCGGTGAACCATATCGCTCAGCGACATGATTCGTGGTCGTGCAGCGTCGGCGGATGAACATAACAATAATCGCAATAAGTATGTCAGGAGCCTGGGAGCAAAAAATATGTTAATATTTGTAAAAAAAAAAAAATATATAAAATTGTTTGATTGACATTATTCGTAATATTAAGTATGTGACTTATAACTGGACTAAAATAATGTAAAAACTCCTAGGCTTCATCCGGGCCCCGTCATAGTCATTTATAACCACGTAATGTTACATAAACATAAAGTCTTACCAATGAGTTCGAAATGTAAAGGATAGTCGAAATCAGGGTCTGAAGCTCGCACTCGATAGATGACCGAACCGGCTGCTGCGTCTGCCGGAACCAGAACCAGCCGCATCTGGGTGCTGGGGTCGAAGACCGGCTCCCCGCCCTGCGCCCCGCTCACGACCATCAACACCAGGGCCAGGGCTATCGTCATCCTGAGGAAGAAGATTAATATAATTTAGTGACCAGCAGAGAGCAAAAGCAGTTTATATAAGCCTAGTTTGGGGATCATTGTTAACATCTAAATGCATAATGTAAGTTTTCTGGCAATAAAAAAAAAAAACTATTACTTGACTCGCATTAAGATTTTAGGTCTAAGATTATTCGTGCTCAGGTTCGGACCCGGGCGAGCCCGTGTCAATGAGTTCTTTGTAACTTACGTACGGCTTTTCGCCGAAGGAAAATATCGTGAAACCTGCATATTTCCGGAGAAGAAATTCGACGGTGTAGGTGAATCCGCCAAGCCGCACTGGGCCAGCGTGGTGGATATGGCCCAATCACCCTTCAATTGTAGGCTGATATCACAGCAGTGGGATAATAAAAGGCTGATGCAGAGAGAGAGAGACAGAAGATGAGACGTGTTCACATGATGTTTATAAAGTGTACAGCGCTATCTTTTTCTTTTCATGAGCTGATGAAATGAGAAAGAGATGCTCAAAATTGCAAAAAAAAAACTGCAGCAAAAATTATGATTTGGAACCTCCTCAATTTCTCTTTTCATAAATATAAATTAAGCTTAGTAAGTATAGCTTAAATATACAATATGGGCAAGGTGATCTAGCAAAAAAAATAATAGGTGTAAATCGAGGGTTTCATAATGTTTTTTTTCATAGGTAGAGAGAACTATAATAAAATTATATAATCATATTTTCGAATTTAGGCATAGGTAATTAATTAATAGTATAGTTATAGACGGTAATTAATAGACGAAAAAAGCAACATAAATAAAACTAAATATAAGATTTCTAATATACTTATCTGTATAATTTAATTGAGATAGGAACCCGAAATAAGAAAACCACAGAAGAGAGAAGTATAAAGAAAACCAAAGAAGAGAGAAGTATAAAAAAAATCCTCTTCTGTGAAGAAAACCAAATTTCTTTTCGGGGCTTCTTTTTGACATAGATTAGGCAGCCTCAAAGAACATTTTATCTATGGGCAGCATACATAGAATATGACAATGTGTGTACATCACACTTGTAACACTCCTTGATAAAGATCACTGGATGTGATCGAAACTATAATCGATACAACTTTATCAGTTTTAAAACTGCTTTAAATTTGCTAAAAATTAGAAATAAATTTAGAAGTATCTAAAGTTAGCTAAGTAAGATAAGGAATAGGTGTATGATTTATTTATATATTTCTTCAAAAACTTTTTTGGTATTTTTCAGGCTCAAACTCTTATATCCGTTTCCGTTCGCCGTCAATAAGCCGGAAATATCACGAATCTGATTCGCGAGAACTTTTCTCCACAGACTAAAAATAAATTCCGAAAACAGCGAGTTAGTAACAACTTCCTGTACGGTCGTAACGAGATTGCTACAAGTTTGTACGTTGAAAACTGCAATCAATATACCTCATAGGATCGAGTTGGCTTGCAGTTCGTACGGTATAGCTTGTTTTGGGTAGGGTGACCAGCTGTCAGGTCAGATGTCGCTGTGTAATTGCGTACTAAGAAAATAAGAAATAAATTAGTGTACTAAAAAATGAAGACAGGCATGTTTCAGGATTTTTCGAAAACCAACCCCTGAAGGTGTGAAATGGGGTATTTTATTAACTGTAGCTTAGGCGTGGAAGCCGTGCGAGCAAGCTAGTGAAAAAATATGAACGTTTCGACAATGAATAGTTTTGCATAAAAAAAAACAAGATATCATTGCCACCCGACTGTAGGCTATTAAATTATAAATTGCCTACATTTCTCGGACGCTCAAGATCAGAACATCGGCTACAGAACTAACTTAACTTGCGAAAGGGAAAATGTTAGTTATGAAACCATACCTCGTCGAATATGGCTTCTGTGCGAGCAGGAAGCAGCGCCATAGGCCGCGTGTTGGGTCTCAGCGTGCAAAGGAATCGGGAGCGAATGCGTCGGCGGTTTTAATTTGGATGTGTTTGCGTCTGGAATAATTCTTTTCATCTTCGAGAACGGTTCCTAGATAAATTATTAAATCATTTTTGATGTGAGCTGATGGCGATGACGAATGGCATAGCAACCGTAGCTTTTGTGCAGAGACGCCTCGACACGACAACGCTGTAGTTGAAAACGGGCCATAGTTATTTATGCATCGGACAATTGTGAGTTTTATTTGCTTCACTACCACTACTCGCCTTCGTCACTCTACGGCCGAGTTTTATACAAATGAATGCGTTTGGACCATCGCACAGTCTGTCGCTCAGTTGCCCGCGCTGAAGTCAAGATAGCGGCCTTATACCTGAGTAATAACTCGCTTAAGGATGCTATCAAATGTAATTTTATTCTAATTTCAGCTATTGCTTCCCGCTCTTTCTTGATTGGTAATAAAACAAGTCAATTATGGATAGAAGAATGTTGTTTTAAACAGCGAATTCATAACTATTAGTACTCACGGGATATTTACCACTGTTATTATTATTGTTTATTTACCACTGTTATTATTTTTGTTGAGTTCCCCATGTTTTAGAGAAGTTGCATGCGCCATGTTCACGGGTAGACACCCGTGAACATGGCCGAGTAATGTAGTAAACCAACACGAAAGTCTAAAACAGTGTTTAGCGAATTCATATTTACAACTAAAAATATCTGTACTGGATTAATTAACATCAACAATTGTCTTTCAAACGTACGAATGTTTTTTTTCCGGATATTACTAAGATATTACCAGATGCCATTCAATTTTAATGAAAACGTATGTGGCATGGTGAGTACATTCACGACTCTTGACGTACCCTTATAAGTTCGTCATGTCCGTCTGTCCGTCTGTTTATCTGTCTGTCTGAATCCTTAACAGCCTTTTTGATATAAAAGCCAGTGTACTATTTATAAAGCAATGGGGATGAATGAGATGAAAAGTTTTGATGATGATAATGAACCCTACAGCGTGGCTCGCTCCTGGTGCCAAGGATCGCCGCCTCTATTCAGCATAGTGATGCTTATAGCTATATGAACACCTTTGCACCGGGTACAGCTAGGGGTTTTTTGATTTTAGAAGTGATATTTCGACATCACACTAATATTATAAACGCGAAAGTTTATGTGTTGTGTAAGTATGTAAGTAAAGATGTAAATGTGTTTGTTCCCGTTCAACTCTGTAACGGCTGAACGGATTTTGATAAAATTTGGTATGGTTGTAGCTTATTGCTTGCAATAACACATAGACTTTTTACTTTTTATCCTGAAAAAAGCTAGTCATAAATAAGTTTTAAAAACCAAAAAAGACATCTAAAATAAAGGTGCTTGTCAATGTATATAGGTACTTACTTTGATATATTACCAAATACAAATATAACAATGGAACGAAGGCATTACAATAATTTATTTGCTAGTCTAATGGAACATGTACAACGAAATGTCAACGCAAAAATCGAAAAAATCAAAAAAAAAAAAAGGAAAAATTAAAAAGTCGTTAAATTAGGAACGACTTCCTTATTATTTTCTCAGGCATTTCTTAAACTAGTTCAAGCTAAATTTCAACAAATAGTAAGTACATGTTATGATCATCGTTTCCATCTAATACCGAGTAAAGGCTCATTTTCGCACTCTCTCGCTCACTCTCTGTCTCTCGCATAACCAATTTTTGTAAAGATAACATTAAAAAAAAAAGCATTAGTTACAACTTCCTAAATTTTATTTAGTTTGACATGTCGATTGTTCGAGCGACAGAGCACGTATTATGTCAAAGTATTAACTTATTGACAATCTCTAACTTAATGAACAAGGTCTGGTTTTAGAAGTTTTCGCTTAGCGTCCGGCAGTATTATCATGACTTCCTTTTCCAAAAAGGCTATCGTATACTGTCCACGCACCCACTAGAGCACCATTATCCATAAAGTACACTCCACAGGAATACAAAATGCAAAACTGGAGCACAGAATAAATACTAGTTAGTCCTAGAGTAAATCCCGTGCCATGTTTATCTACTCCAGCAGTTGTGCAAGTAACAGACAAGTAACAAGTTCACTGGCACGTTAACATGGAACTTGGCTGGCTCTTTGGGATACAAACATTTTGTAAAGGATAAAGGATCACGTTCTTGAGATTTGTGGAGTATGAAAGGAATGGGGACCAGCGAAGCCAAAGGCGAACACGAACGCTGTTTTGAGATTTGCGAAATGTTATTTTAGTAGTTTAATTTAGTTTCCTCATACAAAGGATTCTTCGATGGTGTTTTCGGATTCTCCTTCTCCGTCCTTCTTCGAATAATCCATCCAAAAAAATAATATTTTTAAGGTGCTCATTATAAAAAATTAACATAAATATAAACTACGACATACGGGTATTTTCGTGAAGCCCTTGGTATGAGGAACCTAAACTTTCGGATTAACGTTACCGTTTGAACCATCCTGTATTTGCCTGTATCATCCTGTCCTTATAAATATTATTTTTTCAACTTCGTCCTTTAGTGGACGACTAAGAGTCGAAAATACCGTAAACCACTAAACTAGCCACTTAAATGGGGATCATTTGACCTACCACTCGACTTAACACACAATTGCGGAAAAGGCTTTATTTTGCCCTTTGAATCATAATTTTACCTCAACACCCATGCACCAAGGACTCCGCACCATTAACGTGACCAAGAAGTAGTTAAAAGAGGTTAAACCTCACATGAACTCCAACGATAAATCGTCCAGACGCGTAGACGTTAGAAAGACCATTACTCAGTAGCTGCACTTACTGGACGTCAGTTAAATACCGGGATGGTTGGGAGTGGTCTCGCACGCCACGCGTGATATACAGTACGAGTATGTGAACTACGATGTACACTTGAAATTCTAATTTGTTGGATACGTACTACTGGTACTGGTATATTTTTTATTGAACGAACGTAGAATCGAACCTCGAAGAACCGATAACATATGGGGAAGAAACGTTCTTGAGTGGCGACCAAAAACTGGAAGACGCAGCGAAGGTAGGCCTCCACTAGGTGGACTGACAACATTATGAAAGATGCGGGCAACCGGTGGATGCAAGTTGCAAGTTGTCGTCCATTGTGGCGCTCTAAGGTGAAGGCCTACAGTTCTAAGCAAAGGCCTATTAGCAGTGGACGTCTTCAGGCTGTTGATGATGATCGTGATGAACATAACAAGGGGCTTAGATTGTACAGGAACTAGTTGGTATTTGGATGTACGCTTTTGTTCGTGTGATTGTGATTGGCACAGGACCGAGGCAGATGGCACAGCAAGAGAAAGAGGCCTAGAGCTACCCAGCAGTGGGATAGAGAAGGGTGTGATGATGACGTTTGGGTTTCTGTGAGTATTTGACCGACGATAACTTGCAAACAATTGGCCCGATCGTTATGACATTTTGTGAGGAAGGCAATCCTGAGCTATTCTTTAATTTTTTCATGTTTAGTACACCGACCGAGATTGTTTGGCGTATCACGGTAAAAAGTTTTTATTTTCATATACATTTTAGCGGTCAATTTTACTCCTTTAGAGGTGGAATTTCGCAAATTCTGAGTGTTCAAAGTTCCAAATTTCACATCTCTATAACAAGCGTCTTGGTCGGTGCGTTGGTTCCTAGAAAAAGGTATTGTTCTTGTATATGTATAGATTTCCACTTTCACACATTCTAGGAGAACTGAGGATGGGGCGGTGTACGGTTCTAACCAGTAAAACACAGATATGGACTTAAAACTCCTGATTTACACCCCTCAAGAGTTTCCGCCTGGCTTGAACAGAACAGTGAGTGTACTTGTGCCAGCGGCCTTCAACCTTTTTATTCTATTTATTTTCAGGTTGCGTTTTTGGTAAAGTTTTATGCACATATTCAGAATTACTTATAATTAATAAAAACCTCTTGTATGCAGATTCCTTACATCATTCCTAACCACCTTAGTTGTATAACATTAAATTATTCGTGTTTTTTCTCCCAAAACAACAACAAATATTTAAATTCAGGCCTAAATGACGATAACATTACGTGATTTCATATGCTAAAATGTTAGAGGTTACATGGTGTCTAGCCTAAATCCAGGATTAGCCTAGCGCAAGTTTCAGAATTACTGGCTCAGACCAAGGTGAAATATTTTGTCGGACGTGATACCGACAGCTAGAGCTCTAAATCTTGTCGCGTGCGACTATGCAAGCTCCAGATATCGACAACTTGATAGTATGTATTTACTTTGTAGCTCCAGACGGAGTTGTAACTTGTAACGTGTGTTTTTAGTCCTAACAATAAAATGTTTAGGTCATTGTTTAAGACCAACTATTATGTTGGAAACTTGTTTCCATTTACAATTTTCGGTTTCCAACGAGCGGTTTTCTGGGACAGTTCTTTTAAATGTTCACTAGGTCGTGTTTTAATTCTGGTATGACAATATTTTCATGGTTTAGATGTAATTAGAAATTATCTGGTTTTTTCACTTGCGCGCGCTCAAGACATCTGTTTTCATCTGCGCGCTACACGCTGCTATCTTTCGCTCAAAATAGCCTCTTTAATGTTTGACGTAAGGTAGCCCAAATAGCCTATTGTATTTTCTAAAGTTCAAGACCGTTTTCAATGCAAACAATTTATTTATTCAAATTTTATACAATTTGATCGTATCGTTTTGTAAAATGACGAATAGCAGATGAAATATGGGCTCTCCGTCCCTTTTGCCAATTTGGTCTGTTCCGAGGCAGACAGAAAAGCAATTACTGTCGTCCGATCATTCGGAAAAGCGCAGGATCGTAATTTAACGTTCAGGCACACCTAAGCAATAGGGTAAAAAACTGATTTTTGCTAACTCAGATGCCAGCACTATTGGGTGTTCCATAAATCTGACAGATATCTGGCATTCTCCATAGTAATTTTGTAAACAAATAAAAAGAACTGAATTTATTTCATTAATATGACGTTGTGTTCAGGTTTGGATTGCAAAAATACGGGAATCTATGTATTTCCAAAAGATATCAAAAGAAGAAAACAATGGATAAAAGTTTTACGAAGAAAAATTGGGAACCGACAAAATATTCGAGGTTATGTGCAGATATTTTTTTTTAACTGCATAACATTCCATGTCGAATACATTTTCGTAGTATTCTATGCAAATTCGCTCGTAAGCAAGGGTAAACGAAAACTCAATATGGTGGCGATTAGGATCACTCAACAGTGGCGCCACCTACAATTAGCTTTCAGTTTTTAACCCCATTGGTTCAGATTTTACAATAAGGGCTTGCAATCTTTATAGCTTAATAATACAATAACCATTGAAGTTGTAGCGCTAGTCCCCAAAATAGGTACTTTGAAGCCCCCGTATCTTGGCGAATAAGCCTTCGCATAACTTAATACCAACTTTATTTCAGTTCATTTTATACCTTATACTTATCGTTCATCTTTTTAGATCTGAAGATGATTTGGGTAAATACAATTTTGTGAATAATATTGTGATTCTACCCGTCATCAATTGAATAATGTTGCGTGCTTATAATAGTGTTATCTTAGCAGTCGTCTGGCTCGATCATGTATTTCCTTATGGGTCTCGAACTATTACCAAGGTTCCTCGCTTCGATCCAGGTTTTAAATCATCGTGGGTTCGTTAGAATAGACTTTAATGTTAGCTTTGGGAAACGAAAACTGCCTCTTAGAGAGCGTAATTTTGTAATGCGGTTTTTTTTAAAATAGAATTATCTATACCTTTTGTAGCCTGTCAAGATAATTTATTACTTAGTTTATTAATATTTATTACTTAGTTTATTTGTTAATTTATTAAATAGTCTTCCCAAATCATGAATAGGAAAAATTCATGGCAAAAACCACAAAATAGTTAAAAATATTATGAAAAAATATTTCCTACTAGATTAATATAAAGAATGTTTGGGAGGTTCATGCCCGGACAATCCTCAATGTAATAAGTAAGTAACATAGTAACAGCAAATATTTGTCAATATTAAGAAAATTAAAAAGATTGCCTAGTACACAATCTTTAATTATAAGATTTAACTAAGCAAGATTGTGGATTTTTTTTGTAATACTCTTAGTAATAAACAGTTTAAATTTTTATTTTATTTTTTTACTTTTTGATTTATCTTGAAACATTCAGAAATTATGATTTTTTGTTTGATCATTGCTTCAAATCGAATGATAGCTGCGATTTCATAAATCAATTATTTTTGGCGGTTTATTATAAAAGGAAAGGAAAGTGACTTAGAACAAGCGAGTTAATTCTCCATTCAAGTGCACAACGTAACGAGAGACCCTATTCGATTCATCAATTATAAGTCAGAGATACATTGGTCGCCTCATGTACGAGCGGCCCAGCACGGTCGTCACGATGTCGCGTTGCCTTGGTACATAATAAACCACTGTTTGGTTTTGGTCACGGCTTCCCATTACCATAGCGTTGGGCGTGAGACGTGCCAATAGTTTGACATAGTCATAGCTGTAACGTGCAGCACGATGGGACGTTTGGCCTCTTCTTACTTCTGTAATGTGCAACGCCTATGGCACAATATTTGGTGCTGTGTTACCTCAAAGAAATATGAAAACGACAAATGGATAAAAACAAGAAGTTAAAAAAAAATGAAAACGTAAGTACACGTACGTACGCACGTACGTAAAATTAAATGTTAAATATGTACGTACTTGGTGAATAAAAGAGGTTTGATATAGTTTAGGGTTTTTTGTGCGCCAATTATAGAATACTCGTAAGTTATGTAACTTTTTTTCTAACTTGCAGTTTTTATCTCCTTGTACAGTAAAACAATATTATATATATATATTATTAAACGATAAAATAGTGAACTTATATGTCTTTTTGTTTTAATAAAACGGGAATACTCACGTGAAATTGAGTCGGTTATTCCGACTATAGTTTGGCAAGGCGACGTCGCGCGCGTGCCTCGCTTAGCATTCCTTGATAAAGATCACCGAATGTGATCGAAACTATAGTCGGAATAACCGACTCAATTTAATTATTTTCAATTATTTTTTATTACCGTTTTATTAAAACAAAATGTATCAAATCCACGTCAGTTTTCATAGTAAAACTTTTCTGTCCACGGATACCGAACGGATATTTCCTTTCATTTGGTTAATGTGTGCTCTCTTTTAAAGTAGTATTTTAAGTTGTACGTATTCAACACGGCTTCTGTGTGAAACAAGGACTTTTTATTCTTGGACAATAAACCGTGAGTCCGTGAACTATAAAGTTAACCTATTTGTAATTTTTCGGAAGCAACAACGATGTTATAAATACTATATTATATATTAAACTATATACTAAACTACTATATATTAAAGTTTCTAATTTAGTTCCCGTGTTAAGGGGTATAATTATAATATAATCGTGCCATGTCCAACTTACTATCACATTTGAAAGTTTTTGTAGAAACTGTGAATTTTCAGAATTTCTTTGTAAAGTCTGATTAGTTGTAAGATCGTAATTTCAGAAACAATCATAGGAATTTTTCGTTTTGTGACGGACGAGATCGTAAAAAAAAGTAGACATAAAATATACTCCTTCTGGGACAGTCGGTTAAAACGAAAGTTTTTTAATAAGCATTTGCACATATTTTTTTGGAAATGTAACACTTTAATTAAATGTCCAATACTAAAAATGCGCAAGGGAGACAACTGTGGAAGCGGTCTAAAAGGGTCTTAACCACTAAATAAATTCTCACCAAATCGTGCCTCACGCTCTAAATCCTTATCTGTAGGTGTAAATAATACGAGGATTGCTTTACTATGCCGAAATCGTAGGAAGTCGGTTCAGCGTAAGATTAGCCCCTAATCCTATATTGGGGGATGATTACAAAATCCCAAGCTTAGCATAATGAGATTGCGTAACTGATGCCTATTTTCGTAAATGATGAGGTTTTCAAAGAGTAAGTAAATTAAGTTTTTTTAACGAACAGGGTCTGTACCGTTAAGTTGTAGCGATGACTTTTAGGTTAAGCTAACGATGCTGCACGACCACGAATCGTATCGCCACGCGATAAGGTACACAGTCACACAGCCAGTTCACAGTCCACGCAGCGGCGTCAGCTGAACCTAACAAACATCGTCAAAGTAAGTAACCTTATAAAAATTTCGGCCTAGCAACTAGCAGGGCTAGCTTGCGCACCGCGACAAAATCTTTTTGTTATGCAAGAACAGGACATGGCGGTTATGTATCTATACGTTTGTCTCTTTTTTCATTAAATAAAGAGTAGAGAAGATTTTGTTGCGGTGCGCATGCTAGCCCAGCAGGGCCACCGGGGGCCCTGATGCCCGGGCAGCAGTGACTTCTTAGTGAACGGTGAGCGTTCTGCGATCCCTCAGCCACCTGCCAAGCATGGGGATTATATCGAACCCTTTGTTTTTTAGTGGACGTGTTCTGGCTGTATAATACTAGTGTGACTACTATACTAGTGTGTACTAGTGTGTGTGTGTGTGTGTGTGTGTGTGTGTACTAGTGTGACTGCCCCGGTGGCTCAGTTGGTAGTGAACCTACGTTCTGTGCTTGGGGGCGTGGGTTCGATTCCCATCTAGGACAAACATTTATGTGATGAATATTTGTGTTTGTTCTATGTCTGGGTGTTAATATCTATATAAGTATGTATTTAAAAAATATCTATGTACGTATATCAGTCTCTGGCAGCCATATTACAAGCTTTGCTTAGTTTGGGGTCAGATGACCGTGTGTGCAATAATGTCCCAGATATTTATTTATTTATTTATTTGTTTGTGGTTTTTTGTCTGATTTGTACACTATACTAGATATAGCTGACTAGGTACCACACTCAAGTCGAAAATCTGTTGCCAAACACCTAACTGCTTCGGCAGCCTCACTTGAGAGCCACTCTTTTTTCCAGACTAAATATCTTTACCATCCTCGACCACACTATAACATCATGCATTTTTGTGGTCAAAATTCTGACTACCTATCTATTTTATTAAGGATTGCTCAAAAAGTTTGAATTGTTTTTTTTTTCAATATTTTGTTGTTCGTATTTTTTTTTTAACTACACTACAAGATTCAAAAATGGAAAACAGAAGTTTCTATATGCACTGGTTCTTGGGAGGACGATTGCTATTAGATACAATCAGTCGTCCCTCATTTGTATAGTTTGTTTAGTAACTATATATGTATAGTAAAAATATTTTTATTTTTAAATGTATACCGTGGAAAAGAGGGATTGTGAGAAAGGCAACGGTCAGTGCTCCGTGTGTCGGTCAATAACTATTGATTTTCCCATTGCCTCGCTAGAACAAGGCTACATTTACAAGGCTGAAACGTGTTCTGCGGTTTTGATGATTACAATAATGTTATGTATTTTCAACATTACTACTACAGGCTTTATACGTACGTAGTACGTAAAAACAATCGGCAGTTAGTTGTAAAAGTCAAACTAAGTTTTCTGTTGGAAACACAGAAGAGGACAAATTTTTACCTCTAGATCTCTTCTGTGGTTGGAAATTATGGTTACGTCATCACATGGTTTGTGAGCTTACTTTTTATACTCGGTTGTTTGGAACTCGTATCCGTTACGCACAGGTAATACCCCCACGATCATTCTGAACTACCTACTTTTAATAAAGGACCAAACCTGAAATCTCGCAAAAAAAACCCAGCAGGTCCATTATATTCGTTGAGTGTGAATGATATTCTTCTATGGAACCAGTAACTTTTTTTTCGTGCTTTCATGTTTTGTCCCACAGTAAAAGTTCAGAATGAGCATTTGCCCTTTGCGGGTCGAACACCATTTCCAGAACATTCTGTGTATGTAAATGAAACAAGGTGCGACTACTTACTCGCACGCTCACCTGATGATAGGTAAGCGCCACGTCGCTCATAACAGTTCAGTGTAAGTTAGAATTTAAAATTAAAAAAAAAAAACTTTTTATAAAATATTAATGCAATGTAAGTTAGGTATGTACACCACAAGAGTAAATTAAAAAAAAAAAAACCTGGCACTAAAATGCGGCGTAACAGATTCGTAGTTTACTCTTGATCAAGTCACCTTGAAAAAAAAAACAAAATCTATTCATACTTTTGGGAGCTACTATGCTACAGACAGATACACACATTAAGCTTAAAAAGACTCCATTGCAAGTCTGAAAAGATGGCGTACCTGATCATAAAGCTAACTTAAATTCTAAAAGTGCTTATATATGTAAGGGACAAGAAAATACCTCTAATAGACAAGGCAAGATCTCAATCTCTCTCTGTAAAAAAGTTTCCAAATCCGACTAACAAGGTATAAAATAATCTGGGTCCATGCAGTCCGTTCGATCTGTAATAAGGTCATCTGGGGTCAACTCGCGTAATATCCACCATAAAGCGTTTTCGTCCAGATTTACTACACTACACAATAAATTATATACCCCCTTATTTATATAGAGGTCACGATTAACTGCACGCAATTAATAACACCTTGAGAACGATTTTGCGCATTACACACTCACTCGCACATTTATACAATTGATAAAAAATTACTGAGTACCTAATTGGATTATTTAAAATATTACATTTTTTTCTTTAGGAATATTTTTTATAATTTTTAAGTGTTTCAACAAAAATAAAACATTTAACTTGATTGATCAGTAACCACACAACAAGGCAATAGAAGTATTTTTTATAACAAGAATCTGAACAAAGAATTAACAAGGTTTTGTTTAAAACGTCTTTATTTTTAGGACGTTAAGAAATTGTTTCAAAAATCTTCATATCACCATCTGTAATTTTACATCTTTAAGAATATTGCATGCGATCACAAGCCAAGAAAAAGCAAGTAGCGGTTCCGTCCTCTTAATTTAACCTTAGTTAGATTAGATTGAGAAGGTTTATCGCGGGCAATATCTTCATTAGGGTATTGGAATTAGTCCAGTTGCAGTAATGCACTGATCATTAGTAGCATTCCGAAACGAATCAGACTATCTGTTGAAATAACTATGTACAACCTACTTCTAACCCAATTACTTACCGGAGGTACTCAATGGGTACATAATGTTAACTTTTGGTAGTCTATGAGAGGCTTTTAGGGCGGCGTGCTTTTCTTTTTTGAAAGTATTGCGTGGTGTGCATCATTGAAACTAAATGGAATTGAAGTATAACGCCAACAACACTGAGTTTTGACATTTCTTCATTGGAGGATTCTCTACTATAGCGGATGGCCCACAAAGTAGTTTTGGGGACTCACTTGGGACCGCCTTGCGGCACGTAGGCCATGTTTTGTATACCAACCAAACTATTACGTTAGCTGTCAAAAACTGTTAAATGTTTTTGAAGTGTTAAGAAATCACCATTGAAAGAGATGGCGTTGACGTTCACATATTTTTCGTTATTCAGAAAGCCTTTCATTTAACTTTGAAATTAAATTATTTATAATTAAAAATTATTTATACATTTATCATTAAATTTAAAGTAAATCAATGAACCGTTTTCAGTAAAACTTGAACTATTCTTTGATACTTATTAATATTGATATTTTAATGGTAATTACGAATAATAAAAATATTATAAAATAAATTATAACTAATATCATGAAAATAAATTAAGCAAGAAAAACTTGATGCATAATAAATGATGTTCGCTACCATATGTCATGGAAAAAGGAAAAAAATAACATCTAAGCAAGTATAATTAAATATCCTTGCATACCTGCTAGTTATACAAGTATCTAATACAAGCCCAAAGCTATTTTTTGGGCAGCGTTTGTAAAAATTACTTCGGCCATAGATTAGGGCCAAAGTAACCTTAAATTAAAACTTGGGCGTAAATGGCAAAGACGTATTTCACAAAGGCTTAACTAATTTAGCTGAGTTTAATTGAAAAAGGGCAAGGATATTTAGAATTCAGCACGACCCTGTTAGAATAGGTATCACATGCAATGTGAAGGAACGTATTCGCCATTTAAAAGGGGTCTATAAGGTCCGAAGTCATTGGATGCAAGTCTATTATTGTCGTGTTGCTTCAAGGCGGTTAATATTAAAAGTAGGTTTTTCTTTTTTTACGCGGAATTTTTATCTATTATTATCTTGTTAATATGAAGCGTGGTTACTGATCAATCAAATAAAATAGTTTTTTTGTTAAAACACTTAATGTCATAAATATAATAAAGAAAAAAATAATGCAATATTGTCAATAATCCAATTGCTAAGTAATTCATACCATAAAATATGATACTCCAGAAATTAAGACAGATCTAATGACACGTTATATCACTTAACATATAAATGATATACACCCAAAAAACATTATTCCTAATTTAGATTTTCGCGTTTGTTTTATATGCTTCTAAGCTTAGAGCTTTTTCGTCATTTACCCGCATTCCTCAGTCTATGAACATGAGCATGCAGCTGCGCCGAAATATCGGGAACTCAAATATTTAAATATAAATCCTTGGTAAATATCCCGCGAGTACTATTTTAAACATTATCCCATCTTGCGTAATCGAAAGTATTCGGTTTACACGCATAGATGGTTTTAACCCTTAAAAGACCTTGCAATAAGCGGATATGGGGTCAAATTAACTAACTTTTGTGCTTACCCCCGTACTTTCCAGGGCCTGTCATTAGTTTCAGTCAAAGCTTACTATTTCCTCATTACTAGCGACGGCAATTTTATCTGTAGACTCGAAGGCACATGAATTATTAATTTTAATAAGTACTTCTAAAGCTATTAAAAATAACAATTATTGCACAAACAATTAAACATACACGAACGTTAACAGACATAGCCCGAGGAACGCAAGCTCGTATATTTGATTACCAAGTTTATCTGACGCAAGCAACGACTTGATATCATAGACATTACATCAAATTTATTCGTAATGCAAATTGAGATAACTATGCGTTACGTTAATTATACGTATATAAGAAACATTCTGACAGCTGCAGTATGACATCGTATACTAAGCTGAATGAGAACTTTTTTTTAAATACCAAAACCGGTCGAGGCCTTGTCTCGAAAGTTCGACGATACTATGAGAGCAGTTTGCGCCAAACTGAGACCTCAAGAGCTCTCTAATTTCATAACCACTAAACCGATTTTGACAATATTCGAACTTGGTCATTGTATTAAAATGTACTACTTGCCTTCAAAATTTAATGAAGATAGGATCAACGGTTCGTAAGTTATCGTCGGACAAATATACGAACAATGCACGTAATGTCACTTAGGGATAAAACAACGCTGATTGGTCCATTCAACGTCATGATTTCGATACTGGTGTGCTATTGGAGAACGAAACAATACAATCCATATTTTCGCATGTTATGCTACTGTCAAAAACCAATGTGTACTTTGTACTCCGTAACTTCCGTGACTTTCCGTCAGTTCTTCGCCATATGAAAAGAGGTCTATAAGATGTGAAGTCATTGGATGCAAGTCTATTCGTCTTATTGCTTCAACGCGGTTAATAACGAAGAACTATAAAAATGTTCTAGATTAAACTTGATTAATCGTATTCAATTACTCGTTTTCTTCATATGTAATTGTAATTTGTCACTGATAAGATCCATTCATTCCAATTAAGATGTGTTTGCAAACTGTGTTGAGTTAAGCCGCGTTTACAAAGTATTATGTAAGCGGTGGTATTATCTATGTTCTTTATTACATAGTTGTGTTCCATAACAGACTGGGATATCGCAGAAAAAGGTATGATGCGTTAAATTGCAACTTGAAAATCTAAGTTTTTTTTACTTCGTGATTAATTTGCACCCATGAAAATTTTACACTATTTCTGGCTCCTTAATCATCATCAGCCATAAGACGTCCACGGCTGAACATAGGCCTCCACCTACAGTAGCTCCTTAATAAAAAAAAAACATGATTTCAGCGTTTTCTGCGAGAGGAAGACGCGACATTATGGGACTGCCTTAGCGGCGGAGAGCAGGGTGATGGGAAGCAGTGTATAGAAGTTACGACGCGCGGCGTATTGGGACTGATGTATGGGCGACATCATGGGAAGCAACGTAGAGGGAACAATTCGTTATGAAGGGGTCTTTATTAGCAGTATTTTTAGCCTAATACATAGTGAGTATACGTTGCAAAAAAAATACTATTTGCTCTGTAGGAATATTGAAGTATCTATTTATTCCATTGTGAATGTGCCCTAAAAGTAACTATGCAATAACAAAGTAATGAACATTTTTATTTACAAGATTTTTAATTGAAAGTTAAAATGCCACTAATCGAGAAGAATTGAAACATTTTTGATCAAAGTAATAATATGAATAGTTATGACTTGGAATGGATATAATTTATTTTGAGATATGCGATTAAGTGAGGGCCAAAACTAATAATTTAAAAATAATAAACATGCTACGTTCAATCTCAGGTTATTATCAAGCCAGCTAAACCTATTCTAAATAATTATAAAACAAAAAACCATACCAAAAAAAACCTGCATGTGACATTAATATTACGTTATCCAATTAAGCTGAGGTTTATGTATTATTGACGCTCTCACATCCCGGGGTTTAACTTGAAGTGGCTAGTTATAAAAACTGTCTACTTGTCCGTGGTTAACTTGTGAACCTTTTATTTGATCTTTATGAAAGTCGACAAGTAGTTATCTATGTATATATAAAAATTAATCGCCGTTTCTTAGTCTCGCCAAAACTCAAAAACAGTTTTTTGTTTTTGTAATTGTCAGGACAAGGCTTATATGGAGAGTTTGGCGAGGCCGAAGGCCCCAATCACGCGTACGAAGTCGCGGGTATTAACTAGTTTTCAATAAAAATCGGTCAAGATGTTGACTGTGATATGTTAGAAGAGTCGCGAGGTCTAGTCCCTCGTGAACTACTTAGCGAGTTTCAGGTTCAAGAGACCGAATGCCCCTTTTGACACACCTTAGCTACGCCCAGTGTTACCGATTTGCGTAATCGAGTAAATATCTCTCTCGTGCACTTGATAAATTCGCACTATCACAGCCAACTTTCCCTGGTCACGTCTCTGAATGTTAACTTTGTGTTTACCACAAATTACTGGCTTGTTTCCTCTTAGATTTGCATCTGAAATGTAGGTAAATGTTTATTTCCGTACGTTTCGGGTCACGAAAGGACTGTGCCCACAACTGGTTCTATAAACACTTGTGCGGGTTAATTTAATGTAGTTTTGTGTTAATTTGTTTAGGTCACGATTTGTTAGGAATTTCGTGCAATTCCTGTCGGAGTTTTTGCATTTTGTTATCAACAGTGAAGTAACTCGAAGAGATTAGAGAATAAGTAGGCGAATGACAACCAAAGATACTATAGATACAAAATCGCTACAAAAAATAGCTTCAAAATGCTACTTAAGGGTTTTCAGGACTATTTTTTTAAGCACCAATAATTCCAGCTTCTCTGTATCACAAGTAGAAAAAAATTGTTTCATGTGTCACAAAACGTAATAAATGCATTAACCAATTATTATTTTTAAAGCCATTTAAAAAAAAAAAATGTGGATTTTTGTTAATATTTTGGCAACGGCTATTAGACTAGTGTGACTAGTATTAGACAAAGAATATCTTAGATTCGAAAAAGTCGCACCTTTTAATATATAAATTACGCTCTATGCTTGCCCATAACAGTTCAGTGCCCTCCAGAATTTTGAATATTTAACAAAACGCTGCGCAGCAATATATTGCGCTTGTAATTCAGAGATATTAGATGTTAAAGGTTTTTTGTCAATTACAGCTTAATTACTTATCGTAGGTTCATGAAAACTAATTTTGCGATAACAAATATATTGTTTCAAGAAATTACACCAACCAAAAATTCAAGTTGAAAGCTAGTATAAGTACATTTCCCACTAAACCAAAAATCAGTTAATGATAATGATAATCAGCTTATTGAAATTTGTAGCTAAACCAATGTTATCTAGATAATGATTTTACCCGTAATTTCTTAAAACAACTTATTTATTGGCGCAAAGTTGGTTTCAATAAATCCACGATGAGTAATTAAGCTGTAATTGACAAAAAACGCAAGAAAATTTGAATTTCGCGCGATGAGAGAAACGATGCACCTTAATTCTCTTGGTGTCAGTAATTACACTGAGCGACCAAAAAAAAATTTAAAACTTAGTATACACAAATGCCTTGAAATGAAACCTTCTCATGTAACGAAAAGGCTAATCTCCACTTTTCAAGACAATAATCCAGCTCAAGCTTCGCCTTTTATTTCCTCAATACCTTTACACCAAGGACTGAGACAACGACCAGGCAACAATGATCTGTTATCTCAAGGAACAGTGAAAGCAGGGGAGTGTCCCGACGCGTCTATTTATACTGGTCTGGTTATTGCCCAAGACTTTGGAGTAGAGATGGCAGAACAACACATTTCAATGATCACTCGAATAATGCGGTATTGCAATTAGCGAAACTATTCGCCAATTCGAATCGGGAAAAGAAAACTAACATCCTTATTAATTATAAATGTCAATGCCACATTAAAAAAAGAAGTATTTTATGCTTTCTTCAATTAAGTCAGTTATTCCGACTATGGTTTCGATCACACCCAGTGATCTTTTTCAAGGACGTCAGTTTTCATAGTAATTTTTATTTATTTATATATAATACTAGATACTTAAGCCCGCGTGCTGTCAAACTTGCATTTTACTGACGCCTTATTATCTTTTGGGGGAAAAGAAAATAAGAGAAATAAAATTAAATCCCTATTTTGAGACTAGCGTTTATTGATTTATTGAGATCGGCTAATAATAATACCAATAATAGGTTTTTTATTTATTTATGTTTTTATATTTATATTTTAAAAAACCTAAAATTTAAGAAGCAAAATAAATACCTGAATAATAATAAATGTAATAGCTGCATTTGAATGACAGTAGACAAAACATTTTTACTTTGAATGATCTTCATTATATATACATATAAGAGATCAGTCAAATGACAAGATCAGTCAAATGATAATTGTCACAGAAGAGGAAAAATTTTTACCTCTAGATCTCTTCTGTGATAATTGTCATTTCACTGATCTCTTCTACCAAAAACATTCGAATAAAAACTGGCTATTTTAAAAACGCCCATCTCTAGAGTTACACAACATGAGCATTTTTGCTCAAGCCTAGTCCATAGCTTCGAAACAATGAATGCTATTCTGCTAAAAGCTTTATTTGAGTTCCTATTAACGTGGAAGTTGTTAATTTGTTAGGTAATGCATTTGGTTATGTGAATGGAGTTCTGAGATGTGGGCTAATATCACAAAGGCTATGCGGGTATATGCAGCGTTGTGTGATTGCGCGATGTTATAATTGTCTTATTTTGAATACTTTTCTGAACGTTATTGTGAGATACAAACAACTTGTTCTTTTCGTTTTTGTAAATTAGCTCTTCCGAAGAGTGAATAGGTATATTTTAGAGAAAAAAAAGCAGGTAAAGGAAGCAGTCTTCATGCAACGAGTTATACATATTTTAATTTTTGAGTAACAATAAATGTAGCTGTAATTTTGCTTTGTGCACAATAAATTTATTTTGTAACACTCTTGTTCTAGTCGAAGGACTCTTTTGTATCCTTTGCCTGTTATTCAACCACCAAGCAGTAGTGTGCAAACATTGCTGTGCTCCGTATTGAAGGGCAATGATTCCAGCGAAATTACTGAGCATAATGAGATTTATCATCGGATATCTCAGGTGAGGTCGAGAATAGTAAACACACATAGCTTGGAATAGGAACTGGAATGGAAACGATGAGTTTTATTTTAAAGATAACTTTTCTGCATGCATCATAAAGTGAAATTATATTATCTTTGCTATACGGTCATGACTCTACCATTAACAGTTACGTTACGTGTATTGTTACGGTAACTTGTCTATGGTACGTCCAATTACGCTAACGAGTAAGGTACTGAACACCGACTCGATTACTAAGTACGGTATTGGTTATTTCGATTATTCGATTGTTAAGTATTAGCAAAGAACATTAATTAATTTATTTATTTATTATTTATTTACAAAATAAGCAACTTTACAGTTTAGACCAAAACGTTACTTACTCTACATATAAAAAACGAAAAACATTTAAAATAAAAACAGAAAATCAACAATATAAAATTTAGACAATTAAAAAAAAAAAAATATATACATATATAACATTGACAAAGGCGCGAAACAACAAAAATAAAACTATACTTATTATGTAAAAATTGTGTACTCCTCACTATACATTAGTGAGCTTTTCAAAAACACGGACCATTTGTCTGCAAAAATGTCGACTTGATGTGAGGATACGAGTGCATTGAGATGGCGGTGCGCTCGGCAGATGGGTGAATGTTGGCGCGCTACGGTGCGCGGCGGCGCGGGGGCGAAAAGGGGCACGCTTCCACTACGGAAACGGGCAAGATGGTCGGGCACTGACAGGCGACTAACCTCGGATAGAAGTGTGGGGCAGTCCAGGACACCATGAAGGAGTTTGTACATGGTCAATAGTAATTCGTGCGTACGGCGAGTGTCAAGGGAATTGAAGCCAGTTGCTCCCAGTATGTATATAGATGGGTATAAGAACGGATAGTACCCGTACAACTTTTTATATAAAAACCGTAGGAACCGCCTCTGTACCTTTATTAATCTAAGGTATCACACTAATATTATAAATGCGAAAGTTTGTGTGTAAATGTGTAAGTAGGTATGTAAATAGTTAAGTAATGTAAGTGTGTTTGTTCCCGTTGAACTCTGTAACGGATGAACGGATTTGAATGAAATTTGGTATGGAGCTTACATCCTGTATTAACACATAAGCTTTTTATCACGAAAAAATATTCTGTTTCTGTAGAATAGCGGGTGAAACCGTGGGACGCAGCTAGTACTTGAATAAGCGGGGAAAAAATCGCTTCCTTTTCATAGAGCAGAAAAACAAATCAACATTGGAGTTAAAATTTAAAGTGGATAGTCTGAAAACCGATAAAACCGCTCTGTTTTGGTCATTGAAGCTGAGCCCCAAGGTATTGAAGATTGTGAAAACACCACATTGAATCTTATGTTAGAGTATTTAAGCATATATCTTACGAAATAAACCCGAAAAGCTTTCTCCAGATAAAAATCGTAAATCAATCTAACCATTTAAAACGTATATTAGTAACAAAACACTGATTAACTGAATTGAAGGCTTTTAACACGTCTTTATCCGTGTGGGAAAACTATTGGGCCGATTTAATTGAAGCAAAGACATATGTCATTCGGTGACATTTACGGCTCTTTATGGGCTATTAATATGTATGTCTGATTGTTTTTAAGTAACCGAAGTTGTCACGTAGTGGAAAATATAAAACCAAACAAGATATAGTTTTAAAAACTAAAACCACGTCCTACGTCCTTACGTCACGGCGCATTTTTGCTTGCAAAATCGTGTTTTGACAATGTGTTTGTTAAAATAAGGGTTCCTTGAGTACTACGGAACTCTAAAAAAAGGCTGAAAATACATTTTTGAAATGTGCTTATTGTGCCTTTCATTAGCTACCCAAAACGGCATTATTAAAAAAAAATTGATCATGACTTTATGTCCTCCAGAGGGCGCCATATTCAATATTCACATAGCCTATATAACCTGCAAAGATCAAGACGCTTCCGACAATACCTCATTTATCAAATTATGATAAGTAGCTTCGAATTGATGAGGGAACAGGTGCACATAGACAAATACATACATACTGGTCAAAATCACTTTTTCGTATTCGGATACTAAATAATTGCCATTTAAAGTGTTTTTCTTCGCGCTGCAATATCGCGTCTAGTTACTAGTACTAGTTTATTAATATCCAATATTTAATCTGTGTCGAAGTTGTAAAAAAATATTCTACAAACATATGGAACTAATTAATTTGTGTGGGTATATTTTTATTTTTCAATATTCCGTTAGATAATAAAGTCTTTAATATATATTTTTTATGCCACTTATCGTACAAGGAAAAGCGCTAATAGATGATAACGCTGGCAGAAGATTTTGAAACCAGGGGCCTTATCCCGTAACTCTAGTGGCAATGGTCATCGCGTGCTGTCCCACTCGCGCCAACTTACTCGCACCATGCGAGTGAGCAGGATGGTAAACGTTACGGGAAAAGACCCCAGGAAATTTCTTGTCCAGCATGATCTCCGCTTTTAAACTCTGAATGAATCAATGAAACTAACCTGACAGAACCATAACTATCTGCTTCTCTTTTCATTTCAATATGTTCGTTAAAATAGGACGGCAATCTTATTGGAGCTATCAAATTTAGTTTAGTTTAATGGTTAACATAATCGACCTCGTTTTGACCACATAAAAAATATATTTCTCAAATAGATAAAAGAAGTAGGCACTTATCTATTTCAGTTAAATTAGTTGCTTATTTATCATCTCTTTACAAAAAAAACTCATGAATATAGAACAGAGTAATTGTCTATTTCATGCCTAATTCAATTACAATGAAGACAACTTTTTTTGGGCATTTAATTAAAATATGGCTTCCGATGAGAGTTGAATGGTGACGTTCGATTTTTTTATTGTCGATGATAGAAATTGGAATCGTGATGGTGATGCATGAAATTTATTTAAAACCACTTACGAGGTACTTTATGTCCATTTACATTTCCATAAGAAATGTTAGAGATGTACCTACCTATTTGGTTTTATGATTCCCTGTTTCTCTGCTCTGTCTTGTTCGATACACGTAAGTGTAAGGCAATAAAACTTTATTTCCAAATATCCTAAACTAGGTTTTCTGTTGTGGCTATAAAATTTCAAACAAACCACACTACTCGTAAAGTTTAACAAGGGATGCTTTTGGTATAAATCAGAATGTACTTAGTTCTCTCTTCATATTCTAAGGATAAAACAAATTATTATTATAAAGAATCAATCGTCCTAGAATTTTACGGGGACGAGCACGTAACTGATTTTTGTTCCCTCGCGCATAACATTACTAACCCCCGAATACTGAAACGTTTGTTAACTTTGACGACAGATTAAAGCTATTGCTGCCTTTGTCATTTGCTTAGTGCCAGACGAAGGCAGGTTCTTCGAAGGGGGTTCGAAGGGGGAACCCCCGAATACACACACTAAAATACACTTTAAAATGTTCTTGCAATATTCTCGTTATTATAATATTTATGATTTTTTAAACTAATTCTCATTTTTATTCATACAAGTCTTCATTTATTCAAAATAGCAACAAGACATTCCCTGTTTTAAAGATAATTATATTAAAATAATAATAATATAATAAAATAATAATTAAATTATGTTTAAATTCAATTGAAAGGTTAAAAATTTAAGTAATAAAGGAAATTTTGAAAAAATATTTTTGAGTTTCAGTATCGGTCATCATCGTCATGTTCCACACTGTGCCAGTCTCGACCACTGCTATCTTTCTGCCTTAGCAGTAATTTTATATAATTAAAATAATGTTGGTTTTACGAATGGTTTAATCCTGATCCCACGCAATCCACAAAGGAACATTGTGACATTGTCCAGATTTCCGGAGACCGAAATAGAATTATATATAATTTTAATACGATGCTGGGACAGCGATGTCGACGCGTTCTCGACAATGCCTTGGGCGTCACCGCACACCGGATGCATAGCATCACCTCTATTACCATAATATAATTCCATCCCACTGATACCAAAACCTTACACTTTATCTAATAAAATCTTTTATTATCACATTCCATCTGACGTTTTGTTAGCAGTTACTTTTATGGGTATTTTATAAACGATTTTGTGGAAAATATGTTTGGTAAATCGAATAAAGTTGTTGAAAAATTTGAAACGATAGTTCTCTCCCACGTCGCAGTTATTTAATCCGCGTCGTTTGAATTTACTACGTCAGCCAGAGCCAGCTTAATGTAGCGTTAAGGCGACGTTCTCCAGAGTTATTTAGTATTAATTTTTCTGATAAAATAGAAAAAAATAAACTTAAGGCGAGCCCTGATCGTGATTTTAAATGAATGTTGTACCCGCTCAAAGCTCTGTAGCTGAAAATCGCATATCATACTTGACGAAAAAAACTGGAAATTGTAGTTTTTCATTGTTTTTTTGCCGATTATTATATACAAATCAAATAAAAAAACTACCTGGTTCGCCGTATAAACCACTAGCCTGGATATTTAATTTGTAAAAGAATTTTTTTAGCTATCGCTGAAAATTCAGAGCATTTGATTTCAGAAGGGTTTTTCAGAGGGTCATTTTGAGATTTTTATTTTGTAACTAAGATGGATTTTCGAAATTCTATTCGGTTAAACGTATTTCAATTTTAATTTTATACGTGCAGTATTTTTCGCAACTGAGTATTTTATCTCGTCACTTCAAACTAGGCGCTCAAAATACTACTTTTTGTAGGTTTTGCGCTTAGATCTCGCCTTAAAATCCTTTGTATTAATATTTTCTCTCTTAAACTTTGGCTCCACTCCATTTAGCTGTAATGTACTTACTATGTACTAGCGTTGACACCGCGTTTACTACGAAGGCCTATTTAATTTTAGTGATTTTGCGCAATACGCTGGAGCTCTCTTTTTGATCAGGCTTTGTATTACGAGTCACCCCGGACATAATAATATTTATTTACCAAAAAATAAGTACAGAGGTGCTTAAATACACAAGAGTTACAAATTTTAACAGTTAGTGGTTCCGTACTATATTAGTAACAGATTAGCGGTGAACCCCAAACTAGGCACAAGGTCTGTTTCTTGGGGCTCGAGTGCGAGGTTACCAGAAAAAGTACAGTGTAATACTTAAATTCTACACATTTACATATTTATGTGAATAAGGCTATTTCTTGTCTTAGAAAGTGACAGACTGAAATTTGGCAAAATAACTCGAAAGAAAACAAGTTTTGGAAAATCATACAAAAGCCGTGACAAAATTATTCGCCAAAACTGCATTGCGAAATGTAAATTTAGTGAATCTCATAAAATGCATAATTTGCAGTTCAATTGAGAAGTGGGTGGGCACGAAGTACCAGGAACACATAACAACCGAACGGGTGTGCGGATCTAGTACGATACAATAATGAGGGGCCAGATCGTTGCGTCGACTCATGTGTATTATTAAGCCAAAGAAGGAATGTGCGGACTAAGGGTCACCGACAGAAGGGCACCGGTAGCGAGCTAGCTAGCCACATGATGTGCTGACCCTAGGGCAACAATTTGATTTCAACCGGGCTGATTCAGTCTCATGGATTGGTGATTCCTGAAATCATTTCTTCTGTGTATGGGTATGTCTCGTAAGTATATTGAGTTATTGAAAATTTTATAAAATGACAATATGACATCGATTCTGTTGTACCAATTTCTACGCTATAATAAATTTTACATTCAGAGAGAACTAGGCTCGACATCCAGAGAATTGGACGCTATGGACCTAAACCCAAATCTTTATGCACTTACTTAGAGCTAGAAAAATCTATTCGTTAAATTAATAGCCTCATCATCGTCATCAAAAGGCAGAATATGTAAAATGAAAAATACTGAAAAAAGGCCGTAATATTGCCATAACCGAAATCCATTCAATTTGAAAAAAAAGCACAGCCAGTAGAAAAAAAGTATCTTGGCCACAAGATTATTACATCGATATGATCTGACCCCTGAACTGAGCTAATAATTGTGCCGGATTATCGGCTAATCGGCGGAGGATTATTGTTGGTCAATTATCATGTCATCTAAATCTGAGAGCTGACACTTGTTCGCGATGATACTTAGATCCAACGATCTTTGGGTTTGGATCTAGTCGTGATGCAATCGACGTAACTAATGGTTGAGGCTGGACAGCTACCAATATTTCTGGTGTCAGATGGAGGAACCACTATTGTTTTAAGCACAAGGTTCTTGCGTTAAGTTTTAGTTCATTAATTTGGCCGCCTCTACATATATGTCGATAGCACTATGAAGTTACTGCAGCTGGACAAAATATTCGGTTTATTTGTATATACGTAATGGATGTAGTTTTATTTTATGCAGTTCATGTAGATAAATTATCTTGCTCAAATCACGGGATCAAATCTATTTTCTAACTCATGAAATATATTTCAAGCTAACAGAAGATTTAATACGTTTGGTTTAGCATAAAGGACAATAGGATAAGGGGTCAAACTAGGTGATGCCCGCGACTTCATTCGCGGTGCTCCTTAGTCTTCGGTCTTGCAAGTTTAGGGCTTGGGACCAAGTTTCGGCCTGCAGCCTCGCTGATACAAAGTTTAAAACAACGAACTCTCAACCTTAAAGACAAAAAAAAAAAAAAAAAAAAACTACGTGCAAAATTTACTAGATCTACTAGTGCTCTAGACTACTTCTAGACCTCGACCTAGGCTTAGGCAGTGCGTCGTGTTTAACTCAGCCGTTATATTTTTACCAAGTTAGAATATGGAAAAAAGAAAAAAACATGTTATACATTTATATCATTTTGTGTTTTTTTAAACATTAAAATGTATCCTAAATCATATTCATATAAAAAATAAAATATCTATATAGCAACAGGCAAATAGAGACAAGTTTTATGCCAAAGATCCTTAAAACGATCCATTACGGCAAGCATTACAAGCAGTTTTGAATAGTTATTATAGGATCATATCAGACCGGTCTGTCTGTAATAAATAGTTTCTTATAAATGGGCCTCCCATCTCAATGAGCCAACACGCAAATGTATCATGCATGTTATGCCCTGCAAGGATCATGTTACGAGTGAAGACTGGACAGCTTACAAAGGCTCATGGGTTCTTAACCTGTGGTCCCCGGACCCCTGGGGGTCTGTGGCGGTTCTAGAAGGAGTCCCATGCCGTCTGATTTCTAGATATATCTACAACGTCTCTTCTAATATGGTAGGCTTGTAATCGTCATTTTATCGCATGTGCAATATTTTTTTTAGTGAGTGTCGAATAAGTCGCTTACCTTATTGGCACTATTGGTCACTTGCTTAAGACAGTTCAGGACAAATCCCTTAAAAAAATCTCGAAGCAATAGGAAATTTTCTGACAGAACTATTTTTTTTTGTAGTACTGACTGACGAGATGAGCCATTCGTTCACCTGAGCGTCACGTTTGCCCATAACAGTTAAATGGCACCCTAAATGTTGAACTTCTACAGTTCCAAACTCTGCGTGGCACCGCACTGCGCTCGTCACACTGAGATTTTAGATGTTAAATCAATGTGTGATGAAGTGTGACTCTTCGAGAATTTAATTTAACCTATTCTCTATCTATGTTTTTTAACGCGACGTTTACAATAAATTTTTGCTACACAACGTCATGGTTTAATGTCACAGTCAAAAATAAAGATACAAACTAAAAAATAATATTCAAATGTCATTCAGTCATTTTTCGATTTGTTTATCTCATCCATAGATGAATGTATACTAGCGTAATCTCATCTCTTGAAAGTAAACACAATAAAAAAAACTGTTTGGAAATGGTTCCACTTCCAGATGTTGTGGCTTTCTGCAATAAAATAGAAACGCTTACTTTCCCTAAAATTTAACCAATAAAATCTCAACAAAGCTAACAGATGACACGGGGCAAAAATACCAAAGCTAACAGCAAAAACTCAACAAAGCTAACTGAGTGATACACGCGGTGCAAATGGTAATAAGTACGTAGTCACAGAACACTAGTCTAGGTCTGTGATGGTAGCTATATTCGCATTCGTACCGATCATGGATTTAGCATCATACTGGATAGAGTCATTGCTTTGGCAGCGTGTCCACTTTCTGTTGGCGCGTTTGCTGAGTAGGGAAGTGATGTTTCGTCCAAGGTACTGATAGTACTCTATGAAAGTCAAAGAGGATGGTGACAGTGACTGAATTGAATTGATGGCAGTAGGTTTTTTATCGCTTCCACAAATTCTCTGCGTTTGATGCAGATATGCTCATCATATGACATTGGCAAAATTGTGAAACACTCTCGCAAAAGCCATAAAACAAGAATTGAATCACTTCAATTCTAGATTTATAGACATTATCATTGTCCCTGTCATTCCCATGTACTTCATAATGAGTCACAGGTGACATAATATCCACTGCGCTTGCTGATTAGTTGAGGCTTAGAGAATGAGAAACCAGCAATGATTATAAATTTGATAAATATGAAAAGGCGCTTTGTTTCATGTATTTTTTTAAACGTAATGTATGATTATGTAATAACAGTTTGAATACTAAAGCTTAATTTATTACTGTTGCCGTTGCCTCGATGGAAACCTGCGTGTATGCGAGCAATTTCTCAAAAACCATGTAACAAGCTTCAAGCTTACAAGTTAAAGTATCAACTACTGGACAGCAAACAAAGGATCATAGTCGGAGGCTGTGTGGTGGCAATAAATACTTATTTGCGATAGCCGAGGCCTGTCGTCGTAAGGTACAATCAATGGCAGAGGCGAGACGACCGCCGGTCACCGCCGGCTGCCGCGGGCATTGTTCCCACTCGCTTGGGAGTAGGGATGAAAACTTCGTAATACTAGATATCGATACACTGTATGTTACACTTTAGCAATGTTTTCAAATTTTCTAGACTCGCTCCACCGAATTTTTTTTTAAGTAAGAAAAGATTTTATTTGCCTACAAACTTTAGGGGTTAATTTTACTCTTTTAGAGGTGGAATGTCGCATAATTAGTTTTGATTGTTCACTGAGACCATTTAAAGTGTACTGGCACCAAATTTTACATCTCTATCATAAGCAGTTTGGGCTGTGTGTTGAGTCCTAGGTAAGGGCTTGTGATTATTTTATATAAAATAGATATAGTAGAATAGACCTTTTAATGGCTGTTTATTTCTGTTTATTGCTATGCATATAATGTTGTACTTTTGATCTTAAAAGCTGTAGTATTGCGCTGATGTTATTGATTGTCTTTGGTGAGGATGTACTAACTATAGGTGTAGGATGTAGTAACGTGAAGATTAAATTGATAAAGTAAAAAGCCATTTTCTTATCTGTTTTGCAGTGTCGATTTCAATCAATCAACATATCTGTTAATTTTATCTACACCTCTGGTACTTAAATGATTATTAATTGCCAAGTGTACGTTATAGTGTATCAATAAGCTATTAATATACGTGTTAAGTTTATCTTAATTGCACTTCCGGTAGTGCTAAATCACGATATCGATATCGAGCATTAACATGCTCCGTTATCGAGAACATCTATCGATACCGTTGCAACTCTAAATGCACTAGGTTATATTTGCTCTAAGCAAGCAGACCCATCTTAAATGTGATAAATGCATCCTATATGATTGTAAATTGAATTATTCCATTCACTATCGTTGAATAACGTTATTTGAAAAATACAAATCGATGCATTATGTGTCAGTGCTTTGAATTTAAGTCACACCTCTTTCTATAGGATTTTATGTTACGTTATTAAGTTTATTTTATACTTTTTAAACCATGCAATGTATTTGCAAAATAGCATAATTTTATCTGTAAAATGGCATAATTTTATCTAAAAAAAAAAAGACCTCACAAATTATGAAATTATAACAAAATTAAAACAATATAAAACTAAAATTAAAATAAATTCATGAAATGTCAATAATAAATGTTAAATTTATGTCTTTGGTTGATAGCACAGTATTCTCCTTATTTTTATGTCTTTGGATGATAATGAACTCTTTTTAGAAGCTGAAAGAAAAGTTTCTGCAAAAGGGTTAGGCAAAAGTCGTTAGTCGTTAGATTTAGTCCCTTTAAAAATAATTTTATTAAATGTTTTTGTTGTTGTTGTAACTATGCAACTGATATTATGACAGATCATCCATATTTCCAAGAGAAGGTGCCTTATTACCGTTACTACCTTTCTTGAAATTGTATATTAGTGTAATCGGAATTGCAGTACTATCGTGTTTTGTAAGTAATACCGGCCATTTGATGGTAATGGTATTGACAGCGAGATTTACTTTATAACCTGTTTATCTGAATAAAACAAGAGCTTTTGCAAATGAAGATTGTAGATCCGTCCGGGGGAATAAAGTATCTAAGCCTTACAATAAAGCATTTCTGATTTGGAGATGTATTTAGAGAATATATTAAAATGATTGACTCGAAGCTGCGTGCATAACGTGAGGATTATGGTAACTACCCCTAATATGGGGGAAGGCTTCGCCCACCAGTGGACGACTAAGAGCTGATAGGACTAATGATTGATTATGATGGGTAATTTAAAGGGCCCGCGAAGGCGAACAAAATTAAGGTATAGTGAAGCTGTTTACAAGTGAAGAAATTTTCAGAATCGGTTCAGTAGTTCCAGTGATTCATCATCATCATGATCAACAACCTGAAGACGGCCATTACTGAACAAAGGCCCCCCTTATAGCGCAACACTGAACGACAATTAGCTCACCGGTTGCCCGCGACTTTAAAAATGTCGTCAGCCTACCTAGTGGGAGGCCTACCTACGCTGCGTCTTTCAATTTGAGTACCAGAGATCACATACTATAAAAAAAAAAGTTTTTCTTTAGAATAAACTATAACTGGCAGCTTCATCATCTTTGTCCCATGACTTTTAATGACTTTTAGTAATTAGTTTTGTATCTGAAAAAAATACTTTTTGGCTCTCATTGAACGGTTTCAAATGAGAAGGAACGCATGGCCTGGGTGAAGCTTATTTGCAACAATAATACAAAAATGAAAATGTATAAAACAAACTTTAAAAAATATTTTTTGGGAATACATATAGTACAATACATATGTAGTATTTACCTACACTTTGACATAGGAAACTGCCAGAAACAATGATCTTATTGTGTGACAAGACTCATGGCCTGAAAGAGGTTTTTGGTTAGTTAAAAATAACCTTTTAGATTAAGTACAATATATTTATTAAAGTATCAAGATTTAAAGTGACTGTGCCCGACCAAAACCTCCTATAGGACGCGTGCTTACACGACAGGTTTTAAAATTATAATTTATGACTTTATTTGAGTGTCGAAAGACCCGATTGTGTGGGTTGAACTCTGTAGGGCGAGTTCTTGCATAAAGCTATAAAAAAGTTCACAACATACTTTGAACCCTAAGGAATAGTTTTAAGGTCGAAAAAGCATTTTTTTTTAGGTATAGATTAATGTAAGTTATATCGGAAAATTATACATTCAGTAACTATGGACACTCTCATAACACAGATTAATTCAAACGATCGTAAGTATTTTAACTGGGTTGAAGCTCTGGTTCTCAATTAAATTATAAGAATGAAGATCCCGTTTTTTTTTTTTTTTTCGTGGTGAAATGCGCACGCATACCGCACTGCCACGGGGAGACAGTGCAATTTATAGGTAGACTGACACTTAAAATTAGATTAAGCCGTTTTTACCCGACTGCCCAGGGTAGGTTTTTTTTTTCTTTTTGTTTTTTTCTCCGACAAATGTCGAAGACTTTGTACAGCAAAACACTGTTGTATAACGTAGCAAGATCTTATACAGCATTGATCTGTGATTGACGACAATACCCCAATTTATGGTGGGTACTGTAACCCGGGTACTCGACAATGTTCTATAACCTATATAATAAGAGTAAGTGACTTGACACTTTTTTATTTTTGCTGTTTCTTTTGTTTATTTTAACTTTTAATATTTTTTTCTTATTTGTAAGATTTTCGGGTATACTGATGGAAAGCGACAAGCTTGCCCGTAACAGTTCAATGCCACTCAGAATTTTTAACTTTAAGTGCAGTTCTAGAAAATTTAATACGTTTTCTTTACTAATATAACTTTTTGCGTCGGAGAAGTTTTATAGCGCCATAGATAGATATCAACCACCTTAATGATGCGTAGGCAACGTGCTTCGCTTCCTAGTCCCTACTAGGAACCTAAGTTCTCGTAATCTAGTGCTTAAGAATAGAGTATACAGCCGTCTCGTCCATACAAAAAGCATAGTCTGATACTCCCTAAATGCTATCTCATTTCAATGTTTTTTTTTATATGGTATCTACACCGTGAAAAAAAATGCTTGTATCTTTGTTTTTTTTTAAATTTTGCAATTAATCGTTGTTATAGGCACTTAAAGAGTCAAAATATTTGAGTCGAAAACATGACGAAGAAAAGTAGTTTTTGTCAGAATACCGTTAATATTTTTTGAAAAAAAAAAAAAGGACTTTGTTGCATAAATTGTAGTATACCCAAGACGTTGACACCAAAAACAAAAGACTTTGTGAACATTAAGGGGGTGATAACAGACTACGCCCGAAACGCTAATTTCATCAATAAGTTAGGAAAACTCAGCAACTCTCTCTATCGCACGCACGAGAAAAAGAGCGACAATTTCAAATATAGACTGCACCAGAATCTTGCGGAAGGACTATCCTCTTAAGTTAATGTAGCCTAGGGATGCATACGCAGGCACGATTAAATCTAGATATTCTGATATAAGCCCTTTTAGGCTTGGCTGAACAGAGTATGTGTAATGTCAAAACTTTAACTGAAGATGGTTAAAAGCTGATTGTATAAGGTTAACCTTTTTCACGATAAAAGTAAACCTTTGAATAAATATGTAAACCTTTTGTGTCTTTTTTACCTACAGTGCATTCTAAAAAAATCCAGATGACGGAGAAGCCAATGACTCCTCACTCATCAAAATCAGTCAAACCGTTTAAAGCCGTGAAAGGTAATAATTATAGGAACACACTAACATACATACTTACCTACATACACTCCAAAAAAATTACGCTCCTTCTTGGGCAGTCGGGTAGAAATGAAAGAACTGTTTCAAACAAATTCAAGCAATTTACATAAGCAAATATTTTCTTAGGCTGCTTTAGGCCCTACACACGATACACGTAGTAATTTAAATTACTATGGGATGTTTCTGTTCCTAGGCTACATTTGCTTACTTTATTACGAGGGCTTAGGTTTAAAACGACGAAATATTAAATGTATCCCGTACATACACCTCTATTTAAAAGCGTTCCCCTCAGGTCATCTTGTTTGTGCGGATTTTTAGTTTTTACATTTTTAGTGACACATTTGATTGAAATTATTGGTATTTGTTATCCTAAAGACTTCCATACAGCAATATTTATTGTCAAAAATTTGTGAAAAAGTTGGCTTAGCTGGGTCTTAATATATACCCTGGCTACAAATATCTAGTTAATAATTTTTTTTAACGGGCATGTGTATTATCTAAGCAAAATACATACAAACTACTTAGCCTACTACATAAAAATAGCAGTTGGATTATCCAGAGACCATTTAAGGTCTATAGATAATAATATAGATATAAGTATATTACTTGACTAGACGAAACAAAAATAATTGATTGTTAGATACTTAAATACTTCTCTCTTCTTTCTTTTTTTATACTTGTTTCATTCTGTTACGAAAACTGATTGTAATTGATACATACGAGATCATTTATCTAAATAAAAAGTAAAAATCATATTCAGGTGTATAAAAAGTAAAATGATTTTAAAACATAAATACCCTTATTTCATAACTTACGTAATTTTATTTGAGCAAACGAATAAAAAATGCAATGAGGAAGTCGTATATGGCAATCAATCATCATGATATTTATCTGAAACAACCGAAACTAATTTTCTGCCTTTAAAGAATTATATAAATGAGGTATTTATTTTGATTCCTTGAGCATCAATCAGCAGCATGATTACGTTAGATGTCATTAGCAATCATAATCGTATCTTGGAAATCCAATAATACCGAGCGAGATCCTGCTTGATTTTCTGCTCCCGTAAATAGCACGTTTATGGTTATGAGTTTGTTACATCATCAGATTTAGGATAACTTAATAATGAAAACTAATGATCTTTAGCTCAGAAATTACAGTTTTAATCATGATAATACAAAATGGAATGACGCTCATAATTAAAATTAGACAGTATTTACTAGCTCAAAATTGAATTAATATTTTTTTCCAAAAATGTAACCAGTAATTATTCGCTAACATTTCTACTAAATCGTCTTCACATCACACTTATACAGCTCAACATGCACTATCGGGATGCCGAAAATACAGAGTTCGCACGGAATCAAAAATCATCCAGGATATTCTCGCTTGTATCCCAAGATTACGAATATTTTCTTACCATCACCTCTGGTGCATATAGAACAAATAAGATTATAGTGGCCGCTTGATTGTGATTGCGATTGATAGCTAACGAAATCGGGCTGCAGATATGAGCACACAAATTGATTCTGAGTCCTAAGGACTAGCTATTTGGCTTTTTCAAACAAGGAAGCTATTTTCTTGCTGCTAATAAATGTGGTCAACAGGAATTGTTAGCACCAGTTGGTTCCAAAAGTTATGAGGAAATCCAACGACTACTTATATTCTTATTCTTATTTGATCTAATTAGATTGACAAAGTAATAAATGAGCTAAGTAATTTAATAAAATTTACTAAATTAATTATGTCGAATTCGTCTGAATGTAATATTAATTACATTTTCATCTTATTATGCTAATTTTTTTATGAAAACGTAACGTATTATTTTGACTTCCGTAGATTTTATTAAACTGCAGAGGGGACTTAAGTCCAATTAACTTAATCTCTTTGCACTTTAATCTTTTTAAATGAATTTTCCGTTTCATTTTCTTTTGATTTATTTCTCAGAAACATATTTAAATCTAATTAATTCCAATGTTATTAAAAAAATTATATTAAAAAGCTTACGTTTTTAGGCCGTCTTTTGTGTACCTACCAACATTATTTTTTTGATCCTCCAGCCCGATCCCACTTAGTCGTATTTCCTTCACACTTTTTTTTTTGTATGTGTCTGTTTAGTTCTCTGAAATGAACAGAGACTTTGCACAGCCTACACACCTCGGTTTCTACCAATTTAAACTTTGTTTCCTGGTCAAAGATATTGATGATCTTTGACCTGGGGATAAAGGAACATAGTGATTAAGGATAGCTTAGAGTATCTGCAAATATCTTGTTTTTTTCACTTCTGTCCTTCACACGTTATGTTATGATTGCTATCTATTGTTAACCGATAGATTGATGTATTAGATATTTTTTATTATAATCTATTTGAGATTATCATAGGTCAAGCAAGCTATAGCTTCCAGTTACTAGTTGTTTATTATGTCTTTGTTGTCATGGGCAATAAAAGCTTCAAAAGTGCCTCTCCCCATTTTTTACCAGACTCCGCGAAGCAAAAAAGACGGTAATGATTATACAGGATTATAAGGAAAGAGTATGCTACGCCGAAAGGGGCTTATAGTACTCATCATTATAAACAACTTTTAGTATTGGACCAACCCTGAAATCCCGAAAAAAATCAGTTGTTCCATAGAAAATTTCGCGGTTTCATCCCATAGTAAAAGTTATTCGTAATGACGGATAACTTGAGCCCTTATCGGGTTATTTTTTTTTTTTTAATTATTTATGTAAAAATTATGTAAAAATTACAAGAAAGAGTACTGCTACTACTACTACTACTTAAGATTTTTTGACATGACTCTAAACCGTTATAAACAATTCAGTTTTTAGATATAATCTAGAAAAATACTTATCCAAGATACAGAAAACACCGCAAAAAGATAATATTAGAAGTTATCTTCGATCTTTGAAAAACCTAGTCAAGAAGATCTTTCGGTTAACAAGTTGAACAGCTGTTCTCTTATAGATACCGATTGTATCTGATCACCTGCCAAAGATACTGCAACGGTATACAACAACACAATAACCTAACTGTTATTACAATCATCGAATATCAGGGTTATCGTTTTAGAAATTTTAAAAATCCCCGATCGGCTCCGAAAAGAAATCATAGATTTTGACACCTCCACATGCTTATTTAAACAGATACCTAGCTAAGAATACTGGCAGAAAACCCGCAATAAAATCGGCATTCACAAAAGATGCATTTTAATCGGTCTACCTGTTTGTGAGCTATTAAGCCACAGATAAACAAATTAACTTGGGTTCAAACAAAAAAAATGGGGATGAAAAGAAGTTTTTCGGGGGTTAAAAATAAGAAAGAATACAGGTTTATCTGGAAAGGCTATGCTAAGCCGAAAAGGGTTCATAGTACTCATCATTTGTGCTTCATGTGGATCCTTGTGTGACCAATTACAGTCAAAACTCTTATTTTATTAGTGTATGCAACACTTTCAATGTCGCTTATTCAAAACATGTTGACTTATTTACTGCGAGACAAAATTTCTTCAAATGCCATGCTTTTTCTACTTTTTTCTGCGGGGATTATTTATTAATGCGGTATTATTTCTCTATATTTCTATTTTTATTTTATTTTTCCGTTTTTATTGATATAGATTGTTACAGCTCTCATAATTTAATATTTACTTGAAATGTTTCATTAAGTACATTATGTATGTATAAATATATTATACTTGACTGTTTACTTCTGCCATTTGTGAAAACTGTGAAGGCTTCTTTTTTTTCTTATCTTGTCGTTCTATTTGTGTATTTAAAGCTGATTGTTTTCCAAAAACAAATCAATATGAACAAATTTTACTATGGGACCAACCCTGAAGTCGATGGAAAAAAGCAGCCGTTCCATAGAAAAATGTTAATGACACTCTACAAAATGTATGGAGCAGCTGATTTTTTTTTTCTAGATTTCAATGTTGGTCCCCTAGTAAAAGTTGTTCACAGTCATGAGTATACTATAAGCCCCTTTCAGCTTAGCACACCCTTTCCTTATAACACTGTATAAGGAATGTAATTAAATACAGATTATTACAGATACAGACATAACCTTTTAAGGTGGATTTTAGACAGTTTAGACAGTTAAAATAAATAAAATCACCTATAAAATAAATTAAAATAATCGAAGGTATAGTCTGTATTTTTTTATTTTTTTTCTATTGCAGTTTTTCAACAAATTTTTGCATCTTTTCTGTTACAAACGCATATGCATGTAATGGATAAATACAAACAAACAAAAATCTATTGCAGTTCATGTTACGATAAAAAAAAATGCAACCTATACTTCATTCACTTTTCCTTTATTTAAATGTGTTTTCTTAAGTATGAAACAAATGCTAGCTAAAGAGTTACCAAAGGCTAAGTTAGACTAGCAACCCTAATCCCAAATGACCGGCAACGCCGGGAAAACTCCGAAGTCACGCTGTGATCAGCCAAACTCGATCAGATAATTCCCTAACAAAAATATCGATGTATCGATATTACCGCGGCACAATCGAGTCGTGATCGATAGAGAATCGAAGTGTCACGCGCGAGTTCAACGGCCTAAGGTCAGGGTCGGCATCCGAGGCTCTTGCATTTATGCAACGCAAACATAACGACGGATACGTCGTTACGTGGAACATTACACGTATCTATCGAGTTTTGTTTGGCAATAAAAATAATACAAAAAAGAGTTTTTGTAGATAGAAAAAATTGGGCCTTCGTACCGGCTTCTTATAAGATATCTCATTAGCGCACTTTCAGCATTTTTGCAGATAAAAATTATTAGATGAGAAAAAAAACAGGCATTTCATCTCTTCAGGTGCAACGCTCAACGCGCTAAATTCAATTTTCTTGTGTTTTTTTGTCAATTACTCATCGTGGGTCCATACAAACTTATTTTGCGCCAATAAATAGGTTGTATCAAGAAATTACACCAACCAAGTACCTACACACTTCTCACTAAACCAAAAACCAAGATGAAAATCAGCTTATTGAGATTCGTAGCTAAACCAATATTATAAAGGTGACTTTAGCCGTAATTTCTTGACACAACCTGTTTATTGGCGCTAAATCGGTTTCAATAAATCCATGATTAGTAATTCAGCTGTAATTGATAAAAAACGCAAGAAAATTTGAATTTGGCTCGCTGAGCGAGACGTTGCACATTAACATCCCTTAAAAATGACACATTTTAATAACTATCATATTAAGAAGGAAACATATTCGAAAAAATTGTATTTTTCTCCGTAATCAAAACGAAAATAGCTTTAAAACACATTATTGCAAAGTCATTTGAAAGATAAAATGACAATTAATTTTTGATATTCCCAATTCATTGTTTTTTTATTTTCAAAATGTGCGACTGAGATAGCTTTGGCCGGGAGCCCGGCCCTAGTTGGTGAATCGACTCAGTCTTTGTTTCATAGTAGAATAAAACACTTTGATTCCTTGTGCCCTCTCTGTTGCATTTTTTTATTTGCTGTAGCAGAAACCATAAATAATATTAAACTCATATAACTGATATGACTTTTGGATTTTCTTTATCAACGCGAGTAAAGTCGCAGGACAAAACAAGAATCACTTCACTTCTTCATTGTTATTCCATATGAGTGTTTTTATTCGTGACTTGCGCTTGAACGAGAGCCTTCGAGCTTTTTTGTTTCGAGAATTTCTTCTTGTTTAAATTTGCTACGTCATTTGCTTTTTTACCTGAGCTACCTTTGCATGAATAATTGTGTACATTGTGTTGGGTATAGTAAAAAGATACAATATTAAACGCATGTAGTTTTCGATGCGCTCGAAGTAGTTGACATTATAACTACCTTGGACAGACTGTCCGGTTAGGTAAGTCCAACTTCGACAAAGAGGTCGCCCGAAGAATCCAACTCGGAGCGTTCGGGAAATTGCGTGATATCTTCTCGTACAAAATCCCACAGTGCCTGAAGACAAGGGTCTTCAACTAATGTGTGTTGCCAGTGGTGACATATGGAACTGACCACTGGCCTTTTGGAGAAACTCAGAGTCGTACAGTGGGCAATGGAGAGAGCTATGCTTGGAGTTTCTTTGCACGATAATATTTGGAAAGAGAATATTCGTCGAAGAACCAAAGTCACCGATATAGCTTTCAGAGTTTGAAAATTGAAGTGGCAAGGGGCAGGCCAAATCACTCGAGGAACCGATAACCGGTGGGGAAGAAAGGTTCTTGAGAGGAGACCACGAACCGGAAGACGCAGCGTAGGCAGGCCTCCCACTAGGTCCGCACGATATTGCCATACCCAATCAGGGTCATTATGATTTACCTATTTAAAATATGCTAGTTAAGATCTGCATGTATTCCACATAATGTTTGCAATAAATTAATTGAGTATTGAGTATTGAGTATAGGTGGACCGACGATATTGTGAAAGTAGCGGGCAATTGGTGGATACAAGTGGCAAGTTGTTGGTCGGTGTGGCGCTCTAAAGGGGAGGCCTATGTTCAGCAGTAGACGTCTCCTGGCTGATGATGATAGTTTTTCTAATCCATTTATGAGAAGTGTAATAACTTTTCTTCGCATTTGTACGGAGAGTCATTTATAGGAATTAAAAACTTGGCAAACAAAAATTATATTACAATCGATCGCGCATGCGGGAACATTCAGGAACTCACCACGCCGGGCGCGGAATAAGGTAATACATTGCGATTACGATTGGGTGGCTCAAAATTCATGCAACCTGCGCGTTCACAGAAGAGGTTATTTTTTTACTTCTAGATAATAATAATAATAATAAATATTATATTATTATATATTTCTATCTCTTTGCTGAGTGCGAGAGTGCGCGATAAGCCGGCCCGAAAAGGCCAATCATAGGCGAGGCGATCTAATTGACAGGAGTATAATATACGCTATGTTGTACATAGTAATTTGTGCAAGCGGAAAAAGTACGGGTATGTCCTAAATGACTAGAGCCACCAGAGGATGGACAACAGAGTCCTCTTAGTATACAGAGAGCATTCTGCGATTCCCAAGCCGTCTGTCAAGCGTGGGGATTATATATGGCAGCCCTAGTTCCCTCCACACCATGACGAGACATGACAGTGTAGCGCTCTAAGGGGAAGGTTCATCTGTGGATGTCTTCTGGATAATGATGATTAGAAAAGGTAGAGTTTTTTTATATTATGGACTAAAACTCTATTCGCTACTATTATATAGAATAACTAACTAGCTAACATATAACTCGCCCTACACCACTCGAAACAGATCACTAACGGTTGCAATTTCGCACATGACAATCCCGAGATCGAGCTACGCGATTCGCTCCATCCGATCCCAGGGCAACACTTTAAACGCCAATTCCCAGCTGAATGGTATCAAATCACCATAAGTCTATCGCATGGCTGTATATGGAGTGCACGAAGTAACGGACAACGGGAATGAAGTGTGCACTCTGACCCGGTGCTTTTGGTACAAGACAGGAAAGAATTATGAGAACTGTGGTTAGGAAAATGGAGTGTTGTTCCTTAGCTGTTTACGGATTTATCCAGAGATTACCAATACACCTGTTTAGGGCCCGCTCACGTTTGTTTAAATTGTCTTGAAAATGGACATTTTCCCATGCGACATTTTCTATGGAATGTTTACACGGTAACATGTGACAATAACTTTGAGATAAGCTATTATGAAATGTTTTTAAAGTTCTAGCGTTTGTTTGGCGCAACGCATAAGCATTGCCATTCAGCGTGGTAATGCCGCCAGCATGCTGGTTACGCCGCCTACTGGTAGTGGGCTTGAACATGATTTTCTTTAGACATTTAATGGTATACTGGGTAATCCAACTATTATTTTGATGCAGTAGGCTAGGTAGTTGTAGTTTGTACGTATTTTACTAAGTTTTTTTACGGTTGTAATTATGATAATGCTAGGGGTAACTGTATTACTAAAGATAAGGTCTTTGGCTAAACATTTAATCGTCAACTGTTTTATATATCCCCACTTGTATGAAATAATTACAAAACCATTTTGAAGTATTTTTACTTACCTAAGCAGTTCATAATGTTTGCGTCTTGTTCTATATTCTAAACGTTGATGCCTATCGCATTTGTAGACATACCTGTAACAAAAATAAATTGATGAATATACAAGATACCACACACATTTTTATCTAGGTAAATGAACTTTAAATACTTTTGAATGACTAGAAGATTTTAACGTTACAATTTTATAATACACAACCCATAAACACGTGGTTTAGTGGTCGTACTCTTTTTTAGAGACCGCCTCGGGAAATACCACACCTCTTGCTAGTTATTCAAGCGCCAAACGCCAAGTAAGTTGTTTGCAAACATAAGTTGTGGTCCATAAAGAACAAAGTTTCCACTGGAATTGCTGACCAGAAAGAGATTTAACAACTGATATTTTATCTCAAGTTGACGAGGTCATTGACGCGCATGGTTTTAAACTATTTAATTTCAATTCTAGGTGATACAGAAATACTATAGGCAAACAGGCTTTCAACTCTCAAAAGCTTATTTTCAAGCTTTCAAGCGAACTAGTTAATCATCTCATTGCATCGATTGCATTAAAAATATACCCTTATAAAGCAAGCAGCATAAATGAAGCTATAATACCCTGTTTCACTAATCACGAACAAGGCGACGCCTAATTATGGAACTCCTAATTTAAGCAAAGTTCTAAGCGTTCTGTTTCACCAATCCATTTTTAATAGGTGACTCTTAAGCTCAGAGTTGCTTAAATTTTAGAAATGTATATATAGTTTTCATTGTTTGGTTGTCAGCTTGTGTTTTTGACGTTTGGATTATATTGTAACCTAAGCTTAAACAATTACAATACCCCTTTACAGAAATGAGTGAGCGTGCGCGGTGCGAGCTATCAGTTTAAGAGTTGGTTGTTATCATTAGGCACCCCCGAATCTGTGTCATAACTTTAGGTGACGCCTAACGTTTCGTTTTATCACATAACGTTTGGTAAATCGTTTTTTGCCATAGGCAACTCAAAAATATTTAGGCATCTAAAGGCATCTAATTTAGGCCACTCCTAAGGTAAATGAAAACGGGCATAATAATTACACAGTAAAAAAAAACCCAACATAACATGCCAACCTTAATGCTATGGCTATAGACAACTTTAATAAAGCTATATCGGCCTCCCTCACCTTTGTTTCAGCATGATCTAGTGTATCAATCAAGGTGCGGGTTACTGTCTGGGGTAAAAATATAATTGAGTTGGGTCAAACTACGATGCGATCGCTAAGGGGCATAGGTTAATCGAATGGCGTAGGGTGACTATCGTTTGTGCTGGTTATAGGATTAATGTTAAATTTATAGGTAGCAAGTATCGCAAGAGCATCGCTATGGTACGAACCTCGGCTTAGGAAAGGAACACCAGACTTGCTCTGCGCTCCAAAAGGGGTGAGCTCTGGGGCCGTTGTGGTTTGGTTATTATCTGTTTAATTATTTGGAGATACTCTAATCGATCTTCGGACAAATCCTGGGATTCTTCGACCACACCGCCGAGGTCGGTATATGATTGTGTGCCTGTAGTAACCAGCGTCTATACCAAATTATATTACGCAGCAATTACTGGAATGTTCAGCGCCATAGGCTAGCTGTGTTAAATAATTAACATGGATGGAAAAAAAAACTAGTTTTTCTGAGCCTCGTATGAAAGACTGGCAGAAAATTCATTATAATGCTGTGCATGGAATTAAATAGGAAGATAAGTAAAAAAACATAGTATTTCAGCCTAAGATAGTTTTGATGTCCACGGAATCATAAAACGCTTGGTAACAAGCTGATGACCATGAAAATGCCAGTCACATTGTATTAGCGATAGCGTTTGTAATTTTGTTTCGAGTAATTTTGCCTTGTACGGTGAGCATGAAATTGGGTAGGAACTGCTTACATCGGAAGCATATGGAATTTACATGTTTATGTTGCATAAAAGAGAACAAAATAAACATAGTGTAACAAAATATATTGGACAGAATTAAAAATATTTTAAAGTATGTGTTTTGAAATAATTTTTTAGTCTTTATTAACTGAAAAACCATAATCTACGTTAAAATAAACATTTTCATACAACATGCACACCAGTTTCCAGTACGTCTGTCTACAGACGTCTACGCAAAGGCCTCACGGGCGATTCTTGTCCACAAGGGTCCTGCCGTTTTTTTTGATTTCGTCGACCCATCTCCTTATCTGAGATCCTTATCGGATGAAGAGAAGAATCTCTTCATCCTTAGGTTGTGTCTGGTGAAGTACAGCTAAATTCAAATACCTAACTAGACAGCATAAAACAGCGATTAATAATAAAAAATACCAAACATTATTTCTGGAATCTATAGACGCGCCCTGATTACATTAAATCATAATCGATATCTTCTGGCATTTGACTAAATACGTATTATTTATTTTGGGGTTTTAATTGTCCTTTGTCATTGGATTAACCAAACAAGAATTACTTAACCAAATTTCACTTGACCACACCGTCAAATAGCATGAGATGAGCGATGGTCGTGCTGTCATCTTGTCAGCGACCACATAAAAAAAACCTCAATTTACAAAAAAAAAAAAAACAAACGTGAAGCACCTTTATATCATCCTTACAGATGCTCTGTACTTGTACTTCTTTTACAGATTCCGCCACCTTTATATGATCCTTAAAGATACTCTGTACTTGTAGTGGTAGGATTATTTTACAGATTCCGCCTGTGCACCACACCTAAGGCCGTTATGTAAACACCAGTAGTGTGCATACATTACTGTGTTCGGAATTGAACGGCAATGTTTCCAGCGTAATTACTAAGCAACTAGTATCTCAGTGACGAGTGCAAGACAATGCCACGCAATATTTTGAACTACTATAGTTCAAAATAATTTTGGGTGGTGTTGAGCTGATAAGGGCAAGCGTGACACTTAACATCAGGCGAGTGACTTGCTCACTCATTTATGTAAAATAAAAACTCTGATTTAAGTTTACTAATAGACAAGATACAGATTTTAAAGAAGAAAAGAGAAAGTCCAAATAGGAAGAAGCATTCGTTTTGACTGTTCCTGGGTCTTAAATGGATCTGAAGCAACTTTTTGTCACCTAATTCTAATTCTAATTCTAAATAGGGGCGATAAGACCTGCACTGACGTCCCGTTAAGGGTGTTTTGTGCATTAACCCCGTTGCCAGCCTACCCAAACCAGCCGAGCTCCTTAAAGTAACGGAGCACGGCCTTGGGTCGCTGGCATACCTGTTCCACTCCTGTTTCGTCAGATGTTTTGTCACCTAGAAAACTTAAATAATTTTATGAAGAGGCGTAAAAATATTGTCTGTCAGATGCAATGTATCTCACTGACTAAAATACATAAAATATCCATTAACCGTATTTAATGATGCTAATGGCCATTAGATTTGTAACAATTCGAGTTGAACAGTAAAAGTTAATGTCATCACTTAGTGAATAAAAATGATACACTATTAAAAGCAACCTACGCGCGGTATGGACAGTTAAAAAATGTGTTAGGTTCCCGATCCGACGCATAAAAAGTTGATTATCAAAGTTTTTAATGAGGCTATAAATAATTTCGGGGCGATGATTACTTGACAGGACAAATTGGAAGTGCGTTGGTCTATCCTATCCCTTTAAGCCACAATGCTCGAAGGAACGTTGGGTCAAACGTTTTTTTTCTCTCTCACAAACGTGAATGAGGGCCTGATTTTATGATTTATATGGCCCTTTATCCGGTCCCTACTTCTTCGTACTCTGTTTTGATTGGAGCTCCTTTCAGGACACCGAAGATTGATTGTTCTCCGACCTGTGGGAGTTTTTGTCGGACAGAACCGAGTGTAAATATTTTAGTCTCATTTTTGTTTTATTGGAGTAAAAAATGGTGTGATTGTTAGCGGTCAGGATGAGATTATTTTGGTGTCAAAAAAGAAGTAGAGATATTTTAAAAGGCTTTCGTCGCTGCTTCTAAATGGTGTTGATAACTTACTTTAAAGAATATGTATGTATATGTTATCCCCCAACCGTTTTAAGTAGCTTGTGATTTGTTTTAGTGCTTGTTTACCATACTGGTTTGTTTTATTGTTCTCTTTTTGTAATCCGAATGTTTCATTCTAATACTCAAATTCAATATGTCACAGGTATTTGTCTGATCAGAGCATCCATATCTACAGAAACTTCACGGAATTCAATAAAATAACAAGCATAACAACTACACGTACAAAGCCAGTTTTTCTCGAATGTAGTGGTTTAAATCGATAAATTGCAGATTCCTGCTTCGTAGAGATTTGAGAAATAGCACCACCGCGGGCTCTCGGCCTTCCTAGATTATTCCTTCCAGCACCAAACGAATATCGAAGTAGTAACTTGCGAAGCCAGTCGGTAGTACTTGGATATTTACGATGAATGGAACTGAGATAGGGAAAAGTAACAAACAGTTTTTAGATTTGGTAGAAAATATTTGATACCTTTGTTTAAGGCATTTTCGCGGGGTATTTCCACTCTTAAGAAAAGTTCAGATTCATACAATATATTTTATGTGACTTACAAGGGAGAACGGAAAGCGGCATCTTAGTACACGGTGAACATTCTGCGACCACCAAATCGCCTGCCAAGCGTAAACACCCCCCAATAAAAGGGGGAGGCTTCGTCCTGTAGTGGATGTATAAGAGCTGATAAGAAGTACCTATACGTATGGACTTAATTAATGGTAGTAAGTTAGCAGTTGATCATTCTATTATAATTTTATAATACCTGTCATTCTGAAAAACGAGATACCACTATTTTATGCTAGTTGTTACCCGCGACTTCGTTCACGAGGACATAAAAAAGTATATCCTATTTCCGTCTGTCATATACGGTAACTTCTTATCAAATTTGATCACGATCCGTTCTGTCGTTTAGCCGTGATACAACATCCAGACAGAGAGACAAAGTTACTTCCTATAGTTCGCTAGATGGCATTTATCATTTTTTTTTGCATATAATGTAATGTAGGGAGTTTCGAATCACGCAAGCAAAGCGCTTCTTCGAGACAAAATAATTCATTTTTAAACTTCGAAGCTTTATTGCTCCTGATTTGACTGCGGCTATATTCCTCTGAATTATAATATTAATTAAGATGTTCAATTTTGATAAGATTCCAATTTCATAAGTCTGTTCTAATTATAAAAGTAGATGCAATTAAAATTGTATAAAATAAAATCTACGAACTTTGTGTAACCCATAATTTCATCAATTTCCAAACACATAGTTATTCCAAAATACATGTCTTGAGTTTTGCTACCAACGTCGTAAAGAAAAGCACTTCTAGATAATTCCTAGATCCATTTCCATGGCTAAACACAGTCACGACCACGGCCCCAGTTGTACTCGACATTAACGTTCCTCATTAGCTCGCTCGTAAACAACAAAACTTGACGCATACTAATGTCGTCGCGTCAATGTTTTACGACCGACCACAACGATCCAGCTTTAAGATTTGAACACTCTTAAACGTCGATAGACCCTTAATAAATTACAAATAAAAGCAACAAAATGGTAAAAAATACGAGAAAGTGTGATTCCGATTACCATTTACGACACCGAAAACTGTTTAACCCTAAAACTGACCCGTAATAAATAAAGTCGGTTCTGAAGTCGTCGATCTTCTTGCCCTAAGGGAGTGCGAGGGAACTGAGTTCTGAGAGTAGTGCAATTGAAATGTCCCGCTAGTGGAGTGGGTGCAACCCGTCCATTTCCGCAATTTCGAGACGTACGAGAGGCGATCGTGTTCCGACAATGGGCCCTATCGTGTGGCGTCTAATCACGCGGCGGTTGTACTGTTAGGTCGGTGTATGGCCTAGGGCGTGCGCCCGCGTCGGTTAATATGCGTGCGAACGCGATCTGATCGTCGTTTCAACGAACATCTCAGCTAGGGTTGCTGGGAGCACCATATTTGCATACGTTAATAGTCGTGACCGAATAATTAAAACATACGCAGTACCTTAGTTTGCCTCGTTGGAGAATTGCAATCGCGTTTGATCAAAATCGAGTCTCTTTTCATTAGAGTGACCATCATCATCATCATCATCCTGAAGACGTCCACTGCTGATAAAAGGCCCTTAGCCCGCCACACTGAACGGCAATTTGCAACTTGCATTAACCGATTACCTGCGACCTTCAAAATGTCGTCAGTCCTCGTAATGGGAAGCCTACCTACGCTGCGTCGTCCGGCTCGTGATTGCCACTCAAGAGCCATTTCTGTCCATCGGTAATCAGTTCTTCGAGCGATGTGGCCTGCCCATTGCCACGCGGCTGGTGGATATGGGGTAGGCCGATATCCCAGCAGTAGGATGTTAAAAAGCTGATGTAGTAATAATGCCCCGGCCCGGAATAGAACCCGGGACCTCATGGTCAAATGTCAGACGTTCTATCATTGAGCTAAACAGATCGTATTTAAGAGTCAAAACATCATAATCAGTGTCAGTAGAGTAATAAGCTATTACAAGTCTGTGTAGAAGTATCATAAAATGTTAATAGCAAGCTTGATCGCTTTATACAAGATACGAGATAATCAAATTGTAAAATCAACGCTCTAGGGCTTTTGCGAACACCATCTTTGAAGATGACAGCTATGACGTTAAATCTATATGTATAGTGACACAATTAGAAACGCATAGTCTCGAACCACAGACCACACTCTAGATTCTGCATTCAGGACGCTCGATACTCAGTCCACGCATCAGTCAAAATAAACTTATAAAAAATTACTCCGATTGGTTGATTGTAAGGCGCGAGTAGGCGTAACCTTGAGATAGCCAATGAGAACGCTTCCTTCCTCAAACTTTCCTCAAAACACCTCAAAGTGACTTTTTGTAGGAACAACGAATCTCGTAATGTGGTATCTAGAGTGATCTGTGTCTCGAACGAAACACGCGAGGTCATAAATACTCCGACGTAATTGTAGGTTTGAAAACTCTGGAATCGAAACGTATCATTGATCTAACAGAAATATCGTCGAATTACTTGACAGTTAATTAGGGTCTGCCATTCAAGGCGTAGTCTTGTCTCAACTAGCCGTACTCATACCGTTTCGTAATCTGTCGTATGTTCGCCCAATCTGGTAACATGATTAATGGTCATTCGACCCGCAGTGCGGCCCTAACCAAAGAAGTCTTTGTATGTAACAATTGACAAATTGTTCGGCTACCATTTACTTTTATGCAGTTCAGGTTTTGTTTCCTAGATGTATTATAATACTCTTGATAACATTCAAGCAAAATTAGATGGAGAATTGCGAAAGCCGTGACAGCTTTAAACACAAAAGGTGAACAAGTAAAAGCCAAGTTATGAGCACTCAAACATTCATAGCAGAAGCAGACTACTGTGCTGGTGTAAAAATTAGACGCCGTAATTCATACGGAGAATGTTCAAGAACACTACACAAGTTTCGTTCGATCGTTTGTAAGGCTTGTATGACAATTGTTTCTTACCAGCGACGGTAATAAATTTTTCATTCACATCCACATCTCATGTAACAATACATTCAGTACGACAAACAACATTTATTAAGGGTAGACACAATGGCGGACTCCGACAAGGTATGGATGCAGTTCTGCGCCAGAAATAAACACTTATAAATCTTTAGAGGATATTAATAAGGCGAATAATAATGGTATAAAGATTATTTAGTCCCTCAAAATTAAAACACTGAGTTCGACTAAAATTATGACTCAGGTATGACGGCGAGCGAACTGATACCGCCGTGATTTGGGTGTCCTCCTCATGTAATCATCATCATCAGCCAGAAGATGTCAACTGAGAAAATACCCCGCGTATTAAGTGCCATAATCCCCAGGCTTCGCAAGCGTCTTGGGGATCGCAGAATATTCACTGTTAACTATGGGGATGCTGCTGCTAAGATTCTGGTTTCAATTTTGTGACATACCTGGGTCTAGTAATATGCTCCCCATGTAATAAATGCTGTTTTATTTCAGTAACCTCGACACAGGGAAACCAACAATGAGAGTTGAGTGCAAACCGTTATTTAGTTAAATAAAGTTAAATGCAGCAATGCACTTCATTATTATACTAAATTTATTTATTTTTATTTGTTGAGGCCACTCAACCTATACACTTACATACTTTGTTTGTGGTATTATTTTCCGTGATTATGTCAATGTCGATTATTGTAGAGAATCTTGTTTTCAGATAAAAGGCTTGTTGCTAGCTCATGAGTAAATGCGAATATGAGTACACACGAGTTATAATAACAGAGAATTAAAAATTCGCCACCCCCATGAACATGTACACTCACACAAAAGGCTTTATCAACGTCGACCATACTGTAATTCAAAGCTTTCGTCCGCTGAAGGACTGTGAAGTCATATTTAATAATGCTGGCCTCACAGAGCGCACGTTTGCAGTTACTGTTCCAGTTTGAATTATTTTAATCCTCCCTCTTTTATTGTAAGTGAGTGCTTTGTTGGACCTCAGTAAATCAGCTTAGAGGACGGATGGGGCGTTTGATATCTCTCGAGCTTTGTATAATACAAATCTGTCAGGGGTCGGCTAGTTTCACTTCACTAGGCGCTAGTAATGTTGGGCTGGCGTAAATAAATCTGTAGAGAACGGGAGGTAATAGAACTGTGGATTTTGTTTTGTTTTTTAAAGGCGCTGTCTCACTGCGGCGCATGGTCTACGCACGTTGTCTTAGCTTCACTTTGTATCAAAATGTTTGTTACAGTGGACGCACTGTAACACAAAAATACGCTACGCACGAATACGAGGTTGGTGACAACATTGCAACACGCGTGGCCGGACGGATATATCGCCCACGTAGCTCAACGTTGTCCACGCTAGGCACGTCGTACACGGAAGCATAACCGTTCTATAACTCATATACATTTAAGCTGTGCTGCACTACAGCTGTACATAGTCGTGAGTCAATATTCTTGTTTAGTGCATGTGATCCAGTGGAAACGTAGAACGCTGTCTAACAAATGGGCCAATGCGTGCCCGTTCACAGCGTACGCAGAGGTGGTACAGCGCCTTTACCTCTGGTGCATATAAGAAGAGCATTATAAAATAATTTTACGTAAAGTAATGTAACATATCTGTTTCTGTCTGTGACATCGTAGCACTTAAACGGATGATTCGATTTCAATTTAGTTTTTTTATTTGAAAGTGACTTACTTGATCGAAAGTTTTCTTAGCTATGGTTCAATAAAATCTGTTCAGCCTTTTGAAGAACATCATTTTTTTCTTCTAGTTATGTGGGGGATCTTGTGTTATTTCTTTATAACAAGATCACGTTTGAGCATACTTCTTCTGGTGGTCAAAGATCTAACTAAAGTGAGCTTCGATATGAAACTTTTTGAAAATGTTTCTGTACTGATAAGATAACCACCTTAACAATAAAACCAGCGATAGTAACTCTACGCATGTGTTCACCTCTTTTTCACGATTATATGAAAAAGTATTATATAACCACGATAGTTAGAAGAGAACGGAATTATGTCTTTTATCCGAGAACAGGTAGGAAACTAGAAAGTCAGCAAAACCACGTAGCGAGGCAATTGAATTCATTTAGCTTTATTGCACACTATGATACATATTTAACAAAAAAAAATATACAGTCCAAACGGTGAAGTCAATCCGAAAAATTTAGGTTCCAGTTCCAAGGGCTCCATAAAAATGTAAGTCCTCCAATTTTTCGTAGTTCACCTTTTTTTTGGGTGGATTTTTCGATGGTGTTTTTCGGATTCTTCTTCGTCCCTCATCGAAAAATCCACTCGATATTTTTTAAGATCTCAGATCAGATAAAAATCCTTAAGAAAAAAAAAACTACTCAAAGAAAGAAAATTCGTAGAACATCAGTACATGGGGTATTTTCGTGGCGCCCTTGGTTTGAGGAACCTAAATGTTTCTGATTGACGTCACCGTATGGACCATCCAGCGTATTAAAATATAACTCACAGTTAAACGTACGATGTTACCACTAATGACTGGTGGAAATCTACTCTACTTCTTTGGTAGATTTACTGCACTCAATCTATAAAATTAAAAGGCAAAATCACGATTGGTTTAATATTGTATATAGAATTGAGGTTTCGATTAAATTTAATTTATCGAAGTCATGAAATGTGTTTTAAGCTTTTATCTTTAGATTAAGTTGCTGCCAAGTTGATAAGGATAATACCGTTTAAGAAGCCATTGCGGTGAAATCCACTGTAATAGTATTAATACTGTTAGTAAAGCGATTTAAGTCTCTAAGAAGCCACTTGAACTTTACCTACTGTTACACTGTAACTGAAACCGAAGCTTGTGAACAACGACTGGTGTGGAGTCGAAACATTCCATAAAACATTATGAGCAGTTAAAATGCAAGGGCCTAGCTAAGCAGCTTCCACGATTATTAGTAACAAAAGGTACACGGCAATTGTTAACAGAACATGTCCTAAGTATTCTTAAAGTAGTTAACAAGAATTTAGAAGAGTGATAGTTTTGTTCTGTGATACTTACTGATGTATAATTTGCTACGTTTATAAGCAGTTAAATTGTAAAATCGATGATATAAATACGGCATATTTAAGCTAACAGTTGTTTGTACTAGACACAGATTAGTCGTTATAGATTCTGCACTCAGCACGATCGAGCGCATCGTTCAAAATACACATATAAAATGTCACTATCTTTGGTTCATTGTTAGCGAGTAGGTGTAACCTTCAATGGAATCGCTTGGTCTCAGTCCCTGAGCCCTCGCTCTCCTCCAAATTTGGGGCGTTTTCATTGGAATAACGTTAATATTATTAGTTTTTATTCAATTTATGTTTAAAAATAAATTAATTCCAGATCACGAACAACACTCCTTACGATATCGGATCCTTTGAGAGGCCTTAAATTCTAATAGTAGATTTATCATCTCAGCTTATACAATCTACGATACTATTGTAAAATAAATACATACAAATCGTAAAACTAAATTATCCAACCAAACTGACCTCTTTCAACAAAACGAATTAAAAAAGCAGCTACTCCACCCCAAAGCCATAATTCAACAGGATTGCGGTCAAGTGTCGGTCGGGTAAGGCGCTTACGGTGACCTGCTAAGCGGGATCTGATTATATTTTATGCTTTGCATGTGACATAATAAGCCACTTGTGACGCAGGTGAAGCGAACCTGCTGGGTTAAACGCGTTAATGGGGCTACTGGTTTAGGGCTTCTTCTATGAGGGCAATTAAGATACCGCCATAATAAAAGTTGATACGACCTGTTTTAAATACTCCAAAGTGAAAATAAGGGCGCCTTATGTATTAGCTAAGATTGAAATACAAGTTTATAGAACGTTACACAGAACGATGGAGAACCGCAAGAAGCTTATTGTCTCATCATTGCGACGAGAAGACTAGCATGGCCCCTGTGCAAGGATTATTTGAGCTTTTTTAGGGGGAAACTTGAAGAAGTCTTGTCGCGTCAATGTATTATTTTCCCAAACTTGTGTTATTTCGAGTATTAACGTGTAAAAACGGTGGATTTTTATCCAGTGTTCGTGAACGTGCACGAGTGTGAATAGAATAATGATGTGAAACATGACTCTTCGTGTCGTTTCCAAAACTCCATAGAAACCTTTAGTAAAGTCTGCACCACTTTACTGGGGCATGACGTGAACTTCATCGTGACTTACTTTGCTTGAATTAGACTTATTTTAATTGTGAACTATTACAATACTTGATACACACACAACTAAATACACAACATTTGGAGCCAAAACATGAGAAAAAAAGAGGATGATCATCATGACGTTTTATGAGACCAACCATAAAATCGCGCAAAAAAAGCTCTTAGATGGAAAAATTACATTCGGTTTCATGGCTGATTTGACAACAAATTTAATAACAGTGCGGCAGAGAGAAATTATCTAGCCCCCGTTTTTATATACTTGTCAGTGTAAATATATTATCTACCATACATACCCCCGAATACTGAAACGTTTGTTAACTTTGACGAAAGATTAAGTCTTTGTCATTTGCTTAGTGTCAGACAAGGGCAGTATTAGAATTAATCTGTTGTCAAAGTTAACGAACGTTTCAGTATTCGGGGGATAGTGCAGCAACCAGAGGAAAGAAGAAAATTACAAATGAAATTTCTCTTAGATCCACTGCTCCTGCTTAAAGCATCATCTCGAAAGAAACGTTTCTAAAAAAACTGCAATAAATAATCATATTCATCCTCGTAGTTATCTAGGACGTTTGGATGTTATTTTTATCAGCATTCGATACTCTTTCTATTCTGAAAAAAATACATTATGCGCAATGATTAATTGCTCCATTACCTAATCAACTGTCACATGAAACAAACCAGTCTCTCCTTTAGAAGTTTAATCCCTCAACAGTTCTCAACGTTAAAACTTTCTAAGAATACCTGTTCCACTTTCCTGTTGAGGCATTTAGGTATTAAGTAATAAGGCTTAGCCCAATAAGTGAGCACTGTTGTTTTATGAATGTGGGTCGAGTCGATGGAACATTAATTTTTAATTTGGAGCAGTCGTGACGCCTTATTGTTAACTAGGTGCCTCTTAAAGTTGCCTCATTCAGAGTACCTTATTTAAAATGTAAGTCAGTATGTAGTCAAGGAATGCAGTAATTATTCTCCCATCAAAGTTAGTAAGTAAAAGGTTTACTATTGAAACTGACGTTATTTTGACATATTTCATTTTTGTAATACGTTAATTTTCGTATTTAATTGAGTCGGCTATTCCGATTTTAGTTTTGATCACTTGTTTATAAATAATATAATTAAAGTGTATTAAATTAACAACTTAATTACAATAACTTATAAGTAATATTGTAAAACATCACAAAAATATAAAAGTCTAGGTAATATTAAGTACTTAAATAACTGAAACTAATGCATTATGATGTTATATATCTATCAATGAAAATTATTGTGTATCTACTTTGGGGGTTATGGCTGCAATTTTAATGCTATGTACCGTTATGCAATAAAATGTTTTTTAATTTTTAAAACTTTGTGATATTTTTAAAAAAATGCTACACCTATTATTTGGTTATAGAAGCTTAATTTTTTCTACAGCTCCAAGGAACCGTAGACTTAAGTATTTGATATTGATTTCAACCCGATACATCCACGTCCCTGAGAACGGGTAAAATTATTAAAAGAAAAACAAACTATCCGACTGCAAAATATAGCCTATATCTCTCCGGTCGTAATGAGGAATCCAAAGACACCAATCGTCAAAATCGGTCAAGCCGCTTAGGCTACGGAGGTAATATAGGAACAACAAAAAGATACTCAAATACATTTTATTTTAATGAAACGGGAATACTCACGTTAAATTGAGTTGGTTATTAGGTTTGGCACGGAATCTTAGTGGTTGCTTGGAAGAGATAAGGCCGCCACTTGTGGCATTAACTTATAAGATAATTCTGTACGTGTGTTATTATTACACAATCTATTAAAAATAATCAATGATCCTTTAGACGGCCTCTAGATCAGCCATGATTTCGTCCATGCATCGTATTACTAAGTCACTTTTTGTTTTTCTAACAAAAATAAAGCTATTTTTATTGTTGAGCGATAAATATACTTGATAAAAACAAAACTACTTGATAATACAAAAAAAGTTGTGTATCGTTCAATGCATGCATTCTGATTAGACAGCTATTCTGAGATGAAGCACTGTCTACCAATATACCGGTTACCTAATCTCCCTAGGCCGAAGTACGTAAGTGCTTCAAAAAAAGAAGTTCATTGTTCATCGACTAACAAGACGTCTCGGTGACCGATTTACGTCAGACGGTGATCATTTAACCCGAAGTACTAGGACGCGTTCAGTTAGATTGTCGGATGGCCAGTGTGTTCGTCCGGGTGATCACTGATCATACCATGACGTCCAAGCAAACGTCGGTATTTTACAGCCGCACGTAAAATTTTAATTTTCGGACCGTAAAACCTCGTTCGATATTCGGTAAAAATCACCGTTAGGTTTGAAAATTTTGCATGGAAAGCTTTGACACTTATGTTGACACTGTTATTTTTTAGTTCTTATATTATCGATGGGTTTCCAAAATGATAATAATAGTATTTCAATATAATACTTTCTATTTAAAGTGGCGATTTGCTAAAACAAAACTAATTCAAACAAATAAGAGACCATCTCAACTACCTATAGGCAACAAAGACCTAGATGACTTAAACGATCTCTAGTTGCTTTTAGGTTAAAGTTCCTAGTTCATATTGATATTTTATAAAAGAGGATTTCAAAAAAAAAAAATGTTCTAAAATACTTACTAGATGGCGTAATAGTCCTATCGTTTTACCTGTCATTGTCATTGCTGTCCAAATATTTTGTTTATTTTTTAAATCGTTAATTTTGGCTCCATGCGTTGTGTATTTAGCCAATGTCAACTATTGTAATATTTCAAATGAAGTCAAATACGTAGTTACATTACTCGAAATTGTCTAAATATATATGTGGAGCCAAAAAACACGAGAAAAAAAAGGCACACGTACATTTTCTTGTCTGTTGGACAGTGACAGAAAAACTTCAAGGTACATCTAACGCCATCTATTGGATACTTTTATTAACAGGATTTCTTATTTTTTGGAAAACGCCTCATTAAAATTTAACTCAAATATGTGAGATTGTAAAACAACTGCGCCTTTCACGTCGGATAAAAATCATAGACAATCGACCGACCAAAATAAAACTGAGTGTGTTCGAACTGAACGCAGCCTGGTACGTGGTACGTACATTTACTATTATTTTATCTATGGTAGGTACCGGCGGGTGGGCAGTATTGTTCCCGCGGCCTGGATCTTACGTAAGAATACCTTAACTTCTTGAGCTTTACGATTAATTATTCCAGTTTGGAATATTATGTAGACCGCCATGTATGTACGAGAAATGTAGCCAGGGTAAATTTAATGTAGACGCAGTTTAATTGTCCGGAATAATTTTGAAATGAAAGAGATAAGTTAAAATAAAGATGCTGGCGCATGGCGTGAGCTTTTGTGACATTGAGTGTCGTAATTTTTTACCCGAGTGCCTAAGAAGGAGGGTAATTTTATTAGGGTGTATGTCTATATACATTTTTGTGTTTTCCTATATTAACTCATGTTAGCCTATTCTGTGGTTCATAATTTTGACCAATTTTAACGAGTCAGGTGTCGTTGAACTTCTCTTTATGTCTACATATGTATAGCAGTCGGGTTATTTGTTTTTCTTTTAATAATAAAACTTGTTCTACTTTGATCATCATTTTACAATTCAAAATCTTGCAAGAATATTTATTTATGTTTCAATATTGAACGAGGTATTGATAATAATTTCAAAAATATTAATTACCTAGCAAAGGAAAAGCTGAAGTTAAAGTTATCTGATAATTTCTGGATGTTTGTTCGACATACATGAATGTTTCTTAAAAAGCCATAAGTCATCAAAGCACAAACAGAACGACTCCGAGTGTAATGTACACATAACAAAACTAGATCCTGAGATAACAACGCATTTCCAAGCCAAAGTAAATTAAAACGGACAAGCAAACGAAGAAATTCTCCTCCATTTACTCAGTTTACGCAACACCGTGGGACTTCGTAAATATGACAGCCAGCCATAGTTTACCTAACAGTTGCTAGGCTTTACCATAGATTCCTCAATAGCTCACAAATCTTGCAACATATTAGTCTTAAGTTACTGTGAATCACTTTATTACAATAATAACATAAACCCAATAGGAAAATGTTGTTTAGGACACTCGTGTTTAAATAACTAGCGAAATCTATTATAATATATACAAATATGATATACCAACCACAATCGATCCGGGCGTCACAAGCGTAAGCGGCGCTCACATGGGAACATAAAAATATATAATTAAATACCTAAGTATACACACCTGACCGAATATAACTATTTTTAAGGCAGTAGAGTATAAAAAGTTAGTATGATTTAGCCTCAGTTCAGTTCAAAAAATTAAATAGAAAAAAAAACAAAAAATAGTATACATACACTAAAATAGTATACATACACTAAAATAGTATACATACACTAAAATAGTATACATACACTAAAATAGTATACATGCACTCGATGAATATTGACTATAGGTGCCTATTAGTGTCTAAATTTTAATGAAGCGAGCGTAACTTGATAATTTCTTAACCTACTTAGCGAAATACTTGATGTAATAGCATGAGTCATATAAAGGAATAAGTACGAGTAGGGTTGGAGAAACTAAGGTTAACGAGAACTTCGATAAACTTTTTACAATATAGACAAACCAGCATTATTTAATTATACTTATAAAAGCCCACCATCAAGATAAAAAAAAACAAACTATTATATGGAAAAAATGGATTTGCTGGCACCATTCAGTGTGTAGTCTGTTTCTTTTCAGAATAATATATATCCAATAAACATGGCGGACACATAGCAATGATGCATCTAATAACTAGGTCGAAAACGCCACATTAGTCAGCAAAGCTGGACATAAATGAAAAAAAAATATTAAAAAATATAAAATATGTCGTAGCAATAAAGCAAACAATAAAGCAATAAGCCGAATAAATCAAGTCATCTAAAAAGAAACACTCATGTTTTTCTGCTATTTATGTTTTTCCCATATTTTTATTGTAACTCCAAAATTTATAATTTAGGAAAAATGTTATGTATTGTTCGGAAAATTTTCATTTCATTCATTTGAACATTTTAAATATATTGCTAAAAAAAAAAAAAAAAAATTCAACAAAAAAAATATTTATAAATCGTATAAAAATTCAGTGAAACTCAAACAAAAGATAATGTTTGTAAAACAATATTGTTATATTTGCAGTGAATTACTGTAGCAACCCTACCTCGCGTAGGTATGCTTGATCAAACTTCATGATTCAGTAATGAAGTGTCGACTAACGTTATGTAGTCTCATGTATAGGTTTATAAACACAATCTAGTAGTTTGTGTTGTGTCAATCATAACATTCATAAAGTTATTTTATTTAGGTCTTTGGCTATTAAGCACCTCACCTTCCTATTTGAGCTAGTATCTAAGTACTAGAACTTAATCGAACTAGTTTCAATATTCGGCAATTCCATTAGATGCTCTTAATTAATCTTATAACAGTTGAGTTATGTGTTTTAGCGTAATGGTGGCTGTAGACACTATACTGTCATTCGTTGAAATGTTTCAGTCATTCATTCCCCTGATTTTGGTTTATCTCAAATGGTATATCAAAAATATACATATCAAAATGTAAACATATTTTTTTCTAATAATTGTGGTTGTACTATTTTGCAGTCTGCCTTGGGAAGTACCAAACCTGTTATTCCACCACCACAGTTTATTTTGCAGTAGTGTGCAAAAATTACTGGTTCTGGATTCTTAAATTTTCTTTAAAGATTTAAAATCTAATATCTCGCACATGGTTTTGAACTGGTAAAGTTCAAGATTCTTGGTTTTGTGCAAGCGAAACGGAGCATCAGGCGAGCGATTTGCTCGTTTCAGCAATCCAGAAGCCGAAGCCAGAAGATGTCCTCTGCTAAAAAAGGCTCTTATGAGTTGGGTTGCCATTATCCCTACGCTTGGCAGGCGCCTTGGGGATCGCAGAACACTGTGCTGTCGTCTTTAGCAGGGCGCTGCTGCATCCTTCAGTGGTTCTGGTTGCTGTTGTAGAACATGCTCGGGTCCTATATTTTTAGCTTATTTATAATTATGATGCTTTGAGCTACATTAAAGAGAATATCTAGAAGATGTTTCTCATATATTTTGAGTACGTTACATTTTAGTATTCATATCGAGAGTGTGTCATATGCGTAGCATTTCATAAAATTATGTAACTCGCACACGTGCTTAGGTCATTTGCGTGGGAATCCGCTTTGTATTGCACGTGTTTTCGTATAATTTAATGCGTGATTATCATTTTGATGTAAGAAACGGGTGAAAAGAAAATTATATTAAAAGGTGCTGTTGTGAAAAATTTTGGAATGTCGCAGTAGAGTTGATTATTATTTAAAAATGATCATCGAAGAACTAAGTAAAAGGTTATTATAATATTTTATTTCGGAGTAGCTGAACGTGTTTTTTTTTTTAATTATCTCAAACTGACAGACAGACAGACAACATTATTATTTATGGAAAAAAACCAATTGTACACAAAATTCGGTTTTTTCCATAAAGTGGTATTCTCTAGGTTTACGCGGAACGCTGCTAGTAAGCCGAAAGGAGCTCATTATACTGGCTTGGTCCCAGTCCCACAGGTTCCTAGTCGAGTTAAGAATTAAACTCTTAACTTAACTTCCCCCTATGTGGTTGCCATAGTCCCCACGCTTAGCAGGTGGCGTTGACATCGCACAATGATCTCGTTTACCAAGAGGACGCTGCTGCTCGTCTCCCAGTATTTCGGGTCGCAGTTTTATGACATATTTTATACCTCGACAAAAAATCGGATGTACCGTACAATAATGTCATTCACATCAACGAAATGTTTTTCACAGATTGCGATTTTGTTTTTTGGCGTTGGTCCCATAGTAAGTTGTAAGTCGTAATTCGTTAGTAAGTTCGTAATGAAATTGAATATCTAAAGTGAATCCTGTAAAACTATTACTGCTTGTTTCTGGTAACATCGCGCTCGAGCCCCAAGATACAGGCCGCGTGCTTACTACTCATTTAATTACACCAACCTGTATAATTAATTAGTCCTAATTTTACATTTTTAAATCTCACTTGTTCTTTATATTGTACTTTCTACAATGTAATAAAGTTATTTATTTCAATTTGAATGGTAACTGGAAGGTAGCATTATGAGAATCAAAAAACTCATATGAATTAATAAAAAAATAATCAGGTATTACGAAGGCAAACCAAAATAGTAACATCTCAAACCCTGGAAGGGCTCAGTTGAAAGATGGTCGCATAAATAGATCGCGCGAGGCAAGACCATAAAATTTAAGAAGAACATCAAAGAGTCCATAACAATTTGATTGCAATATAAATCAATATCACTACCATAAAATCCATTGGCAACATTAACCGACTACGAAGGCATATCGCACCAAGCGAACATAAAGATAAAAACATCAGGAGCCGTTAGAGGGCGGCACATAAATACGAAAATAAGACATGATAATGCATAATAACGTTTTACAGGCGTCTCATTGAAATGCGAATAAATTAACATAAACGACGCGGCGACGACTTTACGTAGGAGTTACGAACATGCGTATTACCAGAAAGGCACAAAGTCACAAGAAGCAAAAAAAAAATGAGGTCGTAAGGAAAAACATATTTTTTTAGGACCATTTATTTATTTATATATAAACATACAAAACAGAATGCAATCATATTAAGATTATTATTTAAGTAACATAACATTTTTATAGATCTGTATTACATTCTAAAACTATGTATATTTGTTGCGTTATATTAAATGAATCTGAATATACCACCACTAGAGGAGTGGGTATAAAATTAATAAAATATGTGGTTATATTATGATTATTAATTAATATATAGTTCTTAAACCAGTTAGTTACACATAGTATACTTTAGAAAAAGGATGGATATTAACTCACCAAACTAAGTATGATAAATAGTTTTTAAATTAAATTTCAATGTCAACTTTAATTGCCATTGAAACCAGGACCACGGAAAATCTATTTCAATTCATTTGCATCTGCTGATTTTAACTTCATTATAGAAAAAATAAAATGTTTTTCACTGACAGTTTATCCTGCACCAACGACAGTTAACAGAAGCTTGATGCTTTCAGGCGGCCTTAACAATAGAGCTACACTACCTCTCAACCAATACAAATATACTTACAAATTGGGTAATTGCTTAGATTTACGGTGTAAAAGACCGTCATACGGAATTCATTCGAGGCTCGCTTCCAGAAAGCCAAATAGATCCAAGAGTTTGGCAAAAATAGGTAAACCAGAAACATGACTTTCTCCCTTAAATTATAGATAGATAGATATATAGAAACTCTTTATTGTGTACACCAAAATAAAAAAATAACACACGTACAGAACTACCTTATAAGCTAGTGCCACAAGTGGCGGCCTTATCGCTAAAAGCCACAAGCAAGCGTTATTACTACAACGACCGCTTCAAGAATCTAATTCAAAAAACAATGCTGACGACGCCAAAACGGCATGAGAAATGAACATTGAACATTTTGCGGAACAAGGAAACGCAATAAATTTAAGAATAATGACGACTGGTAAGTTCCACCGGGAATTCTGGTTCTGAGACTTAAATAAAGATTTATTTTCCCATCTCAATTTGAAATATTAGTTCCCCAGGGCGTCTCCATCTCAAGGTTTTTACGATGTTGATATTCTAGTGTGGTAAGGTACTTTTGTCGCAGAAATTTCGAGATTGATCAAAAATATTATTTTTTTTGGAGGGAAATATTTTTTTACCTTTCGATAGATGTCAACGTATGCTAGATTTATTATTCTGAGCTATCTAATTCGTGGTTTTACCTTTGAAAGGATAATAACGGTCTGCGGCAGTTTTTTTTTTTTTACATAATGTATACATTTTATTCTCTTATGTCCGTAAATATTGTTCTTATTAAATAAAGTAAATATTGTAAATATTGTTCTTGTCTTGATATGTGATTTGTAAATTAAAATTGTTAGCATTGAGGGTAAACTTTTAAGCTACGAGAAATGCAAAAGTAGCAGTCTGTCTTTTAAATGTATTTTTTTTTTATTTCACGTCTAAAAACCTCAACCACACTTTGCAGAATATTGCAGGAAATCACCGCATCATGAGTAATGGACAGGAAATACCTACTTTATTCCAAAAACTATTTGTAGAAAACTAAAAAACGACCGCAGCTAGTAACACCGCATATTCCGAATGTCTGTGATATTATGACATAAAATAAAAATGAGAGTCGCCATTGTTCACTTTTGGTGCTCTTTTTACAAGGTGTCACCAAATATTTAGACTTTGTTTACCTGGATCATAACAACCTGGATAGGATATGACAAAAAAAAAAAAACAAAAAATGTGCTTTAATCCACTTCGACTTCGACACTTTCGATACTAGAATCGCACTAACAAACTCATAACCCTTTTTCAATGAAGATGTATAGCTGCTTCCACTTATACTGGGTTACTGTTATCTCACGTTGTTAGCTTCGTGACAAGAATAGCTACTCCATAGGGAACTATTAGCGAATATGATATACATTTAATTTGAACATGGTTTATTTGAAAGGCAGAAACGTGTCTTGAGTAGTTAAATCAGCCCAGATCGTGTCGACTTAATTTGCTGGTTAGATTGAAACTTTAATGATAAATTCTTCTGCAAAGCTCAATTTAGATCGACAAGGACGTTCTGGGTCGTTCACTTTAGATTTTGGTCTGAGTGTTTTCGTGGAAGTTTCTTAGTAGAATGTGTTTATAGCATAGCCTTCATCAGTCTATCATTTACAGTTGCTCACTTTTGGAGTCTATTTACAAGTGTGTTAAATTATCAAGATTTGTGAGCTTATGACTCAGAATATATAAAGTTGAGATTGTAATTGGTTTTTTTTCTTTTAAATTTTGGCTCCACGCCTATTTAATAGTTTGTTCTGCGAACAGTAGACCTCGTGAGCACAAACTTTTTTGCACAACCACAGTACTACAATTTCATAGATTTTTTTGTCGTCAGTGGTCTTTGATTGGAGTTTTCTGCAGCGCCATTTACCGGCCGATTTTAATAATATTTGGCGAAAAAATTTGGCACTCAATTCTAAACAAGAGTTTTGAATATGAGCTAAATCCATGTCATCCCGTCAGCTTGGCTTGGTATAATCATCATCGACAACACTATCTACGTCACTGGAGCAGCTATGCCAGCGGCCCAGAGCCTCGCTCCGTTATTTCAAGGAGCTGGGTTGGCTCGGGTAGACGCTGGCAGGGGGAAATGCACAATACACCCCATGCGGGACGTCAGTGCAGGACTCATCGCCCCCATCTCGAATAAGAATAAGAATAAGAATGAGCTAAATCGGCCAAGATGTTGTCAAGGTATAATGTTTCACAATTTTATAGTATTTTTGTCCTCGGTTTTTTTTAAAGCCTTTTACCTTAAAAGGAGGGAGGGAAGTTTGCTGCGGCACTATTTACCGGCCGATTTTGATAGATTTGGCAGAAACATTTGGCAGTGAATTCTAAGCAAGGATTTCGAATAAAGTTAAATCGGCTTACAGTTTGTCGAGATATAATTAGATAGTGTAAATAAGTTAGTACTCGCGGGGTCTACTGCTTGTAGGACTATTAGTACTTAATGAAATAAAAAAGAATAAAAAATCATTAAACAAAATAATTATAATAAATTAAAATTAATTTTTTTTGTGATATAAACTTACATGTTTAACTGGCAACATTTTTCCGGCGTATAGATATTTATACGATTTGATATTTTGATACGAAAGAATTAAGCGTTAATTTCAGAAAACTTTAATCACGATGGACATAAGGGACTTCGTATGCTTTGGCAAGGAAGATGTTAAATTTCTTTACATTTATTTACAGGACTCACGGCAGCACTCAGTTATAAAGAGAATGTTGTGTAATTTGATTCAAGCATTCGCTAAAAAACAGTACAGAGTACTCATTGTTTTGCTACATTACCTTTGAACATGCGCCCGCGGCGAGCATGATGATTCGAGCGCTGATCTGCAATTTGTGATGAGGAATGACCACTGCAGCGGGTCATGTCAGATAACGGACTCAAGTGTTTCAAGAAAATAGACATCGATAATGTTTCAGAGTTATTTAATTACGGTATTGTGTACTAGTCCTTACAAAACGGTTTTATTTCAAGCGTGGTATTTGTTACATGGATCTACACTTTTGACTATGTACACGAGTAGGTTACCTGTTAAAATGTTTATTTTCATAACTGGCAACAATTTAGAAAACAATATAATGGTTGGCGAATGTTTGCCATATTTTGTTTTAATAAAACGGTAATACTCACGTTAAATTGAGTCGGTTATTCCGACTATAGTTTCGATCACGTTCGGTGACCTTTATCAAGGAATGCTAAGCGAGACACGCGCTAAAACAAAACAAAATGTATCAAAACCATGTCAGTTTTCATAGTAAATTGTTTGCCACATTTATTTTCTTATTTTCTCAAAGGTATTTCAGGTATTTTAAAGACCTCACAGCATATTGTTCCCGCTCTTCAAACCGTAAGTAAAAGCCAAATCTAAATACTTTTATAATCTTTTCTAAATAAAATAATAATAAATAAATAATAATAAATATCTGGGACATTATTGCACACACGGTCATCTGACCCCAAACTAAGCAAAGCTTGTAATATGGCTGCCAGAGACTGATATACGTACATAGATATTTTTTAAATACATACTTATATAGATATTAACACCCAGACATAGAACAAACACAAATATTCATCACATAAATGTTTGTCCTAGATGGGAATCGAACCCACGCCCCCAAGCACAGAACGTAGGTTCACTACCAACTGAGCCACCGGGGCAGTCAATAAAATATTAATATAATAAAAATATTAGAACAGAACAGATGGTACAAATGGTCTTCGTTTGCTATCCTGCTGGCTAGCACGGTGCTACTGGTGCAAGTAAGCTACCATCGCCACCAGAGTAACATGATAAGGCCCCTGGACAGACAGACAGAGAGCACACGGATAGAGAGAGACAGACGGGTGGACAGACGGACATCGAATTGAACCTAAAAGGATCCCTTTTATCCTGTTTAGGTATGGGATTCTAAAAATGTTCTAATTTAGTCTAGCTGAACTTCTATGTGCATGAAAAAGGGGCTCCTTTAGTCATCCAGCTTATTAGCTTTGTTTCTTTGACGAGCTTAAAATAGATATTAGTATATCTTAAAAAAATAAAAAATCTAGCTCATGCACACAATTTCTTACATTGGGGACTAAGACTCGGCCTTGCCAATACAAAATAGTAAGACGAACTTTTATACAAACTTATTCTTAGTAGGTACTCAGTGTCCAGAATTTCATACTTCTAGACCCATCGGTTTAGGCTGTGCTTTGTCTGTCGGTCAGTATTCAGTATTTAGATTTTTATATGACCCAACCTGACAGTAAAATTATTTCTTTAACAAACTCAAAAATGATTAGGTGTCAAGGTGCGCCGGGCCGCCTGGCGAAGACGTCCATGCAGGTGCACGTAATGGCGACGGATGTCTACAACCGTCTCCCGGACGATATATAAGATGCGCCGTCACGGCAGTCGTTTAAATATGAATTAAAAAGTGGCTTGTTGAGCAAACATTCTAGAAGATGGAAGAGTTGTTTTTTTTATTTTTATTAACTGATCATTATAGACATGTTTTTTTTTCTTTTACTAATTGCTCATTATTGAATACTTGAGAATACTTGGTCGCAGTACCCACAACTCGGACTTTTCTCCAACTTTGGTGAGTTCTTTGTCGGGAAAACGATCTCGTAATGCAGTATCTATATACAGAATGTGTCGTAATAAATCCATTCATTACGAAAGACCCTGTATAATCTGTGGACTTAACAAAACTCCTGAGATAAATGCGGAAAATTTGAGATAGATTAAAACACCACAAACCTCAAAGGCAGAGCAAAGCATGAAAATTAAACATTTAAAACAAAATAATACGAATAAATAAATATTTTATGATAAAATAAGTACTTTTGAGCTTACGATCAATTCAATGAACAGATCCCTCTCAAGCAACCGTAACGAAAACTTATGATCAGAGCACACAATTTGAACTCCGAGTCCTTATATGTAATTCTCTTCTATAAAATCACGTCAGACATCGTCAATAAATCAAAGCATCTACGGCAAGCATGTCGATTGATCGGTGCAAGAGATTTCCCTTGAAAGTAACTGGCTAACTATCTTTCAATAGCCAGCAGACAGAAAAAGAAAAAGCAGATAGAAAACTCGGACGAGGTGGCGGTGAACGTTACTGCTTACAGCTCAGTAATGATATTATAATAATTGGTCCTCGAGAAATAGCAATAATTAAAAAAAAAAAGTGTATTTCTCATTAGAAATACACTTTTTTTTTCAGTGACCGAACAAAGCGAAGGAACAAAACGCTGCTTGTATCTATGTTTATATATTTTTCCGACGACGACGACAATTTGCGACTTGGTGATCTTATATCTTATATGTATCTCAGTGGGTGGATTTCCACCTTCTGAGCCTTAGTTTGTGGGTTCGATTCCCACCCAGGACAAACATTTGTGTGATGAACATGGTGTTTGTTCTTTGTCTGGATGTTATTATGCATTCTACGTATTTACAAAAAAATAAGTATTTATGTATTCTGTCAGTCATCTGGTCCCGTAGTACTAGCTTGTTTAGTTTGGGGCTAGATGGCGCTGTGTGAAAAACTTCCACCAATATTTATCTTCATGGAATTAGGTAGTTCATTTCAATACAAATATCAATTTATAAGTTCTGATATGAGCAAAATCGTTGCAGCGGTTGTGATACTATGGGGTCGCGGGGTCTTAGTTTGGCGCGAAGTAATAGCCTAGTAATATTATCCTTCTGATATGGAGCGTTTAACTAATACTAAACTCTTAAACCCCTTTATTAATAAACGCGAAGAAACCTTGGAGCAGGTGCTCAGTCTTTTGTCTTTTTCAATCTAGTTCTAATTTCGAAAGAGTGAAAAGGACTAAACACTTGGTAACTAATCCAAGGGCACTCCACGTTTATTAATAAGGGGGGTTTATTTTCGTGTGTTTGCAATTGCAATTGCGATACTTTGAGCAAGGGTCCTTCCTTGCTCAAAGGATCGCAATCGCCAGCATTTTGGTTACGAGATGCTTCGATTAGACGCGTAGATAAATCTTGAACATTTTCTTCGCACCCGGTTCAGTTTGGTCCGAGTTGTGCCTCTATTCAGGTAATATTATCAGTTCGATTGAAACCCCAGCGAAATAAATGCCAGGCAAGGTAGAGTTACGCCAAATGCGTCGTCGTATAATGAGCTGATTAATTAAACATTTGTCGGGTCTTGGTAGAGTTAGACACGCTGTTTAAACGTTTGTCAGTATCTTATCTTTCCCAGGTCCTTTTTACTTGAAGGTATATAGAACTTACATATAAGAAATTACATATATGTATATCAATAATGTTATTAAAATATATTAACTAACAGCTTAAGTAAAGTAACTTATAAGTGATATTATTAAAAAAACGAAAATATAAAAGTTTACTTAATACTAAGTACTTAAATAACTGAAACCAACGCATTATGATGTAAAATATCAATTTTTAAATCAATATAATTTTTTATTTATTTTTTATGAATTCATGGTAATTCAATAATTTTTCAATAAAAATCAAATGTATAAGAATGGATCACTATGGGAAGGCCATTCACCAAAATACAGGTGTTTTCACATCTAGTTTGTGGGCTATGGCTGCAATTTTAATGTTATGTAGAGTTAGGCAAAAATAATAATAATATTAATTATTTAATAATAATGCCTACATACCTATTGAAAATACAGTTAAATATATACTACAACAATACGTTCCTAAATAATCAAATGCCATCATTTTATCTAACATTAAAAAATATTACTTATCATGGTATTGTGGTTGCAAAACATTGCTCCATAATGAACAGAAATTTCAAACCAATTGAAACTGTCCTGATTGATTAATGAAGGGACGGGTCACGTATTCGTTAGATGATTGCTAGACGGACCGCAACCGCAATCTTACATAATTCCGTATTGATTTGTATGTCATAACAAACAAACCTTGTTGAATAAACGAAACTAATATAAATAACTGTAACATAAACATTAACAATCTATGTACATAAGCATTGTGCTCTTGCGCACAAAACGGTGAAGTCTCATCTTTGTCGTAGGTTATAATGGAAGCAAACTTAATTATGAAATACTAAAAACATAAAAACCATAAACTAAAACTACTGTGTATCATAAAAAAAACTCACTTTGGCACGGCACGTCCGGCACTGCCACGCATACGGTGGCATACTAGCTAGGCTTCGTTCACAAAGGCACAGTAATTTCAAAACCCCATTTCACCTCTTCAAGGGTTCTTTTTTGAAAAATCCCGCGACATGTCTTTCTTTATTTTTCATGTTTAGTACACCGACCAATTTGGCTAAGCAAGAAAAACGTTTTTATTTCCATACAAACTTTGGTATATTCACTTATATGGATCATTTGAGGAATATTGGGTCCAACTTCACGTCTCTATCACAAGCGGCTTGGTCTGTGCGTTGGTTCCTCGAAAAAGGCTTGTTTTTTCATAAGTATATATAGATTGAAACAAAGTAGAAAAACTGATCTTGTCTAGAATCATGAAAACGTCAAAAGTTACGTTAATATAGATATATAGATACTCTTTATTTTGTACACCAATATAATAATAAAACACTTACAGAAATATATTATAACTATCCACAAGTGGCGGCCTTATCACCAAAAGCGATCTCTTCCAGGCAACCATTATAGTAATATAGTACTATAGTAACTACTTTGGTAAACGGCAATCTGGCTGTATTGGAATGCAGTCAGGTTATGTAGCGTTGCATATAATATATTGAAAAAAAAACTCGTGGTCAGCCTCTGTGCCTGACGGACAGTAACGGGATTTCCATAGAAACGCATTGGTACCCCATTAGTACTTTGCTTTACACACCAGTGAAATGCTGGGAACATGTTCCGTCCATCCCTCCAAAACCCTTCTGAAGCCGTGAAACTAACAAAAAAAAACACTGTACTTTTAGTAATGATAGTTTCTATAATTAAAGTTAATTTTCATTTATGGAGCTAGCAAACTTGAATATCCAGTTAGTACGCAGATTAATAAATAAAACTAGCATGTATGACAGTGATGTAAACATTTTTGAGTAGCAAACAGTTATGTAACACGAGCTATGATTTAAAAGGTAGTGACAGGCTTAAAATTGTACAATACCTCATTCTTGATGACGTAACTTAATTGTTCTGCCTTAAAGCGTTCTGAGATGTTTTGATACACACGGTAAATCACTATAAGATTTTGTGGAATGAATATCAAACGGTATAACACGATGAACTGAATAAACGTTGGTAATTTAAACTTGTGAAGGAGATGAAATCGATTTTGATGTATTATGATATTAACTACTTTCATATCATTAAGATTATCTGCGTCTCTTTTTTTTTCTTTCTTTTTTTTTTAATGTGTTGAAAAGAAATGATAAGACTGTTGCAATTAGAAGGCATACATTTAATAGAGCGCTCACGATAACCGAGTCATGAACCGACAAAAGATAATCTCCAATGCATTTTGTGCATATTTCAATAGCATCGCTATTCTTTGTGTATAATCCGATGTTTCCGTTCACCGGATGTAAGCATCGCAATAATATGCACTGACATGCGCAGGAGTGTAGTAATTCAATACAGTTTATGGTAGAGTTAATATTCATCGATCTGTCTGTCGCATTGTTAGACTTTAAGTTCTTAGAACGTCCACATATCTGACGTGGACGTATTATGTTTGGCACTTTGTACTTTTTGCATAGGTGTACAAAGTAGTGCACTACTGAAGGGGTAGGGCTTCACGCGATCACGCGTGCTTAAGTTCAATTAATTAGTTATCTATAATATTGAACGACTGCATGACTATAGATTAAATCAGCAAAAAGGCAGATAGACAACGTCTATGAAAAGTCAATTTATATAGCAAATAGTGAAAAGCATTTAATCAAATTCAAGAAATTGTATAAAATATCAACAAGAACAAAAGCTACTGAGTGATGAGACGAGCAAGTTGGTCGCCTGATGGTTAGCAACGCTTGTCTAGATCATTTCAGTGCCACCCAGAATTTTGAATTTCAACAGTTTTCAAAATCCTGCGTGGCTATTCGCTACCCTCGTCACCCTGAGATATTAGATCACTATATGCTTAGTAATTTCACTAAAATAATTTCCAGTCATTTTACGGGATTTACGAGATACCCTCAAATGCAGTTGACAATTCAATATATAATATTACATCTATTTAATGTTTAAAAAGCCAACATAATAATAAAACAAAACGAATCAAATTTTACTCTAAAGTCAACTATATTATAATCTAAACTTAAATATACAAATTACAATTAAACTACGAACAAAATTAAATTAAATACTTAAATAAATTAAATATAAAATATTTACAAATATTAAATATTCAATATATTCGCACACAAAAATCAAAATGGGTTGAAAAACGTTTTATCCCTATTTTAATAAAATTATTCGAAAATATTCGTTTCATTGATTTTTATTTTAACAGGTGGCTATATTGTGTGTGTTTAGATATCTGTTTTAATTCTTTATTCTGTGCCAAAGTCATCTAAGATAATGGTCACCAAGTGTGTGGTCAAGTTACGGCTTGAATATTACTTGAGCGATTTGTATCCAATGATGTTGGATTGAATTATTCAGATTTCACTGGTTCTCAAATACGCTGATAAAATGTTTCATGTACCTAGCTATTAAGCTTTTGATTTTAACTACAGAAGAATATAGGTAACTACGTAAATTGTTTATTATAAACAATACTGTTTTACCCAACTGCCCAAGATAAAGGATAATGTTGTTACTACCGATCCTATGTTTTTAAATTTTGTTTTTCTAAAGTAGCTAATACACCTGAGAACTATAAGAACCGCAGACCAACGATCGAAAAAAAAGAAGAATTTTTTTTTTCTCTTTCGCTCTTGCTTGTTAGATTAGAAATGGCTGCGGTGCTCGCGAATCAAGACCGCAGGTCTATTAGCACTAGAACAAAAAGGATTATCGGACACGGTGGTTTAAGTAATAGTTTGGTTAAAGTTGATAACATGGATTTTCCTGTACTTTTCTAAAATTTACTTACTTTTTACTAAGAATAAACCTTCAAATGTTTTTCAAGAGATACAAAAATGCAAGAATGACGTTTCTGCCACATTAACAAGGGTGCATTATTTAGCATATTACTACTCACAACTACTTATACTATAACTACTCATATACATATACTTATACATCATAGAGTATATATACACACACACACACAACAAACACACACGCACACGCACACTCACACACCACACACACACACACACACACACACACACACACACACACACACATGCACATATATATGTGTAAAGATATATACTGATTACTACTCATGAGGTTATTAATTAAGTCAGGCTGTACGTTTTCATAACAATGTAAAATAAAATAAAATTCAATGCGAATTTCCTAAAACTAACATACCTACATAAATGCATAATAATTATATACACGTCTATTTCTTCATAGGAGGTAACTGCCGTATTACTAATGCGATATTAATACCGATAATCGGTATTGCTATGCGATAAACGCATATCCACAGGACGTGGCGAGTCCGTCTGTCTGTTCACTGCAACTGCCTATGACATTACATGCAAGCCAGTGCGCTTGATACGTCCTGTTAGGATTTTTAATGACTTTGACTTATTAATCTGTTTGATACGCACCAATGGTTCCCTTTGCATGTAGCAGGTATGTGAAGAAATGTTTTATTGAAATATTATCAGCCAATATTCAATATTCAATATTCCAATATTCAGCCAATATTCTCGCCAGGTATCCTACAGGAACTGTATATATTGAAATTTTGTTAATCAGACTTTCACTGAAATGTTTAGTTTTTAATTTAAGTACATTTTTTCTAAAACCTCGAATTTGTGTTGTTCGTAATAAATATACACACTTGGAATTTGAATATTTCTGTGATAAAAAGGTATAAATAAACTATCATCATCATCGTCATCATCGGCCATAAGACGTCCACTGCTGAACATAGGCCTCCCCCTTAAATAAACTATAGCTATATGTATCAAATTTATCGAAATCCGTTCAGCCATTACAAAGTTGAGTGGTAACAAACATAACAACACAAACTTTTGGATTTATAGTATTAGAGTGATGTTATCTAAATTGAGTCTAGACGTATCACGGACACAGCTCTGATAAAGAAAAAAACCTGTTTAGTGAGATCAAAACCATATAGGTAACCACCTGGGCCCCTATTCGGAGAAATGACATTTTATCTCGGTCACTGTCTCTTTAATTTAGAATTTAATGGGAGTGAGAGTGACCGAGATAAAATGACATATCTCCGAATAGGGTCCCTGATTGTAATTTGTGTCATTTTTATAGCAATGGTAATGGTGACTTTGTAACGTCCAATAAAAAATACCCACAAAAACGTGATCAAATTACTTAAAAACCCATCACACAACAAAAAACTGAATGCTACTTATCCCGCCATCGAAACATACCCGCTTTTAAAAGTCATCTCATGTAGCGAACAACTTTTCAATACGATCCCTGATTTTATCAGGGTGCAGCCCTAATAGGCCGGTTTCCGAGACCAGGGCCCGTACCTTGAGGTCCTTATTGCGATGATAGTTAGGTTCAACCGACGACGTTGCGCGACCACGAACCGTATCACCGCGCGATAAGGTGTATGGTCGTGCAGCGTTGTCGGCTAAACCTAATAATCATCGCAATAAGCACCTCACGGTACGGGCCCAGTTTACGCGGAAGGACTTTTTAGGCATCGAGCTTTATGTGGCCAATCGATGTGACAGCCCTGCCTTTGCATGCGTTCCGCGGCCCTACGGTTAGTCAATTAGGTATGTCACGAGTCCATGCCTGCACATGATAATAGTGGTTACTTTGTAGTAGAGCTTTCGCCAAGAAATGTTGAATATGCAACATTGGGACGCAATGTTTGAACTTTCGACGACGATGTAAACAGTTTGTAGCGCGTTTGTCTTCTGGTATTTTCACCAATAAGTCAAGCACTTTTATTAAAAAAAAACAACACCTTGTAGCACTATCAGTATTAGTGCATAGATACCAAAAATAGTGTATAATTATGGTTTCAGCAAAGATTTCAAAAGTAAGGATATTCTCATCACAACATTTGCGTTTCAGGATGTCCAGTAGTCCAAATCAATTCTTACTAAGTCGCGTCGTTCTCTACTCACAATAACGCATCGCTTACATCAAGTATGACGGCCACTCACTAATGAAGTCACCTTGCGACTGGGTTCGAAATCTAACTTTGCTGACGTACATTAATGCTACAAAATAAACATCTTGATTGAAATTCATGAAAAACAATTTTATTAAGCCTTGAGATATAGTATTCTGTTCTGAGTAGATGAATGGATACTCTAATAACGATATATATTTTAGCAAAGACAGATTTATCGAGACAGTGTGATTTATTAAAATTACTTATTGAAGATGCTGCATATTAATTTATTCATGACAATGTAGAAATATAAATGAAATCTTAGATTAGTGCACACAAATGAAAGAGATGTAAGTGTCTTAGTAGATAAGAAAACCTTTATTAGGTACATACTAAGCTATTGCTAAGCTAATGTACGAGATTAACAGAATTTTTGCGAATAATGTTTTTTTTAAATGCTAAAATACATAAACGATAGCACCCTAGCACCCAAGAATAATGAATCCGCAATATTGATCACGTTTGCAGCAAAATACAAATCCAAAACAAGGCGCGGGGCGACGTAATTAATTTCTCTTACGCCTGACACAAAATTCATGCACGTAATCTGCGCCATGGCCGGCCCCAGGAACCGGAATCTAATTGACGAAAGTATGTTTTATTGAGAACCGTTTTTTTCGTGAGAGAAGGATAAGTATACGAGCTGCCAATCGGTTATATAGTATAGCTGCTAACATCCATTGAACCTAAACGCGTATTTTTGTTTCAATGACGTCGATTCTGCTAGTTGTATGGCGATTTCTAAACTAAATTTGATAGCTATATAATTTTTGCCATCTTTTTCTCACGCATTGAAAAGAGACGCATATAATTTTAGTCCCGTCAGATTGGTATAGTTAAGTGAGTGGTACACCAGAATCGACACCAATATCGTGTTAAATAAATTGACACATGTTTCACTTTTACACGAGGCATCTTCAGAACGACGTGCGTTGAGACTTCATTTCTTTAAAATTTGTTTTCTTTGCTAGATCTGACAACACAATATTATGTATTATCCTTCTTTCATTGGTCTATATTCAGTAGGGCTATAACAATAAGAGGCTATTTCGCTATTTCAGCTCGACAACGTTAAAATACTTTGTGGGTAATCGGCGGCATGTAACCGTGGATTAAACGATCCAACATTTTTCGCTAAAAATAGAGGTAGGAATGTTAAAAATTGCTCTCAAAGAAGCCGAGAAGGATGTAGGCGATTAACAGACGTCATTACCGTAGGGAACCATGTCGCGCCCCGAAGGGCTAAGGCACTTCGCGAATCGAGCTGTATTCGATTTATCCGATAAATTGATCGATTTATTCGATGATTGGGCTGTGGAGATCAACTTGTGGGTTTTAGTATCGGAACTGTGACATTTACTATCGTAAACGCAGAATCACTTTAACTTCAAGTAATTAGCTTAAGGCACTGACGACTATTACTGTTCTAGGATCTAAGGCTACAAGCATTAATATTTTAATGAATACTAAGACCCGTCTGCTAAACGTAACTTATGACACTGCATATTAAGAGGAATCGAACAGCACCTCGTCAACATCGGCCAAGCCATTTATGTGCTGACAGGAATTAATGTAAGAACATACAATAGTAGATTTTACATCAAGGACATTTGTATATACATTTGTATTGACATTTGTATTTTTTTTTTTCATGTAAAGTAATATAATGTAAATTTTAATTCTCATTAGCGTAATTCGTCTTCGGTGCTGATGATGTAAATAAAAAAAATGAAAAATGAAGTGGATAAAACAGTGTCTTATGTCACGGGCAACTTATTAAATCCCGAACAGGATATTCTCAAAGATATTCAATCTCATCTCGAAAAAAATGTCGAACTTCGAGATCCCTTATTCTCAACGCTATCTTTCGAGATATTCACGATGGCTAGCGTTTGAGATACATCGAGTGGTTGGACCCAATCGAGACGAGAGACAGTCGAGATTACAATCCCGAAATCGACATCAATTTGTCATATCTTCGAATAGGGGCCCAGCGGGCTTATCCCGTAACTCTGAAAGCGATAGTGATAGTGCGCGAGCGGGACCGCGCATAGTGCTACTAAGTTGGTAAGAGCGGGATGGCGTGCTCTCGCAATCAAAATCACGAATGTTTCAAAGTTAGAGGATAAACCCGCTGAACGAAGGATTCAAGAGTTAAAAGGGTATTTCGAGAGAAAGATAGCGATAGAAATTGGGTGTTTCATTTACTGCAGCCTATATATGCGAGTGAAGATGTGCGGGTAAGCTAATACTATAATAAAACTTTATTATAGTTGTGAATAAGTAATGTTGCAATAAGAAAAGTTTTTACGACTCGGCTTAGTGATTCAAAACATCACATGTCAAGTTAATCTGATTAGCGACTTATTGAGGCGCCCGGGGATCAGTAAAATTAAAATAAGGTACAGTCGTACCGAGGATACTTGCAACAAATGCCGTATTCGCATAATTAATTAATGTCTTATTTTGAAAAAATAGATAAATGAAAAATAGAGCCACATGAATGTGGCTCTATTTTTCATTTATCTATTGCCCCCTATATTATACAGGTTGGTCCAACGTGACGTCAATCAGAAAAAAAAAAATATTCGTAGCAGTATAGCATTTATAGCTTCATGAAAATACCCCACGGATGTAATACAATTTTTCGTAGTTTAGAAGTTATGATTTCTTTAATTTTCTTGAGGATATTCCAAAATCTCAGCTACTAATCGTCACCCGTGCCACTGTGGTCCTTATCATTTTAGATCACGTAATGTTAAACGTTATTTAAATGTAGTTTGTTTTCATACTGCGAGAAAAAAGACGAATTAATAAGTCATGGAACTAATGTTTTTAGGTATAATGTAAGGAATACATTATTCTAATTAATGATCCTGATTTTATAATTATTAAAAAAAATACAAAATAATGTCATAAGCACACACAAACACGTTCTTTGTTCGTTTTATATAGTGTAAATAGTTTAGGTGATTGTTTTAGTTTGTGTGTATTTTGTATAGATAGATAATAGCGGCTCTTTCCCGGTAAAAAAAATATGTCATAAATACATTCGTGAATCCAAAAACATTTTTAATATTGTGTCCGGTTTCAAATCGAATTTTACATTTTTTTCATAACCTTTTATACAGTATTTCTACTCTTTGACAGTGTGTTACGAAACAGACTATTATGTTACACCATTGTATCACGTTTTATGAGGTGGTCCGTCGCCTCGTCTGTTTCACTATAAACATATCTACATGTTTGTGTGACACATTTGCGAAGGGCTTTAAATCAGGTCACATTTCAACACGCTGTTACATCGCCACTCGCGAAATTGGATTGCAGAAGGGCCTGTAATATAAAGATACACTGTACTGTTTCATGAATGGAACCGTGTTTGTGGAGTATTAATGAACTCTTGACGGGTAATGGAGGAATATGAGTCATGTTTTAATAGTGTGTCTGTAATTTATTCCGTTTAATGTTTACTTGGCAAGCTAGTGCCTTTAATAACTAAAAAAATACATACAAACTACCTCTACCATTTAGCCTACTACATAAAATAAGAAATTGGATTATCCAGAGATCATTGGATATCTATAGATAATCCAAATGATCAAGTCCAATTGGTAGCGTACGCCATTGTACCTCTATACGAAAACGAAACTCGATTACGAAAAAGGAGAGTAAAATTTTAATTGTTGTTGAATTTTAACTACGAAAAAGCGAAAGGAATTATTTTATTAAGCTGACTTTAAAATATAACAAAGAAAACGGACTCCTCTAAAAATATAATTATATCGTCCCTGACTACGAAACTTGACCACGCGAAATGCATGTACATTATTCTTCAATGGTTTGTTACAAAAGCGAAAAATAAATATTCTAGCTTAGCTGCCAATAAGAGTCAACTATAAAAGCGGGTAGAATTAATAATATAAATAACCAAAGTGAAAATCTAAAAAAGATGTATCAGATATTACCAAACGATGTTTACTCTTTATTAAAAATTAATTGATAACTAAAACGAAAGTTTACACGTAACTGGAGGCTTAGTACCATCAATATCGTGAATGAAATATAATTTCTAAAGATCAGTTCACACGATGTTGACCTCTCGTTTCACAATCGTATAGTGGGCGGCATTGCCGGTATGATGCCGTCGCTACCGTTTGTGCTTTCCATCGGTGTACGTTACGTTAGTTTGCTTTTATAAAGCCTGTGGCGTACAGCCCCATAAGCCTTTATGGTTGAAAGTGAATGATATATACCTACCAAAAAATAGTACAGCAAAAATTTTTCAGCCAAACCAAATGTCGTATAATTTTCTGATCCAGAAATTTTTATTCGCAGATTTTTATTTTTGATTATTCTATCAGCGACGTCTGCGTTGTCTAAGACGCATTTGATGAAATAATAAGCTTACTCCAGAAATGTCCTTAGACAATCCCCTGCGAAGGAGAGTTTTGGAATTTTCGTTTAATAAACCACCTTAGCATTGCGATTCAGCGAGATTATCAGTTAAAGACAATATAAGTTATAGCATAAACATAATTTTAAATAACTGCAGTTTCTCAATACAAATAGATTATTGGGCTGTACGAATTTTGGCAAGAAACTTCGAGAAATCGCCTCCATCCGGCCAACACAGCATTCTGCAAGAGCTATTTGCCATCGAAATGGCACAACATTTCATCTAAACTAGCGAAGTTAGGGAGCCACAGCTTAATTTAATCAGCAGAACATTTATAGGTACCGTTTTGTACTAAATGGGTATTTACTGCCAACTGCCCAAGAAAGAGGGTAATGTTTTTGGGCTGTATGTACGTTTTTACGTATGTAAGTGTATAAATATGTTAGTATATAAGTACGCAAGTACGTAATCGCGTAAGGATGTAAATACGTAATTGCGTAAGTACGTAAGTATTTGAGTACTGTACGTAAATACGTAAGTAAGTAGATAGATAGATAGATAACTCTTTATTGTTCACACCAGAAATTACATGCATAATACAAAAATCTACTTAAAACTAGTGCAATAATTGGCGGCCTTATCGCTTAAAGCGATCTCTTCCAGGCAACCTTAAGTACTTAAGCAGGTAACCGTACGTAAGTATGTTTGTGTCTTCCTTCCTATATTACCTCCTGAAGCATACGCGGCTAGACCAATTTTGAAGAGCGAGTATTACTATTTCAAGTCACTGGATTGGCAAGGAATCCAGATCTTTTATGAAAAGTCTGTGAAAGCTATGAACTATAATAGAATGAAGGTATAAGAAACCAAATAACCTAGTAGGTATTTAAAAACCCGCACTTCTTTTGTTTTAAGAATTTTAGATTTTCAATGATGAAATAGGAAACAACCTCTGTTCTTATTTTTTTTCGGAAACAAAATCAATCAGAGAATTAAAAAAAAAACTAGAAAAATTGATTCACATAAGTTAGGTTGAATAAAGAGCAAAATGCTTAACAAAATAGCTTGCTATTTTGTGATGCTAGAAGAACGTAGTATTTTATTGAAAAATATTTTTGTTTGATTGTTTTAAGAATCCATATTATTGAATTTTACAAAACTAATTCTACTATAAAGATCGTATTTTATCAGAATACGAAACGACTCGTATAATGCCTATAATTTATCCTCCTCGTATAATTTGTTTGTCGAATAGCTTGAAACAATTTCGATGATTGTTGATTAAAAGTTATTGTTTCAGTCGTATATTTTGCCATGAAACAAAATAATTGGTCTATTTCATTTCTTTTCTGTCTTGCTTCAGTAGAATTAAGGTATATTGAGATATACCTATTATATTATAGGTATTACATTGTCTTCTGTACCAATATCAGGTTATTGCTAAATATTAACGTAAAATATGGATTCACGTTATGTACTCGAATTCGTATTGGTTAACATTTTTCTCAATTTCGACACGCCTGTTTTGTTCTTAGAAATAGTAATGTTGTATTACCACGATATCGTAGTAAATGGTACAATTAGACCAAAAATCCTCGAGAAATAAATCTTTCCGTTGAGCAAGAATACAATGTTAAAAAAACGGTGTCAACAAGACCTCTTTGGGCTGGCGGTTACAGCCTACCATCAGGTGGACAGTCTGCTTATTTCCCGCTCTTTGTATAAAACATTAAATAATAATCTCTACTCAAACATAGCACAGAATTTGATACAACTAATTTCATCATATGTTTAATAAGGCACGACGAAAACAATAAAACTGTATGTGGTTCAAATTAAGACAAAATGAGAATACAAATCTGGCATAACAACGCACACAGATTCATTGTTGTTTGAATAAACGTCTAGAATCGTCGCCTTCATTCTCTGGCTACAGTGTATCCAGCAAGCTGTAAACATTTCTCAGGCATGCAAATGTCACTGTCGCACGTGTAGTATAGCAACGATTCGCGCCACTCGAGTAATTTGCTGGTTATTTATCGCCCCACTCAGCTAGATGTATTTCGAAAGGGGCACTTTGAATCGAGAAATTATGCGCGGAACCATGAGTGGGTGTTATATGACAATGCACGAATGCATGGGTAACAAAGCATGATCTAGACGGCGTGACGTGTCTACTCACTTACTTATCTATGGCTGTTACTAGGCTCAGCGTTACTTTTGTCTTTTTTTAAATGTTCCTCGGTGTCAGACTAGCAAGTCGCTCACCTGATGTTAAGCATTACGCTTGCCCATAACAGTTTAGTGCCACCCAAAATTTTGAACTTCAACAATTCAAAACTATGTGCGATGACTGAGATGTTAGATGCTAAATCTCTGTATGCCCAGTAATTACGCTGGAAACAATGCTCTTCAGTCCGGACCACAGTATTGCTTGCACACTACTGCTTGGCGGTTGAATAACTGGCAAAGGTGTGGTACTTTCCCAGGTGGTCCCAGGTGGAATACAAGCTACTTTATGTTCTATCGTCAATCCGCGGCAATAACTTCATAATATTCGATGTAAGCAATTCACCCTTATGCCGTGGAACAGTGGTTCTAAAAACGGGTTAAATTGTATCTATGTATTATCTAAATAAATCTATTGAGTAGTTTCACCACTAACTACAGTTATGAAAAATGTCTGTGTGTTATAAATGCTTGGGGTATTAAAGACCCCTGCCTAATGACTAAACTTCAGTTATCATGACACGCTAACAAAATTTCGCATTTAATACAATATTAGTGCAATATAGAAAACACTTGTTTTGTTACGGTATTGTTGATATTGCTCTGCCCGTTACAGTGAATAGGAATCTAATAACAAATTCAATACGGTTCGATGGAATTTAATTTAGCTCAGAGCACTGTAAGAGGAGGAAAATGCCCTGACAATGGTACTGATGGTTAATGAATTCCATTTCTTTCACGCTGTTTTATTCTCTACTACGTCATTGACTTTTTTAACAAAGGCTATACAAATCACTTACCAATTCTAACTGTATAAATCATTGATACCCAATTGATTTAAATTGAATTCGTTCCAAAAATAGAACACTATTAAATAGCAAATTTTGCCATTTAATTGTTTAGTTCTTAAATTAATTAAGTTCGAGTACTAGACCTGACGTTTCTTTTTTTCATAATTATGCAGCTTTAAAACTAGTCGACACCCGAGTTAAAAATCTTCCTTAGCTTTATAAACAACTAAAATGGGAATATTAATTTTGTTTAGTAAAGTAACATTTTTTAAAAGTTGATTCATACGGCACCAGGCCTTGTGAGTATATGCAATGTTAACGACGTTATTTAATTTCTGTGCTACGAGCAAAATTTGCTCTGTATGATGATTTGATTTGTGATGGGCTCTTTAGCATAGTCCGCCTGGAGAAGTACTCACACCTTTGCAAATTATTTTACCACCAAGCAGTAGCGTGCAAACATTACTGTGTTCCGGATAGAAAGGTATTTTTTCCAGCGAAGTTACTGGGCACAAAGAGATTTATAATCTAATATTTTAATGTGACTAAAGCAGTGCATTGCTGCGTATGGTTTATAACTGTTGAAGGTCAAAATTCTGGGTGGCACTGAACTGTTATGGGTAAGAGTTAATACGCTTAACATCAATTGAGCGACTTACTCGTCTTGTTTTTAGTAACATAAAAAAAGACAGTATGAAGCACAATTTTCAATGACAAACCTAAATTCACTTGCAGTTTGTTATTTGCTTTACAAGGCGGCCACGCAACGTTTTTTATAATTAAAATTATGTTGTGCTTCACTCGAAATAGCGCTCAAAACTCAATACTAGGGTTAGTCTGGGTCCGGAAGTCCGGAAGGGTCTCGAATTAATATTCAAAAGTCTCCGGCATGTCTCGGGTGAAGTTTAGACGGAACAAAAAGTTGTGTAAAGCTTTTGTCCTCTTAGTTTCAGCAGCAATTTAAAGTTTTCCAATTGTTTTAGAAAAAAACCCCATGCTATGCAAGATAACGCTATAATGAATACCACGTTCCTTTAAGTTATTGCGTAAGACTGTACTTGTTTCTCTTCGGAGGGACAAGGGCTTAGTTTAGGTGTAGCTAACACCACCACACTCTACTTAGTAACTAGGAAAACCCCTTAATCGCATAAAAATATCAGAGGGGCGTGCAGTAGTTACAAGAAACGTATACTTAATCGAAACAACGCAACGCGTGATCACACAGTGATCGTTACAAACATTGTGGTTGGCGCCGACTGCTGTCTAACAGATGAGAGGGAAAGGAAGGGAAATATTTTTTCCCTTATTTTCTCTCGTTGATCCGTCGTGAGGTTACTACCTTGGCGATTTACTGCGAGAAATAGGACACATGTGTAATATTTAAACCGGCATCGCAATGTAGTGCACTGTGACCTCTAGTGCACAATATTTTATTTTATTATTATACTAGTAGTTCGCGGCAAACTAAGACCTCGCGACCCCTGTATCTTTACAAACCCTGGACTGATACAGTTCATATTCGAACTTAAAAATTGTATTGAAATAAACTACTTGCCTACAAAATTTCATGAAGATCGGATCAACGGTTCGCCAGTTATCATCGGACAAATATACACACAAACATACAAACATACATACAAATGCCGATTTGTCCCAGTAAACTCTGAGACCTTCGCTTTGCTCGGTCAATAATTAATATGTGTAACTTACAAATATGTGTTGTCATTAGCATCATAAAACGTTGAGGTTTGTCTTGCCGCCCCCTAAATAGCAAAAAATATATTTATCCGGAAAACAGTTTAACATAAAATACAGCTTACAATACCTGTTGATTGTAGCGAGTCGGGCCCAATGCAGCGCTGCCATCGTTGCTTACTCCTCATCCTTTAGTAAGCACAGCTATCTGCAACAAAGAGAAACTGTTAAAAATATCAATTAGCCGCAATTAGCCGTAAGTTTCCCCGAAGCTGTTCTATTATCACATAGACGGTGAAGTGGAGCAAATAGACTGGGAGATATTAATACGAGAAATTACTTTAAGACTGTATTATAAAAATGTATTTAATAATAATATAATTTAGTATTTAATAATAATTAATAATAATATTATCGATGTAATGATGATAAGTATGAGGTAATTATAGTTCCACGTGCAGATGAATAGTGAGTTAGCGTGGTAGAACCAAAAAAAAACCTTTAAAACAAAACAAAAATAAAACTATTTTTTTATCTAATAAGGGACAAGAAAAGTTTTTTTAGTTTTTTTTCGGCTTAGTCCCTTATGTCAGCAACTATCACCAATTTCATGAGTGATTAAAATGAAATTAAAACAATTTCAAAAAGAAGTCAAGCGCAACAGCATTTCTACCCATCTAGTTCTGCTAAAAACCGATGGTGCTACAAATGAATAATAATAATGTTGTAACCCAAAACCAACAGTTTAAGCAGCTAAAACACATGTTAGCTCATACATAGCTCTCAGGGTTTGCAAGCTAAGGTGGCAATTGACAGATCACATCGCTCGAAGAACCGATAGCCGATGGGGAAGAAAGGTTCTTGAGTAGACGAACGAACTGGAAGACGCAGCGCGGGCATGAGGTCTCAAGGAGGACCGATGACATTGTAAAAGTCACGGGCAGCCGGTAGATACAAGTAGTAAGTTGTAGTTGTGGGTCGGTGTTGTGAACTAAGGGGGAGGCCATTGTTCAGCAGTGGACGACTTCCGGCTGATGATGATGACGATGAAAACACATGTCATTTAAAATTACATTCGCTCGTAATCAGAGGCCCCAGTATCTCCCGGCCTAGCCATTCCTCATTAGGTACGGTGAGGCAAGAGCCAGATCGCGATAACGCATTACGCATGCGCCAGCCCATTGTCTTCGCCCAGATGCCTAGATAATGGAAAGCCTGGGGTTATAAGGAAAGCTTTCAGATATTGCGGCGTAGGTACATGACGTTTTTGAAAAGTTGTCTAGCATTCTTACAGCTTTGTTATGTTTCTGCCAGTTTCTGGTTTCTTAATTGACCGAGTGAGCGAAGCGAACGTAATGTCTTAGTTTTATGCAACTTAACGGCAAAATTTGCTTTCATCTGTCCGTATGTTGGTTTTTTTCTACCAATCGTGACGAAGCTTTGAATACAGGTTCTACAACTTGGTAGTTTTTTTTGTCGTTGGTGATTTTTGATTGGAGGAGTATTTCTCCCAAAATTTAAGTCCCAAAGAATAATAAAAAAAGTAATAGGCGTTTTTGAAATCCTTATTTTCCTTTGGCATCAAAAAAGATTTTGAATAAAACTTTATTTCATTTCTTTTGTTTCGTCTTAAGACGGTATTCAGTCATATCCTTACTTCAAAACGTACTAACACGAAACAAACAAAACATTTACACTCAAGTACCAGAACGATGTAAAGAGACAAGCGGAACACAACTCAAACAAATTCACGGCGACCTTATTAGTGGATTTAAATAAGCCCCACTATTTCGCATATTCTCTTTAATAACTTAGCTCTGACTTAGCGCACGTGCCAAGCTGCGATCGTACCTACCTTCTCCATTTCAAACCTGTAAGCTCTACTCTACCACAGACTAATAAAGTTCAAAGTTGATTGTCAATTTGATAAGGGTGTACCAAAGCGACGCATACCTGACCAATTTGAGTCCAGTCCAATAATTAATATAACACAGAATAAGTAACGGTACTAGGTGGTCCGAAATGCAATTCTTGAGAGTAACGGAATGAAGGCGGAAAAGGCCTTGCTATGGATTGGGGACTTATCGGGTCTAGGAATAGTGCAACGACTAACTAAAGTACTGAGCGAATTCTGTGAAATAGTGTAAGACAATGTGGATTGTTTATGTATCCATTACTTTTTTCATATGTTTATTTATCGTCATCATCAGCCAGAAGACGTCCACTACTGAACATAGGCCTGCCTTCTAGAGCGCCACACCGACCTACAACGTGCCAGCTTCATTCACCGGGTTCCGCGACTTTTACAATTTCTTCAGTCCAGCTAGTGAGAGTCCTGCCTATGGTACGACGTATCACTCCCAAATACAACGACCGCTCGCGTACAAAGTCAGGATTTAAGTCACACTGGTGCCAAATATACCTCTATAAACCACTGAGTTGATACAGTTGAAGTTCTCTTGGTTGGCTTAGTACTTCGATACCAAGTAATCTATAAGACTATGAAATATACCCAGTTTCGTACAATTTGTAATTTAATTCTGTGATTGTGTAGCGGAATGCGATACATTATCGAAACACGATGTCAATCGAATGATTGACATTTGTATCACTCGATACTCCCCTTTTTATGCGTGGGTGAGCGTTTCCCGGTATTGTTCAAATAATGATTTGACTGATAGCGATATGTGCGTTAGCAGTATTATCCTAATTCTATTTCTAACTAATATTATTAATGCCAAAGTAGCTCTGTCTCTCTGCCTGGGTGTTTGTCGCATTGTCACGGCTAAACGGCTGAACAGATCGACCTGAATTTTTGCATGTCGCGAGTAACAGCTAAAAATCGCATGGATTCGAAATAATATGAATAATATATTAACAGGAATCTTCTTAATCTTAATCCGTATTAATATAATATAATAATATGAAAATGTGTATTATTTATTATTTGGCAGCTATTCAACTACCAAGCAGTAGTGTGCAAGTATTACTGTGTTCTGGAATGAAGGGCAATGTTTCCAGCAACATTTCTATGGGCACATAGACATTTAGCGTCTAATATCTCAGGGTGATGTCACCTCTCTAGGGGTTGATTTTCGAAAAATTCTAAAACATGCCTTTTTTATGATTATTACACAAACCTAATATTGGCTTAGCATGAAAAAAGATTATCTTTCCAGAGAAACTTTGGGGGTCCATTATACTCCTTTAGAGGTGGAATTTCCCAAAACCTGTTCTTATATTTCACTTATAACATTTTAAGGAGTATTGGGTGCAAATTTCACATCTTTATCAGAAGCGGTTTGGTCTGTGCGTCGATTCCTAGAAAGAGGCTCGTTCTTTTATATACAGGTGTGTCGTAATGGATAAGCCTTTACTTGCGTACGGGGGACATCATGAATGCACAGGAAATTAAAAATTGTACTCAGTAAAAGCGTCGCGGGTTTAGAGTTATTGAACATTTTCTAAATCTTTTTCAATGAAATTTGTACCTAAAGTTACCAAAAACTTGAAAAGATTGAAATTATTCAGCGCTTTTATTTTTATTTTTTAAAAACTATTTTTTTTATTACTCACAGGTAATAAAAAACTTTATTACTGTTTATCATTCAAAAATTACAAATAATCGACATGCTTGCTTAGTCTAATCTTATAATTAAAGATTGTGTACTAGGCAATCTTTGTAAAATTCTCACCCCCTAATACTGAAACGTTTGTTAACTTTAACAACAGATTAATTCTAATACTACCTTTGTCTGGCACTAAGCAAATGACAAAGGCAGCAATAGACTTAATCTGTGGTCAAAGTTAACAAACGTTTCAGTATTCGGGGGTCAAATTGACAACATTTAACTGACATTATACTTCTTACATTAAGGATGGTCCGGGCATGCACTCCCCAAACTTTTTTTATATTTATCTGACTATTTTATGGTTTTTGTCTTATTTTTGTCCTATTAATGTTTTGAGAAGTAGGTAACGAAGAAGAAGGTAACGGTTATCCATTCATACGACACACTATGTATAGAAATATAAAAAATATGACGATATTCTCCGCTTCGTTGATTTTCCTGCCGTCCAAATGAAGAGAATTTTGAAACATTGCTTCACCCAAGATCGGACCATAACGGATGTTGTGTTTACACTGGCACGCACCAAATGAAGCTAACATAACGGTCCCTATCGCGTTCTAACAACAGACCGTTCTTATCTTCACTCCGAACTAAATACTTACTTACTCACTAAATACTTCCTAAACTTAGAGAAACGTGACTGAGATTGCATAAAAGTTTTCCGCACGCAGCAGGTGTGGCTTTAATTTGTTTTTGGGTGATTAAGAATGATAATTTGTTTTTATTGACCGAGCGAAGCGAAGGTCTCAGAGTTTACTGGCACAAATCGGCATTTGTATGTATGTTTGTATGTTTGTGTGTATATTTGTACGATGATAACTTGCGAACCGTCGATCCGATCTTCATGAAATTTTTTAGGCAAGTAGTTAATTTCAATAAAAAAAAAAAATAACGAATATGAGCTGAATAGGTCCAGGGGTTGTGAGGATATAGGGATCGCGAGGTTTCAGTACGCCGCGAACTACTAGTTTTATTTGAGTATGTACTTAAAGCGGCGGTTGACGCTTATTTCATTATTTAGTTTATTTTTGTCGTGGTAGGATTTTTTTGCAGAGTTCATCTGGGGAAGTACCTTAGCTAGTTATTTAACCGCCAAGCAGTAGTGTGCAACAATGACTTTGTTTTGAATTGAAAGACAATATTTCCAGCGTAATTACTGAGCAAAAAGAGATTTAACATCCTAACTAATATTTTATATTTGAATGTAACTGTGTCTTTCTATCTGTCTCACTGTCTGGGTGTCACGCTATAACGGCTAAATGGCTGTACGGATCAAGCTGATTTTTTGCATAGATATAGCTTAAGAGTCGGATACGGACACAGGTAACTTTTTTTGTAGGTCTACGCGAACGAAGTAGCGGGTAACAGCTAGTGTAACTTACAGAGTAACGAGCGCAGATATTATCAGGCGAGTGACTTAGTAGTCTTTTCACTACGTCAGATTTAAAAAAAGTTTTAGTTCTTTTAAAATTATAGCATATAAGTAGAGCTTATAGACTCGTTTGATTAGTCCGCCTGGGGAGTAGGAAAAAACTCGGAAATTTGTGTTTTCCTTGTACTTCGTCAAAATATAAATAACTAGTTTTTACCCGTGACTTCGTTTGAGTCTTTGTGATTAAATTTGATAAGGAGTTACTATAGTAACTCCTTATCAAATTTTATCAAGATCCGTTCAGCCGTTTAGTCATGATAACGCGACAGACATCCAGACAGAGAGACAAAGTTACTTATAGTTCGCTAGATGGCGTTGATGCGTTTTTTATGGACTGAGTAATGTAGGGAGTTCCGAATCGTGCAACCGAAGTTTTTTTCTCGAGACGAACGTATTTATTGAATATCTTGAAGCTTTATTGGTCCTGGTACGACTGCGGCTATATTCCTCTGAATTATAATATTAGTTAGGATTAGTTAGGATTAACACGAAAATTGCTATGTAGCTTAGCCAATGGTATGCTTATGATAACTGTCAGTTTTAAATGTATCACTCAGTATTTCTTTTTTCTTTTAAAATTTTGTAAATTCGCGAAAGAGATAGCCTATCGGGGAAAGCCTTTTCGCTCTGTACGTACTTTATATAACAATGGACAACTTTCACGCAACAATAGATCAAGTGGACACGTCGCCCTCCATCTCACTAATCTAAGTAACGAACATTATGACACTTGGAATGAATCACGTCTATTAATTATATTCTCGTATTACGTACGGTTTTGCAAGCTAGAGTGGCGCGTTCGAGAAACGACGTGCTACAGTAAACACATGCGAAGTGAAGTAAAATATTTCACTTCGATATTTCTCTTTTTTTTTTGTTTTTTATTTCACAAAAAAGTCTCAGTCATAGTCTAAGTCAAGCAAAGTAAGTCACCGACTATAGTTTCTGTCACATCCGGTGATCTTTAGAGGAACATTTTCATTTATAGGAAACTAGTTGTTACCCGCGACTTTGTTCGTGTACACGTACAAAAAAAACGTAGCTTATGCCCGTCTCCGACCTTTAAGATCTATGCAAAAATTCAGCTCGAGCCGTTCAGCCGTTGAGCCGTGATAACGTGACAAACAACCAGACAGAGAGACAGAGACACAGGTAGACAGATAGAGAGACAGAGTTACTTTCGAATTTGTAATATTAGTTAGTGTGTTTCTTTCTTAATTCCATTGCAGTGTATTACAGCATGTCTATACGCGCGCTAAAATCATCATCATCGTCAGCCAGATGGCACTTACTGCTGAATAAAATGTTTTAAAAATAATGCTTTTAGAACACCATACTGAACGATAATCTCCCATTTTGCATCTACCGGTGGCCCGCAGCTTTCATAATATCGTCAGTCATTCTAGTGTGAGGCTACGCTGCGTCTTTCGGTTCGTGGTTGCCACTCAAGAACCTTTCTTCTCCGTCGGTTAAGGGGTCTTCGAGCGAATTGACCTGCCCATTGCTACTTCAGCTTGCAAACCCTGAAAGCTGTGTCAGTTACTTTGGTCCAGCGAAGTATGTCAGCGAATATCCTCGTTCCTGATTTTATCACGCAGAGAAACTCCGAGTTTAGCTCTCTCCATTGCCTGCTGTCAAACTCTGCTGGGCTAAAAACAAGTTATGGCATTTGAAACATTATTTTTTCTGCTATATGTTCTTTTTGAACTTAATGAGTATTCAATTAATTATTACTTGACGCATCAAAATAATCACGTTGAAAGTTCAGAAACAAACAAAACGTAACGTTAAAATATAACATCGTAATCTATCTCCGTTATAAAAGTTAGGCACTTGTCTCACCGCCGACGAGGAAGCGACGAACTATAGACTATTTTTTAGCTCAAGGTATACTAGATGTAGATCCCGTGTGAATAAAATAAACATATTATATTATTATCAATGATTGTTCACACATACTGCCGGCGTGAACTCTTGCTCCATTAGTGTGTCGTAGTTACAAAGATAATAATCGCTAAGCGATGGTGGCTTGGCGGTTAGAAAACTCGCCGATACACTCCCAACGGGATTTCTCTACAACAGTACGAGTAATCGCCCGTCGCACTTGTGTACTCGCTTAGTATTATAGCCCAGCAACAAAACTATCGGAACTATACACTTGCTTCGCTAGCTCGTTTCTAGCTCTACTCGCTTCTCGTTTATGTTCGTCGGTGGGACAATGATCCCAAACAAAGCTCTTACGTGTCACGTCGGTTCTTAATTAAGGCAGTGACTTTCTTAATAGAATGCTAATGCTTGACTAGTTTTGTTTACAATAATCGCGCAACCATTGTTGTAAGACTGACAGAATTAGGGTTATGTAATAACCAGCTTTGCTTCGATGAAGATAGCTGTAGATAGAGGGTATGTTGTAAAGAACAATGGTACAGTCAAATTTTAATACGAACAAAATAATTGATTGAAGCTATCGTCTACGAGTCTAAGGGAACAAACCGGTATTTAGGTAGGTGTTTGTAAATATATTTGTTTGACAATAACTTAAACACTGTATATTCGATCTTCATGAAGAGACAAGTATAAAAAAAAAAAGAAACAGTCGACTTAAGAACCTCCTTTTTTGGAAGTCGGTTAAAAATAAAGTTCAATATGAGGAAAATCGGTTCAGAGGCTGTGAAGTTATCAGAGTCGCGAGCGCCATTTTGATGGTAAAAACTTTAGCAAAATATCATTGAATGACATATAATTTTACGAATCGCATTAACCGCTTTTCGCAACTCTAAGAACTTAATTAAACTTAATTAACTTATAAAGCTGTTATCGCTCACCATCTGACACCTCGAGATTGAAAACATGTTCAATTCGATAGCGGTAAGTAAGTAACTTGTAAGTAACGCACCCATTTAACACGCTCGATTTATCATCTTCATCAGCCAGAAACGTCAATTGTTGACCTAGTCTTCCCTGAGATTTAGAATACTTTACTCCTATAAAATATGTATGTATATTTCAATTTTCGAAAGTATTTTTTTTTTTGTTTTTTTGTATAATGTATTTTTATTACAAGACAACCTTTTTACTTTTTTTTGTTGTGTATTTGCAATTTTCGTTTCTTTTTTCCTTGCTTTGGTCAATGAGGCTAATGGTTTCATTTATTTATCTTATTTTGATTTGTATTCCGTGCTGCGCATTGAAATCCTGTTCTGTGAATTTTACCTTCTCCCGAAGCCTTCGCGCTATTTGTTATATGAATTGGTCTTCCCCCTCTTCGTTCTTTTTAATATTAGTTAAAGTTTTTAATCAAATCGTTATGACAAAAAAACCTTTATCATGTAGAGCATCTGTCGTGAGGAGTTTTAGCGGGAACGTGAAGAAGTAATTGTCGCGTCATTGTATTATTTTACAAAACTTGTGTTATTTCGAGTGTTAGTGTGTAAAAACGGTGGATTTTGTTCGTGAACATGCACGAGTGTCGGTGAATGTGGCATAATGTCGTGAAACGTGATTTTTCTTATTGTTTTTAAAACTCCAAAGAAGGCTCTAGTAAAGTTTTAACCACATTACTGGCACATGATTAGTTCACAATTTATTTACCAAAACCAAACAGTGAGAATTCTGTGACCAAAACTTGAAAATATTGATATCATACTTGACACTAGCAAATGCGCAAGACGTGCGACGCCAAAATCCGCAGAGGAGAAAAAAAAACAACATGGTCATGACATGTATGCATGGAGCAATGGGGCCTGTGTTGCTATAACCATGTGTGTATGAGTAAGTAAAACATCAAGAAATCTCTTCAACGTTTGTACCTCTTCGACATGAGATGCAGTTCTTTCTAGTTATCTTAAAATGAAGTTACACCATTAACATTTCAATGGGTTATTTAGTGACAATAAATAGCTTCCGGAGATTAACTTGTAAAACGTTTCACGAAGAGTCGCTAAAGACGTCATAAAATGCACTACGATGTGTTAACACTTCGTTCTATGTCGTATAGGCCGCGTATTTCAACAGTGCTTAACAAAAGTAATGGACGTTTTTTCGAAAGACATGATATGTAGGTATCTTTGCTGTGAAATTTAATATTATATAATTTTATACTTCGCCTGAAAAATAACAAAACATGACACTGCCTGATAACAAATATAAAGCCAAAATATAATATTATATAAAAAGCTCGAAATTGCTGTTTTGGCGCCAACGTGAAAAAGCCATGTCGCGTTGACACAATTGATTTAGATTATGACGGAGACTTGTTTTTCTTGTGATGTACTATACTTCGTTTAGAATATTCCAAAACTTGACACTGTAGCTAAATACACCACGTGTGTAGCCAACTATACATAAAAAAGCTGGACATATAAAAAAAATGCATGAAATGCTTAAAATGTGTAAAGTGCATACATATTTTTTTTTTGTTTCTTCTCCTAAGAGGTTTTTTGGCGTCGCACGTCTTATGCATTTGCCAGTGTCAAGTATACATATATATTATCAAGTTTTGTTATATATTATCAAACAAGTCATAGTCCCAGTCAAAGGCTAGTAAAGCAAGTCACGGTCAAGCCCAAGTCATGCCCCAGTAAAGTGGTGAAAACTTTACTAGAGCCTTCTATGGAGTATGGGAAACAACATGAAAATTCACGTTTCACGACATTTTACCATTCACCAACACTCGTGCATATTCACAAATACTTAACGGGGAATAATTCACCCTTTTTACACATTAACACTCGAAATAACACAAGTTTTGGAAAATAATAAAATGACGCGACATGAATTCTTCACGTTCCCGCCAAAAAACTCGTGCATACATATTATATGGCATAAGGATGTGAAACAATGACGAAGGATGATGTGAAAGCAATCAAAATGCAAGAATGCGTTTCGAACGAAGGGGCATATCGCGTCCTTGACAGACTTGCAAAAATAATAAGAATGAATTCGAGTTTGTTCCGAACTGAGAGACCGGACGTCGAAGGTAAGCAGCTTTCTGTATGCCGGCGTTACTCCAGGGCTGCTTGATATAGACACGAAAGTTGTAGTCATTGTGTGAGAATAGGGTCGAAACCCGGACTTGAATGCAATAACTATTTTTACGGAGTTTTGGCGGGAACGTGAAGAATTCATGTCGCGTTTTTTTATTATTTTCCAAAACTTGTGTTATTTCGAGTGTTGCTGAATGGTATAATGTGAATTTTCGTGTTGTTTCCAAAACTGCATAGAAGGCGCTAGTAAAGTCTTCACCACTTTACTGGGGCATGACTTGGACTTGACCTTGACTTGCTTTGTTCGCCTTTGACTGTGACTATGACTTATTTGACAATGTTCAACAAAACTTGAAAATATATATGTATACTTGACACTGGCAAATGCATAAGACGTGCGGCGCCAAAACCCTCTTAGGATGAAAGAGAAAAAACTATGTTTACTGGATATACTATAGTGTAGTTGTGTCATCTTTTTCTCTCTTAAATGTTAGCTTCACACATTGTGTGAAGCCAGACATTTAGATTGACATTTAGCCAGTGTCAAGTTTTGTAATATTTCAAGTGAAGTAAAAGTATTTCACAATTAAAACTCAGTAATAGTCTAAGTCAAATGTAGTAAGCTACGGTAAAGTCCAAGTCATACCCCAGTAAAGTGATGGAGACTTTACTAAGGGTTTCTATGGAGTTTTGAAAACAACACGAAAAGTCACGTTTCACGACATTATACTATTCACCAACACTCGTGCATGTTCTCGAACACCCAATGAACAAAAATCCACCATTTTTACACATTAACACTCGAAATAATACAAGTTTTTGAAAATAATATAATGACGCAATATGACTTCTTCACGTTCCCGCCAAATCTCAATATCAACATTTATTTAACCTATAAGTATAAAAAAAATTAGTAAATCAGAAATTGGTATAAGTATACAAATTTATGGATGCAGCTTCAAATCACATTTTTGCAAAGACTTTGTATGGAAATGTTAGTTTACCAACCGCAGAGAACGTTTAATAGTTTTTTTTGCTCCTTGAATTGTTTTTAGAGCGTTTGCCAACCCTATTAATAGCATTGACTGAACTATCAAGCGTGCTCGTGGGCGGGATCCACTCGATCCTACTTTCATTCGAGATGTTACACCGATACACGCAAATCCTGATTATGCAATTGTATCGATGCGTTTTGCAATGCATAATGTGCTTACTTCTGATACAGATTTATGGTTAGCACGCTGAGTAGCCTTAAGATGGTATTTCGAGAGAAAGATAGCGCTATACACTTTCGCGCGCAGATAAAAAGAGATGGTCTTAGCGCACGCTAGTCAATAAACCAGATAATTTATAATTGCATCTTTTATTAAATCCACTTTATTATATGCAAATATAAATGAATAATAAAAAGTTGCGTTTGTCCACACTGTGGGCGAAAGGGACATTTATGTAGTGTTCGTCAACACTGTGAACGAACGGAACTTTTTTTTCCCGATCGTCAACACTGCTAACGAAAAGGATGTTACCGTGCGGGAAGTACGCGAAGTGTGAACGAGCCGCAAAACTTAGTAGCGTTCGTCAACACTATCAACGAACGGAACTATTTTTATCCCGATCGTCAACAGTGTGGACGAAGGGGTGTTACCGAGCGGGAAGAACCCGATCGCTCAAGTATTTATATTCCATTGGGCAATTATATTTTACTTGAGATACGATTTTAGCACCTTTAAAATGGCCCAGCAAATCAGCCTTTTAAGACAGATTTCATTATACTTAACCCTCTTTTATTCTCTTACTTTTTGCATCTTCTTTCACACTCTTTGGCGAAACTTGGTTGCTAGGTTACAACGAGCTGCAAACAGACAGCGGCGGAGCCGAATTCAAAGCGCCATTTTGAAAGTAAAAACGTATCTTAAGTAAAATATCATTGCCATTGGGTAACTCGGACCTCAACTCGTAACGCGGCATCTATAAATAATCTGTGTCTAGACTATAACAGCTCCAGATAATTAAACAGAAACTGAGATAAACTCAGAAAATTATGAGGCGGGGTGTCGGCTAAGTGAGGGTTACCCTTGTTCCTTTAGAAAACGAAAGTGGACTAATAAGGAAGTTAATTAAACGGTAGCTGCGGTTGATGGAGGCTTTATACTTAGTTTAAAGTACTCTCTTTCGGTTTTGGTAGGTTTACTTTTTACCCGACTGCCGAAGAATGAAGGGTTATGTGGATGTTTCTATCACAGATCACATTAAAAACCGCTTTACGAGATACGTATGAGGAAAGCGTGGGTTGAGGTGTCGCGACCAAGCGTTCTCATTGGCTATCTCAAGGCTTAGTCTACTCGCGATTAGCAATGAACCAATGAGATAAAATGTTTATAGGTGTATTTAGAAAGATGTGTGGTGCGCTTTGATCGTCTTGAGTGCGTAATCTAAGTGTGATCTGTGGTTTGTTAACTCCTATCTGACCTACATTTTTAAGGCTTGACCGACTTTAAAAAACTACCGATTTAACACCGATTTTAAAATGTGGTGTGTTGTTAGAGTTTCCTCAATCCTGGGGCTCCATTTTTGAATTTCTCGTATCACCTTCCCAAACAGCTTTTTTTTTTTTTTTTTTTAACTTATTGACGAAACGAGCAAGTCGCTCACCTGATGTTAAGCTTCACGCCTGCTAATAGCCAGAATTCAGTGCCATCCAGAATTTTGAACTTCAATAGCTCGAAACCATGAGTGCCAATGCACTGCGCTCGTCAACATGAGATATTAGATGTTAAATCTCTTTATGCCCAGTAATTACGCTGGAAACATTACCCTTCAATTCACAGTAATGTTTGCGCACTACTGCTTGGTGGTTAAATAACTGGCAAAAGTGTGTTACTGCCCCGGCGGACTCTGCAGAAGAGCCCTACAACTACAAAAGTTATATGTAGTGATATATATAGTTATGCGGATAAGTTTTGTTCTTGTCAATAAACAAGCGAATGTTTCGTTTACGTTCTAGCGATTGACTGAATGGAGTTGAGTAAGGTTGCTCAACTGAAATGAAACATTGCGGTGAAGTGTGGTAGGAACTTTAGTTATGTTCATGACTTGCAACTCGCGTGTAAGTTAATTAACCACGTATATTGACAAACCGGCCTCAAATCACTGCTTCAAAATACCTAAGTATTGATGCTTATGTACTTCCATTACGCTATTAACTTATTTATAGCTATAACTTTTTCACTTAGTTTTTCTGAGTTTGTAACTGGTTCTTAGAAGATTCACGTCAATAAAGCATTGTGAACCATTTATTCTTAAGGCTAGTTGTTACCGGCGACTTCGTTCGCGTGGACATAAAAAAGTATCCTATATCCGTCTTTGTGGCATACAATAACTCCTTATCGAATTTGATTAAAGCACACCGCCTACTTGTACATACAAAAGGCGCCAATTATTTCCCACCCCTAAACGTTATCCAATTACAATGTTTATTTTTTTTATATTTTATATCTACGCCGTGAAAAACTATGCTGAAACAAAACCTATCAGCGTAAAAGATTATTTGTCCAAGCCATTTACACCAACAAATAAAAGATTTCGATAAGATTTAGGGGTTGATAACAATTGCTAATTCCATCAATATAGGTAAATTTACCAACTTTCTCTATCGCAACAAGTGGTACAAAGCGAAAGCTATACAATTTTCAAAGACATACTGCGCAAAAAACTCGCTGCAGGACATCCCTTTCAAAAACGTAGCTCTTGTCGGTAGTAATTTCCTCGCTTGAGGGTCTCCTGCCAAGCCAGCATTTTCACCTTCTTGTACGACATGACATCTGCCTTCTCCTGTCCTCCTCTTCCCGGCCCTCTCTTTCTTTCTATCTTTTCTTCTATAATGGTTTACATTAGGTACCAGGTGACCAAACATCGTCATTATAATTTGGTATCGCTCTTAGTAGGTTTTGCTCCCATGACGTTATGCCTGTTTTTTCGAGGACATTTAGCTCTGAGAACCTGCTCCGAATTCGTTATTTTGAAGCATTTTTTTTAATTCACTGGTGAGTTCTTTGGCCAGTGATTATCACTTTACCGCGGGGATGATTTGAGGAATATAATCCAACATTATACTGTTGGATTTGTGTCCAACATTATACTGCTCAAATCAACCCCAACAAGTTGCTAAGACATTATTTTCTATTGTAAAAAAAGCTTTTATTTCACATAAGCTCACATTTTTTCCCTTTTTCGGTATTTTTTCTTTAAACATTTTCAGTTTAAGAGCTGGAGGGAAAAGTGGAATGAAAAAATACATAATACAAAAATACAATCACCCCAAGCCGTCGAGAAACTCGGTACCGGCCCGAACGGCCCAGCCGGAGGCCAGTGTTGCCCTATGCCCATGCCATTATTTACCATTTGCGTAAATGCTTGTGAGTTAGATGGAGCTGGCTATTATAACAGTTTTTTACAGTTATAACAAGCAAACAGTGTCAAAATAACTTCTCGTTAGGAAAAATGTAAATTAGTATGACATTTGGAAATTACCCAACAGTTTTCTAAGAATAAGACATGTCTTCTTACGAGGCAGCTCTTGATCATCTAAAGATAATCTTAATAGTTTCATTTACCACTAAGTTCGCGCTTTAATTTCTGTTTCCTCATAATGACGCTATTAGTTGCAGTTTACGGATAAGCAGAAAGTGGATCTTAGGGAAGCACAAAGCAACAATAATAAAACTAACCAATTATGGAGTCACAGCGCAATACTGGCTATCAAGAGCTCGCAGTCTTCTTGTAGTTGCGGAGATGGCACACTGACAGATTGGGTAGACGCTTTTTGTCGTGTGAAAATTGTAAAGGGAGTTTAGACTAGCAAATAAAAAGACACAGTATCGCTGACAAACGTCTTCATACATTTAGAAAAATATGAAAAATAGATATAAAGAATTTAAAAAAAAATTATAATCGGGCCAATCTACATATTATTATGCAAACATACGAATAATAATACCATTATAGTATGCAATATATGATGATCAACAATCACAAAAAAGCTGATGTGGTATTTCTACTTAGTTGTACAGACGAAGATTTAGAGGGCGCAACTCCGTTGCAATCCAACGCAGCCGCTTTTCTTTATGAACGTTTCTCCCACGTCCCATCAAAAAGGTCAAAAAAAACCGGGAAGAAATTTTATCACAATGTTCCGAAAATCCCAAAAAAATATTTAAAATGTTGTATATCTATAATACATAGACGTGATAGTAAAATACAAAAAATATAGTATACATTTTCCACAACGCGCGAATGCGCTAGCCATATAGGTTTCTCGTGGGTAACGCAGTCTAGGCTTTTCTCATCGACAATAATGCTTATGGACTCCGTTAAATTGCACTCTCGCATTCTCATTGACTTTCAACAGATTTATTTCATATCGAATAACTTTGTACCGCGTATGGACAGCGGCGCGAGAAATATGAGGATAGCTGGTACAAATTACTCGTCTTGAGCTTAGCCTTGAAACAAAAAACCTTACAGGTACCACCGACTACTGGCTTTAGGTATGTCTTCTTTAGTACTGTCTCAAAGCAAAAGCTCATAAAGAACTTAAAACGTTGGTTAAAAGATTCATTGTGACAAAGTGTTACTTAGTCAATCTGAGTTTGTAGGAATGTTTTCCGTCAAATTGATTGCTGTCTATAAAGTAGCAAAAAACGTTTGTTTTTACTACTGTCTACATTCTTAACGTGTTATGCAAATAAACTTTGATTTATTTGGGTATTCAAATATTACAGCAATTAAAAACTACAAGGAGGTCGTAATTGTATTTGCTCAATAGTTACCCAAACAAGTTATCAATGTCATATTCGTAAAAATGAATTAATTAAATCGATAAAGTTTTACTATCGAATGATTGATGAAGGAAAATCAATTTGGCGCCTTCAAAATATGCGCCTATTAAGTAATGGTTACGCACCTTAAGTATCGTAAGCTTTGGCCGATCAGTCATAGTTGACGGTGAAACCATTAATATGCTGTTGACTGGAACAGAAATGAGAAAGGACTTCCCGTTACATGATATGCTATAGATGTCTATTTGAACATGTTGCTATACTAGTAGTTCGCGCCGAACTGAGATCTCGCGACCCCTATATCTTCACAACCACTGAGCCGATTCAGCTCATATTCGAACTTAAAAATTGTATTGAAATGAACTACTTTCATGAAGATCGGATCAACGGTTCGCAAGTTATCATCGGACAAATATACACACAAACATACAAACATACAATAAATGCCGATTTGTTCCAGTAAACTCTGAGACCTTCGCTTCGCTCGGTCAATAACATTAATCGTTTCAACACTGATATTGTAGCGGAAATTGCAGAGATAAGAGAAAATAAAAAATTGGCAAGATGTGCGGGTTGGACTTGGTTGTTGTTGTTGGAGGAAAGCGCGAGTTACGGGGACTGCGACCAAACGTTCTCATTGCCTTTTTAGGTGTGTTTTTACCGATACGCTTAGTTCGCCCTGAGTGCAGACTCTAATAAAGGCAAATCGGTGCAGCGTAACATTTGCACTGACGCAACAAGGAAATTTTTATGGAGCGACCTTTCTAAGCGCTCACTGCACCAGTTAGTAGAAAGTAGTGCCCAGGGCGACAGGAACCGACCTTTAGTGACCGACCTTTAGCTATCGTGGACATATTGTAAGTGTACGACCGGCGACCCCGGCAGCACACAATACATGAGGCCAGGTCACTGCAACTTCATCGCGATTAGTGTAACATTAGATCATGGAGCGGAATGAGGTATCATGCTGAGGTGGGGCCGGTTTGTGACAAAAAAAAAAACAAAATAGGTGTTTGTTGTTTTTTAATTGTAATTTTCCGAGCGAAGCGAAGGTCTCAGAGTATACTGGGACAAATCGGCATTTGTATGTATGTTTGTGTGTATATTTGTCCGACGATAACTTGTGAACCGTTGATCCGATCTTCATGAAATTAGGCAATTAGTTCATTACAAAACAATTTTTAAGTTCAAATATGAGCTGAATCGGTCCATGGGTTGTGAAGATATAGGGGTCGCGAGGTCTCAGTTCGCCGCGAACTACTAGTTATTTATCTTTTAAGTTTTGTTTTGTTTTTGTGTATGTGTTTTGCATTGTCTACTGTCTATTGAATAAAGGTGGTTAAAAAAATTCTCTTTAAAATGTCTGTCCATACTAAGGTTGCCTGGAAGAAATTTCTTTAGGCGATAAGGCTGCCCATTATACTGCGGATATTTAATTATTGTTTAATTTTAATTGTATTTTCGGGGTTTAATAAAGTTATATTGTATTGTATTGTGGTTCTACAAGGACGTACGAAATTGAATAGTCTTATATAGAAAGGGTATACTAAAACGAACGGTGCTCATTGTACTGGGGTTCTATTTTTGAATCGCTCGTATGATTATCGCACGAAAATATCACGCAAATTGAAAGTTTTTCTATTGATAGAGGCAAATTTGAATGGCTCAAACCACTTGTGCTTGCGAGTGTATTGATTATTTGAAACAAGAAAAGATTATTAGAAATTCAAAATGGTATGGTCCATTTAATGTACATAGTATTTTTCCAATGAGTTTTAAAGTCTCTTTAACCGTAGTCTGATGACTTAATGAGTATTAAAGTCCTTGGAATCAGACTATTACGATTGTGATATCAAACACGATATTTCTACTTCAAAATTTAATTTTAGGTAGTTGTAGTCTGTATGTATTTTGCTTAGGCAATAAAGGCACTTGCCCTATTAAAAAAAAACAGAAAGAGCCCGTAGTTTGCTTACTTAGGTCACGGGTTGAACTTTGTCTTTGTAAGGAAGAGCAATGGTCGGCTGTGGGATGTAAACAAGCGAGACGGATTAACCGCAATAACTCAGGCCTAAGATTTGTACTAATCCTTGTTGGAACAAGAAAGACATCCTCTGTTGGTCAACAGAGTTCATTGTTCCTCAGAACTACCTCTATCCTCTATCAGAACTATCAATCAAATTGTTTTATTTGTATTGCTTTGCTCTGGTGGAAAAAGGTTTAATAAAGGGTTTACATATTCGTTGAAACGAGGGATGCGCATGTTTCAAAATACACACTACACTCCACGCTACACCATTAAAGCTTTCGTGGAAATACACATATATTAATTCTGTGTAAAAAAAGCTTGACGATTAAAATAAAATATAATAAACAAAACGGGAATAAATATATTTATTATCGCTAGATACATCTAGGTTGTAGTTAGCATAGTTGAGTAGGTTAGCTTTAACCGTGCTACAGCTTAGCTACCTCGCACATCTCTAGTGGAAAGACAGCCTTAAATGTTTACCTACCTAGACCCAAACTGTCCGGTAATTGAACCTGGTACCTCCTGCACATAAAGCAGACGCGCTACTAACTAAGCTACGAAGATCATCACAGATAGACTCTACATAGTATATTATGCGGCTTTTGATGAAGCTGTAGAAGAAATCTAAATGATTTTAGATTAGTGGTGTAACTCTACAAACAGTTCCTAACCGTATGCATGCAGTGTCATAAAAATTTCTAAGCGCTCATGACGTGGATTGACTCGAAACAGCCTTTAAATGTTGGATATCGACAAAATTTGTCAACGGATCCAGGAGACCAATTCAAAATATGCGTTATGTCAACTGATCCCGCGGGTAAGATTCGAGCGGGGTCAAGTTGACCTAAGAGTCGAATATTCAGTCTGTCAGCGCATCCATGTTTCAGTTAACATTAAACTGGAAGATATAAGAACCACCCAGGCTTAGTTGGCAGTAAGTCTTGAGAGAAGGAGCTCCCAAGTTTGATTTTCGTCCAGACAGATGTTCGAATTATAAAATTGAAATATCTGTTTTTTAGTCTAGGTGTATACATTTTACAGTATATCACTAAATAGTGCAAAATTTATACCGTGTTGAATACACGATCCAAGCGAATTCGACCAACACGTGAGGCTACCATTTCTCTCCGATAACGCTAGTCGAGGATAATATTCTATGAGTAGGCGTGATCATCGGTCACGTATTGGCCTGAGTTATAACCCGGGAACCATATATAAATCTAGAACCGACCTGAACATAACTCGCCCACGTGTGAGTATGCCTTAATGTAGAGATTAAGTTTCGTTGTTTGTTTCCCTTTGTGGGTTTCTGAGGAGCACTTTTACTTTTTCCCTCTATGGACACTTATTGCGTGAAGGTATGACGTCACGTGTCGTCTTTAGTGCCAGATGGTTGATTACTGATGTGAAGATAGGCTGTTTTGTTTTTGCCAACTGCCTAAGAAGGAGGGTAATGTTTTTGGGTTATATAAGTATCTAACATGTGTTCATATATTGACCGATTTTGACGAGAGAGATGTCGGCGGAATTCATTTTTATACGTCCGGAGTGACAAAGGCTACATTTTGCAGCCGGTTTTTTTTTAAATTTTAATAGAAAGTTTTTTTAATAATTAAATTGAATGAGAAAATTAATTTGACTGTTATTCAAATGGAAAGATTACCCTTTATAGATTCCGCATTCAGGATTATCGAAGTGCACACGAATCAGTCGCTTGGGTAACTCTCATTGGTTCATTGCTAGGCGTGATTAGGTACGCGTCACCTTGAGATATTCAATAGAAACGCTTGACACCGTGTAACTCGCGCTTTCCAACTTTAATACGTAGGTATCTTTAAAATCTGCGTACTTCTTCAGTTCTAGTGAATATTCAGTTCAATTCCAGTGAATATTCAGTTCAGTTCTAGTGAATATTCAGCGCACCGACAGTTAACGTAGTCCAGTTTGTGTGATATCGGAGATTTGTTGAGCTTCTGGTTCCGCAAACATTGTCTAAGCCAGTAACCACGCCTCAGGTTAGATCATTCTGTCAATAGTAGCTGTTGTCATATTCGAACGAATTCCGCTTTCAAGACTATAATTCTCCTCGGTGCGTAAATTCAAATCGAGTACCATTGTACTTCTAGTTATGAAAATTACTTTATACAATGGTTGCGTTTTAGCTTTCCTTTGGAGACAAGGTTGTGCGTATACCAAGATTTCATTATGCAACTCTTAGAGTTTGAAAGCACTGTAGGCGCGGTCTAATCCCAAAAACCACAACAAGTGGTATTTTAGCACCTAGTTCGAAGTGATGAGGTTAGATAGTTAGGTGCAAAAATACTGCAGGTAAAATATAAAACTAAAAATACGTTAAACCGAATATAATTCCGAAAAATGTCTTAATTACAAAATAATAACTCGCAAAATGACCCCCCGAAAAAAACCTTCTGAATAGAAATGCTCTGAATTTTCAACGGTAACAACATACTTTCCTCCGAATACTGAAACGTTTGTTAACTTTGACGACAGATTAACTCTATTTCTGCCTTTGTCATTTGCTTAGTGCCAGACAAAGGCAGCATTAGAATTAATCTGTTGTCAAAGTTAATGAACGTTTCAGTATTCGGGGGTTTATTTTACAAAATTAAATAGCCAGGCTACTATTATATACGTTGAATTACCTAGTTTTTTCAATTGATTTGAATGTTTCGGATAATTGACAAAAAAAAACACAATTTCCCGTTATTTCACCAAGTGTGACCAAGAGGTTTGAGCGGATGCAAAACTAATTTCAAATCGTGATCAGTCTGCGGATTTTAATTTATATCAATGTTATACTGAAGTTCAAATATGTAAATACCTTAAGTAACGTATTTACTTGTGATTTCTATGCTTAAGTGACGTTGACTTAGACTAATGAACTAAGAAATTCCTGTAACGATAGTTGTAATTTGCATAAATATAAATACATATATAACTAATGATATCCAAAAGAGAAGTAATATTACAAAAAGAAAAGCAAAATCAGTATTATGTTTTACGTCCGTCTGCTATGTCACTCCGGACGTAAAGAGGAATCCAACGACACCTCACTCGTCAAAATCGGTCAAGCCGTTTAGGCTACACAGGAGGTAATTATATAGGAACACAAAGATACATAGGTACTTATATACAATTAATTACATACATATTTACAAACACCCAAAAAACATGTGTTTGCATTTACATACAATGTGTTTGTAATTTTTCACAACAAGATGAAGTTAAGGATAGCCAAGAATTTCGCAGATAAAGACTAACTGACGAAAAGCATGCCATGCTCGATATGCTTATAGTACACTGAGGTAAAACCGAGCGGCGCAGATAGTTCATAAATATTTCTCAATCCTCAATATTAGAAATCACTATACGTGTAAAAAGCACTTGTTTGTTTTTTTACAATTTGTCAATAGTTGAATTCGTTTTCATGCAATAATGCGCGTAGGTTCTGGTGACGCAACCAACCAAATAAAGCATTGTAATGGATAAGTAATAATTTTTCGCCTTTTTTGTAATGTGGATGGTTCAATAAAGGGTGGGCTGGGGTGAAATGTGTACGGCTATAAAAGGTGAGCATATAAATTGATTTTGCAATTCATTTTGTGACATTCACCGCACACTATCTGGCCACATCATCCAAGCTGGCACAACAGCACAACAGCAGGCCAGCAGGCTGCAAAATGTAGCCAATGACTCTCCGGTCATCAAAGAAAAATCCAATGACGTCTCACTCGTCAAAATCGGTAACCGTTTCGCAATAACACAATAATAATAATAATTGGTAATACAGAAATTCACAAACATACACAGATACTTAGATATAACATACATACTCAGATACTTACATACACTCCAAAAACATTATCCCCCTTTTTAGGCAGCCTTCTCTTAGGTAAAAACAAAAAGCCTATCTCCATATCAGTAATCAACCATCTTGCACTAAAGACGACACGTGACGTCATACCTTCACGCAATAAGTGTCCATAAACGGAATAAGTATCCTAAGTATCCGCCATAACTATCCTCTTTCATGGACAGTCAAGTAAAAGTTTCCCAAGTTTGACATAAAAGCATATCTACTAGTACTAACTATTTAACTGATTTGTCACACATTTAATTTCACTTATTTCCCAAGAAAAAAAAAGTTATTCGCATGAAGTGCTACATCAGGCCCTAGTAAGATCCTATGGATGTCCCAATGCACATCAGCCACAGAGGTATGTAATCGTGAGCTTTTTAGTGGGAACAGTCGTTCGTAACCCAGCTGCATGACTAGACGAATATGATTGTATGAAAATTTAATTTCTTTTAATTCACGACAAATTTATTTAAATTTATATGAATTTATTGTTTATATGGTTGTATCTTTATTCACTGTACCTTATTGACGACTTGTAGCTTTGCTACCAATAAATATTTCATTTGATTTCATCCCAATACAGCCAGGAATCTTATCTTTCGTCATCGAAGCCCATGTGATTGTTTGGGCCTGCATCAATGATTGAACTTTGTATTAAAATATTTATATATATATTGTTTTTTAGAAAGTACCACATGTGAATGTACTCGCCTAATTTAACAGCACGTTTTCTAACAAGCGTTAAAATCGCTAATGCTCACAAATAATAGCCGAAGAATGGTTACGAAACGAATTTAAAAGCCATCGTGGTTTTAGTGAAAAGGAAACAGTAAATTTACGGCTACGAATTTAATCAGAACACTGGAATGCTGGTCTCATAACTGAACGATCCAATTCTTTACTGCTCTATAAATTGTGAGCTTTATTATGATTGTTTCAAAGGTCAGTATAGACTACAACATAAGGATGTTGGCTGTTTAGTTTTCTCTTAAAGGGTATCGTTTACTGTCATAGAGTAATGGGGCCATAAAAACGTGTGACGAGATGCCCTCCTGCAGTGTGAGGTCGAGTTTATGACGCCTGTTCCGTGGCCACACCGAGCTTGCATTAAATATAAATACAGGGTTATTTTAGTTAGCCAAAACTAACACACCTTTAAAAAAACGTTGTAATTTTTTAACTTTCACCCACACCCCTATTCCTTCTAATTATAATTTTATTGACATTTAGAGCATTTTTTTTTTTATTGTGGAAAACAAATAGATATAATTATTAAAAGTCGTGAGTGGGTATGATTTAAAAAGCTGCTGCGTGAGGTTTTTAGTTAATTAAAAATAACCCTGTATAACATTATAAAATTAACTATTTTATAAATTGTATCATATCCGGTGTAGTTTTAATCATAATAAATAATAATAATTAATATAGTTTATGAAATTAATGACAGAGGCCGCTATGGTTTTAATTGAGTAATCAAGTGTAACTAATGAGAGAAAATGAAACTAGTAAATATACTAGTTGTGCCACGCGGTTTCAGCACTGTTTTCTAGTTTTTCCTTTTACATAGTTCTACTAGACTATTAGAAGACTATTACAACCACTAGGCCGTAGATTTAGGTAGTTAGTTGGATCTGTGGGAGGTCCGCAAGGGGAAGAAAGGTTCTTGACTGGCGACCACGAACCGGAAGACGAAGCGTGGGCAGGCCTCCCACTAGGTGGACCGACGACATTGTGAAAGTCGCGGGCAACCAGTGGATGCAAGTGGCACATTGCCGGTCGGTGTGGCGGTCTAAGGGGGAGGCCTATGTTCAGCAGTGGACGTCTTCTGGCTGATAATGTACGTAATGTAATGTTATGTGGGAGGACTGATTGTATCAAATAGGTAATAATAATTTAAAAAAGGTGTGGTACTTCTCCAGGCGGACTCTACAGAAGTACTCTACTACTACTAAAAAAACTATATCTTAAATTTTAGAAGACTAGTAAATTTCCATGTAAACCAAAAGAGATCCAAAAGAGATCCAAAAGATCTATTCCTCGAGATATATCCCGTGATGGTGATCCGGGAATTGCGTCCCATTATACGGCAATTGTACAGTGGTGCTCTCCGTTGCAATCTCTACTAACTGCGTGTATCGCCATTGCGGAACTGGGTTCACAAGTGTGCAGTGTGCTTACTTGTGAACCCAGCATACGGTCAGTACTATGCACAGATCACACTAGATACCGCATTACGAGATTCGTTGTTCCAAAAAGTCACCAAAGTTTGAGGAAGGCGCGGGTCGCGGGGAGTGCGACCAAGTGTTCTCTTTGGCTATCTTAAGATTACGCCTACTTGCGCCTAACAATCAACCAATCAGAGTAATTTCTTATAAGTGTATTTAGACTGACGTTGGTGCGCTTCGAGCACCCTGAATTCAGAATCTAGGGTGTCACCTGTGGTACTATGTGATATCCTAACTAATATTATAAATTCAGAACTTCCTCTGTGTCTCTGTCCTAGTGTTTGTCGCGTTATCACGGGTAAACAGCTGTACGGTTGAGCTGAATTTTTGATATAGCTTAAGGGTTGGAGACGGACATAGGCACTTTTTTTTATATTCACGCAAACGAAATCGCGAGTAACAGCTAGTAATAATATACGTCAATGCAAAGAGGCTTTAAATTTATATGATATTGATAGGCAATTCTATAAGAGTTCTATAAAATAAGCTCATCAATTATCTATGCCAGTTCATAAATTAATCTATTAAAATACTCAAACTATATTAGGAACTTATTAAATGAACGAGATCCTAAGATTACTAAGCAATGATTGATGACGACCTACTAAATAGTTTAAAATGCCTTTAGTAATGTGTGATTTATTGCAATCAAAATGTATCTTAGCTCAATAAGAATACGGCGCTTGGAAAGGGACAGTCATTTATCAGGATAAGCTTTTTTGAAAGATTATGATTTAAACTGGTTGGTATGAACAAGTATCTAATATAATTATTATGTATCTTCATTTTGGAACTGAACAGGAGGTGACTGTGATTCCGTTACATAATATTGTCCTCTCTCTCTGTTTGTTTACGCTAAAGTGGCTGAACATGTCTTGATGACATTTTGGCAAGGAGCAGTAGTGTGCAAGCGTTACTTCGTTCCGGATAGAAGGGCAATGGTTCCAACGTATGTAATTACTGATCATCATCAGCCAGAAGACGTCCACTGCTGAACATAGGCCTCCCTCTTAAAGCGCCACACCGACTGACAACGTGCCACCTGCTTACACCGATCTTGCGGACGAAAAGATTAAATTAATATCTCTGAGTGATGAACGCAGGACATTGCAAAGCAGTGTTGTGATCTGCTAGTTTAAAATACTGGATGCCATTGAACTGTTGTGGGCAACCTAAATGCTACCATAAGGCGAGCGACTTGCAAAACACGTCACTTCGTTCCATAAAAAAAACCTAATCACCTAAGCTATTAAACTAATTCAGATAATATAAATACACATTCGATTAGCAATAAAATTATAATAAGTCACAGAACAAGTAATTACAATAAGCATTGCAACTGCACTGCAACTATTACTGGAAATAGGAAATTAGAATCACCCACGCTTTACATGAGTGTGTCATAAATTAAATGTAAGACGTTAGGCGCCGACCTAGCGGGTTCGTATTACTTAGAAATATTAATGTATACTATGAATAATAATTTGTAATATACTACGACTATCTACCGCATTTTTTTTAATGTAGTAGGTCGAATTCTCTGCATAAATGGCAAAATTTGCTTCGATTTGTGCATGGTGTTTCTTAGACCACGACAATTGGCCTTCAAATCTTTGTCAATGTTATGATTTTTGATTAAGTATTAATTATTCATTAGATTGTATTTAATGAACAAATTTAACATTACAAGAATAATGCCAAAATATAACATAGTGTTGGTAAAAACTTACATACTAGATTGCAGATTTTTAATTATAGCTCTATGATTTCAAAATTGACATTGGAAAATAGACCAATCAGTGACCCCCATAATATGTATAACGATAAGAGAAATTGTCAAAATATTATTGCCTTATAATATCACTATAGTGGCCCCGTGAAATAACAATGACACTAAAAATAGACCATTCTATTGTAAGAAATGGAGCTGATTGACAATAAAATATACCGAACAATTATAATTTCACTAGTTAAATTATAATCACGGCTTTGACAATATACCTACTTGCGACATATATAATTACGGCGGGTTACAATCTTTAAGAAATGGGTTTTATTATCTTCAAAAAGCATACTGTAACCTTTATTGGAATTTGAATTCCACATGCGATAGGAAAATTATTAGAACTGAGCATTTTTTTTATGCCCGTTTCTTCGACCGCGCCGGTGAGATCGGTGTATGATTGTTGTAAAACATTGATCACACAGGCCTCCGGCCGTTGAGCAACAAAGGCCTAAAGAGCAGTTCGGGCCGTTACCGTGTTGCTCAATGGCGCAAAATGACAAACGGTTTCAAATTGACAAAAGAGCAAAATGTCCAAAGCTCACAATGACCAAGGAGCGAAATATCCAAACGCAATGCCTCCGGTAACTGGCTTCTATCCCATATTAATGTATAGGTACTTCCCGTTACCGGGAGCTGTCAGATCTCGGATCGGAGTCTTGTCATTGTTAACGTAAACTGGATAAATACATTCCATAACACGAAAAAACTACAATACGGTTAAAACCAAAAGATGCAACTAGTTATTTAAGAAACATTTGTGGAGGCGTAAGATTGCCCAACGCAACTGATATACTTTTATTAATTCTTTTAAAGTCGTGATAATTTTACGACTCTAAAGAACACGGTCTTATATTGTATTTTATATGATTTTTATTGGAAAACGAGGTAAAATATGACCGGATTTTGAATATTTAGGTATGCTTTTGTTTGCTTACTTTTCCTGGTTATTTATTATCTGAAGAAAATTATGATACAATCTAACTCATATTGTCGAAGATATGTGAAAACCAACTATATATATTTTTTGATTAAGAAATACACTATAAAGGAACAAAATTAAATACTGTCCTCTAACATTAAGTTTATTTAAAATTTGATGGTATGAGCCCTTAGTTCTGTTACAGAACTAAGGGCTCATACCATCAAACTTTATGAGACGTCAACTACAGCAGTGGATGTCTCCTGACTGATGATGTTAATTTTAATTTTGATTGCTAACAAAGTCTAGCTGAAATAAAGAGAGGCCTATCGTCAGCTGTAGATGATAACTGATTTTGAGCTGATGATGTCGATGGGTAGGTCTGGTGTAGGTGGGTGTGACATAAAACTGCGACCAGAACCACCAGAGGATGGGAAGCAACGTCCTCTTTATAAAAGGTGAACATTCGGAATCCCCAAGCCGCCTGCCAAGCGTGAGGATTATGGTAGCCACCCCCCAATTTGGAGGAAGCTTCGACCGGCAATGGACGTCTAAGAGCTGATATTATGATTATATTTATAGAAACTCTTTACTGTGAACACCAGAAAACCAAACTTGCGTAAAGAACAATCTTTTAAGCTAATGCTGTAACAGATGGCATTATCACTAAGAGTGATCTCTTCCAGGCAACCATTGGATGGAAAGGAATACATGCAAAGAATGGATTTGATTAAAATATAAAATTAAAATGGAGTTACTCATCATCGTCATCAGCCTATTATAGTCCACTGCTGGACATAGGCCTCTCCCACGCTACCCAGCCCGATCTTCGGCTTTTCTTTTCCAACTTCCAATTGTTCTACAAATACAGTCTCTCAATCGATTTTCAATGCGTCCTACGCTAAGTTTGCCGATTCGTGATCTCCACCAAAGAGAATATCATCACTACGCTTAAGCGACGGTACTTCTATAGAGAAAAATGAAAAAAATGCGATTGTATAAAACATGTACTAGATCAAGATAAACAAGATATCGATAGAACAAGACAGCAGATAGCCGCCTTTATTTCTAGTACACGTTTCATACAATTTCGAGTATTTTTTTTTTAGTAGACACTTGCGCCAGACTGGTCTCCACTCTATAACACGTCTACCCCAGATATTATCCACATAATATTCTAAGCACGGTTCGTTTTGCGTGTCGAGCTAAGTTTTAATTATGGTGACCTGAATACTTAGCCAGTAACCCGTATAAAATGTACCAAACTATAAAATGTCGGCTTGCATGATTTACGAAGTAGGTATGGTGTGAGCTTCTTTAGACCTAAGCTTTTTTATTTTAAGGAATAGTTTATAGTGAACAGTTTAGGTATACTTATAACTATTACATTACTAGGCTGTATTTTACTAGTAGTTCGCGGCGAACTGAGACCTCGCGATCCCTATATCTTCACAACCCCTGGACCGATTCAGCTCATATTCGAACTTAAAAGTTGTACTACTTGCCTACAAAATTTCATGAAGATCGGATCAACGGTTCGCAATTTATCGTCGGACAAATATACACGCAAACATACAAACATACATACAAATGCCGATTTGTCCCCGTAAACTCTGAGACCTTCGCTTCGCTCGGTCAATAAGTTCTATTTTAAGTTTTTTAAGTGAACTCACAGGCCAACGTGCTCAATCTTAGATCACATCGTCGCTTTTCATCAAGTGAGTTGTGGTGAACAGGTGAGTTGTTGTTTTATTCTTTCTTTATTTCAAATTAAACAGATAATTTACAGAGAAATCCAACTCATTACGTGCTGCAACTAAGATGGGCAAGGACCACAGTGTGAAATCTTGCCATCTTATCGAAAATGAGAGAGATAATAGATTATGATTTTAGAGATTATATCTCAGTGACTGTGGCTAGCGCGTTCGACGTTCGGTATGCCAAATCTCGGTTCAACTCTCAACAATTAGCTCGAGCTAATTATTGGAGAAGGAAAACGTTGTGAGGAAGCCATGGGGGTACGGTACTTTCTAGTACTAGGCTAGCCAGCTACCGATCTCAGGTTGAAAAGCCGTCGCATAGTTCCTACTTGTTGCATTCCGATTGCTTGGCTTGAGAGCCAGTTCCCATTCCAGGCTAGATGCACCCATCTACCATCGTCGACCACACTGTCACTTAAGATCACGTAAGTATATGGTCAAATGCTTAGCCTGTTGAGTATAAAAAAATATATATTTGCTGGCTGCACCCTGCGGTGTCATCCGCTATTCTACAGAAATTCTACAGAGTTAAAATTACAAACAAAATTATTATAAATTAATTATAGATAAAAAAACAGAGCTAGGTCAGTATCCGCGGGCAGGGTACCCAAAAGGCTGGTGACGTTACCTCGTTGAGTATTCCCGTACATTAAAATAAAATGTACCAAAACCATGTCGGTTTCAATAATAAAATTAATATTTCATTTGAAATCATTTTCATTTAACTTATTTTTTATTGTAACTTCAACTCAATCAACGGGGCTGGCATAGTCACTGAGTGACAAAAATCCTTAAAAAAAATAAAGATAAAAAAAAACTCAATCAACTCTGAAAAGAGTCTACCACCATACCATACCATTTACTATGCCTAATGACTCTTAAAAGGACACACTCAACTCGCTTTGCACTAGCATTATGAGACATATTTTTCCACTTACTAAGCTTAGGCGTAACGAACGCCTTAAAAGGGCTAAAATAATGAGTCAACCCTTTTTAGAATTAGCTTTGATCTTGTCTGTGATTGACAATATGATAAGCCTTTCCGCTAATGCCCTATTACAGGACAATCTTCCTTTAACCTCATATGGCGAAAGTAAAGGTGCGAAGAAATACACCAACGCCGTTTGTGGACAGACTGTGACGGAGTCGATGGTTTTTCTAGATTGTCTCTGATTAATCACCGTACCGTACCGTCGTTGGACGCTAAGAGCTGATAAGAAGAATTACAGTCTTTAATTATTACAGCACATACTTATTAAAATGGTGATTATCTCATTTCCTTGAAATGTTATTCAATACTATCAATAAGGCCGCCCATTATACTACCCGTTTTCTATTATTGTTTATATTTAAGTTTTATTGTCTTTTGGTGTATAATAAAGTTATATTGTATTGTATTGTATTGTATCATCATTTTTATGAGCTAGAACACGTTTAGGGTTGAACGACGGCAATCCCCCTTTCAAAAAGGGGAGGTGATGTCATGATGAATTTATTCGGAGTGACAAACTTTCTGACTGATTCATTGAATTATCCTCCCTTAAATTAAAAAAAAACAAAACGATAGACATGTGGACGAGTAAGGGGACTTTAATTAAATAAAATTTTAACAATTCTCAAAATAAGAATAATGTAAAAACAAATTCTAAAGTTCTAAAATTCACACTGAGACTTTATAATTATCAACATCAATTATGTAAAAATGTGCAAGCGAGAGAACTGTAGACGGATCTATTCAAGGGTTAAGCTTATTTTCTTTTATGTTTTTAGTAATGTACACAAAAAAAGAATACAGAATACAGAAACTCAGAACTCAGAATACAGAAAGAACCAGTGGTTTGTGGATCCGTAACCTCTTTATAAGTAAACTTCATAAGCCTCTTTGTGTACAGGATAGAAGTGCTCTCCATTTAAATAATTATGACCATAGCTGAAGATAACAATGTCCATAACACATAATCGAAATTCCTTTTACGTGAATCTTAATGTCCTTTTACGAAGAATTCCGTTTTAATTAGAGACAAATCAGATAAGAAAGAAAGCTAACGGCGAAAGAGTGACATTTAAGGCGTTTGTAGTAAGACTCAGAAAGACTATAAAGCATTAACAATTAGCTGTGACCATCAGTTAAGGCTACCCGTCGGCCAGCGGCCAATACAAGTAGAAGCAGTAAATAATGTAGATACGATTCGATTTTATGTAGTAAATTGAGTAAATAAAGTAAATATCTTACAAAAAATTAAGAACGAAAATTGAATCTTATTCACGTACCAATTAAGTTGGAAACGTCATTGCAGGTCTTTGTTTCTATAATTTTTTTTCGTTCGTCGTTCGTTCGTTCGTTTCGTCTGCACGACACTTTGACACCAAACTTAGGAGGTTGCCTAAATGCGTAGGACATGTCATTTCCTTTGACAAGTTCCTAAGTCCAACTTAGTTTAGGTTAGCTAAGTTTTATCTGTGTTTGACTTTAGTGAAGACGGGAATAAAGTTCGTAAACAACATATGTATAATGGAATTTTACTTATTTAGACGTTTTCACAGATAAAAAACAATCTAAATTATGGGAACGCTGAAATTAAATTAAATTCAAATTAAAAGTATTTATCGATTTTGATACAGATATGTAGCATTTACTGTATCTGCATCAGCGTTTAAACATTCCACTGCTAAGATATCGGCCATACCTCAAAAGGAGAACAGTCTAGGATTACTTAGTTTTCAGTCTGTGTTCTGGACTTTAATTCGTCTATTTTCTTAGATACTGGGGAAAAAGTGTATTGTAACAGGGTGATTCGTCCTGGGTCCGATAGCTCGGTCTCCATGCCAACTAAAGACCACACACAAGGCTTACGTAGCTAAAGAAAATGCAAATGAGGCCCTTCTCGACTGTGAATATTTTACGCGACTTGTTTTGTTTCTATAATAATGGAATTTGCCAGACAGGACCTCCTCTTTAAGGCGTACGCTAATAAACGCATATGTATAAGGAAAATAAGTCGTAAATTCCGCAGTACCTTATAAAATACCACACTTCACACTAAAATTTTAAATGCAAGGGTGTGTGCCTATATACTTTTTCTAGATTTACACAAAACTACAAATACTGTACGTTTGTTTCTTCTTCTAAGCTTTGCTCTACAGACTCTGGGGTCCGTACTTTTTGTCAAATTTTACAAAAATATATTGTACGTTGACACATTTGTGCTTTGCGATTTATCTGGATTGAAAGGCGATGTTTCCAGTAATAATACTGGGCATAAACCGATTACAAAACAAATCAAATCTTAAGGTGGTGAGCGCAGTGCATTGCTGCAGAGGGATATAATATATTAGCATGGCATATAAACATGGCGCTTAGCATCAGGCGAGAGACTTGCTCGTCTCGTCACTTAGTAGCATTAATAACATTTAAATTGAATAAGATATCTGTTTCATGACATCTGTTACCCTAAAAATAGAGTTTTGTGTTACATGCTAATTTATTCAAATGTCTTTAGACTGATTATTGATTTTAAGGGGATCTTTGCTTAACGGGTTTCTTTTGGCGATTGAATCCGGAACGAGGATATTCGCCGAAGAACCAAAATCACCGATAGGAATAGCTATCAGAGTTTGCAAGCTGAAGTGGCAAGGGGCAGGCTCGAGGAACAGATAACCGGTGGGGAAGACAGGTTCTTGAGTGGTGACCACGAACCGGGAGACGCAGCATTGGTAGACCTCCCACTAGATGAACCGACGACATTGTGAATGTTGCGGGCAACCGGTGGATGCCCGCAATTTGCATCGTGCAAGTGGCACGTTGTCGTTCGGTGTGGCACTCTAAGGCGGAGGCCTATGTTCAGCAATGGACGTCTGTCTTATGGCTGATGATGATGACTGATTTAAAAGAACACGCAACTAAAAAGGACATAACGACAGATAGTCTTACATACTGATCTTGCGATCGTTACTATGTAGTCATATATTCCAACTAGTCAATTCTTAGTGCTAGTCAATTGGACAAGATGCAATCTGCTCTGGATGCTTAGAACGTGGGATTTGTCTTTCAGAGACCGTTATTGTGGTGTTCGATCTTAGGTGACACGAATTGTTAGACTTGAGACTGAGTCTAGACTGTTAAAAGTTACTGGAAAGTGACTTTATTCACGAATGAACAAGATTGATACATTTATTAGTAGGTTGCAATTTTAAACTAGTGATGTATCAATCATTTCAAACACAAATTGGTATACAGCAAACGGGCGCTATAGACAAAAAAAGTTAAATTAATATTTTACTTAAATAAATAATAATAAATAAATAATAAATAAATATTGGTGGACGCTTTTACACACAGCGCCATCTAGACCAAACTAAGCAAGCTTGTACTATGGGAACCAGATGACTGATAGAATACATAAATACTGTTTGTTTTTTTTTAAATACCCGTAAATAAACGTAAATACATACATAGAATACATAGAAACACCCAGACAATGAACAAATATCCATGTTCATCACACAATTGTTTGTCCTCGGTGGGAATCGAACCCACAACCTACAGCTCAGAAGGTGGAAATCCGCCCTCTGAGCCACAAGGCTAAATGCTCTGACATTGCCGACGAATATGCTAAAAAATAGCATCATCTGCGCAACTATAGTCGCAATTATAGTATCTTTAGTGGTGCAAAGATTGCGCGGAGAGATTTTGATGCGTGTCGATGTGTAAATTTTTTCAACTTTACATCGTTTTTTGCTCAAGAACTTTGCCAGCCGTTATAGTCGGTTAATCATACCTAACTATAGAAACGACCAATCGAAAAAAAACGTCCAACTAGAAAAATTACCTAATATCGCCGTCTATATTGTCTCTAGACTTGTATTTTTGACAGATCCGCAGATAGAATTGTGAGAGTGAGTGAAAATATGGAAAATATACAGCACCGGGTGACAAGTTTAGAAAATTGAAAGAATTTTACGTGACCAACTAACCTTCACACTGCTCTGTCACACTGGTGGGCGGTTAGGAAGAATATTTCCTAACCTTAACACTGTTTGTAAAGCAGTGTTAAGGTTAGGAAAATTTGTTCCTAACGTTCATACTAGTGTGTAGGTTGGGAATTCTAAGGTTTTACTACTTTTGAGCAATCAAACACATAAAAAGTTAGTTCGTAAATAGGCCGCGCCCTGGTGTCAGAATTTCTAGGTCACCTGAAGGCTTCTGACAAGAAAAAGTGGACAAACAACAGGGACCTGCCAACCCATTAGCACTTAGTTGTAAATACATGTCGCAGTCACCCATCCTTCGACTGACCGTGTCGTCCCGTGCTTAACATCGGTGATCGCTTAGGAACACTTAGTCTAGCTACGTCACAAATGATATACGATGCTGCGCATGAGCACCGCAGATTTAAAAAAGATACTTATAGTACAAACAGTGTGAAGCGAGCCCCACATCTCTTCTTGTCGCGTTCCTTCGAAGAAAACAATTGGAAAGACAAACCGACCACATTGAAAACATGTCCTACAATACTTCAACTCTGAACCTGGCAGAAATCGACACCGAGTCACGATTGAACAGGCCCTGATTGCGGCGTCAGGTTGCCAGCGTTTCGATGTACAGACACGATGCAAAACAAGGAAGACCATGATTAATGGCTTCAGCTTGAACTGTGAGATTCAACTGCACTGTTCCGGCAAGACAAGAATGGAAACATGGAGATTCGCCGAGTCGTCTTGTCGTTTTGCGCGTGGTTTTGACTTATTTTATTCTATGTTATAAATGACTGCGTTTTGTTTTACTAGAATAGAATAGAATAGAATGAAATTTATTCGACATAATAGCTACATACATAAAATAAAGTAACATATATTTCAATTACATTAGTTAGGCGTTAAAAACATCAGGAGATAACAAATAGAAGGTAAAATAAAGATAATTATAACAATAATAATGTCGAAAAGGACCCTTCTCAGCATAACGAGCACAGTCATCAATTTACTATGTTTTCTCTGTTTGGGATATACGACACGATGTAAATAATGCCGTCTTATTAGAACGCGATTACGCGACCATCCCAAGTTCGCGCGAATTTTAACTTACTATTGACGTTCATACGATGACTAAAATTTCAATTAGTACTCCTATTTTGGACATCAATAACGTTTGATCGTGGGTTCGTACGAATGAAATTCGCGCAAAATAGCGACGAACGCGTAATTGCAATTCGACTATTTATTTATTTATATAACTGGGATATAAAAAATATACATATCTATCTATCTATGCTATCTATTTATAATTATTATTACGAAGAGTCTTGTCCACGCGTTTGAAGTCGAAAAAAAGCGTTAGCTGGATTGGAAACGTGACGAACTCAAGAGTCAACCTCCCTCAAATACTCGTATTATGTTAATGGTATCCTGACTCGCAGCTACTGTTCTCGGACATTCACGGCAATGTGCGGGTACATACTACATAAGCCACATGAAAGCATGTCATCCAGGATCAGTGAGTGGGTCCATATAAACTTACGGAAGCTCGGTCGACGTGGCGGAATCTGTTAGGATGATAATATAAAGACATTTAATTAATAAAATCGTTTCATTCATAAATGCTTCAAATCAGCAAACCTCGGCATCTAAGAGAAGCACATAATTATAAAGTCATTTCTCAACACGTATCACGTATCCAGGCAAGATTGCGCAACAAGTTGTATTAAGCTGATCACTTTTTAAACCACGAAGCTTATCCGCATTTTCAGAGTGGTTTAACTTCGCCGCGAATTCTGTAGTGGAAAACAGTACTTAGGTTTCGTGATGTGGTAAAGTGAGTTATACGCAAAGACGAGTTTTAACTCCGTTAATGAGTAATTCAGCGTACCAAATAATCTTCACTTTAATCACACCAAATTTCCATCAATAAATGTTTAATCAATGTTTAAAGAAAATCCTAGTATTGCATTTTTTTAATTGCCATATGTATAGTGACACGACTTTCACTAACCCCGTACTATTGCGGTTTTCGCATTATTTATTCATTACATAACAAGACACTTTAAAAAAAAGAATAGATGTCACATGTAAAAACTTTTCATAGTAGTGTTTTTTCATTTGGATGAAAATGGACTTTAGTGTATGTTTATATGACCTTGATCATTATTTAAAAAAATAGTAAGGCCTTAAACCTAAGCTTACCTGGAAGAGATCGCTATTAGAGATAAGGCCACCAGTTGTTACGTAAGTTATTTTGTAGCAGTTCTGTATTTTGTTTGTCATTTTTGGTGTGAACAATAAAGAATATCTGGTTAAAAATTTACGAAACCGAAGTTTTAACCAGTTTCTATGAAGTAAAAATTTCCAATGAAACTATTTTTGAAAATTGTCGTAACTTCTACTACTGGAAATACAATTCTGTGGACCCCCATCTACCATTTAAGGAGATGTGCATGGGTTTTCTTGTTACGTGTCGTGATATCGCAACAGCCGAGGAGACCGTTTAACTCTCTGACTTAATAACGAATATCATTTTTGTAGAAAAACCTTACGTTACCTTACCTTACTTCCTTTAATTCTACGAGATTATAAATTCTTGTAAATACCTACTTGTGTTTTATAAGAATAATGTACAATTACAATGACAATGACTATGTACAATTATATTTAGATAATTTCTGGGTATTCTGTTAGACGATGGACATATTCAAAAATATCCATTATACTCATAATTATATAATTATGAACAATTTTTAATTTGGGTCCAACACAGATATCACAAAAAAAAAAGCTGTCCTATAATTTTTATCGAGGATGAAGATCTATTTATCTTTGGAGCCTTTTTTCTCAAGATTACCGGAGGACGGCAGCAGCATCCTCTTAGTAGTTGGAGAAGTAGATTCTGCGATCACCAACCCGTCTGCTAAGCGTGGAGATTATGTCAAACCCCCACCCAATATGGGAAGGCGATAAGAAGAATTGGTTAGGTTAGGTTAGCCGTAGACCGTATTATCGGCCTATACTTAATAAACAGTTTACTAGTTGCAAGAATCAAGATAACTAGCTGCTGCTGACAACGCCTTTTCGATTAAATAAACTGTCGGTAGTTTGGTTTTCTCACCAAACACTATTACCACGAAATATCAAAAGCTAATTGGAAAATGCTGCGCTCATAGCGTAGCTCGGCTACAATAACCGATCAGCGGTGACACGGGGGATGTAACATCTTCGCATAAGTGACCGCGAGTGGCATTTCCAACAGAGCTTCACCGTGAGTTGCATGACCTGTCAATATTTGTCACTTTCGTTGATTGACTCATGCGTTATTATTAAAGCATGTTGTTATTTTTCACATTTTTGGATATTAAAAAAAAAAGTGAAACGGAAAAAACACTAAGAATTGTATAATATGACACTTGAACACATACTACTAAACTAGTCGATAGCTTATAATATGATTCCTGAAATATATAACTTTTAAATACAGACAGACACCGGAGACTTACCTTATGATATTTACCATTTTGGTACGAAACCCTAGCAACAGGAGTGCCTTTCCAACTGATTCTTATTTTTTTTGCAGACAATTTCTTTTATCTAATTGAGCTAACATCTGTGACTACATGCCGTATAACTAGCGGCTACTCAATAAATTAAACATACAGAAACCGAAGCGGCGCCGGCGCAGATTTTCAAACGCGCAGACCTTCATCAATATTGCATTGCGTTGAAAGAATGCCGTAATCATTTGGTCCGACATTTCTGTAATTATGATGTACTCATTAGCTGCAATTATTTCCTATTTTGTTATAGTTATCATGAATATTATAATATGTGCCTTGAAAAGTAAAACACCAAATAAACATTTTAGAGTAAACAAAGAAGTCCGATATAAGTTAGATAATAGAACTTTTAAACTTTAACTTTATACTTACTTTTTGAATATAATAGCGATAACGAATAAACAATCGTTATCGCTATTATATTCAAAACTTGAACTCTCTTGGGACTTCCTTCCGATAAATTGCTTCGTTTTTACAAGCTTTTATTTAACTTTATTTTTAATTTACCACAAAAACTTATTTAAATAATTAAAAAGTAATTTGTAAATTTATGAGCAAGACTAATAACTATTTTAATATCGTTAATGTCATTATTATGAACATTTATAAAAAAAGTGTCATGAAAAAAAAATGTTCAACACTAAGAATTGTGTAATAATTATGACACTCGAACACATACTACTAAACTAGTCGAACACACTAATATAGAACTAAACGTGAAGTCATTAAAAAAAATACAGCTCTCCAGTAAATATTTTCTTTTCTTATATGTGACGAGACGAGCAACTCACTCTACTGATGGTACACTACTGCTTGGCGGTTGAATAACTGGCAAAGGTGTAGTAAGGTGTAGTATTTCCTCAAGTAGGAAGCAAAAGAACCTTACCGCTACTGAAAACTTCCTCGAAAGTAAATACACTTATGTAATAGCTATTTTTTTCGCCATTTTACTGTTGGTTCCATAGTAATACTTGTTCATAATGACAAGTACAATGGTATCCTTTAATATTTACGTCATAAATCTAAACACCCAGAATGATACGAAAATAAACAGTCATCTCGTATCTAAACATAAATTATTACTAAAACGCTGCCTTTAACCTCTCAATGCTAGCCAAAAATCCAGACATCTAACTGTAAATGGAGGCACTTAACTTCATATTCTACCCATAAAGTGTCATTAAGCGTCTATTTTTGCGTCTAAATGGTCACCCAGTAAAGGTTGATGGCCCAAAAGATTGCGGATAACTTTAGACGACGCCGAAAGGTAAAATTCCAAGGAATGGAGAGATAACGTGCGGAGAATTTTTAGCTTCGAGTCGCAATCGGCAATATCAGACGTTTACAAGTTTTACGTGATTCGGGTGATATCTGATTTCGTAGGAAGTGCAATCTGATAATGTATGGGATCCACAACTTTTTGGTTTTATTTCAAAAACTTTAAACTGTGGTCTTGAGCGTCTACATAGCCTCAAAATAACTTTTTTTTTATAAGGTTGCATGTCCAATAAAAGTAAAAATATAAATTATTCTAAAATTGATGTTATGAACTAAGACTCAATTAAAATTAAGGCTTTACTTTGTTATATTTAGAGCGGCAAACAAGCAGAAGGTCCACTTGATGGCATGCGGTAACCAACGCCTACGCCTGCAAGTGCAAGCTAAGTGGCGTTGTCAATGTTTTGCCAGCTCTTCTTTATTTTTTATTTATTTATTTCTATTAGTACCGTACAACACGAATTACAACTAATGATATAAAAACAAATTCAATTAAAGTTAAGAAAAATTAAGGTGTTCCTGAAGGTGTTTGTAGACAAAAGACACCTTTTTTAATACCGTTCATGTTATAGCTCGATGAGAGACCTTGGAGACCTGGGGAAGGACATTCCACATCTTTCAGAATCTTGTAAAACGAGCGGTAAAACCCAGACAATGTGGAATTTCCAGCTTCGCGAGTTATTTTTTTTTTAATTGTTTACGGGACGAATAAGTCCTTGATGCTTAGCTTCACGCTTGACCGTAACAGTTCAGTGCGACCCAGAATTTTGACAACAGTTCAAAAACATGCGCGGCAATGCACTGCGCTCGCTACACTGAGATATTAGATATTAAATCTCTATTGCCCGGTAATTACGCTGGAAACATTGCCCTTCAATCCGGAACACAGTACCGCTTGGCGATTGAATAACTGGCAAAGGTGGTACTTCCCTTGGCGGACTCTGCAGATGAGCCCTACCACTACCAAAAAGGAAGGCTTGGAAGAATGCTATCGAAGTTATGAATTCAAACGTTTCGAAACAATTTGCGGATACCACAAACACCTACAGTGTAAACTATAAAACTTTGTTTACGTCATTTAGAACATTTCATCGAACTCAAAGGTCAACTGGGAACTTTATTATTCATTCTAGTGACGTAAAATCAGTCATTATTATTATACAGAGTGTGATTCAGCCCTTAATGACCCCTGGGCCTTTAGGGGCATTTCTACAATAGAATAATTTCGTAGACCACGCAACGTTTGACATTGAAACTGAGGTTTCCATGTTGTTAAAATGGATATTTAGAATTTTGTAAGTTGTTAATAGGACATGGAAAATTATTAATGTCAAGGTTTTTAAAATACTTCATAAGCATCACATAGTTATTGTTTGTCAAATACGGCATACAATGCTTAGTTTCTTTACAAGCTATGTATTCAATAATGATGTCTCTGGCTTAGTTGGAAGCGCGTCTGCCTTAATACAAGTAGGAGACCCAATTCGATTTCTGGCCGGGTAATTAAAAATTTCAGCTCTGAGTCTGGTTAATTGTTAGTTAACTCATTCATGGTCCATGACGTAGTGAAGAAGTGAAGAACTAGAACTAATGAAAAGCTATGATAGTGAAACACGACAAAAAAAACTAAAGCTACCTGCTTGATATAGAAAATTAGACCGTAATAACTTTTTAATTATACTTGATCAAATTTTCATCATAATTTATGTTTAATAGATTATTAACACAATCCTGTTACTAGACCACATAAAACAAAGCGTAATCTACATCTATATATATATATTAAACTCAATTGCCACATGTATGTACCATAACTTTAGAATGGCTGAACCAATTTTGACGTTTTTTTGTTGTGTTCGTAATAGTTAGGACAAGGTTTTTATAAATTTAGTGAGGCCATAGGCCTAGCCAAGTCGCAGGTATCAGCTGGTTGTTGTATAAATATAAGCGAGTATGCAGTATGCTTACTTAAGACTTGCAATATACTTTAATGCTCAGTTTGATTTTAGACAATACTAAACTTTTAAGTGTAAAAGACTTATCGAGTCTATCTGCATATCTGTAGACCTCTCGAGTCACTCAAAGTTATGCTTATTACATTGACACTCAAAACCTTACCTCACTTATCTGCATCATAACAGAATGGATAGAAAATAAGGATTTGTTTCCTCAGTGATTGAAAAAGTGATCTACTGCAACTTTGCAGGAATATGTACCAGAATTGCCAGTACGCGATATAACGATAGTAAGAATCGTGACAGACGACGCGAGTCATCGCGTGACGTATGCCAGTATTGCCAGCTGGGTAGCGTAGGTATTACGAAATCATTTGAGTTTATCGCCGCCGACGCGACCGAATGGGAATATTTACACTCGAAAACAGTAATAACTTTCGCTGTTAATAGTAAGTTGTACCGTCTGAGCGGTTTTAATGTGCCCGTCTTGAATACTTGCTCGAATTGTAGAACGGGTTTTGTCGCGTTCACATGAAGGTGAGAAAATGCCACTAACAAAATTATTAGTATGAAACGTTATCTTGAAATAAAGCAAAACCTCTCGCAGCACTCAAGCACTAGTGTGCAAGCATTACTACGTTCCGGAATGAAGGGCAATGTTGTCAGCAAAATTACTGGGTATAAAAAAGATTTAACATATAATATCTCAACGTGAGAAACGCAGTGCATTACCGCGTATGGTTTTAAACTTTAAAACTTAAAAGCCTCTGTGGCACTAGGCTGTTATGGGGAAGTGTGATATTCGACAATGTCAACAGGCGAGCGACTTGCTCGTCTCCTATCTTAATACAATAAAAAGGTAATTATCGAACGTTTGTGATTATGAGTAACCGAGTTGCGTAATCGTGAAATCATTTAAATTTAACTTACAGTCAACCCTTTTATAAGTAAATCGATCAATACCGCCTTTTTCGAGCCATTTCTAAACTGAATGAAAGAAGTTCGTTGCCCACATTCTATCGTGTAATTGCTATCATTATTGATCCTATGCGTGACAATTGACGTTACACAAACACGTGACAGCTGTCAAGGATGAAGTTGACATTGAATATGGCGAATATTTGACTACTAGTGAATGCTGAGTCACGAAAACAAAGAATTTTTCCAAAGAAGCTAACCTACTTTTTCCTACCTACGTAAGTAAGTAGTCATTCATATCTATAAAATTATTACGGAGAGTACTTACAACTAACATTAATAACTAGCCCGCGACTTAGTACGTGTGTGGTGGGGTTGGGAGCATGGGGTTTTTGGCAAGGCTCTAAGGGACTGCCCACAGAATTCGCCTTATAAATAGGACCGCCTTAATATTTGATATTTATTTCAATTCTAAAACCACACGCGTTCCTGAGAAAAACCTTTTTGACAGACAGACAGAGAGACGGACGGACGTGGGGAATCCTTAAGGGTTCATTTTTTTTTGAGGTACGGAATTCAAAAACAATTTTGGCGTTTTCGGGGCTAAGTTTTGTTTTTATTTTGAAATATTATATGTTTATAAATTTGTTTTAATTTTCTTGTATGGGTAAAATTTAACCTGAAATAAATGTTTTTGAATTTGAATTTGAATTTGAAATATGTATTTCACATAATATAAACAGTACTTGACTATGGCTAATTATACTATGATTTATTTAATGGAGTCAAAATTACAATATTTTAGTTGTATAGTGACAAAGCTTTTTGTTATTGACATGAAAAAAGCATGATAACAAAATAATTTCGTGTAATTCATTACTAGTAACTGAGTAAAATAAACTCAGCTGTAAAACAGAATATCATTTAGAATTGCATTGCATATTTATTGCTTAATTATTACTTTCGCGTCGCTTCATGAACCATCGACTGGTTTCCAAGATATTCATTAATTTGAGATACAATCTTAAGTTACATTAAAAGCTACGCCTAGCAAAAAGCTGTTCCATCAATAACAATATAAACTTAATTGGAAATACCTAAATCCTAGTCAGCAATAAAATGTCCCTGTAATAAATCGAGGCAAGTCGATATCAGCTTATCAGTGTTCAGAATCTCAAAGCAATAACTATGGTCAAATTTCTTTAATGAGTCACCAGCGCTAACGATTTTCCGTCAAAGAACAATCGGCCATGAATAATTGATAGCACGTACTGAGCCGACCTAGATCTAGGGTTAGGTAGGTGCTAGGTTGTTCGACCACTGGCCCTTTGAAAAACCAGGGCGTCTGACCACTATCGGAAGGAACAATCTTTATTACGTCAAATCACGGAGTTACGTACTGTTGTACAATTAGCGTCACCATAACTCGACCTGCATATTTTTACATGGTAGAACTAAAATAAACTTTTAATTTAATAAAACGGGAATAGTCGCGTTAAATTGAGGCGGTTGTTCCGACTATAGATGCGATCACTACCAGTGATGTTTTTCATGGAATGCTAGCGTGACGCGCGCGCAACCTCGTCTTGCCTTGCACTGAGCCACCAAAAAGCCTGAGCCAATTGTGTCAATACCACTTCTGTTTTCATATTATAATAAATATCTTTGCCAGTTATTTAACTGCAAAGCAAGCGTATGCTTGCCTGTGTCCCAGTATGAAGATCAATGTTTTTTGTAAAAATTACAGGTATTACTCATACGGAGCATACATAGGGATTTACCACCTTATTCATGAGTTTCGTCAGAACGTTTGACAAATGGCTTTGAAGATTTTGGCATGCCTTTTGGCGTCCACTGATAAAACCTATCTGAATCAATTAGCTGAAATAAGGTTTGTATGAGCCAAAATTTCCTCCAGCGTCACGTTTCAATTGACGTACCCCTAATTTATCAGGATTATTGACGTACCATTTTAATTTTTAATGTAAGGTGGTTGAAACGTGGTCCTTGACTGCTGGCCTTTTGGAGAGCTTTTGGGACTCAGAGTCAGACAGCAGGCAATCGATAGAGTTATTGCCGGAATTTGTTTGCGCGACAAAATCAACCAAAAGAACCAAAGTCACTGACATAACTTTCAGGGTTTGCAAGCTGAAGTGGCAATGGGCAGGCTACATCGCTCGAAGAACCGATAACCGATGGGAACAAAAGGTTCTTGAGTGGCGACCACGAACCGGAAGACGCAGCGTAGGTAGGCCTTTCTCTGGGTAGTCCTCTCTCTGGGTAGGCTGACGATATTGTGAAATTTGCGGGCAACCGGTGGATGTAAATGGTAAGCAGTCGTTCAGTGTGGCGTTCAGGAGGATATGTTTTTTATGTTCAGCAGTGGACGTCTTCCGGCTGATGATTATGATGATTTTTATGCGCATGACTCAATTATATAAAATATTAATTACATAGTTTATGATGGGTTTATCAACAGATGTAGTACAAATGCACAGTAAAACAATTTTTTTTTTGTCTATGTAGTTTTTAGAAGTGGTGGTGTCTGTACAAAGCTCTTGTTAATACACTCCTTAGTTTTTCATTACGTAAGGCAGGGAAATAACAAAATCGAATTTAGCCAAACAAAGGTTAACGAATGGCATTTGTATGTTAAAATATTCATTTATTCTGCTTATTTTTGTAACTGACTGGATGAAATTCATTGATTGATTGATTATAATAATAACCCTAATCTTGTTCTCAAACTGGATCCGTTATTTGTGTATTACTATTATTTTAGAAAAATTGAATTTTTGCGTTCTAGTAAAGTAATATATGTACCTTTGACAGTAATTAAATGTCGTCGGGCTGTATTACTTATTGCTTCTTTGGCTGCCGTAGTAATGCAATTTCTAATATACCAGCATCATCACATATTGTTTGTTTTCTTTTTCCTTTGTTTGAATCAGATTGAATCAGGCGTTACTTTGCGGAAGTTCATTTTCAAAACAAACAATTATTATTATTATGAGCATGTCATGTCCCAATGTTGAGAAAAGGCCTCCTTACACTCTTTCGATTTGTCTCTGCCCTAGGGCTCTATTTTTGAATTGCTCGTATGTTTTTGCACGAAAATATTAGGCGAAATGAAAGGTTTTCTATTGGTAGAAAGCAAATTCGAATGGTTCAAACCACTCGTTTCGTTAGCGAGTGGTAAACAAAACAAAAAGATCCCTGATTTATATTGTACTTATACTTGATGGATGCAGAGAAAAGATACTACAGATTGGTTATTATTGATCAAGTTTATCTAATTTTTAACCATCTATACTTTTGTTTGATCTTACAGTAATGAAACCAGCCAGTTGTTCAAGTAGCTAGATAAGTAATTTTAAACAAGATTATTTATATTAAATAATCATCCTAATTTAAATATTATCATAATTTGTACCCAAATAGGTTTTCATAAGTAATTAAATCAGCCAGTACCTCCCAGTCTGAGTCCATCACGATAATTGGTTATTCAAGTAGCCCATAAGTCGTCTGTAATAGGACGATATCAGCTTTGTTTATAGTATGGTCTGTGTGGGCCGAGAGCTCCTCATGATTCCTTTATAATACCTAACGATAGAGATTGGCTATTATATGGTCTTACAAAGTAAGCTGCCCGTAACGGCTGACATTCCTTACTTCTTTAGACAATACTTAGGCGCCATCTGCATTAGTGTTTTACACGCTGAGCACCTTATCTGTTCACGATTCCATTGTAATATTTATCTAACGTTAAATACGTAAAACATAATTATGTATGGGGAAAAAGGGTTCATGAGTAGCAACCACGAACCGGAGAAGCACCTTAGGTCTCCTACTAGGTGGAACGACGACATTGAAAAAGTCGCGGGTAACTGGTGGATCATCATTATCATCATCAACAGCCTGAAACTGTCCACTGTTGAACAAAGGCCTCCCCCTAAGACCACCACACTGAACGACAATTTGAAACTAGCGTCCACCGATTACCCACGACCTTTAAAATGTCGTAGGCCTACCACTAGGTAGACTGACGTAGTGGTGGTGGTAGTGGTGGTATGATACTACCATACCACTACCACCATGCTTTTCTTCACAATTTTCCTTCACCGGAAGCTCAAGCTCTTTGTTGGGATTTGAACCGACGTCTAAGGGCGTGCGATACAAACGCGTTAATTACTAAGCATCATAATTATCACCACGACTTTCAAAATGTCGTCGGTCCACCTAGTGGGAAGCCTGCCTACGCTTCGTTCATGGTCGCCACTCGAAAACCTTTCTTCCCCATCGGTTATCGGTTCTTCGAGTGATGTGGCTTGCCCATTGCCACTTCAGCTTCAGCTCTGAGAGCTATATCGGTGACTTTGGTTCTTCGGCGAATATCCTCGTTTCAGATTTTATCGCGCAAAGAAACTCCGAGCATAGCTCTCGCCATAGCTTTAATATCTTAATCATCATCATCATCATCCAAAAGACGTCTCCTGCTGAAAAAAGACCTTCATCTTTAGAGCGCCTCGCTGTTGTTTGTATCCACCGGTTGCCTCCGACTTACACAACTTCTTCAGTCCACCTAGTGGGTGGCCAAATTCAGATAAATGTTTTCATAAGATGTCAGTGATTGAAGACTATGCGCCAGAATATTCTAAGACCTCACACAACGATATAGTGTCTTGTTATTTTTAAAAGTAATATCGTCTAAGTTATGATAGGTGTCGTCATAACAATAAAGAACGCGAATAAACTGTAGATCTTAAGTACCTATAAAAAGATATATTTTTTTCTTACTTTGTAACTATCAAGAAGCAATATATTCAAAGAATAAGTATGACAAGGCATTCTCATTAAATTGTATTTTATAAGAAAAAATTATATGTACAAAGTAAAATTTCTTCTCCACCGATAACCGGTGGGAAAGATAGGTTCTTGAGTGGCGACCACGAACCGGAAGACGCAGCGTAGGCAGGCCTCCCACTAGGTGGACCGGCGACATTGTGAAAGTTGCGGGCGACCGGTGCATGCAAGTGGTACGTTGTCGGTCGGTGTGGCGCTCTAAGGGGGAGGCTATGTTCAGCAGTGGACGTCTTCTGGCTGATGATGATGATGAAAAAAATTAAACTACGTCCTTCTTATCAGATATTAGACTTCACTAATGGTCGAATGGTAATGGTGGATGTCATAGCCGCCACGCTTGGCAAGCGGCTTGGAGATAGCAGAATGATCACCGTTTACTAAGGGGACGTTAGAGCCCGTCCTACCCGTCCTTTAGTGGTCACAGTTTTAATACATACCCGGATCCAAACTTACTTTAACCAAACTAGGTAGAAATATTAAAAAGTATTTTGCTTTCAGACGAAATCGCAAAAAAAAACAATGAAACTTTTTATAGTAGCAAAAAATTAAAGTTAAGCCTAAACTAAGTTATTATGCGGTTTTTACAAAATGTCTTTGTTAAGAATTCTTAACAAAGTCATTTTGTACAATATTTTCGCAACAATGTACGCTCGCGCAGCTTCTTGGCGTCATATAAAAGACATCAACGCGTGCGTGTGCGCATCTATTGTATTTATTGCTTTTTACTGTCAAAATCATAAATATGAAACTACTATAATGTATTTTTATTAAGAGCCCTGATTCAGCTAACTCGTTCCTACTTTTAAATTTTTTTCTATAAAATGTTCACAACAAATTAAAAAAATATATCAATCTTTACAATACAATTGCCAATGTGTTATAGTAATTTTCATGCTATTGTTTTTTAATCTGCCGAAGAATTAAAAAAAAACGGAAAAAAAAAATTCCTTCTCTATAGCTAAAATAAAAATAAAAATTACATGGAATTTGCTATAACAGATTGGCATTTTTATTAATTCTAAAGATATTAAATGTTTTTCTTTATTTTATTTTAATATTAAGAGGTTAGTCCTGTCACGAGGTTGTGGTGCTTTCGATATTTGAAATTGTATAGCTGTCGCTCTGTTTCTCGTGCGTGCGATAGAGACAGTTAGTGAATTTTCCTAACTTTTTGATGAAATTAGTTATTAGGTACTGTTATCATACATACATACAAGTATACAAGCATAGTGTTTTACAGTGTAGATAACATATACAACAATCGGATAACATTTAGGGATGGGTTTCAGAAAAACCATCGCTTTTTGCATGGAAAAGACGGCGGTATACTCTATTCTTAAGAAAATGTTGAAAATGTGCGAAGGAGTAGCTAGAGCCAGGGGAAGCGGGCATTAAGAATATTTTCGCAACAATGTAAGTTAAGTGCTCACGCGCAGTCTCGTGCGCGTGCGCATCTATTATATTTATTGGTTTTTGCTGTCAAATTCATTAGCAACGACTACCACACTGAGTTTTTATTCATGCAAAGTTAATGTGTATTCTAAAAGTTATTACCGCATGGGAAGTGCCACACTTTTGCCATTTATTCAAATGCCAAACAGTAGTGCGCAAACATTACACTTAATATCTCAGGGTGACGAGGGCAGTGTATTCCTGGGAATGGTTTTAAAATGAAAAGTAAAAAAAAACACGGAGACACTGAGCTGTTATGACTCTTATTGCCTAACTTGACGCCTATCATAAAGTCTCGCTCTTCACTCAGTAACACGAAAAAAAGCGTAGTGCAGGTACCGTTTCTTTTCGCAGTCCAAAATGCGAAAATATTACACTCGTAGTTCCCAGGGATGCCACGTAGCAGGTCATTATTTGAGATTAATTCTATAAATCCAGAGGTAGTCTCGCCAAAGAATCCCATTATTGTTACACCATTGTCTGCTGAACCGTGTCTCGGGGTCTAACGAGATCGACGGACATCATTGATAAGTGTCCGAGATCTGTCGTTTAGATGGCGCTACAGTCGCTGAATTGATCACGATCTCACAATCAACTGTAGTCTGTGACTGCCATCGAATAGGAACTGAGAGGAATACCAAAATTTAGGTTTCCTACTCTTTTGTACCGGTCGTAAAATTATGGCGCTGCGACTCGTTTTTTTTTTTTGTTCTACTGACGAGACGAGCGAGTCGTTCACCTGATGTTAAGCGTCACGCTTTTCCTTAACAGTTCAGTGCTCTAAATAGTGTTGAACGTCTCTAGTTCAAAAGTCAATAGGTCAGTAGTCTTGCGCGGCGTTTCATTGCGCTCATCACCCTGGTCTCTTCTCTTGATAGATGATCTCTTTATAGTCATAATCAAACTCAATAATTTATTGCGACATATGTATACATATATATTATAGATATATATATATATATATATGTATATAGTGTATTATATTTTATGTTCAGTAACTTCACTAGAAAGTATTGCTTTGCGGTTGAAGCCGATTTTAAATCGTAGGTAATAAGTAATTTACTTACTTATTAGCTTACTATGAAGCTGTTCACTTAAACATTATTTTAATTACTTATTTGTAATAACATAATTGTACATGGATAAGTTTTCCCAAATAAATAAATAAATATTATTATTAGTCATATTATTGTTAGTTCTGTAGTATTTTTTTTTCGATATTAAGTCGAATAATGATTTTATTTGTGATGGAGTTTCTTAAATTGAACCTTCAAGTAGATAAGTTGAATCGAATTTTGCTTAAAGTGTGTTGAATATGTCACATGCATTAGTTACGACAATAATATATACGAAATGTAAGGCATCGTATTCGTATTTTATAATAGTAACAATTGCTAACTTTAGAGCTGGTGCTATACATTATTGAGTATTTGCAATTTACTAAGCGACGTTAGTTATATTCCAATAATCTAAGCAGTTTATTCTCAGATAAGTAGACACCGAGTAAATAACCTTTAAAGAATCATCGCTTTTCTGTAAAGAATCCTAAAACTCGTTAATGGAATTCATATCCTGCATCATATAACCCTAAAACATTCCCAAAAAAATCTAAAAGAAAAATGCAAAAGCAGTCTCTATCTCAATGGCCATAAGGATCTCTAATAACTCTAAAATCTAATAACTTTTTAACTGTTCAAACATGCAATGAAGCATGCATGGTTTGAAGTCAGAGCCATAAGCTCACTAAACATTTAGATAAGACTTAAAAATCCCTTTTAAACTTTCGGGATTTATCAAAATTATACATTAATTAAAACTTTGAAGTCTGTATAAACCTTCAAATAGATAAGATTACTAAAAGCTCCAAGGAAAACAGACCAGGATATGGTTTTATTACTATAGATAGATATATAGTGCTAGGTACTATAAAGAAGACATGCGCAGACAGTACCAAAACTTTGATCACGTAACATAAACAAAGGGTTAAAACAAACACCTGTACGTGTATTGAAATTAAAGCTTTCAACAAAGTGAAACTACATGAAACAATGTACTCCACACATTCATTATACTCTTTATAAAGCATCTTAGAGTCACAAAAAAGAAACTAATTTACGAAGCTCAAGCTTATTGTCTATCGTTACGGAACTGTAAATAGAATTTGCGATACAGTTGCATTGCAATAACATTCTATAAGAATTTATTAATCGAACTTAACACTTATAGTGGCAACTAAATAATAGTCTCGAGTACTCACTGTTATCACGCAACAATTACGAAAGTTCCAGTTTATCAGCAGTTATGTAAAGTTACTTTCGCCCCGGCTCTCCTCCCGCCAAAATCTCCACCCCTCAGGCACACACAACACAGTCCAAACACTCGGTAAGTTACACAGTGTGTGAAGTCCACGGCACCGCGCGTCCGTAGCGCGCGTTGGCCTGTACGGTACTACAGCCAAAGCCGGTCGGCTACCGCGGACAGGCCAAGCAGAGCCGGCCGTCTTGCCTTGCCTTGCCCGCGTCCACACACAAAACTTACCTCTATCCAACACTATAGCCTCCCTATACCTGGTAGATGTTCTTATTGCACGTTTTATCGCATAGCGCGAGTCTCGACTTTTTGCAACGACTGGATTATGCGCCTCTAAAACCTTTGGAGTAGATATCGAGTATAAAATCTGACGCACAAAAGCTTCCTTTATCGACTCGATTTATGTTCGAGTGAAATATTACATGGGTAATAGATGAGTAAATAAATTGCGTCTATGGAGTTCATCTTGAAGTTAAATATGATGTTGAGGAAACTTCACCGTTTGAAGGACGAAGTTCGATGGGTGTTTGAGACGCAATCTCGTGTAAGCGATCGTGGTAGAAATTGTTATAGGGACTCTGATCGAACAAGTTTTTTTTTACTTCTGTGATATTATGTTTGCGTGACGTGTTGAGGGTGAAACCCTAGCGTAGACCAGCGATTGCATGTAATTAACGAAAGGAAGTTAGTTTGCTTCTTTTCGAGGTCGAGCGTGACTTACACCCTTCGAAACATTAGGAGTTAGAGGCAATAAAAGAGCACGTGATATCGAAATCCCTGGCAACTAGCAACACTAATTACTCTACATAAATCTATAATCAACACCAATAAATCAATAACGATTATCTTAAAATTGGACAAGAACATTTATTTTAAATGGCAGTAAAACATTTTTTTGTTTTTACGATACAGAAGTACGTTTATGTTGTATAATAAAAATTGTGTCGGCATAATGTTATGCAAATTTATGTGGTCCGAGATCATAGCGGCCGCGACTAGACATGCGCCCGTCACGGCATTTTTTGTTCGAAAAAAAAGACGAAAAATTTGGTCAAATATCTCGCTTAGCGAGATCAAAAGCCGTGCCGATCCAAGTCGACTCCACGTTCGCGTCCTGACAATGGCTAATCAAACGGCTGTATCTCATTCCGCGGGACCTTGCCTCGCCTGGACGTTACGTTATTCCGATTTCATTTGCTTGCTCGTGCGGCTGTTTTTTAGTTCTTATTCGTCTCCCCGCCTAGAGGTCAAACCACGATCCCGGGCCTTTGTTACTCCCGGAGAAATATGATGCCAAGTCGGCAGGCACCTTCGAATAAATGGGATTCTTTCCAGCCATATTGAAATATCTTTAGGCGATGCAGAGAAACAGAGAGATTAATTCTCGAATGATGAATGGTACGCGTAAATCTTATTTGTAATTTACTGTTGGCTAGTTATCGCTTTTGTCCGTGATGCTATTATACCTTCTATTTTAGAATATTCGTTTAATAAGATACGTTTTTGAAGGTAACGAGAAAAAGCATATCATGGTCGATTGTTCTGCGGTCCGTTAGTCGGTTAAGTTTTTCATTTTATTTTGTTTCGTTACGAGTGGGGGAGAGATGGAGGGCTTTCTTTTTGTAACAAAAAGTAATTACTAGTCACGAATGCTGTGGCCAGCCAGAGGTGCGGGTGTTTTTAGATTAATTGAATTCCTAGGTGTGAAGATGCCTTCGAGAATGCGGGGGCGAAACTTTTTAGATATGAACGACGACAGGTTAAGTAGTAACACTCAAGGCATAACAGGTAGCGAACAATCTATTCCTTTATAAGGGCACACCCCGTCCCTTACCTCTTCCTTATAAATCCTGTCCATGCTAAGGTTGCCTGGAAGAGATCGCTTTAAGCGATAAGGCCACCAATTGTTACACTAGTTTTAAGTAGATTTTTGTATTATGCATGCAAGTTTTGGTGTGAACAATAAGGATTTATCTATCTATTATAACAAAAATATAATTTTAAACCTGATGAAAACTGACTGACTTTTGAATTGCAGATATGAAAGTTCGTCGTCGAAAATATGTACAGATATTTTATTGGGAACATTAAATGCTTTTGAATTTACCAGTCTTATAACTAGCTTTTAGGCTAGAGTTAAAGATTAAGCTTAGGTTTTAAGACTGCGGCGAACTGATCTCTACCAATATGACAAATGCGATAATGTGTCTGTAGGTTTATTTTTGTTCTTCCTATTTGAAGCTTAAATAGCAACAGATCGCCGATATTTTTATGGATCTTGTTAAAGGGCCAAAGAGTGAAGCTACCTTTGAAATGAAATAGTTACATTGTTTTGATTTTTTCCTAAGGGTGTCTACACATGGCCCGACCCGACATCGTGTGAAAGGGACAGCTAGATTTGAATTTCACGGGAGCAAAAGAAACAAACTATTAAGGTTATAGCTTCTCCCTTTCGCTTCCCCAGAAACTTATATATAGCCATCTCTTTCAAGCGATGTCGGGTCGGGCCATGTGTAGACACCCTAAGGCGCTTAGTCGCGTCCAAACCTGGTTGTCCTAATATCTAACCTTGGCAGACAGCTAAAAGAAGGAGTTTTGGCGGGAACGTGAAGAAGTCATGTCGCGTCTATTATTTTCCAAAACATGTGTTATTTCGAGTGTTAATGTATAAAAATGGTGGATTTTTATTCATTAATTGTTGGTGAATAGTATAATATCGTGAAACGTGACTTTCAGTGTTGTTTCCAAAACTCCATAGACACCTTTAGTAAAGCTCCACCGCTTTACTGGGGTATGACTTGGACATGACCGTGACTTATTTTACTTGACTTAAACTATGACTGAGACTTGTTTTAATTGTGAAATGCTTTACTTCACTTCAAATATTACAAAACTTGACACTGGCTAAATACACAACGTTTGAAGCCAAAATTGAAGAAAAAAAAAGATTAAAGAATGTTTAACGTTAGCTAAGAGGACGATGCTGCATATCCTCTGGTAATTCTGGTCGCAGTTTTAGGATATACCCGAGTTCAAGACTAAATACTCCTTAAGCTTACTTTGGCATTAAAATAACGTCCCTTATAAATTAGACCAAATCTATCAAGCCTCTACTAAATGGTCCATCATCACCTTACTCCGCCCACACTCACACTCATGCAATGGAAAATTAAATGCATTTATTGACATCTATATCTACTAAGTCTTACATCTTATATACTCGTAGGTATTAATTGAGAAACGCAAATTGGAAAAGCATAAATAAGTATATAAAATATATATATAGGTTTAGGTTTAAAGAACTTTATTATCAACAAAGACAACATTGTCACTTATGTGATAACATAATTTAGCTTAGATAGGTGTTCGTAGTCGTATTAACTAATTTAAATAAAATGTACAAATAAATAAATGCTGAAAGTATAAAAAGCTATCCAAATATATATAAATATGTAATTATAGTTTACTAGCTTTCAACCGTGGCATTGCCCGCGTTTTTTAAGTAAAACATAATAGATTTTTCTTTAAAAAAATAGCCTGCATCCGCCCTCTTTATTCAGACTATAGAAATTAAAACTTTAATAAAAATCGGTGCAGCCGCTTAGTCATGAAGGAAAAAAACGATACCCAGAGAGACAAAGTCACTACACCGCACAGACATGCGGTAGATGACGTTAATCCATTTTTGTGTATTTTTTTGTCGTTTTGTATGGACTGTCAGTTATAGTGGTGGAAGTCCAGAATCACGCAAACGAAGTTTTTGCTCGAGCCAAACGTATTATTATTGGTACTAAATAATAGATACTAATAATAATGATGATAATGTTTGTGTGTTATCTGAAAAAATATCACACAGATAAAAACGACTTAGAACCTCTTTTATCATCTTCAAGTAAAGTCCTAACAAAGCTACTCGCCGGTTAAAGTGGCAAGTAAATACTATTTTTGAAATGTCAGAGTAGCCTCAACCGTTACATAAACAGAACAAAAACAAAGGAATAATTAATTTGGATCAAAACATAAGCAAAGTATTGAATTTTGTAGCGGAAATGTCAAAGTTTACAAATTAATTATACGTCACACTACACATTAAAATATTTGTCTAATTATCTCGTTAATAATCAATTTTAAAATTAACATGGAAATATTCAAGTCACGCCATATCCGCACAGTCTGAAGACTCCTGTTTTTCCAGTCAATTTAGGGTTTGAACCGAAAGTATTTAATAACAGCTTTTTTTTCTGTAAAGAATTGTAGATTCTCATATTAATAAATAAAATTATTGCTTATCCGGAACAGACTCAAATTTTAAATTTTTTAATATCGTCTCTATTTGCGCTACATTATAGTCTATTTTGGATGACAATTTTAAGCACGGCAGTGGGTCGTCGGCGACTATAATGTATTATGGCTCAAGCATAAATGCGTAATTCCAGAATGTGTAATTTAATTTAATATTGATTTTACGTCAGCAAATTATACCAAACACAATTTTATGTTTATGTTATGAATTATGTCCAGGTCCCCCATACTAAGTCCCGTAACTTGACTGGGCTATGTTTAATCAGTGTGGTCTGTCCACCATGACGTACGGTGCCATGAACGTGGACGTTCACCCACGAGGCTGTGAAGAAAATGAGTTGCACAGAAAGCCGGTATTAAACACCAAGATCGAGTTTTTAACACGGAAATCCAATGAAGTACTTAAGAAGATAGTCCTTTCGCGAGGTTTTGGTGCATTTGGTATTTTAAATTGTTTTTCGCTCTGTTTCTCGTGCGTCTAATAGAGAGAGTTAGTGAATTTTCCTGACTTTTTGATGAATTTAGCGCTTCGGGTGTAGTCTTTTACCAGCCCCTGAATCTTAACAAAATCTTTTGTTTTTGGTGGCAATAGTTTGGATAAGCCATAATCTATGCCGGCTATGTTTTATTTTTTCAAAAAAATGTTTATGGTATTCTAATAACAATTACTTTTCTTCGCCGTAATTTCGACGCAAAAAAATGACGATAACAACGATAACAACGAAGATATTGCAAAAAGTTGAGACAAACATACAAGCATAGTTTTTCACGATGTATAATATTAAAAAAAACATCAAAATCGTGTAACGTTTAGGGGTGGGTATTAGACTACGCTTTTTGTATGGACAAGACGGTGGTATACTCTATTCTTAATTTCGGGACGTCGCAACTGCAATAATGAATTTGAAGTGGAACTGGGCAGGACACGTCGTAAACCGTGATGACAGATGGAGTAAGGCTGTGACAGAGTGGTGGCCGAAGTATGGCAATCGGAGCGTTGGTCGTCTTGCTGCGAGATGCGTCGACGATATTTTAAAAATCGCGGGCCGAACAATTTAACGGCCGAAAACCCGATTAGCACAGAACGAGAGAGCACATCAGTAAGCCTAGCACGAGCGCCGGGATAAAGTTATGTCCACCCGTTTTGTCTTCGCGTCAACGTGACAAAGCTAGAATATAGATATATCCGTCTCGTCCTCGCGGGATAAATATGGTGGACAAAATTGTATCCCGGTGCCCGTGCTAAGCCTGCTGGAGAGCCCTGTACCCAGCAGTGGAATAAAGAAGGCTGTGAATGATGATGATGATGATGATGGTAATAATATTGTTGCTATTCAATCATGTCTATGAAGTTTACTATTGAGGGCCATAAAAATTCTACACCCATTAAGTCCAAAGTTATTTTATTGCAGTTTTGAAGGTCTATAATCGATTACAAATTATTTAATAATATTCGTTCAAAGTAAAACAATTCAGATATAGCATAATGGTTATTGTAATGGCTTAGCTTAAATGAAAAGGATGTAAATTTTTACTTGATAAAAGCTACTGTTCAAAAAGTTACTTTTAAGGACGCATTTACGTAATACACATCCTCTCGCTCCCACAATCAACATTTTTATTTATAAACGGTTTTTTTTTATTTACTGACTGTGACATCAAAAATTTTTTTAATACTTTTCTTTATTATAACATTTAAAATGTGTTACACTAACTGGACGTAGTTTAGCAGAAAGGATCCAAGCCACAAAGTTGTACCAATGGGGTCTTTTTTTCAAATTCGCGATGGTGCTATACATTATATCTTCGGCTTTTCGCTTCCAACCACCTTAAATTAAAAGATAGTCTTAGTCTTGTTTGTAAGTGGACTAAATGTTATTAAAATAGTATTATACCTGAGAAGTTTTACGAGTAACACCGCAATTCAATTCAACCTTAAAACAAATTCTAATGGTTCAAACCACTCGTTGCATTAGCGAGTGATATGATTATTTGAAAATGCTACTTTTGTTTAGGATTCTATCGAAAGCCAGTAATATCGAATGATATATTCATGCGAAATGTCATAGGAGCGATTCAAAAATAGAGCCTCAGTACTGAATCAATTCGAAACAATATGAACTCACTACGTTTTTGTAAAGCTTACGAAAGAAACAAAAAGTTTCACGAAACTGAGTAAAACTATCTCAGACGAAATTGCCACACTAATCAAGCCTAGACCGTTGGAAAGCCCGAGTAGTGATGCATAAAATCTGGCTACAGTTTACAGTAACGCAGCTTAAATGTTTTGGTTATACGCACACTAACATCTGATTGGTATTGAATAGAAGTTGGTTTTTCTCTGTACACAAGTTTATCTTTGCTTTGTATATATTGTAGTTTGTATTGTGTGTAATTTGGTAGGGCTCTCTTGCAGAGTCCGCCTGGGGGAGTACCACACCTTTGCCAGTTATCCAACCGCAAGCAAAGCATTACTGTGTTCCGGATTGAAGGGCAATGTTTCCAGCATAATCACTGGGCATACGTATATTTAGTGTCTAGCATATCAGGGTGAAGAGCGCAATGCATTGCCGCGCATAGTTTTGAACTGTTGAAGTTCAAAATTCTGGGTGGCACTGAACTGTTATGGGCAAGCGTGACGCTTAACATCAGGTGAGCGACATGCTCGTTTCGTCGCTGAGTAACAAAAAAAAAATAACAAAAAAATAGAAGTATTGCAAATTTTAGGCCATTGTTCAGCAGTGAACGTTCTGGTTGAAGATAATGACAAATTCCACAAATCATGGAAAAATACCACCGCACGGGTCTTTTAGTTGTGAAGGTATAAAGGTCGCATGATCTCATTTCGGTAAAAACTTCTAGTTGATTATGTGTAGGTTAGTTTTCTTAGGGTATTTACACATGGCCCGACCTGACATCGTGTGAAAGGGACAGCTAGATTTGAATTTCACGGGAGCAAAAGAAACAAACTATTAAGGTTATAGCTTCTCCCTTTCGCTTCCCCAGAAACTTATATATAGCCATCTCTTTCAAGCGATGTCGGGTCGGGCCATGTGTAGACACCCTTACTGCTATTCTGTATTTAAAGTGCTATCGGCGTATAAAATCAGTGGCTCTGTTCACACTTCATTACGGTGAACGAAAGCGTGCTGCGCTGTGTCAGTGTTGTGGAGCGCATTAGAGAGACATGCGTTACAGAGCCACTATTTGTGAAATCGATTTGAAATGGCAAAGCTATTTAGTACCTACATGAGGCCAACACATACCACCACGATTCTAATGTCCATTCGTAATAATGGCGTTGTCAATTTCTTCTTTAGACGCTTAATTCGTAAAAAAAAATATTTATTCAGGAATTGGTACATCCATATTGTTATAAAATAGGTATCCTATTATTATAAATGCGAATGTAACTATCTGTCGATTTGTCTCCCGGATCGACCTAAATTAGGTATGTGTAGGTCGGTACTTATTTGTTTTTAGATTTTGGTGCGACGATATCACTCGCGTTTTTTGCCTCGATTAGTATTTCCGGTGGAGTCAAATCTATGTATCGCTTTTCTTCCCTACTCGAAGTCGAAATTTTTGATAATAATCAACCACACTGAAAACGTTACAAATATTTTGCAAAATGTTGCGAACGTTTGCATTTTTCCCGCGCCGCGCGCCGGTCCGTGATGCGCGCTCTGGGCCCTTATTCTCTATAGCACATGAGATAACTTGCCGATAACGCGTGACGTCATAACATGCTCTAAACTTAAACGCGGCTCCTAATCGTGAAGAATCGCGCGTTTAGCCCCCAAATTCTGAAACGTTTGTTAACTTTGACAACAGATTAATTCTAATACTGCCTTTGTCTGGCACTAAGCAAATGACAAAGGCAGCAATAAACTTAATCTGTCGTCAAAGTTAAGAAACGTTTCAGTATTCGGGGGTAAGAAACTTAGAGAATACCGTGTCGTGCGACTAACACGGAGTGAACTTAACAAGGCGCGTAACAAGCTAGTTATGCCAGGTGGAAGCAAGGGCGTGAACAAAATCGACAATTGTTTATCACAAGGAGGTACCTACAATAAAATTTATTTAGTCATGAAAATGTGTACTATTTTTAGCCGCATAAAAACTCTTTGTCGGTATAAAACTATATTATCCGGTTAAATTAAGAATGCTTCGTCTACATACATATAACTTGCAGTGAAGTACACACTTACCTAGCAACTTAACTCGTTAAATTAACTTAACCGAACTAGTGCAGCAATGATAATTTTAAAAAAAACACGCGATGGTAAAATTTTAGATTATGATCCCAAAAGCGATATCATAAGATCCACTATAACAGCAAGTGTGTTAAAAAAAAGAACAATAAATGCCGCATAAAACGAAATAAGCGCGTGAATTATTAATGGACGTAAAACTCTTACATCTGCAAAGTTAGAACAATGATAAGTTTGAGAGGCCTTCGTGTGAAAGGGCCACGACACGACCGTCTGTTCAGTCCTGCGAAGAGTTTCTTACTTCGGATAGACTTTCTTATTTAAAAAAATATATACTCTTCTAAAAAAAGTCATGGTAACGAAATTACAAATATAGTCGAAAAACACGTCCACGTACTGCTTGGCTTGAGATTTTATACAAAGCACTGAAGAAGCTGCTTAGATTGTTGATTTGGCTATGCAAAACAAATAATATTTTACCACAATTACATAATTTTATTTTTGGTATATTTCATTGTAACAATACCATACCATATTATTTTTATTTTTTATTTTTTTGTTTTAGTTTGCAGTTAAAATGGTAAGAAACATAGTCATGGATTTTAAGTTTGGGTGTATAAATTGTGTTATTTTCTCCAAACAAATAAAGATTGCTAAATGTTTCCTAAATTAAAACCGCGTAGGTCATTGTATATTTAAAATGATTTTATCAGAAAAAATAAATCTTAAAAGGGTTTATTATACAAATGATTATTCCCACTTGATTCCCACGCTCGTCCATAATGGGCTAAAGGTAGGCTTTACCGTCTCTCTAACTCAGATACCAAGCATTTATCGTGGATCCTTTTGACCATAAAAAGATACAGCACTTTTTGTAGTTATGCTAAGAAAATTTATATTTAGGACACTGTACTGTATGTTATTATTACTCACATACATTTTAAATAAAATTTTGGAATTATTTCTTGTTTGCCCAGTATGAAAGAATATATTATACGTTACGTAGGTAGGTAGGTACTGGACTAGATTAGCACGGGACCGAGGCAGATGGCACAGCAAGAGAGAAGCCTATACCCAGCAGTGGGATAAAGAAGGCTGTGGATGATGATGATGAACTGCTTAAAGTGGTATAGATCAACTGCATTTTTGCCTTTGTATTTCGCATGTTTATTAAAATGACTTGTAGTTTTAAGCTCGCACGATGAGCCAAAGGGTATCTAGTTTTAAGGAATGACCACTTTATTATCCATTGCTTATCCTCGAGATACCGACGCCAGAGGCGAAATGGAATCCATTAAGATAGGTCAGGCGATACGTCTCGAGCGTACTACATTCTATAGTTTTCTTTTAGAAGCATTTTTTTTGTCTATTTCTAATACGAATAACTTAGTGGCAATGTGCTATTGCTATGTGTTATGTGTTATTTTACCGTTACCTAAGTTAAATCGTTAACATTAATTAGGTCGACGTCGATTAATAAAGCTCTGGATTCATTTTGGTAAAAAAATATAAATTAATTCACTTACCTTCAATTGACCTTTTTGACGACCGGATTGGCTTAATGGTGAAACGTCTGCCTTAATAGAAGCAGGTTCCGGATTCGATTCTTGGCCAGGCAGATATTTGAATGATGAATTTAAATATCTGGTCTGGGTATTAGTCGTCATTGTCTTTATTATGTTTATTTATTTCATTACAAATACCGTGTTTAGCCAAGCCAAGCTCAGTGAGAGCACGTTCCCTCACATTCGTGGATTCGAACCCGGGCGGGCCCGTACCAATGAGTTCTTCGGAACTTACGTACTGATACACCACTGGCTTTTCGGTAAAGGTGAGGAAACATGAGGAAACCTGCATATATCTGGAGAAGAAATTCGATGGCTTAAATCAACCAACCAAACCCCAACCCGCACTGGGCCAGCATGGTAAATATGAATAATCACCCTTCAAGGGTAGGCTCATATATCAGCAGTGGGATGTTTAAAGCCTGATGCAGAAGAATTTTCATCAATGGTCTTATAGCTGCTGCTATAAGATGGATGCGGATAATAACAGGGGTCCGACTATTTCACATCAACATTGTAAGGGACCAACCAGGAACATTAGTTTGTATCTTCGTTCAAACTCGTAACGCGGCCGCTTTAAGCCCGTGAAACTCGCATGGAACGGTATTCTTTACGTAATAAGCAATAACATTCCATGCAAATTCCATGGCCACGTTACGAGTTTAAACGAAGGTACAGAATATCGGACCAGGGGCTCTATTTTTGAATCGCTCTTACGATTTCGCACGTCCTTCTGAAACGTCCATTCGTGGTGATATTTAATTATATGCCAAGGACTGGGATCTCTACCACGACAATACTAAAAGGTTATTTGTACAAAATAATACGTATTAGTTATAAACAGAACTTTCATTACAAGCACAGATTCTCTATTGGTTTTTGATCAAAGGTTCACTGTGAAGCTTGCGCAGAATGTCATAAAATTCTCACATAGAAAAGGTCACCCAATTCACAGTTCAAAAATTAATCCAGACTCTCAACTCTAACAACTCTCAAAAAAGATCCTACACGTAAGCGACAATTAAAATATATAATAATTTGCCAAAAAACGAAACAAAGCAAAATTAATTTGTAACCCAATTTTACCACAAAACTAAAAAAAACCTTGCAATAAACTGATTCTATACCTTTGAAGAATACTTTGAAGCCACTAAGGCTAGTAAGAAAATATAACGATCTGATCTCTTCATCTCTCCGTCCTTATTTTTATCGAAACTATTTATTTAATTTTATAATATTAAAAACTTTGAAATTTAGCGTCCTCATAATTTTGCAATGCCCGAAATGGGCGACTAAGTCTGAAGTTCTCTTATATTATAATAAGACTTGTGTACACTTAGTGGCAAATAAAGTATATATGAATATGAATATAAGTACAAAGATTTCTATTACCTTCATTATACTGATTTTTTACAAGCTATTATTTAACTTGCAATGTTTGTATGTATGTAAGTATGTATGTTCGGGTCAAATCTTGCAACTGAATTTTAGACCAGTTCCCCTTGTACGCCCAGTTTCCCTTGTTATGCATTTGTTTTTGTGTTCAACTGAGTTGAAATTTTGCATGCCTGTCAAGTTCTGATAACAATACAATAATAATAATTCTGATAATTTCTGATAATAATATGAGAGCGAGCTGGTCTGATGATGGAGACGGAAGGTGGAAAACGGAACTTCTCAGTAACTAACGGTAGATTTATGGAGTTTGGGCTCATTTTGATCAGCGGGCTTATCCTCTAACTTTGAAACGTTCGTGATGCTGATTGCAAGAGCATGCCATCTCGCTCGTACCAACTTAGTCGCACTTTGCGCATTCCCGCTCGCGCAACTCTCGCTATCGCTTTCAGAGTTATGGGATAAGCCCACAGCTTACAGTAACATTATTGTTACTGTAACAATAATGTTACATGCTATTATTGTTACAGTAACATTATTGTTACTGTAACAGTAACATTATTGTTACTGTAAGCTGTGCGATTTTTTAGAAGCTTGTCTGGTATAATATATTTTGTAAGTTTTGTGTAAGTGTAGTTGCTACAAAGGTAATAAAAAAACGGTCTTCGAAATTTGCCGCCCCTAAATTCTGCCGCCCTAGGCTCAAGGCTACTCAGCCTGCTGGTAAATCCGCCTTTGGGTAGCTTATATCCTGGATTAGCACATATGCTTTCATTCCGGAATAAACTCTCCTGTAGGACAGCGGGACGCTGTTGGTAATGAAAATATATCGATGATCACTGGTCACTTTGTTTCGCAATCGCTTTTCACGCATTTATGGGTGGTGTATAGTTTTTCCAATTGTATGTACTCGACTCTCTGATCCTTGCATACTTAGCGACAATGGCCTCGGGTCACAACCCGATTGCTGGTAAAAACCAACCGTCACAAACATCACGTACAAACAAACCGACTGATATTGAAATCGGGTTCGATAGTAGCAGATCAAGCATTAGAGAAAGGCATTTAGTTAGTTTTTTATCAAGCATTTTACCACCAGTAGGTAGGGAGCTAAATATCAGTATTTTGGCAACAGAAAAGCAATTTGGCTCTTACTGACGCCCTACTGACTTCCTTGCTGTTTCTTGTTTTTTTATTTATTTTAAAAGTTCTTTATTTCACATAGTAATAAAATACGTACAAACTAGACACAGTCTAAAATATTGTATACGCCAATATTGTGTGAATAACTTTTTCAGGCTTGCAACTTCTCTGTAAGTCTTTTAAAAACTAAGTTTTATTTATATTATATTTAAATCCATGAACTATTTAGTAATAGTGGAAACAAACTATTAATAGACTTAAATTTACGGTAAAAAGCCTATTGCACCAGGCTCATTTTTTAATATAAATCTTTCCTTGTTGTTCGATTCTCATGCGGGCACGTGTTTGAATGATGAATTGAAATGTCTTCTTCGGGTTCGGATGTAAGCTGTACGTGTGTTTGTGTGTTCCATGGCAACTCTGACATCGGAAACCAAGTATGTAGTTATGAGCTTTAAGTGTTAATAATCGTCGTAGTAGTGAATAGTAGTGTTGATATCGGTTAAAAATAGTGTTCGTTTGGTATGTAAAAACTACTAAAAGCTGCAAATCGTTATAATTTTTACCCTAAACTGTCTTCAAACTGTGGCCAATAACGTTTCTCATACTAAGTACCTATTATTAATAAAATGTTCACGCTTTTAATATACCCGAAACGCCTTCAATATTTTCTTTCCCACTCCTCACCAACGAGAGTCGTAGCGAAATTTGTAAAAGCTTTTCCATTACGGCTGCGTACAAAGACGCACTCGAAAGTGTTTGACCTAAATACGTGGCATCAGGAATCGGGATGGTAAGCATCGCGGAATGGGAATCGCGCCTTATCGCTGTATAAGTGGTACTTACGATTTTCAAAGAAATCGCAAATATTTTGGATTACTTATCTGATCAAAAGCGCTAGGTAACAGCAGAGTTTTACGTTGTTTTATTTTTGTCTTCGTGGATCTGGGTGTATCATTCTAACAACAATACGAAAGGTTGAAATTATTTTGTCAGAATTCTCTGCACTGTTACAATAAAAATCTAGAAATTATCCATTAGGAATAGAGTGTACCGGCGTCTCGTCATACAAAAAGCGTAGTCTGATACCCACCCCCAAACGTTATTCGATTTCGACGATTTTTTTTATAAATTATCTACACTGTGAAATCTATGTAGGTTTTTTTTTTTAATTCGCAATATATCGTTGTTATAGGCACTTAAAGTGACAATTTTTTTACGACGAAAATACGTCGAACAGAAGTAGCTATTGTTAGAATATATTTTTTTTTTGAAATTACAAAACAAAGCGGAATATATTATAGTTTATCCAAGCCATGGACACCAAATCAAAAGACTTTTTTAAGATTTAGATCCAAATATCCAAGGTTGCCTGGAAAATATCGCTGTAGGCGATAAGGCTGCTCATTATTCTGCCGGGTATTTTATTATTGTTATTTTAATTATTGTTTAGATTTAGTTTAATTGTATTTTCGGTGTCTAACAAAGATTTATTTCCATGGCACTGTCTCCAGCTTCCAGTCACTCCAGGCGCCTACGTTCTTGGATAATAACAACATAATGCCATTGAAATGACAACCGTCTCGCCATATTTGGCTGTGACAGGGCGACAGTGCGCTTTTCAACATAGATATGCTGATTTTAAAGTCCTAAATATGCACGTGGCTTGGATAAATATTTAGACATTAGAATGTAGAACTCGCCTTGACTTAAATATTTTGATAGAGTTTTGTATGCAGGCTGACTGTTATTTTAACCCCAATTTTTATGAATCACTTTAAACTAGTAGTTCGCGGCGAACTGAGACCTCGCGACCTCTATATCATCTTCGAACTTAAAAATTGTATTGAAATGAACTACTTGCCTACAAAATTTCATGAATATCGGATCAACGGTTCGCAAGTTATCATCAGACAAAAGTAGTAGCGAAAAGTCGAGACTAGCGCCACAGGGGCGCTAGTCCTAGGCGCTAGGCCCTGGTCTAGTACAACAGCAATAAGGGGTTCAGTTATCTTTCACTTTACAAAAAACATAGCTCTCTTTCTCGGGTAGTCGGGTAACTATTTTTCAACATAACTATGTAAGCCTGCACACACATAAATTCTAATTCACTTAAATCATAATTGTGATTAAGGTTTTTTTTTTATAGATTAAATATCCGAAATCTTTAATTTATTAACATCAGGGGAAAACATTAACAACAAATTACACATTTTCTTATATTCTAGGTTATCGAACCGATCTTAATCTCAATTTTTATTTTTTTTTTTTGACTGTTGTTTTGTCAATTTGGCTCGCATGATATATATGTATTATATCAGAAATAATAAAAATTCACGTCGGGCTCTGATTATTTTCTTGAAATTTTTATTTTATTGTTTTCGTCTTTTTATTCAAACTGCTCGGATATTAAAATTCCTGTTATCTTTAATAAGGTGCTAGACTGACAGACAGACTGCTACAAATTTTAACAGTGTATATCAATGCTGCTTGCTGCACCCTGAATCACCTCTCAAAAGAAACAACGTCACGTTTTCCAATATTGCACCTTATTACAGATCTACAAAAGTATAATAATAATAATCATCATTTATTTCCAAATAAAATCATTAATATATATTACAAAATAATGTATATGTATCACAAGCCTAGTATTAGTTTTAAGCAGATATATGTCTAACGGGCCCCTACTTTTGAAATTATACCCAGTGTGTGTATGTGAATATGTGTGTGTGTGTGTGTGTGTGTGTGTGTGTGTGTGTGTGTGTGTGTGTGTGTGTTTCCGATGTGAGTACTTTCCTAATTGTTTAGATCATGCAATATTTATCTCGATCAACCGTCTCAGCATGTATTATTATGACGTGTTACCGAAAAATATATATTATAATAAAAATATACCGTGTGGTAAGTGATGGAAAACACACCTAGCCTAGAATGGGAACTAGCTCTAAAATGATGATGCTAGAATGGATGGATGGTGAATACATCGTTAGGTACATGGCACATGTCCAGTAACTTATCTTAAAAATACTTGCACCAGTGAACCGAACGCAACAAAGGTCGAGGAGTTTACAGCAAAAATTGGTGCATATGTGTTTGAATCTTTTGTTTTACAATAACTTGCGTACCGATGATCCGATCTTCGTGAAATTCTCGAATATAAACAAAATCGGCCGAGGGGTTGAGAAGAAATTAAGCTCGCCAGCTACAGTTCGGGGCATGTATGAGAAGCATTCTCATACATGACATACAGATGCAGATATCTTACTTTTTTTTGTGTACTGTTTGTATGTTTCCCTTGAAAATGAATTATTAATATTTATGAATTAAGTATTAATTAAGAATTAAGTCGTATTATTCAGTTGACTCAGGGTAACAAAATAGCTGTAAATTAATTAATCAATCAAATTGTAGGTAAGTCTTTAATTCTTTTAAATGAGGCTTGATCTTTTTAAAGTATCTTGTTGACTTGATTTATTAACAAGAAGGCATGTTTAGGGTCTAAATTCATAAGGATTACCGTACACTCATATTTTGAAATGCCTTCAAAATAATTTAAAAAAAAAAATTTTTTTTTTCAAACACAATAGATACACGGTAGCGATATCGTCTGGATTTTCATTTTCTCGTTTTCAAACAAACGATTTTTTTTAAATATTATTTGTACTGTTTTATTTTAAAATTTTGGTCCATCGGTTTTTTTTTCGGTAGGTATAGTCGTGCAAAAACAGGCACGGCTACGATTATGTATTACTAGCTGCGCCCCGCGGTTTCATCCGCTGTTCTACAGAAACAGAATAGTTTCCGAGATAAAAAAAAGTTGTTACTTTAGTTTTTCGTTTTTTTTGACGTACATTTGATAAAACTTGTGGGTTTAGAACTTGATTCCAATAATTTACATGTTTACTACATGGTTGTAAACGAATGAGGAAATCCAAGTCATAGAGTATGCTAACACGATAATACAAAAATAGTTTTATGGTATTAATCGATTCATAAACGTAAATAAATATTCAATTCGTTAATTAATCTTCTTCAAATCCATGCGTATATTTTAATTCATAAATTCGTGTTTTAAATTTGGTTTTATAATTTTTTTACTCATAACTGATGTCGAAATACGCTTCTGTGACTGATCCCTATGAGTCTAAAAGAGAAGAAAACGTGTGACGTATATTCAGGCACAAAATGGTCTGTGGTAGGTCCCGGGGTGGCACGGATGACAAGGATACCCGAAAATATTAATGTGACCGAAAGAGCGATGTTCTGAGTGAAGCTATAGTGTGTCGACGGACATCACTATTTCCAAGCTCTAAGAGTGACTTACATAATATAAAATATAAAAATATTTTATAAGTGATATAAATATAAGTAGACCTTATATTTATATCTGGCAAAAGTGGTACTTCCCCAGGATGGCCCTGTCCTATACCTCTAAAATACTAATCATAGTTAACACTATACTAGTCGCAGTTTCCACTCCATTTCAGCTTTCTTATTTCTTCACAAATGCCTCACATTACACTAGACCAGAAAAAACAAAACATGACACTACAGAAAATATTGATTCTACCAAAGCTGTTTTTATTTATTTATTTGTTTCTATTTAATAAAAGAAAAAAACATAGGAACATGGCAGTGGTAAATACAAATGTTATGGCAAAAATTATTTTATGTAGTGTTATTTTAAGGAAACTGGAGAATACGTTTGTATTATTTATTTATTTATTTCAATTAGTACCGTACAACACGAATTACAACTAATGATATAAAAACATATTAAATTAAAGTTAAGAAAAATAAAATAATTATGTCAATTATAAAATACAATTATATTATATTGTATGGAATAGACAGTCGCGTAGCTTCCTCTTAAATACCCTATTTCGGAAGAAAGGTGAGAGTCAAGTGCCCATCTCATACCATTTTCGGCCCCGAGCAATAACAATATAATTCTATTCAACAAGTGATACCATCTCGAGACCGTTACGATGCTAAGTCGATACCCTGTCGATAGGCTAATAACGATTGAATATAATCATTAAAGCTACTGAGGGTTGAAGACTCACGAAGCAGCGATTTTCGTGCGGTCCCGGAACGATTTCCTTATTGGCGGAATACGTTCCCAGAGATTGTTCGAGACCATTCTCAAGTCTTTGTTGCGTTCACGCAATCCTGTCTGGATGTACAATTACTATTAAGGTTGGTTTAGACCAAACGAGCGAATGCTCATTCTATTCCCATTTCATCAAATGCTATTGATGTAAACAGAGACAGAGCATACTTTCGTAGTTCTGTCTTTCGCGGTGATTCTAGGAAAATTTTAGGAAAGTTCTAAGAAGCACGAGCATGCGAACAGTTGCCTAGAGCCTAGAACGTTCTTTAGAGTTCGGACGTGCTCGCTCTTTGGAGCGGTCCCTTCAAAGCGTTCTTGTGCTCTAGCAACATGACCGATTTATTATTTATTTATTTATTCAAATTAGCGCGGAAATAATGATATGAAATAGTAGAATTATTTCTAAGTAGCTTAAATTATTGATGTTAAAAATATACAAACATTAAAAAATATAATTATAATCCGATAAATAAATCTTGCTCGTTGTGTATTATTTTGGTGTAAATGACGCTCAGTTCTTGCTTTATTACTATGTTCGTTTGGTCTAAACCCACCTTCAGGAACGCTGTACTTGAATGTTGTTAGAATAGAACTCGTCGGATAAGTGGCCGATTACGAGCGTCTTTGACAAAATTGTGAGAAAACATGATCTTGAACGTTTTTTAGGCATCTATCAATCTATCTATATCAGCCTTTTAAACATCCCACTGCTGGGATATCAGCCTACCCTCGAAGGGTGATTAGGCCATATCCACCACGCTGGCCCAGTGCGTGTTGGCGGATTCACATACGCCATTGAATTACTTCTCCGGAAATATGCAGGTTTCCTCACGATGTTTTCCTTCACCGTAAAGCCAGTGGTATATCCGTACGTAAGTTCCAAAGAACTCATTGGTACGGGCCCGCCCGGGTTCGAACCCGCTACCTCACGAATGTAAGGCAAGCGTTCTCCCATTGAGCTACCACGACTTTTTAGGCATACTTGATTATTTTTTTAATATAAGAAAAGTAGCAAATGAGTGGAGACCCCCTGAATAATTCTGATTATTACTGTCGCCTATGGGTACTTCTAATACCCTGGCATATCTTTTTTAGGTATCCGTACCTCAAGAGGAAAAAAATAACCCCTATAGGATCGCTTCGTTGTCTGTCTGTCTGCCTGTCATGACCCTTTTTCTCAGAAACGCGTGGAGGTATCAAGTTGAATTTGATATATAAAATCCTTGTATAATATACTTAAGTTTAGAAAATATTGAAAAAAATAATTTAAAAAAGAAATACTTACGTTTCCAGTCCCTATAGTTATATAGGACCTTTAAAAGAAACGGCCACGTGATGGTAAGCGTAGCCCTGGTAGACCGATACAGCGATGGCCTGACGACATCCAAAAGTTTTGCGGCAGCACCTGAACGAGATTGGCACAAAACTGGGTAGATTCGCGAAAGATGGAGGAAGCTTACCTATGCCCCGCAGTGCACTGAATAAGCTGCCAATGATAATGATTTAAAAGAAATAAAGCATCTAAGTCAACGCGATAAAAAATACGGAATCAAATCAAATTTACTAAGATATTCGTTCAGTATTATTGTGATATTTCCGTTAATACCCTCGCAACTTTCGACATTAATGCCTCGGTTTTGATATATTTTCGAGTCCGTCCGTTAGCACGCCTACGATGACAATATTTTTAGATGTTATGAAACAAATCAGATATATTTTTAGGACCTGGAAACCCACGAAAATACAGCTCAGTAAGAAAAATAATCCCAAATATAATATAGTTACTGTACACGGGTATTGTGAGCAATATTTTAGTACAGATAATATCTAGACGAGAAATACTGCTCAGTGGATCATAAACATTTACTTTTTACGACAGAAGCGTGTAGTTGCGAACTAATTGCCAGCCGTGAGCAATTGAGCATTCGCTAATTACCACCTTAATGATATTCTGGCATACCTACCTGTCTACTCTCGCTTTCTGGGGGTACTATTATCTTAAGCACTCTCAATCTCGTGACATTTCTTATGTGAGAGACAGTGATAGAGACAATTTAGGGCGCCTCAGAATCCCGTGTGAAATCTATGACGATTATATATATATATATATATATTATATATATTCGTGAGCTCTACTTCAAGTGACATAAATAATACAAGTTAGTACCTAACTTAATTCTACATAAAGGTGCTGAGTGAGCGACCCTGTCATATTTTCTGAACTGTTTTTTGTGGATGATATTATTCATTACTTTACTGCTTTAAAGTGTGAAATGATTTTTTTGTAAACAACCACCAAAAAGCGAGCTATTTTGTCAAAATCGAAAGAAGCGACGAAAGCATCTAGTACGCCCCCTCGCCACGTCTCCCTTGATTTCTGATTTAAAACTATTTCCAGAACTTCCCGACTTAAACTAATATCAAGGTAAAAAAAAAATCGTCTTGACGAGTGTTAGTCCGCGTTTATTGCCAGCAATTTCGAGCTGTCACAACGGAGATTAGTCTGAGTGAATGAAATGGGTTGGACACAGACAACGGATTCGGGGAAACCTTTTAATGGGAAATATTTAATGGCACATCAGAAATACTTAACGGGAATCAAAACGTGAAAATGTGTCTTCATGTTACGTCGTTTCCGAGGTTTTACTGCGAGGCTCAATTATTGACTTTTTTCCCAATCTCAAATAGTTGTGTAGATTATGTTTGCTATGTTGTTGAAGGGTAAGCAAGAGGGAGAAGTGAGTCACCTGATTAGTCTTCTAGTAAGGTTTTATTTATGTGAATCTAGTGTAATGTCTGCCACAGACTTTTACGTTTTTCTGAGTTAGTATTTTTGTCGGGACATTAAGTATGAAAGTGTATTTTTTTTTGATGTTCGTTTAAATAGCGCCTTGTTAATTTACATGGGAGGGCATCCGCTGCTTCGTTTCTAGATTGTCCACACCAGTTGTATCCGACGGCCATGACCGATCTCTATTGTAGCTCGAATGCAACTCGAATCGGAGGCAATCGATCGTCAATGTCAAAAAAGTCGATAAAAACTGTGAGAGTCGTTCAGGCTTCACTGTTTGGGTGACAACACTTCGAATTGATCAAGAGTGCAACCGGCGTTTGTGGTCCTGGTGCACAATAGGGCTTGATTACCGGTAACTTTTAATTATTCATGTAAATATTGAAAACGTGTTTTAAAAAACTTATCACATTAATTCTGATTGAAACAGTCTAAGCTTTCAAATTTTTATGAAGTGCTTTTTATGCTTTCGATATTCCAAGTGACTAAAGGAACTCATAAACTAAACTATTATTTTTTTCATGTTAAAGCGCTGTTCCCCGAACTAGGCGCAAATATTTTAGGGACTAGGCATTTCCGTCGTGAAAACAATAAGTATGTTTAAGTAAATAGCACTACATTTAAATGCTGTTTATCGAAACCAAAATTAAAATTGAAAAGTAGTTATTCAAAATAGGTATATATGGTTATTGGTAATTAGCTCACAACTGCTCGCAGCCAGCTTCCCTATCCTACTTTACAACTTTTTTTCTCTGGTGTTTTACGAAACTTCACCAAATTCGCCAATTATAATTATTTGTTATTTCTTTTGTTGGATCAAGAGTCGGATACTAAGTTTTTCCTGGGCCGTACATTCCTTCTCTAATGTAAAAGTTTTTTTAGGGAGTAGATTTGACTATTGAAAAAGAAGCTTATAAATTATATTATTTAATTAAAATTCAGAAATTGAAGAAGTGTTTAGGTATGAAGTAGAAATGCTGTTTACGAGGACGTTGTAAGCTTATTATAAATAACCATGTAAGTCATCATTAATCTTAACACTATCAATATGAAAAGATCAAAAACTATCGGTCACGCTATAAAATAGTTAGTTAGTTAGGTACTTTTTGTCGATCAGGTAGCACAGAGAAACCCGTCTAAAACCGGAAAAAAATGACCTCTGGAATAACCTCAACCGATCTCACGTATTGTGAACATTTGAACTGATGAATAGATTGGTTTTTAAAGTTTCGCAACTCATTTACAATGTATCCTAAAAACTATACAAAAAAAAAACAATCTCGACTTACTTAACATGTCTACGGGGATAGAGTCTACACTCTGCAATGTTAAGGAAATGTTAAACTAAAATAAAAATCTTTAATTTGTTTTTGTTTAGATTGTTTAGTTTTGTTACATTAAATCGTAGCAAAACGATTTAAAGTAAGCTGTAGTGGTAGGACTCTTTTACGGAATCCGCTTGGGGACGCCACACACCTTTGCCAGTTATTCAACCGCCAAGCAGTACTATGCAAATATTACTGCGTTCCAGATTCAAGGGGAATGTTTCCAGCGAAATTACTGGGCTTAAAGATATTTAACACCTTTTTTTCCACGCGTGATTTCATAGTGTTGAAGTTCATACTTCTGAGTAGCACTGAACTATTATAGGCGAACGTAACGTTTAACATCAGACGAGAGACTTGCTCGACCCTCAGCAGAATAAAAAAAAGTAGTTAAATATGATTGTCTTTAAATTGCAACAAATTCTTTTGTTTTGGTGTCAATGGCTTGGATAAACCATATTTTTTGCCGCTATGTTCTGAATTAAAAAAAAAAAAACTACGACGACATTGTGAAATAAAACAAAATTTAAGCACAGTGTAGATAACATAAAAAAAACATCGAAATCGGATTTAATTTAGCGGTGGTTTTTTTTTGTTTTTTTTTTGACATGACTAGTTTGTTGGCCACTACAACCTTAGCTATAGTTTAGACTTTGTTTAAGGGTTGGTATCAGACTTAGCTTTTTGTATGGAAAAGACAGCGGAGTACTCTATTTTTAATACTCCAATCTGTCATTACCTTAGTAATACGCGAAAACAGTTAAGTTTAATTGATACTTCACAATTAGGGATCGATCTTATGCCGCAGTCGTGATCATCAGGCTTTCACTCTCGTTGCACGCACGAGGCACGCCTTGCGGTTAGTGGCCTGACACACTGGGTCGGAATGTTGCGGCAACTATCGCAAGGAAAAACCAACTATTTCGTAGTTGTCATATCCCTATTAAACTTGTACTTGTTCAAGATTTAGGACACTAAATATAGCCGCTGTAGTATCAGGTTCGAGGTATGAAAATGAATACGATCTTCTCGAGGGAAAAACTTCTTTTGCGCGATACAGAACTCCCTACATTACAACCTGTCAGTCCATACAAAAAAACAAAAAATGCACAAAAATGGATCAACGCCATCTTAAGAAGTAACAACTTTATGACTATAAGACTATCAACTATAGGAAGTAACTCTGTATCTCTGTCTGAATGTTTGTCACTTATTTATCACGGCTGAACGGATCTTGATAAAATTTGATAAGGAGTTACTTTATATCACTAGGGTATTTTTTTTTATGACTACGCGAACGAAGTCGCGTGTTACAACTAGTAATTTTATAAAATAAAAATAAAAGTATGGGAAAAAAAACTATGCTAACCACTGACTCGTGTGTGGAAAACATTATTATCATTTCTTTATTTTTGTCCGTATAATCATGTCACGGCTTTATATAGAAGGACGGATAATCTTAATATTACCGGGGTAATTTTATAATTGCCCAAGCTCACTGAGTAAAGCCTGAATATGCACAAAAATATACGTTTGACCACAAACGCCTGAACGAGTCTTATGAATGTGGTAAAGATATGATGATGTAGTAAGTAGCATATAAATTATAGACTATTATACTAGCTACTTGGTGCAATAAAATACTGAATACTGAATACTGATGCACGAGGTAATTTTTTTAGTTTTTATCGCGGGAAAGTCTGAATAATTGGGAAATGTGAGACGCGGTAAGAATTTATTTAATGCTGGTTAATGCATAAGTAACTAATGTAATGTTTACCTCATAGATTTATATCCAATTATTACTATATTATATTTATGTACACCACATTATGTATTATTATGTGTTATTTATGTATTTACGTATGTTTATGTATTTCTCATAAAAATTATGTCCATGCTAAGGTTGCCTGGAAGAAATCGCTTTAGGCGATAAGGCCGCCCATTATACTGCCTGATATATAATTATTGTTTAATTTTAATTTTAATTGTATTTTCGGTGTTTAATAAAGTTATATTGTATTGTATTGTATTGTACTATCCATACCAATATTAGATCTGTTCATAATTTTAATTTGATGGACAAATGATTTTGCAAAACGACGATCGTGCGTGGTCAATTAATCTGTCCGGAACACGTTGCTGCAATTTACAGGATTAAACGTTGATTAAATTTGTAACACCTGATTTCAATGTTTTCTGCAAAATTTGTTTACCAATTTCAGTGTTTTCTATAATGAACACAAAAAACCCGCTATTGAAACACCAGACAACGAATTGGTCATGTTATTATTTTGATTATTTGCTGCTTGACACACGCGTCTGGTTTGAGTTTTTCGAAAAGGATAGCTAGATAGGAATTTTAATGGAGTGAAATCTGTATAAAACGTCACAGGTCACATAAAAATGTGTCACAGGTCTGTATAAAAGAAAAACAAATTTTGTTTCATTTATTCCAATATAATGTATGTCTAGCTATCCCTATCCCGAAAATCTCATCAGGCCTTCAAAACCAAAATAACTAGCCAGAATTTTTGGCGGAAAAGTGACGAAGTCATGTCATGTTGTATTATTTTCCAAAACTTGTGTTATTTGAAATGTTAATGTATAGAAACGATGGATTTTTATCCATTAAGTGCTCGAGATCGTGCATGAGTCTTGGTGATTAGTATAATGAAGTGTAACGTGCCATTTCGTGTTGTTGCCAAAACTCCGAAGCTACTAGAAGTTTCCAGTAAAGTTTCTACCACTTTAATGAAGCTTACTGGACTAGACAAAGACTGAAATTTTTGACTTAGACCTTGACTGATTTTATTGGGAAATATTATGACTTGAAAATAACAAAAGTTGTCATTGGCTAAATACACTAGGGCGGACCGTGTAGCCAAAATATAAGATAAAAAAAAACTAACCACAGTCAACAATAATATAACAAGCATGAAGCGGCAACTATGGAAGTTGTCGGCAACTATGGCGCACTCGTGCGTGACAGCTCTAATTCTATTACGTAAACTTTGTCTTGACATATTGGGGCTCGTTCGAAAGCTGTATTCTATTTATTATGTGCCTTACCGAGTCGCTACACCATATAAATCATTTATCTCATAGTTTGACCGAGATCTTCGACTGTCGCCTCCGGCTGAGCATACAAATGCCCACATGTTTTGTTCTCTTATATGCTGTCCTTTTATTTTATAATTTGACTAGCTTACCCGCGAAACTTCGCTTACAAAAGCTACAGTAAATAAAACACCCCATTACACCTCTTTAATTTAGAAATCTATATATATATATATATATATTATACATTTCAAAAAATGTTAAGCCTTAAAAAATGCCTTTCGTTTTTTTTTTAATGCTTAGTACATAAACCGAGATTCATTGGCTTAGCATGAAAAAATATTTTATTTTCATACAAACTTTGGTGGTCTATTTTACCCCTTTAGAGGTGAAATTTCGCTAAATCCGTTCTTAATGTTCACCTAGATCATTTGAGGAATATTTGTGTCAAATTTCACGTCATTCATTCCTAAAAAAGGTCTTGTTCTTTTATATATATATATATATATATAAAAAAAATAAAAATTGAATTGAATTTATTGAACTTAATAAATTATACAAAAAAATGTTATGTATACTAGTTCGGAGCCAATGGGTGGCTCCGAACTAGTAAATACTGTATTTCGAGAACCAATGGCCTCTCCCTTAAATATCATAAGTTACTTATAACTATGATATTTATTTGTACTTATACAAAGCTAAAAACGCAGACAAAGGAAAATTTACAAATTAGAAAATACAATAAATATACATATAAATATAATATGTGTATGTGTATGTGTGTATAGATTTCTATAGCGTGAGATATGATTAAGTCAATCGTCATTGGTTTATGCCAATTTATAATTCATAGTTAAACAGAAGTGAATATGGGTCACTGCACCCGTATATTGTATTAGCGTGCAGTTGCGTCGCACGACTTGATGTTATGTGGGAGTTTCTTTACGATTCGCCTATATTATTATGACTGTTTTATTTGGCTAATGATGTTACAATAAGCGATGAACAATTTTATTGTGAAGTATTAAATTATGCCTACTATTTATTAGGTATTACAGAATGTTACAAGATATCGCAGAGTGACGAGCGTAGAGGAAGTGACGGGCGCTAAGGGTATTACTACTAAGGAGGTGGTGAGATATTTTTTTATGGAATTAGTAGCAAACAGGCAACTGTTCTCCTTATGATAAGTCGTCACGGTTCCCACTCAAAAAACTTTCTTCCTTCGGTTATCGGTTCTTCGTGTGGTGGCCCATTGCCCCTTCAGCTAGCAAAAGCCTGAAAGCTATATACTATGGTTATGGTTATTCGGCGAATATCCTTGTTCCGGATTTTATCGAGCAAAGAAACTCCGAGCACAGCTTCTTCCAATGCCCGCTTTGTGACTCCGATTTTCTCCTAAAGGCCGGCAGCTGAGCACCACGTTCAGTTTCATTTGCCATAACTTGCACCACAAGACCCTTATCATCAGGCACTGCGGGATTTCGGAAGAGAAGATTTTACGCAATATCCCCTAATATACGAAAATACCAACAAACGGTTTGTGGCAAAAATAATACAAAATTATCGAGTATTTTTATATTTATACATGTATTTTGTTCTGTTTGTTTATAATAATTTAGTATATTTTTCTTGATTGTATACTTTGTTGTATTTTTGTGACAAGTAAATGAGTATCTATTGTCACAAGTACTTACATAGTTACATGCATCCAAAAAATATTACCTTCTTTCTAGGCAGTGGCGGGAATGGCATGACGTCGCTCAATGAGGCGTTTTCCAAAAAAAAGAAATCCTGGTAATAAAAGTACCCAATAGATGGCGTTAGATGTACCTTGAGGTTTTTCTGTCACTGTCAAGACATGAAGGACAAAAAAAAATACGTGTGCCTTTTGTTTTCTCGTGTTTTTTGGCTCCACATGTGTATTTAGACAATTTTAAGTAACGTAACTATGTATTTGACTTCATTTGAAATATTACAATAGTTGACACTGGCTAAATATACAACGTGTGGAGCCAAAATTTACGATTAAAAAACAAAACATAAAATATTTCGACAGAAATGACAATGACAGGTAAAACGATAGGTCTATTACGCCATCTAGTAAGTATTTTAGAACTATTTTTATTTTTTTGTAAAACGCCTCATTGTAAGAAAAAAATACGTTTTATGATTAATTTCAATGATTAGAAAACAACATACCCTTCTTACTGGACAGTCGGGTAATAAGGAACTCCAGTAATGATGATTCTTTACAATAATTTTATGAATTCTCTGAGTCAAATATAAATTCTCCTAATGAAGATGAAATAACACACCGACTAGCATCAATTTCCTAATCATTGCTGGTTTATTTGGCATCTACAGACTAATTACTTCATAAACTACATACGTGAGTGGCTCTACCACTTTATACCTCAAAATACATCGTTTAGAGGGAAATTCCTCAAACACCGTTAAGAAGAATGCGCTTGTTAATCAAGTAGTTTCATGACATTTATTAGTGTTCATCAAGTGATCTTTGTGGAGATAATTTTGAACCGGACCTGTTAAATGTCCTCCCGTGAGAAATTCCGAGGCTAACTGCCTAGGTTCTGGAAAAAAATTTAAATGACCAGGTGTTACACATTTTTACGGGCAATTAAAAAAAAAAGTATAATGATGTTGGTGAGAGGTTTTTGAGTGGCGACCGCGGATCGGAAGATGCAACACAGGTGTGAAAGTTGGTGGATGCAAATAGCAAAGTCGTTCAGTGTGGCGGTCTAAAAGGTTAAAGTCTTACCCTTATTAATAAACGCGGATAAACCTTGGAGCGCTCAGTCTTCTGTCTTTTTCAATCGAATTCTAATTTCGAAAGAGTGAAAAGGACAAAACACTTGGTAACTACTCCAAGGGTCCAATACTCCACGTTTACTATTACTGGGTTAAGGTCTAAGGGTCTTTCTTCAGCAGTGATCGTCTTCAGGCTGATGATTAATATTATGAAGTAACTAAGTCAATTTACAATTACAATCTTTGTGTGCATATAAGTGCAGATTCAGATTCAGATTTTTATTGATAACAAAATAAGTTACATGTCATATTACAGAAATTTTAATAGTAAAAATAAATTAATGACAAAAAGAAAAAAAAAAAAAAAAAAAATATGCTTAACGATATCACAGTGAATAAAAGAATCCAAGGCTATCCTGCGACCCACATCGTATTGTGGGATTCTCTGTCAGAGAAAACTTAGTAAAATATGAATATAGAGATATCCTTTGAAATTTCTTGAAAAACAAAAATGAATTGTCGTTAAAGTAAATATATACTAATTTAAGACTAATTTCTTATATATTTAAAATGTTGACATAACTGCACTATTATATTAGGTGCTATCCTGTAAAAATAGTTGTAATGAAATAAATAAATAAATAAAAATAAAATAAATAAATATATAAAAACGAGTAGAGAAACTTTAGCGACAACCTAAAGGTGGGATGTAAAAATAAATAAAATTACGAAAAATTTGCAAGCTTATAATCATTTGTTACAGTGAAGTTTATGTGTATGTGTTCATAAGTCACAAACCCTATCGCCTTTACGGTTTGACTGATAATTTCTAATTTGGATCCCAAATGTAGCGAAGGATTCTAGATCCTGAGCGAAGCGAGGGATACAAGGACCGAGATTAAATATATTTTTTCACGAGTTGTGTACTTTATTTTTTACCATTGACTGCAAGAAAATAAACAGTAGTAGGTAACTAAAATTGGCGCGATGTTTATGTCTTAATTTAAATTGGCTCAATGGTAGGTCCATTCCAAAAGACAGTAGGTACGTTCAGTACGTTTTTTTTACTACATAATTCGTATAAGCCGTGCTTGTTCCAAATTCATAATGTTTTTATTTTCTAGTGACTAAAAGGAGGTTTATTCACTGTTACTGATGAATCAAATGCCCTTTTCGAGTGGCAATGGTAAAAAACAAATTACACCATCCAATTAGTAAATGATAATTTCTCTAACCATATTTAGATTTAAAACTAACGATTTATTCATTTATGATCTGTTACGTGATTTGTACCGAGAAAATTATAAGTGTGGTACAAACGTGCTTAGTAGAGATAGTGACGAGAGCTAGTTGTCTATCTTGCAAAGATGTTAAATTATTAGTTACGAGAATTACGTTTACAGTTACTGTTTTAGCCGGTTTTATCTTCGTGATGTCATGGTTACTAGTTGTTCATAATCATAACTATCATGAGCTTCTTTCGGTTTAGTACCACCATTTCGTATGACCTTGAATACTCGTATATAGTGGACGGAGTAACCGAAGTGATTCAAAAGATACAACAAATTAACTGATCTTGTACACTAATATTTTTTGTACTGTAATATTTTTAATATTTATTAGTTTTTAGTAGTTTTTGTAATGTTACACAATGGAACTGACATGGTCGCAAAGCGACCCAAGATTCTATAATAAATAAAGGTTTTAAAAAAACTGATCGTTTATGTGTTGTGTACATTTAGGCCAAACTGGCCTCAAACCAAGGCAGATTGATAACTGCGGACGGTATCAAATGTGTAGTTTTGAGTTTAGTATAGTTGTAGAATTAGAATAAACTTATTACTGAATAACTTATAACATAATACTGACAATAATACTCAAGAATTTACCATAAATATTTAGAGAAAATAGTATGCACCTAGCGATATATTTGAATTCCACTGTTACCCAAAACTCACCATCAAATCAAATATTCTGACATGATTTTCATTGAGCGCTTGTGTAGCTCAATGTGCGCTAGACATTATGGTAGTGATATGCCATGTAAGATATGTAACCAAACGGCAATGTGCGATGTCAACTTGTCAAGTGGTTTTTTCTTCTAACTGTACCTTGGGCAATGGGATGTATTAAACGTTTTGAAAGATGTAAATAGATTTTAGCTATAAATACGTTTTTTTAAATGTTTTGTGTATACATGTGGTATTGAGGTTTTATTGAATTTAATTTTACTTTTTAACTTTTTAATTAATGATATTTTTATCATTAATTAATGAACAAATAACCCGTGTGCGGTTTTCCGCACACGGGTTATTTGTTCATATAGACGTAACGCGCAGAAAAGAATGTACGGCAGAATGAAAGGAGAATCTAGGGAATTTACCTGAAAAAGACCTCATCCAAACTCGTCACAACCTCGCCGACTACATAGATAGTCGGGTAAAAACGCGTAATGACCAGGATGCCAGCGGATGTCTCGCATCAGTTGGGTAATGTCAGTAATTAATGTCAACCACTGACTTTTAGGGATGTCCCGGTGATTTATTGCCGATTTTAAATGTTGGTTCAAAGCGGGCTTTCAATACGTTTTTATAATGTTACTATTTACTGCAAATCATGTGAAGGACTGTCAGAAATGCTCGCTTAGGATGGTGAGTGCTAATAATAATTTGAATGTAGTGTTTTTTAAATGATACTGCTTAACTCTTTGTTTTTAAAATTTGTACAACTCAACCTATTCAAGAAGGTTGCGTCATTCTTATGTAGAGCTCCAAGCGCGCGTTGTTCGAATTTTGTAAGGTTGTGGTTGGTTCGAATCTTACCAAATTCGAACAATGCGCGATTTAAGCTCAACAGAAGAATGAGGATACCTTCTGTTATCGGCAATGTAAGCCGCCAAATGGTCTGCCCTTGAGATCTCGGCGAGCTCTATCAGGTACTTTACGTATATATCATATAGGTACTTACTTGGAGTGCGTCTATATCTTAAATAAGTGAAAATGCGCGAGCAAGAAAACTGTGGACGCGATTGAGTGCCTTAAGAGGGTATTTCGAGACAAAGATAGCGCTATACACTTTCGCGCGCAGATGAAAAGAAATGGCTTTAGCACGCGCTAGTCAATAAACCAGATAATTAATTGCTAGTAACATATAAACCAGGAAATCAATCGAAGTTTTGTTACATGCAAACGTAGATATTATTATTACCTCACTATTGGAGCAATAGCCACTTGAAAATACACTAGAGGTTCCGAACGACAGCGAAAAATGTGTGTAAATCGAAGTGTTTTCAATGGTTTTTTTTATTGCGAAAATATCTTGTAACCGCCTTTCTCGCCATGCAATACTAGATGACAGAACCAAAAAAATGTATATCCCAAAATAAGACTTTTAATCTAGACACATTACTAATGATGCACTAAATAATTAAAAAATAAAATTATCACAGTAGGTAGTTAAGATATTGGTGAGTTCAATCAGGTATCTTCTTAATATCGAGCTGTCAAAACTACATTACCTTGGAGTCCGCCTTATGTATATGGCACCCTCTTCAACCCTTACAGATTAGTAAGCAGCTACTATAGCACACATGGTCCCACGCATTTCATGATTAATTTGGTTACGCCGGAATACTGATGAGCTCTTGAAACTTGAAGGATACGTTATTTCGTTATCTACGTGTTAAGGGTTTTTTGTAGCTCCTTTGACACGTCGTTTCTATTTAAGGTGCAACGTTTCGTTCATCGCGCGAAATTCAAATTTTATTTCGTTTTTTGTCAATTACAGCTTAATTACTCGTCGTGGACTTATTGAAATCAATTTTGCGCCAATAAATAAGTTGTTTTAAGAAATTACGGGTAATATAATCAACTAGATAACATTGGTTTAGCTAAAAATTTCAATAAGCTGATTTTCATCTTGATTTTTGGTTTAGTGACAAATGTACTTATAATAGCTTTCAACTTGAATTTTTGGTTGGTGTAATTTCTTAAAACAATCTCTTTATTGTCGCAAAATTAGTTTCCATGAACCTAAGACGTAATAAGTAATTAAGCTGTAATTGACAAAAACGCAAGAAAATTTGAATTTCGCGCGATGACCAAAACGTTGCACCTTAACTACAAAACGACTAAACAAAATTTAGATTAAATTTGGTATGTACGTAGAACTTAATAACGCTTAACACTATTAGCTCCCCACTAGGATGTCTGAGATGCCGTGGAATACACACAAATGCATGACAAGTAAACACATTATTTCAATACATTGTTGCAACAGAAGCCCGGCAGGAAATCAAACCCAAGGACTGTTGGTCATAAGGCAGACTTACTACCAAGTACAGTTCAACCAACTTATCTGTGCAGTTCAGTGGGGGAGTCACCATCGTATTTTCTAAACAAAACGGACAGAAACTCACGGTTTTTTTTAGTTCCTTCATTTAACAGATAAAGTAGTCGCACTGTAAGTCAGGAAGCTCGTCAAAAATTATTGCCACAGGCAAAATACTAAGATAAATTGTATCAGATTCCCGCGATAGGTAAAGGCATAGCCTAGGCGGCAATCACTGTGTTGTCATTTACCAAAACGTTAATAGACTTAAGCCGAGTATTTTTTTATATTTAACTACCTATTTTTAGCCTATGTTTATGGCATTAAATACTTTTTTTCATTTTCATTCTCACAGTTTCTATCACAGGAAACAGAACAGGGCCCGTACCGTGAGATGCTTATTGCGATGATTGTTAGGCTCAGCTGACAACGCTACGGGATCATACACCTTATCGCGCGGTAATACGGTTCGTGGTCGCGCAGTGTCGTCGGCTGAACCTAACAAACATCGCAATAATCACCTCACGGTACGGGCCCAGCTCTTGTAGAGTAACGAAATCGCGAGATGCATATAAGTAAGCAAAAGTAACTTAGTGTTAGTTATCTGGGGTATTCAGTGGCGGATTTACCAGGAGGCTGAGTAGGCTTGAGCCTAGCACGGCAGATTGAAAGGGCGGCAAATTTAGGGACCGACTTAAAAAAAAATACGCTCGAGGTATACAAAAATTAGTCCCTAAATTTGAGCCCCTAAAATCTGCCGTCCTAGGCTCAAAGCTACTATTTTGCGCTTTTTTTTATACAATTTTATCTTTTTTACTGAATTATCAAAATCTTAGTTAAGTTAAAAGCGGCAAAAATTTAACAGCCTACTTGGAAAATGTATAAATCCTCCAACTGGGGTATTATAAAAAAAACCTAGGTAGGCACACTAGACATATCCTTTGCACTATTTAATAATAAATTAATGCGATAGGTATATATGTGTGATGTGATATTATGTCTGCCCTACCTATCTCAATCGAATCACCCTAAATTTGCCCACAAACAATTGGTAATATAATAGCACCTAGAGGGTGGGACATATCAAATAATAGTTAGCGATGTCAAATACTACGTGAAATGGATAGGCAAACATTGTTTACTGTCATAGTAAATACGCAATTGTATACTTATTGTCGTTCTTTTTTTAAAGTAAATTATTTGGAAATTTACTTATCAGACCAATTTATGTACTTTGGTTCCTTACGGAAAAATAAATGAAGATTCCTACGTAGAGTTGTTACAATAAACATGTTTTTAAAATTACTATTATAATTGCAAAAACAGTTTTGATTATACCTAAACCTCTGTAATTTTATATACTTCAAAATGTTGATCGTGCGAACAATAGATCGCGTTACTGAAAAAACAGCCAACACCGTAGAATGTTTGTTTGTCGTGCTCGTTTGAGCGCAGTAAGAGTGGCTTTACATGGCCTGACCTGACATCGTGTGAAAGAGATGGCTATATATAAGATCCTGGGGAAGCGAAAGGGAGAAGCTATAGCCTTAGTAGTTTGTTTCTTTTTCTCCCGTGAAATTCAAGTCTAGCTGTCCCTTTCGCACGATGTTAGGTCAGGTCATGTATACCCACTTTTACAAGTCCTGTAAGCTTTCAGTCTGTCAAATGAGTTCGCTAAAATTAATATTGCCAGTCTTTACCTTAAGTAATTACATTATCAGCCAGAAGACGTCTACTGCTGAACATAGGCCTCCCCCTTAGACCGCCACACCGACCGACAACGTGCCACTTGCATCCACCGGTTGCCCACAACTTTCACAATGTCGTCGATCCACCTAGTGGGAGGCCTGCCTACGCTTCGTCTTCCGGTTCGTGGTCGCCACTCAAGAACCATTGCCAATTCAACTTGCAAACTCTGAGGGCTATATCGGTGATTTTGGTTTTGGAATTTGGATTTTATCGCGCAAAGAAACTCCGAGCATAGCTCCATTGCCCGCTGTGTGACTCTGAGTTTCTCCAAAAGGCCAGAAGTCAAGGACCATGTTTCATTACCTTGAGTAATGTTTATCAATCATTTTATTTAATTACGGACAAAATGCCGTACCACGGTCATACCTAGTCATACCTAGTCTGTACAGATGAATGCTAACCCCTAGTATGTTAATTCCCGAGTCAAAGCATACCTCTTCAACAATTCCTCTGAACTTCGCACTCTGTTACATAACAAGCAAACTATTCGGGCTAAGTGAAAAGTTTCAAAGTATCCTGCAGTATGGAAATTCCTGAGTCTGCAAAGTATCCAGGGCAAATGACATATACCCGTTGTTTTTTTGTCCTTGTGTACATAACAAAAATATTTCTAAAAGTTAGCATTTTGTTTAGCGTGGTTCTTTTCTGAAGTTCTATAGGTACAAATATTTAAAAAATATATGTATTTGACTGTGACAACGAGTTTTGACGGGAACGTGAAGAAGTCTTGTCGCGTCATTGTTTTATTGTTCAAAACTTGTGTAAAAGTCGAGTTTTCATGTGTAAAAATTGTGTTTTTTATTCATTAAGTGTTCGCGAACGTGCACAAGTGTTGGTGAATAGTTTAATATTATTAAACGTGACTCTTCGTGTTGTTTCCAAAACTCCATAGAAACCTCTAGTAAAGTCTCCACCACTTTACTGGGTATGACGTGGAATTGACCTTGACTTACTTTGTCTGAGTTAGACTATGACTGACACTTATTTTAATTGTGATATATTTAACTTCACTTGAAATATTACAATACTCGACACTGGCTAAGCATACAACGTGACATAAGACAAACAATATACGTGAGATAAAAAAATAAATAAATACGTGACGTACCAAAACATAAGAGAAAAGAAAAAGCTGGGACAAGTGATATTTTAGTATTACAAAAGAACTTTGACTTAAGCCAAAATTTAAATTTAACTACTGTTCCTCGCGGTTTCAGCTGCAAGTTTTGTACTAAAACGTAATTATAATTTATGGTTACATGTTTGGCGATGGGTATAGCCACAGAATTCTCCTTATAGCTTATTTTAGAGCGCCAGCTTTCTAAGGTTTTCTTAAATTTATTCTCCGGGCATCGAGATACATATTTATGTATGTATAGAGATGGTGATTCGAACATTCCTATATATTTGGACCTATGATATTTTACCTAAGATAGGTTTTTAAGTAGCGCTTTGAATTCGGCTCCACCGCATTCTGTTTTCAGCTCATGCTCATTGTAACTTAGCAACCAAGTTTCGCCAAAGAGTGCGAAAGAAGATGCGAAAAGTAAAGGAGTAAAAGACATAGCTATAGTGAAATCGGTCGTAAAAGACAGATCTTCAAGGGGTCATTTTAAAGACGTTAAAACCGTATCTCAACTGAAATATCATTGTTTTGGACCATAGATTGGTGCCGCAGAAATCTTAATTAACACATTGCAGCGTGATCAGCGTATAAGAAACTCTCGGAACGTGACGCCCGCTCGCTAGCACGGGTCGACTTTGACTGATTCCACTTAGCTTAGTTTAGTTTACTTGTACGCACTATAGAATTGGCACCATTTTTAGCATTTATTAGTTTCCTTAGGAAGTAATTATTATTATGCAAATGGTTCCAGCTCTAGATGTTAGTAACGCCATCCCTGTTACAGGAAAATGTGATGTATCTTAACTAGTCTTAACTATCCTAATCCTAACTAGTATTATAAATTCTAAAGTAACTCTGTCTCTCTGTCTGGGCGTTTGTCGCGCTAAATGGATCGAGCTGAATTTTTGCATAGACTTTGCTAAGGGTCGGAGACGAACATAAGCCCCTTGTTTTTGTAAGTTCACATGAAGTCGCGGGTAGCTGTTATTTATTAAAATGCTATCAAAAGCTACTAATAAATCCGTACCTTGAAGTCTTAGCTATCTTCTTTGTACTAATTTAACACAATCAATTAACGAACAAACTATGTACAAACATAAAACGACTTTATCAGAAAGTATCTAAACATTTTGTCTCTTACGAAATAAAAGCCATTCCAATAAAAATAGCTTCGAATAATAATAATTTCTATTCAAAAAGTCGTTTATGTTACAAAACTGGATTCTAATACTCCATTACCGAATGGAACCTCAGTGAGGGGTCACCGAATAGGCCATTCCTATTGATTTGTGGAATGACATAATCCAAAAAGCTCATTGTTTACATAACAATTATGTATCCATTTTTATAGGTTTAAAGTAAATTTTAGACGTTTAAGAGATAACGTTATTTCATTCAAGTGAAGTTTTATAAAAAATAAAAATATTTGTAAAAAAGTAAAGTGGACGAAATAATAGTATGTTAGGTTCTTTACTTCGATGCCACAATGTATTGTGGGTTTATTTATTATGCAGATAAGGTTTCATTTGGGATTCGAAAATAGATGTTAGCAATTTGTAGTACATATTGAGGTTTTGTAAATATATTGGATGTTATGCGGCTTTAGCTGCGGCTACATGATCGAAGATTGGTGAGCGAAGTAGGCAGAGACGTAGAGGTCACGTTACTCTTGCTGCCGCTAGGGATGTGCGATCCGGTGTATTTCATCCGATTTCAAATATCGTAATGGAGTTTCTTTGCGCGATAAAACCCGGAACGAGGATATTCTTCGAAGAACCAAAGTCACCGATATAGCTTTCAGGGATTGCAAGCTGAAGTGGCAATGGGCAGGTCACATCACTCGAGGAACCTATAACCGGTGGGGAAGAAAGGTTCTTGAATGGCGACCACGAACGGGAAGACGCAGCGTAGGCAGACGACATTGTGAAAGTAGCGGGCAACCGATGGATGCAAGTGTCGGTCGGTGTGGCGCTCTAAGGGGGAGGCCTATGTTCAGCAGTGGACGTCTTCTGGCTGATGATGGCGATGAATGGATCGTAAAAGCCCTATCCAATCTATGGATCGGATAGCATGTCATCGATCCAATTTTAAGAAAATGGATCCAAAAGATCTAATGGAAACAAATCATTTTATTTATCGATATAGTAATAGTTTGAGGCTTAAACATTTCTAAATAGTGGCAGTGGATCTCACAATACAGGGGGTGTACCGTGAGCTCTTATTGCGGTTCAGAATAGGCTCTAAACAGAATCGTTAGTCAAATTCGTACCGTGAGGTCTGTTATTCGATTCAGCTTAGGTTGCTGCCATATTTAACCGGTGACAACCTAAACATCATCGCTAAGCGTGTTTTCTTTCATTCAATTGGTACCGTGACCTCTTAGTTGAATCGATAATTGTCTCGCTGAATTGTCAAATTAGCGATTCAGTATAAGTTACTATTTCAAAACCTTTTTTCGACCGATTTGTCATTTGGATCTTCTTAGTCGTTGGTGGATTGTAAATATTATTTATAAAGAAGTGTCCTCCGCCGTATTACTCAATTATCGAGTAAATAAAAACTATTGAGAAGTAAGTAAGCGTTCACTTTACAATGTAATGGTTACTTTATTGATAGTAACCACTATAAACAATCGCACTAAAACTAAAACGGTTACATATAATAATTATCCCGCGAATCTTACTTTGGGCGATACGCTACTTTGATTATATATATTTTTCTCTTATATTTTAGCTCCACACGTTGTGTATTTAGCCAGTGTCAAATGATGTCAAATATATCACAATTAAAACAAGTCTCAGTCATAGTCTAAGTCAAGCAAAGTAAGTCACGATCAAGCCCACGTCATGCCCTATAAAGTGGTAGAGACTTCACTAGATGATTCTATAGAGTTTTGGAAAAAACACGAAGAGTCACGTTTCACAATATTATTCTATTCACCAACACTCGAGTACATTCACGAATACTTAATAACTTTAGACGATGACTGAGACTTGTTTTCAATATGATATAATAATCACTTGAAATATTTAACTAAAACCTCACAGTTGCCAAATGGGCTAAATACACTATGTATGCCACGAGCTAAAATTTAAGAGAAAGAAAAAACCTCAATGTCAAATATATTTCAATTTAGATGAATCCGTTCAGAAACTTGTAAATCGTTGTTTCTCACAAATCGGATTGATATTATTTCTTAGAAATTAAAATTATTCAAGGACAAAGCACAATAAATATTGCACGATTGCATTAGTTTTGCACTTTGTTATAAAATTCAACATGATTTCTCTTATAACACGCTGATACTATAGCTAATCACAAAAAACGCTACTTTCCGGAAAGGGCTAACACCTTTGAATTTCAGAACGCATTTTTTTTTACGAGAGCCAGTGATACTTTTGTATAGCGCTGTCTTTGTCTAATTTTAGCCTTTCATTACTGGAGACAGAGACAACTTTCGTTCATTCTTTCGAGAGGTAGCGATTCAGATGCGATCGTGTTTAATCGAGCTCACGGTACGAAAACTAGCGAGTCAATTTAGGCACCTAAACTGTACTGCATCGCAACTGGCCCGCAAGTTAAAAGTTGACGGTACGCCCCCAGGACTCCCATAATGTGAGATTCACCGCTTGGGAAGAATTTACAACTACTCTCTAAAACAAAACAAATATATTAGACATAATTATCTAAGTACTGCTTTTTTAACAGCCCAAATATTTTTTTATTTTTTTAAATGAAACCATGGAAAAGCCGCACAAAAAAATATATTTAAGCCGCTTATGTGGGAAATCCTTAGTAATACGGAATATTTGCTTCACAGAATAAGTGTTTAATTTTTTTTTGTCTTTTTCAGCTCTCCTCTTTTTTTTAGAGAGTTTCAGCTTAATTTACTTTATTTACCTATCCTGTCTCGGCAAAAGTCATTCCTTTTTATTGGGTTGCTTCTGGGTCTCTGTTTATCCGATTTACCAGTTACAATGTAAGGTCAAAGTAAATGTGTCCTCTAAAGCCGTTAAAGTCCTACTTTCTGTATAAACAGAAAATTCGTATCATCAAATCATTTTGACAATTTCCACGAGAAATAACAGCGTAATGTTAAAACGGCTACGACACTAATTTCCCAAATTAATATAACCCAAAGAAAATTACACATTTAAAACTCATTAGGAACCTCTACGTTCAGGCTCTCAACAAAATGAGGTCTCTTAAAGAACACGAAACACTTTTTTACATTCGACCTTAACCTTTTTGAATATTGCCCGACGGTAAAATTATTGCCGATATAAAAAGAAATTACCTAGACTTAAATAAATGGGTGGTAGAGGTGGAACAGGTAGATTTGAAGGTGATTCTTAAAGGTTAATAAAGGGAAATATTATGTGAGTCAGTTTAGAGCCTTAAAATATCCTATGACGTAATTTTTTGAGAGGAGAGAAGATATTGAACTAAATCTATATATAACACAACACAACTTTTCTAAGAATCAACGCACAGACCAAACCGCTTATAATAGAGACCTGAAATTTGAAGCTGATACTCCTCTAGCGGTTAAAGTGAACAAAAAGACCAAATTTTGCGAAATTCCATCTCCCAAATAAAATGTAAAAATAAATCCAAAATAGGAATCACCCATTTTTGTAATATTAGTCTAAAAATTCAAATTCTGCATATTTATCACGTTGTACTGGAGACATTATCTACTTATGGTCGGCTAAGAAATTTATGCGTGACTTGACCTACGATGACATTTTTTTTTTAAATAAAGCTTCGTAACCTTATCAAGGGTGTGTCACGGCTCGCATTTGAAAGCAATTAAAAAATATTAAATAAAAAATTAGAGAACATAAGAAATTAATATTATTTCAAGCGTTGAATTATTAAAAGGTGCTATATTTAGACAGCAGGCTTTCACAAGCGTTTTACGCCAAAAGATAGATAAATCATTACTCAACAACAAAGGGCATTGAATAAAACATGATAACTTAATGCAAGGATAACATAAGCCATAGAGGGTAACCGTAATAAAAAGGCAGAAAGGCATCAGTGTTAAATGACTTAACAGGAATCTTTGCAGGAAACAAGAAGTATTGGTTATACCTAGACCACTTTCATATTTAGTACCAGTAGCCTACGTCCGTCTCTTACCGATAAGATATACTATGCAAAAATTCGGCGTGATCCGATGAGTCGTTTAGACGTGATAACGCGACAAACACCCAGACAGAGAGACAGAGAGACAGATAGTCAGATAGACATACAGAGTTACATTCGAATTTATAATATTAGTCAGGATTTAAATAGCAACTAAAGGAAAATCAAAAAAATAATAATATTGAATACCAAATAATTATTTTGGTTTTGTTTGTAGCAAACAAAATTTATATAAAGCGGAATAAGTGTGTAAAATAAATTCTTAAGCGGGTTCAAAGGGTTTCATATGGTGTTGTGTCGTGATTTTTTATGCGCATGATTCACACTTCAAAATCACTATCAAACTACTTTTCAAGTTTTAGCATAAGTTCACGAGGAAAACAAGAAAGTAAAAAACAATGAGAACCGGAGTTTCCGTTTCTGGGCATTAGAATCAAGACAGAAAAAAAATAATTTCGAGTGTGTACGACAGGTAAGTTTTAACAAAATCAATGCGTATTGAAGAACTCACAGCAGACTCATCTTTTTGTGTTTACTCTTCTAGGTATACATATTTCTTGTCTTGCACTACTAGTTTCATGCAATTGCTCAATACTTCGAGTGGCGCTTGGTCTCAAATAAATGAAATTTATGATGGTTTGTGCTACATCTATGGCGAGTAAGATGTATTTGATCATAATCCCACGCGATTCTAAAATTAGCGTTAGTTCTGAGGATCGAAATGACAATAGTTCTAGGTTACGCATATAACTTAGCTGTGAGTTTTTTCGCGTTCTATGTGCCAACGTCGTTCTTTGAAGTAGTTAAAATCATTGCGGACAGATAATGATACTGAGTTTAGCTGAGCGTATATTTATTTAGCTAATAAATAATAATAATACGTTATTTTTTCCAGGCAACTTAAGCCCATATGATAAAAAACTTAGTCTAAATACATATTAATACAATTGAAAAACGAAATAAACTATCATAATAAAAGTAACCGGTGGATGCAAGTGGCCCGTTGTCGAGCGGTGTGACGCTCTAAGGGGAGGCTTATCTTCAGCAGTGGCCTTCTTATGGCTGATGATGATGATGATGATGATGATGATGATGATGATGATGATGATGATAAACAAAAGTAATAATAGCACGACTGTCATCGTCGTTGTGCTGAAACTTGGCGGCACACTCCGTAGCGCCGGGTTCGCGTAACCGTCCTTGGTATCTCGGGTACTTCACTGCTGTGGACTAAAAATCCTCCTTTGTGAGGACTCCCAGGATGTTGTTGGGAACTCGCACCACGAAGGATTTGAAGTGGACACCGTAACGCCATTCCAGGGCCTGTACTGTATAGAGCTTAGGTTTCGGAGTCTACGGGATCAACAATCAGACTTTGTATGTCTGTTGTGTATTTTCTCGCGAGGTCTCAGTTCAGTGCGGACTACCAGTAATATTTAGACTTACTTAAATCTTCATAAACCTTGACACGTTTCTGCTCATATTCGAACTTAAAATTGTATTGAAATTAACACTTGAATACAAAATTTCATCATCACGTGTCAACGGTTCGCAAGTTATCGTCGGACAAAATACACACAAACATACAAATTCCGACTTGTTCCCGTAGACTGGGGTCTTCGCTTCGTTAGGTTGATTATTTACTTTGATTAGTTATTTAAGATACTTGTAAATACACTTCCGAACCGTGGAATATGGTTGGTTATATGCGATTGCAAGCCAGACCGGTTTTCGCATGCAATCAATCATGGCATGCACCATGAAGAGAACTTATTGTGAACTATGAAGTGTGACCGACGCTTTTATAACGCAAAGTACTGTATTAAGAATATAAAGGCATTGAATAATAAGCCTTATGTGAATAAAAGGTACAGCACAAATGATTTATCGCGAGACAGATATTTAATCGTCTTTACAATAAAATATAACGTACCTACTTACTTTAAATTAAAAGAACTTAAATTATATACAAAAATAAATAAATACAAAAACCTAATCTACAAGCCCCTTGGTGGAGGGGAGAGTGGCCAGAATGCAGCATTGCCACGCTGGATGTTAAGCTAAGCAATGCTAAGTTTTTTCCCAAAATAGGCCCCAGCATTCTGGTCACTGGTCACCTCCACCAAACGTTTGGCCAGGTCCCTACTCGGCATTTTTTTTTTAGGCCTGGACTGAAGAATAAAACATCTTATATTAATGATGGGTAATATTGATAAGCCTAAGATGCATACATACCTACACTTATCTTGGTGGACACAATTTCTGTGGCGGATAGACACTATTAGAGGTAATTACTTAAAGAACGGAAGACCGAGCTTGGTGGTGTACGAATATGTTAGGAAAGTACTTACGAGTCCTCGTATGTCTAGAGGACAAACATAATCTGATGATAATGATCTAAAAATCCAATCGCCTCATATAAAATATTATGAAAGCGGTAATTGAATAAGTAAGCTGTTTTGCGTTGCAAAGTTGCATTGCATTGTATTTCACTATTGAATGTTATCGATGAAAAAAAACAAAATACAAGGAATACTAAGCTTTTAATAAGGAATGCTGCGCGTTTATTAAGTAGAAAGTACTTGACTATTTAGCCATAAACATTGCAATTCAAGAATCACCTTTCCTTCAATTATCTTGATCCAAAAGCAGAAGGTTTGGCATCCCGGGCGGTGACACTAACTTGTGTCATTAACTGCCAAATTGTCATCGTTGTCTAAGGTTTTTAAATTGATTATGCACGCTGATGACGCGAACTACACAGTAACATACCTGGCGGAGTATTTTATCATAACATTGCCCCATAATAAACAATATTAAACATACACCAAGACGTGCAGAATTATTGGCATGCGAAGCGTCCGACTATCTACTACACACGACACGAAAGCTCCATCATCACCGGTATTGGCTCCGAACAATTTTGACGAGAACCTCTATTATTTCCCCGCCAAAGTGATTAAATAAATAGTCCTGGTACTGAGTTATTTCGTAATTACGTGGCTTTATTGCCTATACAGGGCGCTGGAATGTTTTGTGAGAGAACACGGGCTTGCGGGACCGACACCGGGTAACCTAGGGTTAATATTCTGTGTTCTTGTAGGCGCAGTTAGACTGCTTGGTACATAGTTTTAAAGTACTGAGCTCTGAAAGGGCATGACGAAGACAAGATAGGTAATTTAACTTTGAAATTTGGATTATAACAACACTTATTCCAAATTAGATTGGTACTACTTGGTAGGCCCAACTTCTCTCAACATTTTTTTTACTTTGAAGCAATGAGGCGTTTTCCAAAAAAAATGAAATCCGGGTAATAAAAGTACCCAATAGATGGCGTTAGATGTACCTTGAGGTTTTTCTGTCACTGTCAAAACATGAAAGACGTACGTGTGCCTTTTTTTTTCTCGTGTTTTTTGGCTCCACATGTGTATTTAGACAATTTCAAGTAATGTAACTATGTATTTGACTTCATTTAAAATATTACAATAGTTGACACTGGCTAAATACACAACGTGTGGAGCCAAAATTTACGATTTAAAAAATAAACATAAAATATTTCGACAGAAATGACTTTGACAGGTAATACGATAGGACTATTATGCCATCTAGTTAGTATTTTAGAACTACTTCTTTTATTTTGGAAAACGCCTCATTATTGATACGTAAAAGTTCTGTCGCGACACTAACTTGGCTTGTTCTAATATAATTATGTGACGTGATTTTTATTTCAATTCCTAAATCAGCTTAAAAACACCTCACTGTTGAGATATGGCTATGGCCCACCCTCGAAGGATGATTAGGCCATGTGGGCCATATCGTCCACGCTGGCCCTGTGCGGATTGGCGTATTCACATACGCCATCGAATTTCTTCTCCGGAAAAATATGCAGGATTCCTCAAAATGTTTTCTTTCACCGAAAAGCCAGTGGTATATCCGTACGTAAATTTCAAAGAACTCATTAGTACGGGGCTCGTCCGGGTTTGAACCTACGACCCCAAGAATGTTAGGCGAACGTGCTCCCATTGTGCTACCACGACTTCCACATAGTTTACTAAATTATAGATTGGTACTACTTGGTGTGGCCAACTTTGCGGTTTTCTAGATTTTCACTGTGAAACATTTACTTATAACCCGAAACTACTGTCGCGAAACTAAATTGTGCTAATCTAATTATGTGATGTGATCTTTATTTCAATTAAACGTGGAAATAGAAAACGAATCATAAGTATCGCTTATCGAATAATATATACTCCTACCAGTAGACATCTCGCCCAAAATACTGGCCAAATTGCGGCGTTGAATTGTGATTTCAATTTCAAGCAAGGTAGAGACCAGCATTATGGTCACGAAATGCATCGACCAGACCCGTGGATAAATCTTTGATCATTTTTAGTAACATGTTTTCTATTTCTTTGATAAAAATAATAGGTACACTAGGATACAGTTCCAAAACGGCAAAAAGACCACATTTTAAATTAGTAGTACTCACCGGATATTTTACCAGGTTTTTCTTCATTTGTAAATAAATGCACATGCAACTGTGCAGAAATATCGGGAGGTCAAAAAAAAAACGTGGTAAATATCCCCTGAATACAATTTTAAATTTAGTAAAAAACCGTGAAAGTCTAAAACACTGGTAATAATATATTTAATGGTATTTAAAAAAATAAGAAATACCTAATCTACTTAATGATAAATCTAATAACTGAGTGACAGACAACGCCCAGCCTAAGCCCGGCGGGTCTACTCGTAAAATCATAATATCAACAAGAGAGTTCCTAATACAACTTAGGTGCGCATTGAGAATAGTTATTTGTTATGTTATGTTGTTTTATGCAAGGCTGAAAAATTGTTTTTTGGCGTGACTACCTACTTGTATTGAAACCTGAACAAGCGAAGGTTTGTGGGGATGGAAGTTCAAATACAGAATCCTGAGCGTAGCGAGAATTTCAAAGGTACGAGACGCAGAATAACTTTCCCGCCGAGCGAAACACACAACTTTTCACCTCTACCACAGAACATAATTATAATAATACCCTCTACTCCGAGGAAAATGTTAGGAAAGTTTTTTTTCATGCTGTCATAAAATGAGGTTGGCGTACTTACATGAAATAAGTATTAATGCATTTTCATTGCATTAGCGGTATAGAAAATTAATGAATAGAAAGGTCCGAATTAAAAAAAAAACTTTCCACGCTAGCGAATAAAATGCATTTTTGCACTCAAATTTCGAATAATAAACAGAATCTTTCCGAGCTTGTGATGTGAAAAGTTTTTTTGTTCATCTAAATAAAAAAATCAAAAAGTTTTTACTAAAACATGAGAGTTTGTGCGGAAGTTCGTTATTTTAAATTTGTATTTGTGGAATTTCAAAACTCGGTCCCGTGTCCTAAACCTGCGGAATTGGAGGCCAAAGATACGCCTAAAAAATCAGTAGCATCAGCTAAAAAGATAAATCGATGTCGCCATGTGGAAATCTACACGACTTCCTTGGACTTCAATCATAAAATAATATCTATTCTTAGACTGCTATGTATTAAGGCTTATTTTAAAAGCTTCTTAGATACATTTTATTCAGTAGGTAAGGTATTTCTGAGAGTTCTTATTTTAACAATGCAAGGTCTATATTTATATTTATTTGCTGAAACGTAAAATAAAGCGGTAAAATGTAAATTTGGCACATCTGTTACTACAATTTCATGGAAACCACCTTTATTATTATGCCAATAAAATAAGCGCCTACGCTAAACTCATAGCAATTGAACAAGTGAGTCGTTGCTCCCTTTTATTACAAGGCTGTAACTTAAGCTGATTATTACAACAAGCTAGCTATAATCCGCGGTTTCGTTCGTGTTTTAACCGAAATAATTTACCGTTTAGTATTTTCGTATAGTTACTAAGAGTATTAGTATTCTGTGGCCATGCCACAAGATGGCACAAAAAGTATCAACCTATTTGAAAGACGTCTAAAACTTTTTTCATTTAGTGGCTAAAATAGTTGTTTCTCTTTGCCAGTATATTAAAAAAAAACAGTTACCTATTTTTAAAAATAAGTTGCAGAATGCAATCTGTTTTTCAATATTACGTTCAGTCATTTAATATCATTAAAAATAAAGAAAGTGCGACCAAGAGATAATGAACATTGGTTTCCTGCTCTTAACCAGTGGGTATATAATATAACAGTGGGTATATGGGTATAACCAGTAATCTTCAGTAGCTTAATATGTATGTATGTATGTTCCCCGCACGTGGACTCCAAAACGGCCGGACCGATTTTGATTAAATTTTTCGGATTAACCCAGCGGGTGACCCTGTGAAGCTTGGTGCTCATACCTAAACGTATCGTAGGTGTTCGTGGTACATTCACGAATAGAGTGATCTTGACTACAGCTCTTGCTGTAGCTACTTTCATTTGAAGTTATTTCGATAATTTGAACCAAGGTGGGTAAAACCAAAAAATACGTATCCTTTATTATTCAACAATCTTTAAGTACACAAAGTTTGCGCTCTACTTCAAAAGTTACTCTGTATAATTTATAAAACTGTTGATTGTTTCAGAGAGAGCTCGTATTGTGTCAAGGTACTCATAGAGCAGCAAATAAACCGTGGCGCGTAGAGGCGCGTACTATAGCAGAAACATCAGCAAGTCAGCTCGAGGCGAAATGCGACCTTTGAAGAAACCATTCCTTGATTGAAGCTTCATTATTGGTCCGTACGCTGGATTGAGGAAATGTGTTATTTGGCGAGTGTATTTATCCGTTTTTATTTACCTTTTAGGGCTATTGACTTAGGCGGAAACTTTAACATAAACCGTAAGGGGCAGCTAAGGACAATCTTCACTAATGAATAATAATTAGTATTATACGAATAACGTTAACGCAAATGCTTCACTCTCGTAGCTCCTTATAACCAATTCTTTCTCTCTCTTATTTTTCTCAGTTTCTTCCTCTTCAATCTTTTTCTCTCTGTCTGGGTGTTTGTTGCATTATCACAGCTAAACGGCTGAACTAATCGACCTGACTTTTTGCATAGATATAGCTTAAGGGTAGAAGACTACTACTATACTACTATAGGCTACTATACTACTATATACTACTACTATAAACTATAGGTTACTTTCGCGACTTCTTTCGCGTAGACCCATAAGAATGGGTCTACGCGAAAGAAGTCTCGGGTAGCATCTAGTATACTACACGCTTCAGATTAAAGATTTTGTTCAGATTCTCGTGAGAAATCTAAAGTTACGGGGCTTATAGCCTTAATAAAGTTTCGTATCATTGCCAATGTTCTTTTAGGTCAGGTCACACACTGGAAGAAGTATTTCCTGAACTGTGAAGGAATGTTTTCATTAACTCACATACTTTCGCAACCTGCCAAGCGAGGTAAGCTCACAAATTTTTTAATTAAAATATTTCGTAGAATTTATGGGCGTTGATTAGGAAAAACTAAGAATTTGAACATGTATTATTAAGAAAAAAAAAAATATTTTGAAAAAAAAAAAACACCGACTTCATGACGTATAATAAAATTATGTACAAATGACTACAACTACTACAACCAAAAAGTAGAAAATAATAGTTTAATAACTTTAAAGTAAAGAACGAATAAATCTATGCTTTAAAGCAAACATTAAAGCAAAGAGCATTTAAAAAAAAAGAAAAAAAGACAATCAACGAAATTATTGATAGTTACATACCCATTTACAATGTAAGAATAGTTATTTTTAATGTCAGTGCCAGCCAAGAAGGACAGTTTATTCCTGCCTTTGCAAAGAGCTTTCAAACGGCGCGGCTACTGCTTTTCTTGAGGTGTCTAGATTCTAGTCGAATCTATCCACCTCATTTAGCAAAAAAGATGGCGGCGTTTAGACTGTAGGTTCATAATTAAGAATATATAAACATACTTACATCCCCATTAACTACAAATATTAGCCTTTTGGCTCTCTGAAAAGGTATCGGAACCATATCGCATATCCCAGTTTCCCCGTCATTGCGCTGACGAAAAACTCAGCATCGATTTATTCGCAAGCTGTTTTATAATCGCACCTATAGGACGAGGGCTGACCCAATTTCTGAACCTCGCTGAAGGCACGTCCTAAGGGAAAGCTGTAAGAATACTGTATTTTGAGATAGAGCAAGCTTGAATCGTTAATTTTACATGAAAACAAAGGTCAATTCATTGGTTTATGCTCATTATTATTTTCAAATTATTGAATATTAACCTATCCTATCCTTTATTTTATTTTCTACTTTTTGCCAGCAATTCAACAGCCAAGCATAGTGTGCAAGCAATACCGCATTCAGGATAAAACAGATATAAAAAAATCGTTTTTTTTAAGGTGACCATCATAACGTATTAAAAAATGTCTGTTGCAACAAATTTGCAAATAAATCAGGCGGATTTGAAAAAATTATCTACAGCAACGACAAAAAACTTGAAAGAATAAAATTAGTGTAAGCTACCAGCCAGAGCAGACTCTTTCACACGTTATCAAAGATAAAAAAATGAATAATTCAGTTTGCTTTAGAATAACTACCATTGCCAAACTTTTAGTAGCAATTTTCATGTTCTTATTTTTTATTTTGGCAAAGGAAAATTTCGAAACACTGTTTTTTCCCCTCCTTTTTCGTCAAAATGGAATATGTTTACATAAACATTGGCATTGTTATTCTAAAGATAACTGACTGCTTTTTCCTCCTCTTAGACATTTTTTTTACCCTCAAAAATGTTAAAAATACGAAAATAGGGGAACGAGATTTTAATTTATCATGGAATCTGTGACTGTTCATGGCAGTTCAACTTTACCCTAAACCAACGTCCCAACTAAGTTAGATTCAAGTTATCAAGTTATTACTATACTTGCTGCGACGAGAATACTAGGCGAGCTAAGACGGCTGAGTTTATGATAAGCATCGCGTCGTAAAAAAAGGAAAAGATACGAAAAAGGCTTATGGGTTATGAGTTTGACCGATATTTACATGTATGTATGTTCATCTGTTCAATCTTATCATCAAAACTATTCACCATAATTTGACAAATGAGGTGTCGTTGGAAGCGTCTTGATCGTCCTCAGGCTATGTGATGAAACATTAAATTGAATTATGGTACCGTCTAGATTCTAGAGGATATAAATCCATGAAAAAAAAAATGAAAAAAAATGTTGCTGTGTTGGTTATCAAATTCAAAGGCATAATTAGCACATTTCAAAAAAATATATATTGTTATGATTTTGCAATCAAAAATGAGCCGTGACGTAAGGACTTCATGGGTTTTAGTTTTTCATCTTAAGATATCTTGTTTTATTCTTTTAAATAAGTCCGTACGAAATTGTACGAGTTTGTAGAATTACCCAAACACATTAACGATACAATTACACAAAGAAAGCACGGCTCACCGTTGAGCTACAGTTCTCAAAATTATTAGCAGATAAGATTACTTACTGACAGCACGTTTCACCGAATGAATGATACTAATAATATCGACTTGCCGCCTCCGTGGTTGGCCGAAACACGTCTGAACTAAACATTATGGATATTTAATACCGACACCGATATACTAAATGACGTTTGCATGAGACATTTTTGAGTGCACTATAGTGAGATGCCAGCGACTGGGTACGCTATTTTGGGGTGGTTTTAGGGTATTAACGCTTGTTCGAGGCCGTGGCTCGGCCTTGGGCCTCCCAAATACAAATTAAAAATGTCGAACTTCCTTACAAACCCCCAGGGATTAAATAAAAAAAATATATATATGTTCTAACAACGTTAGAAACCGCTGAAAAAAATCATGATTTTGAACGCATCGATTTAAGTGCGCCTTGTCTGTCAGTCAATTGAGTCATAATAAGATCCTTGATAAAGATATTATGACACTGGTCGTTATTCAAGTATTTACTTATATTTTTTTGCTTCGAGGTTGATTCCGAAAAAAAAAAGAAACAAACTGTCGCATGTTTTTTGTTCGATATAATACTCTGTCTTAGACCAACCCCCAAGGGAATTTTAGCCACTTATTTTATTACTCAGCAAATTTGTTCCGAATGTACTTACGTGATATTAAGGCAATAAGGATAAACAGCTGTTTTCTAATTCGGGAAAAATTTCGTCGAAAGCAAAAAAAAAAATTTTTTTTTTTCAGTTAGAATTTTAAATACCAACGGAAGTAACATGATTTGCGAAACCTATGCTCGTAGCTGTCTACGAATTTAGTTTCATATGTCATTAATATACCACACACAATAGTACCAAACTACTTCAGAAATCGGCGTGTTATTTTCATACCAATAATCTATTTTACTCCCCAGACATGTGTTTCGTGTAGATTTATAAAGATTGCATTCGCTACTAACTAATAAACCACTTTTGTATTTTGTCACAGTAAAAAATGATACTTTCTTTTCAATATTTCTCCTTATCCTTTTCATAGAAAATTACCCGTTTGTTGCTGTGAAAAGGTACTAACGAGTCGGCGTATATTTGTGGTAGACTACTAAAGAAAATCTTTTTTATTCGTGCTTCCCTTATCACGATGAATGACTAACTTCCGTAGAATAGTGGTGCTTTTGCGTGACTTTATATAGAAAATTGCTATGGGACTTGTGCTTGCGTCATGTTGGTACAAGTTCGTATTTATAGACTTTCCGGTAGAGCTATTTCCAGTGCTGTAATAAGTCATTCAGGTTCTAAGCAACTTCACCTGCTTACCTTTTTTAGTGATGGGGAAAAATCTTCATAAGATATCCGCCTGTGTGCACCTTGTTTTTGTGGGATATTAGCCACTAAGCCCCCTCCACCCTTAGTAGTCTTCTTATCAGCTCTTAGATGTCCAATACTGGACGAAGTCTCCCCCTATTGGGAGTGTGTTTGCCATTATCTCCACGCTTGGCAGGCGGCTTGGAGATCGTTTACAGCGTATACTAGATTGCAGCTAGAGACTCGATTTTATCATCTCGAGGGAACGAACAGAGTACAATGTTTTAGTAAGTTGTAAAGGCCATTAGAAAAAATACAGATGGATCGCTGTAGGAATCCACCGATAAACATTGGCTAGTTGCCTCAGGCGAGACCGTGGAAATGATTCCAGCATTTCAATTACTATTTGTCTCCAATGGCACGTGCCACATCGCGCCTTGTCTTCCTTGAGCATGCCAGAATGGGAGATCATATCCCCAAATCTAACAACCCACGAGCCGCCCGAAGGTCTTCTTACGATAGGCGATAACCGAGCCTTATTCATAGACCTCGACTCCAACTTTAACCTACTTATCTACTGACCTAACAGAAGTAGAAAACTAGCTCATCCAAATATATATACTTTAGTTTGAACGTTGAAAAGCCTTGTATCTGGGTGCTCTAAGTGACATCTTCAGTTCCCCAAACTCATAATTCCCAAGGAGGGCGCCTTGGTTTGGTTAGTTATTTTACCCAGGGACTTTAAATAAAGGCAGGCCTTATACTATTTTGCGCCAAACCTCAAGATGCAGCGGTTATCGTTTTTTTTTTATGGTACTGACAGACGAAATGATCAAGTCGCTCACCTGTTATTAAGCGTCACGCTTGCCAATAACAGTTCAATGCCACCCAAAACCAAACCACACAAACGCACTGCACTCGTCACCCTGAGATATTAGATGTTAAATCTCTTTATGCCCAGTAATTACGCTGGAAACATTGCCCTTCAATCCGGAACACATTAATGCTTGCACACTACAGCTTGGCGGTTGAGTAACTGGCAAAAGTCTGGTACTTCACCAGACGGGCTCTTGCAAAAGAGTCATATTACTACAAAAATGATTTATCGTAATTAGAATATTAAAAATGTTTAGGAAGACGTAGGTCTGCTTTCTTGACTGAAGAGGCGAACTTTACCAAAGAAAATCATTTAAAATGTCCCCAACAGAACCTCAAATGTAAGCAAAACATTACTTCAAAGTACTTAAATATCAAAACAGCGAACATCGAACACCCTTTCGGCACTTTAATCCTAAGTAAACTGCCGAATAACTACATCCAAAGGATTAGGATAGACATTTTCTGTAGATAAACGAAATTAACTACCATACTGTCTTTGAACAAATTGGAAATTTTCGTGTTGTGTGTTTTCTCTGTTTTGTGAGGGTCAGCTCTAGTAAAATACAAGGTAGCTCCGATGGGATTGGACAATATAAAGCTGACATTACAGTTTCATAGGAGTATTGATAACAATATGTATAATTTTATCAAAAATAAACAGACTTCAACAAAATACTTTAAAAAAATGCACTAGCGAGATGTCCTTGGCGCCACCCGTAAAATACTAGTCATTCTGGAGTTCAGTGCCATCTGTGATCTTCTTCATCGCACTTCGCCAAATGATACTTTCGGAATGAAAATGCTTGGCTTGTTGATAATGATACCAAAATTAAACTAACGTTAAAAACAGTCGTCTTGAGAAGACAAGACAACTTACAAAAAAAAAACATGCTTACTCTTCAAAGCGCATGCTCTAATTGTATGGATACTATTACTTATTGTGATAAAGGTAACTGTGGTTTTATTTTGATTAAACTAAACTTTAAAAATATGCAAATTTCACATTTATGCCAGAATGGTTATGCAAATTATGCAAATTTGTGTTTGTGCCCATTTTATTGAGAGTTTCCGCAACTCATCTGCAAGTGCTTTCATTTATTTATTTATCCTAGCTGGTGTGCAAGGCGTGCAAATACGAGTAGCGCTATTTAAACTTCTGAAACTTATAATTAAGTGCTTATTTATTCTTAAAAAAAACTATAAACAGAACCTCAACGGGATAGTGTCGTAGCCAGATGTAATATTTTGTCTGGTCTAGTGCATATATTTATTCTTCAGAATACAGTTTTTTGGCTCAGTGCCAGTAGGCGTAAAAAATGTATAAGGTCAATTTATTTCAAAGTTTAAGTTTAAAATTCGTCGTTTAGTTTTTATACAATCATCCAATAATCAAAAGTGCTTTGTTTATTTTGAATGTACTACTCACAAACCACGAATTTTTTTGCCGTTATTAACTAAACCAAAAACAAATTATCTAAAGTACTTAGCATACATTAAACAATCAGTTGGATTAACCAGAAAGAAAAAAAAAAAAAAAAAAAAACTGGCCAGTTGGCAAAGTACCTAGCATGCTGGCGGTATTGCCATGCGGAATGGCAAATTAATGCATGATGAATGGAATGGTTGATGCTGTTGAATGGCAATGCTGCTTTGCTCCAGATAAACGTCAGTATTTTTGTCACGCGTCGCATCAACCAGGAAGAGAGATTTTTGAGAATGAGATAAGTTCCGTAAGTTATAAATAATATTTAATTATTACGTGAATTCATTTTGAAAATAGTCCAGTAAATTTTTGATTCAATGAAATATAGTCGTTATTTCAAAAATTTTTTCGAGTCAAAAATCTCTCATTATTGAAAATGAAATAAGTTCCGTAACCAATAAATAATATTTAACTATTACGTGTTTATATTTATTTTGAAAATAGTCCGATACATTTTTTCAAGCTTGTGATATCGTGGATACTTGTGAATATTCACATTATATAAGACTATACCACAGATGAACCAGATACCTCGTCACTCGGGTTTTGGTCCGATCAAAAGTCGCCACAGTTTGAGGAAAGCAAGGGGTGCGCGGAGCGTGACAAATTATTCCCATTGGCTATCATCAAGGTTACGCCCACCACTGTACCGAGTTAGTACGTTCCGTAGTGATGGGGTAAGCAGTAGGCTGTGGCAGTAGGGCAACATTATTAATCGGTACTTACCTAAGTTGCGAACACTTGGGTCGACTGCCGATGTCATAGTAATCGCACTCACTCAACTCACTAACATAACATTACTACACAACAGCATTAAAGTACTAATTCTTCCTCAGTGTCGTGCACTCGCGGATTTTTCGAGATCGAGCTGTAAAGTCGAATGTTTTTTTTCGAGGTCCCTGCTTTCTTTGCGCGTTTCAATAGAATGTGTTATTCTAAAATGTGACCTTTTCTCGAGATCACGCGTTTTGTTAGGTCCGAAAAATAATGTTAGTTTACCCAGAATCAACTCAGTTACTTCAATTCATCATCTAAAAATCTATTTAGCCGGGAATCGAAATTAACAACTGAATCATACACCTAATAAAATTGAAATACTTACGACGTATACTATAGTCTACTGACAAAATTATTGCCAACTATTATTAATAAACGCCATTATTGTTTACCAGAAAAACGCGGGCGAAGCCGCGGGCAGAAGCTAGTAACGGATAAAAACTTCAAACATCCTACGCACCTACGGAACCCTACTAAGCATGGCCCGACATGCTCTTAACAAGTTATTTTCTCTAGTCTCACCACAGTCTCACGCACATGCTAGATGCTGCCGGTCGATTCTATCGTGATTTCGTTGCTTGTCCAGTTTAGTCCAAGCAGAAGGTCCCGAGTGCACAGTTTAGTTAGTTAGAATTCATCAGTGTTCGAATCCCTTTACGGTATGGTGAAAATCGAAAATGCAATTCTGCGTTTTGTTTAATGAGTCACAACACTACTTTCACCAGAAAGGGACAACTGCATGGGATATCCGCAATGAGGAAAAGGGATAAGTGACGACGTGTCCATTATACACTGAGCTCAGCTATGTCTTGTAAAACTGAATTATTTTACTTACCGATGAAAAGTTATTCCGTCTTTTTTGTAGTTTGAGTGCGCGGATGACTTTCCACACAATTTCACTGCACAGATAGTCATTTTTGTTTACTGTTGGTTGTCAGGAAAATAAAACAACCGTTTTATTTTGTAAGCCGCACGCACGCTCGCACAGCTCTGGCACTTGGTCGGAACTGAGGTTCAATGTTTGGGGCGGCGTCTTATATAAGTCTTATAAAACTTATGTGTTGCGCGCTATGCTCGTCCTAGACTAGGTATCTAGTTCTATTCATCTGTGGACTATACGTAGCAATGAAAGACGGGTGGACCTTTTTGAACTTCTCTTTGTCAAGCTAAATAAAAGGCGCCTTTTGGCAAACGTCTTCATTTTTGTAAGACGTAATAGTCGTCTTCGCAAATAATGACCCAAAAGCTTACCTCGGCATAAGGAGGGTCAAACTGCGACCTACATTGTGTTAGACTAGCTGTTGGCTATGGCTTCACGTCGAAAAACAGAAAATGGTCTAAATTTTTACCTGACTGCCCAAGAAAGAGGGTATAATTATGTATTATGTTGTTGTGTAATGTGGTATGTAAGTAAGTACGTTTGTTTCTGTGTTTCTATATTAGCTTCTGTAGCCTAAGCCGATTTGTCTATATATACAGTATGTATCGTAATGAATAGATAACCCGCTACCTACACGCGGGGTACACTACAACAAACCAGAAAATTAAAAAAAAACTGTACCTACTGAAAAATTTCAAACTTTCGAATTTTTGGTAATTACATACAAATTTCATTGAAAATGATTTAAAAAATGTACAATAACTCGAAAACCGTAAGAATTTTACTGAACAGTTCGCACTACCGAACTATCCGCAAGTAAGCGCTTCTTATCATGTAGATGCAGAAAACTCTTCAATTGCCTTAGTTTTCGACTTGCCTTGTCCCATTGTATCGTGAGTAAAAAATATATTTAAGTTTTAAAAATTCTCGGTTAATAATTCTAATTAATATTATAAATGTCAAAGTATTCTGTCTCTCTGTCTCTCTCTGTCCCTTTGTCTCTCTTTCTGGGCGTTTGTCGCGTTATCACGGCTAAACGGCTGAACGGATCGACCTGAATCTTTGCATATAGCTTAAGGATCGGAGACGGAAATCGGCTACTTTTTTTTTGTATGTCTACGCAAACGAAGTTGGGGTAACAGCTAGTACTTATATAAAAGTTATACCCCTGAAGTAAGTCCATAATGGTCTAAGTAAGAAATTAACCTAAAATAAAAACTATAGATGAAAAAAAAATGACTGTTTTTAGTTTTAGCAGATAATGTGATTTCATTCCTTTGAATTCGTAAGTCACAACATTACCCAAATGTGCTTCATCTCAAACAAGCTCAATAAATTTCCCTCACACAAAACATGTCACACGAAACAATCTGAAAACCACAATACGCGGGTGAGAACAATCATTACAGGGATAAGTCCCTTTTTCATTTAAATGTCAGTCATGTGTCTATTTTTGGGGCAACAATGACCCTCGAATAACAAACGTTTTCCTTGTTGTCTGTAAAAAACACTTTGTTGTGTGTACAGGTACGTTTGTTGCAGTGAATTGAATTAGGCATTAAAAATAAATAAAATAAATAATAATCGTTTATTGACCAAGGCTTAAAGGCTATACAATTTTGCTTGCACAGTATAAAATCGACATATAATTTATTGGTAGACGTTAAACAACAATTTTGTTTGCCTAAGAACTAGCTGGCACCCGTACTAGTAATGAAACTGTGCTACTGGCGCCAGAGCCCTCCGCAATATGTACTACATAGTTGTGTTTTGATCGAGTCATAAATTTAATGATTACAATTTTTCACAAGAATTTAAAAAAGGCATTACTCTGTGGAAGTCAATCTTCAAATTATATCTCAAATCTTTTCCGCTGCAATAAGAAAAAGGGGTCTATTGTTTGTTAATGTATTATTTTGTAAGAAATTCTGCAATAAATATCTTCAATCTTGTTTGTCTTTCACTCTACTATACTATACTATTTTAAGAAATGTAAGTTAAACTGAAACCAAAATTATTATATTAGTAGTAACATAGAAAAAAAAATACAGAGTGCTAATGTCTTTATAAAGATGCGAAACTCGATTGTAATACTGATTAGGGCGTAAGATGTCACTATAGTGCTTTAATCTTCGACATGATCGTAAAATTTCTGCTTGATTTGATATAGAAACCCAAGCTAACTCATTATTAGTGATACGAAGAAAAAACACGACTTGTCTTGACTATTTTTGCATTCATAACTCAGTAAAATGAATTATTTTATATTTGCAAAACTCGCTAAAAGTGACGCTATTGCAATCTAATATAAACTTAACCTTAAATAACGGACATATATAGGTACTAATACTATGTATGTTTCTTTATTAACCATATTTTCGTCGGCTTTTATAGGGGTTTGGAAGCAACATCTAGATTTAAGCAGATTTTTCGGGAGTACTCTTTTTTGTATGAGATTGTTATTCTTTTCGTTTAAATGTTCTTTGCTCGTGTTTTCTACAAGAGTTTTATTAACTACAGTGCAAAAAAAAAAGATACGCGAACAAGGAATAGTCACAGAGAAGGGAATAGTCAACATTTTGTTTGGTTTGCTACAGCTACTGATGATAATGACGCTATTCGAGTCGAAATCAACCGTTGGTGTATCGTCCAGCAAACTTTTGCAGTTTTTCAACTTGGGTGCATTCTTGGTTTTTGTAGGCTTATAATGTTATCGATAATTTCGAGTTTCGTACTACAACTCTTTTTTTATTTGCGTCCCTTTAAAGAAAAAGCTATGTAGTTCAGAAAATGTAATTTACATTTTCTGAACTACATAGATATTAGCTTTTTGTGTAGTTCAGTTTGTTTAGTTCAGTTAGTTTTAAAAAGCTATTCACAGCTAATTTAGCTTTTTCACATTACAAAAATTAAAATATTGCAATTATTAAAACATAAAATAAGTATTTATGTATTCTATCAGTTTCACCCCCTATTCTACAGAAACCGAATATTTCTATGTGGTAATCCAGGGTGTAAACTACCGCCATACCAAATTTAATTCAAATCCATTCAGCCGATACAGAGTTGAATGGTAACAAACACACTTACATACTTCCTCACTTACACACAAACTTTATCATTTTAATATTAGTGTGACTTATTACATTTTTACAAACTTACAACTACGAGTTTTAAAACTTCATTCATAATGTACAATAATTGAAATACGGTAAATGTAACCAGGTTTCACTATGTGTGGCATATTCAATGCAAAACGAAGACCAAATTTCACAACATTTTCCACAGAGATTCCCCCAAAAATATACTTCCCCTGTAATAAAATACAACAACGAATAGCGAGGAAACAGCTCAACAAGTGTCAACAAAAGGGATTCGGAGAGTTTTTCTCAGACTTTATTAATGTTTCTATTTCCTCAGACTTTCTTATCAAGTTTCACTGATATTTTTATTTTGTTATTATCTTTTGATCAGTGATTATTATTTAGATAGACCAACTAATGAGAATAAAATGATAATTTCTTCAAATGATATAGTTTTATTATGTCGTGCAATCATTTTTATAATTTTTGTTGTTGTTTGTGAATGGCAATCACAAACTTGTAAATTAATTGAATATTATTTCTAACTAGTTGATACCCGCAACTTCGTTCGCGTGGACATAAAAAAGTATCCTATGTCCGTCTTTGTGATATACAATAATATCATTATACTCCTAATAAAATTTTATCAAGATCCATTCAGCCAAAATAAAATAAAAAACTTTAAAACAAACATGCAAGGTGCTAAATAAAAATCCAGTTCCGAAGTAAAACCCCTTTTTTTCTTTACCTACTTTTGTCTCTATAGAGTGCCGCTCGCGAATTAGACCTGCCCTTGAGCGATTCTCGACCCACACCAACAGTTATGAAATTTATGACAGCGATATTCTTTCTGAACAGAATGTTTTAAAGATTTCTTGCTGTTTTATTTTGTGTATCATGATAATGCCGGCGCTCTGGCTTTAACAAGCGAACCATTATGTGTGAAACTTAATATTATTTCCCTAATGTTTTGTAGAAAACATGGACATTTTTTTGTTGTTTAATTATTTGGTCTTCATTTTATGTAATACTGTGCTAAAAGCGCATTTCTCTCTTCTACTTTTTCTGTCACTACCGAAAATCTGATAATTAATTTAGTTTTCTGCGGTTTATTGTTACTTATTTCCAAGTCAGATTTATTTTTAACTCTCGACACAAATAAATGAGTTTTACAAGATTAGCGTGTCTAAGTTCACAAACAGATGGCTCGATTTTAATGTAGTTTTTTTTGTTTGAAAGAATTGATCGAAACTGATCTTAGTTATGATTCTAAAAAAAAACTGGAGAAAATCTGTTTTGCCGTTTGATAATCATCAGCTCATTTCTAGTTGTGTCGGGGTCTTTAAATATATGTTTTCCCTCAAATTTAGTTCACATGAAATTACTTTTGCCTTTCCTTTAAAAAGTGCGCTGAGTTTATTCAATAGAAAAAAAGGAATTAACAAAAAGTCCACGCTTTCTATCCACGGAGTAATTAAAATCGAGTAAGTTTTAAAATCATATAAATGCAGGATTATACAGGTAGTTAGATTAGACAACGCACATGATTCCAGGATATACAATACACACCATTATGAACATCTTTTAACTCGAGTCGAACGTATTCATTTTTATACCTCGAAGCTTTATTGGTTCAGTTAGGACTGCGGATATATTCCTCTGAATTATAACATTAGTTAGCATTTCCGTTATCTAACCGAACACCAACATCGTAGTAACAACACATCAGTAACACAAGTACAAGTAGCATCAGTTGCGCAAAGCTCTTACCTACGTGAGTTCTCATCATTCGCGGAGGATCCGCCGGATATTGTTTATGCCCACACGATCAGAAGCCCTCGTCTGAGTGGAGTCGGTACACACAGATCGTTCTACCAGAGTGAAGCTTACGCTGCATTCGAGATACATAAAAGCAACGATACAATCTATGGACTTGCAGAACTCGTTAGAAAATAAAAATGTATTTATGACACTGTCTGTGATACGACCACTTTTAATAAAAGAAAATTGATCCTATATATAGGATCAATTTTCTTAATAAATAAATAATTAAATACGATTAGAAGTATACTTCTAATCGTATTTAATTACGATTAGAAGAATTACGAATAATTACGATTATTTTCAAAAAAAAAAAAAAAAATTTGACAGTAACTTAAATAACATTAAATAGTAAATAAATTAAAATAAATTCTAAGTAAAAATAATCATAAATATATATACAACTTAAAACTAACCCTTATCTAATAAACCGCTACCAGCAGGCATCGTGCCCAAAATGCTGGCCGAATTTCCGCGTTGAATAGCGATGGCGATTCTTTGGGCAAGGTAGAGGCCAGCATTTTGGTCACGAGATGCTTCGACCAGACGCGATGATAAATTCTTTATACATTTTCTTTGCACTCGGTCCACAGGGTCCTAGGGTTTCGACCCCAAAAGGCTCAAATATGTACCCGCTATCAAGGGTACTATACTTGCGCCTTTTGAGGCGCTCTGCTGATTCAGCCGCCGCACAACATTATCTACTGAAAATGAGGACCAATGGCATTTTATGCTTGGTACTTAGGTGAAAAGGTGCTGAGAAAAACATCAAAATAAAGGAGACTGAGCAATCAATTAAGGATAAGTAATGAAGACGATTTTTTCTTAAGTTAATAGACTTCAAATCGTTGAGTTAAATCCTTTTGTAGCAAATATGTTTGATGGCAACACTCATTTAGTAGTTTATGCAACACGTGCTAGAAGCGCTCAGTTGTTTCATCCGCTATTCTACGGAAACCTAATTTTCTTGGATACAAAGTAGACCTACGTGTTAAGATAGGATACAAGCTACCTTCATACCAAACTTCATTCGAATACACATCAACTTTCTTATTTTTAACATTATATTATATTATATTTTTAAAACGAATACCAAACAACGGTATTTCGTATGTATTTTGAAAAGGATACGTCACAATACACCTCAGTTTCATTGTGAAAGACTTGGGGCTTTTTGAATCGCTCGTATATTATTTGTATCATAAGAAATGACTGATTTTCGGACGAAAAAAAATAAGCGTTTTTTAAATAACGAATTTTTTATATCACTTGCTAACGCAACGGGTGGTTTGAGACATTTCAATTTGCTTTATGTCAATAGAAAATCTTTCATTTCGCATGTAATTTTCGTGCGAAATCTTAAGAACAATTCAAAAATAAAGCCCCTAGAATAAAATCATACATGTTTTTGGGAATCAGTTATACTGTTCTATTTCCATACCGTATAAGAGCTAACTGATCCATTGTATTCATGACTATATCATAAAAATTTCCAAACGAAAATGAAACCTTATTTCTCAAAATTGATGCGTTGACTCTCAATTGTGTAGAAATCAGCGGTAGTAAAACTTATTTAAATTCAAACCCTCGCTGTTGTCGAGTAAAAATAACAACCTATTTGTAACAAGCCCTTTTAAAAACTGTTATAAAACCTCTATAAAATGAACAAGAGCGATCAATAGAACGACGAGGAAAATCAGCGATCACGGCAGCCATTACAAAACTTTCTATGCATTTAAATTAGCTTTTCTATATTTTACGTCGGTAAACAAACGATGAGGAGATTGCTCGGATGGAGAATGAGATAAAACAGCTTGAAAACAGCTTTGTAGCTTTCTTTTTAATTAGAACAGACGTATACTGAAGACGTCTTTTTTAGCTGACAATAAGGCTCGTGAAGTCTTCAAAAGGCTTTTATATTAGTCATGAAAGCATCGTATAAGGAAAAGTGTAAATAGGAAATTTTGTACAAAAGACATGTAACAGAAAATTGTGTTACGTGGATTTTGTACTATTATACCACTACCAATTAACTATATCCACTAGTTATGCAATTAAAATTTTTCTTCATAATTAATCCTTCCTAAACTAAACAGTATAAGACGTGGTAGCTCAGTGGGAACCTGCTCGCTTCAGAATCGTGACGTCGTGGGTTCGAAACCGGGCGAGCCCGTACCAATGAGTTCTTAGAAACTTATCTACGGATATACCACTGGCTTTTCGGTGTAGGTAAACATCGTGAGTAAGCCTGCATATTTCCGGAGAGCCAGCGGGCCAGTAGACCAGCGTGGTGGATATGGGTTAATCACCCTTCGAGGGCAGGCTGATAGCGGCTGAGAGGCCACCTGCATAGGCAGCGTTACTCGCGGCGAAGCATATTCCCCAGGGATCATTGCCTCTGGCGCCCAGTTCTGGCAAAGGGGAGAAATCACCGAGGCCAATCCTCACCACGCCGAAGAATGTGGTGGGAGTACCATGATAACAAAGTGTAGGCTGATATCACAGCAGTGGGATGTTTAAAGACTAACGCAGAGAAACTAAACAGTAATATCAAAATTTTAATCTAATAAACGAATAATGTGACTCATAAGCGTCATTAGAAATACGCATCTACTTGACGATGTTTATTTTCACTAGCAAATACAAATATTAGTAGACTAGCTGTGTTTTGTCATACTTAGCTTTTCATAAGGGGCGTTAATGTTCAAATTTGACTTTCAGGAGGTTAGATACAGAACGGGGTAAAAAACAAATAATAAAAATGGATGCCTTCATTTGTATTTATAAAAAACATCATATTTCGTTACCAACAAAAAAATTGCATCAGACCAAAATATGCATATCAAGTCAATAAAGCTACTACAAATCTGGAGGAGGCATAAAAATAAACCTAACTAATATTATACATTTGAAAGTAACTCTGTCTCTCTGTCTCTCTGTCTGGGTGTTTGTCGCTTTATTACGGCTAAAGGCTGAACGGATCGAGCAGAATTTTTACACAGATATAGTTTAAGGGTCGGAGACGGACATGGGCTACTTTTTATTTGTAGGTCCACGCGAACGAAGTTGCGTGTAACAGCTAGTACATACAAAATAAAAAACGCATAAATATTTTGTGTTTTAAAATTGAATATGAGAAATAAAGGGCATTTTTTTATTTTTTTTGTGTTAGTACAAATAAAAAATACCTAATGTTTATCAAATGTTGATCTTCATTTTGATGCGTGTTAAGTAATCCTGACGTGCCAATAATGGTTCTCCTTTTCCAATATTCCTCCTTGAATAATACGAAATCTCACCCATCCATCCCAGCACCGACCTGTCTAATATCGAATACTGCATGACACAGTCGCATAAGTGTTTGTAAATGAAAATAGCGAGGGCGGGCGGCGACGGCGGGCGCGGGGCCACACAGTCTAGTCACCCGCCCGACGCCGGCCGGCGCGACCGTGCGATCCGCCCTACCGACCAAACATGGAATTGTGACTTTACGTATTTTTCATGTACACGTGACGATATAAGGTAAAAAATTAAAATACTTCTTTCATGCTATTTTGTATTAAATTTTAATGGATTTGCAAGTTATAAAGTTCATATTACAATGGATTGGATTGAAAGGGAAATTGGTGAATTTTTTTCGAGAATCTAATTTCGAATCGATCAAACTGGCGCGCTCAATTAGCCATCGTATGGTGACAGGGTTTAGTGATTTATTTTGAGGCTATTTTCGGCTCTGAGATAGGATTTCACGACGGGATTTCGTTTTATCCCCTCTGTGTATAAGTGAAACTTGACAACGTAAATTTGAGAAGCCACGGCCAAAGGTCACGATGAAAACTTAGATATGATAACTTTATTTAGGTGCTGGGTTTCAAAATTCTACAATTTCGATTTGCTAGAATTCTCATTAAAATTAAATTGAATAAAGATAAATTTGGGATCTCTGAAACCTTAGTTTTCGCTACCAAATTTAATATTAATGATTTAATTGAAATCGTCCACTCTACCTTACATTTTAATTTTAACAACACAGTATAAGGATGATTATTCAATGAAATATTAGGTCAAAGTATTCGTGACTATAGTACCCATTTCATTCATAAAACCAGGTTTATGGCAGAGATTTAATAAGTACTTATAGCCAGTAATAAAATTTACATAAACGTACTCTTTCTAACTAGGGCAAACATTATTACAAAGATATTTGTACGTATTTAGAAACTAAAAACAAATTTATGTTTGTAGACTTATTATTTTGGTTAGTAACTGTAACTAAAATACGCTAAATTAAATACGGTTATTAAATAAAAAGCAACTTCAGCCTTCCATTGATAAATCAGAAAGAAAGAAATTCTTTGAGTTACGAAATTAGAGGACTTTTACGTAAAAACATAATTAGGCGTAAGATCACACAAGCTTTGTGTTATTTTAGAGATCCAAATTTCTTTACTTTGAGTTTTACTTACAATATTTTCCTAGTTCTGTCAGTTGGATTTGTGTCGAAGCCTGCTTCAATGCTACTTGCACTTTGCTAGTAGTACAGGAGACAAAATAATATGTAGTCCACTTTCAGACAGTAAACTCTGATTTAGGAAACACCCAACTTAATTAAAATGTCAGAGCCCCCATCGTAGAAAACCGCAGGGCGTAAGTTTGATACTTATGACTGTCTATCTATTTGAATGTCTGTCTGCGGCTTTGTAGCTCTCAAACGATTAAACCATTTTCTATTTGTATCTATTTGTAAAAATATATTATTACTAGCAATTACCCGTGAATTTGTTCGCGTGGACCAATAAAAAAACCGCCTATGACCGTCTCCGACCCATAAGCTATATCTATGCAAAGATTCAGGTCCACTCGTTCAGCCTTTTAGCCGTGATAACGCGACAAACACACAGACATAGAGACAGTGTTACTTTCGCATTTATAATATTAGTCAACTCCACAAAGGTAACAGTGATACACACGGTGCAAAAATAATAAAGCTAACAAAAAAACCTCAACAAAGCTAACAGTGAGTGATTCACACGGTGCAAATGGAAATACATACCTACTTAGTCACATAACACTAGATGTTAACTACTGTGATAGTAATTTTAAGCTATCGCATTTACACCGATAGTACTCTGTGACAGTCAAAGAGGATGTTGACAATGACGACTTGAATGACGAAACACAGTATTAACGAATGCTAGTTAAATGTCGCATTCGTTCACAACGACGAACTCAACTTTTTAATTGCATGTAAACGTGGATATAATAATAGATGGTACGAATGTTTCAACAGTATTGGTACTGTTAACGAACGGAACTTTTTCCCCGATCGTCAACACTGTTAACTTAAAATGTGTTACCAAGCGGGAAGTATCCGAAGTATGAACGAACGGGGAAAAATAGTAGCGTTGATCAATAGTGAACGGAACTTTTTGACCGATCATCAACTCTGTCAACAAAAAGGGTATTACCGAGCGGAAAGTACGCGAAGTGTGAACGAACCGGAAAATAAAGTAGCGTTCATGAACACTGAATGAACGGAACTTTTTTCCCCGATCTTCAACAGTCTGGACGAAGGGGTTTTACCGAGCGAGAAGTACCCCTTGATGGCAGTTGGCTACTCGCTTTTTATCACATCAATCACACTTCATTGTTTGCTAGCGCCACCTATTAGGTCATTTTGTATTTATTTATTTTTACTCGGCTGTCGGAAAACCCCTCATTACAAACAAAAAAGAAGTTCAATAACCTCTGAGTCTTTCTTTACCTTTTACTAGTGGCAAAACGTTAACAAAACTTTTTGCGTATTGAAATATGCACGTAAAATACATTAGAGGAGACAATAACACTGTTCGGCTTTCACAAAATCCACCTTGACTGTCATAAATACCGCATTCGTCAAATTTACCACAAAATTTTGTGTTTAACGTAAAAAAATATGTCACCGATTTGTATTGTTTTCCAAAACTTTGTATTCTTAGTGATAATGCGTAATTACTGTATCAGCCTTTAAACATCACACTGCTGGGATATCAGCCTACCTTCGAAGGGTGATTAAGCCATATCCACCACGCTGGCCCTGTGCGGGTTGGCGGATTCACATACGCCATTGCTGGCTTATTATCCATTATTTGTCAAATAATGTGCACGAGTGTGACCTAATCGTAAAAGTGGGAATCGTGTTGATGTTCGAGTCGTTGTTTCTAAAACTCCGTAGAAACTCGCTGAAAAAAATTCACCACTTCACTGAAGCAGCCTGAAATTTTTAATCAAAGTCTATGACTGAGGCTCGTTTTGATGGTGAAAATTTTAATTTCACTGATGTACTTACTAAAACTTGATATTTGTGTTGCTCTTATCGTTGGAGTAATTTCCTATCATGACGGTATTCTGCCAGCGTTCCCACCTCCATGTACGACATGACATCTGCCTTCTCTTTTATCTAGTCTAAAAACCAGACTTCGTCTTCCCGGTCTCTCTTTCCTTCTATGCTGGTTTTAATTCATGTCGCCCAAAATAACTATAAGTAAGAATTCAAAAAAGAAAAAGGAAAAATATTGCTTGAAATAAATGTAAAACTAATCTGACATTCAAGTGGAAGTTAGTTGGAACATTAAATTTAATTGGAACAGAAAATATTAGTTAGTACTTACATTATGTATGTAATGTGTAAATGACATTTAGCTCTCAATTAGGAAATAAAAGTCAAATCTATATGTTATCAAGGTAAGCTGGATAAATGAGAATCCTCATCGCCTCGTGGGCGAAGAGAATAATTGGACTCCCAAACAAATAACCAAGGATTACGAGAATGTCCAATTAAATTTACCAATTATTATGAAACCAGGATATTACGTTTGCATGTAGGAAAAAACCCACACACAGCTTAAGTAATTTATTTTAGAACAGAATTTTCGTTCTCTCTTGCAAATCTCTCTTATTTTTTAAATATAATATTTTTAATAGAAGTACTCTAACGTCGAAGTTTCTCTCCATAAAATAGTCAAGGATTTAGCGTAAACTGAAAACGAATAATAACTTCACAAAATATATTTGATTTTGAGTTTACAAAATGCGCATGGTTATGTTGAACTCGTAGTATAATAGAATAAATCAAAAAAGTTTTTTAAGATTCAGAGTTAAGTGAAAATTAAGTGCTCGCTAATATAGGGATAAAATTTAGAGACTCGGTCTACCAAGTCTCCAAGTCCCAAGTCCAAGTCTTGGTCTTGTCTCTGGACATAAAAACAATAGACCCTTTCACACAACAAAACCATAAAGCCTCGTTTAGGCAAGAGGTATAATTATAAAACAGTCACACATCAATTTATACAACATTTACGTGTCTAATGGCCCATAATCATAACTGCCACATTTTATGAATGCGCCATTTTATGGACGCACGGACGGGTCCAGCCTGTTACGGAAAAATCCATAATAAAATAAACGCTCCTATCGGTAAAATAATGCGCGCAATATGACGTAATTAGAATAATCGCCAGACGGGCTATTATGCCGATTTGTCCCGAGATGATTTTGATAATATTATCTACACTTGAAGCCATATTGGTGTTTTAAAAGTACAATTAATTCCCATTTAGGGTTTTAAAATCTCTAACGGTGAATTTTCAAGTTCTAATGTTTATAAGAAGAAGACTAGCAACGCCCGTGGTTTCACTCGGTATAAAACAGGTTTTTTTATTTGGTTTAAATTGGGGGCTATGTACTCATAAATTTAATCCAGTATATAACGTAACTTTATATGTACCAAATTTCGTCCAAATCCGTTTAGCATTTACATGTATATAATTTACCTATGCCGTTACGGAGTTGAGTGGGAAATAACACACTTAAACCTCCTTTAAGATTAGTCTTAGAGTTAAAATAACTTATATTACTTAGTTCAAAAAACGCTTATCTTCATAAATACTTACAATAAATAACAATTATTAAAAATGACGCCATTTTTAACAAGCTCAACCTATTTCTAAACTTCAAAACTTTCAGCGTAGAACTTTTCAGTTATTACAGAAGATCATTATGTTTTTTAAAAGTATCATACAAAGAAATTTTATTACATCATATTACCATCATTTTATTATGCCTCGTTTCCTCAAAAAAATCCCCCAAAATTGCGATTTTCGCATTCACCATTTACTTATTATTAGGTTATGCGATACGGAACGAAGTCAAGAGACATCGACCCGCCCCAGGGCCCGTTCACTTTGTTATACGTACTCAAACTCTCATTTCCTAACTTGTACTTTCCGTGTATTGTTGAGGGAATCAACGGAAACTTTTCGGCGTAGAGATAAGATACCTACTCACTAACTTGTGATAAATAGTTTGTTAATGGCACTGGGAACTGAAGTATCCTACACAAAATACAAATAATAATAAAGACAACAAGACAAAATAGTTTTAACAAAGTTTTAAGTAATGAAACTACTTAATATTAAAAAACCTATACTTAAAAATATTTATTATTATTATTATTTCTTATTAATCTAATTATTTACCATTAACCAGTGGATTCAAATATGTTAAATATAATCAAAGTATGTTATATACTACTAACTAAACTAAACAAGGGAACTTAATTATTTCCATCTCTTGTAATTGTAATATATAAGAAAAGTATTGATATATATATATTTTAGAGGTGAAAAATTTAGTTTTGAGAAAATGGCACAGCATAATTATATCCATTGTCAGTTAGAAATTGTAGTTGTAGGATTCCTTAGCAGAGTCCGCCTGGGGAAAAACCACACCTTTGCCAGTTATTCAACCTCCGTTCCGTAATTAAAGGACAATGCTACCATCAAAATTACAGGGCTTCAAAAGATTTAACATCTAATATCTCAGGTCGACGAGTACAGTGTCGAGTTGTCGACGAGTCATTGCTGTGCATAGTTTTAATCTTCCCCCTGGGTCTGAACTGTTATAGGTAAGCGTGATGCTTAACAACAGGCGAGCGACATGCTCGTCTTGTCTCTCAGTAACATAAAAAACACCAATTGCCCTGAAAAATACTACATTTACCTACTGAAATACCAAACTCATCTAGGTGTCCGGGGGGAATCGTTGTATCGCTTTTTATCGGATTATCTATCAATATTTGATCTGAACCTATATATAATGAGTAGACAAGTTTGTATTTGCTCATCGATATCATAATTGACGCCAAATAGATCTCAATTTATCAATAATTCAAGCACCTTATCTTATAATTAGTACAAGCGCGTCTCGTGATATCAGCAATCTCTCAAGTGCGTTATTGAATTGGATTCCAATAAACTAATCTAGGATTCTCTACGAAAGTCTTTTTAAGTAACTTAAATATTATACACGACTTTAAAAACTAATAACGAATTTGATTCACGTTATACTCTGGAAAAAAAAAAACTTTTTGCTTGTCGATATTTCCTGTAAAGTTGAACGATTAGATTTTTTCATATTTTCTGAGAAATAGCCCCTAAGTCTTTCCATAAACTAATTTTTCACGTTGAAAAAAGGCCCCGCGACCCCCGTATTTTCACAACCCCTCGATCGATATCAAGCCCTTAATCTGTAGTGACTTTCGGTTGCAATATAACGTCTAGTACAATAGTAATAAGGAATGAATTATCTTTACTTTTAGAAAGAGTATTTTAGCAAAATAACCCAAAAAAAATATTATCTTATCGCACACACAAACATACGAACACCGACTTGTTCCCGTAGACTCTTCAGACCTTCGTTTCGCTCGGCCAATATTACTCAAACTACGCTATTACCCAACCCTGCTGCCATTATACACTACTTCCGTTTGCAAATTAAGGACACAATATGACGTGATGGAAAAATATCGGCTTGTTCCACAACATACCGTGACTTCCCCGGCTGGCACCGTCGGTTCGCGAATTTACTACTTCTCTTAAAAGCCTGCCGCCGGCACGTTACTTCGCCTTTATAAGCGCTATAAACTTTATACGTGTAATTTACTTTGCATGGCCGTATTTTATATTTGGAAACCATGTTTGTAATTGGAGAAGCATTTCATTATCGGAGGTAGTGTACTCAAGTAATGCGCGTGAGGCCGTAGAGTATTTATCGCTGAGAAAGCAGTTTATATCATTAGAGTGCGTATATAAATTAGGATTGATAAGTTTGTCATGATTGAAACATTTCTTACGCAACTTTGTACGTGTAATTTACTTTGCATGGTCGTATTATTTTATTTGGAAAGCATGTTTGTAATTGGAGAAGTATTTCGTTATTGGATCTGTAGTAAGTACTGTTTTGTTAGTAATTGTGCGCTAGTATGCTGTAAATTACGTATCTGTTTTTTAAATAGTCAGCAGGCTAGCCATTGGACTACAACTCACCTAATCTAGAGTAGTGGTTTTGTCGACGATGGTACACACAACTAGCGCAACAAAACTTACCCTAATACGATGGTACGATTTTGTTCCTGCACAATTTATACAAACTTCACTTGAACTCTACGCATACGCAAGTAAAGTTTACTAGCTTTACTAGCTTGAGCTTCGAGCGCGATGATTAGCACGTCAAGCCTCACCCATGATCCATCGATTCCATTATAAATGAGTGCTTACCGATATTCATAACGATTTCGCCAACTCACCAAACTGCGCATGTTCCTGTATTGTGATAAATCACCCTTCAGTCGTACGATCGGCTTAGTCATTAGCTACAATTTGTATAAAGTTTCCATACCCTAGATTACAATATAATCAGTAAGGATTACAATAATCAGAGTGCCGAATTATTCCATTTGCGTTTACCAAATTTGCGTTTATTCGATCGTGTTAACGTCAACTATGACTGTGTTTAGCGCCATCTAGATAGCACTACTCTTACTTGTTCAGTTCTTCTTTTCGATTTCTCTGATTTTCGTGAGGGGGAAATAGATACGAGCTATCAACTGGTAAATCTTGCCATACATGTAAAGAGGGGATGAAAAATTTAATATTAATGGGGTAGCTCATACATGTAAAATGGGGGTTAAAAAAAAACACTTGTCCCCCACATGTGGGGTATCATTGAACAGGTCTTCTAAAATTCGTCTTTCTACGTTAAGATTTCCTACACTATTTTTTTAACAGACGTACCACGTATTTATCAGTTATTATCGCATATCTCAAAAAGTCACTACTACATGCTGCCCGAAAATATTTTTTAAAGATTTTTTTTACTAAGTTCTATCAACATGGAAGATAACAAGTTCCTGAGAAGCATAGTTTAGAAATGGCGGGGGGGGGCACATTTTAAGCAACTTTGTCGGTCCATATTTCGCAAGCGGTACATCTGATAAAAAAATCGTGAAGGAAGCTTTAACTTTATTTAAAAAAACCTATTCAATGATACCTCATATGTGGAAAACATGCGATTTTTTTTATCTCCACTTTACATGTAGGTATGAGAGCCATCCCATAAAAATATAATTATGTTTTTTTTTATTCTTTTTAAATTGTTACATTCAAAAGACCTATTCAACGATTCCCCACATGATGGCGTTTATCCATTTTTTTTCTTTTACCGCCTCTTGACACGTATGGGAGCTACACTTATTTTCCAAAAAAAACATGGATTTTTATTTTTTGAAACTGTAAGTACTTAGACTATCGTTGTGCAAAATTTTATGCATGTAAGTTTATAGAAGTTATAAGGCTGTAAGTGATTCAGACAGATGGCCATGATGTACTGATAAGGGTTCCTTTTAGTACTGCGGAACCCTAAAAAGCCTAAAATGGCCATTAATTTTCGGACTTGCAATATGGCATACTGATTTACATTCTTGGACAAGCTATTATATGTATAGGTTTTTAGTTACTTTACTGTTTATAGTGAGGCAGGCGAGGCTAAGCGGTTTTCGACGTCGGCGCACAAAGCCGGGTTTCAATTTAACATAACTTTCGGGTGCAATAGACGTTTATTAAAATATAGTTACGGTCATAATCCGGATTTGAGGGCGGTCTCACGTAGACTGTAACCCGTCCGGACTTACGTATATTAATCTTGCGACCGTTGACGTGGGTTGCCCAAATGCCCAACTTTTTGAATAAAGCATCTTGGGAAAGATAAACTATTTTTGTTATCTTATAAACTCACTAGCTGTCAGGTTTTACCTGCGAGTTTCCGGAATGGTCACATTTTTTCTAGAATTACAAATATGAAATGTCTATCCCTATGATGCTCGCTTCTTTCTCGTCAAATTTTAACGAGATCGGTTCAGGACCCCTATTCTCAAAAGCTGAGATTCAATCTTGTCTCGACAAAATGTCGAACCTTGAGATTTCTTATTCTCACCTCTGTTTTTCGTATTCACGATGGCTAGCGTGCGAGATAAATCGAGTGGTCATAGGCAATCGAGACGAGAGACAGTCGAGATTGGAATCTCGAAAGTAGTAGTTTTAACTACTACTAAAAAAAACTCTAGATTTAACGTATAGAACAATTTTTATCAACCTTTTTCATGCTTTTGCATTCTCTATAACGGTATGGCAGTACTGCCATACCGTTATAGAGAATGATAGAGAGTTATAGAGGCTTTAAAACTTATAGAGGTGTTACATTAAATTTGAAGGCGAATTTGGCCTCGTAGTCTTAAAAGTAATTTCATTAATCCGTCAAAATTCTTAACTTTTTTACGCACTCCATTACCGCGCATATTTAAAAAGTTTATTAGCAGTTTTATAAATTCATTAAATATTTAAGGAACAATACCGCTATTTGGCAACACGGAGTATCGATGACTAATTATTCCCTCGTAAATTAAGGCAGCGTATTGACTTGACGTGATGTTAGCTCAACTGCCAACCTAATAAATTTTCCGAAACATTGCATGCATTATTATAAGAGACTCAGTGTTTAGCCTGGTTTAGGCGATCAAGTTTGTCGACCAATGGCACCTGCCACTTGCCCATTACAGTTTGAATGTAATGACTGTCAATGTCAATGTCAATTCAGAATATCAACTTTATGACTTTACTTAAATCGCATAGCGACTAAAGTCCCAAAATAAATTATGTAGTCATTTTTTAAAAATACATTACATACATATATCCCTTTATATCCTGGTGAAAAATTCATAATGTTATTTTTCATAAAATTATGCGTTGATGTGTAACTAGACATAAAATATAGTAGTCATAATAATGTTCACATATTATTCTAGTAATACATTTAATGTAAAGAGTATGGTTCAACTCTTAAAGTTTCTTATCAGATTATTGGTGTTTCATAAAAAAAATTATACCATTAGTTCAAACATCTCAGACGCTTATTAATATCCTCACTCCCACCAACATCAACACACGGCTGTTTACCCAAACTAATTTAGTACATGCTAGCTAATAAATCGTATAACAATATAACTGATTATGATCCTCATCTCATCATCTATCGCTTTGTTGCGACAACTGTTTGTTCCCATAATATGTTTACTTTTTGGGATGTATTCTATTTAAATGAGTTTGTATTTTGCTAAGTGATAATTTACTTTCTACAGCATTAGCAAAGGATGTCATTTAAATAGTCACAGAAAAAAAAACTGCTCTGTCACAAAATATCGCCCTCGCCGTAAATATATTATTTCACTGTTTTATATTATTATTATTATTTATTTTACTCCCTTATTTTTCATTCAGTAATCGACACAGATAAGAAATGTCTGCTAGTAAATGTAGAGTAAATGTTGAAAGAAAGCCTGAAGTTTGGTGGCTAATACTGCTGGTGCTGCCTGGTAGCGAAAAAAATTGGGGTGGAAGTCGGGCTTCTATCGCTAGTGTTTAAAGTGAATTCTATGACGAAAAAAAACTATCAGTACTGCGTTGCGCGCGCCTCCCCACCTTCCCACCACTTGTCATGGTCATCGACCTAGTACATTAAATTATGCTGGTGTCCACATGCCAGATACGGCGAAATAATCACTATTTCCGTAACTCACATAGGCTCCGTGCCACTAACATTTTCAATGTACATCAATTTTGTCTTAATTTAATTTCCAACATGAGACCGAGTTCATCGAATTTAGTCAATAATCAAAAATCGGACCGAGTGGAATAACTAGATGAAATATATGATGAAATCACTGATTTCTATTTTACTAGCGTATAGTAGTTTTTTTTTCTCTTTCCTCCTAAGAGGATTTTGGCGTGGCACGTCTTATACATTTGCCAGTGAAAGTATACTTATATATTTTCAAGTTTTATTAAATATTATCAAACAAGTCATAGGTACAGTCAAGGGCGAGCAAAGCAAGTCACGGTCAAGCCCAAGTCATGGCCCAGTAAAGTGGTGAAAACTTTACTAGAGCCTTCTATGCAGTTTTGGAAACAACACGATAATTAACGTTTCACGACATTATACCATTCACCAACACTCGTGCATGTTCACGAACACTTAACGGGTAAAAATTCACCGTTTTTACACATTAACACTCGAAATAACACAAGTTTTGGAAAATAATAAACTGACACGACATGATTTCTTCACGTTCCCGCCAAAACCCCTTAGTAGATATTATAGACGATAGAATGAGAAATATAGAGATAGAAACATGTTAGGCCAGGTTCAAAAACCTTACTAACCTACTTCATAGATTTATCTGCAACTCTGTAGTTTTGACTAACTTGCTGTGACAGTAATGTGTATTTATTATTAGTATTTTGTTCTTGTAATGGGCTTACCAGTTTTCGCAGTTGAAAATAGCTGAGTGAGTTTGACCATTTATGCCGTATTTGTAACCAATTGTCAATAGTTTCTTAATTGCTTGGAAACGAATAAATTTTCTTCTTCTATCTTATTAGATATTCGGGGCGAAAAAGCCCCTTATTACCTCCATTCGTAAAAAGTTATGCAAATTCACTTATCGTATCACTTCCCTTGAGCGTTCACTTAGCTTGTAGAATCAGGGCCCTGGGCTCGGGGGTTGTTAGAGGTGGGGCTTAACAATCTACTTAAGCGAGCCCGGGGAGGACGACAGCGTCGAGTGGCTGATGCTGTTGTAGGCGGAAGTATCTCAGAACAGCTCGTAGCTGTCCCGGGAGGAGCTGAACCTAGTCTTAAATATGACCACGAGGGTGATCGAGGCGCCACCCGGCATGCGCTGGGCTGATCGCTTGCATCCTTCACCGTTCCCAGGGGGTAGTTGCCACCAGCGCCCAGCCACGAAAAAGAGGACATCCTCGAGTTCATTTCCCTACCTCTGCGACCTCTCAAGGAGGCAAAACCAGTGAATGAAAAAAAGGGCTGAAGCCCTTTATGGGCCCCCTTTATTTATGGTTTCTTGTCCGCGATTTCGCTGTGGTTCGACCGTAAATATTGATATGGATCAGTTTGTTATTCTACAATATGTCAGTCGCCTAACCGAACACCTAGTATATGTACTTAAATGAGTTTGTTTTTTTAAATGTATGGAGCAATCTCGCAAACAAGCGATCTGATGGTGACTGCGTCCTGGGACCCTATTCGGAGAAATGACATTTTATCTCGGTCACTGTCTTTCTAATTTAGAATTTAATGGGAGTGAGAGTGACCGAGATAAAATGTCATTTCTCCGAATAGGGTCCCTGGACAACTGTGCGCAAAAGCTTTACCAATTGATGATGATGACTTTCTGTACGTTTTTGATATCTCCGATCAATTATTATTTTAGCAATAATAATGTTTTTCAATTATTTAATTTCTTCGTGTCAAACTCTTAAATCTCTTCAGCCCTTCTAATCGCGATAAGCATGAGATTCGCGTGTTCTCCATCGTTCGCGAAGAGCGTGACACATCGCGCTTGTTTTACTTGTCGGATCCAAATTGTAATCCAGCTTTATGTTTTCTTGGTTATTTTACGTGTGTATCCTCACGTGCCATTTATCCAGTTGAATATGTTTTAGATGTGTTTTGTATTATATTGTCATTTTATCTTAATCCGTTCTTTGGGATGCTTTTTATTTTACTTAAAAATGCTTACGTCTCTTTTTGTGGATTTTTATTATACAGAGTGGCGAAACGAGCTCACTTCATTCAAATTCAGATTCAGATGGTTTATTGCTTCCATTAAGTACATTGTGGTCAAAAAATTAACATTTTAGTACCCCGCCGGGCACAGCAAAACTAGAAGAGAAGAGGACAGCTAAAATAAAATGTTTGTAATTATTAGATTATAAGATTAAGTTGCCAAATGTCTTGCATTTTAATTTGTCAGTTGGGTCAATTTATAAATGTAAGCGTCACGCTTTCCCGTAAGAGTTTAATACCTCCTTTTTAAACTTATCTTTGTAGTATCAAACCGAGCCCCTGATGAGTCTCTAGCAAATATTTGTCTATTTCATACGGTCTTATTAGCGGAGTAGCTTTTTGATCTTCAGAAAATATTAATGTAAGCCATTAATATTTTCCATTTTACTATTCTCATAACGTACTATTCCCCATAACAATATAACTACTTACTTTGTATTATTTCGTTACAGTGTACATTTCTACGTGAATGAGATGACAAAAGGTTACAAACAACAGTTTGGTATTCCCATTTCCTTTCAAAATAGAAACGGCAATAAGTTTAATAAAGAATATAACCAATTCACCGTCTGACCCAATACAGCCCGTCTTTATCAAAATAAAACAATTTTGATCCGTCTCTCAATTTGGTATTGATTGGGTCTTAACTTTTCTTGGCTTTGTTGATGTTTCCGTCTGTTTGTCCCCGAGAGATAGCCCATTATTGGGTCGATTTTAAACTAGATTCAATATTCCTTATTGTCCGTGACCGATTGTTTTTAAATCTGATTCGTGTGTAACAAAATAAATAGAATGTTAAATTTTAGTATGAGTACTGACGTGGCTTCGACTCTTATTCACCGAGGGAAGCGAAGGTCACAAGGGCCAGATTCCCTGATTCTCGCTGAATCTTTCGGACTTTTTATAGGTATTTTCATGTTATTATTATTATTTCCAAATTACAACAACAATAAACATTGCAATAAATTATATGACAACAAATAATATAAATAATGATGTATCTTGTTGATAGTATTTTTTTATTTTTGCGAAAGATAAGGAAAAAACTCGAAAACATTGTTTTTGGACATATTAATATCTTTAGGACACCATTGCCAATAATAAAAAAAATCCTCTTTGTAATTTTTGTATATTTTTTTTTTAATAAGCGCGTACGAGAGAGCGAGAATCAGGGAATCTTCCCTGAGTCTACCGGAACAAATCGACATTTGTATTTTTGAATGTATGTATATTTTGTCCGACGATAACTTGCGAATCGTTGGTCTGATCTTCAAAAAATATCAGGGGTAAGTGTTTCAATTCAATAAAAAAAAAAATTTTGCTTATGAATCCAAATCGGAAAATCGGGGTTGTGTAAAGAAGTCGCCATGTCGCGAACTACTGGTTTCTTTATTTATTTGCGGGAATACTTACATGAAATGAAGACAACACAAAAAAGAACGAGTTTATTTAACACATATTCAGATTTATTCAAGTAAAGTAAATTTCTTTGCCAATTAAAAATCATTTATGCTGGTAATAACCTTTCCACCATAAGGGTTCACTAATTATATCTAGGGCCTTTATTTTGTTCTCCATCTTTGACTAGACTTATTAAGTCAGAGGAATCTCTTCCCATGTCCCAACTCTTAGAAAGACGGGCCTTTTACAGCTTTCGGCTCAGAATTAGTAGTCGTTACTAGGTTTACAGAAGCATAATTAAATAGCCAAGCCTAACTTATGAAAGCCTCTCAAAAAGCTTAGTACGCTTTACACGATGCCAATCTAACCGGCATCGTATAAGTCATACTTAATTTTTGTATTGTGCTGGACATAAATGACGTTTGTCAATTTAGGAGGAGTTTATTCTTCAAAATTAAAATTTCCTACCTTTTCTTAGTGAACTTTTCTTATCCAATAAAATTACTAATTGAGGCACAAAGGGCACTTTATAATCACCGAAATAAAAATTCATGCGCACGCCAGAGACAAACCTTTTATTTTATATTCTCTATGAAGCCAGTAGAAAGTTAAGAATCCACAAGTTTGTTCAATTTTGAGACAAGCACCAAAGAGGTTAAAACTTCATTTTTCCGGCGATGAATGGACAGATAAAATTCTGCTATGTGGTTTAACGGTCATTGTTTGAACCAAGCGATTCTCTGGATACCTACATCATTAGATTTGCTAACTTTTCGAAATATTTTTTAGTTAAGGTGCAACGTTTCACTCAGAGCGCCAAACTCAAATTTTCTTGCGTTTTTGTATCGTGGTTCACGAAAAATAATTTTGCGCCAATAAATAGCTTGTATCAAGATATTACTAACAACCAAAAAATCAAGGTCAAAGCTAGTATGTACATTTCTTATTCAAACAAAAACCTAGATGAAAATCAGCTTATTGATATTTGTAGCTAAACCAATGTTATCTAGGTGATCACTTTAGCTGTAGTTTCTTGATACAACCTATTTATTAGCGCAAAATTGGTTTTAATAAATACACGATGAGTAACTAATCTGTAATTGACAAAAAAACAAAAGAAAATGAATTTGGCGCGCTGAGTGAAACTGCACCTTAAGTTGTGTTGTTATAGTATTATTGAAACTAAAAAAAAAGGGTTCAAAATTATACCTTGTTAAAAGTGTTACGATTTTTATAAACAGTAATTTTCCTTTGTGACCTTCTGTGGCTGAAACAGATTGACAGATTTTAAAATGCAATATCGTTAGATTCGTCATGTAAATTAATCCGGCCATAACAGAGGTTAGTGGAAATGGGAAAATACACTACTAACACACACTATCACTGTCATCGTGGTTCGTCAAAGGATCAAAAACTGGTGGAAACTTCACAAAAATTCGTAAAACTTTTACTAGGCTTTGGTGTCATTCTATTAAATTCAAACTTCACAAGTCAAAATTTAAGTTTGGCAACTTCTTCAACTCGGTCGTACCGTTACTAAAGATTTCGTGTAAAATTAACAACTTCAGTTTCTCGCTTTTAATTTAGCAAGAAAGTTAAAAATATTTGAAAGGTTTTATTATTTTTAGCAAGAAAATAATGACCACAGAAACTAAGCCGCTAATGCAATCGTAGTAATCTCTATTTTTTTTTGTGATAAAAATAACTTTTCTTGAACTTGAAAACTTTATACAAATATATGATTTTATCATACCCCTAACGTTAGGCGTTGCTTAGATACCTATTGCCTTTTTGGTGTTTCCTTAACAAATGTTTAGATAACATTACTTCAGACAATTCAAAGCTTGTACGTTGCTACGAATTAGAAGTTTGTTTCCAATGTTTCTACACCCGGAATAATAACCTTTAAAGGCAAAATGTTTGCCTTTATATGATGCTATACTATATATGTATACTTATTTTATTTACATTTATTATGCCAATTTAACTTCTACAAAGCTTTGTGAAAAAAACTTTTTCGGAGGCAGCCTGGATGCGATACGCCGACGTGAAAAGTTGAAAACATCCTTTCTCTTTTCAAAATTGATTAAAGTAATGATCCAATAATTACAAATTCTCATATACATTATAGAAGTAATTGATATAATAAATATAAAATATGCAATAATCTTGATATAATTATGTAACAGAAAATATATATTATACATAAGTTTCTTAAATTTGATAATATATAAGTAAAATAAAAACTAAAAATAATATGTAATTAATAATAATAATAAAAAATATATCCTGAAGGACGGTACGGTCGACATTTGTCGAGAATGCCACCGTCCCGGAGAGTCACTCAGGCATCTAATTTCTGGTTGTTCGCATCTTGCTAACGGTGAGTACTTATACACGTACAACCAGGTGGCCAGGATCATCCACCAGAAACTTGCACTTAAATACGGCCTTGTCGAATCTGAGGTGCCGTACGATAACTACGCACCAGCGCCAGTGCTCGAGAATGGTCAAGCTTTGCTCTATTGGGACCGCTCTATTATCACGGACAGGACGATATCGAGGTAGTCGACTGGTCTCAACGCCGGGCAGTGCTCGTCGACATCACCATCTCGCATGACGAGAGCCTTGTGAAAGCCGAGATGGACAAACTCAGCAAGTAGTTTGACTTGGCTCACGAGGTTACCGCCATGTGGTATGTTGACTCGACAATCCGGGCCAGAATGCAGAGGGCAGTTATCCTTGCCACGGCGTCCATTATCAGGCGCCCTAACCACCGGTAGCTTGGGTCCTGTTTCGCTGCCGGCAGGACTCTAGGTTTAGGTTTCTTATAGCATAAATATTTTTATAATAATAATGGAAAGAGAGACTCTTAAGAGGACTTGCGTAACGTAGCGATGATACCCACACACATACACAAACATATACACACGGAAGTACGTTCACACATTCCCACTCACGCACACACACACGCACGCGCACACACTCACAAACGCACACACTATCACACACGCACACACGCACACACACTCACACGTAAAATTGTTTTCTTTTTATATTTATATTATTTATTTATTTGGCTATTTATTGGCATAGTAATAATGTAAATTCTAAATTAATGTTTTACTTACCTTAAATTTGACTTTATTTTGTTTTGGCATACTTTTGTAGTAAATAGCAGAGGCCACTGGCTCCCGACACACAGTTTATGACTAGTTTGGGAGACTCTGGGATCAACAATTTAGTTGTAATTTTTGTAATGCCCAAATAAATTCGATTTGATTTTGAATGTAAAAAATCTAAATTTAAGAAAGAAAATAAATACGTGGAATAATAACAATAAATGAATTGTTAATTAAGGATTTGGGAATAAAGACTATTTTTATTTTTTTTTTACATTCTAGAAAAAATATTGTTTGTCTCGGTTGAAAATATTCTTCCGAAGGCGAAACTAAATATTTTTGCACTATATAACACCATATTTCAAGTGGTAAATATACCGAGATACTGTCAAACGAAGGGGTCGGAATATAAATTGCTAACTTATGGGTTCTACGTGAATAAAGGTATGAATCCGTGCTCATCGTCCGATTTACAGAATCGCTAACATGCAAATCCGGGAGCTGGAAGAATATTAATATTTATTCTTCATTTTGCTACTTAGGGAACCGTAATCGTAGGGCCTTATGTATTTTAAAGCGTATTTGCAGCCAGCGTGTAAGCTTCTAAAAACAAGCTCACGTAACCTGTCGAACGAGTTACATTTTAACGGGCATATTGAAATCTGGACATCGAAAAGAATGTTCAATCAAAGCGCGAAGCTATCAAACAATGTTCGACCGGAGGCATCCCTTCGAGAGCATAACACATACAATAAAGCTGGTTATTTGTTACAGATATCGATACTATGCTGTGAAGAGTCAAAACCACGGACGGATTGCGGTGATGAGAGTTGCAGAATGCGACTGGCGGGCTAGTGAATAACGTGATGCAACTTGTAATGCTAAACTTCCTGATCATGTTCGACGTGGTCTTCATATTCTTTCTGTTCCTGATCGCTGTGACGTGTGTGATGAACTATATGCCGGGGAAGAGCAAGCGGCAGGAGGTAACGGAAGAAGAGGTAGACGATGACGTCATTCCTCCGCCGCCGCTGTTCGCCGGTGACAATGATGAGGATCAGCCTTCGAGGGATACGTACGTCGTCATATCACCGCCGCTTGAGTGTGCGAGAGCGAAAGACGGCTGTCCGGTTCACGTTGTTTAGTATAAGCACTGATATAATAATGTGAGTATACATAACTATAATGACAGTAAACTAATTTCGGTATATTACTTTATATATAACCGTTTATATAAATGAATCGCCAAGATTCCATACAAATGACTGCCCCGGTGGCTCAGTTGGTAGTGAACCTACCTTCTGTGCTTGGGGGCGTGGGTTCGATTCCCATCTAGGACAAACATTCATGTGATGAATATTTGTGTTTGTTCTATGTCTGGGTGTTAATATCTATATAAGTATGTATTTAAAAATATCTATGTACGTATATCAGTCTCTGGCAGCCATATTACAAGCTTTGCTTAGTTTGTCAGATGACCGTGTGTGCAAAAATGTCCCAGATAAATAACTTTTACCAGAATTGGCATTACGTTATTTGAAACTATGACGGCAACATTAAACAAGGAAGCCTGTACTGGATTTTATTTTGTATTTAACGCAACAAACATCGTTTAGACCAGTAATTAGAAGAAGTAGTATTCTGTACAACCACAGCTGCTCAGAGCTAAATTACCACTCTGCGACCCTCCAAGTTAAAGACTATCTTTGGTATCATACTCCGTTGCACCTTCTGCTGAAAAATGGATAAACAGACAAACAAACAAAACCCTTGTAATCTATAATTTCCTTCAAACCTCGAATCGTTTTATAATACTCGTTATTATTTTTCCTCTTTTCCAACTCCAATCGCACACAACAGACAGCTGATGGGAATTATCCACGATACGATGCACTAAAGTATCCTCGACATGAGAGCTCGTAACATTCCTATAAAAGGAAATGTCAAAGCTTTTATTTTCTCTTGATTCGCATTAAGCGCAGTAGAGACAGAGCAAAACGTAGAATTGAATTTCAAGAGAGTTCAAAAGGTAAAAAGTAAGAAGATTAATTTGTCTTGTACTTAGAAGCTTGAACACATGAAATTATGTTGATCACATCGTTGAAACAACCTTGTTAAATCCTTCGTACATTGCGAAACGGATCAGAACGGAATACTAGTGTTTAGATGGGGATCTAGACCTGGTTGTAAAGAAACACAATCGTAGGAAAATGCGTCTCTATTTAGCGCCCTTTTTTTTTTTAAGAACCGCAAAGATTACAATATAACAGTTGATCACAAATGCATAAAATCTCGCGCAGATTTGCAGATGATACTTTTGAGAGGAAAATACTTCTGTACCAGCTGCCTACCGGTTAAAGCGAACAGTAGACCTCGCGAGCATAAAGTTTTTTGCACAAGCGCAATGTGATGTGTAATTTGGCTATTTGGATACGCATACGAAGGTTGGACGTAAGCATCTCCTAAGTTTCGTTACCAAGGTCGTTCCTCAGGTCTCTGCATCCAGTGTTTGCTTCACGCAGGTCACGACTACTGGTATTGGTTTTGCTTGTTTTTTACTTTAGAACTCGTCTAGCCTCGTAAGGCGTAGTGGTCTACGGCTATCGATTCTTGACGAAAGTTGGCCACCCTACTGTCAATTCAGTTTGTTAATCTGTTTGTTAATTCATTGAGCAGTTAATTTGAACGACTTAATTTCGAATTTTAAAAATCTGCGGGCAAATCTCTCCCCATAGATACACCTAGTGTAGTGTCAACTTATTAACATTTTCTGTAGACCTAACCTTCTGTAGCTAAAATTTTAATTGTATTTTATCTTTTGTTTCAGATCAACGTAGGAGTTTATTGTGAAGAAGCCTTATGAGACCGTAGATGTCGAAAATTGAATGTAGCCATTTTTTACCGAATAGTCAAGTTTTAAATTAATTCTCGTTGAAGACTATGACATGTGGAATTTTGGGACTCAAGTGACGTTGGCATGACTATTGCAATGTTTGGTTATAACTATCCTTAATATGATAAAATACATAACGTTCTTGAATATTAGGTATGTACATTTTGTGAGAACTTTATAGAACCAGTTAAAAAGAAGTAGTTAGAAATAATAACGAACACGAGCCTTGAAAAAAATCTGCATTCAATGAAAATTGGGTACCTATAAATAATTAAGTATAGAGTTTGTTAATTACGCTATAACTTTATTACATCACAGTTGCTTATAAGCTGCTCGTATAAATTAATATTTCTCATATACTCGTATCAAAGCAAACAAAATGAATAATCAACATACTACATGCGTACGAAATCCGTATTTGTGATTGCGTAAACATCAATCATAATCTGTCTCAAAATAAAACCAACGTGAAGATTGAAATTTTGAAATGCTTTCACAATAATCCAAGAAAACATATTCCGGTTTTGTAGAATTCTAGACTGCTAATTAAACGACTGTGACAATAAGTAGCCTGAGTGTGACGTCACTGGATACAAAGACATAAATCTAACTACAAAAGCTGGCAAATATCTTGAAAAATTACGTCTTCTGCGCAACAGTCGATTTTTTAGGTCTCTTTGGCGGAGCGAAGGTTTCGCGGGAGTTTTCGACGTACGTGTTTATGGGCCAACATTTTCTCCACTAAGCCGCCTTTTGCTCAAGATTTTTGCCGGGCCCTGTACACTTTGCAATCTAAAATATTTCATTAGAAGGATACGTAGGAACACAATATAATTATATCTACAAACACCCGAAAAACATTACCCTCCTTTTGGACAGTCACACACAATTTTGCAAAAACCACGTGACATGACCAACATGTTTGACTTGAGGAAAACTCTTGTAGACTATCGCATATAATATATATTATCGCATATATCTAGTGCTGCATTATGGATTTTGTGCGCCATTCGTGCAGAAAAAACTTTTGAAATAGTCATAAATATTATTTTTGCATAAATGAACGAAGTTATTACTCATAAAGTTGTAAAATTAAAAATATTTGTTTGATAAATAGTTGTCATGAAAAAGGAAATTTTCAAACAAAGATACAAATTTAACGTTTCTGTTTTTTTTTTTCTTACATATCTTACGTATCTTTACAAGCGTTTATACTGCCAACTTTAATAATTATAAATAATCAAAATTGGATGAGTCGTTTCCGAAATAAATAACTACATAGTTACCCAATGTCCGCATTCTTGGTTAGAAAGGAAATATGTCATGGAATATCAGTCGCATGATGTTACCCCTCGCAGTTTGAAACTATGTGACTCATGCTATATTATTATAGCTAGGTAGGTACACACTTGTGCGCTTTCAGCTTACAATTGGGGTCTTCAATCTTCAATTCATCTTGCGTCCAGAGCATGCAATAATTGAATGCCCTAAGCAGATGCAGCTACTTGCGCAAATCTATATATTTAGGCGCTTCTCTTAAAAAATATCTCGCACCAATGGTAGGAGCTGTTTTAACAATTAGTTTCAATGTGTGCGCTATTGCATGTGCTACGGCGTTATATTCGAGCATCTGAGGAAGATGAATGCTAAGCTGAAAGCGCACAAGCAAGGACTTGCTTAAGAATTACATGACATAACGCGGAACGATGTACGAGTAATCTTGATAATACCTACTCATTTTGCCACATCAATTTTGTTTGATACAGCGTGTTCTTTGCTACGTAAAGTGTTCAACTCTCGCGTCAAATATTTGCAAGTGCTTGTATAATATATGAATGTGACTGAATATAGATAAAATAGATAATGATATTAGCAAATAAATTAGTAATATTTATCTCCGTTTTGCTATCTTTGTTTATCATTTCGGTAGTTGGATATTTTTTAAATTATGGAAATTTAACGCATGGTACAAGTAAGTTATTTTAATTTGATACAGTTAGAAATTAGATCAAGTACCAACTTAGTTCATAAATCTCAGATGTAAAAGCAATGATTTTTTATGAATCTAAACGCAACTCTAGCTTTTTTCCTATCCAGCAAGTTCAGAATTAACTTACAGTTACTGATATTTAATTAAACCATGCACATACATATTGGTACCATGCTTTTGATTTTGAATTGCGTATATATATAATCTTTGGCCTAACAAACAGCTATAACAAAAAAATGTTCATTTTAAAATACGTTGATGATTTAACAATTTTCAATCAGGTCCACTTCTTTAATTAACTACGACTCTGTAATTACTAAAAAGCAAATCTTTTTTTTCCGTTTTTTATTTCTTAGATTTATAATTTAGGGAATTTCCAATAACTCTCAGATCATCTGGTATTAAATTTGATTAAGCTACTAACCAATATAACCTTAAACAGCAATATTGTACCAAGACATTTAGTATTGTAGTACAATTATATTATTATTACATAATTATATTGTATAGCTCTAAGAAGTAATTTAATGAAAAAGACAATACGATCTATTACGAAATAAATTTTCATATCATTCAGTTTTAAGGTATGTTGGCAATAGTTTTATAGTGACTTTTATTATGGGTTGAAAAATGATTACATTTTTGTTTCGTCTCGTGTTATTTAAACAAGGCCTATTTCAATGTTTTTTAAGACTTCTTTCAATCTTGTACTATTAATTAGCATTACCGAAAATACTAAGTTAGTGCCTATAAAATGTAAAGTACATTTCGTTAAGTACACTATTGCTTAACTATTTCTATACATAAGATTATGTTAAATATATTATGACATAATTCTTTTAAAGTTAAATCATTTGACATGTAGCAATTAGGTACCTGAATTTAAAATGAGAATTAAATGCAATTTAATGAAATATATAGATAAAATATCCATTTTTATTTTAATAGAATGAAACTTAAATCAAAATTACATACACTATGTGATAATTAATATACACATTTTTTTAAATGTAGTTATAGTAAATTAAAAGATTGTTTTGAAAATATTGTTAAATGTCATCTGAAGACATGTAAGAAATATAAATGTGTAAAATTAATAAATTACACTAAAGCAGTGTCGTCATATGAACTGGTAAAGTTTTATTTTTCGTCTTGGGTTCTCTCAAATGTTTTCTACATATTCATTTGGAAAAGAGTGCAACAGTACAAGAAGACACCGCGTGCAATACAAGCGTGAAAATGACGCGTTTGGGTCGTATTAGCGAGCAGCTCAGCAGCTTATTTTAAACGCTTGCATGGCTGCCTTTACGAGTATTATTTGTAATACAAGGAACTATAATATGAACCATCATACGCTAAATAGTAATGAGAGCAGGTGCCACGCAGCAACTTGCGCAGCATACTAAGCTCGTGCCAAATGATACTGCATGCGACTTGCGCTCTTATTTGGTACTAGCGACCCGCTTGTTGACAAGATTACACGCTGGGCTAGCCCGAATCAGAAGATTCCCTGAAATTTGAATAAAAATCGGCCCACCGGTTTTGGAGTCTATAGAGGAACATACATACATCGCCTTTTATATATAAAGATGTAGTGGTCCATCCAGTTTCTTGTATTAAGTCCGTTTCAGACTTGATACGTGGAACTCGCGCAAAAGCTGCGATGGGGCGTGAATGCGAAGTGTATAGTCGTTTTGGATATTCTAGGCGGCTTCGCGCTTTGCTCCCCAAATTTTGTCAGTTTTTGTCCCGCATCAAAGGGGCCGTGAAGAGCGCGAATGGTGCGAATGCGTATAGACTACACACTCGCACTCTGCTCAGCGGCTTTCGCGCGCGATCCGCGGACCGAATCTGGACCGGCCTTTATAAGAAGCGCGGACCCGTGCTCAAGCTGCGTTGCTGTGAACACACGTCGTTCACCCCTGGTTTACCACGATTTCTTTATAGCGTTGATTTTTAGGTTCAGTCGCCGTCGCTGCACGATCATGCACCTTAGCACGCTGTGATTCGATTCGCGGTCGCGTAGCGCTTTAAGGGGGAGGCCTATGTTCAGCAGTGGACGTCTTCTGGCTGATAACGATGCCTAACAATAACGATGCTCATGCTCTGCGTCGCTGCTGATAAGCGTCCAGTACGTAGCTTTTAATTTTAAAAACAATTTTAATTGTTGTTACTAAACTGAATTAAAATGCAATTAAATCCTAGTTATACGCAAATTTGGTATCTATCCATGAAGTCTCATAACTATTTCAATTTAAAATCCAAAGCAATGTAAAACAGTTAAAAGCCATTATTTAAAACGAAACTAAGAATATTATTTAGGTGAGATAGGTCAAGAGTTGATAACAAAACCCTAGAACCCTTTGCTTCCTCAAATCCCGGAATGCGGACAATTATTCCGATGTCACACCGATTCTGAAAATACTGTGGGCGTGGCCTTATTTACCACGTCGTTTTCTATCTGAATAAATTTCCAACGTTACGGATACGCACCTGAGATATTTTAATTAAAACAATCGATATTGGTCTGGAGCCGATGAAATGTCAAGATAATATAAGGTGCTGTTCTAAACACCTGGGTCAAACTTTGAGGCGAAATCAATATCGTAAACATTCCCAGCCAGCATCGAGTGAGCACAAGATGGTAGACGAGAACAGAGCAAAATAACGATGAAAAATCATCGATAAAAATTGTCGTAGTATTCGAGATATTTTAGAATACAATCTCTGAACTGTTTGGGAAAGGTGAGCGCTGGCGAGTCATGCCTTCTACAAATAATAAGGATATATCAAGATATTCTAATCAATTTCAGAGGCTGAATGTTTAAAGTCTATACTAACTAAAACATTGCTGTCTATCTGTAACTTTTTCGTTATGTAAGAATCAGCGATATTTTAATGAGTTTCGTTTTGTCAATTAGCCTACAAAATCGGCTAGATTGGTTGAATGATTAGCGAGTACTTTTTTTCCTGTGTGTTGGAGTGTGCACTGGTAGGGAGCGGATATTACTCATAATATATATTGCCGCTTGGAATCCTATAACGGATATCATTATTTCTCTTACCTAGTACACTACACAAGAGTCTGCTCCTGAACAATCTGTTCTCTTCGCTTCGATTTTTTATAATTGATTCAGGAATCGGTAAGGTAACTCCAATTATATTAATTAAATTCTGTTTTTTTTTATTGAATTAGGTGAGGGGACTAGCATGTCGCTCACATGATGTTAAGTTTCACGCTTGCCAATAACAGTTCAGTGCCACCTAGAACTTCAACAGTTCAAAACCATGCGCGGCGATACAATGCGCACGTCACTCTGCGGTATTAGATGTTAAATCTCTATGTGCCCAGTAATTATGCTGGAAACATTGCCCTTCAATCCGGAACACAGTAATGTTTGCACGCTACTGCTTGGCGATTGAATAACTGGCAAAGGTACTTCCCCAGGGATTCCTTTATTTCCTTTGGCTGTGGATCCAAGTGGACGGAGCCATTTAAATCATGAAAAGGTAACAAAGAACACAGTAGTACAGAGCCAGAGATCCCAGTTCTCAGTCATGAAAAGGTAACAAAGAACACAGTCGTACAGAGCCAGAGATCCCAGTTCTCAATCATGAAAAGGTAACAAAGAACACAGTCGTACAGAGCCAGAGATCCCAGTTCACAATCATGAAAAGGTAACAAAGAACACAGTCGTACAGAGCCAGAGATCCCAGTTCACAATCATGAAAAGGTAACAAAGAACACAGTCGTACAGAGCCAGAGATCCCAGTTCACAATCATGAAAAGGTAACAAAGAACACAGTCGTACAGAGCCAGAGATCCCAGTTCTTAATCATGAAAAGGTAACAAAGAACACAGTCGTACAGAGCCAGAGATCCCAGTTCTCAATCATGAAAAGGTAACAAAGAACACAGTCGTACAGAGCCAGAGATCCCAGTTCTCTTGGTGTTCATAAAAATGACAATTATTAGTGCAAAGTTTTATGAGGTGATTACAACAATTCAAAGTTCAAGTTTAGAGTGAACTATGTAACAATCGACATTTTTGTGGTTCTAAAACATCTATACTTTTAAGGTGTGTCGATCGTCGTGATTTCGCCGTAAAAAAGGACCGTTAACATTGTGGAAAGTACTCTCGAGTAGGCGTCAATAACACTAAACTCATAGATCACTTAGTAGTTACCATACGTATTAGAAATACACCGAATACCTATTTATGCCGGATAGTCAGATTCACATTACAGGTCAGTACATTTGGGTCACTAATATATGAAATTATTAAAAAAAGTCACACTACTTGCAGTGCGACGCAATTAACTTAATGCACGCGTACTTTAGGAGCTTCAAATTCGAAATTCTATGAATTTTGCATTTTAATTCTATTAGATAATCTAGATAATTATGAATATAAAAGAACCAAGCCCTTTTCTAGGAATCAACGCACAGACCAAACCGCTTATGAAAGAGAATTTCATAAGCGGTAAGCCATCGGAAATCCACAAGGATAAGTATTTTACGGGTGGCGCCAAGAACATTTGATAGTGCATTATTCATAGTATTTGTTTTTTGAAGTATTTTTTTTTTAGTAATTATTTAAAATTAGTTTTATTAAGTGCAACAAAAAATTTCGTGTAGCTCTTCTGCATCAACCTTTAAACATCTCTGAGATATCATCCTACCCTCTAAGGGTTGTTAGGCCAAATCCACCACGATGGCCCAGTGCGGGTTGGCGGATTAACAAACACCTTCGAATTTCTTCTCTGGTAACATGCAGGTTTCCTCATGTTGTTTTCCTTCACCAAAAAGCTAATGGTATATCCGTACGTAAGTTCCAAAAAACACATTTGACGGGCCAGCCCGGGTTCGAATCCTTGTGGGCTTGGATGTAGCTATTGGGCTATATTTATTTCCACGTAAACGGCACCTGCAGTCAACAGGCAGGACGTGGCCGGACTGAAAACATTTATATAACGTAAATTTTCAGTCAAAAAGTGGAGAGGAGTTTTTACAAAATTGTTCGCATTTTAATTCTAATCACGTTGAGTCTAATTTGTGTAATTCATTTTTTTACCCGCGACTTCTTTTGCGTGGACATAAAAAAGGTATCATAAATCCGTCTTTGTGATAGAAACTCCTTATCAATTAGGAATAGTAAGTTACCTACGATTAGCATTAGGAAGTTAGGAATATGATTTATTTTTAAATGCTAGTCTCGTAATTTGCTTTATTGAGTTCAATAAGGTGAAGCCCACATATCTTTATGGTCAATGTTGGAAATAAAAATAAATTGTATTGTATTGTAACTTTGTAACTAATCAATAGTAAAACATATCTGCATAGATAAAGTAGATCTAATAAAGTCTCCACCACTTTACTGGGGCTCGACGTGTACTTGACTGTGACTTACTTTGCTTGGCTAACAGTATGACTGCGACTTATTTTAATTGTGAAATATTTGACTTCACTTCAAATATTACAAAACTTTGACACTGGCTAAATACACAACGTGTGGAGCAAAACATAAGAGAAAAAAACAATTGCCATTAGAAACCAGTAGAAACGTCTGACTTAGTCAATCTCAGCTGAAACGCAAAGATAGGGGAGTGCATTCGTAATACTGGTGCCGGGGGCAGAATGAAGCTTTTGTGAAAATACGTGCGGGAAAAAAGGAAATACGCGGTGCACTTGCATTATCTTGGGGCTAGAAAGTTCTAGTGCGAGATGTGTGCATCCACTAATTTTTTCAGCATCAAATAATATTCAATTCAATTCAATTGAAAATAATTTATTCAAGAAAAGGTACAATCACAGTCACTAACCGCCAAACAGGGTGTTAAAAACCCGTGTCTTGGTAGTTAGTTCCTTCCATTTGTCTTATATATTATTATTGCTTTAAAGAGTTTCAGACCACAGCTGCAAAGATAGATAACTTTATTGTTCACACCAGAAATGACATACATAAGTCAAAATTCTACTTTAAACTAGTTTAACAACTGGCGGCCTTATCGGTTAGAGCGGTCTTTTCCAGGCAATCTTACCATGGAGAGGGTTTATAAGGAAGAGGTAAGGGACGGGGTGTGTTCATAAAAGGGATTATGTAACACACAACAAAAAATAAACAATCTTAGATAATTAGACTACATATCTACTAAAACATAGTTAAATCACACTCATATTATAAATGCGAAAAGTGTGTAAGTAGGTTAGTATGTAAATGTGTTTGTTCCCGTTCAACTCTATAACTCTGGATTTGAATGAAATTTGTTATTGAGGTGATCTACTTACATAGATACTTGCACACAAACTTTCGCACTTATAATATTATTGTGATTTATATTTTTCGTGACGTCAAAGCAGGAACGCCGATAGGTAAGAACCATCATGGAACCCATAAAATTGCTATCGTGGAGTGTAATAAAAATGAAACTTTTACTACACGAGGCAAGTTCACTCGTGCCATAGCCTTACTTCAACTTTTATGATTCTCGATAAATGAAAAATGTCACATATTAAACAGGAACATAAAGATATATTACTATTATAACTAACATGGTAACACGAAAACAATGTTGTATTTTTTACTAGCTGTTACCTGCGACACAAAAAAAAGTAGCCTTTGACTGTCCCCTACCCTTCAGCTATACCTATCTGTGCAAAAATGTAACTGTTCAGCCGCTTAGCGGTGATAGCGCGACAAACAGACAGATTTACATTCGCGTTTATAATATTAGTTAAGATTAAATTAAAGGCAACTAAACTGTTATTTCATTTATTAAACATTTGCCCATCCGGGAATCAAACCAGGGGCCTAATACAACAATAAGGCAGATGCTCTACTAAGCTAGCGGCCAAATAATCTAGTGTAATTTATCTGTACTTAGTAAGTAGTTCTACCAATTTTTTTTTTTATTATTTTTTTTTTTGTTACTCTGTGGCGAGACGAGCAAGTCGCTCTCCTGATGTTAAGCGTCACGCTTGCTCATAACAGTTCAGTGCCACCCAGAATTGTGTACTTCAACAGTTCAAAACTATGCGCGGCAGCGCACTGCGCTCGTCACCCTGAGATGTTGATTGTGACCCTTGGCGGTTGAATAATAATAATAATACCTAGCACTATCAGTTGCTATAGGGTCGAGTCAGGGCAGATATTGTTACCACAGGCGGCTGGGGATTTGGTTCTAAATCTTCTGCTATGACACACAAGGCACCCGTTTTGGTCAAGAACAATAGTGCGCAGGCAGGCATTATGCCAAATTACTCCAAACACGAATTACAAACTGGGGAATGCAACGAGGCGTCGCGCCGGTTCCATTGAACAATACCGTCGAAAACTCATGCATTATGAGAGCGACAATGGAAAATATGACAATAAAATATCTCTAGTGCCGTCAGGACAAGCACCGCTTTGAAAAACCGTTTTTCAATTAAATTATCAGCTTTATCTCGTTTTAACCCATCATTTGCTTTGATAAATGCTTCGTTGGTGATATTTTCTAAGTTTTACTAATATCACAATAGGTGGTTAATTGACCAAGTGAACGATGCGAACTAAAGTCTCTGTATTACGAGTTGTTACACTAGTTTTTAAGCCTTCTTATAAATGTATGTGAAATTTTGTGTGAACAATAAAGAATTAATCTATCTATCTATCTGTATTAATTGGCAAAATTTGTTTTCTGTCCGTATGTTGGTAATCGAGTACAGGACCCGTACCGTGAGGTGCTTATTGCGATGATTATTAGGCTCAGCCGAGAACGCTGCGCGACCATACACCTTATCACGTGGCGATACGGTTCGCGGTCGCGCAGTGTCATCGGCTGAACCTAACAATCATCGCAATAAGCCCCTCACGGTACGGGCCCACGTCTTATTTTTCAGCCAAACGAAACTTGGTATATACAATGTCGGCCATCGACAAGTGACCGCCCGAAAAGGGCTTATAGTACTCCTCATTATGAACAATTTTTATTATGGGACCAACCTTGAAATCGAGAAAAAAATATCTACTGTTCCATAGAAAAATGTCAATGACACTCGACAAAATGTATTATGGAACAGCAGATTTGTTTTTCTCAATTTCAGGGTTGGTTACATAGTAAAAGTTGTTTATAATGATGAGTACTATAAGCCCTTTTCGGGCGGTCACTTGCCGATGGGCAACATTGTATATACCAAGTTTCGTTATACAGGTTCGACAATTTTATAGTTTTTTTAGTCATGCGCGACTTTTGATTGGTATAAAATGGTAGAATTGCAGTTGTGCAAAAAAAACTGCTCGCGCGGTCTACTGTTCGCAGAACTACTAGTTAGATTGTTTTACTATGGATTTTAATATGCCTCGTGACCCTTCGAGCAAAGTAAGTGACCCGCGTTTGGAAAGGAATTTAATATCGCCACGTCTCACGGGTTGTGAGTTTGCGGGCACATTTTTTTGCGGTTTAACTTTCCCGTATTTTTTTCTTTTCACGATTTTCTTTGGAGCGTTTAAGTTAGTAGTGGTTGAAAGTAATACAGTCTTTTGTAGATAGTTTTTTGTTTAATGCTGTGACATTCACGATTCACGTCTTAAAAACTAGTAGTTCGCGGCGAACTGAGACCTCGCGACCTCAATATCTTCACAACCCCTGGACCGATTCAGCTCATATTCGAACTTTAAAATAACATTGAAATGGACTACTTGCCTACAAATTTTCATCAAGATCGGATCAACGGCTCGCAAGTTATCATCGAACAAATATACACACAAACAAATGCCGATATGTCCCAGTAAACTCTGAGACCTTCGCTTCGCTCGGTCAATAACAAAAGCTTGTGCAATTTATATGGGCAGCGATTGAATTAAACTGCTGTGGATATAGATATCAAAGTAAATTAAAACCTACCTGTTTTCAGATAAATATAAGACATAAAATATTTAGTATCGCAGGGTGACGAGCACAGTGCAGTCGGTCCTTCCATAGCTGACGGTCATAATTTTGAGGAGTATGGTAATCTATCATGGGCAATTGCAGAGCTTACAATCAGGCAAGCGACTGGCTTGTTTACTCAGCTGTATTAAGAAACCTTTACCACGTGATCACTTAGTAATCACTAGGCTTTTAGGATCGATTATTTCATAAGCTTTTTGGTTAGGCATACATGATTTAATTACATAATACATGATTTACCTATAAGATTATTTTCGTATTGTCTATTCATAAAATACACTGACTTAACTACAACTCCGTGATGGGGAAGTCCAGTGAAAATTATAAAGCAATTTATCATTTTCTCGGGGCATTTGGTGAAACGTCATTATTCATTTCGATTCTTGAAAAGCGTAAAAGCCTTTATTGTGTCGGTTTTTATCACAAACACTCTTAACCTAAATACGTTTTGGAACGGAAACTGTTTATTCGTTTTGCTAAGCGGTAGCTAGGGGTTGTGTGTCATCAATCTGAACTTTAGCTTTGTATTTGGATTGCTTTTGAGTAATGGATCGTATTATTTTGATAAAGGACCTAGCCTAACCTGTATTTTCGTTTCATTACTGTTCGAAATTTGTCCTTAGGTACTTGAATATTGAATTTTTTTTTTCTATTCTCGCTTCATTACTCTTCAAATAGCTTATGTACACAATGCAACTACGACTCTGCTGCCGGCTTTTTCACAAAAACACATAGTGCGTGTTCAACCATATCGGTCAGCAGGACTAGCAAGTGCACAGCGACAAATCGTGCGAAAATGAGAAAAATATATACAGAATCGCAGAAATTCTGTTTTTGCGCGACAAAAAGAAGAGACAAGATTATGTCGCGATGATGATAACTTTACAAGTAGGAATGCTATTTCTTGAGCACAGAAGCTCCAATTTAAATCTCAATTTGACTGACTAATAACAATTCGTTGTAAAGCCTATGAACATTTTGAGTTGCAAAAATTTACAAATACATACCATAGGTGTATACTGGAAACGTTGCCTGAGCAATTCTTATCACCCAAATGCGATAAAATATATCAGCGCCATCTGAAACCGTATTATTGCATTATGCATACTAAAGAAGCTCACAATTAACACGAAATTTATTTCAAATACCAACTTTCCTCAAGATTTGTTCAATAAGTAAATTATTATAAATAAATTGAATAAAAACTACTATATATGTAGGTAATATGGTGATAGGTGGTAATTTTCCCGCAATAAAAATCAACCGATCTTTAACTCTCTCACACTGATACCAAATTGTATTTGCCTGTCTTTTAGACTGATGTAGGGACAAAAGTTAATATAAACTAAGCTACTGATAATAATTTGAATTCTGAAGCTATAGAATTTATAGTAATTGGAGCCAAGCGTTGCGCAGCAAAAAAGTACTTAGTTGTGTTGTGCGCAAGCGTTTGAGATACTGATTGGGCTAAGCCTCGTTACCTACATACGTGTGTTTACATGAGATATTATGACTAATCAACGCGCGGTATCCGCATTGATGATTTTCGATTGGTCAATGATTGGACGGAAGCAATATCATGGTTTGATAGTTTTACCAATCAACTACATGGTAAACTTAATTATAGCATGATTTTCAGTTTCCTAAGTTTGTTAGATATGTTTACTATAGTTATAACATAGATACGGCCATAGGGTGATAAGGCCGCCCATTATACTGCCGGATATTTTATTATTGTTTAATTTTAATTTTAATTGTATTTTCGGTGCTTAATAAAATAATATTGTATTTTTTTGTATTATTCATCTGATCGAATGATGAAACGAACAAGTCGCCTGCCTAATGGTAAGCGTCATGCTTACACATAGCGGTTCAGTGGTCTCACAGTTTTTTTATTTTTTTTATTTGTTATTTCATAGCTCGAATTATGCGCGACAATGCACTGCGTTCATTGCTCTCCGATATATTTGAGTAAAAAACTTTAATATAAAAAAAAAACAATAAATAGTGTATGCTAATAAAAAGTAACTAATGAAATAACATAATATACAAAAAAGAAACATATTTTAAATAAAATCAACTAATCTAAAAGACCGCTACCAGTGGGAATTGTTCCCAAAATGATGGCCCCATTACTAAAAAACTCAAATTTGCTTTTGCAAAGCTTGGACAAGAAAGCATGGACTACGTTGTTTGCATTCAAACAAAAAAAAAGTAAGACCCAGTATCTAATCAGTTTTCGCTTCATTTATTTTTCGATAAACTTTCAACAAAAAAGTTAAATTGGAGAGCTTCAAACTGCAATGAAACGGTCAAAATTTTATTTAATTTAAAACTTTAGTAAACTAATAGAAACTGTAAACAAGTACCTTTGAAGCCTTCTCTCTTGACAAATGGCTACAAATAATTTACCCTTCTCGGCAACGGAGTTTACTTAGTGAAAACTGAAACGGGAAAGTATTTTTAGTAATAAATTCTTTGTAATTAGTATTACGCTCTTTCGTTGGAAAAACAAGAAGAAAAATGGGATGATGCCTTAAACCAGCTAAGTGGACTTTCAGTTGTTGAGCGTTTCCAATGAGGCGTTTTCCAAAAAAAAAAAAGTAGTTCTAAAATACTTACTAGATGGCGTAACCGACCTATCGTTGGAGTTTTGGCGGGAACGTGAAGAAATCATGTCGGGTCATTTTATTATTTTCCAAAACTTGTGTTATTTCGAGTGTTAATGTGTAAAAACAGTGAATTTTTACCCGTTAAGTGTTCGTGAACATGCACGAGTGTTGGTGAATGGTATAATGTCGTGAAACGTGAATTTTCGTGTTGTTTCCAAAACTCCAATAGAAGGCTCTAGTAAAGTTTTCACCACTTTACTGGGGCATGACTTGGACTTGACCGTGACTTGCTTTGCTCGTCTTTGACTGTGACTATGACTTGTTTGATAATATTTAACAAAACTTGAAAATATAATTATATGTATACTTGACACTGGCAAATGCATAAGACGTGCGACGCCAAAATTCGATTAGGAGGAAAGAGAAAAAAAAAAAGAAAACGCAAACCTATATAATGTTGGTGAATGGTATAATGTCGTGAAACGTGAATTTTTGTGTTGTTTCCAAAACTCCATAGAAGGCTCCAGTAAAGTTTTCACCACTTTACTTGGGCATGACTTGGACTTGATCGTGACTTGCTTTGCTCGCCTTTGACTGTGACTATGACTTGTTTGATATTATTTAACAAAACTTGAAAATATATAAGTATACTTGACACCGGCAAATGCATAAGACGTGCGACGCCAAAATCCTCTCAGGAGGAAAGAGAAAAAGGAAAAAAAAAAACAGTTGAGCGAAAAGTAAGTAGCAAAAAAAAGATATATGTAGTAGGTATCGTATCTTACAACAAAAAGTAATAAATAACTAATGGCGTCGATAATATGCCAATGAAGTAACCTGATAGGACTAAAATAATCGGCGTCTTTTTTTCACTGCTGTATGTTGGAAAAGGATGGCAACACCATAGGAGCTATCAAATATTGTTATGTTAAAAAAATACACAGAATGAGAATGATTTATTTGGCAGAATAAAGAATAAATAAGTATTATGACCCAAGTAAAAAAAGAACCGAATTGTCCGCCCTGTCTGAAAGAAAAGGGCTGACATAGAAACACTTTTATTCCTACTATATTGCCCTCCGAAAACAATGTAAAATGTAGGTTTTCTTGGACATTCAACGTAATAGGATATACATTGTTTTCTGTGGTGTTGAAAGGTTTTTCGTAAAATACCTACGAGTGGTATTGTGTCTTTCAGTATGTTCTATGCACAGACAAGAGAAAGTTTTTTTTTTTTAAACGAACATCTTAGAGTAAATGTAACACTCGAAATAACACAAGTTTTGGAAAATAATAAAATGACGCGACATGAATTCTTCACGTTCCCGCCAAAACTCCCAACTGTGAGTTACCATCACGCTTGCTCATAATACTTGAAATACAGAACTTTGAACTTCAACAGTTCAAAACTCTGCGCGGCAATGCTATGCGCTCGTCATCCTATAGATATTATAAGATTTTAAATCTGTTTATTCTTAGTAATATCGCTGCGAACTGCTCTTGGAACTCAGTAATGTTCGCATACTACTGCTTAGTGTCTACCTAAATACCGAATACCGAAAGTAAAAAGAAAAAAAGAAAAAGTGTGTTACTTTATTAGCCGATAACTGTAGTCTGATGCCAAGGCTGAGGTCATGACTTTATAATTCATTGAGGCATCAGACTACGGTTAAAAGGAATTTAAAACTCATTGTAAGAATACTATAGTACTATGTACATTAAATGGATCATGCCATTTTGAATTTCGAATATTTTCTTGTTTCATACTTTTACATAGGCGGGTTTTAGTTTTTGAATTTATATTTATTCTAATTCTCGTTTATTAATAACCGATTGTTATACGCCATACGTCACATTCACAGAATTCTCCTTAGTCACATTATATAGGCTGATAAAAATCCATAGTTCAATAATTTCATAGCAACAATTCAAATTAAATTAAAAATTAATAAAAATAATAATAAATCCATGAATTAATTAAAATTATATCAAAATAAAATTATAGGTAGAAACTCTTCTATTTTGTAGAATGCTTCCTCAACAAGCCATTTAGTTCGTATTTTAAACGATTGTCGTGACGGTACGTATTCCCCAGGCGGTTTCTGCAAAAGAGCCTTCCGCTACAAAAAAACCTAAGTATATTCATGTTTACATATTTTAGTAAAACACGTTGTTCAAATATCTGTGAAAATGGAACACAGATCTGATTCCGTAATCCATCCAAATATATTCGTCGAAAATGGATCGTTCACGGCAATCCATAAATATTAGATAAATAACGCTTTATGATACGCTCGGAGCATTTTATATGGGCACAGAACAAATATACAAATGTAAAAGTTTAAACAAAGGGACAGGCTGGTGGATAAGTCAATCACCCTTCGAGAGTAGGCCGATATCCCATCAGAAGGCAGAGACAAAATTATAAAGTCACGTAGAAGTGGATGATTAGTCATTGATGAACAATAGTAGAGATCGCCCCACGAGTGAGACTCAAAATAGTTGTCTTTACTGGGTGCTGAAACGAGCTAGTCCCTAGCCTGATGGTAAACATCATACCAATGCAGTACCACTCAAAATCTTGAACTCGAGCAATATTAACTCTGTGCGGCAATGCACTTCGAACAACATAGTAAAACTTTTTCATCATTATGAAAAACATTACATTACAAAAAACATCCATGGGACCAAGAAAATAAAAATCCATAGAAAAAAATATATTATTGGCATATAATATTTTAATATTTATTACGTATAGACTTCTATATTATTATAATGGAATATTTATTAGTCAAAAATTATATACATATTTACAATAAAATATAACCTACCTACTTACCTACTTAAAATTAAAACAAGATATAAGCAAATATAAATAAATACAAAAACCTAATCTACAAGCCCCTTGGTGGACGGGAGAGTGGCCAGAATGCTGGCAGCATTCCCAAGCTGGATGGCAATGCTTAGTATTTGCCAAAAAAAAAAAATGTCATTCACCTTCGACGAAAGACAGCTGCTTTTTTGCCCGCAATTTCATTGTTGGGCCTATAGGTACTCAAACTTTTTCATAATTATGAGTACAATGATATAAAAGAATAAGTTCATCATAAAGATTAAACCAAAAAAAACAAAAATTTGAATTTTAAAGAATTTTGCTGGCTCGTCATACGCCTTGGCGTTGCTGTAAGTGTGACAAGCATTGAATAATAAATAAATACAATTCTTTGGATTGATTATTGCAACAATAAACTACAACATTGTGAAGTCTCGACTCTCCAATTAACTACTAAAGTAATACCATCGTCATTTTCCGGATAAACTATCAAAATCCCTTTTGCAATTTAATACAGAACGTATCTGCTACGTGGAACCCAATCTCTTTCCGGAAATGATCGTCGAGGTCTGCCGAATGAAAATACTGCGAAATTAGTCGGGTCGGCCTCCCTTTTCGTGAAAATTATGAGGCAGAAAACTTATTCAAGATAGGAAATTTGAACACATTTAAACGTGCTCTGTGGAAAAATTGCAAATACAATTCAAAGTGTTATTCATTTCATTCATACGGTACATTCATAGTTATTTTTCCAATCACCTATGTACATATAATGTATGTACGTATTAAGATACAATTGACAGTAATAGTTGTCTATTATTTTTTTGTGTTCGTTACCTCAGAACTCCGTCATTTATGAACCGATTTGGAAAATTATTTTTTAATTTGAAAGGAGATATTTCCAGATTGTTCCCGTTTTTATCAAAATCCAGTTCTGATAGTGGGATCCATGAGGAATTCAGGGAACGTCAAAAATGATAGGCAACATAATTATAGCAATTTTGGCAAATTTCAACAACGAGTCAAGTATTTGCATTCAGATAGTATCATTTGGTGACTGATGAAGAATACCATAAATAGCCACCGAAAATCCACAATAATAAGTAGGTATTTCACGGGTGGCGCCAAGTTGATCTCGATTATTATAGATTTAGATAATTATTATCTCGATATTATATTATATTAGCGACTATGACGAAGCAAGTTTAAATAAACTGTTCTCATGAAGTCGTTTTTAGAACAATTTTTTGACGTAAAACAATAATTATAATGTTTACATTCTAAATATAATTTAAGATTGACTATAATTTATGATAATACTGTAGCAGAAAAGGCTGTTTTATTTTATTTACTTTAATTTCAAAATTAAACAACAAAATAAAAATGGTCACGAAATCATGAAATTACAAGTATTAATATTATTAAAAGAAAAATAAAAACCGATAGCATAATATAGTCAAATATAATAAACGAAAAAAAAATAAAAAGTTTTCCAGAAAATAAAAATAGTTTTACAATACTTTTTTTTTTTTTTCTTTTTCCTCCTAAGAGGGTTTTGGCGTCGCACGTCTTATGCATTTGCCAGTGTCAAGTATACATATTTATTCTCAAGTTTAGTTAGATATAATCAAACAAGTCATAGTCACTGTCAAAGTAGAGCAAAGCAAGTCATGGTCATGCCCCAGTAAAGTGGTGAAAACTTTACTAGAGCCTTCTATGGAGTTTTGGAAACAACACGAAAATTCACGTTTCACGACATTATACCATTCACCAACACTCGTGCATGTTCACGAACACTTAACGGGTAAAAATTCACAGTTTTTACACATTAACACTCGAAATAACACAAGTAATGGAAAATAATATAATGACGCGACATGATTTCTTCACGTTCCCGCCAAAAAACCTTTACAATACTTACTAGATGGCGTAATAGTCATAGAACTTTACCTGTCATTGTTAATTCTGTCGAAAAATTTATTGTTTTTTTTTTTTTTTATCTTAAATTTTGGCTCCACACGTTGTGTATTTAGCCAGTGTCAAGTATTGTAATATTTCAAATGAAGTCAAATATTTCACATTTCACTTATTTTTTTTTGTCTTTCATGTCTTGACAGTGACAGGAAAAGTTCAAATTACATCTAACGCCATCTGTTGTGTACTTTTATCACTAGCTTTTTTTAAATTTAGAAAACGACTATTGTGTAATAAAAGAGAAGTAAACCAAATCTACGCTGTTGACTTTTCCACTTCCGTCGGTTGCGTAATTTTATTACCGCAAAAGTAGCTTAGAACAGATCCTAATAAAGAAAAACTGCACTAAACAATTAACGTGGCAACGTGGCAATTTGGCGCTTTAAAAACAGTATATATTGCGATTGTGGCTTTGCCTAAATCTGTGAAGAGCTATCGGTCAGTTTGTCTGAAATGTTATAAGCAAGAAAATTACTTTTTTCTAAACGCTTATTAGATCTAGAATCTTTTAGATCTTCTATAAATTGTAAATATTAAGTCGCTTTCTGCGTGTGTCTGTCTATATATCCGCTAACTTCTCCTAAGCCACGTGATGGATTTTGATGCGGTATTCACTATCAGTTAGATAATTTTTCACGGAAGTTTTATATATATAATTTTATCTAAACGGGCTGGGGCGGGTCGCTAGGTGCGCAGCTAGTACAGAAACATTTATTCAAATCAATCAACTCAAGATCTTGTTTGTTTTCCTCTTTAGGATTCCGTAGTTCAACAAGGAACCCTCATCGGACTGTTATGTCCGTCTTTACGGCTGTCTGTTCGCAGGTCACACAAGATCTTAGTTAGGTGAAATTGGGTTGATTATTCCGACTATAGTTTCGTTCACTTGTGACCTTTTTCAAGGAGTTAGCGGTACGATACTGAAGAAGCGAATATATAACCGCATGTATATGATCGGGGGTTATCAAATCGAGATAGCCCGATACACAGATAAAAAAAATTGTGAATACACCAGTTAATAATGTTCACCATTTCTAAAGACGACGCTGCTGTCCGTCCGCAGGTGGTTCTGGTCACAGGTAAAATTATAAATGAATATGTGTTATTATATCTTTGAAATTAAGTTTGAATGTGTTGCGTTTCTTTTCTGTTTATATTTGAATTTCATTTGAATAACTTCCTCAACCTCTTACTTGCACATTTGCAACTTTTTATAAGGAGACTAGTGTGAAATTCCAAAAACTGAATCATATAAACTGTTTACATATAGTTAGAGATTCTCTAAACTATATGTACCTAAACAGCTTCTTTAAACACACTATCTACAACACATAAAATATATAAATTTGATGATAACTTCGTTCGCAACTTCGTTCGCGTGGACCAACAGAAAAAAAAGTAGTCTGTATCCGTCTCCGGTCCTTAAGCCATAATATATCTATGCAAAAATTCAGCTCGATCCGTTCAGCCGTTTAGCCGTGATAACGCGACAAACACCTAGACAGAGAGAGACAGAGTTACTTTTTCGAATTTATAATATTAGATAAGATATAAAATAAAATATTGATATATATTGAAGTGATGGAAGAAATAAAATAAACTTAGTTTAAACAAAACTGATTTCCTCTGTCTAATTAAAGATGAAACCAAAGATTCCTAAAAAAAAAACAATTTTTAAATAAGCAGTCAACATAATGTTCTCACATATAATATTAATGATATTATTTTACTATGAAAACTGAAGTGGTTTTGACATATTTTGTTTTAATAAAACGGGGACACTCACGTTAAATTGAGTCGCTTATTCCGACTCAATTCAACGTGAGTATTCCCGTTTTATTAAAACATAATGATATTATCTTGTATATTATCTTATATATATAAGATATTATCTTGTACGTATTATCTTCAGTAATTTGTTTAAGAGCCTTACACTAGCTCGATAGCTCTCTCCACACGGCTCTATTTGTCTTTGTCTCCGTCTCAGTGACACAGAGCTATTGTCCAGCCGGGTTCACCGCAATATCGGTTTATTTTGTCCACTGCCAATGGTCTTAATAGCTTTGAAAAAATACCGTTTCACAAAAAGAATTGTGCCGAGTGAATAATGGTGTTGATGTGAATACGGTTTTGATGTTTAGGTTTAGAAACGAAATGCAGCGCCACGCGGTTTTTATTTTTTTCTGTATGTTTTCTGGGCTTTATTGCATTTTGGTTTTTCTCTGCATTACTTATTTAAGTATATCTGTTTAATGAACTCAATATATGCATGGTTAGTTTAAGGAAATGCCGGTAATTGGATGTTTAATGTGGTAGGTATTATTTACATCTGAGCGCAACAATGTTCTTTTCTTGCGGTTTTTTTTGTTTTATATTTCCTCCTAAGAGGATTTTGGCGTCGCACGTCTTATGCATTTGCCAGTGTCAAGTATACGTATAATTATATTTTCAAGTTTTGTTAAATATTATCAAACAAGTCATAGTCACGATCAAAGATGAGCAAAGCAAGTCACGATCAAGTCCAAGTCATGACCCAGTAAAGTGGTGAAAACTTTACTAGAGCCTATGGAGTTTCTATGGAGTTTTGGAAACAACACGAAAATTCACGTTTCACGACATTATACGATTAACCAACACTTGTGCATGTTCACGAACCCTTAACGGGCAAAAATTCACCGTTTTTACACATTAACACTCGAAATAACACAAGTTAATAGTTATAGAAAATAATAGAATGACGCGACATGACTTCTTCACGTTCCCGCCAAAACTCCACCTAGGTTTGCGTTACACCATATCCTGCTTAGTGGCAGTGAAGTGGAGACTGATGAATTGTATTGTATTGTTGTTGACAAAATTGTAGGCATCGGTTCTTTATCTGCGAATAATTTTTTAGCTCTTACGTCAACTGGACCCGCCTTAAACTGAACCCGCGGAATTTGTTGACAAATTGATTAATTTTATTTTATTAAAATTCGGAAGAAAATTGTTGTATAATTTCAAATCTATGTACAGCCAGACACTACTCACTACTCAGCCTAAGATAAAGAACTTATGTTTACTATTCTTTCATTGACGTTTAACATAATATTTCTGCATCAGCCTTTTAATATCCCAAATTCTACCCTCGAAGGGTGATTGGGCCATATCCACCACTGAGCCATCGGCCCAGTGAGGGTTGGTAGATTCACATACGCCATTCCATTTCTTCTCCGGAAATATGCAGGTTTACTCACGATGTTGTCCTTTACCGAAAAGCCAGTGGAATAGTAATATTAACGCAATTGTAATTATCCATACATCTGGTCCGTCCGGGTTCGAACCTTTGACCCCAAAAAGTGCTTACTCACTTTAACTAGCGGGCGCGGGCGCGAAAGCTTAAACAGTTTATGAGGTTGCAAAGTGCGTACGTACAAAACGCAGGTGCGGGTGGAAGTAGCGGGCAAGCTCGCGACTGTCACTCGCGGCAATATCGAGCGTGTGCGTGCCATCGTTTGTTTTTTTTTTTCTCTTAAATTTTGGTAAACAATTCTCAGTCATTGTCATAGTCAAGGAAAGTAAGTCACGGTCAAGTCCAAGTCATACCAAAGTAAAGTAGTGGAGACTTTACTAAAGGTTTCTGAAGAGTTTTGGAAACAACACGAAAAGTCACGTTTCACATTATACTATTCCCCAATACTCGTGCACGGTCATGCACACTTAATGAATAAAAATCCACCATTTTTTCACATTAACACTCGAAATAACACAAGTTTTGGAAAATTATTTTATGACGCGACATGACTTCTTCACGTTCCCGCCAAAACTCCCAGTCGTTTGTTTCTCTCGAGCTTCCAGGTAAGAGACACGTCACATCCGCGCAAACGCCTGGCGAACAACGTGGGCAACGTTTAATACGATTAATATGAAAACAAGACGAGGTAGCGCGCGCGTTACGCTTATCTTTCCTTTCAAATAATAACTATAGTCGGAATAACCGACTAAATTTCCCGTAAGTCCCGTATTATTAAAATTAAATGTCTCAAAACCACGTCTGTTTACATAGTAAAACGTTCAATATGTTATTAAATACCAAAACGATTGATACAGTCCAAATAAATACCGAAGCATCAGAAATAAACAGAACAAACAGTGAGGCAGCACAGGAGCGGTAAATTGACGAGGGTCACGATCTGATAGTGCTCTCCTATCGCACAAGTTGCGTACAAAACGTTTCCTTCCAACGGTTTACATTAAGTGTTTTCTATTCGATTTAAGCGACAGTAATCGAATTCCTTTGAAACTAAACGTTGAAAGTTTTTAAATCTATTTGACATTATTTTAAGTTATGTTCTGCTTATATCTGTTCGGGGTTTTTACCCGACTGCCCAAAACGAGAGTAATGTTTTAGGGTGTATGTAAGAACGTATATTTGTGTGTTCCAATATTACCTCTTGAAGCCTAAACGACTTGACCGATCGAAGGGGGAGGCCTATGCTCAGCGTCTTGTGGCTGATGATGATGACGATGAAGATAATGGAATAAAAGTATTCTAAAATGATAACTCTAAAAGCCAGGATTAATCTTCAAATCAACTTGATAAAGTATAATGATGTATTGCTCTCTTCCTCAATTAATTTGTTGTAATCAACACACAGTTGAAAAATTCCGTGTAAGTAACATACGAAACGGAGAGATCGATGAACAAGTTACGAAACCCTCCGAACTTCCAGCTTGTTCACAAATTCAATAAGCCCTCATCCAATCTAACTTATAACAAACCTAAAAAACTTAGTCGATCAAATCTGATACCTATTTTTCTCCAAAAAGTCTTACTGTACACAAAATAGCATGCTATCACAGAACGTAAAAAATAATTACTTTTGCAAAGATACCGGAAAATTGGAAGACTGTTAAATTAATTACACGTCGAGGTAATGACAGCAAAAATATATGCTACGAATAATTGATGAAACGCAAATTGTAAAAAAAAACTTTATACTCTTAAGACAGAGCAAATCTTCAAATATTACGGTCATAGCGTAGATATTCTTTCGCAGAGTAATTCTTCGAAGTATCGATGTTTCGAACTATACTCTTCATCGCACATTAGTAATTAGAACCTAGGTTACTCAAAATAAAGTTCCTTGGGCGTTATCAGATGTTATAATTAGGTACTGCTGATTGTTGAAATACATTCACGCTTCACTTGGCAATGGATAGGAAATTATGTCATCCATGAATCAATACTGGTTTCATAAGTGGAAGAGAGTTTATCAAAACTATAAGTCGCAACTAAATGCCTAAGTAGTAAGTAAGTAGTATTTGCTGTTTACAAATATTTATCTAAAATATAAAGACTAATTTTTGCTGATGAATGTATTATGCAATCACCAAACGTTCTTAGATAACCAATGATCTAGACTGAAGTTATTAACGAGTGCCAATCAATATTTTGAATACGTAATTGAGAATGTACCTTATGTAAGTCAGTTGAGGAGTTTTGGCGGGAACGTGAAGAATTCATGTCGCGTCATTTTATTATTTTTCAAAACTTGTATTATTTCGAGTGTTAATGTGTAAAAACGGTGAATTTCTAACCGTTAAGTGTTCATGTACATGCACGAGTGTTGGTGAATGGTATAATGTCGTGAAACGTGAATTTTCGTGTTGTTTCCAAAACTCCATAGAAGGCTCTAGTAAAGTTTTCACTACTTTACTAGGGCATGACTTGGACTTGACCGTGACTTGCTATGCTCGACTTTGACCGTGACTATGACTTGTTTGATAATATCTAACAAAACTTGAGAATGTAATTATATGTTGTTTTATTATTATATCAGTTGAGTTTTCCTCTGACATGAATAATTGATATCGAAACTGGCAAATCTTGTTACCCAACGATCGTCTATCTATTCTCAGTTGATTTCACTGAAAGGTAACACTAAGATAGGAGGCCCGCAGATAAGTAACCGAGTTCTTAATAAACGGGTCGTTTCCTCACTCGTTCCGCTTAATCAAGCCCGTGCCAGCGCTTTGCGGCTAATAGAATCGGAAAACCATCAGCGGATGCGCCCCCTTAGATTAAAGGTTGTCCTAACCGAGTTAATGCCGATTCACGCTAAAGGCTAAAAACAAGGGCCTGTTTGTCTGAGGACGGTCTAGTCTAAACAGACAAGACTCTAAACAGTCACTGCCTAATAGAATCTGAACAGAAACTGTCGACAAATTGATAGACTAGACTAGAGAGTTGTTTGGGAAAAAGCAAAAAGCCAGATTTTAGGTACATTTTATGCCAAACGATTTCTGCCAAAAATATATCTTAGTGTCGGCTTCTCGTAGGTTTCTACGGGATTTAGGGATCCAATAAAAGGTCCAATCTTAGACTCTTAGACGTCTACTACTGGACGAATCGTCCCCCTATTGGCACGGGGTCGGGGAGAGGTTGCCATAATCCCCACGCTTGGCAGAGCTTGGAAAGTTGGCTTGGAGATCGCAATGTTCACCTCTTATTAAATGAACGCTGCTGCCCGTCCTCTTTTGGATCTGGTTACAGTTTTTGGGACATATTCGTACCTGGATCCAATATAAAGGTATTTGTATTCCACACAAATTAACTCCCCATATTTGACTGATCTTATCCATAAAATACACCCTCAGTGGAGAGGAGTAAGGGATAAGCGTTTTTGCTATACATATACCATGTTGTAAACTAGCTTTTCCGCACGGCTTTGCTCGCATAGGCACCGTAATTTCGAAACCCCATTTCACATTTTCAGGGATTGATTTTCGAAAAATCCTGTGACAATTTCTTTCCTTCCTTCCTCCGAGGAGTATTGGGTCCAAATATCACGTCTCTATCATAAGAGGCTATATCTGTGCGATGATTTCTAAAAACAATTTGTTCTTTTATATGAATAGATAACACAGCCATTGCAGGTTGATGCAAAAATGGACCAGCATGGATTTTCTGGAAAAGAAGTCTTCTTCACACCGTCCTGCAGAACCCTGTCATTAATTCAAGTTAATTGTTCAAAATTCGTTATTATTGACCGATCGAAGCGAAGGTCTCAGAGCGTACGGGAAAAAGTCAGTGTTTGTATATTTCTGTTTATAAATAAAATAAATAAATAAAATAAATATCTGGGACATTATTGCACACACGGTCATCTGACCCCAAACTAAGCAAAGCTTGTGATATGGCTGCCAGAGACTGATATACGTACATATATATTTTTTTAAATACATACTTATATAGATATTAACACCCAGACATAGAACAAACACAAATATTCATCACATAAATGTTTGTCCTAGATGGGAATCGAACCCACGCCCCCAAACACAGAAGGTAGGTTCACTACCAACTGAGCCACCGGGGCAGTATAGGGATTAGTCCGTCGATAGCTTGCGAACCGTTGATCCGATCTTTCATGAGATTTATGACTAGGACGTTTAGAAGAGGCAATACGCGTCAAAATAATTTTAACAAAAAAAAAACTAACGTCATATTTTCCATGAATTTATTAAACAGAATCTTGAAAAAATCGACTTCAATAAAATACTCTGAAATGCACTATCGAGGTTTTCTTGGCGCCACCCGTGAAATACTTATCATTACGGAGTTCCGGTCGCCATCTGTAGTCGTCTTCATCATTCACACTTCACCATATGATACTTTCTGAACGCAAATGCTTGGCATGTTGATGAAAATAACAAAATGGCTATATGAATAGATATAATATTTGAGTAGTTCCCTCAATTCCTCATGGATGCCATTATCAGAACTGGATTTTGATTTTGATGATTTGGAAGTAATGTTCCTTTTAAATAACAAAATAATGTTCCAAATCGGTTTGTGTTCGAAGCTATGAGCAAACATAATATTGAAATAAAAAAGTAAGTCGGCTTGAGAACCTCCTCCGTTTTTTTGAAGTTGATTAAAAAGCGTATAAACGGTGTAATTGACCGAGCGAAGCGAAGGTCTCACAGTTTATGTATGTTTGTGTGTATATTTGTCCGGTGATAACTTACGAACCGTTGATCCGATCTTCATGAAATTGTAGGCGTGTAGGCAAGTAGTTCATTTCAATACAATTTTTAAGTTCGAATATGAGCCGAATCGGTCCAAGGGTTGTGAAGATATAGGGGTCGCGAGGTCTCAGTTCGGCGCGAACAACTAGTTTTTATATAAATTTTACTACTTATATTCTTCTATCTCCCTTCAATTTTGTCACCCTACATTTAGAGGAAGCCAATAAAACTTTAATTCATGAGCTGCTGTTATAGATCCCGGTAAACCGACTGATCAAACAAATCGCCGAAATATATTTGAGATATAACTGGGAAGGAATTAATTGGTCCGTCTGCTAATGACAAAACGAGATTTCTAATTTTGGAAAAGTTATAGGGAATTTTGAATTGAGTTGTCGGTGTTTGATTAATTTTGGAATACCTATTTATATCATGTTATTTTTTGTTTTGAAATCTATGATTGCATAGTTTTAGATAATGAAGTATGTTTTATTGATAAAATATTTAATCTTGACCTTTCAAGACCAAACGGCTGTGCTGATTTTGATATACATTTTTTAATGACTATGCTCTTAATCATGAAGATGAAAAGATAATAATTTTGCGCTTTCTCAACCGCGGGTAAAGGCGGGTTCTATATAAAACGTCATAGGTACTATCACAGAAAGAGAAAGATTTAAAAAAATAATATCTTTCTTTGGTACAATAAAAGGGTATTATTATAAACGGTAAAAGGTACTTTAATATACTATGAAAACTGACGTGGTTTTGATACATTTTGTTTTAATAAAACGGGAATAATCACGTTAAATTGAGTCGGTTATTCCGACTATAGTTTCGATCACATTCGGTGACCTTTATCAAGGAATGCTCAGAGAGACACGCACACCTCGTCTTGCCTTGACTACAACTATACTGAACTATAGTCGGAATAACCGACTCAATTTAACGTGAGTATTCCCGTTTTATTAAAACAAAATGTACTATAATATAATTATTATAAATCTGACAAGAAACAATAATTAAATATCAAATAATATTCAAGTGATGAATATTCACGAAACTGCAAATTTCGTCACCATTCGAAATAGGTCGAACTTGCGATCAAGCGTGTATACGCTGGGACTGTATAGTCCCAAGTTTTGGTATTACCAACTGTCACCAACACTAGGCTCTCATAACTCAGGGCTTTTGTGCACCGGATCACCGAATGTGGGCATATTGTTGGTATAAATTCACTTATTGGTACGCCTCGTCCATTGACTTAAACAGACTGTTGTGTAAATGGTATCCGACCTGCGAAGTTTTTATTCGTTATCGATAAATGTTTATTTTTATAATATCGCCCTTTTGGATGAAATTAAGCGAAAAATTATAAAATTATTGAAATCGTCAAGGATGATATTACTTCGATCGAAATTTTTCACTGGTTTTAAGTCAGTGATGCTTAGTTCAGCCAGGCGTCATGGTCAGGCCACATCGCTCTAAAAACCGATAATCGACGGAGAAGAAAGGTTCTTAAGCGGCGACCACACTCCGGAAGACACAGCACCTCCCCTATAGGTGGACCGATGAATTTGTAAAAAATGATGCCTTAAAAAATATATGTCTGTGAAATATCTTTAAAATATGGACGATATATTTTTTTTGTTTCCGGTGTTCCTCCGGTGGTACATTGTCAAATTAAGGGTTAAGTTTGTATGCATATTGAGTTTGAAGCGTGTGTTGTAGTAAGTGGCGGACTTTTTCAGTAGATACTCTAGACTAGTGGGACGCCAATGTCCGGATGGGCATATCCTTACTTTTAAGATCTTTGGTCATGTCACGTAAAACCCTGCATAAAGTTCGTCCTGGACATATTTCACCGTCATTTGAGATGAACTTTCGTAAAAAAGTAAACGTATCTGTTGTGTTATAAAATATAGAGAGGACATCAGTGTTGAGATTTGGTGCGGTGTGAATATAGCTGCAACTGAAAAATAGGAAAAACAATATGATCCAACTAACTTCCATGCATTGTTGAGTAATATCTTATTGTTCTCATCACTACCATTCCAGTCTCGTGCCAGTCTCGTCTCCAACTTTTGACTTCATGAATATTTATTTAAAACATCACTAAAGTAGCAAATGATTATTATTTAATCATCATCATCAGCAGCTAAGCATATCGTTATATACTTAACATAAAATGTAGAGAAGGTATCTCCGATGAAATCGCATAGCTAATCTGAGTTACACTGATCTATCATGTATTATGCCTCCTAACGATTTTTTTTTATTGCATGATTTGAGTTTAGTACAATATGTTTAGAGCATGGCATCGTTTAAAGGCGTATGTTAATTTAAAATTTGTGTGTCCAGCCATTGTTATGAGATATCGCAAAACACTTTCCGCTAGGGAAACGTTCTCCCAGCGGAACTTTTTTTCTCAAAATAACTCAAAATTTTAAATTACCATTAAAAATCTGCAAAGTAACATTGCCATAATATATTTTTTTTTTCCGGAAACGTAGTGTTATCTTAGCTAGCTTATTAATGAAATGATTTCTAAACACCATTTATTAGCTTTCGCTTATGTACCTATCTATTCCATGTACCAGTCTCACCCTAAATTTTCCGTTGCGGTAAAAAATTCAACCGGTATATTACTCTGTAAGAACCGGGTGGATAAATATAAAAAATGGCACCACAACTTCGTGGTGCTATGCACAATTGTGAATGCAGTCGCTGGTCGCTGGCACCTCTAGCTCTCTAGCATAGTCACACGTACCACCGCTTCCGAGGACCACTCAACACGCACATCACATACAGGCACGCTACTATACAACACAGTTAGTAGAAATTTCAACAGAAAGTATCAAACATGCAATGTCTGGATCCACCATCTCTAGATAAATATCTGGATATATAATTCGAGTGAGGAAAGATTGAAAAGTACAAATTCACTCTAAGTGCTTGTTCAGGGGTACGCGGGGCGTTGCGCGGCGCGTGCGTGACGCGACAGGCGGGGCCCACGGCGTAGTTCGCGCGCTCAAAGACAAACAAATGGCAATATGTACTCTCGTTTATGAAGCCACGGGGCGTCATGCGGCGCGTTCTGAATGACGGCGTCTGCAGCGGAAGGAAGGACATGATGGACTCGACGACGACGTGGCGGACGCGATGGCGGTAGCAGCGGCGACGCGGTGGTGGACACAGCATGCTCTACCGCGAGTACCGCTAGACATCAAACAAAACACGCTTCTACATAAACGCTCTCATACGTTAGTACATGCGTTTGAATTGCCCGCTCAACGCGATGCTGCACGCGCCGCGCAACGCCCCGCGTATCCCTGAATGAGTACGTATATCTCCAACATACCACTTAATAAGGATGGATTACAGACATAATATACCGACAAGCCATCAATCTTCCAGCTGTATGAACACAGATTACCCCTAGATTCCGCTATAAGGACTAACGAAGCGCACCACGTATCTGTCTAAATACACTTATAATTTACTCTCATTGGTTCATAGCTAGACGCAAGTAGGCGTAACATGTAGATAGCCAATAAGAAGTCTTGGTCGCACTTCCCGCTACCAACACTTTCGCGGTATCTACATATAATCTGTGTGCTTGAGTGACATGACCCTAAATGACTTATATTCATTTAATTATAGTCATTTACCCAAAAAACCTAGGCTGTGAGTTGTGTGGCTAATGAGAATTAGGAAAGGCAAATAACGAAGGACACAGAAGGGACGAATAATTTTGTAAGAAATCTTGAAACTAGTGTCCCGTAGCTGTTTCTGGGTCAAAGAAAATTCATCTACTATTTATTTTGTAAGGAACAGTGTTCCACAGGGCTTAGGAAATTAATGACTTGTATAACTACAGGGGCAATGTTACTTTGGAGTTGGTTTTGTGCTTAGACTGCGACCATCCATCCAAAGATGGGCACCACCCTTTTCTATAACTTAGTTCAGTAGATGTCTTCTGGCTGATAATTATGATGGTGATGATACACTAGCGGATACAGGGGGGAGATATGGGGCAGAATTTGGAAATACTATAAACAGAGATGTTTTTTGAAAAATATAATGGTGTAATTTCCACATTTTATAACTGAACAAAATCGACTGTCAGCCCCTCCCAATAGTTAATTCTTCATCCGCCACTGTATACATCACAGAAGAGAGAAGAGATAAAAAAAAATCCTCTTCTGTGGTATATATGCTTACTACTTCATCCGTTCTAGTGATGATGATAAATCCTATCCTTGGCCTTTGTATTATTCCAGGGTAAAAGCTACTTCCATACCGAATTTTATCCCAATTCGTTCAGTCGTTCGGAGTTTACCGGGATCAAACATACTTACGCACTTACACTACTTATATACAAAGTTTTGCGTATAAGTTTTATTTTATTTATTACAATACAAACCCAAACTATTACAACTTATACCTATGATGTATTATTTACCGAGTCAGTTGACTACTCAGAGACTACTGTAACAATTCGGCATTTGTATGAATGTTTTCGAAAAAGTCGTGGTAGCTCAGTGGGAGAACGCTCGCCTCACATTCGTGAGGTAGCGGTAGCGGGTTAGAACCCGGGTGGGCCCGTACCAATGAGTTCTTTGGAACTTACGTACGGATATACTACTGGCTTTACGGTGAAGGAACACATCGTGAGGAAACCTGTATATTCCCGGAGAAGAAATTTGATGGGGTAGGTATGTGAATCCGCCATCCCGCACTGGGCCAGCTTGGTGGATATGGCCTAATCACCCTTCGAGGGTAGGCTGATATCCCAGCAGTGGAATGTTTAAAGGCTGATATAGTAGTAGTAGTAGTATGAATATTTGTATATTTGTGTGTGTGTGTTTGTATGATGTTTATTTATCCGACGATAACTTGCAAACTGGAGTCAAGGTTTGCAAACTGAATTGGCAATGGGCAGGCCATATTGCTCGAAGAACTGATAACCGATGGTTAAGAAAGGTTCTTGAGTGGCAACCACGTCCTGGACGACGCAGCGTAGGTAGGCCTCCCACTAGGTGGACTGACAACATATTGAAGGTCACGCGTAACAGGTGGATGCAAGTTGGCGGTCCAAGGGGGAGGCCTTTGTTCAGCAGAGGACTTCTTCATGATGATGATAAACTTGCAAACCGTTGATCCGATCTATGAGTACCCTGGAACAGTATGACGTGGCATTATATACAATAACAAGGAATTGCCAGATAGCCTTACTTACTTTAATTACTTCCAACTATATAGTTTGTCAATTTTTTTCTCATTGCCATTCCTTATACTTTTGGTACATTTTATTTTTATTTTTTATTAATTATAGGCTTGCGTTTAAATTAGTCACATTATGCCTTTATCGGGACTTGGCCAGGCGATTGGTGGAGGCGTCGGGTGTCCAGAATGCTGGCTTTTATTTCGCACAGAAATTGAGCATTGCCATTCAACGAGGCAATGCCGCCAGCATTCTGGGACCTTTCCCACCACTAATAGTCTTTTAGTTTAGTTATTTTTTTATAATTATTTTAGTTTTTAGTTAGTAATTTTAAGTCTTCCTTAATTGTCTGTTTTTAAGTTGTACATAATAAATATACTTTTGTACAAATTGTAGGTACGTCACAGTTATATAATAAGTATGATCCACAGTATTAAAATTATGTCAATACAAATATATCACACAAATAAGCAATCTTAAGCCCACGATGGCAGTATTGGCACATTATTTTCAATTTTCAGCAGGAAAATCGTATCGTTGTCGCTAGCTAACCACTTTTACAGAACCGTTTTCGTAAAAGCGAGCGTCCATCAACCGTCTCCCAAATTGCTCACTTTTAACCTACATCCTTTTCTGCCATGGCGAGATAGAACAAGACAGCAGTAGAGCATCCTGAGTTTGATTGTCATGGTCCTATAGCGGTTTATATCGGCAACCTATCAGTAGGCAGCAACCAAATTATCTGAAGAGTTGGCTAAATGAGGGCACTAAAATTTTCTACGGGATCTTTCTTTTTTTTTTTAGAAAATACGATTGTGGCTCTATCATATATCTTTACAGATAAGATTGTCTGTTCTGTTTAATGTGTGAGTAAAAGGAAACAGGAGAATGATTGGACGCAGATGTGGTTTTTGTGAATGGAATTTGTTTATAAAATACCTTCAAAGTATCGGCTTACTTTAGCATAGAAAATAGTTCAAACTAACAAAAAAAAAAAAGATTAAAAACAATATATCTAGATTTGCATTCATTTTGCTACTACAATAAACGTAAATCAAAAACGAATCTAATCTCTGAGTAACAGGGCAACAAAATAATAGACCAAGACTAGAAGCACGAAAAGCACAGGAGTTCCTTAAATGTAATAACATAGGTAATTAGGTAAGCACCGAACAAGGATTATTTTTAATTCGCCCTCTATTTTTTTCTCACTATCTCTTTCACTCTTCCCGACTATGACATGTATCCCACATGGTGGAGGGGTCAGCCTTCCTTATCTTTTTTGCCTTCACTTGGCTGTATCTTCAACATCGTCCAACCTTGTAACTCTTTCATGCCGTTTAGCAGTACATCCTTCCACCTTGTCCTGGCTCTGCCTCCAGATCTTCGATAGAGGATGGAACGATGTAGTGCTAAAAATGTACCCGAATCTCTTTAGAGATTAAATAATAAGAGGGAAAAAAATATGCATTAGTAATTTTTACTCGGTATACAGGGGTTATTAGAAAAGGGTATGCTAAACCGATAAGGGCTTATAATACTCATCATTATAAACTAGTTTTACTATGAAACCAATACTGAAATCGAGAAAAAACCAGTTGTTCCATAGAAAAATGTTAATGACACTCGACAAAATGTACGGAACAGCTGATTATATTTCTCGATTTCTGGGTTGGTCCCAAAGTAAACGCTGTTCACAATCATGAGTACTACGAGCCCCTTTCGGCTTAGCATACCCTTTTCTTATAGCCATGTATTTGTATTTGGCCGCTCCGTGCTGCACCGCGATGCTATCTGACATTATTTTTAGACAGAAACAACAACATTAAATTAATCAAATCAGTCACAGTAATTTAACTACGATCACCTAAGAAGATGTCGTTCCAAACACTGCTGAACTTTACTGTTCTGTTAGTGAAAGTTACGTTAATGAGACATTCGCGTACCACCACCGCACCGGCCCGCTCCACCCTCGTCCGGGTATTCGATTAAAACACAACAGTTTAACTTTTAAAACCTTTCCGACATTTCACACCCACGGGCTTGGTCACTGGACTCGTAGAAGGCAGTTACAGAGCGACGGAGTTATAATTCGGAACGTGGTAAGTACAACAAGTCAAATTTTAGGGTGGCATATCAATGTTGGCTTAATGCCCGGGCTTAATAATAATAATTAAAAATAAACGTTCCAAAGGTTTCCAATTGACTTTGTTTAAAAACCTTTCCAGAATTGCCAGAAAAATGAAAACCAAATAATAGTTCTATCATTTGTCGAAATGTACTGAGATGTTAGGTAATCTTAGCTGTTCTCTATTTTTTTAAGTAATTGATTGACGAGACAAGCAAGTCGCTCGCCAGTAAGCGTCACCCTTTCCTATTACAGTTTGAACTTCACTACCACTCAGAAATTTTATATTTAGACAGTTCAAAACCCTGCGCGGCAATGCTCTTTGCTTGTGACCCTGAGATATTAAATGTTAAATCTCTTTATCATTAATCATTTCTCTGAAACAATGCCATTACTTCGGAACACGCTACAGCTTGGCGGCTGAACAACTGGCAAAGGTGTGGGCAGACTATAGTGTGGTGTACTTCCCCGGGCAGACTCTGCAAAAGAGGCCTACCACTAAAATAGTCACTGAATCAACATACCAAAACAACTATATTAATCACGAAATCAACACATTGTGTATGTTTAAAGAATTAAAAAAAAAAAAAACTTTATTACTATGCGTATTACAAAAAAACGAAACTGTAGAATTATATAGTTCTACAAAAAATAAAAAATGATAAAAAGATTAGAAGATAGATAGATATATTAGATTAGATTTATTTTTTGGATTTTAAGAAAAACCGTAGTAATCGTTAATACCTTAAATATCGTAAAATTAACATCAGCTAAAACAAATACTATTTACTTTCCTCTATAATTACTGGTTCTATTTAAATATAAGTTTAACTTCAGTTAAAACGACCATCCTCATCTTGGAGAAGCGTTTGCACTAAAAATATACTGTTCGACCATCATGCTATTCATAACCATAATAATTATTGTTAAAATACTTAAAATCCAGGTTGGGAAACAATACAAATAAAAAATAAACTTTTTCAGTACATTGGAAATGACGTTAAATTATTTGGAATGTGCTAATATTATTAGCAGGAATTAATTCTCTGCGAGACTGTGTGACTGGGCGAACCCCGTAAATGTAATGGAAAATCAACGCACAATAAACGGCCTGGTCAGGCTTCGTGCCTTTTCATGCATCCAATAAGCGCGATGTGGAATCACTGGAACGTAATTTTGCTCCAGATATATATTGTTTCCATCTATGAAAACTATACTCCAGTTCCATCGATTCCCTTGGTCTTGTGTGGGTGTTTGTTGTCCATGTCTTTGTTTGCCATGGAATCACTAGAACTATAATTTGACTCCAGGTATATCTCGTTTCCATCAATGAAAAAACTATAACTACATTAGTTCCATCGATGCTCTTCTTTTGGATCCTTGTTGTCAATGTCTTTGTGTGTGTTCCATGAAATCACTGGAACTGGTTTTTGACTACCAATATACATTGTTTTCATCTATAAAAACTATATTTTCATACCATCGATGGCTTTGGTGTTTGTTGTCCATGTCTAAAATTATGTTTTTGCCATGGAATCACTAGATCTGTAATTTGACTACATAAATATGCATTGTTTTCAAAAATGAAAAAAAACTATACATTCGATCTATAGATGGCTCTCGGTCTGGGTGTTATTGTCGTCCATGTCTTTGTGTGTGTACCATGGAAACACTAGTTTCATTAATGCTCTTGGTCTGGGCGTGTTCCGCAACGAAAGGCAATGTTTCCAGTTAAAATACTGATCATAGCATTAAGAGATTTCACATCTAACATCTCAGAGTGACGAGCGCATAATTGCTGCGCACGGTTAAGTCTGAGCTGTAATGGGAGAGCGTGACGCTTACCATCAGGCGAGTGACATGCTCGTCTCGTCACTTGGGACCATTATTTTTATCTCGAATATTTTTGTTGGGTCTTTCTGGGGGACAACCACATCTTAGCTGGATAGTCTACTATACCAAACCACAGAGTGTAAACATTGGTTTTATAGGTTATAAACACTGACATTTCAGGGAGCTTGTTTTTATAGCTTGTTCTAAGTATAAGCATTTTATTATTATTATTATTATTATTATTATTATTATATAACTATAAATTTTTAGTAATATAAAATAATTACATTTCTTACTGTCAGCAAATAAACTTTATATATATTCTATGCCGCAGTAACAATGAAAAAGCAACAAATGTGTCTGGTTGTCCTAAATAATACACAAAGTTCTATAAATACAATCTTTACAAACCTTTTTACACCTCGTTTTACCAGATAAAAACTTCAATTGTTAAGACCGCGAGAATGCGGGGAGAGCCTTTTGTTCAAAAACTTCCGTAACTTTATTTCCAGTTTTTTAAATTGTCTCGAAAGCTTAAAACGGTCTGAAAGGGGAGGGAACTAAATACTTTTATTTATGTTTTATATGCCCTAGTAAGAGGTTACGATTATGACATTTCGGTCTAGGACAGGTGGCGCATTGGTGAAGGTTTCACCACCAGGCGGGCGTGGGGGAAGTGTCATAAGCTCTTTAATTATTTAGAAATAAAGAGTTTTTAATTATTTTGAATACATCTGATAGTCTACGAATATCACTTCTCTGTTTTCTGAATGGAAGGCACTGGATCCCACGACACAAGACTCGTCCTAGTGTGGGGCACAGGGCTCGTCTATACAAAACGAACAATATTCAAAATATTGTTCGTTTTGTATAGACGAGCAAATATTGTTCGTTTTGTATAGACGAGCCCTGTGCCCCACACTAGGACGAGTCTTGTGTCAACTCAGTAACAAAAAATAAAATAAAATAGTTACAGTATTAGGATGTGATTTGCAAAACTTCTAAGACATGTGATGGTAACTCGAATAATTATTATATAATGGTTTGTTATCCATTTCTTAGAAAATGTTAGTAAATTAAATTATGCTGAAATTACAATAACTTTAAAAAAAATTATTATATACTACTACAGTTTAGTATAGTTACTACAATTATAAAAAACACCCCATTTCACCTCTTAAGGGGTTGATTTTCAAAAAAACCTGAGACATGCCTCTTCTTATTTTGTATGCTTAATACACAACCCGAGTTTCATTGGCTTAACATTAAAAAAATAATTATTTTATTTCCATACAAACTTAAGCGGTCTATTTTACCTCTTTAGAGGTGGAATTTTGCAAAATCCGTTCTTATTGCTTACCTAGAGTCATAGACCATTTGAAGAGTATTAGGTTAAAAATGTCAAGATTCTATCATAAGCGGTTTTGTCTGCGCTTAGATTCCTAGAAAAGAACCGTTCTTTTGTATATAGAAATATTATATTTTTACTGAAAACAAATCTAAGCTTATTAAAGTCCAAAATGAAGAATCAATTATAAAATTATTTATTATTAACTTAAATAGCATCTAATAATAAATAAAGTGAACTAAACAAGTAAATATAAATTATAAATATACCAGTTGTTACCCGCGACTACGTTTACGTGGACATAAAAAGAGTATTCTATTTTCGTCTTTCCGTAACTCCTTATAAAATTTTATCAAGACCCGTTCAGCCGTATAGCCGTGATAACGCGACAAACATCCAGACAGAGAAACAAAGTTACTTCGTATATAGTTCGCTAGTTATCGTTGATCCATGTTTGTGCATTTTTTCACGCTTTGTATGAACTGACAGTTGTAATGTACGGAGTTCTGAATCGCGCAAGTGAAATTTTTTCCTCGAGACGAACGTATTCATTTTTAGACCTAGAATCTCTATAGATCCTGATACGACTGCCGCTATATTCCTCTGAATTATAATATTAGTTAGGATGCAACTTAAAACTAATCTACCATCAGGCATCGTGCCCAAAATGCTGATAGTTTTTTTAATTACGTTAGTTTCATAAAAATCACCCCATTTGATTGATAGTATATAAAATTTGAATTTATAAAATGAATATTATAAGCTGTATTTGTTTTCGTCGATAGTGTAAAACTATAATATAGAAGTTGTGATGATTTTCTGACGAAAGATTTTTTTTAACAAACACCTAAAAATCTTTAAAAATCCCCTTCGCGCACTTCTTTCTCTGTTGCTTCATATAATTCGGTTGCTCTCCTCATAAAGACGTAACCCTCTCAGCAAACTGGACATTTATTTTAATTAAATCAACACGTGAATATGAAATGAAGTCGTGTTAGATTTAACGAACCATTGTTAAAAGGACAATGCCTAGTATCCCCAGGAAATGGAAATAACATAAATCTGTCTTGTTATTCGACTCTCGGGGAAAATTGAAATTAATTTGGATTAACGTCTTTCTATATAAATTTTGTTCAGTTCCTACTTCTAACTAGCACTTGCTATTGTGGTAAATATGCATATGTTTTTTTTTTAATTTTGTTTTTTTTTTACCGTTCCGTGCGGTAATAATGTGTGACGTCACCAACGGTTCCAGCGGAAGACCAGCGCTGGTTGTTCGCAACTAGTTGGTGCTGAGCTGGAACCGTTCTGTGGTTAAAAACAATGCGTATTAGGTATTTTTTTTTAAATCTACCTTTTAGTTTTTGGTTTTTGTGTACAGTTTATTTTCCCAAAAATAAAAATTTGTCTATTGTCTATTTGTCTAACTCTTAACAAATTAATGTAATGTGCAAGTTCGTTGCTTCGCTCATTCGCTTATTTTAGAATCGGGCTAAATAGAGATGTCCCAAAATTGAATATACGGTAAAATTTGGAAATGACGGGCAAGGAACACCACTAGCTATTTAAAATAACCGATTTATCAACAAACCTGTGTCCTTATAATATAAAATTCTTATTTATTCGCCATTTAAAAAATATTTTACTGGCGTCCAATTTATCAATTCAGGTGGTCTATCGATAAACCAAATTAAGCGGCAATTAATCAATTACTTTGAAGATGTTGAAGAATCTATTTTGCGAAGGCTCGTGAATAATATTCGCTGTTGAAATAAATCAAGTAAATCCGTTGACAAAGTGTTATTGTCATTCAATTCCAACCAATTTAGCGAAGTAAGTTCAGTGGTTTGAGGTCTTTATTTTTATCGTATACCTAAAATCTTAAAAAACTTAAAGTATATACATTCGTTATAATCATAACACCACCGTCCCTACCTAAGTTCCACACATTATGTTTTTCTTACTCATCCGAATGTCGTCAATACTCTGACGATTCCGAAAGAGATTTATTTGTTACTAGCTTTTACCCGCGACTTCGTTCGCGTGGACATAATAAAGTGTCATATGTCTATCTTTGTGAAATAAAATAACTGCTTATCAAATTTTACTAAGATCCGCTCACCCGTTTAGCCGTGATAACGCGACAAACATCCAGACCGAGAGACAGAGTCATATTGTCGCTTTTATAATATTAATAAGGATGCCTATCTGTAATAAAATAAACAAATAAATATAACATTTTTAATAAAAATCTACCAATGTTTAAGAAAGACGTCAGGAATATTATTTAATTTAATTTAATTAGCCTGTTCAATATGCTTATTTTAAATTCAATTCTTAAATTCTGCTTTTAAGTTTAGATCGTGTTGTGTACACATACTTAAGGGAGATAGTCCAGATCGAAACTGTAAATCCTGTCCTGTTTTTGTATTTATTTGACTGTATTCTGTTTTGTGCCAATAAACTAAATAAATAAGTAATGTTTTGCTATCTCAACTGCTCAGGTGGCGGTGTGGATAAGATTTGTCAGTTCGAAACAGCGTACCGCGACACAATCTTCTCTATACTCCTTGGGCGTGCGAAAATGAAACAAACGTAACTGTAGTGGTAATCAGTACTGTGGAAAGATTACTATGTACCGGACTGAAGGGAAATGCTTCCAGCGTAATTTTTGCACATACTTTTACATACATACATACATACATACATTACACATACATATAGATTTAGCATCAATTACCTCAGTGATAATCGTAGGACATCGCCACGCACTGTTTTGAACTGCTTTCAAAGTTCTTGATGGGATTGATCTATCTGGTGACATTTACCATCAGGCGACCAACTTGCTTATCTTGTCACTACGATTTACAAAAAAAAGCACACTTTATCATAACCGTGTCGTTTTTTTTTTACGACAAAGTGTAATTATAAAGAACAGTTTGTCGCGGTACGCATGGTACGCCTGCTGAATTATTTACCAATCGAAATAGCAGTCAAATTAAAATAAAATATAGACCATTTCTACCTTTACCAATCCACCTATAAGTTGTATGCGTTATCATTATGGGGGAAAATCCACCCCTATACCGGAAAAAGGAGGTCAGCGTCAGCATGGCGAGTGGCGCAACGGTATCGACAGAGTGGCCAATTTTATAAAAGCACAACGACTTTGCTAAGTGGATGGATCATCAATGCCACAGACAATAAATTTGGTAGATAGCTAGTTCCTAATCCCATGGAAATAGAATAAACTCGACAATTGGATTGCATATCATTGGCAATAATAGCATCACTTGAGAGTGAGTTGTGATCAACCGCCGGGCCTATGAACCATATTTTGTTAAACTAAAATTGCCAGATTGATTTTGAGCCGCTCAATAAACGAGATTAATTGCGTCGTCGCGTTTCAGGCACGGTGGGTTGTATTTTCGAGATTTTTTCCGCATACGTGATCTAGTGGTTACATAATCCTTGCTCAACACCCTGTCCAAAAACTGGGTCAGCCCAATAGAGACGTTTAAATGTGATTTTTAGAGTCCCAAGGAATAACACAATACAGGTTAACTAAAGTAATAATGAATCTATAAGTATTACAAATAAATATCTGCTTATCTAAACCATCATCATTGTCAACAGCCAGAACACGTCCACTCCTTAACATAGGCCTCCCCCTTAGAGCGCCACACCGACCGATAGCGTGCCACTTGCATCCATCGGTTGACCGCGATAGTGGGAGTCCAGCTTACGCTGCGTCATCCGGTTCGTGGTCGCCACTCAAGAACCTTTCTGCCCCTCCGATTACTGGTTCCTCGAGTGATGTAGCCTGCCCAGTGTCACTTCAGCTTGCAAATTCTGAAAGCTATAGGTATCGGTGACTTTGGTTCTTCGACGAATATTATCCTCGTGCCGGATTTTATCGTGCAAAGAAACTCCGAGCATAGCTCACTCCGTTGCCTATATAGCACGCCTATTAAAAAAAGGAAAGAAAAATATTACCTATTTTATTATTGACCGAGCGAAGCGAAGGTCTCAGAGTTTACTAGGACAAATCGGCATTTGTATGTATGTTTGTGTGTATATTTGTCCGATGATAACTTGCGAACCGTTGATCCGATCTTCATAAAATTTTGTAGGCAAGGAGTTCATTTCAACAGAATTTTTAAGTTCGAATATGAGCGGAATCGGTCTAGGGGTTGTGAAGATATAGGGGTCGCGAGGTCCCAGTTTAGCGCGAACTACTAGTTAGGAAGAATTCTATAGCAATGGGATAGACAAAACAAAACTATGGATATACTAGTAGTTCGCGCCGAACTGAGACCTCACGACCCCTATATCTTCACAGCCCATGGACCGATTCAGCTTATATTCGAACTTAAATTTTTTATTGAAATGAACTACTTGCCTACAAAATTTCAAGAAGATCGGATCAACGGTTCGCAAGTTATCGTCGGACAAATATGCACACAAACACACAAATATACAAACATACATACAAATGCCGATTTGTCCCAGTAAACTCTGAGACCTTCGCTTCGCTCGGTCAATAACAAAAGCCTATATAGACAGATATTTACTCTAAATCACTCCAATCAAAATTTCGGCATTTGTATGTATGTTTGTGTGTATATTTGTCCGATGATAACTTGCGAACCGTTGATCCGATCTTCATAAAATTTTGTAGGCAAGTAGTTCATTTCAATACAATTTTTAAGTTCGAATATGAGCTGAATCGGTCCAAGGGTTGTGAATATACAGGGGTCGCGAGGTCTCAGTTCGGCGCGAACTATAGTTTTATAAGATAATTTAACTTTACACTTTACTTTACCTTATTATTACAATGTAATTACAATTTCAATTTATTAAATTCGTCATAGCAGTAGAACACCTGCTCGATAAGCCATCAGCAGATAAGCCAGCTCGATTTTGCTTGATTTTAAAATGCCCAAACTGAGTACAATAACTTTTTGAGTACATTGGCTAGTATTGAACGACTGACACGTTTGTTCAATCAAATTCGCACCCTTTTGGATTCCTCTCCAGAAACGGAAAAACCGTGCAACTAAAACATAATTTTTAATGTCTTTTTTACCCGACTACCGAAGAAGGAGGGTAATATTTTTGAGGGATGGTAATTATCCTTCGAGGGATAGGCCGATATCCAAGCAGCAATTATGAAATGTAATTATGGACCTACTAGCAACGCCTTGCGGTTTCACCCTCTATACCATAGGAAAAGTATATTTTCCCGGGATAAAACGTTCAGCTGTTACGGAGTTGACTGACAACTACACACTTACTGTACATACTGACACACTTACGCACAAAGTTTCGCAATTATAATATTAGTGTGATGTGTGTTCCTATATATCCTCCTGTACTTATAGTCTACTCTTGACGGATTTCGATGAGTGAGGTTTTTTTTTTGGATTCCTCTTGATTCCTGAAGTAACATAGGTTACATTTTGCAGTCAGGTATTTTGTTTAATAATATTACTGATGTCATTGCTACGTTATATCGTTGGCTACGATAAGTTTATGATTTTGACCTTATAATCCGCGCATACTTATGCCCTATTGACCCCACACCCACGTAAAGGCAGATCCAGGACAGAACCACAGTTTATTTAAGCTGTGACAGAACCATGGCAACGTTCCCCAAACATTCCACGTAACTGGGTCGATGTCTGTCCACTCGAGTATTTGCAAAATTCGAAAACGGTAGAGTTGCTCACTCTTTTCCCCACGATTGATCCTGCAAGCATGCAAACCGCAAAAAGGAATCGCGAACCACTAAAATATTATAGAATTGTGTATGTATACACCGCTTTTAACTACCAGAAAAAAACACCATTGTTTACTGCCCTTACTGAGCCCATTCGTTTAATTTTTTTTATTAAAAATGGAAGTCAATTCGAAATAAAAAAATAATTGACCGAGCGAAGCGAAGGTTTCAGAGTTGACTGGGACAAATCGGCATTTGTATGTATATTTGTACGTTTGTGTGTATATTTGTCCGATGATAACTTGCGAACCGTTGATCCGATCTTCATGAAATTTTGTAGGCAAGTAGTTCATTTTAATACAATTTTAAGTTTGAATATGAGCTGAATCGGTCTAGGGGTTGTGAAGATATAGGGATCGCGTGGTCTCAGTTCGGCGCGAACTACTAGTAATTGTGAGTACAATATTGTAACCGTACTTGTTTTAACTAATGTTTATTCACTGTCTTCTCATTGAATAATCTCGCAATAAATTAGCAAGCTCGGGAGGCCTCGTTCGTCCACAGCTTGGGTGTGAGCCAATCCCTAAGGCGCATCACACACCAAAGACACACTTGTGTGCAGCAAGACATTGTGTTACGTAAAACACTTTTTAGTGAAGAAATGTGGTGTGTTGCCTATTAGCGTGGTGCGCCTAAAGGATTTCTTAAAAGTAAACTTGTAATAACTTTGGCATTATGACGTAAACAATAATTCTGATTGCATATATTTACGATCTCTTACCTCTTCTAAATTGTCCAATAAATGTTTTCTGGTAATCAAAAAGTAGGGGTGTATAATATAACTAGGTTCTCTTGTGGTTTGAGCAAAACATGTGCCACTCAGAATACCACTCGTTTCAGTAGTTCCAGAGATTAGCTCCTGTAAACAAAAAAACTAAATTACAAAGTTTTAATTTTTATAATATTAGTATAAATAAATCGGATATATAAATCGGATCGGATAATAATCGGAACATGAAAACCAAAATATCGCAATCTTACAATCTTAATCCACTGCTGAATATAGGCCTCCCCTTTCGACTGCCACACTGGCCGACTACGTGCCACTTGCATCCACTGGATTTATCTAATAACGTTACGAAATTCAGAATGCATGGGGGACTCTGCTCATAAAGCGTAGAAAAGTTGTTAGATACCAGTATTTCAGTATGACAGACCTAAAATCGGTAGAAATACCGAAATTCGGTACGTTTAAGTCCACTGCTACCGTCCAATCGAGTATTTGCAAAATTCTGCCGTCGTGCCGTGATCGATACTGATGACCGAAGTAATTGTTGCCAGATAGCGTTCGTATTGGCTTCGGATTTTTTCAATTAGTCACGGCAACTTCGAATTATTTTTGTTAGCGGCAGCAGAAAGAGTTTCACTTCGTCATATAAATAATATGCGAATTATTGAATAAGCTAACAATACCGCAAAAACAGAAAACATTTACAGATATTTTATTTTTTCAGATAAAACAAGCTGATCATTATGTATCCGTAGTCACATTGCGGCCTTGTAGCTAAAAGCAATCTCTTCCAGGATACCTTAGGCTATAGAGGATTATTATAAGAGGTAGAAAACAGGTTGTGATAATTTAATAGACATTACACAAATGTTTACAAAGTTGTCCACAATATTCAATATATTATTACTAATACACAATATTGGTTTTCGCCACAAACGGTTACAAATCAGCATAATACTGGTTGCAAACAACCATCGTTGGTTTTTCGCTAGAAACGGTGTTGCAATGTTACAGATTATGTTATACTTATAGCAATCGCAAATATACCACCTAATAGTAAGTTACCATAAAGATGATATAGGGAACATAATCGTCTTTTATACATGGTGCTTTTTAGTTATTTTTTTTTAGTTTTAGTCGTTCGTTATCTTGTATATATGTTGTGGGCTAATCGTTGAACTGGGCCGATTTAGATCTGCCTGGGCAGATCTAAATCAGTCCATACACAGGACCAGGTAGAATAAATACGAAGCCCGTTACTATCGGGCGAGTAACTTCATATAAAAGTTGCTGATAGTCTCAATATCGAACTAACTTTGTTATTGGCTCTAGTTATTGTTAGTGTTCATTTTTAGTGCATGCACTGGGACTTGTAAAAGCTAAAAAGTTCGAAAAACCGATTTAATCTGGGCTTGTCTTTGGTTTCTACGCTTAACTATAATATTTATCGAATCATCTTTTTTTTAACGGGCAAGTGTCTTTATTAACTAAGCAAAATACATACAATCTACAACTACCTAAACTACTTAGCCTACTACATAAAAATAACAGTTGTATTATCCAGAGACCATTAAAGATCTAAAGATAATCCAAATGTAGAATAAATAATATGTCCAATAATCTTTCAAGATGATTCGATAAATAGCTCTTTTATCCCACTGATGGGTCTGATGTTTCCATATATTTATATCCTGTAAAGTATATCCTGTGTATAAGGTCCAGGTTCAAGTGGCCTCATAGTCAAATAAAATGTTTATGTTCTTTACTAAAAAAAAAAGGTAAACAAGAAAAGGTATATAAGTAAAAATATATAGGTATATAGTATATAGGTAAAAATAGCAAACTTGCCCATAAATCTTTGAAGATAATGAAAACGACTGCTCTATCAAGAAATAATATTCATCAAACTACCAGGAGTTCATAAATCTTCAGGAGATTTGATTCTATTACGTGGAAATGTTCAGTGAATTCCCTCGTCGGCGGTTGTTATCTAATTCAGCCGGCATGCCTTCCTCGGAGGCCATTTCTATTAACAGAATGGTAGTATAACAGTGCGTTCAGACCGCAAAAATTGTCCGGCTTATTCCTTAAACCCTGTCGCTTCTTTGATATTTTTGGTCGAGTCAATAAATAACAAACGCAAACTTTCACAAGGAACCTTATCGGTGATTTGGTATTTATCCACACGCTGCCGTGTCGTAAGTAATGAAAAAAATGAAAATCAATCCACTATTCAGTGGCTCGCATTTTACGTAAAAAGATTTAGTGTATTGGATAATATGTATTCGTGATATTTTGTAGGAAATTTATGGATCAAATTGGGTGAATCTCGCGATTACCGTAAGGGTATATACGTTTTAGACCTCAGTCAGCAAAAGTGGGTAGCGATCCAATATGCAAAAAAAAACTGAATCCTTATCCCACAAGCACAGAATTCTCCTTATAAATGTCTTTGCCCACAGGATAGGAATAAATAAATTGAAATGAATGTTGTTTTTAACAAAAAGTCATCTATCTATGCATGCATGGCGATGATTGTTAGGTTTAGCCACCGAGTCTGCGAAAATCCATTAAATCTATATAAAAGAACAAGCCTTTTCTATGAAACAACGCACAGACCAAACCGCTAATGATAGAAATATATAAAATAAATAAAAAAATAATAGATTGGTGAAGTTTGAGCCCAATACTCCTCAAATGGTCTAGGTGAATAATGAAGAAACAACAGATTTTGCGAAATTACACTTTTAGTTGATGGGAAAGGAATAAAAAAAAAAATATAAAAAAAAAATAAAGGATAAAATATAGGAAAGGAATAGAAAGGGATAAATTAGATCTCCAAACTTTGTATGGAAATTAATTCTTTGTTTCATTCTAAGCCAATAAAACTCGAGTTTGTGTAATAAACATTCAAAAGAAATGCATATCTCAGAATTTTTCGAAAATCAAACCCAATTAGCATTATGGTCATGCAGCATCGAAAGCTGAACCTAACAACCATCGCAATAGAACGTCACGGTACGGGCCCAGTGTTAGAATAATATATCAAAAATTAATTGGTCTCACTCTGACATTTAATTTCAAACTACAAAAGTTTGTGAGTCTTTCTCTTCCGTACGTGTTATATTTACAATCATTAACAAGAGCCCTTTGTTCATATACATTTAGTTCCATGCTTTTAGAAATACGCAGTTAGTTGCCCTGTGGTGTTTCTGCGAGACGGTAGAGATCACTCACACCTCACCTGCTAATAATATCGATAATAAATAATAAACGCATTTATCATTTTATAAAATTGATAAATGCGTTCTCTCATTTGGTCTCGATTAAACCTAATACAGGACTGTTTATACGGCGGTGTAACGTTTTGATACAATGGCATTCTACGTTATGCGTCTTTTTTTTTATTTTTTTTATTTATTATTTATGAGTTGCGTTTGACTGCCATCACGTCTGATGTTAAACAACGATGCAGCCTACGATGGAGCACGCTTGCCTAGAAGAAACCGATTCACTCGTGACTTGAAGACACCCAGATTATAACTATAGGCAAAAACCCACTCGGCAGCGCATTCCACTGTTCAGCGGTACGAATAAAGAAAGTGGAATCAAATCGTTTCGTACGAGTTTTTGGTATATCAACCATGAAACCTCTTTCAATACATTATCCTCCATGCAAATGTAATCGCCAACCTACCGTCACTTTCGCTATTTCTGTCACCTTTTCCCCGCTATGTGCAGCTTTAGTCAATAGCGCGGCCTTCGTTTCTCATTTTTAATTTACCAAAGTAGGTATTTTTGTTTGCTTCTGTTACTAATACCACAAACAAATTTCAAAACCTGAATAACCTATTATCACTAAAACTCTTTACTAACCCAATCAAATTTAGTAACAGATGATAAATTATCACGCTCGGTTTGCAGGCAGCGATCGGAACAAAGCTTCCTGTTTGGACCGGAGCCAGGATTCGGACGAAACTTTGTATGAACGTAATGTCAAAACCGGTAGCTCTTAGAGGTATTTTAGTGAACGTTTATGTGGTTTTAAGCTTTTTAGTGCCGCAGGAGTGTCACTGTGACCGATGTGAGTGGGAAATAGGGCCAGTTGCAGCAGTCAGAATATACTGAAAGAATTGAAACTCATCCCATAATACATTATTATTATCCTAACTAACATTATAACTCAGAGGTATATAGCCGCAGTCGTATCAGGACCAATAAAGCTTCGGTATAAAAATGAACACGTTCGTCTCGAGGAAAAAACATCACTTTCGCGATTCAGAACTCCCTACATTACAACTCATCAGTCCATACGAAACGTCAAAAAATGGATCAATGCCATCTAGCGAACTATAGGGAGTAACTTTGTCTCTCTATCTGCATGTTTCGCGTTATCACGGCTAAACGTCTGAACAGATCTTGATACATTTTGATAAGGAGTATATCACAAAGACGGACATAGAATAATTTTTAAGTCCACGCGAAAAAAGTCACGGGTAACTATTAGTTATTAATATATTATAACACATGAGCACATAAAAGAGAGATATTTTTATTTTCTCTTCTGTCCACATGATCCACAAAAAAAAACAATAACATCTTAGCGGAATTGGATTGGCTAACTGCGACGTCTATATAGCACATAAGCCGTAAAAGCCCAGTTTCAATTACTTTCCTCAGTCTTTTCACGTTTTGACTTAGGTTATCTTTTAACTTTTAACGACCTGTTTGACTCAATGGTAGAACGTCTGCCTTACGAGCAGGAGATTCCGGGTTAGATTACCGGCCGGGTTGATGTTTGAATGATGAATTTAAGTATCTGCTCTGGGTCTGTGTGCTAGTTCTGTTGTCCTTGTCATTGTGTATTTTCCATGGCATCCTCGACACTGATTTGGGGAAAAGCTATTTGTAAGAAATAATAATAAAATACTAATAGATTCTTGTCCAGAATTTGGTATGATATTATCTTGCGTACTAAAAACAATATGACTTAAAGAGCTTCTAAAAATCCAAGTCTGGCAGATTCGAGTTCCGAGGCGAGAGTTATGTAAAACGTGCAAACGTGATTGACAAGCAAATCGAAGTGGATAGAGTGCTATTCTGAGCTGGATAACGCTTGTTCATCTGACAAATATGTATACCTATCGAATGTTCCGAATCTACCAAATCTTTACTATCGAATACTTATTAGATTGGACTGGAGGAGGCCTTCACCCAAAGAGGGGTTCCAACTCAAGAAAGTAGAATGTAATATTATATAATTTATAGATAAGATTAGAATATGTAATAATAATGTAAAATTTTAATTTTAATACTAATTAGATAAAAAATTATTTGAATGTTATTTAGGAGATGGAAATAAATGGGCTTTATTATTATTATTATTATTACTTATTAGATTTCGAGATAGATATTGGCAGTTCAGTCAGCTTATTTTCAAAAAATACTACACGCTTCACAATTTAAAAAAATATATTATTACAATTATTTAAAAAATACCCTAATTTAGTCTAGCAGAACATCTATGTGCTTGACGTGGTGTGTAATCTTGGGGATAGATATAAGATAATAATATTACCATCACACTGTCAATCTTGTTGAAATACTAGTAGACAATAATATGGGAGTGTTATGAACTAAATTCATGTTAATGTTTCTAGAATAGGCCTACCGTACTGCAAGTATGGCTGTTCGTAATGTAAATTCGTAAATTATAAGTATTAGTCGTATTTTTGTAATGGTTGGACTCTTTTGCAGACTCCGTCCTGGGTAGTACCTGTGCTAGCTAATCAAGCACCAAGCAGTAGTTTGCAAACATTACTATGTTCCAGGTTGAAGGATAATGTTTTCAGCAAAATTAATGAGCATAAAGAGATTTAACAATTAATATCTCAGATCGCGCAGTGCATTGCAGTGTAGAGTCTTGAAAGACAGAAATTCTGGTTCTGGCACCAGATTGTAACGTGGAAATGTCACGCTTACAAAGTTCCGTCTACTCAGGCCAATCAAGTCAGAATTCCCTGGTCGAAAGCTATTTCACGCTCGAACGCTTTTCTCCATCCATAAACAACGCTAAGACTGATGAATGACGGCAATAAAACGGGCGCCATCTTTCATTTACCACCCCATTGTACGCCGCAGGTGAGGAATGAAATTAAAAAGGACCATTAAGAAAATTGAGGTAAGAATTTGGGACGTTTCGACCTGTTCTTGAAAGAATTTATGCTTACTGTTCTATACTTCTGGCTATGCCGATCATTGTTAGTTTTAAATGCTGGTTTGTCCAACACTAGCGCACTATCCTATCATACTATTCACCTTCGAGATTCACACTAATATTTGACCGAGTAAAGCGAAGATCTCATAGTTTACGAAAGGAAATCGGCAGTTGTATGTATGTTTATATGTTTGTATGTATATTTGTCCGACGATAGCTTGAACCGTTAATCCGATCTTAATGAAATTTAGTTATAACTAAAAGCTAGCTAGCTTTTTCTTTTTTTGGCGAAAAAGAAACTTTTTTTTTTGTGAATAATTTATAATAATTTCAATTTTGTTTTCTATTGGTTTTTAATAAGTTATTTTTTTTCGAGATTTTTTCCATCTTGGCCAAAATTAAAAATAATAAAACTGCAAAACGCAGGTTACTACTAATATCATACAAAAAATAATTCTCTGAGCATTGCTAATATTATAAATGTGAATTTGTGATGATTTGAAATGAATGTATATAATAAATATGAAAATGTTATTAGTTTGTTTATTCCTCTTTCACGCAACAGCAGAATCGACGTAGTTTTCTAAATAAATGAATTAAAATCCAAATCTAATTTAAATAATTATATAAAAAATTGCTCAATATCAAAAATCAAAAACTATTCCTTCTGGATATAGTACAATTTAGTTTTCAAAAAACAATGCCGTTTTTCGGAAGTTCACCAAAGTCATTATTTAAATTGGAAGCTTGGTAAACTTTAGAGAACTGGATACTTCCTGTTCCCGAACTAGTTCAACATCTGTATTGCACTAGTAGCCGTCTAGTCGGGTCTCTGGCAATTTCCTATACTGCAAAACTTCGTACAAATAGGAAACCTAGTAAACTAACTACCCTAATGTAGGTGATGTGTCTGTAAACTCTCTACAGGAGGACATGACGAAAATCTACGAAAGAGGTTTATTGGAGTTGGAGCTAGGTTAAGTTGATGTTTCTGAGATTTATTCGTTGTTTTTATTTCTCTCAATTTTGACTCTATTCATAAGAAGTGTATTTAATACATATCCATAAAACAGGATAATGTTTTTGGGATGTATGTATGTGTATGTATACAGGGCTATAAGGAAAGGGTATGCTAAGCCGAAAAGAACTCATAGTACTCACCATTATGAACAACTTTTAGTATGGAACCAACCCTGAAATCGAGAGAAAAAAACTCCTGTTCCATTGATTTTTCTATGGAGCAGTTGTTTTTTTTTTCTCGATTATTATGATATGTTTTTTTCTTTCGGCTTAGCATACCCTGTATAATTGCAAGTATGTTTATTAGGTACCTCCAGTAGCCTTAACGGCTACTGCCAAGTAGTCAAGTTTTTAAATATTTCAAGTGTAGTAAATAAAATATTCTATAATTAAAACAAGACTTACTCAAACAAACTAAGTCAGGTTCAAGTGCAAGTCTTCTCCCAGTCAAGTGGTGGAGACTTTATTAGAGATTTATGTGATCAAGTAAAGTCACAAGCAAAAGCTAATAGTAGCTGTGGCTACTTGAATACGCGTTAATTTGCATGGCACTTACGTCCCGCTGTTGACACTAAGTTAATCTTGGTCCACAGTTTGAACATCGTATCGTTTAGTTAGTGCTTCGAGTTGAAGTTCAACTGAAATTGCTTAAAAAGGACGTTAAGTTGATATACTAACAAACAGTCTTACAGTATACTTACTAAGAATTACTAGTTTGTAGCCAAAATTTACAACGATCTGATTCAAGAATTTAAAAAAAAAACACTGTAAAATGTAGCTATACCATAAATTTTAGTCTATATCACTCCGGACGTAAATAAGAATCCAACGATACCTCACTCACTCTTTCTTGAGCAGTCAGGTAAAAAAACTTGCAAATGTGCGTAAGACAGCTGCGGCGTTTAATCTGTATTTCAGCCATGCATTATGACGAGACAGTTCCGTGAATTCGTAGGCATGCGATGCTAGTACAAATCAAATAAATATTGCAGTTCTGTGCATACCGTTACACATAAATCTTTCTACACCTGCATGGTCTGTTGTGTTTGTTGTAGGTGCGAACCTGGGCCGTGTTCAGTGAGGTCGTCCGACGACACTCGATGACATTTTCAGCATACTCGTAATATCATGGAGCGTCGTCGGACGACCTTACTGAACACGGCCCTGGTGTTTCTGCAAATAGACGACTGGATACATGATTTGTGTCATGTACGCTACAATTCCAATGCACTCCTAGCTTCTCACTCCTAGTTGTTGAGTTAGACTATGACTGAGACTTGCTTTAATTCTGTTCATTGTTGTTTGTTGTGGAATACTTAGCTTTCTTAAAAAATTACAAAAGTGGATGCTAGCTAAATACATTATCGGCCGCAGTCAAAGATATTTAATTATTACTTAAATTGTACAGCTTTTTACGCCACTTAAGAACGTTTGAATGGTTGACGTAAAAATCCGGTCAAGTGAGAGTTGGACTCGCGGACCAAGGGCTCCTTACCATAGTTAACGAAACAAAAGTCCATCATTCAGTTCGGGATCCTTAGATTTACGAGATTACACTTGCCGTTGAAATTAATAGCAGGAAAAGAGTATATAACACTATTTTTGTTTTAATAAAAGGGGAATAATCACGTTTTATTGAGTCGATTATTCCGACTATTGTTTCGATTACATTCGGTGACTTTTATCACGGAATGCTATAAGCGTGACACTTGTCTTTTTTTTTTTATAAAGGTCACCGCATGTGATTGAAGCTGTAACCGTAATAACCGACCTAATTTAACGTGAGTTTCCAGCTTTATTAAAACAAAATGTGTCAAAACCACGTCAGTTTTAATATATAACACTAAAAACTACGTATTGCACTAAGGTAACTATCCTTACTTTCACACTAAATATTATAAAAGCGAAAGTTTGTGTCTAAGTGTGTAAGTATGTAAGTACGTAAGTGTGTTGGTTCCCGTTCAACTCTGTAACGACTGAACAGATTTGGATGAAATTTGGTATGGAGGTAGCTTATTCCCTGGAATAACACATAGGCTTTTTATCCTGAATAATTTAACCGTTCCTGTAGAATAGCGGGTGAAACCGCGGGTTACAGCTAGTTACATTAATAAAACCTTGGAACCATCCGACTCTCCTATCAGACATTCGTAAGTGAAATCGAGTACCTTTGAGGGAGCAATCACTTCTACATCGTAAACTCTATTCTAGTCCTAAACAAATATGACACGATCTGCCTAATACGTACGAAATCGGGTCGAGCCTCATTCATGTTTGGATCTCGTAGGTAGAAATAGGTACGTCGTCTGGCCAAAGTGGTTCCCACTCACTGCGCGCGATCCGATCATGGCAAGCCGTAAATAATATTTGAATAGACATTCAATTCCAAATAGTATTAGAAACGTTTCGTCTTTTAGATTTTCGAATAGAAATTTTAGTCGTACGTTAGAAAGTTTATCTAGTAAGTAAAATATAGGTGTTGTAGATGCTCTATATATACTTATCTGTTGAATGACTATTTTGAATTTGTTTTGTTAACATCTATTTGCATTTTTTTGTTAACAATAATATGACAAAAAAACACTTAAAGCCAAATTACATACAAATCCAATAATCACACTAATATAATAATTGCGAAAGTTTGTGTGTAGTTTGTTCCCGTTCCACTCTGTAACGGCTGGGCTGAGGTAGTTTATAATCTGGATTAACACATAGGTTACTTATTATATCCCGGGTAAATATTCGGTTTCTGTAGAATAGCGGGTGAATCCGCGAGGCGCAGCTAGTATTATATGTACCAATATTTTTTGGTATCGGGTAGATAAATGCCTTTAAGGTACTTACAAACTTACTCACTACGTAGTCGAACTACATAAAACGAACAGTTGGATTGCCCAGAGACCATTGAAGGTCTAAAGACAATCCAAACCCCAAAACGAGTTGGCAGCGTACCAGCATCCTGGCGGCATTACCAGGCTGAATGGCAATACCAATAATTGTTTTAACAAATTGAATTTGAAAATCAATTCAATCACAACAACCTAAAAGGTGAATGCTTTTTTAAATTACCAAAACATCTTCTAACTATACTAACAGACAGACACTGCATGTGCATGAAGGTGTCAGAGTCACACGAGCCTGATCTGATTTATTCGAAAAGGGTAGATAGACATGAATTTTACAGGAGTAAAAGAAACAACTTATAGTTTAGTAGTTGATGATGATAACATTGTATGACGTAGATGAGTTCTAAGAAAGGACGTTTGAAAATCAATTCCTAATTGGTGTTAAATTGGGGATGGAAGTTTGATAAAAAATTCGTAAGTTTTATTATTTTGGTAGGCCAAAGGCCGAAGCCAAGTCTGCTGAAATGAAGCAGATGTAGGACTTGGGCCAGCCCTACACCTGCAAGTCGTATGAAGTCGCAGGCATCAGCTAGTATTTGAATAAAAATATTTAGATACTATTCACGGCGTCTAAAAAAATTGCAAATAATCAAAACGGGGCTGGCATAACCGCATGGCGAGTAAGGCCCCAATAAAAATCAGATTTATAAAACAGATTTACAAAACAAGTAGAGCACATATTACAGAACTTTTTTTTCTAATACATAGAACGGTAAGTAGACAGATCGCTTGATGGTAAGAGTTAACCGCTGCCTATTGACACTTGCAACACTAGGGGTGTTTTAAATGCTTTGCCAGCCCTTTTATAGCTTGTTGTAAAAAGACACCCTTTATAAAAAGCTGTTGAAGCTCGGCGGAAAACCCTTTGGTGGAAGGATATTCCACATCTTGCACGTCTGCGGAATAAAAGAGAGAGAAAACAGGACGTTAGCTGAAGCTTAGTAAAATTATTACCAAGTAATTAAAACTATACCTACAAGGATATCGTAATCGTTACCAGTGAATGAAAAACTAGCGCCATCTGTAGATACCACTAACTATTATTGCCTCCAGCAATGAGCCAAGCCGAGGTTGTGAGCACAATCATTAATAATGCTCCAATTCGGACACCTGGATTGTAAGGGGTTACCGAATAATATTATTAATCAAGGGTGTAATTGGCGATACCAAACATATTTCCGTGAAATAAGCAGTCTCAATAATTGTGTCTCAATATTATGTTATTGTCTTTAGTTAGAACTCATAGCGGAATTTTGTAGCCAATTTCAATGTAAAAAAATGTAACGCAAAAATTAATACGCAATCAAAAAAAAAGGCTTTTTACTCGACTACGAAAAAGGAGGGTTATGAGTTGTTTTTATAGTTTGATTCAGGCATTACTTTTAGGAAGTTCATTTTCAGACTGTATCTTATAACTTAGAATATTTTTCCGCGATAAAAAGTTCCGGTGTAAAAGCTTTCTCCATACCAAATTTCATCCAAATTCGTTTAGCCGTTACAGAGTTGAAAGGGAACAAACATACTTACATACTTACGCACAAACTTTTGCATTTATCATATTAGTGTGAATAGTGTGGTTCGGTTTTAGCAACAATGAAGTATTGACTTTTGTAGTGCAAAAATCAATGTTGACAAGTTTTACCACTTTATATACATCTACTATAAGTTAGTTAATTTTGTGAAACTTACCTCCAGTAAGACTAAACCGCACGCTTTTGGCCTTTATACCGTACCTAAAATGTTATTGAATTTTATAAAATGCTAGCTGTTCCCCCCGACTTCTTTCACGTGGATCAATAAAAAAAAGTTACCTATGTCCGTCTCCTGCCTATATCTATGAAAATGTTTAGCCGTGACAAACACATAGACAGAGAGATAGAGAGAAAAAGAGACCGAGTTACCTTCGCGTTTATAATATTAGTTACGATGTTAGTGCTAATTTAATGCTGTCGTCTTTATAATGTAAGAATAATTATAATATACATATTTGCAAAGTAATACAACCAGTTCATTTCTGTAACAAGTCTATTTCTAGCTACGTGCATTCCTAGCTGGCTACGTGTTCGGTAGAATAAAAAATCGTTATAAATAGTCAAGATTGAGAAAAATTTCACCGCCTCAATATTCGGGAATATCTCGTGTTCAAAGTCACCCATCTACAAATAGTTGGATATCATTACAATTCATATTTTAAATTTAAGCATGAAATTATATTTTCTTTTCATGAAAGCTGAAAATCTGAAATCCCATTAGCAAGCTGCATCCAATCATGATAACTACCCGTGTGATTTAAAAGCCGCCTCTATTTATCGGATGTTGCTTTCATAAACAAAAATAGACTTGCATCTGCTTCCAGATCATTTTTAGATACAAAATTCTTCGGTCAGATAGAATTTAGGAATGTCTATATTTTGGTAAGGCAAGGTTCAACGAGAGCCTATTGTAATATATTTTTAAATTTTATTTTTTATTTTGAATTTGTAGTTGCGAGGTCTACTTTTCGCAGAAATACTATTAAAGGTAATTTTGTATATGTTTATATTATTACCTACTGGGATAAATTATAATTGATTATCTACTTCACAGTACGAGTATCACACTAATCACACTAGTATTACAAATACGAAACTTCGTGTGCAACTGCTTAAGTGTGTTTGTTCCTACTTAACTCCTTAACGGCTGAACGGATTTTGATGGAATTTGGTATGAAGATAGCTTATATCCTAGATTAAAACAAAGTACTTTTTATTTTAGAGTAATATACAGTTCCTGAAGGATAGTGGATGAAACCGCGGGGCGCTGCTTGTATTCCATATTTGATAGTTTCCAAGTTAAAACCGCAAAAAACAAAGTACGCTATTACACATTCAGTAATATTGAGTATATTTTATTTTAAAAAACAATCTTATTTAGAACGATTATAAAGATCATGAACCGAATAGCAAGGCAAAACGAGGTCGCGCGCGCGTCTCGCTTAGCATTCCTTGATAAAGGTCACCGAATGTGATCGAAACTATAGTCGGAATAACCGACTCAAGTTAACGTGAGTATTGCCGTTTTATTAAAACAAAAATAATTATTTATTCATGTCGATGGTTAGGAGTTTACTGATTAATTAGAAAGTTATGCATCATCAGTGCATTGGCCCAGTGCGTTGGCAAAGATAGTTTAATTTGGTTTAAAAATAACTTTTTGTTGCTTATGAAGATGCTCACACTTCTCCGCGTCAAGCTACGGTGCCTCACGGTGCGTGGGACCGCGTTTTTTTTTTTAACGTTATACTGAAATATCTCGAGTGTATAGAAAACACGCGCAGTACAAACACTGAATACGCCTTAACGCGGGGCGCGGGGCGTTGCATGGCGCGGTGCAGTGAGAACCGCCTTAGTACGGAACCTTAATTGTGCCAGCCTGGCTCGCTTTTGATCTGTTTTTTAACTTTTTCTAAATTAAACATAATCATACATTTTCATAACAATATATTGTCAATCTTAAACGTTTTAGCTTTTAATTGTAATGCTTAAGAAAGGAAAGTAGAAATGTTTTGGTATATTTACCCGACTGCCCAAAGGGATGGACAACCTATTACACAATTGAGCTAAGACACGTCCTTTCAAAAGTAACTGAAGAACTGAACGTATGAAATTGTCATTGTCAGACGCAGTTTATTAACCTTACAAAACTAGAAACAAAACATACAATTTATTTTTATTTTTTCTTAGTGTGAAATCTTAGCGTATAAGATAATGGCTTACAACAGGTGAATCCGTTTTAAAAGAACCTCGCAATAAGTTACATAAAATACCATCTGTGAATCTATTAGTCACGAATGCACATGGTCGCGGCTCTTGGTCAAATGGGAAACTGTGTCAGTATGAACAGTTGCTGCATTAGCGTCACTGATTACGTCGTTTGCAACAAACAACGATAGGTTCAAGGGGAGCCGGCAATCGCCCGCCGTCTCGTTCGGTCTCTATTTATAGTTCCTCGCGTCTATTCCGCTGTTTGCTCTCAGTGCAGAAAATGTCCGGTCTCGCGAACGACGAAAACTCCACATCGACCTCTCAGAAAACTTCCAAGTGGATTAAAGTGCTCGATCCGCGATCCGACGCAAAAATCACTCCTATCTAACATTTGGAGAGAAGTAAAGTTATCCACGTCAATCTCATTAGACAGTGCAATCCGCGCGATCGGCACACATGCAAGCTTATGCAATCGTTTCAACACGGCAAGCCTCGTTACAGTGATGTTCAGTTGTTACCTTACACTGTGTGTATAATTATGTATCCAGTGCCGTGATTTAATTCTTATGTGAATTCGCTCACGTGTTTACGCTCAGAAGTTGAAAAACAAAATTGACATTGGCGCTATTTCAGAGCGAGTGCCAGAAAATAGTTTCGTTTGGCAAAATGCCAATGTAGGAACAGCTGACTGTAAACAAACAAATTAGTGTTCGACGACAGTTTCACGTGTTCAAATACTTGTTGTCTAACTACAAATGTGAGGACTGAGGACACTGGAGAACAGTAGTGATGACAATGTCAGAAAAAAACGATTCCAGTGATAGTGACGGGCCGATAATAGACGACAACATAATCCGTATTCAGTTGAGAAAGCCGTGTCAAAGGAAATGGGAATTGAGAACTCGAAATCTTTCTCCGGGGATAAGATTTCCAACAATACAACTTTTCGATTGCGATGGAAATCTTCTCGTGGAAACAAACGATGAAAACATATCGATAAAAAGTTCTGACTTTGATGAGTCGTCGCTCAGAGTCAGTCAGTCGTTAAGAGAGAAAGACTTCAGACATGTCATTCATAGAAAACCTGTTCGAAAACATAATACGATATCTGGAGGTAAAGTTTACACTCGAGTATATAAGACTCCACTCGCAGTTACGAAAAACGTGAGTAGCAATTATGTGATAAAAGATATTAATGGCATCACCAACATTCCAAATAGATTAACCGTAGATAGTTTTAAGGCTTCACGTAAAAGTAGTTTAGAAACTGCTTCGCTGCAATCTGGAGGTTTTAGCGAAGTCAGCAGTTACAAAAGTTCAGATAATGAAACTTTCGAAGATATAAACCGACTAGTAAACGGTGCCAAAGAGAACTTAGGCGAATACGAAGGAAGCGTGGATCTACTCAGCAGTATTAATTGTTCCGTGTCTTCGCTAAGCGAAACCAATGCAAGCTCATCCAATAAAGAAAATGAACCGAGCCTACATAAATCTCAGTCATTGAATGATACCGCAATAAGAAGATATGCCGAGAGCTGCGAAACTGATACTCTCCAGCGATCGAAATCCGGCTTAATGTACAACCCGCCCAACAATAAGGTACAGTTCCTGAACACTTACTTAAAAAGCTTACCCACACGAGCAAGCTTTAATCCAGAATGGTTTACATTATACCGACGCCAAACAGCTGAAGCATCTCAAAATTCACGAGCCAAACGTAGAGCTCAAATCTGTTCGGGGAAGCGTGAAATCGGCGATAGCACATCTGACAACGAATTCATTAATATTCCGTCGGACTTTACCGTGAATTGTGAAATGAAAAAACGCCTAAAAATGTATAGACGTGGCCTATCAGAGATCATGCCTCGGAGTTGGACTGCGAGTGTGTTTACAAAAAAGAGAAGACATTCTGTGTGTGGAACGATCCGCCTCACTCACACCTCCTCGTCTGAGAGTGTGGATGAAGCCGACTTGGTACTTAACCGCCTCAAGAGGAGGATACTCAGGAATAAGTTAAGAGAGAAAAGACGGAGTCTCGGCGCGAAGTATCAATTCAGTAAGTATGCACTTATGTTTAACAGTCTCTCGTATTTTCCCTAACTCAGGTGCTAAGCTCAGCACGCTCTAATTACAAGCTTTATCATGTAGATTTATGATCTACGTGAAATTGCTTAGTGTACTTGTTTCATCTATAGTCGCTAGGACCATTTATGACGCGTTGAAGGTTATCGAGATAGCAACCTGACATTGTGTAGGTTGCATAGGTAGGCAACTATTTAAAATCTATTTTTACATGAAGACAGAAATCTGAATAACTCTTATCCCTGTCTATTTTTGCATTAATATTCCGAAAGGTGTTTGCTCATTTATCACAAATGGGTCGGAGGAAAGCTGCCGGTAATATGACCCGTATTCCTTAAGACACAAGTATCGAACTACTTGTGAAGCTAAGGGCAAAGTTATGTTAATGCAACATTACCTACACTCCATTATCGTGTGATTTATAGCGAGCTATTTGCTTATCACGTTGTACTTGATTTGGTTTATTTGATACGCAAATAAACTGGGACCATGCTAATTACAGGTGATATCAGTCCTCAGGACTGCAATGACAGTGTTTCGACGTAGGCTCTATACAAATATCTTGATAAAGCAGATAAATTCAATGCGGTTCGTATTATTCTTATAAGTAAGTACCTATATTTTGAAAATTAAATTGTACTTATTTAGGTATATTTTTTCCTGAGATTCACACACATTTAAAATATTGCTTATCTACTGTGACAGGGAGAATAAATTTAAGCCTCTGTACCTATAATACTTATGACGTCGTTACCATCACCGATAGCAAGGCATCGCTGTGCATGCTAAAATTAACTTTATTGCCACGTAGCAGAGTGTCTCCATTTACTTAATTGTCATCTCGGAGTAAACCTTCTGTACTTATACTTTTATTTATTCTGTGTCGATGCAACCAAAAAATTAATTTTATTATGCTTATTAGCATTTTCGAAACCCAAAAAACACAAAAAACACAAACGCTCATATATACAATGAACATTTTCCCCATTTTATTTCAGGCTGCCCTAAAAATAATTTTCCTAACCTTCATACTGCTATACAAACAGTATATACAGTTAAGAAAATTTCTTCTTAACCATCACACCAGTGCGATAAACCAGTGTGAAGGTTAGTCGGTCACGATTTTAATTAAGCCTGACAGTTTCACTCTTTCACAAACACGTCGAATGAATATTTATATGCTGATAAATAATTTTAAAAAAAAAGTGTGTAAATCTGCTTGTCATCATATCTATATTATATGTAAATATTTACACATATGTAATTATGATGTATATAGTGTAAATAATATGTAAAAATAGAAAGGAGTAGGAGATAAAGCCTACATAATACTAAAAATAATAGTACTTAGTCCGCGCCGAATTGAGTTCTCTCGACCGCGAATGCATATAAATGCATTGGAATCATCATTCATTACTTCACTATTATTTTAGTATGTCTAAATATATATTGCTATAACAGTTTTTAAATATGAGTATACATCAAGTACACGTATCAGATAAAATTAGCCCGTAAATCAAGAATCTCATCAACCCATATTTAACTTAATTAAAAACGGATCGGTATAATGTGACGTCGTGGTATAATTAGAGCAGTAACTATTTGCAGGTCACGTCCTGCTTCGATAATAATGAACTGTGTCGTTAGCTATTCAAAGGTTTCGGACAACTTCTCTCCATGGGTTAGGGGATAAAAAGGATTTTGTGACTTTGTCATTTTCACATTTATATCATTACGAACTATGAAATGAAGTGAGATCCAAGCCGAGCTTAGGTATTGTAGCTCAATGGTTCCAAAATGATTTTCTGTGCATTGAAATTTCTAGCACTAAGTACTTCTTTTATTGCGATTGGTTTCTGAAAAATGTCCATAGTTATAAAAAAATAAAAAAAAGTTTCTAGTTTTTGTTTGTACATTTAAGTTTAGATTATTATATACTAAATAATTGTGATTTGGCAACAATAAACTATTTATGTCATTTATATTTTTTTTTTTATAATTCAGACGTTGATAATGTTGTCTGCATCAGCCTTTAAGCTTCCCACTGGGATATCGGCCTACCCTCGAAGGTTGATTAGGCCATATCCACCACGCTGGCCCAGTGCGGGTTGGCGGATTGACATTCACCATCGAATTTCTTCTCCGGAAATGAGTAGGTTTCCTCAAGATGTTTTCCTTCACCGTAAGCCAGTGGCATATCCGTACGTAAGTTCTAAAGAACTCATTGGTATGGGCTCGCCCGGATTCGAACCCGCGATCCCACGAATGTGAGGCGAGCTTGCTCCCACTGAGCTACGACGGCTTATGTTGTGCTGTATGCTGTATGAGACGCAAAACAAAATTCACATTTTACTCGATGGCGATTCGTGATTTTGGCAATTATTATAAATCAAATTAGAAAATTATTGATCAATCAGAGGCGAAAATGGAACATAAAAAGTTACAAATCGATCGATTAATTTGAACATAAGACTCATGTTCAATTTTATCGATCGATTTGTAACTTTTTATCTTCAATTTTCGCCTCTAATTGATCAATATTTCCTAATTTGATATGCAATAATTGCCAAAAGTACATTAAGGTGTTACAGAACCCAAACTATTGAACTGAACGAACCAACAGCGACTTGCTACCGTATTTGAGCTACGGGAACAAGTAGTTGGTGTATTTGTGTATTTTTGTCCGACGATATTTAACTTGCGAATCGTTGATCCGATCTTCATGAAATTGGAGATTGCGATATTTGCCAGAGCTCAGTTTGGTGAAAACTGCTAGTTTAAATTTTGTTGACTCAGCTTATCGTAGATCCTGTGATACCATTACCTCAATCATGCAAGTTAATCGCGGCTTAGCTAGTTTTATCCCTAATAATACCTATCCTGGACGGATAGAAGATTTTTTACCGTTCATTACAGATATAATAATAATAAACGTGTTCAAGCATGGAGACGCTGTTTACCTACATTAAATACGACAAGGAACGTAGACCTTCAATGGTGACCCCGACATAGACTTTTAGTTTTTTTTAAACCATGTACAGAACCAACATCGTTTATAAACATTATCTTTCTGTGTGTTAATTGGTACGTATGTATAATTATGTATTATTAGTTTTAAAGTATATATTTTACATTTATATAGTCTGTATTTATGGTACACTGGGAAAAAAAAGGGTCGATTTATCGGCTATGCAAGGCCGTGTAAACCCGGTACTGCAGTTGCAGCCGTGTAAACACGGCAAGGGTTACCGTGTGGCGCTAACACGGCTACAGTGGACACACGGTTAAAACCGCACACGGCTAGGATGGTAAGGTTGGATCCGCACACGGTACTGCAGTTGCAGCCGTGTCAACTGGTCGACACGGTTATAATCAGACACGGCTAGATCTGCACACGGTACTGCAATTGCAGCCGTGTCAACTAGTCGACACGGTTCCGATTAGACACGGCTAAATCTGGACACGGTACTGCAGTTGCAGCCGTGTCAACTAGTTGACACGGTTATGATTTAGACACGGCTAAGTATATACGTGGCTGGCGTAACCATGTAATATATGCTGCGTTAACCACGTCAACACGGCTGTCCTAGCCGCTTTCCTACGACCTTGCACAGCTGGCGGAGCCGTGTGACGCGTTTGGAAGAAGCCGTGTAAAGCGGTTGCCTCGACCGCTTCAACACGGCTGTCCTAGCCGCTTTCCTACGACCCTGCACAGCTGGCGGAGCCGTGTAAATCGGCTGCATCAACCGCGTCAACACGGCTGTCCTAGCCGCTTTCCTACGACCCTACACAGCTGGCGGAGCCGTGTGACGCGGTTGAAGAAGCCGTGTAAAGCGGCTCCATCAACCGCGTCACCTACAAACCTACACAGCAGGCGGAGCCGTCTGACGCGGTTAAAAAGCCGTGTAAAGCGGCTGCGTCAGCCGCGTCAACATGGCTGTCCTAGCCGCTTTCCTACAACCCTGAACAACTGACGGAGCCGTGTGACGCGGTTGAAGAAGCCGTGTAAAGCGCCTGCGTCAACCGCGTCAACACGGCTGTCCTACGACCCTGAACAGCTGGCGGAACCATGTGACACGGTTGAAAAAGCCTTGTAAAGCGGCTGCGTTAACCGCGTCAACACGGCTGTCCTAGCCACTTTCCTACGACCCTGCTCAGCTGGCGGAGCCGTGTGACGCGGTTGAAGAAGCCGTGTAAAGCGGCTTTCTCAACCGCGTCACACAGCTTCGCCAGCTGAGCAGGGTCTTAAGAAGGACGTTAGCATATCCGTGTTGACATGGCCAAGGCAGCCGTTTTAATATGGCTCCTTCAAGCAGGTCTACACGGGTATGCCGCAGTGTGTGACGCAGTTAAAGTAGCCGTGTAAAACGACCGCCTCAGCAAAGTCCAACACTTTTTTTGACCCGAATGTTTCAGGTTCGCTATGTAGGACCTGTAATAAACCATTTGAACGATTAAAAATAACGAAAATAACTAAAAAAATACTGCCCTCAAATCTACTGTCTAAATATATTTTTTTAGGATTTGGTGATGGTTAATCTGTTGATTAAAAAATTACTTTAAGAAACAGAATTTTATTCAAAGATTTTTACATCATATAATAAGTAATAATTATACATTTAGTTTTCGTAATTTCTCATATTATAAATTCATAATGATGACTACGTGAAAATGTTAGGAAGTACCGCTTGCGAAGCGACCATGTTGCCTTCCAAGCTGTTTCTAAAATAGATGATGATTCCAGTCCCTGGTACTTGGATATCGTGATAATGTCAGCATTCGCTAGAAAAAAAATATTATTTAGAATGAAATTATTTTAAAAATAATTTACTGCATACTGTATATCACACAGCATGCTGCGACTGATACATGGATGTTAATGAACTCAAGAAAAGTAGGTATACTATGTCCGTCCTCGTGTGTTTATCATTACCAAATTTTATCAAGATTGGTCCGGCTGCTTAGAACAAACAATTCACTGATAGGTAACAAACTGGCAGACAGAGAAGGAGCGGTAGTTTCACATATTTAGCACAGAACATAGGTGTAATCCTCAGAATTCTCCTTATAAAAATGTCTTTGGTATAATCTATAAAAATAACATCAGCGTGATTAGTCACTTACGTTTCTGCACCAGTGTTCCCAATACGTTTTAAATTTGATGCGACGGACGATCTTGGGAATCAGTTCCGATTTGACCCAGACAAAGGCGGCAACGCATTTGCTGTTATAGCATTTTCTGGAAATAAAATTATTTACTTAGTTTAGTTCATTATCCATCGAGCTACAATCCACTCACTGCACTTGTCAAATAAGACCACATCACGGAATAGGTAGATAATAGACCACAGCACGGGCGGCGTGGTCAATCGCTGTTACCCCCGAATACTGAAACGCTTGTTAACTTTGACAACAGTTTAATTCTAATGCTGCCTTTGTCTAGCACTAAGCAAATGACAGAGGCAGCAACAGACTTAATCTGTCGTCAAAGTTAACAAACGTTTCAGTATTCGGGGGTTAGCATCGTAGGGAGGCGGCTAGGACAGCCGTCTGACGCGGTTGAGGAAGCCGTATAAAGTGCCTGCGACTATCGCGTCGACACGGCTATCCTAGCCGCTTTCCTACTGCCCTGCACAGCAACTCGAATGGCAGAGTGCAAAACAACAATTACATTTGCAAAAACGCATAGGTACCTGATGCGCCTAGCTCTTTTTCGTATTTACACGTGGGAACAATATTATTACAAAAGAAAACGGTAGCACGGACAGTTTTTTTTTTGGAATAATATTGTTCCCGCCGAAACACTGATTCATATGCAAAATTTACTCGTAGGTACCAAAAATTTCGGGCATAATCACATGTTCTCACATTCGTTTCTCTCGCGAATCGTTTTGTATCAACTAAAACTCAAAAAAACACTATTTACGCAAGTACCTACTCGAACTGATACTAACCTTTAAATATAGCGATGTATTCTTCCATGCAACAGGATTTATGTAATTTTTCAACAGTAGCTGTAGTATCTTTTTCCTCTTTGATAGCGCCTGACATGTTGAGAGCGTTTGAAGTAGATACAAGCACACCAAACTCAACTCAAAACGAAAACGAATGGCTGGCCGCCCGCGTGCGCGCACTTTTATATATGCGCGGCTGCCAGATATGGCTATCGACATTTCCCCAGGTTCCACAAATATCTGAAGTCATTTACCTAGGAATAATATTTATGCATTTTAGTAAAAATAAGAAATAAGTTTAGTGTTCATCTAGTTTATCACACTAATATTATGATTGCGATAGTTTGTGTAAGCGATAAGTACGTAAGTATGTTTGTTTCCGTTCAACTCTGTAACGGCTGAACGGATTTGAATGAAATTTGGTATAGAGGTAGCTTATTCTCTGGATTAACACAAAGGCTACTTTTTATTCCGGAAAAATATTCGTTTTCTGTAGAATACTGTAAGAATATTTCTGTCATTTATAAATAATATTAAAATACACCATTACTATAGAGATAGACAAGATATATCGAAGTGTGGATGCATTATAATAAAATAATAGTCTTATTTTAAAATGGATTACACAAAAATATTATTCATACTCTTACACATACTTATTAGTAAGACCCTTGACAGATTAACAATAAAGTTAATTGTGTTTTTTATTTAATAAGCTTAAAAAATTGTGTCTTATATAATTTCAAATTCCTTACTTTAGTGGCAAACGGCAAGTCTATTTATGTGGCAATACAGCTTTTATGTTGATTATGCGGGTTTCATGTGTGACACGGCTTTCATAGTCAGGTTTCAGTTAGCACACGGTCTATCGTGTCGTATTTCAAACGGCTCCATCAACCTTGTAGCACTTGTGACACGGCTAACGTAGCCAGGTTTCGTTCAGTACACGGTATCATGTCGTGTCTAGAATGGGTCAGTCAACCATGTTTGTGTGGATTCCATTTGTGAAATGGCTTACGTAGTTAGGTTTTTTAGCACACGGTGTATCGTGTCTTGTCTGAAACCATTAACCACGATTGTGGGGTCCATTTGTGACACGACTATCGTAGTCTGATTTCAGTACACGATCTCTGGTGTTGTGTCGGAAACGGTTCCGGCAACCATATTTGCGAGTTACATTTGTGACACGGCTATCATGGCCAGGGTTCATTTACCACACGGTCTGTTGTGCCGTATCTGAAACGGCTCCGGAAACACGGCACGGCTATCATAAGGTTTTGTTAAGCACACGGTCTGTCGTGCCGTGTCTAAAACGACTCCGTTAACCATGTTTACGGACTCCATTTATGACACGGTTATCATAGCCAGGATTTTTCGTTTTGTTTTATTATTATTTATTCATAACGAAACATAAGTACATACTATTACTACTATAATTATGTCAAACTGCAGTTGTATGTTTGTAGGCAGATGCTTACTCTTAATGTCTACATGCATGTGTTAGCTAAATATAAAAAATAGAGCAGTTAATGTTAAAATAATAGATGAAGGTAATTTTTTAGGTGTAACAATAGATGCTAATTTGAATTGGAAAACACACATCTCTAAAATAAACAATAAAGTAAATTATTATATCCATTCCCTACGTTATGGTGTCATATTTTGGGGCAATTCAGTCGAATTAGGATCGAGATTCATATTACAAAAAAAATGTCTTCGTGCAATATTTAATATGAGTGGTCCTGATTCTCTCCGTAATATATTTACAGTACAGAAGTTCTTAACGCTCACTTGTATATTTATTTACGAGATTTTCCTTATTGTGAAGCATAATCGTAGTGTTTTATTTAACTCCTCAAGCAGAATTGAAGTCGGAAATCCATGTTATCGAGTTTGAATCGTGACATGGCTATCATAGCCAGGTTTTGTTAAGCACACGGTCTGTCGTGCCATGTCTGAAACGGCTCTGGCAACCATGTTTACGAGTTTATTGTTCATTGTGACTTGGCTAACTTAACCAGGTTCCGTTTAGCACACGACCTAACGTGCCGTGTCTTGGACGTTTCCGTCAATTGTTTTCGGGTTCCATTTGCAATACTGCTTTCATAGCCAGGTTTTGTTAAGCACACGGTCTTTCGTGCCGTGTCTGAAACGGCTTTGGAAACCATGTTAGCTAGTCTGAATTGGGACACGGCTATCATAACCAAGTTTTGTTAAGCACACGGTCTATCGTGCCGTGTCTGAAACGGCTCCAGAAACCATAATCGCGAATTTGAATTGTGACACGGCTATCTTAGCCTGGTTTTGTTTAGCACACGGTCTGTCGTGCTGTGTTTGAAACGGCTCAGAAAACCATGTTTGCGAGTTTGTATTGGAACACAGCTATCATAGCCAGGTTTTGTTAAGCACACGGTCTTCCGTGCCGTGTCTGAAACGGTTTCGGAAACCGTGTTTACGAGTTTGAATTGTAACACGGCTATCATAGCCAGGATTTGTTGAGCACACGGTCTGTAGTGCCGTGTCCAGAACGGCTACGTCAACCATGTTTGCGGGTTCCATGTGTGACATGGCTATCGCAGCCTGGTTTAGTTTGACACACGGCCTGTCATGCCGTGTCTGAAACGGCTCTGCCAACCATGTCTGCTAGTATCATTGGGACTTGGCTAACGTAGCCAGCTTTTGCTTAGCACAGGGCCTGTTGTGCCGTGTCTAAAACGGCTCAGCAGAGCGTGTTTGCTTAACACACGGCCCGATGCGCTGTGTATACACCGCTTTTACGACCGTGTTAGAGTGTAGCCGTGCATTTTTGCACGGCTACGGTTTTTACACGGCTGGAAAATTATGAAACACGGTAAACGTGACCGTTTCTACCGGCTAACGAAGCCGTGTAAATGGCTAACATAGCCATGTAAAATCTCTAGCCGTGTACACGGCGCTTCACACGGCTGCCAAACCCGGCTGGCACAGCCATTTACATGGCTACAGAAAATGTAACCGTGTTCGAAAGCCGTGTATTTTTCCCAGTGTATGAATTTTATGTAGGTAGTAGGTTTATGTATGTATTTTCATATTATTATTATTTTTATGTATCTTCACCACCGACCGTAGTTTATAAGTCATAATTCTGTCTATCCAAAGGTTGTCTGGAAGAAATCGCTTTAGGCGATAAGGCCGCCCATTATACTACTACTACTACTATAACAGCCTTTAAACATCCCACTGCTGGGATATCAGCCTACCCTAGCCCATTATACTACAGTTTTTTAAATATTATTATTCATTATTTTTTAAGTTTGTCTTTTTTGGTGTATAATAAAGTTATATTGTATTGTATTGTACAGATAGATAATAATAGATCCCAAACTAACTCGTGATACACGTTTGCGGAATTTATCATGTGTTGTATAATTAATTAAATGTTGGTATAATATTATTGCAGTTCCATAAACTGAACTTTGGACTTTTAAATGGTTCGTTCAATATGCCAATTTGGGGTATAACACTTATGGGGTATTGATTTGTATATTTGACAAAAAAATATACTTTTTTTTAAATGTGGATTGTCTCGGCGCACATTTAATGACACTGTTCTACATTTTTACAAGTAATTCACATTAAAGTGCTAAAAATTAAAGAAATTCTTTCTACAGCTTGTCTTGTTTCCATTCAAAGAACAAGCAAATAACGATGTACGTCGACCGCATATTAATTTGATGAGACGTAATTAGGAGACCACTAATTATATTGTGCAGGGCAGGTCACGTCTTTATTTGTATCCATCTTGTGAAATAGAATGAAATATTCTTAGTAAAATAAAGAACCTTATAGTTCAGTTGAATTTACGTACATAATTATTATGAATTATCATTTTTGAAGAATTAGATTCTAAAAAAAAAACGATTTTTGGAGCTGAAGCGTTCAAGATTTTGGCCGAAATTTATTAAAGAAAAAGAAAATGGTTGAAACTGAAAATTATTCAAGCAAAACCAGCTTATTGACCTAGCAAAGCGAAGGAAGTGTATGGGAACAGGAGTCCCCAGGTATCACAAGCTGAGATTCAGTGTCGTCTCTAAAACTTCCAGATTTTATAATCTCAACTCTCAACGCTAATACCTTTCGAGATATTCACGGTGGCTAGCGTGCGAGATACGTCGAGTGGTTGGAGGCAATCGAGACGAGAGACAGTCGAGATTTGTATTTCGAAATCGTCATATCTCTGAAAAGCGGTCGGTATTTGTAATTTTGTTTGTATATTTCTGTTTCTGTGTAAACAGAGTATTCGCAAAGAGTATTACCAGAGTTTCGAACTTTGGAATTCTAGAGTAAGTAATTGTCTTTTTTTAGTTCTTTTAAAAAAATAATTGAAGGAAGCATATTTTTTTTAATTTAGTTTATATATTATTTTATTTTTATTGACTTCTAGAGCGCCATCTGTACTCCACGGTTAAAGGCTTTTACTTTTCATACCTGCAGCGTAGTTCGCTGTTTCACCACTGATCAAGGTTTCAAACCTGCCACCTGGCGTGTGGTTAAAACATTACATTGTTAGGCTTCGTCTCAACAATAGAAGAGGCACCACCTCTCTTACGAATTTGGAACTCGTAGGATAGAATGCATCTACATGCAAAAAAAGTTAAGGAGGCAATCTAGACCTTCTTTAGTACCTGCATAATGTTTGTATGTATATAATATATATTTAATTTAAATTTACATACCTAGTTCTTCACGGTGTAGATGTCATATTTAAAAAAAGCATCGAAATCGGACAACATTTAGATTGGCGCTTTTTTGTTAGGACAAGACTGCGATATACTATTTTTAACTAAGGATTTCACAAAAATAAATCCAATCTGTTGCGATTATTACTTAAGTATAGTTAAATATCTACTTGTATACTCCTTGGTAGGTATCCTGTAATATTGTGTGGTTTTAACATTGTATAGTATATTTTAGGTTAATGTGAATTTGGCGAAAGAAGTTCAGCCTTTCAGGAACCCTATTCCTGTGCGCTCGAGATTATCTCGGTCACTGTCTCTCTAATTTAGAATTTAATGGGAGTGAGAGTGACCGAGATAAAATGTCATTTCTCCGAATAGGGGCCCAGAAGGCAAATTGAGCTGTCGCTGATCGGTAATGATGACTACCCTGAATTTACTTACCATAAAAATGATGTAAACAATAATAATTATACTACATCGCTAACTGAGGTCTTTAATTACGTCTAGTCACTGCAACGAGCTTGCCAAAAGTCCAACACCCCCAATGTTTACATACTAAAATAACTCTCGAGACCTAAATTGAACGCCGTAATTTTACATTCTTCAATACACAAACGCGTAGATATCAAAGGCAGGTTGAATCAAATTGGTCGAATTGTCGGAAAAATTGTTTTCAGAGCTCGAAAAAGAGTCGCCATCGCTACATCGACTTTTCTTTTGATATCATAAATCTAAGTAATTACTTCCTTTCTTTCCGAAGAAAACCGACGAAAAAGTGACTTTCGCACGAAAATGGAATGTTGGCTCTTTGCCAAGATTCGGCTATGTCTGCATTACAAAGCTTGCGTCTTCGGAAATCATAGCATGTACAACTTTAAATTAGATTATTTGTATTGCATTCAGCGCCTGTCAACAAACAGAGCATTGCTCAGTCTTGCTTAGCAGTGTAAACGAAATCGAGGCACAAAAAAAACTTAGCAAAATTGTTAAAAATAATTTGTAAAAATAATAATTGTTAAATTTTAAAAATATATTTTTAATAATTTACGCAAAGCGGGACCTATGAAATTAATGATTTATCTATCTAGATAAATGGGTTTGAAAAATCGCGTGACAATGTAGGTACGCGCCGCCGATGGAGTTTTGTGGCGCCAACGTGATGAAAATCCATGTCGCCGCTTTGTATAATTATTGACCGAGCGAAGCGAAAGTCTCAGAGTTTACTGGGATAAATCGGCATTTGTATGTATGTTTGTATATTTGTCCGACGATAACTTGCGAACCATTGATCCGATCTTCATGAAATTTTGTAGGCAAGTACCTAGTTCATTTCAATACAATTTTTAAGTTCGAATATGAGCTGAATCGGTCCGGGGGTTGTGAAGATATAGGGGTCGCGAGGTCTCAGTTCGGTGAGAACTACTAGTAATTTTCAAGACTTATGTTCTTGCTAGTGATAATGTATAATAACGGTGAATTACTTTTCATTAAGTGTTTGTCAATGTGCATGAGTGTGTAAAAGTTTTATAGTGGTGAATCTTGTTTTTTCGTGTCTTTTCAAGTCTGTATAAAGCTTCTATAGTAGAATAGCTTACTATGTAATTACACCACTTAACTGAAGCCTGACTTGGATTGGATAGTGACTGTAAAGTATTGACTAAGACAATGGCTGAGACTGGTTTTCATTGTAAAACACTTACTTAGGTCTGCTTAATTTGAAAAATGACAAAACTTGACACTGCTTAAAATACACTATAATATTAGTGTAGAGCCAAAATAAAAAAGAATGAAATAAAAAAAGTGCCACTATGATTTTGTTTTTGCATTTTCTATAATTTCTATACAAAACGAAATTTGACAGTTCCTCTCTTTCCCTCTTTATTTATATCTTTATAAAAAGAGACGCCGATAATTATCCTGTCAGATTGGTTAGTGGGTGGTTTTGAGTGGTTTATATCGAATCGACGCCATGGTCACATACCTAAACGATTTTTTTTTTTAAATATTCACATCGAAATGGGTGTGTGTTTTACGACGACGTGATGACGTCTACGACAACGTGACGTGTAAGAACACATTTTGATGCTGATACATTTAGTCCTCCATTATCATTGTAAATTAGCTAGATATTTTAAATACTTCTTTTTTTTAATACAAATGTGTGACGAAAGCACTGACAGTAAGCCTGATGGAAAGCACCAACAAGTCTACTAAAGTGCTGGTGGTGATAGTAGCTGACAATCGATTTTTAACTTTATATGTAGCGATAAACCTAATAAATTTCTTAAACTGTGGTCACACTACACGGCGCTAATTGCTCCGCCGCCAGAGGTCAAGGCCAAACAGTTAGCTGTAACATTGACGCCCAGTGCATCGACCCGCTATAAAACTGGATATAAAATGTATCATCAGATTTGCATCTAGTAGTGATTAAATTAAATTGGCGACATTTTTCTTCTAGTGTTAGGTTAAAAACAGAAACACATGATCTGGTACATGCGCACTGGCGTCGCCGCAAGTCAATATCCTCCCACCCTAGCGCCGACGCGCCGCCATGACGCTCGTGTCGCATACCCAGTGGGAGTGTCACTTATTTCCCTTTTCTCAGTTTTTAAGTCGTGACCTTATTCTACATAAAATTTAAAATATGGGCAAATATTATAGCTATGTAAAATGCGGTGATGCTACAGATTGAAGTCATATTCAAAATCATATTGTTGGTTACTTCAATCTTACTTTCTTTATTACCTATATGAGAGGAAACACTGAAATTTTATTGATTTCTTAAATTATATCAGCAATCTTCATCTCATGAAAGTTTTATATTCTATGACATCTTGACCACACGTCACAAAGAAAAAATGTGTCGGTGACTTAGTTGCATGGTTTTGCTCGGAGGCTTCATTTAGTTGTGAGTGCGTCCGCTAGAGTGGCGGCGATCTCGCACCAGCTGGTTGTTGGTTTGACAGTACCCGGCGCGCGACGACCGGTCCGCCCGTCCCGCTGCCGGCCGGCGCATTCTTTGCTCACGTGTGCATTGCACTCCTTAACCTCTACCAAAAACAACAACTTCAACCACTTAAGTTTCTTACACCCAATCGGCGAACTATGACCCTCCAATAAAACTGTAGAGCTTTGTGATCAAGTAATGCTGATTCGTTTTTGTTTCTCGTGTGAAAAGTAATCGCCGTATTGTGCGTGCGTGAACCGTTTTGTGGTATTTTTGTTACGTCCGCGTTTTTTGATTTGGACCACTGTGCAGAGGATTTGATTTGCTGAAGACCAGGCGAGAACTTAGTAAGTGAACTGTGTATCCTTTCCAATGTGCTTGATTTCATTTGTTGATATACTAAGTACAGTTTATTTTATTCTGTCAGGTTAGAACCGATGGAAATGAGTGGGTACGTGTTAAGACGAATTCTACAGCCTCCAAGAATCGATAAAATTAAATGTGAAATTAGTAATAACCTTGACGAGCACATTCATAGCTTTTTGCTCGACTTATACCTGCGGCCGTCTACGGGTTAAATCCTTTTTTAAGATTCCTTCTCCACACCCACACATTCAAAGACAGGACAACGATGTTAGAAATCTACGAAGATTTAATCTGAGAATGATCTTGTTTTTTTAGTTTTTTTTTCTTTTCTTTTTCCTTTAGGGTTCCCGCCTGTCATTAAAACACAAACGAGGTACCTAGGTACTTTTAGAATGTATAATTTAGGGTATGGCAGCATCGCGTTTGACCACAGCTCAGTGATGACGCATGACGGTGTGGTCGAAAATATTACCTAGTGAGTAATCCGATCCTGGTGCTGGGCCTGTCAAGGTTCTCTGTGGGGAACCAGATAAAATTAAAAAAAAAACTTGCTAATGTAATTAAAACTGTGCACCTACTCGTATTATGGTAACAACTTTGTAGGTACGTAGGTACAACACAAAAAACAAAAACAAATCAATAAACAAATTAGAATCGAAATCGAATCCATTTAGAATTCTAAACAAATTCCTATTCTCTATGCTAATACGTACCTAAACCAAAAGCTCATATTTTTTAGGCTAAAAAAATTGTAGCCTTTTTGAATTAGACCTACACTAATTACCTACTTCATGAATTTAGCTTGCCTTTAAAATTAAGAATTATGGTAAAGCAATAAACAAGTACATATAAGCTTCATTTATTTTAATAATATCCTAACTAATATTATGAATGCCAAAGTAATTGTCTCTCGGTCAGGGTGTTTGTCGCGTTATCACGGCTAAACAGCTGAACGGACTTTTTTTTTTCTGTAGCTCTACACGAACGAAGTCGCGGGTATCAACTAGTACTTTATAAATATAATTTATATACACCTATCTGTGTTTATACAGGCTGGTCCAAATGGTGACTTAAAACTTGGAAAATCCATAAGAAATTAAAATAAAACAACTCCTATACTACGAAAAATCGTAGAACATACTTGGGGTATTTTCGTGAACCTAAGGTTTTCGGATTGACGTCACCGTTTGAACCATTCTGTATAATAAACTTCGGTAGACAAGATAGGTATTATGGTAATTCCTAATCGCAAATTTATGAAAATTAGTGTGACCCACAGAATTCTCCTTATAAATTATGTCTTTGGTGTGACCATAGCGCTGTTTCTTAGCAGCAAAACAAGAAGTGAATTTTCGTTCAATAATCTCGACTGCAGAACAAAATTATTTAGGTACCGCCCTATTGTCGGGGCGTGAAGTGTAAAATTGCAATGTTTCGGTTTGATTTCTGTAAATTTCAGAGCCAAGAGCATACTAATTTGTAGATGTTTAGTTGCTATGTCAGTACAACTTACCATAACAATCACGGAAAAACCTTGAATTTACAATGCTTAGATATTGCCTATTTTTAAACAATCACTGAATTGAAAAGCAATGTTGTCGATTATTTTCCCTCACTCACCGAACTAATTTGAGTGTACTAAAATTATCTGAATCTCTTTCTATTTTAATATGTGGGGAAAAGATAACTGTCAAATTTAGTTGATTGAATAAGTGAAGCGATCGAAGCAATCGAAGTCTCTGCAAGAACTGACAAAATTTACTTCCATCTGTCCATAATTATGTTGGTAAATAGTCCTTCGCGTACAGGTCGTATTTTCAAAGAATATACAGGTATAGGTTCTACGATTTCATAGATTTTTTGTCGTCGGCCACTTTGATAGTTTTTTTTTTTTTTTTTCCTGTAACGTAAAACTTCCCCAGTTTGCTGCAGCGCCATTTATTCATATTCATATTCTTTATTTGCCACTAAGTGTACAAAGGTCTTATTATAATATAATATATACTTTAAGACTTAGTCGCTCATTTCAGGCATTGCAAAATTACGAGGACGCTACATTTCAAAGTTTTAATAGTATAGATTTACCGGCCGTATTATTAATTACTTGGATTAAATTTTTGGTATTAAATTCTAAACCAGAATTTCGAATATTAGCAAAAGAAATAGTCAAGAAATTGTCAAGATATGGTAGTGACGAGAAATTGAGATTGCACAAAAGTTTGTGGGCTCGCGAAGTCTGCTATTCGCAGAACAGCAAATGGGACTTCAGAATCGACACTAGTTGGTTGCAGTTAAGTATGACCCATTCTTCTTCTTTGAATTCCTCTTCTGTTAGAGGTTGGTTTTAAGTGGCCGTGTTCGTTCTCTTTGGCTCGCATACTATATTTATACATAAATACAATTACCGGGAGGAGAAAGGAGCCTCACCCTTCCTTTGTTCGGTAGTGGACGTCATCTGACTGATGGTGATGATGATGTCCTACTTTTTTATCGAAGGCTCTCTAATCGGAAATGAGAATAACTTATTAGTTGGGCACCCTTTTCAAAGTGATTCCAGAATAACGTAGTAAGAAGTAGAAAGAATGTACATACATAATGTATTGAATTCGGATTCTTACTTTCTCGGCCGTCATATTTATTTTTCGCTTTTCTCCCTAAAGCATATTCTTTGGTATTTACGATCATGTAGTGTTCTTATTTCCACTCCCCCATATTCCAAAAAGGTGCGAGTATGCCCAAAACAGCTATCAATTCGGCGGTTCTTCCACAACTCGAATAAATTCTCTCTGACAGCGCCCGGACTGATCGTTTCCCGACCCAATAGATTTCCGGGAAAACTAAAAATATTGCCCGATTCTGTGCCCGAAAGAATCAATGAAACTTCAAGAAGCGTAGGTTGGTACACGTTAATGTTGAAAGGATTACAAATTACAAGCTAGAATTTAATATATATTATTCAACATATCTATAGGTTTTTTGTACAGGTAGAACTCTTTTGCTGAGTCAGCCTGGGGAAGTTCAACCAACAAGGAATAGTGTGCAAACTTTCCTGAGCAAAAGAGAATGTTATTAGATATAATATATGTTATATCTAACAACATATATTATATGTTATTAGATTTAACATATAATATCTCAGGATGTCGAGCGCTGTGCATTGCCGAGCATGGTTTTAAACTGTTGAAGTTCAACCTTCGGCACTGAACTGTTATTGGCAAGCTTGACGCTTAACATCAGACGAGTGACTTGCTTGGTTCGTATGCCTGTATCATAAAAGCCTAACGCGATTTTTAGTGGACCAAGTAACATCTCATAGATCAATAAAGGAAAATAATAATTATGGTTTCATTTACGAAGAGTATTATATAATATGAAATTAAGAGCGTCCAAGTTCAAGGTGAGGCTTTAGGATGAATAAAAAATTAACTGGAGCCATCAGTTTAGTTGAGAGTAGATATTTTTTAAATTTTATGATGGGTTAATAAGATGAAACTTCATAGGGTGACGACGGAGGATCCGTTTTCAATTTATAAAATGTGCGCCGGCGACAGCATTGCGCCTGGGAGACAATATAAACAGTCTTCTGTATACGTAGCTAGGACTCCAGTAGACTCCGCTTGAAGAGTACCAGAATTTTGCTTGTTATTCAGCTTCCAAGCATTAATATGCAGACATTACTGTGTTCGGGCATTACTTGTATCAAAATTACTGGGCAAAAACAGTTTAGAACAGTCTAAATTCAAAATACCGGATAGCACTGAAATGTAATGGACAAGCGTAACGCTCACAATCAGGCTAGCGACTGCCTCGTCTGGTTACATCGGGACTCAGTTACATTTAAAAACTCTAATGCTCTAAATGAAATTTGCTGACTTACTTATAAAATATGCTAATTCTATCACTTGCTAGTGTACCAAGTACATTACTGCATACTCGTTTTATTGTTTAATGTACGAGGAGTCGCTGCAACATTACCGTGTCAATCTCTTGATACCATGGAGCAAGTCGGTACCGGCCCGAACGGGATCGGCCGGAGGCCTGTGTTGCTCTAAGCTTGAGATCCATCAGCAGACGCAAAAGTGCATGCATTAACAAGGTAATCTGTTCCTATTTTAGCCATCTCATTTCTTCAGATCAAAGCCATTAAGAAAGTAAAAATAGGGTCGACCAATATAATCCAAGCCATATCGTCAAAGTTAAGAATGTTCAACGTACTATTAGTACTATCTTAAGAGGTCAGGCGGCACTGGCCCGTGTCCTTTGACCTGCTAAATCCTATTATATATCAGCGTCGTTTAGCAGGCCTGCCCGCTCGACCGTGCGCACAAAGAGTTTTAAAACTACAGACATACTTGCAGCATAAATATCAGCTAACTTTCAAAATTTATGGGAAGTTGTGAGAGAAATGTGCAGGAAGTACATGATGCGTATGCGATATATCTCTTAGCAAACTATTATCGCGTTATTCATGTCTTTATCTTTATTATGTTGTTGTTTTTGTGTGTATTGAGAGTGTAGTGCTAGCCTAGCACCTAGTGGATTCAGGTGTGGTCTGGGCTATAGATAAATGAAACTCCTGACGATACGAGCCATGTCCAGGATGACTGGCTCCTGCTTCTGGCCCTTGACACAGCAGGAGACTATTATGGTTGGAGCGCAAGGTTTAAAAAAAATAACTGAGTGACCAGACTAGCAAGTAGCTCGCCTGATGGTAAACGACACGCTTGCCCATAACAGTTCAATGCCATCCAAAATTTGGAAAAAACAAAACACTGCGTGGCACTATCCTGCGCTCGTCACTCTGAGATATTAGATGTTAAATCTCTTTACGCTTAGTAATTACACTGCAAACACTGCCCTTCAATCTGGAACAAAGGCAATAGTATGGTACTTCTCTAGGCGGAATTTTCGAAAGAGTCCTATCACTACTTTGGTTGGTTCTTCAGCGGAAATTGGTTTAAATGAAGTAGGTAGATACTGATACTTTACAGAAAAGATTTCTTTACCGAATATCCCTGCCTTGTTGCTCTACAGCTTTGTCACATTCCAGAAAAAGGAATCGATATCAATTTAAGCAATTTACCTAATTCTAAAACTCCTACCAATGACAATTATTTCGACTTTGTGTAAGTAAGCTTACAATCGAATAGGCGGGGCAGTGGTCACTTGTGGTCAAACAGGATCGCCTATTGATTTCCGACAGCCGTGGGTGCAAGCGCCGTCAAACCTGGCCCCCAAGTTTGGAAGAGTGCAACCAACTTAAAATGTCGAGGTAAACATCGTATAATCTCAACAAAAGAAACTGCAAGGCGTAGAACATCTATAGTTCCACCATTTGGCCGACTTACTGATAAATTGGTCGCTCTGTAGTGCTTACTGGCTTGTAGCGGAGGCGTCGATAGTTGAAGTATTTTTACGAGTATAGCTTGGATAAATATACTGGGGACTGTGGGGACGATATAATTATGTTGTCTGAAGAAGTGGTCGAAAACATCTCTAGTTTTATCAGTAGCTATTTACTCACTTAAGTTGATACAGTCTTAACTTTAAGATATGTGTCGCTTCTTTGTCGCTGTTATTATATACTAGCAGAGTTATTTTAGTTTGTGTGTTATTTTATGTGACACATAAAATAACACACAAACACCCAAAAAACATTATCGGCAGTCCGGTAAAAACACGTTGTACTTATAGCCCAACACTCACAGTCCAACTTGTTATATATTTTTAACCATTTGCTTTGTCAGTTCCGCTCAACTGAGGAGAAAAGGCGCTTCCTTGGTGCTGCGTTAAATATTCCATACATGAAGTTTCTTAATAAAGGTTGTTAAGGCGAGTTGAAAGACAAGTTATAATACTCGGTTCTTACCTAACTAAACTTTAAGAACCCGTTTCAAACTTAGTTGCAGAACGATATAAAATATATGACGTCTTAAAGACATGATAATACGTTGACTTTTCCAGCCGGGGAAGTGCAACAACCTGCGCCAGCTTCTCAATCTGGAAGCAGGAGTGTGGAAATATAACTATCGATTGTTCTTCCACGTACCTGTAGCATGTGGAATGGCTTACCCCATTCAGTTTTTCCACCGAAATATGATCTTGGCTGCTTCAAACGAAGGGTGAATAGAGTCCTCAAAGGTAGGCAGCGCACTTTCAATGCCTCTAGTATTGGATGTATCCATAGGCGGCGGTGACCACTTACCATCAGGAGGCCCGTCGCTTGTTTGCCACCAACAACATAAAAAAAAAAAAAAAAAAAAAAAAAAAACCGTGATCCGGATTTAAGAGCAATATTTTCTTGAAGTTACTAGATATTGGCCTGATTCAGCTATCTCGTTTGCACTTTTGAACCATTTTCTTTTTCTTTTTTTTACAAAGAAGAGCTTAAAAAAGCTATAACAGAATATCTTAAAAATTACAATACATTACATTATCAGCCAGAAGACGTCTACTGCTAAACATAGGCCTACCTCTTACACCGCCACACCGACCGACAATGTGCCAATGTCAATATGCAATGACAATGAGTGTGCGTGTGTGTGTATGCGTGTGAGTGTGTGTGTGTGTATGTGTGGGTGTGGGTGTGTTGTGTGTGTGTGTCTGTGTCAATGTGGTCTTATGAATACCATTGCCAATATTTTAAAGCAATTTTCATGTTATTATTATGTTACCAAAATAAGAATTTTGGTGAAGGAGAATGAAAAAAACTCGAAAAGGTTGTTTTTTTTATTTCTTCTTCGCCAAAGTAAGAAATAATAACATGAAAATTGCTATGCAACATTGGCTTGTAATAATTAATAACTAATAATTAATATTAAATATATATTATATTAATATTAATTATTGGTATTATTAATAGACTAATAACAGGCTATGTATTTGCTTAAAGTTCCCACTTGGTAGTTTTTTATCATCAAAAATGTTGAAAACGTGAGAATGAGCTAGCTTGGCCCGGTAGCGCGGCTAACGTGAATGAAAATCCTATATTTTTTCTAGCTGTTAATTCACAAGTTATTAATTGGAGTTGTGATAATGATGGTTTTTTTTCGCAATTGACTGGAGATGTCAGCGATCTTCCGCTAGCGAGCAGACATAGTATATGATTGAAGGATGGTTGACAACCCACTTGGTTTATTGGAAACGCGTCTGCCTTACGAACAAAAGGCTCGATGCTCGGCCGAGCAACTGTTTTAATGAAAATAAAACCTGTTTTATGAAAATCGATTTGTGTACTAAGCATAAAAATTAAAGGCTGACTGCCCCGGTGGCTCAGTTGGTATTGAACCTACCTTCTGTGTTTAGGGGCGTGGGTTTGATTCCCATCTAGGACAAACATTTATGTGATGAATATTTGTGTTGTTCTATGTCTGGGTGTTAATATCTATATAAGTATGTATTTAAAAATATCTATGTACGTATATCAGTCTCTGGCAGCCATATTACAAGCTTTGCTTAGTTTGGGGTCAGATGACCGTGTGTGCAAAAATGTCCCACATATTTATCTCGGGAGTCTTCGAAAATCTACTTCTAGAGAGCTGGCTGGGTGCTTCATTTAATTAGCCTATGCGAGCAAAGCCGTGCGGCCAAGCTAGTGTTTATAGTAAAACTTGAAGTCTTATACACTGAAGTGGGACAGAGAATTTAAAGAAAGTTGATAAAGCAGCTGGTCGGAGTCTGAACCGATTGACGTCAGAAGTAGAACGCCGATTGTTTTCCACTATTGAAAAGTTTTGATGTTTCTCGTACAGACAATGCTTTTCTCTCACCGACACATTTTTTTTTACCCGACTGCCCAAGAAGAACGGCATTTGTTTGTGTGTTCCTGTATTACCTCCTGACGGGTTTCGATGAGAGAGGTGTCCTTGGATTCCTCTTCACGTACCTACTAACGGAGTGTCATAATTATGCTATATTTTGCAGTTGTTTTTTTTGTACTTTAATAACTAAATAACTTGTTAGAAATAGCATTTCATGTCATAGAGCATTTTGCTTATACAAGGATCATTATCAGCCCACATCAATTCAGTAGTCATAGCGAAGCTTGACTAGATATCCCCAACAGATAACCGATGCTAAGCAGTGGACGACACGTCCCGTCTTAGGATGCGTGACCGTTAGCAAAAATATTATTACAACTGAGCCATGCCATGCACGTTAAATTGTAGATTTTTGTTTAGCCCATAACAACAATTACTAAGCCATGCGAGTGGCCTTTAGGTGGCTTAAAACCTTTGAGAACTTTGAAATCAAGGGTAGCAACTCGACCTTAACGAATAAATCGATTTAAATTTTATTTTTTAATTTAAATTTAATAAGCCGATTTTCGGCTTCGGATTGCCCTCCATGTATCGTCATTCCATTGAATTGCAGGGCGTCCTTGGCTACCTTTGTCGCTGTACAATAATACAAATGAACTGCAACGTGAACTTAAGAGTCCTTTTAAATAAAAAATATAGAAAAATATATAAATATCTATATCGTAAAAATAACAACAAAACGCGACTTCAAATGCCAATGTTCTATGGCTTGAACATAAATACGAATCTAATAAGAAAGTGAGTTGATTCAAGAAAATGACATCATGGGATGAGATCTATTGGGATGAAGACGGAACAAGCCACAGACATCTCACACTTCGAAAATGCCAAACGTTTTGACTAAAGAGATAATTTATAAACAATAAAAAAGTAATACATACAATACTAGCGGTAACAACCAGCTTCGCACGGGCTAATCTAGAAAAAAATAAATTGAACCATACGTAAAAAAATATCTAAGTGATGGTGGTAACCGCATCAAAATCTATTGCGTGGTGCAGGAGTTAGTGGATATACAGACAAACGCGGAAAGCGACTTCATTTTATACTATGTGGAGAAGATACATACGCCCAACGCAGTCCTTCAGGCTTTCCTTTAAACAATTGTTTTTACAAACACAACACAGTCAAAACATTGAATCAAAGGGCCTTCTTATTCTATTTCCATTATTCAAAATTCAATCTCTGCGTATTTCTAGAAGTTCAGAACTTGAAATATCATTCGATTTCCTTTTGAACAGCCTTCGGAGCTCAAAGTTATTGAAACATTAATTCTAGGGGCATAAGTTACAGACGCTGTATTAGGTACGTTACATTTCAACAAAGGACTTTTGGTCTTAGGAATTATTATTAATATAACCAAGTCGTTTATAAAGTTTGTTGTAAGATAGAAGTTTCCTAATTGTTTATGAGGTTTCTTCGTGGAATTTTTTCTCCTTATAGCGTGATGAGAGGGCTGTTTTTTTTTTTTATCCAACTTAATCTCAGACACGAAGACGAATCTTAATGATACTTCACATTTCAAAATATGTCGAGCCGCTTAGTCTACATGACTTCACATATGATCACATACACATACATACACCCGAAAAACACTTCCCATTTGGGCAGTCGGCATAATCCTTAACAGTATCCTGCACAAAGTAATAGGAACATTGTATCCTGTATCCAGTCGACCCATCTGACTATCTGCCGTCCATCGGCAACTAGGCTACCGATCGGGCGATACCGTACGATAAAATCGAGATCATTCCGAGAACTTGAATTCGTTCCAAATACGTTCCGGACAAAGTTCTTTAATTTTGGCGGGCGGTAGAACACGAAAACAATCAGACTTAACAGAAATTTGTCTATCAAATTTTTTTAAGTGTAAGTACTCATTAAAAGTCGATGAAAAACATTACAACATAAATTAGTAGATTACAACATTAAGAGGTTATTTCGAGAGAAAGATGGCGCTATACACTTTCGCGCGCAGATGAAAAGAGATGGCTTTAGCGCGCGCTAGTCAAAATACCAGATAATTGCTAATTACATCTAAACCAAGAAATCAATCGATATTTTGTTTCATGGAAACCTAGATATTATTATTACCTCACTATTAGTGTAATAATCACTTAAAATATACACTCCGGGGTTCCGAGCCTTGGTGATGAGCCCACCAAATGATGAGCAGTTCCTCGTTTGAAGTAATATACGTCAGCTGGTAAGTACTAAGGCACAAACGCGGTGCATGTACATGACACGAAGTTGTCAGTCACGTCGTGTAACATCGAAGGCCGTGTGTCATCGACAGATTGTCACATCGTCACGTCTTCCTAAATCGAAAGATTTGGAAATGGTGTTTTGGCGCCAACGTGGAAAAATCATGTCGCCGCTACTATTTGCAAAACTTGTATACTTTCGAGGGTTAATAATGCATATTAATAGTGGATTATCCATGACTTTACTAGGACACGACCGTGAGTTACTTTCCTGGGCTTAAAATATGATTGAAATTTATAATTGAAAAATCTTGCAGAAAACACTGGCTAAATATACTATGTGTGGAGCAAAAATATTAAATAAAATTAAAGATTGGGAAACATTGGCAAGCGGTGCCCATCAATTACACTATGCAGGTCCAGTAAACATCAGAGTGCCTAGTGAGAATTTTTACAAATGTGTTTACTTCATGACGTTAACGTTAACAATAATTTGTTTGAAATAAGAGCAGCGCCGTCTAGAATCATCTATAATCGTCTAGCGTCATCTAGAAGGCACTGCTCTTACTTCATACAAATCATAACGTAAACGTCATCGATTAATTAAACGCATTTGGAAAAACTCGCACTAGGCACTCAGTATTCTAAGACATCAGTTATAAGATATTCAGGGTGGTACAAATAAAATAAAATGGAGTACAGTCCTTATTCAGCTTTATTCTTCACAAAGTCACTTGTTACACCGTCTTGCTTGTTAGTTCGAACGAGACTGCCCGTTTTTCATCACTTGAACGCAATCATCTTACTTCTAGTACCAAACGAGTCGTTTCGTTATTTTTAATGTTAACATTTTTATGACATATTGAACAAAATTGTAAAAGTATATTTTATACAATTCTAAAAGATTTATATGAAATTTAAATATACCATTGAAAAATATCCGACGATTTATAATTAATTAGTATTTAAGCTATTTTAGCAAACGACTGAACATGACTAACTAGTCATGTTCGTTCCTGTTTAAACAGATTTTAAATTTATGAAGTCAGTTAAAATACCTTTAAACTGTATCAAATTCCAATATAAGAGAATCAATTGATACTTTATTATCTGTGAAATTAATTAAATTACTTAAGATTCTAACATTCGGCCTTTCCTGACCCTAAGTTTGTCCTCAAACTTAACGTAAACATATGGCTTAAATTTATTCATGTTTCCTTTTCGAACTAAATATCACTGGATCTGTCAACAGCAAATATTTAGCTCCACTTATCAATTCGAGGCAAAATACCGCTGGATCTGTCAACAACAAGTATTTTAACTCTACTTATCAATTTTAGAAAAAATACCGTTGGATCTATCAACAACAAGTATTTTAACTTCACTTATCAATTTTAGGAAAAATACCGCTGGATCTATCAACAACAAGTATTTTCCTTCAACTTCAATCATAATCGTTACTCTCTCTAGTTCAACATATGGAAAAAATAAAATATCGCTGGATCTATCAACAACAAATATTTTACTATCCATTTCTTCAATGATCCACATTCATATCTTAACTAGGTTGAAAAACAACCCCTTGCCTTGATAAAATACAATTGGATCTATCAACAATAAATATTTTATCAGCAATCTCATGTTACACTTTCCACGTTCCTTAAATCAATAAATAGTAAAATTGAAACTAAGCACTTCATAGTAGTCCTTATTTTCAATTCAGGTCAATAAAATACCGCTGGTTCTGTCAACAGCATGTATATTATCCACCTATATTATTAATACAATTATGTAATATATCAGATCAGATTTTATCATTCCTCGTTTGTTATCATTTCATAGTAATTCGCACAGTAATCTGTTTCTATATATGTATGTATTTAAGTATATCAACAATTAAGTATATTATATTCGATTTCTTATCATATTTATCTATTTATTTTTACATTAATTAGGACTACTTATCCTTATATAACAATATATATTATCTACAGAAAAATCAGCCTCAATGATCTTCAATGTCCGTGGCACTGCTGCCACTTTCATTATCAGATACAATATTGTCATCAAAAGTACATATCCAAGGCTTAATGCGATCTGCTGCCCAGACATTACAATAGTTTTTCTGTGTTATTTTAGTGCCCGGTATGCTTGAAACTTCATATCGATCATTTTCTAGAACCCTAGTAACTCTAAAAGGACCAGTAAACTTAGGAAGCAATTTCTTACTCTTACCATCATTATTTGGGACGGGCTTCAAAATTTTTACTAAATCACCTAATTTGTAAATTTTTGCTTTAATTTTCGTCTTATCATACCTATCTTTTTGTCGTTGTTGATCTTTTTCTACATGGTCTCTTATCTCTGCTCTTAAGTCTGTCAGTAGTCCTGTTTGACGCGTTTCCGTTAAGATTGATCTAAAAATATTATCTCCTTTACTAACCATTTGTATACCAAAGAGTGCTTCGGATGGAGTTTTTCCTATGCCTTTATTTATTGTATTATTTAGTCCCCACTGTAACTTTCCTAATCCCTGATCCCAATGTTTTTCACCTAATTTGTCAGTATATGCGGTTAGAGCATCTAATACGGTTCTGTTATACCTCTCCACCTGACCATTGGCCCGTGGAGATGCAACAGCATTAAGGATATGATTTATTTTAGAGTCTTGACAGAAATTTTTGAACTCGTTCGATGTAAACGATGAGCCTTGATCGGATATTAATCTATCGGGGTAGCCAAACGTGTTAAATGTATTTTCCAAAGCACTAATGGTAGGAGCAGATTTCAAAGTTCTTAGCGGTGTTAAAATGCAAAACTTAGTGAAGCCATCTACCAAGACGAGAAGGTAAGATTTGCCTTTAGCACTTTTGATAAAAGGCCCCAAGTGGTCAATGTGAATGGTATCAAAGGGCTTATCAACTTTGTGTATCGGGTGTAGAAGCCCTTCCTTAGGACCTGCTGGCTCTTTGCTGTACGCACATTCTAAGCATGAGCGTACATACTTTTTAATAAAACGTTTCATTTTTGGGAACCAAAAATCTTTACTAATTTTGTCAAATGTTTTTTCGACGCTAAAATGACCTATATCGTCATGATTTAGTTTGCATAGCTGAAAACGAGCTATTTTAGGTACCATCCACTTAAGTTCCTCTCCTACTTTTCGAAACAATTTATTATTTTTAATAGCATAATTTTTCTTGACATCGGAATATTCAGTATCTTCTAAAATTTTACGGATTCTCTGTGATTCAGAATCATTTAATTGTAAAGCAAGAAGCCAGTCCTCTTGAGTGATTCGTAGAATAGACGGTATAGTGTCCTGACCAATATCAGATTCATTAGGCAAAGGATTCCTACTTAATGCGTCTACGTGAGACATTGCATGACCTGGCTTGTACTGAATTTCAAAATCAAACTCTTGAATTGCTATCCACCAACGTGCAATGCGTGGTATTAAATCGCGTTTGGTAAATGTGCACCTCAGAGCAGAATAGTCAGTCGTTAAAGTAAACATTACTCCTAGTAAATAAACTCGAAATCGTTGTAGTGAAGCTACAACAGCCAACGTTTCTAGTTCATACGAGTGATAATTTTGTTCGTCTAAAGTAGTTTTACGACTGAAATATGCTATAGGCTTCATTTCACCAGTATTTCTTTTTTGTAACAATATACCAGCTAATCCGTGTTTACTGGCGTCTGTGTGCACGTATGTCTCATTATGGGGATCATAAATACCTAACACAGGTCTTTGTATTAATGCTTCTTTCAGCTTTTGAAATGAATCCTCTTGATCAGTACCCCAACGCCACGCAATATCTTTTCTAGTCAAATCAGTAAGTGGTCGCGCCATTATAGCAAAATTCCGTATAAATTTTCTAAAATAGCTGGCTAACCCAATAAATTGCCTGATCTCGTGTACATTGCGTGGTGTCGGAAACTGTTCAACCGAAACTATTTTTGCTTTCCCGGGTCTAATTCCGTGCTCGCCTATTTCGTAACCTAAATATTCGAGTTCTTCTTGGAAAAAGTTGCATTTTTGTACATTTAAAGTTAATTTAGCATCACGCAATAGTTTAAAAGTATTCTCTAATCTCTCAAATTCTTCATCAAAATCTTTTCCGGGTATGAGTATATCGTCCATATAGGCGAGAGCGGATTTAAATCTAGTGTTCCCCAGTACTTGATTGATGGTCCGTTGGAAAACAGCGGGAGAATTGACTAACCCGAAGGGCATTTTCTTAAATTGAAAAAGACCATCTGGAGTAATAAAAGCCGTGAGGTGCTTACAGCTATCACTAACTGGAATCTGATAATAGCCACTTGCGAGATCGAGACTCGTATAGTATTTATTTCCATTGAGCATATCTAGTTGATCATCTATTCTCGGCATCGGAAAATGATCTTTTTTTGTTTTTCTATTTAGGGCCCTAAAATCGACACATAAACGATATCCTCCTGTCTTTTTTTTTACAAGTATTATAGGGCTTGCATAGGAAGAATTTGATTCTTCCGCAATGTCATTATCAATAAGCTCCTTGACCATCTCTCTAACGATCCCTTTTTCTGAATGACTTAAACGATATGGTCGATAAACGACAGGAGTAGTATCGTTTAGTTCGATATACATTTCGGTTTTATTAGTGCATCCCAGTTCAGACAAATTTTGTGCAAAGCAATCTCGGTATTGATTTATCAGCTGAAGAACGGATTGTTGTTGTTTTTGTGTGAGGTTGGAATTAATTTTTATATCTCCCATGGCAATAGGTGTACGGGGTTCACTGTAGACTTGGCCACAGTGTAGTTCAGAGTCTTCATTGGTAACTTCCGATGATACTATCTGTTTGCTACGTACTATCACAGAGTCTTTACTGAAAAAAATGGGGTCTTTCGAAAAATTGCACACAGCTATCTGACAATCACCTTTTTTCACATTATAAACTCCTCCCATAACATAATAGTTAGCATTGTCCAATTTTCGGACACTATCTTCGACTAAAACGTCACAAGTAGATTTGTTTTCATCAACGCAATTTACATAGTCAAAATTGTTCACAACACTATCTATTTTTATTCTCAATACCACTTTTTCATTGTTCTTATCATCTGTATGTATATTCGTCAAGTCATCTGTTAATTTTCTTTTTAATATGTCTAGTTTGTCACAAGTTTTTACTACCAAAACATCTTCCCTTTCCGTAAAGTCTTGTCCCACCAGTAGCGGTTCCGTAAGCAAAGAGGTTTCAATAATATATGCGTCAATATTTGCCGTCACCTCACCAATGCACAGATTTAGCCTTGTCCTACCCAAAGGGACAGAGGAGCCATTACCGAAGCCACGTATATTTGGGACGTCGTTGTCCAATTTAGGGAGTGAATATTTATCTACAATATCCTGCCGGATGAGTGTGCAATCACTTCCAAAGTCAATATAGCTGTTTACATTGATGATGTCATTTATGACAGCCTCTTTATAATATTTCGTGTCTGACCTTTTCTTTTGCGTCATCATTGTCCTTTTTTCAGGGGGTCTGATATTAGTTTGGTTATTGTCTTTGGTTCGGAAACAATCACTCGTTTTATGTCCAAACCGTTGGCAATTGTCACACTTAATTATAGGTTTTGGGCATTTATTGGACATATGTCCTTTTTCTTTACAATTAAAACAAGTATACTCAGTAGGGTTAGTCATAGAACGGCACACAGAACTGCGATGTCCAGTTTTGTTACATTTAAAACAAACTATGTTGTCATTGGAGATTTTTGCATTAATCGGTCGTTTTAGAAAGCGAGCGTTGCTTTCATTACGCAAATCTTTTAAAAATCTGAGCAAATCTTCTGGGTCCTGACACCTAGCAGAAGATGCACTTGCTCTTATCATTCTATCATCTATTCCGTGAACAAGACAGTCAACTGCCTTTTTGCCTACAATGTCGCACGCATTTAACAATATCATTTTGTCATAATAATACTCATCTATTGAATCCCCGAATTTCATTCGTTTTTCTAACATTTCCGATAAGAGAACACCGTAATTACTTTCAGAAGGAAAAGTCTTAATAAGTCGCGCCTGCCATTCAGTCCATGTAAGAAGTATAGTTTGAAGACCTTCGTACCACTTCTTTGCATGTCCGGCTAGTTTTGGTAACGCATAGTGTGTAGTCTGTTCGTCAGTCCATTTATAAATTTTTGCGCATTCATTCACCTTGGCTACCCACCCTTCAATTCGCTGATTTTTCTGTGCCGGGTCAAACGTCGGTACAATGTTTTTATCATAAGGTATTTGAGGCCGTATTAAACTTTGAATTAATTGAGTAACATCCTTAACATTTAGTAATAAATCTTTACTTGTAATTGGATCCGTAGAAGATGCTGAAGCGGACAGCGGCGGTATTAGACTTGCCTCCACCAGAGGCGCCGACGCTCGAACAGACGACTCGCGATGTAGCTCTGCATTGGGCGTTGCTCGGTTTTGTAACAAAGCTGCTGGTGCGCTCGTATTTGGTGTCTCGGTAGTTCGTACAGTTGTCTGGAATTTTAACACCATTGTGCTATATATATATGCTCTTAAAAGAAGGAAATTAGAAGGCAAATCAAATTACATTGAGAGCAAGGTGAAAACATTCAAAATATTGTATGACATCAGATACTCAAGCAGACTACTTGTATTTACATACTGGTTAAATCACGATGTAAAACTATATATATATATATATATATATATATATATACATACATATACATATACATATACATATACATATACATACACACATACACATATGTACACATACATACACATATATGTACACATACACATATATACACACATATATACACATTCGTCTTCATCAAAGTAGTTTAAGAACACCACTACGCCAAGTAATTGGTGTACGTACCGTTTCACATCTAACCATTAATCTTGCTCTTATTTGACAACTTCACTCTTATGTAAAGTATTAAAGAAATAATTAAATAATAGGAAATTTACGTATATAGAAAAATAACCATGATGCATAAAAACGTATAAGTAAATTTCGTTTCTATCGTATCGTATGGGTTATGTATGCCTGCATTCTTCGTCGTGAAATCCTCGGAACTATTGTACTATTTGAACCATATTTTTTCTAACGTAAATTACTTGCTTAATAAAAATATGTTCTGGTATAACGTTTAGATTATCGCCATAAAATGTTTAAAAAAAGAAAAAGAAAGAAGTAAAGAAAATAAAGCGAAAACTACAAAAAAATAAAAAATAAAATAAAATAAAACATTAATATAAAATGAACTATTTAAACTCAACTTGCCTGTATTTCTTGTAATTGGTTCACACTTTGACCAGAGTTGTTTCGGGTTTCGGAACGTCGGTCACTTCTGTGACGCCGTTTTTTAGTTCTCGAAGTTTTTGATCTGGGCCTCCGTACTGCGACGGGAGATTCTCCTTCAGAGGTGGTGCTGCAGCGACGATGACGACGGCGTTTATGTCGCTGCGGTCGCCTTGATCGGCTTCGCGAGCGACGTTTATCTTGTTCACTATCGTTGCTGCTCACCATTTTTGTTCTATTTATCCCACTTCTGATATAAGATATTCAGGGTGGTACAAATAAAATAAAATGGAGTACAGTCCTTATTCAGCTTTATTCTTCACAAAGTCACTTGTTACACCGTCTTGCTTGTTAGTTCGAACGAGACTGCCCGTTTTTCATCACTTGAACGCAATCATCTTACTTCTAGTACCAAACGAGTCGTTTCGTTATTTTTAATGTTAACATTTTTATGACATATTGAACAAAATTGTAAAAGTATATTTTATACAATTCTAAAAGATTTATATGAAATTTAAATATACCATTGAAAAATATCCGACGATTTATAATTAATTAGTATTTAAGCTATTTTAGCAAACGACTGAACATGACTAACTAGTCATGTTCGTTCCTGTTTAAACAGATTTTAAATTTATGAAGTCAGTTAAAATACCTTTAAACTGTATCAAATTCCAATATAAGAGAATCAATTGATACTTTATTATCTGTGAAATTAATTAAATTACTTAAGATTCTAACACAGTGATGTAGGAAGGTACTTTCAACTTTTGCGTTCGTTTGTTTTTGAAGGGCATACATTAGATACAATCATCTTTCCGCATCAATCAAAATCATAATCGATATCAATAATATTAGAGCTATCAAATTTAGCTTAATTTAGAAACTGGTACAACATAATCGACATCAATTTTCTTCGAATGTACCTACCGATGGCTTCGTAAGCGTTCGTTAGGTATTCGAGTTGGACTATCTATAATAATATTATACGAGTTTGCACAAGCGGTCTCATAACGATTGTTTAAATTACTTATTGGGCCGCAGATTTCGGAATAATTTACATAACATTTGTGAATAACTGTCCAATAAGCGGTTTCTTAGAAACAATTCCATTCAGGAAGGAGGAATTATCATGATTGCTTTATTGATTGTAATAACAATTTTTTCGGACATGAACACTTAATCTTATGACGCCAGCTTTAAACAATTTGAGAAAGGAAATAACTATTGTTGGCGACACCAAGAAAGCTTGTAGTCTGGGCAATACTGGCCGGTGGACCGATACCGTTTTTGAAAAGCGAAGCTCTGTGAGATTGGAATCGGTGACGTACCTATGGCTTTTCACTTTGGGTGGAGCTTCAGAAAATGGAAGTTGGTTTGGGTTTTTATATGTTCATGTAATTTAATTATTGAGCAAATGGTTTGAATCCTTAAATTATTACGTGATTGTATAGTAGATGTTTGTTTAAATGACCATGGAAAGAAATTGCTAGCACTTTTAGCATCGATGTTATTTTTGTTGTAGGTAAACACTTTTCTGCTTTTTGTCCTTTTCTAGTGAGTTTAATAATTAAAAAGTGAAAGAAAGACAAAACACGGAGTAACGTACTACTCATAAGTTCTAAGTATACGAGAACAGATTATAAAATGCATTTTTTGTATGCGACATAATTTGGTAGACGCTAGTACAAAGTTATGTCATCGCACTGTCAAAAAGCGTTTTTTTTTTCTCTTTTCTCCTAAGAGGATTATGGCGTCGCACATCTTATGCATTTGCCATTGTCAAGTACACTCATATTTTTTAAAGTTTTGGTGAATATTGTCAAATAAGTCATAGTCAAAGGCGAGCAAAGCAAGTCACGGTCAACTCCAAGTCATGCCCCAGTAAAGTGGTGAAAACTTTACTAGAGCCTTCTATGGAGTTTTGGAAACAGCACGAAAATTCACGTTTCACGACATTATACCATTCACCAACACTCGTGCATGTTCACGAACACTTAACGGGTAAAAATTCACTGTTTTTACACATTAACACTCGAAATAACACAAGTTTTGGAAAATAATAAAATGACGCGACATGATTTCTTCACGTTCCCGCCAAAATTGATAAAAAAAAAAGCGATTTAAATAATGGATAGACTAATTCAGCTCTCTTCTGTTTTTTGGACATTTTTTCTTTATTCTCATGCCAAACGTTTGCAGCACTCAATCCGAGCTCAAAAAGGGTATCCTTTCGAATTACAGGCTGACTCTGCCATGATACACTCAACAAAGTTTAGTTATCTTTGAAAATGTTTAGAAGGGATAGTTTGCTGGAAATTTAATGCTCTTCAGATAGTTCTTTGACTGGCGAATTGTGAATACCTATTTAGTACCAGGGTGTGCCAGGGAGCAAGGTCGTACCAGTCTCTTGCAGCACCGTATTCAAGTAATGTATTGAAGTTTGATACGTGTTTGAACCGACCTATTTAGATTAAAATAATAGCCTTTGGAGGCTATATCCCTATGTAGCTACGGTTTATTTTTTTTCATCAGTTATTTCTGTTTTCACGCAAATCTTTGATGAAGTATACAGGATGTTACTGAAAGGTGAAAAATATTGAAAGGGATGTACTCATCATTATTAACAACTTTTGATATGTGAAAAAAACTGAAATCGCGAAAAAAAAAAGCTATTCCATACATTTTGTCGGGTGTCTTTGTCATTTTTCTATGGAACAGTGGTTTTTTTTCGCGTTTTCAGGTTTGGTCACATAGTTAGTTAAAGTTGTCCATAATGAGTATTACATACATACCTCTCAATATTGTTGCACCTTTCAGTAACATCTATTATATAACTTACTATATTTAGTTACTAATATTATTATATTACTATATACTACTAGTTCGCGGCGAACAGAGACCTCGCGACCCCTATATCTTCACAAACCCTGAGCCGATTCAGCTCATATTCAAACTTAAAAATTGTATTGAAATAAACTACTTGCCTACAAAATTTCATGAAGATCGGATCAACGGTTGGCAAGTTATCATCGGACAAATATACACACAACCATACAAACATACATACAAAAGCCGATTTGTCCCAGTAAACTCTGAGACCTTCGCTTCGCTCGGTCAATTACGTACTACTTACTATAAATTTTATTTAATATCACTATCAAATCACTTGATTACTACAGTTTGTATCAAGTTTAACTAATTAGTTATGTTGTAGCATAGACCTAATAAGTATTAGGTCTATTGTTGTTTTGTGGATGGAAAAAAACGGCATAGATTGCACAACGATAGTCTAAGTATAGACCTACAATATTAAAAAAAAACTTTATGTAAAATAGGGGTAGCTCCCATATATATGTAAAAAGGTGTTAAAAAAAATACAATGAACCCCCTTCTAGTAGAAACTTTCTTTTAAAATAATTTCGGGCAACATGTGATAATTACTTTTTGAGATATGCGGTAAAAACGGATAAATACTTCAAACGTCCTAGACGCCTACGGAACCCTACTAAGCATGACCCGACATGCTCTTAACAAGTTTTCCTGGGAGTACATGAAGCAACTTGCTAGGGGTATCGATCTAATAGCGGGTTGTTTCTAAGGAGATCTCTATACCCTCCATCGGGCACAGAGGCAGACCATCGAGGGGGTTCAAGTGGGCATAATACTACATTATTTCGCCCTGTCACAATAAAAGGTACCTACTACAAAATATTGGGTCCATGGTTTTAGTTTTAAAATGATTATTAAAACTTAGAATAACTTATTAAAAGAAAAACAAAAATATGACACTCCAGTCTTCTGGAAAAACTCAACTTTACCACAATCGTCAAAATCAGTCAAGCTGTTTGAGCTATTACAGGAGCTAATCTAAGACAAACATACATTCATACATTGTTACAAAAATACACCCCCAAAACATAACGGCCTCCCTCTTAGACATTTGGATAAAAATTCGTTATTTCTTTGTGTTTGTTACATTCTTTATAATGGCAAAGATCTATCATCGCCATCACTATTATCACAGACACCTCAAACTTTCTGCGTTACTTCACTTTCGACCATGGCCGATACTTCGGCAGAGAGGTGTAACTTGCGAAAGTGATTCTAACTTGTTTGTGAGTGGGTTTCGATACCTCTTATCTTATTCAACAATCGGTCTTCTGTTATTCATCGCAAATACCTAGTATTTTAGCGATGATAGCTAATGCGTTCGGATCGGATGCCGCAGGGTGTGGGTTCAAAGACCAATAATGAGATTGAACTGTCATTGCAGGAAAACATCACGGAAACCATGGTGGTATAGAAAAATTATACTAAGAGTAATGTCTCTAGAAATATACCTGTCAGATTATACCTAATTTTTTTTTTTTTATCTGGCATGTTCCTTTATTAACTAAGCAAAATACATACAAACTACAACTACCTACTTAACCTACTACATAAAAATAACAGTTGAATTATCCAGAGACCATTAAAGGTCTATAGATAATCCAAATGTTCAAGCCCACTACCAGTTGGCAGCATGCTGGCGGCATCACCACGCTGAATGGTAATGCTTATGCGTTGAGCCAATATTTATTGGTAGAAAAAATCGGAAATATTAATAACGACTTGCTCACATCGTAACATAGGTACATTAAAAAAAAAACTGCTCCTATGTGAACATCACAGAACCCATCCCAAGCCTAATCTATTCACGAACGCCATATCAAAATTTGGGCTCGGTCCTATATTATGTCAACCAAACTTTAACCTAATTAAAACTACGCTCACGTTATAAATATCAGATAATAAGTAGGTAACTAACACCAAACAACTGCCATAACTTTTACTTCCCGAAACCCAAGTAATCCGAGTAATGCGTAACTCACGAGACATTGTTGAAACTCCTTAGTTGTTCATTGAGTTTTGTTCAAAACTCGGTAAGATGTTTGGGACCACGGAAACTAATCGGGGCGCTCGAACATGTTTAATTGGTTCCTTATTTGTTTGACTTGATGACAGGCAAATGGACCGTCTCATCTTCCTTATCCATCATCCTATGGATCCTATATCCTTCCAGATACGCTTGATCTACGAGTATTGTGATTGAGACAGAGTTCGAACCGTCCGTGTTGAGCGAACAACATGCGCATTTTTATTGTTACCTACATAAAACTACCCTCCAAAATATGTACGACGACAACAATATTCATTACTATTTTAGCTAAATTCTCATATAAGTGAAATTGTTTCTTATGAGAAAATAAATATCTTAAACCACATTTGTTTGACTTGATGACAGGCAAATGGACCGTCTCATCTTCCTTATCCATCATCCTATGGACAAATAAAAACACTGACAGTAGCTGATCTTTTCTGAACTGCTGAATGGGCTGTGAAGATGAGCCGTAAAACGCCTACTTGTCCATACTAAAAGCGCCAACTGTTTCCCACCCCTACGTGTTATGCGATTTCAGTGTTTTTTTTTTATATCACACTAATATTATAAATGCGAAAGTTTGTGTGTAAGTATGCAAATATATTAGTAGGTAACACAGATGAATAGGTAGGTAAGTATGTAAGTAGGTAAGTAAGTGTGTTTGTTCCCGTTCTCTGTAACAGCTGAACTGATTTGAATGAAATTTGGTATGGAGGTAGCTTATACCTTAGGCTTCTTTTTTATCCCGGAAAAATATTCTATTTCTGTAGAATAGCGGGTGAAACCGCGGGGCGCAGCTAGTGTTATATAAATTTAAAAGTACTATTTAAAAGTATTTAGCTTCGTACTGTTTTAAATATCGCAGTATATTCGTAGTTATACGCACATAAAGTGACAATTTTTTTTTTGCTTTAAAATGATGACATAGTAGTAGTATTTTTAAATTTTTAAACTACAAAGACATTTTATTCACAACAAAACCTATCGACTTGAACATTTTCAATGGTCTCTGGATAATCCAACTATGAGTGTGAAACGTTATTCTTTTTGTGTAGTAGGCTAAGTCGCTTGTTTAGTTTGTATGTACTTTGTTTGGTAAATAAAGGCACTTGTCTAGTAAAAAAACAAACAGGGCTTGACACTGGCTTTAATTATTATATACACTGCTAGCTGTTACCCGCGACTTCGTTGGCGTGGACAAGTAAAAAAAAGTAGCATATGTCCGTCTCCCACTCTTAAGCTATATCTATGCAAAAATTCAGGTCGATACGTTCAGCCGTTTAGCCGTGATAACGCGACACACAGAGAGACAAATAGAAAGAGAGATAGAGCTACTTTCGCATTTATAATTTTAGGCGCGTGGAGCTAAAATAGAAGATAATAAAAGTTTTCTTCTTCCATGACTATGACTATGTCATGGATTAAAAAAAAGGAGTAAACCTCAACTTGCCTTAAGGCCATTTTTGATCTATTTTAGTTTTATAACTGTTTGTTACTTACCTACCGAAAAAGCCGTTTTTTGAGAGGTTATTTAGTTAGCTGACCTACTACCCTGGTTACTGTGGCGTAAAACTTACACTGGAATTATTACACTGTAAGGTCTTTCGTCAAAGCTTTTGATCTTTTTTGTAAAGTAAAAGGAAATGTTTTAATGGCTTTCGTTTAGGTGTAGAGATAAGGTTACCCTGTCATTATAAATAAAATGTAAAAATATTCAAGTTTCGTATTCAAAAGCCTTCTTCCTAGAGCCACAGAGTAATAATTGCACTAATCCATACTGGTATGGATTCCTCGCTTTCAAAAACTTTAATTATCTCCAGCACAAAGAGCTATGGGAAGGAAATAGTTCACTCAACTACCGTGCGCCGCATCTTTAGAGATAACGGCCATAATTAGAACCATAGAACGATAAGTTAAATCGAGCAAGATTTCGAAGCCGATGCTGCACGACTGCGGAACTCTACAGGATCAGTCAAATTATGTTTTATCCCATCTATTCGGAAAAGAGACTTTCATAGAGGCAATTATGAGTATTTAATTAGGGACAAGAATATTATATAATCTGGATATATTTTTCGATAAGATGGCGAGATTTAACACTGTGGTCCTTGCCAATCTTAGTTGCAGCATGTAATGAGTTGGATTTTTCTGTATCAAATGTATCAAAACCACGTCAGTTTTCATAGTAAAATCTTTTTATTCATAATTTAAAGTGCATCCTCGAATCAAAATGTTATTATACTCTAAACGATTTTTAAGGATAATTCTGACGATCTACAACTGGACCATCATCATCCATGCTGAACAAAGGCCTCCCCCTTACAAATATACATACAAATGTACCGCTTCGCACCAACTGTTGCCATACCCTAATAGAGTCATATATGTCACTAAACCCAAAAGATGTTATTTCAGACCTGCATTCGCAATAAATTATTGAGTAGGTATTGAGTATTGGTAGCTATAGAGTAGGTATGAGTAAATCAAATGCTCTGAATTTTCAGCGGTAACTACAAATTTTATTTTACAAATTAAATATCCAGGCTATGGTTTATACGGCGAACCAAGCTGTTTTTTTATTTGATTTGTATATTTCCGATAATCGGCAAAAAGCAATGAAAAACTACAATTTACCGTTTTCTCATCAAGTATGATATGCGATTTTCAACTTTAAACCTTAGAACTTTGAGCGGGACAGTACTCATTTCAAATCACGATCAGTCCTCGCCTTAAAACACACTTGAGTATTTAGAATGACTTTTGTTAGCCGATACAACATAATCGATAATGCCACTTTGGTGGTAAAATAAAAAAAACAAGAACTGGGTATGCACTTATATATCATTTTGAATATGGGTTAATAAATATTTTAAATTAATAATAATTATATTAAATTTTAACGACATCCCATTTGAAGCGTTAAATCTGTCTTGTGTATTTTTGGAGATATGTGAATAGTTTGTTATGAAAACTGACGTGGTTTTGTAAAATTTTGTTTTAATAAAACGGGAATAGACACGTCAAATTAACTCGAAACTATAGTCGGAATAGCCGTGAGTATTCCCGTTTTACTAAAACAAAATGAATAGGTTGTTCTTAACTGTCAAACCAAAACACTCCTTTTGCAGCCGTAAAACAAACTTTGTAAGGTAAGCACTCCACCGAGATCGAAACAAAATCGTTCTCCTCCCGATACTGAATGTATTGAACTTGACAGTGGTTTCGTTATATTGCTCGCTTGCTCGACAGGCAACGGCGGCGTGCATTTCTCTGGCGGCGCTATTAATACCTGGCGTAGTGATGCCCTAAACCATTTTAAACAAGAATTACGATTTAAAGAAAGCAAAAACTACTGCAAAATGACATAATAATAGCCTATGACACTCCGGACATAAAGAGAAATGCATCGACACCCCACTCGTCAAAATTGCTCAAGTTTTAGGCTGTAGGAGGTAATATAAAAGTACACTAACATACAAACAGTTTAGGCGCAAAATGCCCAGTTCTCAAAATGGCAAATGAGTCTCAAAAGACCAATTCTCAAAATTGCCATTTTTTTTCGGATCATTTTATTTATGACATAATTATAATAACATTAATATTATAAATGCGATAGGTTCTGAGTCAATGTGTATGTAATGTTTATTCCAGGGTTTGAAAAAATTCCGATTTTTATAATAAATATCAAAAATCCGATTTTTTTATATATATCGGATATATATCCAGGCCAGGAAAAAGAAGCAAATTTTCCCTAGAAAGTTAAAATTATTAACGCTAGGAGCACTAGGGATTTCCTCTTTTTTGATTACCTCGTAAAATAAACCTTATATGATATGAAGTTAAGGTTTGAATTTCAATAAAAAGCTAGACGTACTGGTAACTTAAAGTAAAGGGATTTTCCCTAACTTTATATGAGGTTGCCGTTTTGGGAAACTAAGATAAATTATTCTGAATTGTAGTTTTTCGCTACATGTTGCCAGAGTAAACATTAATCTCCAAAAATCTTAGTTCAGAAGACAGGAAAAAATCAATTGATATATATCAAGATAAAAATCAATTGAAGAAAAAAAAAAAAAGAAAGAAAGAAAATAATTTTATTTTGCAACAACATTAACAACAGGTGAGCAATATGAAGTAGGTAAAATAGCAATGTCATGTGTCACAAAAATGGCCTCAACTCAGCATAATGCTGTGGAAACAGCGCTGATCCTCCGTTGAAGCCGTTCCGTGAAGTCACGAAAGGTATTATTTATTATTATTATTTTGATTTATATCTTGATATACATCATGATATAGGTATATATCCGCTGATATATATCGGCGAACCCTGGTTTATTCTATGTTGTGCAAACAGCGCAGAACCACAATAAATTTTCTGCAATGACAATGCTTCGATTACTTCGTACAAAAATCTCGTAATATCGACATCCGCAGAATTTCTTTTCACGTCACTAAGTACGTGATCCGAACCAATTCGCGTCGTCGCCCACCCACTCCCTCTACATTCGTCTACCAAACATAAAAATAGCTAAATGTGTATTCTATCTTTACACGTTCAATTTTGATATCGACACGTTTTCATTTTGTGTGACACTGTTCCGCTGAGTTACGGCGGCGCTGACAAGGGAAGTTTTCAGGAAATTTGTATTTGCGGCTGTTTATCAGAATTGCTTGTGCACAAAAATGGATTATACTAGTAGTTCGCGGCGAACTGAGACCTCGCGACCCCTATATCTTCACACCCCCATAATTGATTCAGCTCATATTTGAACTTCAAAATTGTATTGAAATGAACTACTTGCCTACAAAATTTCATGAAGATCGGATCAACAGTTCGCAATCTATGATCGGACAAATATACACGCAAACATACAAACATACATACAAATGCCGATTTGTCCCAGTAAACTCTGAGACCTTCGCTTCGCTCGGTCAATAAACTTGTGCTATTTACGTACAAATAAAACAATTATCTAAAACTATCTTCATCAAAGCGTTTTTAATTGAAAAAGAGATAGCTTACTCCGTTTTCATGTTCTAGATTCTAAAGAGAATTGTTTTAAGTATTAACAAAGTTACATGAATGAATGATGATATTAAGCCTAATGTTGTTCTTTGTACTCGTCATTATAAATATAACTTTTACTATGGAACCAACACTGAAAACGCGAAAAAAATATCAGACCTTCCATACATTTTTTTCGCGTTATTTTCAGGGATCAGCTTTGGTCCCATAGTACAAGTTGTTAATATTTATAACTACATTGAGGTCCTTTCGGCTAAGTACCATCGTTTCATGAAGCCTAAGAGTTAAAAAGTATTCAGGTTTTGTCAGAGTTCAGAAAAACATACCAAGACTTTTGGTAGCAAATAAATAAAACGGTTTATGGTGTCGAGGCTGGAGGGAAAATTTTTACGTGCACCAACCCTAGCAATATGTAAATCAGAAAATATTAAACAAACATATACAGTGTGGCTAATTTAAAAGTTTTTGTTTTGCGACAAAATAATGACGAATTAATAAAAGTCATGGAACAATATATAATATATGGGAAGATGCATACGAGACATTTTGCGTTATTTCAAAAGCACTTTGTATAATCCATACCTTCGACATACACATACTAGTGTTTTGACTTATTACTTGTACATAATAACACAATTAAAAAATAACATAAAGAAGAACAAGAACACAAGTAATTCGCAAAAAAGTTAATTGCGGCAAGCATAGAGAAGCATAACTAGCCGTGATAAATACCTAAAGGTGCACAATGGAAAGGTGAGAGTGATGTCTGTCAATTTCGCACTCGTTACGTTAGATATGAAAACGGCTCCGACTGCGGGTTTCAAGGCTAAACGTTTTGCGCTCTCAATGAGATGGGCCTAAAACTTCTTTTTATATTAATGATTTAAAAAAAAAAATGGTAACTGGCAGTGATCAGCACCGAACCGTCACCATTGACATCTCTGGTGTAAATCCACAGCTCAGTTTGGATCGCTGCGCCATATTGCGGATTGCCGTCGATTAAAGATTATAAATCCTCATGCGATCTTATTCGGTGCCTTTAGAATTGTCTATTTCTATTAATGCTGAAATGAAATGACTCATTCAATTATAAACTTTGCTGACTTCTTATTTGAATATTCATAAAACTTAACTACGTTAATTCTTCTCAAATCTGAACTTTTCCTCTTCGAAAATCTAATTACAATCATCACCAGGGATTTAAATATCCACGGCTCTAGCAATTTAAGTATAATTATATTCACAGTACTGTTTATTGTATAGGGTAGATGATTCTAATTTTTCTAATTTTCGCTATTCAACGCGGCAATTCGGCCAGCATTTTGGGCACGATGCCTGCTGGTAGCGGTTTATTAGATTAGGGTTATTTTTAAGTTGTATATATATTTATGATTATTTTTACTTAGAGTTTATTTTAATTTATTTACTATTTAATGTTATTTAAGTTATTGATATTGAATATAAATATTTTTTTATTTACATTCAAAACGAAAAAGTCTAGTACATTAAGTACTTAGTTTTTTTAAGTTTATCCAGCTTACCTGTCTACTAACTGTCGAAGCATAATTATAAATACTTTCATATTTAATTTAATATTTAGTGGGCTTGAACATTTGGATTATCTATAGACCTTTAATAGTCTCTGGATAATTCAACTGTTACTTTTATGTAGTAGGCTAAGTAGTTTAGATAGTTGTAGTTTGTATGTATTTTGCTTAGTTAATAAAGGAACTTGCCCGTTAAAAAAAAGAAACTCACATAAGCGAAATTGTAATTTCTTGTTGAGAAAACAAATTCAAACCAAATAATAAAATTCCGTGTTTTGAACATAACTTGTAATTCATTATTGCCACCACAGAATTCTCATATTATATAGGGCACAGAAGGACAATCTCTATACAAAAATATTGACATAGTTAATTTTGATTGGAGTGATTTAGAGTAAATATCTGTCTATATAGGCTTTTGTTATTGACCGAGCGAAGCGAAGGTCTCAGAGTTTACTGGGACAAATCGGCATTTGTATGTATGTTTGTATATTTGTGTGTTTGTGTGCATATTTGTCCGACGATAACTTGCGAACCGTTGATCCGATCTTCTTGAAATTTTGTAGGCAAGTAGTTCATTTCAATAAAAAATTTAAGTTCGAATATGAGCTGAATCGGTCCAAGGGTTATAAAGATATAGGGTCGTGAGGTCTCAGTTCGGCGCGAACTACTAGTATAACCATAGTTTTGTTTTGTCTATCCCATTGCTATAGAATTCTTCCTAACTAGTAGTTCGCGTTAAACTGGGACCTCGCGACCCTTATATCTTCACAATCCCTGGACCGATTCCGCTCATATTCGAACTTAAAAATTATATTGAAATGAAGTCCTTGCCTACAAAATTTCATGAAGATCGGATCAACGGTTCGCAAGTTATCATCGGACAAATATACATACAAACATACATACAAATGCCGATTTGTCCCAGTAAACTCTGAGACCTTCGCTTCGCTCGGTCAATTAATATAATTTATTGAAAAATCTAGTCTTTGCATTTATAATTTAGTAAACGGTACATAGTGACGTTAACTGCGTTAGTGCCGGTGTTATCTAGTAACTTAGTACAGGTGCAGATAAGTACTCTAATCGCTTCCCATACATTAGAGACACATGCCTTTAACGATGGTATCTATTTGGTACTATCATTACGTAAATGTTTATTGTAACTTGGGAATTTCTGCGTTCGCGTGGACCAATACACATGATCTGGAACTGCGAGATTGAAATCAATTAGCGGCATGTACACTTATTCATTAAAAATCAATTGACCGAGCGAAGCGAAGGTCTCAGAGTTTACTGGGACAAATTGGTTTTTGTATGTATGTTTGTATATTTGTATGTATGTTTGTCCGATGATAGCTTGCGAACCGTTGATCCGATCTTCATGAAATTTTGTAGGCAAGTAGTTCATTTCAATACAATTTTTAAGTTCGAATATGAGCTGAATCAGCTCGGGGGTTGTGAAGATATAGGGGTCGCAAGGTCTCAGTTCGCCGCGAACTAATAGTAATAATTAATAGTATTTATGTGATGGAAAAATATTATTTATCAGTATAAAAAGTGAATAAACTATTAAGAAAATTATTTAAATGCCGAGATTTTCAAAAGCAATAAAGTTTGCTTTCTTCTTGTTATCAGAACTTTAAACATGAATTTTACCAGCGTTTCTCTGGAATTCGAATCTCGCTTTTCGAAACATATTAGGATGTTTTAAAGAAGTTTCCTTTGAAATCCGAATTAGCGACAAATAAAATGGATGGGAATTCCGTCCCGCTGCTCTCTGGGAATTCCGAGAACTAACAGTCAAATGTAATTGAGAGCTTTGTATGCACAAAAGGAACAAGAGATAAAAAAAACCTGAACCACAGAGTCAGAGCCAAAGATCAAGATTGCGAAGTTACTTAATCTTTGATCGATCGGTTGGCTGGTACGAATTATCAATGAGATTTGCTACAAAAAAACAAATAGTTGCAGTAAAGCATTGTGAATTGCAATTTGGGTAATCATGATTGTATCGATATTTGTGACAACTTTTGAAAAAAAAAAACAAATAAGCAATCATAGTGTATCCGAATCGAAACGATGTATCTGTCGCCAATATGATTTTAAATATTAAAACAACCGGTTTTAATTTCAAATGCAGTGAAAAAGTAGTTCTTAAAATTTTACTCGTAAGCCATTTATAGATGATTTTAGCACCGATAACTTAGTAGTTGGAGCGTTCAGATCGCACGCAACAGGGCGTGGGTTCAAATCGCAACAATGAGGTTGAGGAGCTGATGGTGAAAGCAAACATTGTGAGGAAACCACAGCATGGCACTCTCGAGTTGAAAATCTGTCGCCAAGCACCTAGCGGTGTTTTGTAGCTGCCAGTTCACATTCCAAGCTTCATTTGTGTTTATCATCCTCGACCCAACCTTCGCTTAATTTCAAGCGACTTTGTGGCTATACACTATGTCACGCAAGTAATTACGTTACTAGTTGTCCGTCGTCTGCGAAAAAGTCGTCTTCAATCAATGAGTTCTGTAAGTGGTCTAGTAGCCAAATAGCTGTAGATATAAGAATCTTATAACGCTTCGTAGTCGATTTGAAAGTCTAATCCGATTCGTTCATCTTAATGTACTAGAGACGTGTCTTAAATTGGAACAACTGTCTAGTCGATGCGCAGCCATTTTGTTGGGGAATTCATTTCAATTTCGTAGAAAAAGTGACGTGAATTCATGATTTTTTGAGCTATTGAAAATAATATGATTTTGTGTGTTAATAATTATGTATAATAAAGCAGCGCTTATGTATTCCCTGTATCAGGGATGCCATGGATCATTCACAACGATAACGGACAAATAACATCCAGAACTAAAACAGATATTTAAATTCATCATTCTAACATCTCCTCGGCCGAGATTCAAACCTGGAAACTCCTACTATACAAAACGAACATTTGAATTATGCATAGACCATCGAAGGTCTAATGATTACCGAAATACGTAGCCCCACTAACAGTTGGCAGCAGATCCAGCATGCTGGCGGCATTACCACGTTGAATGGTAAGACAAAGCTTTGCGCCAGATAAACGCCAGCATTTTGGTTAAATGTCGCATCAACCATATCATATCACCAACCTGGCACTCTTGATAGATTTTTGAAAATAATTTTATGGTGTTTGAGCCGCAGCACTACAACCAGGGGACACTCAAAAAATGCGGAAGGATGTAGTGCTAAATGACATGAAGGCGTGTAATGTAAGGTTTTCGAGGACGATAGATTTGGATAGAGCAAAGGATAAAAAACAATGAGGAAGGCTGATCGCACCACCTTGTGAGATATACCGTCCTCCTTAGTAATCCATCATTTGCCCGGCTAGCTTCGATTATGAGCACGAATATGGCTCGTAAATCCAGATTTAGTCTTAAAAAAGTCATGTTCCGCGGCGCACAGAGCACCTAATCGATGACATTGTGTGTATATTAAGTAAAGGAAGGCTTCATGCAGGTCTTAATGATAAGGCATTTTGCATCCAGGTCTTATAGTCGCTTTTCTTCAATGTTTGCTGCAGCCTTATAGACAGAGCTGTACCAGTGACGTCTCTGCTGCGCAAGCTCTTCCCAAGCTTCGCAGGGGATGTTAATTTCGGTGACACTGCCATATTTCGCAAGCGATACATGTGATAAAAAAAATGGTGTAGGAAACCTTAAATTAATTATATAAGACCTATTTGATGACACGTGCGGGGGACAGGCGATTTTTTTTTTTAATTCCAACTTTACATTAATGGGTGCTGCCCTTATTATCTATATAAAAACGAAAAGTATTTTTATATTTTGAAACTGGTGTGCAAAATTTCATGCATGTACGTTTATTACTTTGGAAGTTATAAGGCTGTAAAGGATTCAGACAGACAGACAGACGGATATGACGAATTTATTAGGGTTCCTTGAGTATTACGGAACCCCAAAAACGCTATGAATATTTATGCATTAGTAATAATTATCAGAATTATTAATTTTATATTTTATTTAAAAAACACGAGATTTTAAAAGAGCCTTCTCACAAGACAAGAGAACCATTTTTCAAGAGATGACGTTGAAACAACATATTTTTTTCGTCGTATTTTGCAATCTAAGTTGAACTAAACCTTAAATTGCGGGCATAATACCAATACTATGTTTGTATATTAACCGTAATTCGGTTTGAACATAAAGCTGATTAAATACGTAAGCGCCATCAAGTCTTATGCTGTTTTTTGTTTGTTACACTTTTTGTATGAGATTGTCATTCTTCTAGTATATTTTTTCTATACTCTTACTATAATGTCGTAGCTATTTACCAAAGACATATTTATAAGGAGAATTCTGTGCTATTTACTTACATCGTTCTCTGAGATAGGCTTTGCTATATCTCATTGCCCGTTCCCAGATTAATAAAAACCGCTGCAGCTTAAATAATTTCACAATTTTTCTTAGCGAGGAGAGGAAGAAATAAAAACTCGGAACACTTTGTAATAAAAACAGAGGACTGCCAAATTGCAAGCCGAGCTTTTAACCCTTACTCTTTAATGCTGTAAACTTTACGCATTCTTAATTGAACTCGAAAAACTTTGGTTGGTGTAATCGCCTGAGAGTTTTGAATAATGAAGAGGAATTATTATTTTGTGTTTGGGAGTTCTACTTCCAGATTAAGTTTGCCCCGTTGATCCCCTTCAAGATCAAGTGATCTTGAAGGGGATCAATCGTGATCTTCAAGGGTGATTTTGTACAATTTTTTTTTTTTTTTTTTTTACCCTTTTTTATATGCCTTTGTTCATTTATTTATTTTTATTTATTTAATAGACACCAATATGATGTACGTCACTGTAACAAAGAAGGAGGCAAGCAATGGAAGTTTTACTTAAATAATAACAGTTGTAGGCAAACAAGCAGTCGAGCCGCCTGATGGTAAGTGATCACCGTCGCCTATGGATACCTGTAACACCAGGCAGCCCTTTTGAAGAACCCCATGTTGTAGTTACTCGGAAATACCGCAGGTGGAAGCTCATTCCACAATTTGCAGGTGTGAGGCAAAAAGGATCGCGTAAAACGCACAGCCTAGTTTCATATTACGCTTATGTGATGTAACTGTGCTATAATCGTTTTTAGATATTTCAGTGATAAGCGTATCATACAGACTTTTCTTTAGAGCAGAATTGTTGTTTAGATCCTATACTACGCATTTTAGTATTATACTAACATGCGTAGTATAGGTGTAGTATGTATAGTATGAAGAAATCGAAAACCATAGGAGATAAAAGGAAGCTGTCTTTGGAACCATTAGTCGTTTTTTTTTTTTTGTTTTGTGTTTTCGGCATATTATATTTTTTTGTTCAAGTATGAATTCCCCATATAAATGAGTTATTTTGATCTTTTTTATTATGCGGCTTGACTGCGTCACGCAAGGATCATTTCATTGTGTCAGAAGAGAAAAATTGGATTTGGGACCCTATTCCTGTGCGCTCGAGATTATCTCGGTCACTCTCACTCCCATTAAATTCTTAATTAGAGAGACAGTGATCGAGATAATCTCGAGCGCACAGGGCCCTATTCGGAGAAATGACATTTTTATCTCTCTCTCACTCACTCCCATTAAATTTTAAATTAGAGAGACAGTCACCGAGATAATCTCGAGCGCACAGGAATAGGGTCCCAGGAATAGGGTCCCAGTATATAGTTTATTAAATTTTACTAAATTCTACTGCTCCGTTTTTTCCCTTCCAATACAATGAAACGATCCTCACATGAAACCGAGTCGAAACGCATAAAAACAAAATTGATGAAACTCAACTCACAACTCATCTTATGGAGAAAAAAATAACTAAGCCCAAATCGTATTCATACAAAATGAGTAAAGACTCTTAAGACAGTTTCCCCATATCATAAGGATTCGGATATGCCCATACTGTCCCAGTTAAAAAAAACACACTGAATATTGCTCATAATGATCGTTGCGCTCAGCCGAAACCACAGAATAGACAGAAGTACCGAAACTAAATGTTTCGTGTATGCTGAGTTAGTTATGGCTAACGGGTGGGGTGGGGAGTGAGTCCATTTGTCTTAATACGTCCTGTTACTTAAAACACCAGGGAATGCGAGCCAGCTTTATCACGAGGATTGAGGATTCAGAATAGTAAGTAATGGAACGGGGATCAAAGGTGGCGCCAGAGAGTCGGGTTTTGCTTTTATAGATAAATATGTTAATTACCGACTAAATTATTCATTCTATAGGTCTTACACCTATAGAATGTTATGTTATGTTATATACGTTTAATCTTAATGGAAAAAGTGGATTATGATCCCTCTTTGTTTTTCGTAGAAATCTAGAATTCCTCTTAGCTTTTTCCTCTTTAGAAAATTCAAGAAACTTCCAACTAATAATAACTATTATGTAGGTGTATTTATTGCGGGTGAGATCACCATGATGAACCCAGGAATATGATCCGTGTATATGTGAAGTCTATTTAGCCACAGATCACTTTTCGCGAAGATAGTAGCAGAAAACAAACTCGCGGTTAAGAATAGAGTATTCCGCCGCCTTGTCCATACAAAAAGCGTAGTCGCCTAAATGTTATCCGATTTCGTTGATTTTTTTATATGCTATCTACACCGTGATAAACTATGCTTGTATTTATGTTTTTTTTTTATTTCGCAATGTTCGTTGTTGTATGCACTTAAATTGTAAAAAATTTTACGTCGAAAATACGACAAATAAGGTAGTTGTTATAAGAATACCATAAAGAGTTTTTAGAAAAACAAGACAAAGCAGTTTAGATTATCTCATATCCAAGCCATTGACACCAAAAACAAAATATTTTGCTAAGGTTTAGGGGGTGATAACAGACTACCCCCAAAACGCTAATTTCATTAAAAAATAAATACTATACATGCTAATTATAACAAAATCACGTAAAATATTAAAATTATGTAGGTATTAAGCGATCCTAGAAATGGCGAATATGGCGAAAAATGTGTGAAAAACAAAAGTTTTATTTTAACGAAAAAAAATCATAGAATTATGTTATCCAATTGAGTTTTTTTTTTATTGTGTGTTATTTTAATGTTCTTCAAGTATTTCATATATTGACCGAGTGAGTGAAGCGAACGAAGTCTTTATTTCAACTGGGTTCAATGAGTACGTATGTTTCTGCCAAATATCAAAATCAGCCGGTAAATGGCGCCTGTAAACTTTTAATTTTTATCCTTTTTGGGAGAAATACCCCACAAATAAAAAATGCCTGACGATAAAAAAACAAGTAATGCGAGCTAGAAGGCACTGATCATATCAAACGCGATCAAAAAATACCATGTTATCATTACACTCACAACAAGTCTAAACAAAACATTCCAGTCAAGCTTTAGGGAAGAACAAAAGACGCAAATATCGCCTATTGTTCTCAGGTTTTCCCCAAATGACGCGCCCAATTCAAACAAATAGCGTGAAAACTGCCTTAACTGCCTGATCTTCCTAGAAAAGTGTCGTTTGCCTTGACTCATATCGTAAAGTCACATTCCTGTCAGCACATAATTGTCTCAGCAAGATTTCATTGCGCTCCGAATCCGGGCTACGTTCCGGACGATTCCAGAATTTCCGGACTCGGTTTAATAAATCTTGGACGTACACTTCCCCTTCCCATTTGAGCTCAAAGCCTTTGAACGCTGGATTGTATGTGAATCAAGTTTCGTATTAAAATAATCCTTGTTGTGATCCACTTTATTTCAATTCAATTTTTACTGACCGATCGAAGCGAAGGCCCAGATTTGTTGTTTGCCAATGATTTGTCAAACTATTTAACCAAAAAGTTGCGTTGTGTAGACTCTCCGGCCGTGCGCTCAGAGTGACATGTCTCTACACACAGACACCCACGCACACACACAAACACACGCATACAAGGCATACTAGGCATACAAGTATTGTTAGTACTACAAGCGATACAGCAGCGGAAAACACTAAATCTAGTGTTTTCCGCTGCTGTTTTCCGTTGAATATATAGTTTGAAGATGGACTTGCACAAAGTAACACCAGATTTAATCAAATAACCGTTGATCCGGTTGCACAGCTAGTCTTATAATAAAATTAACTTTATATAATATAATACCTGGAACTATACCTGCACTCGCTATAAGAGTAGCTACAGAACCGAACTGAATCACACATAGATAACATTGAATAACATGACAATAAAATCTATTCAATACAGATGCACAATGCCACAAACACATCTACGCGAAACAAATGATTTCAGAAAACAATAGAGCTGTTGCAGACAAAAAGGTCACTGTTACGCATCATTACTCAATAACCAGGGTCCCTCGTGCTCAGCAAAATGGAACAAAGTGTTGTCTAAACAAAAACACTTTGAATATTAAACGGTTAATCTTGCCGTGACGGGGATGGGAACGAGATTTTTTTAAAGATTTATCGATGACTGCAAAAAACGGTGACTAAAATGTAACTCAATTTTCAAAGATGATGATTATTTTACTATGAATACTGACGTGGTTTTGATACATTTTGTTTTAATAAAACGGGAATAGTCACGTTAAATTGAGTCGGTTATTCCGACTATAGTTTCGATCACATTCGGTGACCTTTATCAAGGAATGCTAAGCGAGACACAGGGACAAAGGGTATTGGTCTCATTTTTATCAAAATCCAGTTTTGATTATGGGATCCATGAGGAATTGAGGGAACTCCTCAATTCAAGCGAATAGTGTTATTGTATGGCATTATTGATAAAGTTATTATTCATGGTCGAGACGTCTGAATACAAAATCTAAGTAAATTTTTGTGGCAGTTAAATTCATCATCATCAGCACGTAGACGTCAACTGCTGAACAAATACTTAAGGGGGTTGCCATAGTCCACACGCTTGGGCAGGCGGCTTGGGATTAGAGATCGCAGAACACTTAGGACGCTGCAGCCCGTCCTTTGGTGGTTCTGGTTGCAGTTTTAGGGCATACGCGGGACCGATAAAAAAAATGCCGTAAATTAAATACATGATTGTCCATAATTAGATGTTTACAATCGCTGACAAAACAGTCGTGATTAATTGCCTACTTAATATCCTAGTTAGAGATCATACCAATCAATCTTCATGGAGCGAACGGCTCGCTTCGGTTGCCCCGTCAATTAGATCGACAATGATACCTACACTCATTTGGTCTTCAATAGAATATTTAGGTGAGTCATTGTTCTCTAATGATGCAGCATTTTTCTGCTTTAGTGTATCTCTATTGCTGTTCATTCATTGAATTCGAAATTGCAGCATAAGAGTCTTATGGATGCACATGACTGCTGGTGTATTAGCAGCATATTATACACAATGACTATTTAAAAAGTGATAAAACTAACTATACTAGTATAAGAACGACATTATTGTTGAAATAACACGTCTATGACCAGGTTCTAGTATCATATTTTGAAAGAAAAATCCCTGTTTAATGTTTATATTGCATGCCAGGATCAACTTATAAAACAACTACGAGTAATTTATTTAGAGAAATAGATTTTTAATGGCTTATAGTACCTTACGATGCAACGTTTAGCTCATGGAACGAAATTCAATTTTTCTTGCGTTTTTTGTCAATTAATTACAGCTTAATTACTCATAGTGGATTTGTTGAAACCAATTTTGCGCCAATACATAAGTTGTTTTAAGAAATTACGGGTAAAATAATCACCTACATAACATATGTTTAGCAACAAATCTCAATAGTCAATAAGCTGTTTTCATCTTGGTTTTTGGTTTAGTGAAAAATGTGCTTTCAACTTGAATATTTGGTTGGTGTAATTTCTTGAAACAATCTATTTATTATAGCACAATTAGTTTTCATGTACCTACAATAAGTAATTAAGCTGTAATTGACAAAAAAATTGAATTTCAGGCGCTGAGCAAAACGTTGCACCTTAAAGTCGGGTTCCATTTAGGATGAGTCGCACCAGCAGAATGTCAGCTCGCCGAAGTCAATAATAAAAATCCATCAGTCGGTGTTTTAGTGTCGCCAGTAAAATAAGTCTGCTAATGACTTTAGGAGGTTGCTAACACTAGATTTGCTCCTCTACTAATAGACTGAAATGAGAGAGACTGTGGTATTTTTATTTAGTTTAATTCTATTCCTTCAAAAAACTATAAATTCACTGATTCATTAAAATTATCACACGTGTAAGTTATCTAAGAAAAATGTATAAATACCTCATTAAACTTTGTACTCCGTCTCAAGTAAAAACGTGAGAAAAACGTCACGAATATCTTTAATCTAATTTAAAAATTAAGTTTCATATGCATTGTTGTAACTTTGTGCGACTAAACAATGTGATCCCGTGTGTACCAGTTCCACAGAGGTTGTTTATTTTGCTGTTGAATAAGAAATCTACCACGGAAGTCGTATTGTGAAGGATTTTCTTGAATTATTTATTAAAATTGTTTAAGCGGACACTTGGAATGGAAAAGTAAAGACAATCTGTTATTTTAATATAAAATAGTGTAAACTTACTAACGTCAGTTAAACATTGTAGTAACTAGAACGTGACTGACAGCAAATCAATATCAATGCAACCAATATAATTGAATTAATAGACCTTTTACTTTGATTGGGAAATTGGACGATGTTCATACACTTCCTTTCTCGTCTTGTCTTTGCTCCGAAGTGCAGCCTATAGAGAGATTATATCTCTCTCTGTGGTCGGTACTTCATCACTGAAGATCGTGATCACTAGGACGTCTTTGCTGTACTGGATTGGACGGCTTGTCTCCAGCGGTTTCTGTTGGCAGCCATCTGCACCGCATCGTAAAACTTCATTTCCCCTCTCGGAGCTGGTCAGTCCATCTAGTTGGAGTCGCGTGATCTCTTCCCCTGCACGTTTCCCGTGACTATATCATATTTTGACTATATGCTTTACCTAACCATAGCAAAATGTTAATCGGTAGCAATTTTTATCTCAGCCCAAATACTGATAAATTGCGCCATTTTTCTTCACTACAAGCCCTGGCAAAAGATCAGTAGTCTGTCCTAGAAACGACCCTGACAGCCATTGCCAAACTCTGTAAAAAGTAAACGTTTTGGACGGATTTCAAATTGGTCTTGAGACTGTAATGATATGGGATTCTTTTTCATTACGATGCCATAATTAGTATTCATCGAATTTCTCTTCTGTGCCCAATTAATGCTATTATATGATAACGCTGTCTGAAGTGGTGCCGAGAAATTAAATGTCTCAGCGCTGAGCGTACCCCTATTGCCAAACTTGGCCCTTATTCTCTATTGCCATAACTAGCTTGTTACGTGCCATGCTAAGTTAACACCGTGTTAGTCGCACGAAACGGTATTCTCTAAGTTCTTAAACGCGCGATTCGTCACGATTAGGAGCCGCGTTTAAGTTTAGAGCATGTTATGACGTCATGCGTTATTGGCCAGTTATCTCATGTGTTTCCGTGTCCAATTTTTTGTTTGTTTTATTTTTGGCAATAAATATATTATTTTTATATTCTTATTCATTGTGGACAAACTCTAACCCTATCCCCAAACACAGTTTTAACTAGTTCGAAGTAACATTCAATTATTTTTGTGTAAATCTTTCTCTATACCAACCAAATGAAGTATTGTCTGTTTTATTTTCATTTTGAATTTATCATCACCAACAGCCACCTCCAGCCACTGCTGAGCATAGCCTCTCCCAGTGCACGCCACTCAGTCTGATGTACATCTTTTCGCTTCCATAGATGGCCACCTATAAAAAAATTATATACATAATATCGGGACGTCATCATTTCACAAAGCATCAACTCACAAGTACAAGTGAATTCACAAAAGTGTATAACTTTTACATTTTCTTTTCAAGTAGCAGGTTATAAGCTCCGTCCTACCGCCCTGAACACGGGTATGTCCGAAAACAGGACAACCGGAGGACGTGCAGCAGAGTCCTCTGAGTAAATGGTGAGCGTCCTGTGAACCCCAAGCCGCCTGACAAGAGTGGAGGGCTATGCCCCACCCCCACTTTTTCAAAGAAGCGTTTGTTCAACAGTGGGATTCCTCTGACTGATTACAATGATGGTTCGTCCTATTTTTAAAACTGATATTACTCATAGTCTAATATCAGTCATCAATCATACACTCGCTGCGCGTGTCTCGCTGAGCATTCCTTGATAAAGGTCACCGAATGTGATCGAAACTATAGTCGAAATAACCGACTCAATTTAACGTGAGTATTCCCGTTTTATTAAAACAAAAAGTCATCAATCAGTTTACGGCTAACCCCCGAATACGTTTGTTAACTTTGACGACAGATTAAGTCTATTGCTGCCTTTGTCATTTGCTTAGTGCCAGACAAAGGCAGTATTAGAATATGCTTGTAATACGCATTTATATTTCTAATTACTTTTTATTTCTACCTATATACAATGGATGTGCATTTGTTTCAATAAATATATTTTTAAATTAAACTGAATCAGTTTTACCATACGCTACTACTAACAATAGAGTGAATAGTCTGTTTGATTCTACGTCGACTCCAAAGTTTTCTTCGTTGGTGGTGAAATAAGAGAACTAAAACTTTCCGCGGGAATCTATCAGTTTTATTCCAGAGTATGATGGTAGCACCGTTGTTTAACTTGACAGCTAAGTTGGTCAGACTAAGCCGCGCTATTTCTGAATCACCACAACAAAGTAATCTAGTATTGATTTCTCACGCTTGTCAGCTTACCTGCAACCTTTACCACCCTATTGTATGTCAGCTCTGAACAATAAATTGCTTAGTTATTCTTTATTGTTTATCCTAACTAATATTATAATTCAGAGGAATATAGCCGCAGTCGTGTATCAGCACCAATAAAGCTTCGAAGTATAAAAATTAAAAAGTTCATCTCGAGGAAAAAACTTCGCTTGCGCGATTCAGAACTCTCTACATTACAACTGTCAGTCCGTACAAACGTCAAAAAACGCACAACATGGATCGATGTCATCTAGCGAACTATAGAAATTAACTTTGTCTCTCTGTCTGGATGTTTGTCGCGTTATCGGTTAAACCGCTCAACGGATCTTAACAAAATTTAATGATAAAGAGTTAACTATATATCACAAAGATGGACATAGGATACTTTTTTATGTCACGCGAGCGGAGTCGCTGGTAACAACTAGTTATAAAATAGATATGCAATGCTTGCAATATATCTACTATTGACTGCTTGGTCGCATAACGTCGACTGCATAATTAAAATGATCTTTTGCCGAGTCCATCTGGGGATATATCACACGTATGCAAGTTATTCGACCGCCAAGTAATCTTTGCACACTACACAAAGATTGCAAGGCAATATTAATTTCCAGTGAAATTACTGAGCATAAAGTGATCTAACCATTTTTTCATGGTCATGGTAACGAGCGCAGTGCATTGCTGCGCGTGGTTTTGAACCGTTCACGTTCAAAAGTCTATACAGGTGGCACCAGGAGCATAGCTACTGGCGTATCAGTCGTATTCATGATACGAGGCACCTGGGCTACAGGTGCCCTGAACATAGTTTCTTTTTGTTTTAATAAAACGGGAATACTCACGTTTAATTGAGTCGGTTATTCCTTTTGTGAAAAATCTTCTTCGGCCCGTCTAAGGCCAGCTAATCCACTGGGTAGTACTGAAATAATATGGGCAACCGCGACACTTTCCACCAGGCAAGCGATTTGCTCGTCTCGTTTATTCTAAAATTATTATCTAATATCATTCTTATTAGATGTTTCGTCATATTGCATATTTTGATTTTATATGGCTTTTTTGAACTGCTGTACAGATTCACATTTTGAACAACTTCGCTCCACCAATAGGACAAATTCTGTGCACGTTTTCAGTAATTTTCCAGTGCTTGACGAAATTCACCCCGAAAATTATCCAGCGAATTTAATGAGGGGTGGTTCCATGATGTACTTCCGAAGATTTAATGAAAATTTCACCCGTTGCGATTTCATTAACGGCCCAGACCGCAAATGCCTGGCTCATCTCATGTAACGTCTCTACTATAGCAGGGGTGGCCAACCGGTTGATCACGGCTAGTCCAGTCGATCGTGGCAAAGCAAAAACCAAATATTTTAACATACTTATTACTAGTAGTTCGCGCCGAACTGAGACCTCACGATCCCTTTATCTTCACAACCCCTGGACCGATTCAGCTCATATTCGAACTTAAAAATTGTATTGAAATGAACTACTTGCTTACAAAATTTCATAAAGATCGGATCAACGGTTCGCAAGTTATCGTCAGACAAATATACAAACATACAAACACACAAACATACACACAAATACCGATTTGTCCCAATAAACTCTGAGAACTTCGCTTCGCTCGGTCAATAAAACATATATAAAACAGACGACGCAATATAATCACCAACTGTTCCGCACACCATTTTGTATAATTTTTCAATCGCCGTTCCATCACGTTATTTGTCCTCATTTCCACGCAGTAGCTCTTTTGTTAAGAATTATTTGCAATTTTATATTTTATAATATAATATTATTTCTCTTTTAATCGAATAAAAAATACTACATAATTGTATATACAAAACTATACTGCTTAATTTAAAATTGCACGTAATATGTAATTGGTAGATCGCACAGGGTTTCGCCAGTAAACAGTAGATCTTGGGTCTAATCAGGTTGGCCACCCCTGTTCTATAGATAGTAGATAGATAGATATTAGGCTGGAAGGTATGGCATGAAAATGGGGAAAATTCGACTTCGGCTTGTCAACATATTTATTATCTAACAGCAAAGATTTATTAAACAAAACTTTTTGAGGGTCTTGAGCTTCCGAGTGACAAGTTGTATATTCTCAATGAAGGTCTTGAATTCTAACTTATTATTAACAAGTAACTTATCTATCAGGGTTTATTGCTATCGAGTCAAAATTCGTTTGATCCACAAAGGTCAAAAAAATATTGACCTCTGTTGATAGTAAATCAGATCAGATTATTACCACTGCTAGTACTGCTTAGTGAGGTTAAGAAAGTTTTATTTATTTTTTTGTCTGGTGCTGTAAGTAAACAGACAAATAACATGCACGTTCTATTAGCGGAAACTTGTAAGTTTTTTTTTTAAGGTTACTAATTAACTCAGACTAAGTTTTCCTAAAATTATAAAATAAATAAAAATAAAATGTTGGATGCTCTTGTTTCAGAAGAACATGCCGTAGTTTCAAGTTTAATTTGCTTTGGTAACCTTCATGGCAAATAACCACGGTAGATTTTGTATGTGTGAGAGTCCGCGTCTTTTTGCACCCACGCTAATGATACTGTATTTCCAAAATTCAAAAGATTCGGGACCAAACCGCTCGCTGAATCCCGAAGACTTTGTCGGACGAGTTAAAATGTGCCTTGTGTGTGAGCGCAGTTGTACGTCTCAGCGACATTAATTATGGATCGTTACAAGGCAATACTAGCAATACATTATGTAGCACATCATTATAACCACAGCTTCTGTATTAATGACGGCCTATTAGTTATGCGATGATTAATCACGTCGTTCCTGAACCAATTCACGTGGAGCAACTGTGATGAATTTATGATGCGAATACGATTATACTTAGATCTGGGGGCATGCCTGTGCCTCACCAAGTCGAGCAACATAGACACGGCCGCAATTACCATCCTTTTCTCGAAGCAACTTACGGTACTTTTCACACTTTTACTTCTAGTAGCCCTACGAATTTGAAATTTTGCATGAGATTAGTGTTAAGTGTACTTTTCAATAGAACATTATAAAAATGTTATTTGCGAAAGACTATATACTATAGGCAGTTATAAAAGCTATGAGGAATAGGGTCACCGAACTCTCAAATAACTAAATTATTTATATTTATTTTGTTCTTTTTCAGATCAAAATCCCAGTTCTAACCAAAACGCCTGCCAAGGTCTATCGGAAAGCTGGCGCGATGCGGGTGGCGGGGCCCCCTTGAGGTCCCGCCAAGCGATGGGCTCAAACATCAGCCAGCACTCCTCCAAGGGGCTAAAAGGCCGCCGAGCTAGGTCCAGCGGAGACCTTTGCAATGGAGACACCAAAAGCCAAACCGAGTCTTCAGTATGCGGCTCGGTCGTGGGAGATGTTATGGGCTGGAACAGGTCTCTTCCAAACCATCTAGACGGGAACAGACATCTTGCTGATTACAGCAGAGTAAACAACAACTATGCTGAGTTTGGAACGTACAACAGAAGCCATCCGAAAGGCGGAAGAGGTTTGCGGTACCGTGTGAGCAAATCAGGTGAGTTTTTTAAAACAAAAGCTTCTTTGTTACACCTGAATTATTATATAACAAGATTGATCCGTTTGATAAGCTCATACTTTTTATGCTGAACGAAAGCTACTTTCTTTTTTTACTAAACTATAATGACGACGGTAGAGACATCCACTTACGGACCTTATGTACATAACATGTTGAGGATGCAGAAACATTATCTTTTTTTTTTCTCTTTCCTCCTAAGAGGATTTTGGCGTCGCACGTCTTATGCATTTGCCAGTGTCAAAAATAGTTATATATATTCAAGTTTTGTTAAATATTATCATACAAGTCATAGTCTCAGTCAAACGCGAGCAAGTCAAGTCACGGTCAAGTCCAAGTCATGCCCCAGTAAAGTGGTGAAAACTTTACTAGAGCCTTCTATGGAGTTTTGGAAACAACACGAAAATTCACGTTTCACGACATTATACCATTCACCAACACGCGTGCATGTTCACGAACACTTAACGGGTAAAAATTCACCATTTTTAAACATTAACACTCGAAATAACACAAGTTTTGGAAAATAATAAAATGACGCGACATGATTTCTTCACGTTCCCGCCAAAACTCTCAAAACATTATCTTTGAAATAAATATAACCACGTTCGGCGCGGGCTGAGGTAATAAATCGCGCTTACTATTGGTCGGTTCAAAATCCGTACATGCAATCCGTGGCTCGAGCCGGCCAGTCGTAGCCGATGCAATTGACCAGCTTAGGATCTTGTGAGAGTATCATTCACGAAAGATACGTATGATTTGTGTACTGATTATAATTACTGTGCTACATAATAAAATGGATATATGTGCGTTGATTATTGTTGTTTTGTTTCGGCCTGCAAAAGCCAGGAAAATTAACGAGGTGAATAAAATTGCAAAACTTAAAACGTTAACATAATTTTAATTAAAGTAAAGCATGTCAAGCAATAATTTCTAAAGTTCACCGCGTTGATTCTATAGCTTTTGCGACAAAAAGGGTCAGGGAGTGGGCTAGGAATTGCGTCTCGAGAAATTAATGGCGTTATACAGCCTTAATTGGTTGTATCTCGAGGAAAAAGATTAACGTCATATGCTTTATGGAACAGCGTAAGATGTTTATGTCTGTTTTCAACAAAGAACCCCTTACATTAAGGGATCACCTAAGAAACTTCAAGGATTCATTTAAGTTAGGGTTCGCTGGTGATAACGGGTATTAACCTGTTAAATTAATTTTGATAAGTATAGTACGATAAGTCTGAAGTCATATTATGATAAGTCTGTTGAAGTTAAACCCTAATATTATAAATCCGAAAGTAACTCTGTCTATCTGTCTCTCTGTTTGTCGCGTTTTCACGGCTAAGCGGCTGAACGGATCGAGCTGTATTTTTGCATAGATTTAGCTTAAGGGTAGTAGACGGATATATGCAACATTTTTTTTTGTTGGTCTATACAGCTGACACTGAACTGTTTTGTGCAAGCGTGAATCTTACCTCCAAGCGAGCGAATTGCTCGCCTTGTCACTCAGTAACATAAAAAAGTCGCATATAGAAGACAACCAAATGATAATTATTTTAGTTTCTGCTCGCAAGTACCTACAGCCGAGTGAAATCGAAAATCGAAAAAGTATCCACAGCATGCTCATTTGAAAACCGCCACTTGAATTGTAGATGGGCTCGATCCGTCGATACGGCTGGCCCGGGCAGAGGCAGATAAAAAAAATGAAATAAAAATCTAATGGCCACGAGGGCCATCGATCATCGCAGGCACAGATGACAAAAAATACAGATAGACAACTTTAATAAGTGGTAAGCTGCGATGGTTGTATAATGAATGTATGACTGTGACAGCAACCCGTGCCCGACTATCCAGCCTGGCTACGTTCAACCCAGAAAAGCCGAGCTACCGCTGTACCCGCCGCCTTTTGATGGACTTAAGGCCTCGCTACATGGCCTGACCTGACATCGGTTGAAAGAGATGGCTATATATAAGTTTCTGGGGGAGCGAAAGGGAGAAGCTATAACCTTAATAGTTTGTTTCTTTTGTTCCCGTGAAATTCAAATCTAGCTGTCCCTTTCACACGATGTCAGGTCAGGCCATGTATAGAGACCCTTAGTTGATGAGCCCATAAAAACTCTGCTAGAGTGATAGATACAGGTGACAATACAAATTTACGGCAAAAAAGTGAGACTCCGCTCAGTCCGTTCGTATGCGTTCAATCTAAGGTTCGATGTTCATGTGCGCGGAATGAGGGTAGTCAAGTCGCTTTATAGGGGTCGCTGACATCGACCTGCTATCATTGGACGTTCTCAGTAGCAAAATTAATCTAGGTATTGACATTTCTCTCTGTAGTAATCTGAGTTTTAACCCACCTCAGAATTGTTTTGTGAGCAGAAATGGGGCATCGCCGTGAGGCCACATTATTGTAATAGAATCTTCCGAGAGCCTTATGGGATGCTGCATGACTGTTTTTCTTCGTAAATCTTTTCTCTTTTTTTTATGATCATTCAAATGATTTCGTCATTAGGTACCGAACGTGGAATTTTTTGGCGTTTGATGTTATGAGTATAGTGAAATGAGATTTTAACGATACCTCCGTGGTGCCGTTATCATCAACATTATGATCCTGAGTTATTGAATTTTCCTGCGGTATCATTTTAGGGATTTACGTCATATAATATTAGTTTACTTTACACAAACGCTGCGCGACCGCGAATTCTATCGATAAGGTTCACGGTCACCCAGCGTTTTTAGGTTCAGTATCGGTGAACCTAAAATGATTGAAATAAGGACTTCACGGTACGGGCCCAGGGTTTGTATCAAAAAGCACCTTCTATACATACTATGTGTACTTAGTACTTACCATTTTCGAACCTGCCGTCTGACAGGTCAGTTGTAATTTAACGCCGTCAACCAACAACAGGAAAAGTGAAAATGCAGTTACGGTGCTTGTTCATTCGCGGAGGTTTAGCAAACATGCAAGACTATTAATAGGTATAAGATATTTTATTTTTCACTTATTTCATTTCATTTATTTATTCTTAAGCGCTCATTATAGTGTCGTGTAGCACCTACACTAAGAATTACTTCTTGTGTCGTAGGTGTCTACAAACCTTCTTAATTATACATTATTAAAAGGGCCGTAATCGTAATAGAAGTTCTCTTCCTCTGTTACGTAAGCATTTCGAAAATAGTATAGAAGGACCAATGCAGTCGCAATGACATGTTTTGGCTTCTGACGCTATGACGTCACTACGCCGTGCCGGGTCAAGGGCAGACTGAGGGTCCGAGGGAGGCTAACACAGTATAGTACGAAAATACGGGTCGAGATACTTCGCCAGTTTGCCATTTTAGCACATTTTCAGTTTTGGTTTGAAAGATTTTAGATATAAATTCCGTGCCACTGCTGTTTTGCATCTAGCATTTTTAGCTCAGTCTCAGACGTGAGAAAAGATATTATCGACTCGACGAATCAGGTGTTAGCTTTATTACGTGTTTAGTACCTAGCCTTTGTTTGTTTATATATCCGTATCGAAGTAATTACATTTTCAGTGCTTCAATACATTGCGGAAATTTTGTTGTATGACGTACTTTCCTATTACATAAGCATTTGAATGTATGCGCATTTTTATTGATGTGTTTACTTTATTTCAACCTTGGTGGCGAAAATCGCTTTTTTGCCAACATTTGCCGGGTGTACATATTCTAGATTGAGTTTTTTTTACGTTTTAAAAATTTATATTTTATTATAGTAACTTAAATAACATTAAATATTAAATAAATTGAAATAAACCTTAAGTAAAAATAAAACATAAATATATATACAACTTAAAACTAGCCCTAATCTAATAAACCGCTACCAGCAGGCATCGTGCCCAAAATGCTGGCCGAATTGCCGCGTTTAATAGCGAGTGCGATTCTTTGGGCAAGGTAGAGGCCAGCATTTTGGCCACGAGATGCTTCGACCAGACGCGATGGTAGTTCTTTATATATTTTCTTTGCACTGGGTCCCCACGGTCCTAGGGTTTTGACCCCAAAAGGCTCAAATATCTACCCGCTATATCAAGGGTACTATATTGCGCCTTTTGAGGCCCTTAGATTGAGATTGTAAGTCGTAACTGACCCGCGATAGTGTTGTTGTTATGCTTGCTACGCAGCTTTTGTATGAAATAAAACAAAAAATTATCCCGTTACAAACATAAAATATTAATGTAAATAGACCAGAGTATATAGTAACTAGATGCGAATGCAAAAGGTATAAATTACTTTACGAACAGAGTATTAGGGCGTTGCCAAGAATGAATTTTTTGTACACGATTGTGTAAAAATATAGGTCGTAGTTAAATATATCTTGTTTAATTATTGCATAGTTTTGGCGCGATTCTCTTTCCGTGCGGTTATTTATTTACCATTGTTTCGAAACACATTCGCTAATTTTACTTTTGGTTTAATTAAGTACAGCGTTCGTTTCCGATTTTATTGACCGAGTGAGCGAAGCGAACGAAAGGTCTCAGTTTTAACAGGTAAAAATTTTCTTTCATATGTCCGTTTTTTGGTACTCGCGTACAGGTCGCATTATTCAACCAATCTTGACGAAACTTGGTATACAGGTTTTACGATTTTATTTTATTTTTAGCCTTCGACGTTTTTTGCTTGGTGGGGTATTTTAGTAGGAGTAGTCTACGCCAACGAAATCTCGGGTATCAGCTACCTAATTATAAAATAACTACAGTAAAAAAAAACAAAAAAAAAAAATGGTTTCTTAAATTGCTCTATGTTTTCATAATCTAAAATAAAAATGGAGGTCGAAAATTTTTGGACAATCTCCATTAGTCGAATACCCAGACAATCATGTAGCCACATTGAAATTAATAGTCGTTTTTCAAGAAGGACGCGTTAAAAGTGTTTAATGTTATACATTAATTATTTTAAAAGCTCATGATCATTTTTAATTAAAACAGCTGTGATTATCTCAGTCAGTAAAAGAGTTGTTAAAGAAAATAAACTAAGCTTCCCCAATCAGTCACAGAACAGAAAAACAACTCTAGATTTCCTCTCTCTCATCCCCGATTTGTCTCGCCATCTTGTAATCAGTAAAGAAAATGTACGACCGTCCTTTCTTACCACGGACGTGAAAGGAGCCAGGGTTCCAGACGGGGCGAGGAGAGTTAGACAGAACAAATCTTAATTACCCTTAATACAAACAAAAATTACAAATTACCTCAACTCAATATACCTCAATCCCATATCCTTATATTTCTAGTTTGTGTGTTTTGTCACCTTAGTTTTTTTTTAACGCTTATAAGTATAACCTTAATATCCTAAGTAAGTAATTTGTTAACAGAAAAGCCTCAGCGTTATCCCGCGGTTTTCCTTGCTCAACCTTAGAGCTAAAGTCGAGCTAGAGTTATAAGTCGTATAAGTTTTCTGTATTATTCTGTATTTCTATATTTATTAATAGGTTGTTTTACTTTGTTAGTATGTAGGCAACAATACTGTTTGCAACACCCTATATCAGGGTATAATGTGTAATTTAGTACATTCTGAAAAATGTTACCATTACGCATTATGTGGCAATGTATACTTAAATAAATAAATAAATATCCAGAGGCGGAGATCCGAATATTATGTCCCAATACGTAAAGAAAAGTTCTTGAGTGGCTACCACGAACCGGAAGAAGCAGCGCAGGTAGGCCTCCTGCTAGGTGGACTAACGACATTGTAAAAGCCGCGGGCACAAATGTCAGATTGTCGTTCAGTGTAGCGATGTAATAGTATAAGTGTTAAATAATCTCCATCATTGCACACCCCGTCTTCTACCTCTTTTATGAATCCTCTCCATCCTATGTTTGCCTGGAAGAGATCGCTTTCAGCGATAAGGCCACTAGTTTATACTAGTTTTTAAGCCTGTTTTGAAATTACACATGTTAAATTTTGTGTGAACAATAAAGAGTTTATCTAATCTATCTAATTTGTTCAGCAATGGACGTCTTCTGGCCGATGATGATAATGCGTGATGTATCACACGCAGTTTGAAAGTATTCAAATATATGTTCACAGAGTCCGAACCCCAAAACCGCTACCCCTAACTCTGACCACATCCCAAGGCCTTTATTAATCCCAATTCGGCGTGACGTCGGATCTCTTCGACGACGTTGATGTATCGCTAATGCGATTAGGCATTGTTAAGGTACTTTAGTGCTCTTATTTATATGTTTTGTGGGTAAAAGATTTCTTTGCAAAAATTACGCCATGGTCATGGCCGTGAACATCGGTACTTATATACAAACGCAATTTCGTCAGATTTTGATGAAACTTTGTGTGTAAATTCAAATTATTAATCGGTCGCGTGCGACAATCTGGTCTCGCGTACGTGGGGTATTATAAGACATATAATAAGACAATATTGTGGTGCTTCTGAATGGCTCTGAAAAGAATTTGAATGTGTTTTTGATGGCATTTTCCAAAAATCTAAGTAATTATGAAACTTTTGTCTTTACAAACAATCATCAATATTCATCAAAAGTGACTAGTACACTTTGATGAATATGTTTTCCGAAAAAAACTGGCCAAGTGCGAGCTGTATGTTATGAAATATAGGTTTAAAAAGTATGAATGTTGGAAACCTAAAAAATACAGTCATTGCCCGGCTGATACAATTACCGCCATATATCTAATACGTTATTTTATTTATCAACCACTTTTCTGTTTCCTTCTCACCTTCAAATAAGCAAAAACAAAGATCTATTTACGTTTTGAACATTTATTTAGGTTTCTCTACGATTAGAAATTATATCTAAGCAATAATTACATCTATATCTACGATGTTTAACAATTCCTTCCTCTGAGGTTATAATTGTAAGACCCGACAGGTTTTTTTGCACTTTTTATTGTTATATTATTTATTTTCCAACTGTTAATTTTGTAACGCCAATTTAAATTTGTCAGACGTAATAGCATAAGGCTGTCTTTCCATTTGGCGCTTTCTCTTTCTTAGTGGAGTTTTGGGATAGGGTAAATATTCCCCGAAATGAATTTTATTTTCAGAAGCTTCGGGCTCTGAAGTTGAACAACAGCCTTTGACGGGAGATTATGAAGGGACATTAAGGACTTTTGGACCCCCCTTATTTTTTATATTTTTTATTATTTGTTAGGATAGAAAATCAACCATAATAGCACACTGTAAAATTAAAGATAGAGCTTTAAATTGGCTTTGGTACAAACATTTAGTTTTTTTTTTAAAAACGATGGTATCTACGCAATATTTTGCCTATTAATACTCGAACAAATATTAAATATACCTACAACTGGAAAAAAAAAACTTACTATGTCAAAATTAATTAATATCTTCAAAATTCAATACACAATTGAATACAGTATCACGTGTCAGAGTTTCCGACATCTCAAAGCATTTCAGACACTTCCAATTCATCCAGCGATCTCTATTTAATTACTCTGCCTTAGAACTCGTAGATCTCAAAGTTCGCTCCATTATATAGCAGGAAGCACTTACGGAAACATTAAGTTAATACCATCGGATCCGACTTAACGTAGCACTTCGATATAATCTCGTCGCAAGATGATGACAGTGTTACTGAGAGTAAGGGTACTTCAACAAGTATTGACATGGAAAAAATAATTAAATATATATACTGTACAACGTATAAAACGAAATTCATTAAAAATAACTATCAAATACAAAAAATATAATAAACTATAATCTCTAGTAGTAGCTGTGTTTGATAATAACGGAAGTTACTGTACCGAAAGCGCTGAGCTTAATTGGCGCGGCTGAGATTCTCTCTCACCCTATATTTCTTTCTCTTTCTATGCTGTAAGAAAATATTACCTTAATCTGTACCAAATTATAGGTTCGATAACTTACAGCTGCTGAGAAATAGATCGTGACACACCAGAGTCTTACCGTAAAGGTTTATTTTGACCTGCTAAAATGCGGTAGTCTAGGCTATTATTTTGTGACCTTACTGTTTCTACAATTTATAGTACCGTAGCGGTATAGTTATCGAGTTCCCTCATAGTGTGAAATTGCAAGTTTCCCGATGAGAGCGGTGTTGTAAAAGGGTTTCTTTTTCTTTGCTTTTCAGATGTTTCTTAGATCAAGTTTTCGTTCGGCACTCTCCTTTACAAAGCAAGGATCCTAAGCTGTTTTTAATTAATTTGGTTTTGTTAACTGCATTTGTTGGGTATAAGGATGACAATTAATGTGAGAACCAGGTTGGTTTTAACATTAATTGTCATCATTATCCACGAGCTTCCGTATACCACTGCTGGGTATAGGCTCCTACTATACGCAATCTGCCTAGCTCCTGTGCTAATCTAGTCAAGGTTCACATTTTGTAAAATTATTGCATAATATTTTGACCGGTGTGTGACATTTTAAACTTGATTTTTATAATTTAATTAACTAATGTTATTGGTGTTTTTTTTTTTTACTGAGCGTGAAAATATTTTTTGTTAGGTTTTGTCAGTGGTAAAATTTTAATGACATTTAAAAAATAGTGATTCTATAAAAATAATCAAAATTTTAAATGATAAATACGTAAACGATAAAATAACATTTGACACATTTGTAAAAAGAAGTTCTAAGTATTAAATGTTTGTGAAATGATTGCTTATAAATTTGCGGCTTTTGCGGAACAAGGTATTTGTAAAATGAACAGTATACCTATAAAACGTTTTTTTGTAAAGTAACATTTTGTAAATAGTGTTTTATTGAAATATTAGTGAACAGACATCGTAACAAATGATTTTTTAAAATACCTGATTTGAAGTTACGGTTAAGAAAGTTCTCATTACTTTAACCTCTTAACCTTTATCAAACTCTGCTACCGTAGATGTAAGTCAGAATGCAGTAAGGATAAGTATCTTTCCCTTTATTCATCCTTCGGACATTTTTCGCTCGTCGCCCGCATTCATTTGTGCACACGCCTACCCCTCTTTGGGAAAATCCTGAAAATGCCTGATATTTCAAGGAATATTCCATGGCTTTACAATCCTTTTGTGACATCCATATTCGGAAGGAATATATTATCCCATCGGGATCCGGTAGGAACGACCCTCTTCACAGTCTCACGATACGTAACAACTTAACTATTACACTGTGTCGCGGAGCGTCAGGGTTCTCGTCTATCTTTTTAACCGAGTTCCAAAAAAAGGAGGAGATTCTCAAGCCGACTGTAAGAGTCCTTCAGCCTCGACATCAGCGTATTAGAACGAAAATTCTAAGCCTTAGAGTGAAATGGAGAGGGTGGGATAAGGATAAGGGATAAGGTCATTCAGCTCATGCGCATACTCGCCGAAATAAGTGGTGGTAAGAATAAGTACTTACTTTAATTTGATGCTCCAAGCTAAGTAAATTTTAGATGATTATTATTATCCTAGCAAGAAAACTGAGAAAGAAAAAAGATAATTTATGTCGCTAAAAGAAATATACCCGACTGCTTTGGGGTGCAGCTGGGTTTTTTGGGATTGTACCCTATAAAACCTACTGCAAAATGTAGCTTTAATAAAGCTTCGAACTTAAAGAGGAATCCAAGGACAACTCATTCGTCAAAATCGATCAAGCCGTATAGTCTGCATAGGACGTATTAATATATAATACACAAATATACAAAGATACTACTGCCATTAGGTATTACATAATAGAAGTACTTATACCCGTGTATAGAATGTTGTTTTTTTTCTAACAACATTTAACCTCAAAACATTAAAGTACTAACATGAAATAACAGCAAAACGTACTATCTGAATTAGTACCAACCGAAATTATATGCAAAACTTAAAACACATATTCCGCTATACAAAGCAAACTTTTGAAAACACAACTTTATGCGACACGAAGTTGTGAATTGAATAGAATTTGTGTTGGCTTGTGTGCAGCCTTTTCTATACACCTTTCCGCGCTTTGAAAGACTGCCTTTTACCGTACTGCGTACACGACAAGACTTGAAAATTAATCTTCTTAAAACATCATTTAGCCCCGGGAGTACTGGGAGAATGCCGGGTTTAATCAAGTTTAGTTACGAAACATTGCTAAGTAATAAGCATACGACAGAGTCTTGGCGAGAACGTGAACATTGTATTATTTTCCAAAACTTGTGTTATGTCTAGTGTTAATGTGTAAAAATGGTGGATTTCTATTCAATAAAGATTCATTCCAATCTAAGTAAAGTGTTCGTGAACGTACACGAGTGTTGGTGAATAGTATAATATTGTGAAACGTCTCTTCGTGTTGCTTCCAAAACTCCATAGAAACCTCTAGTCAAGTCTCCACCGCTTTACTGGGGCATGACGTGGACTTGACCGTGACTTACTTTGCTTGACTTAGACTATGACTGAGACTTATTTTAATTCTGAAATATTTGACTTCACTTGAAATATTACAATATTTGACATTGGCTTGACATTTTAAACAACGTGTAGTGTGGAGCCAAAACATAAGAGAAGAAGTACACGTGATGTTATGTTTTTGTGTAGATACATAGTCTCTATGTAACCTAAAGTAAACAGCTTTTTTGGTTTTGTAATATTTAAGATACATGTTGCCAGATCTAAAAAAGAAAATATATTACATTTTCTGGAGTTCTTATGATGTTAATTAATTTTTATTATATCTAGGGCACTGGCCGCAAAGACTATGCATCAATTATGTGACCGCGTAAGGATTGATGATACTGGTAAATGCAATGTAGAATCAGAAGAATTGAAGTGCTATAAAGTAATTATTTTCACTCAATCAGGGCCATATCAGTGCAGAAATGCATTTTTATTTTAAAAATACTCGAGCTAGGTCCTTTGCCAAACATAATAATAATACCTAACATGAAAATTGCTATAAAACACAGGCAATGGATAGGGTACCAAATCATCAAGTTTGTTTATAAATTGTTTCTTTTATTTTTTTTTATTTTATGAAAAGTTGCAGAAAATATAGCTGAATCACCGGCCCTTAAAGCATTTTTGCATGCCATTCTTTCAGCAAATTAAGTGGAATTTGTATAATAATGGCGTATATTCTGCGTTGTACCACTCTCTAAACTAAACCAATCTGACAGAAGTAAAATTATCAGCGTCTTTTACTTTTGTGTGAAAAAAATCGCAATAATTTTAGAGCTGTAAAATTTAAATAAGCATAATAAATGTCCACCTAACACAATAATTATTATTAAATTGATAATATAAAAATATAAATATAAAATATAAATTATAAAATAATGAATGATTAATTGATATTTAAAAGTTACAAAATTCTTTACGGCCAATAAATATTTGTGCATTGTAGATGGAGTTGATAAAAAAAAATTGCATAAAAAAACAAAAAAGTACTTAAGTACTTTCTTGATTAACACCCTGTAACCCAAATAAATAATGAAAAGGCCAACAACCTCGACTAGGTTTATTTTTCTGAGGATGAATATGATGACGGCAGATGACGGTAAATTACCAAAGTTACGTCGTTCGTCACAGAAGTTTTGACACAAGGAAACGCTCTTGATTATGCTTCAGTTTTGAGTTTGAAGAGATATTTATATACACTAGTAGTAGCACCTACAATGTCGCCTTGTTGCACTAAGTTTAGAGACTAAAAGAAAAGAAACTAAAAAATATGTAGGTAGATTGATACTCCTTCATTATTTCGTGCGGTAGACAGGATCTTCATTCACACTGCAGTGCTCCGCCGCGTCGCACATTATAAAATCGTTTTTATTTTTATCGTGTTAGACACTAGTTTTTTGCAAAAATCGACATGCCGAAGAGGAAACACGATGACAACTGGGAATATTTTGATCGTATCAAGAAGAAAATGAAGAAATTGGAGCGAAAACTGCTAAAACGCAGTAGAAAACTTTCGTCATCCGCAGATTCCATGCAATTGTCAAACGACCCACAAGGTAAAGATCTAGCTATTTTACTAAAGAGTAAGTACTGTGATCGGTTCTCGTTTCAACGATTTGAGTTGCTACTTACCGATAATCATCTACTTACAAGGATTAACGTTCCAACGCTCGAGTTGTTACTTATCCTTTTCATTCCTCGAGTACACGATGCAACGACATGAGTTCATCTTTCTCGCTGTACCTACCTATCTGTACCTACAGCGCGGGTAGCGAACTGTGTATATTAGACGCTGATAAGGAAAATACCTATACACACACCCGTCTTTGATTGTTACAAAATTATATTGTTACTATTTAGTTACTACTTGATATGCAATTACAATTACCCGATTTCCCCAGAAGGAGGGTAAGGTTTTCTGATAAGTACATCAGTGTGGTACTGATTTCAATTTCAGATGACAACATTGAAACTGTGAATGTTGAAAACTATATTGACGAGCTAAGGGAAATAAGCCCGCTGGCTAGCACGTTACATACAGTTCCCGCACATTCGCCAGATGTACACAACGTGACAGTGCTGGAGGAGGCGATTCCACCGCCAGAAACTGAAGGTACTTCCAGCAATGAAGCAGTTCCACATTCAGAGGTGGAGCTTATGTTGGAGATTTTAGGGAAGGACCCTTCAAATACAATCACCTTCGGTAAAGATATACAGAAGGACTTAGCCATCCGCTTCAACTTCACTGCCACATCGGGTTTGACTAAAGAGCTTCGCAAAGAACTTTTAGATGCGCATCTGACACCTGACAACTGCAGAATGATAGCTGCTCCTACTCTGAATCCGGAGATAATAGCAGCTGTTACTGAACAGGTAGTTAAACGCGACAAAGCAATGGAGGCAAAACAGAAACAGATAGGCAGCGCTATTGCCTGTCTTAGCGAGGCCATTACTCTACTTTTGGAAAAAAATTGTAAAGATCCAACAATTCTTAAGTTGCTAATTGATGCTGGCCGCATCATTTGTGATTCCCAACACAACGAGTCGATAACGAGACGGAATTTCATCTTAGCAGTACTAAAAAAAGATCTAAAGGATCAGATGCTGCTCACGAAAATAGACAGCTTTCTTTTTGGGCAAGAACTAGCTGAAACGCTGCGGACGGCAAAGGCGATTAATAAGTCGGGCGCGGATCTCAAAGCCGCAGCCCCTACCAAGAACAACGCGACAAAACCGAAGCCCCAGCTCTCTAACAAGAATTTAAACTGGAAGGCTCCGGCTCAGATCCGCAGGCAGCAACCACCGGGGCCCTCAAAGACGAAGGAGTCTGCATTTCCGAGGCAGCAGCACGCGCCATCATCGAGAACGTCGCGTCAGAACTTCAGTCGCGGCCACCGCTAGACAATACGGTAAATTACGCCGGCAGGCTATCTGATTTTTACAACCAATGGTCACAAATAACCACAGATAAAACTATTTTGTCATGGGTATGTGGTTACAAAATTCCGTTCAATGAAACTCCATATCAGCATAGTGCACCACAACCCCAAAGTTACTCTCACTCAGAAATAACTCAATTTGACCAAGCTATAACTCACTTAATATCTATAGGTGCTATAGCGCAATGCGAGCCATGCAACGACCAATTTATATCCAATATATTCTTAATACAAAAACCAAACGGCAAGACACGCCTGATTCTAAATCTGAAAAAGTTGAACAAGTTCATAGACTCTGTTCATTTTAAATTAGAAGATTTTCGAACGATGATCAAACTTGTCTCAAAAGGTTGTTTCATGTCAACTATAGATCTCAAGGATGCATATTATTTTATAAAAATTCATAATACCTCCAAAAAATACTTACGATTTGAATGGAGAGGTAATTTGTTTGAATTTAATGTTCTGCCGTTTGGTCTCAACACTGCACCCTTTGTTTTCACTAAAATAATGAAACCAGTGGTAAAAATGTTACGTTGTGCAGGCTACTTATCGACTATATATCTCGACGATACCTGCCTCATATCACATAGCTATAGTAAATGCATAGACAATATTGGCATGACAAAGAAACTTCTTAGTTCCTTAGGTTTCATTATTAATGAATCAAAGAGTTGCATGATTCCGAGCACTTCGTGTAAATTTCTGGGATTTATTGTGAATTCTAAAACAATGGAAATTTGTTTACCCATAGAAAAGCGTCTGAATATTAAAAAAGAATTAGTTAAATTTAGAAATTTAAAAAGATGTACAATTAGACAATTTGCGCGTTTATTAGGTCTTTTGACTTCTGTTTGTCCGGCTATTGAATACGGCTGGCTCTACACAAAGGAATTTGAAAGATGCAAATATTTGAATTTAAAAGGAGATGATAATTATGAGAAATATATGAATTTACCTGCAACATTGGAGTCAGATTTCGATTGGTGGATTAAATCTATTGAATTTTCAGTAAACAAAATAAAATTCGATGAATTTAATTTAGAGATTTATTCTGACGCTTCCACTATGGGGGGCTGGGGAGTAGCATGTGCTGGAAAAACAGCAAGTGGTTGTTGGAGTCAGGAAGAAAGAAGTCTGCACATTAATTATTTAGAATTATTGGCAGCATTTATCGGACTGAAAATTTTTGCTAAAGATTTATCCGCTTGTCAAATTATCTTACGAATAGACAACACTACTGCCATTTCATACATAAATCGTATGGGAGGAATCCAGTTCCCTCATCTAACAAGACTGACCAAAGATATATGGCAATGGTGCGAAGCCCGAAATATATTTATTTCGGCGCTATACATTCCATCAATCGAAAATACTATCGCGGATACCGAATCAAGGCGGGTTCACCCTGATATTGAATGGAAACTATCTGATTTTGCTTTTCAACAAATAATTGATAATTTCGGACAACCAGAGATTGATATGTTTGCTAGCCGAGTAAATAAAAAATGCCCTATATACATTTCATGGCATAAAGACCCTGATGCTTACACAGTTGACGCTTTCTCTATTAATTGGTCAAAATGGTTTTTTTACGGATTTCCTCCCTTCTCAATCATCCTAAAGACATTGAGAAAAATTATTAGTGATAGAGCTAAATGTATACTAGTTGTCCCAGCATGGCCGGCACAACCGTGGTACCCACTTTTCAACCAACTATTGCAGTCGAAGCCGCTAATTTTTTACTCCTCTGAGGACTTAATTATCTCCCATTCCAGCCCCCGCCAGCTTCAGCGGCGGATTACCCTGGTTGCCGGGTTATTATGCGGGAGTTTATACTGAGAAGAAAAGTCCCTCTCGAATCTATACACATAATGATATCTTCTCTGTCAGATAATTCAACCTATACTGTATACAAAATAATATTGATTGTATCAGGCTTCAATTCCAGTCATTATTCAATTTTTTACTGTTTTTTACTGTTTTGTTTCCACGCTACTCTAAACAGTTATAGATCTGCAGTTTCCTAATATTAGGGGGCAGCTAAGTGCAGATGACTGTATGAAGAGGTTTTAAGGGAATATTTAGGCTTCGCCCTCCGTTACCTAAGTATAATTTCACTTGGGATACTTCACCAGTAATTTAAACTCTGGCCACTTGGATCCCTAATGAATCCCTATCTTTAGGATAAGACCTCCCTAACTGATTTCGCAAACAATCAGCAGAAGGACAAAGAGTAGGTACTCTTAGGTGTATGTGGTATAGATATCACACAGCAAAATGACATTTGTCAGGTTTTCACAATAGCCATAACAGAATCAAATGATTTGGGTAGCCATTGTTTCGCTAGAAGTATAATTGATCAAGTGTAAGATAACGACCAGATCTGTATCAGCTTTTATATTCAATGTTGTTCATAAATATTGTCTATTTAAGAAAGTATTATTTTTGTTAAGTAATCAACTACTAATGCAGATATTGAATAAATATCATTTGTAAAGATTATCACATGTTTTCACTTAGTTTTTCCTTAGTATATATTATATCATCAAAACAGATATTTCACAACTTCTCTCAACATCTACTAGTGTATATAAATATCTCTTCAAACTCAAAACTGAAGCATAATTAATGATTAAACGAACTATTACTTACCAGTAAGTGAAGTTCAATCATAATTATGTGAAGTGTTGAGTTTGAAGAGATAGCATCCCGCCCTCCCGGATTATGTAATTCATAGCGCCCGTAAAATGTGAAATATCGGTTTGAATTGGCTCTGAACTAAATGAAGATCCTGTCTACCGCACGAAATAATGAAGGAGTATCAATCTACCTACATATTTTTTAGTTTCTTTTCTTTTAGTCTCTAAACTTAGTGCAACAAGGCGACATTGTAGGTGCTACTACTAGTGTATATAAATATCTCTTCAAACTCAACACTTCACATAATTATGATTGAACTTCACTTACTGGTAAGTAATAGTTCGTTTAATCATTAATAAACTTCCAAACGGTTTTTAGCTTTAATTTCAAAGATCTCCAAAGGTTTATCATTGCCAGAACAACATAATTTTGCCTAAAAAAAAAAAAAAAAAGATTAGTTAAACCGTTTTGTTTTATTTTTTTCAACACACGGGAAAAAAGTAGGCCGCGTGCCATTTTCCATAAAAAAAATAACGTTTTCGCTGTGTGGTTGACTATTATCAAAAATGTCGACTTCAAGTAGTGAAGAAGAGCATAGGTAGATTGGCACCACCGAAAATAGTAATCGAGGCACGAAACGCGATTGATAGCGTTGCCACCAAAATCTAGAGAGAAATACCCTAGAGGCCTACGAAATTTACAAAGTTAAGTTTCAAGTTATTCCTTGCAAGTGTGTCGGAAAACGTCGTACGAAACGCATTGATCATTACACACCCTAATACCACCTCGAGTAGCACCTCTATAGGTACTATTTTTCAGCTTTAAAATTAAAATAAGAAAATATTTATTGCTAAGCTGTGTACAATGAGATGTTAACAAGTAAAAGTTCCAACAGCCTGCCCATTTCGAGCGTATCTATTTTTAGTGCAAAATTAGTTTTTTTATGAACCTACGATAAGTAATTGAACTATAATTAACCAAAAACACAAGAAAATTTAAATGGCGCGAAACGTTGCACCTTATTTATAATATAGATAAAAAAGTTCGATGTTCTAACCTGCCTGCGAAATGTTTTTAGTTGGTTAAAAATCACGCAAGAGTTTTAATGTAGTTAATTTACGTTCAACCGCATCAAAGACCTCGATTACATCATTTCATTCTGAGATAGAGTTAATTTTCATTCATATATTCCATTTTCGTTCAAATATCCCATTTGCAAATTATCATTAGAAGGACTCTATTTATAATCATCGCCTAAACAAAGAGGCTCTTTGGATCCGACAGCGTGGTCGGTTCCACGGTTTCTTAAACAAAACACCCCGTGTCTAAGCGTGTTTGGTTACAATCGGCCGCAAAAGCGTTCGAGTTTTTTTTGTAAGGTACTCTGTGACGAGACGAGCAAGTCGCTCACCTGATGTCAAGCTTCACGCTTGCCCATAACAATTCAGTGCCACCCAGAATTTTGAACTTCAACAGTTCGTAGCCCTGCGCGGTAATGCACTGCGCTAGTCACCCTGAGATATTAGATGTTAAGTCTCTGTATGTCCAGTAATTATGCTAAAAACATTGCCCTTCAATCCGGAATACAGTAATATTTGCACACTTCTGCTTGGCGGTTGTATAACTGGCAAAGTTGCGGTACTTCCCCAGGCGGGCTCTGCAAGAGAGCCCTGTTGAAGTTAAAATCTCGTTATTAACTGCTCTGTGATCTGTAATTAGTGATTAAACGAACTTACGTTACGTGAAGTTTTATGATTATAATACTTTAGAAGGAATCATACGAATATAATAATTTACTTGATACTAGTAGAACCCAGGACCGTAAAACTGCGACCGGACCACCGAGGACAGGCAGCTGCGGTGTCCTTAGTAAACGCTGAGCATTCGGCGATTCCCAAGCCACCTGCCAAGCATAGGGATTATGGCAACCCCATACCGCCACGCTCTCAGGCTTTTGTTCAGCAGTGCGGCTTCTGGCTTATCGCAAGTAGCAGTTCACGCGTTGTATAGTATCCTCTCTAGTTATTAGACTTTGCTGTAAGCTCGTCTAAAATTCACAAATTTAGAGAATCGTTACCCTTAATCCAGGGCCAATATAACACGTCTAAACTCCGTTTAAGGATATTATTCGTGCCATTAACGCCAGCTTTGTATTCAAGTTGGTGGAAAACCTAATCGCTACGGCGGTATTCCCATTACCGTCTTTTTGTCGGTTCATTTTTACATTTTCAGATAACCAACCACCATAAAAACGTGCGTGATTCGGCAGTTAAATTATAGTAGTCATTTTGAAGACGGCTGTACCCATTTGAGGGGTAGACAGCGGGGTGTCTCCATTGTCACCCTCATCACGTGCTGAGATTTAGAATTTTGGACACAAAACTTTATTTTGCCACAAATTTTCTTCAGCTTGCTTATCGCACCTTCAAATTTTTGCGCCTAAACTCAAAAAAAGATACGTGAAATAACGGGTAGGAAAGTACGATGGCCATGGCGTTTCAAAGACGAAACTTCCCGCCCACTTCAATCACTGCAAAATAACTCGAGTCTGAAAGCCTCTCGATCTAATCCCCGGGCTCGTACAATAACGCTTGCCGGTCAAATTAGATAAGTTTTAGATTGTTTCGCGTCATTTCTTAGTTGAAACGAACTTCGATTCGAGTTTAACTCAGTTACAAGAGCACCTCTTAGTTTTATTGTTTCTGAAAATCACCTCCAGTTGTTTCAGGGAGTCGTTGCTTGTAGAAATGATAGTTTTTTTTTAACATGTCCTTTGCAGAGGTAAATAAAACCTAATTTAATTATGACGATTTCTAGAATCGCTACTGAAATGTATAAGCATCGTTCATGACACCCTGATAGCTTGACTGGTCCTCATTATCATCAAGACTACCAACTATGACACTGGACTGGAGCAACTATAAAGGCCCCAGAGAGATGGCCCAGTGGGCCGCTAGTGCAGGATTTATTGCCCATGTCGAATAAAAATTTGATGACTTTTTTGACTATCTTGTTCATTGACATAATACTGTTGCCTAAGACGCAGCGAACAAAATGTCTGCTACGTTCATGCAGAATTTCGAGTACGTCGATATTTTGTTCCTTTCAAAACGAGACTGTGTTCTGACCTCATAATTCAACAATTTACTACCGCCACACTAAAAGCACTAGACTGTAGGACTTCCTAAAAAATATGCTTCTGAAAAGACCAAATTCAGCTGTAATGCACAGTTATGTTTTTTTTTTTTTTTTTTTCTTTCCTTGTAAGAGGATTTTGGCGTCGCACGTCTTACGCATATGCCAGTGTCAAGTATGGTTATATATATTCAAGTGTCGTTAAATATTATCATACAAGTCATAGTCACAGTCAAAAGCGAGCAAATCAAGTCACAGTCAAGTCCAAGTCATTCCCCAGTAAAGTGGTGAAAACTTTACTAGAGCGTTCTATGGAGTTTTGGAAACAACATGAAAATTCACGTTTCACGACATTATACCATTCACCAACACGCGTGCATTTTCAAGAACACTTAACGGGTAAAAGTTCACCGTTTTTACACATTAACACTCGAAATAACACAAGTTTTGGAAAATAATAAAATGACGCGACATGATTTCTTCACGTTCCCGCCAAAACTCCACAGTTCTGTTAAAAATCGCTATTTCGGTTTTTTGGCTTGCGTTATTACAGCTGCGGCAAACAGCACATAATAAATAGCCAATTATTCGCATTTTAAAAGTCTCTTTGTCCTGTTCGACACAAAATAATGCCAACGGTCGTAGATGTTGCTACTTTCCGCAGTAAGCTAGCGAATACTCCGGCTGTAAAACTATATCATTCTTAACCACTTAATTAGTATTTACTTACTACGTTACATACTAACTTAGTGTTCGTAACTTTGTTTTATCACACTAATATTATAAATGCGAAAGTTTGTGTGTAATTGTGTAAGTAGGTAAGTATGTACTATTCGCCCATCGGCAAGTGACCACCCGAAAAGAGCTTATAGTACTCATCATTATGAACAACTTTTACTATGTCTGAAAAAAATCTGCTGTTACATAGAAAAATGTCAATGACACTCGACAAACTGTATGAAACGGCAGTTTTTTTTCTATTAGTATGTATTAGTATGTAATAATTGTATTGACTGCCCCGGTGGCTCAGTTGGTACTGAACCTACGTTCTGTGCTTGGGGGCGTGGGTTCGATTCCCATCTAGGACAAACATTTATGTGATGAATATTTGTGTTTGTTCTATGTCTGGGTGTTAATATCTGTATAAGTATGTATTTAAAAAATATCTATGTACGTATATCAGTCTCTGGCAGCCATATTACAAGCTTTGCTTAGTTTGGGGTCAGATGACCGTGTGTGCAAAAATGTCCCAGATATTTATTTATTTATGTATTTTTATGAAAGTACATATTAGGATTATGCGTGTATTTTCATATGTTATATTTATTTTTATGTAGATATCTACACCACTGACCTTTTATTTTTTTTCTCATTTATAATTCTGTCCGTCTCAAGGCTGTCTGGAAGAAATCAGTTTAGGCGATAAGGCCGCCCATTATAATACCGATTTTTCTATTATTGTTTATATTTAAGTTTAATTGAAATTTAAAGTTCTTTATCCTGCACGAATCTTTACACCGATGGAAATCTCCGCTTTAGTTAGATTTATTGTATTGTATTTTCCTGCGACGACAACACTCTCGTGTCACATTGGTACCGGATTTACAGCCAACGTGCCTAGTAGTTTTTGAAGGTACTAAATCAACGTTATACTCGCCTACATCAGCCACGTAACAAGTCGAAAGCACGCAACCTGATATTTACCTCGCGCAACTTCATACATAATACATTGCCAAGTAGGATATTCTTAAACGAACATTCCTACTGCGGAATAAATTTAAATAATCAATTCTGAAATTCCTGAAAACGACGTCAAACACTGTGATATTCATAAATGGAAAATATTGAGAGGATTAAGTCACTCATAATAGAGACAGTATATATTTCGAAATGCCGATAATTTAACTTTCTAATGACTACTGAAACGGGAATTCCATTTTGACTTTATACTGGTCTTTCGGTTGGACGACAGACATAATTATTGTTAATTATATCGATGTTCTCGTCGTTATAAACAACTTTTCATCATCATCAGCCCATAATATTACACTGTTGGACATAAGCCTCGTCCAAGGCACGCAACTCAACCGATCTTCGGCTTTTTTCTTCCAACCACCGCCATATGTCCTACGCACATCGTCACTCCACCAGTGGATCCGTGGATCTTTGCATCCCTCAATCGTCGTGGAGACCGCGAATCGGCAAACGTAGCGTAGGATGCCCTGAAACTAGATGGAGTGACGATGTGCGTAGAACAGCTGTCGGTGGATGGAACAACTTTTACTAAGGGACACTTCTTCCACTTTTAAAAGTTTAGAGTAGATGCTGAAAATGAATATTAATAAATCCATGGCCCAACAATATGATCTTAAATGTCTTCTTTCATTGAAGTTGCAATCACAGCTCACCCAAAAAGCTGCGGTTAAAGAATCCAAATATCCCACAATAGCAACAATGGATGCAATTGAAAAAGTGTGTCAAGTTGTGAATTGTCTGCCATTCAATGTCACTATTCAGTCTAAAGTTCCAGTAGATACCTAGAATGAGATGTATGTGTTCATTGTGGACGGACTAGAGAAAGCTTTAGGGGTACAAAGTGAAAATAAACATTTTTGGGAAACGAACTAGTTATTGACCCATACCGATATGTTTGTCTATATTTTGTTGAGCCAGTTGAACAGTTTGTACAACTTTAGTCCAATTATTTCAACTTATAGAATAGTTTAACGGTTTAGAAAGAAATCGTGCCATTTGAACACTCGCGAAAAGCTTTCCCGATATATCATAAAGATCGGATCAACAACATGTTATCTTGAACAAATACGATCATAAACACAAACACCGATTTCGTTCAATTTACTAATTATTACAAATTCCATAAGTGCACATTTCAAAGTTATTTGCCATGGTTTTACGAGTTTAACTAAATTACAAGAGCTATCATAAATCATATAGGTACATAATTACTTACGTGCTGTATCCTTAACTTAAATTTCTTTTATGGCTACCTGTTTTGCAGTAAGTTTTTTTTTTAAATTATTGGATGGCCCTGAACAAAAATCCTTGACACGTCTCTGGCCTCATTCAATGCAGTTTACCACTGCCCAGTCATGACCTATATCTTGTAAATCTCTTCGGAAATCGCTCGTTCTATTTTTGTGTGCGTCATATCAGTAATATCTACGTGATTGAAATACTGTACGGAAATACGAGTACTGATTTATGGGGGCAGCCGTAATGCCAAAGTTTCATCGTAATATGAAAGAGGGATGTGGAATCGTAAAATGAAACATTGCAACATTTTGTACAAAGCTGTTCTGTTTAGGAACCTCTCCGTGTTTTATTTATAATGGCATCGATTCTGTTGGGCCACTCATCAAAACAAATCTCACAAGACTAAATTCGATATGAGAGAAAAGGATAGTAGAGAGATAGATAGATAGATAGATAACTCTTTATTGTTCACACCAGAAATTACATACATAATACAAAAATCTGCTTAAAACTAGTGTAACAATTGGCGGCTTTTCGCTTAAACTGATATTTTCCAGGCTACCTTAATATAACCTTATAGTAATAAGTTTATTGCTGTCAAATTTAGTTAAGTTTTGAAAATAGCTCTATTGAAGACAATTGGATGAGGTGTGCTAAAAAAGCTGGCTTTTTGTTAGAAAAAAAACTTATTAAGTTAACAATAAGTCACGAATAAAACGAAAAACACATGACAAAAAAAAACTTGTAAGTGGAGATAAAGCAAATAAAAAAACTTTAATGTGTGATAAGCAGTACAATATAATTTAAAACGTTGGTCACGTTTCCATTCGAATGTTAAGTTTACACACTTACTATAAGCATAGTATAAGTATCACAAGAGCCAGTTCTATCCGGTTATCATATTTGACTGACCCAATAACTAACTGTATTAGTCTGTGTGGTATGATGAAAATGAAACGAATGGAACAGAAACCGCTACGATTAGACTCGAGCTGAATCCATTGTTCTGGCCATCAGAAACTTTACGTCTTCGACTTCCGCTCCTGGTATTTACCCTGACGACTTGATGACTTTTTCGAATTCTCATATGCCATATTTAGAACAACTTGGAAAAACAATCTTGTCTCTATAGTAGCTAAACGGCTAATAATGGCCAAATTGAGGAAAACAAAAAAAAACTAAAATCGTCAGTCGTACGTACATAGCAACTCACCAGTACAAGAAATGGGACATATTCCATATTGCTCCTCTATAATAAACTTAATTTTTCCAGGATCTGATGCAGAACCGGTGTGGAAGCTGCAAGACCCTGGGTTTGACCAGGGGTACGGATCAGAGCGGTCACCCGAAGACGACTTTGTACCTCCTATCGCACCCGCCATATCACTCGAGGCTTACGAAGCTGAACTCCGGACTGTTTATCCATTCATCGGCGATGGTAAGTCTTGCAAATTATTATTATGAAATATAAGATCTAAGCAGATCTCGCGATAGATTTTGACTTTGGAGTCACTGTAATATAATAATAATGCAAAGCGTCAATAATTTTATTATACACCAAAAAGACAATTACCACCTTACTCCTAACAAAAATAGGACGTACAATATATATGTGCTTATCTCATCGTCTGTGGTGGTCCCACAGATCACACTAGATACCGCAGTACGAGATTCGTACAAAAAATTCGCAATTCGTATTCGCAGTACAAAAAGTCACCAAATTTGAGGACGACGCAGGTCGCGGGGAGTGCGACCAAGCGTTCTCATTGGCTATCTCAAGGTTACGCCTACTCGCACCTAACAATCAACCAATCAGAGAATTTTTTTATAAGTGTATTTAGACTGATGAGTGATGCGCTTCAAGCGTCCTGAATGCAGAATCCAGGGTGTGATCTGTGGGAGGCCCTAATTATTTGTAGGTACATTTTTGTACAGCTAGCTCTAGGCTGCCTAGCTAGTACTATAGTAGGTTTAGAAATAGTTGGTAACATAGAAGCTATAGATAGAAGCAGTATGTGTTTCTTCTGATATTTTTCCAGACTTTGCAGTGTGCCTCTAACAGTGTAGCTTCACATTAAAGCCAGTTCTCATTTAAAGCTAGTTGTCATCATCGTTCACATCTGGTGAGCTGTGTGGTCAACACGCCCAGTCTGTCTATAAAATTAGTACTGCAGACGCCATACTCGCGAACTTCGTACGCTTGAAACCGGTAATCACTAAAGTATTGAACTAATTTTATATACATACTAGCTGCGCCCCGCGGTTTCACATGCTATCCTACAGGATAATAGCAACCGTTTTTTTTTTCGAGATAATAAGTATGTATTAATTCAGTGTATAAGCTACCGTAGCGCTCAGCCGTTACCGAGTTGAACGGGAAAAAACACACTTACATACTTGCATACTTACCTAATTACATAGTCACATACTTACACACAAACTTTCGCACTTATAATATTAGTGTGATTGAAAATGGATCTTCGTTTGGCCACAAATTCGCTTGATGACAACTGACGTCTAGGGGAGAATAAGCTAGTATCCTTAGCATAACTATATAACTATAGAGAATACTAACTTGCCCCGAGTCAGTAGGCTTTATATAACTATCCAACAGTTAATTATTACAGTATTCCAATCACTCCATCAATGTTATTGGCTTGTGTGACTAATTAATAATGTTAAAGTGTAGCTTCTGTGTACGTATATTGGACGCATAAATCATAGTGACGTCAGAACTCTCAATCAATGCTCGGCTTTCTAAGAATAGTCTTGGAGGATTGTTATGATACATTTTGACATACAGAATGTAAGAATGTTAATTAACCGAGCGAAGCGATGGTCTTCGAGTCTACGGGAGAAAACCGGCAGTTGGATATGTCTATGTTTGGATATAGAAATATTTGTTCGACAAATAACTTGTGATCCTTTAATCCGATTTTGATTCTATTTTGTAGGAAAGTAAGTAGTTCATTTCAATATTTTTTTTAAATTTGTTTACGAGCATAATCAGTCTAGAGATTGTGAAGTTACGAGGACTCGCGAGTTCTCATTTCGGCGCAAACTTCTATATAGTATAACTAACTTACTAACTGCCCCGGTGGCTCAGTTGGTAGTGACCCTACCTTCTGTGTTTGGGGGCGTGGGTTCGATCCCCATCTAGGACAAACATTCATGTGATGAATATTTGTGTTTGTTCTATGTCTGGGTGTTAATATCTATATAAGTATGTATTTAAAAAATATCTATGTACGTATATCAGTCTCTGGCAGCCATATTACAAGCTTTGCTTAGTTTGGGGTCAGATGACCGTGTGTGCAAAAAATGTCCCAGTTATTAATTTATTATTTATTTATTAACTTGCCCACTTGGCTTCGCTCGCATAGGCTACAGAAAATTTGACGCATTTGACCTCTTTAAGGGATGATTTTCGAAAAATCCTTAGAGATGCCTTTCATTATACTGTTACAAGCTTTTTTTAATTTGCAATGTTTGTATGCATGTATGTATATTAAGGTCAAATCTTGCAACTCAATTTCAGACCAGTTCCCTTGTTCAATTAATTTGTTTTATTTTTATTTATTTTTAATATTTTATTTTACAATATTGCTCCACGGACTCCGGGCTCCGTGCCATTTATCAAATTTTACAAATATTTTATCAACTAAAACTGAATGTTAAAAATAAAGACTTTACAAAGGGTAGATTTGAAATTTTGTGAACCTGTCAAGTTCTGATTATATTACAATATGACAGCGAGCCGATCTGATGATGGATGCGGAAGGTGGAAAACTGAACTCTTCAGTAACTAACAGTAGATTGATGGTGTTTGGACTCATTTCGATCAGCTTAATAGATTTTATAAAAGCTTGTCTGGAAAAATATTTTTTTCCACAAAAACTTATTTGTGCTCAGTACAAAACCTGAATTTCATTGGCTTAACATTTTTTTTTTAAATTCCTTACCTACTAACTTTTGGGGTTCATTTAGAGCATTGAGCTGTAGTAATAACAGCTTTAGAGGTGGAATTTCGCAAAATCCGTTCTTATTGTTGACCTAGACCATGTGAGGAGTATTGGGTTCGTGGATTTCTAGAAAAGGGTTTGGTCATTTTATACACAATTAAGTTTGAATAAACGGGTGTTATGGTCGTATTCCAGTAAATTTTTATCATTTAAATTTATTGAAAATAACAGTCATCGGTTAACAGTAAATTGTTTTAAATTTTAGGATGAGTTAACATTTTAGGACGAAACGTCGTAGGATGAAGACGGAACAACCCGATTCGTAACCTTTTGCCACTAAGGAAAAAACTGGTTGCGAGCAAAGATTTGTAATACTGCATACGTAATCGCAGTTTGGATGGCTAACCTTATTTTAGAAAACAATTGGCGAGCCTATACCGAAAATATATAAATAACTCCTTTTTGTTTTAATAAAACGGGAATACTGAATTAAAAACGTGAACGAGAATACTTCTTGGCAGATGGGTAAAAATTTGGCACTATTCAACGCAAGCGATAAGGAATATTTATACTTCGCCTCAGCATTTTAGTACGGTTTGAACATTGGGAACCAAAGTCACAGAAGAAACACAATTATCTCAGTTCCGACTACGTCCCGAACAAATCGAAGTCCCGGCAATAAATAAAAAATCTCCCGACTGTCCCGGCAGCAAACCTTCAGAAATTCAATTTCCTAGGGAATATTGGCAATATCAACAGAATGGGACGTCGGAATGTCCAATGTTGTATTAACAGGATATTGGTTGAAAACGTGAGTCGAATCCATTAATGTCCTGGTTTAAAAGTCCCAGTTTAATTAACCAGTGGGACGCAAATGGTTACACGTAAAAGCCTATCGACGTTGGCCGTTATCTATAGAAGCTTACGTGCGGTATTTGAGATCCAGAGGTTACCTCCTATTGATTCCGCACTCATGACAATAAAAGCGCATAATATACCTATAAAAAACGGTCAAAATATTCCTATAAAATTGACTTTCATTGGTTCATTGCTATGCGCGAGTTACCGAAACATAAAGATAGAGAATGGAACGCATGATCTTGAGTCAACACATCCCGCGCTTTTCTTCAACTTTGGTGCGTTGTTTTGCAGGGTGATCTCGTAATGCGGTTTCTATAAAGGGCAACCTGTGACGGTACCATAAGTTTCTTTTTATAATAGTTGTATAAAATAATGTTTTTTTTTTTTGAACCCGAAGCCGTCTGCCAAACTTAGTGATAATGGCAACCTCATTAAGGGAGGCCTTTGTTCGGCAGTGGACGTCTTCTAGCTTATGATGATGATTTTTAATTAAGGCAATTAATTTTTTAATTTTTAATTCAAGTTCATTGCATGTAGTATTGAATCCAATAACGTCAGCAGTGTGCAGTATGGTAAATCAACAGAAAACTAGGAAAAATCCTAATAAAGCAACTAAGTACTGAAATAACCAAATTAAGGCCTCTGGCTCTCGCACAGTTCGCACTTTTTCAACATTTTTTAATTTATAATTTATATTTTACAGAGAGGAAATAAAAAAAAAATATTTTTAGAAAACAAATGCCAATATTTATAGCAATTATCGTGTTATTATTTTGACGAATGAGATGGGAAAAAACATTGTTTACGAGATTCTTTCCTTTCGCCAAAAAAAGAAAAAAAAAATAACATGAAAATTGCTATAAAACATTGGCAATGGTACGTATAATAAAGATATTAAATTATATTTTTTCTGTAAATTTCCTCTGTAGGTTTTTTTTAAAGTGCAAACGAGATAGCTGTATCAGGGAAGCCGTCTGTTAATGTGCATCTATGTATTAGTTTATATTGGTATCTATGTATGTAATGGCATGTATTGGTTGCTATGTAGAGCAAAAGAAGGCTGGTTGTAACGATCACGCTTTCGTTATATCATGACATATATTATCTGTATTGAAATCCCGTAACCCCTGGTGTTTTATTTCTTGCAATAACTGTTCATTGCACGACACTATACCAATCTTAGTTCTCTGAAAATGGTGTTAGGCCTTTAAATGAAATACAAATTTTTTTACCCAAATTAGAATTTTTCTTAAATTCATTTTGCTCTTTATGCATTTTTTTATTTTTGTTCTTTCAGTAAAAAAATATAATTATCAGAAAAGCAAATATGAAATGGAAAAGCTGAAACGAACGAACGAAAGTCAGAAAAAAGAAACGCTAAAATTATAAAAGATTGAAAATCGGATTAAAAAACAAATGAATATCGGAAAACAAACCAAAGTCGGGTGAGGCAGGCAGTGTTGTGAGAAATGAAGATACGAGCCTGATTAAAAATTACCGAGTGTAAGCGTCAAAGTTATTATTAACTTATAATGCAAACTACACAACAAATAAAACCAACACAACAAATATAAAATATCGGTCATGTTCGAGTTGAGCTCGCGCTAAGGATCTGAAATATCTAATAAAATATAAAATATCTATAAAATCTGATCTGATCTGATCCTGAACTGAATGAAGGAAAATATATATTTTTGGGTAACTTTGGTACGGAACCCTTGATGCGAAAGGTCCGACTCGCACTTAGCTTGTTTCTTCCACCCCGTCAGTCATTGACGTCTGGACACCCTCTGTTCGTAGCTAAAGGTCACAACTACGTCACTCCAGCTGTAAATATCAGCTTTATAAATATTCAGTGTTTTATATCTGACTCTTTTATAAATTCTACGGTTGAAAACAAGCCCAGCGGAACTGAGCTGAATGTGACTGAAAACTCGTAGTGTGATAATCCTTTTGGCAGTGAATATTGGTTTGTGAAACTATCGGGTCAGTATAGTCATTAGTCAGTATTGCGGTATTTGGCATAATAGGCTGCTAAGTTCGATACGGGGTGGAAATTCGATCTAATTCTGGAATAATTTAATAATGTTGCTTTGTGGTAGTGGATTTCATATAACATTTCTTCATATAATTATGTATATTGATTCTCTTGATTGACTTTAACACTTCAAAGCAACTTGTAGAGATTTAGTGTGAAACTTGTTACCCGACTGCCCAAGAAGAAGAGTGGTGTTTTTCGGGTGTATATATATGTTTGTGTGTCCTATTATTATAACCACCTGTAGCTTAAACGCCTTGACCGATTTTAACAAGCGAGGTATCGTTGGATTCCTCTTTTCGGAGTGAAATAGGCTACATTTTGCAATAGGGTATCATGAAATTACTTGTTTTATATGTTATATTGTTAGGGCAGACTATATGGATACAGACTATACCCTGCTGATGATATAGCGCGCACTATTATTATAAATAACGCTGCACACCGTAACATCCAACTAGGATTCCCTGGTCGGGGATGCCATGGAACACACAAAGACAAGAACAACTAAAACCCAGACCTGGAGCAGATAATCAAGTTCAAACACCTGTGAAGGGAAGATACCACTCTCCGTATATCTTCAATAATAATAAAAAATATCTACATCAAAGTATCAAAGCGTCGCTGAAAAGGGAATTCAAATTCAGGGAGTAGTTTATTTTCAATCAAAGCTAAAGCACCGATGAGTCTGTCTAATTTTGATACTTGTCCGAGCGAACGAAGTCTTTGTAACAATTGGCAAAATTTGCTTTCATCTCTCCGTATGGATAATTGGTACTTGAGTACATGTCATATTTTTCAACAAATTTTGCTACAATGATACAGACTTTATTGGTCTGTGAAATTAGGTGGTAAATGTGCAATATAGGTGACAAGTAGGCAGGTAATTGTAGTCTAAAATTCTCTAGTTTCTACCTTGAATGGCATACAGACATCGTGTATTTCTTACTTTGACGCAGCTTGCTATGCAGGTTCTATAATTTCATAGTTTTTTTGTCGAGCGATTTTTGATTAGAGATTATTTCCCCAAAAAATTTGGTCGTTCGCCACGGCGCCATTTTAATAATAACTATGCAGAAACATTCGGTACTCAATTCTGAACAAGAACTTCCAATATGAACATAATCGAAGAGCTTGTCAAGATATAAGGTCTCAGTTCGGGATGAAGTGAAAAATTGAGATTATGCAATAAAAGTTTGTGCTCGCGAGGTGTACTGATCACAGAACTAGTAGTAATAACTGCCATGTCACCATTTCGGTGGCTTTGTAGGTAGCGATTTATACATATTTTGTGACGTTGTATCTTTAAATTCTGTAGCGTTCTGTGTACTTAAGGGTACATTACATCACACGAAATCGTATCTCTAAAAGAGCCGCGTTTAAAATTAATGCGCTAACAGCATTTTCGTTCTCAAAGGCTTTTCAGGGAGATGTTAAAATTGTTTAGAATAGGAAACGGTTCACCGCCACGAAAACAATTTGCTGTATCAGGAATTCCCATTATCTGGTGTTACCCGGTTTACCCGATGTTATCCTGTTTTACCCGGTTTTATTGTAACCCGCCGTGTGCAGGTAAATAGGGTGTTATCACATTTACACGTTCAATTTGTATGCACGTTCTAAAGGTCCCTTGATACGAGACTATCGTTTGCGTTGGGTAGCGATGGCCAGACTTGCCCATGGTTTGAGTGTTGGGTATAGTTTGGAGTAGATTTGAGTTGTATTTAAATTAAACGGACGGTTTTTTTCACGAGTTTAAATAGCTTTACCTTTTTGACTTTACAAGGATGGCAACCTCTTTGTGTTGATTAATAAGTTAAATATGTATTTTAATCTAGGAGAACTAACTAGTCCGACTGCCTACTAATATTATAAATGCAAAAATGTATTTTTTGATTTTTGTGTGTTATCCTTTTCCACACAACAGATGGGGCTGAATTTTTGCACTTTTAAACCGGAGAAAACTCTGTACACGGGTTAACCACGATGCGCATCTAATTATGACTATAATGTTGATCTCCTTCTAGTTTTACTACCATGTTAGCAAAAAACGCTTATATTTTCCAGTTTACTTATACTAGTAGTTCTCGCCGAACTGAGACCTCGCGACCCCTATATCTTCACAACCCCTGGACCGATTCAGCTCATGTTCAAACTTAAAAATTGTATTGAAATTAACTACTTGCCTACAAAATTTCATGAAGATTGGATCAACGGTTCGCAAGTTATCGTCAGACAAATATACACACAAACATATAAACATACATGCAAATGCCGGTAAACCCAGTAAACTCTGAGACCTTCGCTTCGCTCGGTCAAATATTTCCTGGGATAGGAATTAATTCATTTGTTGTAACAACATATAAACTATAACTACAAACTAACTATAACCTAAAACTAATTGGAGTTCGTTTAAACTATCAAAGCCATAATACTATAGATATAGTTAGCGAATTATAGATAATTTAAACAATCTTTAGCTTCAGGCAACGTACCGAATTTCTCCTTCTTAGCTATTTTTACACTTTATTTTTTCTTTTCCTTTTCCATTTCCTTGTTAATTTTACCACGATTGCTTAACGGAGTTCACGCATACCTATATATCTGGCTGTTTACATTAACATTAAAACATTTAAAGAAGAACAGAAGAAAAAATGAAAGCAGATTAAAGGTCTCAGTTTCAACAAAAGAAGTGTGATAACAACGGAAGATCTTATTAACACCAATCTCTTCTGCAACGATTTCCAATTTTTAAATATGATCGCAATAACTCGAACTATTCCGATTATTTGGAAATCGTTCACCACTCGAACAAATACGAGTAGAAAAATACCGCGTGTGCCCGTCTCTCCCAGAAAATCGAGTATTGAATCGTTCGCTTAGGTCCATCGAGTTGATCCCCATAGACATTACACCAAACTCACATTTTTAATACAGAAAATTCTAAAATTATCTGATTGCATGGGGACGCCATTCACATACTGAACAATGATTAGTCCATTCAAGGTCACAACATTGTTACTGGCATGTTATGTGGAGTATGTTTAAAGGCACAATTTGTGCCTATGCGTTGACTAAAAATGCTATATGCCAAGATGGCTTCAAAGTGGAAGGTTGGCGCTTTGGTTCAACGCCATATCGCGGTCAGAATTCCATTTTTCAATTGCGCCTCGACGCGAATTCCGTTTACATTTCTTTAATTCTCCTTTTCTTTGTTCGATGATTGTTTTTCCGAGACCGTTTGGTTCTAGACTGTTGTTTTTCTTCGTTTTTTAATACACTACGTTCATTTGCTCTCGAAGTGGTATTGTTCAACGGTGTTAGTTTCGAAAGTTTTTCAGTGGATAAAATGTTGGGTAAATATATATTCAATAATATATTATATTATTGAATATATAATTAATAAATATATATTCAATAATATATTATATTATTGAATATATATTATATATATTCAATATATTTTTTTAGGTTTTATTAACAATCCAACGACACTCACTCGCACGGTCAATCCGTTTAGGCAAGATGTAATATAGGAACACACAAACATACTTACATACATTTGCTTGAGCAGTCGGGTAAAAAAGATTTCACTCAAAATGGAACCTAGATAAATCAGTGTCTTGAGGAGTCTTGAAGTTTTAGCGGATTTTATCTGAAGATTATACCCAAAGCTAAAAGCCTTAAATTTCACCAATTTAAAAGTTTGACTTTAAAGAACTCTTTAGCAGGTACTAACCGTTATTCAGCGCAAAGGCTTAGAAAGCTAAAAAGGCAGGATTATGCTAACTTCATGAATAAAGTATTCAAGTACCCTAACAAATAGCTCTTGTACGGTGAAATATCGCGAGCAGCTCCTTACGGAAGGTGAGTTGTAGATCCACGGTAGAAATGCAAATTGATACCAAATTCTGGGAACCTTTCTCGAAAAAGTCTCTAAAATCTTGAATATTGAATTATATCGGTCCGTGTGCCTTTTGTACTGTGATTTTAAAAGGCTGGCATGTTTTTAAGGGAAAACGTAGCCTGGAGAAATCTAAATTTTAAGTGTCAAGGTGGAGATCAATAATAAGATGCGAGTAAGTGGTTGTTCCTTACGACTTGAAATTTCCACCGTCGATATGTTGTTATCGCCAAGGCTTGTTTCTCTTTACATCCAGAGTGACATAGGCTTTTGCAGTCAGATATTTTGTTTTTCTTTTAATAATACATGTGATCACTAAAATTCAGACGCTCGCCTAATCCAGACCTTTATTTACATTATCAGTATCCTTATGAATCATTTCCAGTATTTTTCAAGTTTAATTAACAAAACTCCGAATCAGAACGCGAGGACGTGTGAACCATTGTTGAAATTAAACTTTAGAATAAAGTTAATTATGAGTTCCTCTCATAATGAAGGGATGAGACCCTCATCAGGACCTGGCACGTTTCACGAGACCTCTCACGCCTTTCTGAGTATGACTTATATTAAGCCCATTAAAGTACATAAGCTTACAGAAGAAATCAAACGTAATTAAACAATATTATGTAATATTACGAGAATATTTTTATGACAAATCCTATGGCTATAAGCGAATAAACAAAACAGTGCGATTTTTTTGTATTGTCATGTTAATTGAGCGATGAAATAATATTTCGTAAGTAGGTACTGCGCAGTATTCAGTTCTTTGCTAGTCAGGTAAGGTAGTATCGCCCATTTTTAACCGGAAATAGATCATAGATCTACTTTTGGTCACAAACTCGCCTGATGGTAAGCGAAAATGGTGTGGTTGAGGATGAAGTGCGTCGATCTAGAAGAAATTTACTTGCTTTAGCCCTGAAAATGCTTAGGTTGCGTTCATTTATGTCGATATCCTCCTATAATCCTATGTCGATTTAATCTATCTCGCACCTGGACAACTACTTTTACAGAACCAAGGAAGATGACAAGAGAGAGGGTTAGCCACCCAGCTGTGATCATAAATCATTTGGTATCATAAAGAAGGCTGTGGACGATACTCATGAAGTTGTTAAACCAAAGCGCGTATTAAATTTCTGAGCGTCATTCCTATTTCAAAAGTAATGATTGTCCAGTGGCTAGCCAGTGCGTTCATTCTGTATTAGTCTTCAGGTTTTCTTGTCGGACTGCTATTCCTGCGATTCTCCTGGTTGAAGAACCTACGTAGGAGTGGTTTGACTGCAGGCCGCAGCCAAAATACACGCGCATAGGCTGCGACATCATTTAGTCCTATAAAATGCGGTAGCCTGCAAATTTAAAATTACCGTAATATTGTCCAACCACAAATGGATGCAGAATGCTATGAAAAAGAAACTGCAATAATTAAAAAGTTTAACAAATTCCGTGCCCGCCCGTAAACTGAGTTAACGACACTTTCGGATCCAGCCGCAGTTCAGTAGTAATTACCGAATGTGGAACCTATTTTATTGCTCTCTATCTGATTTAATTCATCTCGTTATACAGGCTTCTATACTTTATGAGCCGATTTTCAACACCCATTTCGCAAACCAATTTCAATTGAAAGTCAAGTATATATAGTATGAATAGTTGTTACCGGCGACTTCGTTTGCGTGGACAAGTATCATATGTCCATCTTTGTGATACACAGTAACTTCTTATCAAATTTTATCGAGATCCGTTCAGCCGTTTTTACTCGTGATAACGCGACAAACATCCAGACAGAGAAAAGGTTACTTTCTATAGTTTAAACTATCAAAGCCTATAATATTATAGATAGTTAGCGAACTATGGATAGTTTAAACGATCTCTAATTTCAGGCAACGTGCCCAAGTTCTCCTTCTTAGCTAATTTAAAACTATTTTTACACTTGTACCTACTCTTTTCGGACGGTGTTCATCCATGATTGTGGTGATTTTTTGTGCATTTTTTGAGGTTTTGTTTGGAAAGTCAGTTGTAATGGGGAACGTGGGGGGTCTAAACGAAGTACCGAATCGCGCAAACGAAGTTTTTTGCTCGAGACGAACATACGCATTTTTTTTCACGTAAATTGTTTAAGGGGAAGCAAAATGATGCAAAATGCACAAATACACAATGCAACAATACACGTCCATTATTTTTCAGAAAATGATATTAAAAGCGTCGATAATTTAGCGAACTTTGAAAATAATTTTACATGTGCATATAACAAGTTGCTAATAACGTGCTTATACTATATTTTATATTATTATATTTTAAGAAATCTCAAAGTTTACTCGCTTATTTTACCTACCTACAGTTTCTGACTAACCAGTAGAATACATTTTCAAGAAAATTGTAATATTTTTATATTAAAACGTTGTGGGATATAAAAATCACTTTATTAAAAATTTCATCCGGAGAGTAGGTATAGATATAACGCCGGGAGTAGATTCTCGCTAGAATAGCCCGACGCCCTGCAGTCGAAGGCTTTACTTTTTTATACATGAACTAACACAAAAGAGCTTCCTAACAAAATTAAAAGTGAGTAATATATATTTTTTTAAATATTTGTTCGGTTATTAGCTATGGATCTTACGTTATAAAAAGATGTCATACTTTTAAATTCATAATGGAAAAAGTATTTTCACCTAAGTGTGAGGAGTGTGATAAGCCCGAGGACGTGTATCACGTATTGATGGAATGTGTGCGAAAGCAAGCAGCAAGAGAACGAATATTTGCTGAGCTTGAAGTAAGCGAGTCCAGTGTGGGGGTGATCCATAGCATTCTATCCGATCCTGACTCCGAGGGAGCTAGAATGATTTACGTATTTACGAATTCAATTTTAGACTTGCAAGTCTAAAAGTCCCTAAAAAAAGTCAAGATCTTACTCTACGGAACCCTATAATACGTGTGTGTGTAACACAGTCTTGACATCTTGACTTGACTTTAAACGGTCTTGACTCCTTTTTGGACTTAAAATTTTAGAAGACTTTTTACCTACTTTTTTGAACGAAATTGGATAGAAACTATTATTAGATAGAAATTACTAGATAAAAACTAGACAGCAGAATAGCTACCAGCTAACATCGATTGTGAAGACGATTTTTTTCACATTACACCTCTGAGAATTTAGCCTTTATTTTGATCACAGAATAGATAATAGATCAACAAGTTTTTGTTTTTCTATTTTGGCTTTGGCTCCACAAATAAGTAGTCCAGTTTCAAGTTTTGTTTACAATCAAAACAAGTATATAGCATAGTCACAGCCCAGTCCAAGTCATGCTGCAGTAAAATGGTAGATTATTTTACTGGAAGCTTTAGGTAAACTAAAGAGCGTTACGTGCTCTCGTAAATTATCTGAAGAACACGGTTACGGACTGTCTCGGAGAGTGTACGACCGGCGTTACGCAGTTTTGCCCGTAATGCTGTTATATTAATTTTTTCTTATCCCCCTAGTGGCGTCGGTAACGAACCCCGTGGCTTACTTTTCGAGGTTGGTAATTTTTACCTCCAAAGTTATTATTTTTTATAAAAAATAATATTGCAATGGGGCAACGTACATAGCACTTTGGCTTATTCCCAACGTCCCCTCTATCGTCCCCACCGTTTACAAAGGTGGGCACGGTGGGAATTAAAATTCCCAGCGTCTCCATTGTATTTTAAATGGTGGGCACATTGGGAAATGTCCAACATCCACGCTTTAGCACATATCTAGTCCTGATATCGATTTTAGTCACCTTTCCACATTCAACATTGAATATAGATTTCGTAGTAAATTTTAATGAAGTACTCGCACACATTGATACCTAGTGCACACAAATAATATATAGACTATATTTTTTTATTTTTTTTTATATAATAAGTGGCAAACAAGCGACGGGCCTCCTGATGGTAAGTGGTCACCGCCGCCTATGGACACCTCCAATACAATACAATACCAGGGGCATTGTCAGTGCGTTGCCTACCTTTGAGGACTCTATTCATATATATACTTATCTACAGCTATACTGGATGTTAGGTTAGACGACGGAAATATTTTAAGATATTGTACTCGTCATTATGTACAACGTTTATTATCGGGCCAAGCCTGAAGTTGTAAAAAAAAACTGCTAGGCGACTGAAAATAATCTTTCATCCTCGACGATATTCGTGTGGTGCAGATTTTATTTATTTTGAGTTACTATTAATTATTAATAATAACGTACAAATGATATTTTAGTTTTGTCTTGGTCAATAATAAAATAAAATAAGATAGCCTTTTAATTCCCTTCCCTTACAAAACATATACTTCATTATTATATTAATATTAGTTTATTATTTTTACACATATTTTTTTTTATTACCATTAATTTAATCTTATTTAGTATTATTAGTTCTAGTAGTTAAGTTTAGTACATTTAATTATTTTTATATACTTAGTTTTTACATTTTACATTTATATTTTAGGTTTTAAATTGATATTAATAGTTACTATATTAGTATGTATTAGATTTGTGTTATTACATTATATTTTAACATTATTTATTTATAGATTAGGGTTGAGGACCCCTCTTCGGGTGAAGGCCTCCTCCAGAGCTTCCCAGTCTTGTAGGTAAAACATGCTGCAAAACTTTTAATGTTTGAAACAGTGAAAAATATTTACCGGCGCGACGTCAGGCGGCCCCACTGAAGCTGTTTATACAACGCTCGCGGGAACAGTGAATATATAATCGAATTTTATAGAAAACCGGAATAAAATATTGCATGTTTGAATACTACAGTGTTTCTGGATTACACGCGTTTTTTTAAACCTCTTTTGTTCCTTGATAATACAAAAAGCCTTTCAACTATTGTATATTTTACTTCCTACTTAATTTCATCACTGTATCTGTATAATATCAGCCATCAGCCAAAAGACGTCCGCTGCTGAACAACCTGAACGCTTCCTTCGCCTTTAGGGAGAGGAGAGGGGTGCTATAATCCTCATTCTTGGCAGGCGTCTTAGGGATCGCAAAACTCTCACCGTTTACTAGGGGATATCCGATGGTTCTGGCCGCTTTTTTAAGGCAAATCGTCTAAAATGAAATTGTTGCTTTCGCTACTTTTTAAATCAAATATAGTGCAAGTTTTTTAACGTTTTTTAAGTTTAAAAAAGTTTAACTAGGTACATTAGTTATCAGTAAAAAAAAAGTATTAAAATCAGTTTTTCAGTTTGACCCCGAAATAGACGTCAAGTAATAAATACTTGACTGATTCTCTTTGAATAAAACTAAAAATATTTTGTTTTTTCTCTAATAAATTCGCTTCTTTCGGTTACTGTATTAAGTGAATTTATGCGCGTCGTTTTTTAATTACGTTTCAAAAAACGACATTTTAAGAGAGATACTATAAAAATGAAATTTCTAATATATCATTCAATAACTTAATAGCTGAGTTTTTTTTTAATTCCTGTAAAATGATATAAATTCTAAAACCAAAATTTTCGAAACGACGAGTTTGAATTATATTTTTCTATCTCTAGGATCTGGCAAACTTTTTTCCGGAAAAAATACTTAGACTAAAAGCTGCAGCCAGTTTAATTTACGACTTCAATATATTTCCCGGAACAAATTCATATTCCGTAGCCACAGTTCCCTGAAATAACCTGCGTTACTATACGAATTATGGTAATGGTAATCACCGTATAGCGTTTGCTCATTCGACTATCGCGTGCTCTGGATCAGCGCGTGTGACCTGGACAATACAAAGGTAATATTACCAGTATATCACGAATGCCCTAAAAATAAATTTAAAAAAAATAAGTACGGCGTTGCGTCGGGCGCGGGACGAGGTATCAACGCTTACGATTGTGCTGTTCAAAATTAATTCATGTAATCCGCGCCAACAATTGACTGGCCAATATATATACCATAGACAACCATAGACGCTCCGATTGAAATTTCATGACATTTTGACATCCATAAACCAGTTGTTCGTCCTGAACGGTGGCCTCGTGACCTCTATATCTTCACAAACTCATGGCCGATTTTGCTATTGTAACTGTATTGTATGTGTATAAAATACTTGCCTACGAAATTTTTGTGTATGCAAATGCGTGAGTGTGTGTTGGTGTGTGTAATGCGAGTGAGTTTTTTTATTATTATTTATAGGCTTTCGTTTGACTGCCATCACGTCTGATGTTAAACGAGGATGCAGCCTACGATGGAGCACGCTTGCCTAGAAGAAACCGATTTACTCGCGACTTGAAGACACCCATATTGAGTGTGTTTGATTGTGGGGTACGTCTGTGTGGGTAGGAGTGTGTGCAATATGTATTTGTGGTGTGTGTGGGCGATTTAACATAGTGTATAAAAGTCAGGACGTGGCTTGCATAGTTTTTAAACGTATCGTCAGCAGGTAAAATCATTTGCCATGGACGAAAGTACTGATTTCGTCCCTCTGATCAGGTAACTTCCAGCGTACTTACCGAGTATGAGAACTGGGACCTCGCGACCCCTATAAATTCAAATTCGAACTTAGAAATTGTATTGAAATGAAGTTACAAAATCGCATGAAAATCGGACCAACGATTCGCTAAATAAGGTTTCTCAACTGAAATGAAACAGTGAAGTGTGGTAGCAACTCAGTACATAGTAACTCAATGATATCACGCTCTATTTTTCAAAGCAAGAATTTTCACCAGGGAAATACGGAACTTTCTAAAGTCAATGTTGCTCACGTTTTGAGATTTTATTTTCAACTTTTTTGTATTTAGAACACGCAAAGAGAATCAAATAAAAATGTGGGAGAGCTTAGGATCGGACGTTGACTGAGAAATAATGAAGCTATAATGTTTCGAATTCGACGAGAGTCGGCGTTCGACTTTCATTATCATTTTTCCTTATGTTAAAATTTTTAAAAGAAAATCGTCAAATGAAATAGGATATGCTCAATAGTTAGCGCTTTCGGATTACACGCCGCTGGGCGTTGGTTCAAATCCCAACCTTATTTATTTTATTTTATTTTTTTAGGATAACTAACAGCGCTTAAGTAACAGGTGTAATATTTTAACTTAAAGCTAATTAAAAGTTACCACAAACAGGCATATACATAGCCAGATAAATAAGATAGATTAAGCTTGAGAGCCAGTTCCCATTCCAAGTTAGGTGTGCTTACCAACGCTCAAATCGTCAATTAACATCGGTAAGCTTGTGGTCAAATGCCTAGCATGACAAGCGTAAGGTTGATTTCACAGCGTATAGCCCGTAATATGTCATGTTTCGGAAAAACAAGAATGCCGTCGAAAGATCGACTCCGCACAAGACCGGCGCCGCCTCGCCGCACATTATTGAACTTAGTTCATCTTTTTCTATTTCCCACTCCTTCATATTTAAAACCGGTTAAAATGCTATTTCTGCAAACTGTACCCAAAAAACTTTTATTGAAAATGTCGTCACGGGATGAGTTAATAATAGCAGTTAATATAAATTGGGATGACTTGAGAATAGAGAAATCAAATAATAGGTGTGGGACGAGTCAATAATAGAAAGTGGGTTGATTTAAGAAAATGACGCCATGGGATGAGATCTATTGGGATAAAGACGGAACAAGCCAATAGTGTAAATGAGAAAGTTATAATTTGCGGCATAACACCATTTTAGATTTTCAAGCAAAAATATCTGGCCGCGCTGTCCGCACGACATTGGACATTGGACTTTACTTCTAATCTAAAATGGATCTTAAATCGCATTGTATAACTCAGTTATTCATTCTCACGATTGAGAGGCGAGGTGGCGCTGGTCTGGCGCGGAGTTGGAAACAGGACAGAGTCTTAATATTATCCTTAATTTTCTACTTTACCATTCCACAATTACTTACCCATATCGGCCAGAACCAAACTTAACACAAAACAAAACTTTACCTTCATGAATCCTCACTAATCTTTAGAACATAAAAGCTATTATAGCTTAGCAAATCTGTAAAGTTAACCAATCACCTCTGTATAATTATGTTTACAGCTTGTATTAAATATTAGTAGAGTTTAATGAGGCAATGTAGTAGTTGCTACCAGCGTTAGCTTGATGATTGTTGTTAAGGTAAGTTTATGATCATGACGACGAAAGGTATTTGAAGACGTAATATCTTGGCATGGGATATATCTTATTATTCTTCAACATATAAGTTATACTGGGTCATAGATTACCTATAGATCCCGCACACGGCACGATCGCAGCGTTCCACACATTTGTCAAAATACACTTCACCGGGAGCGTTCACCTGTAATGTAACGGTGCACATTCGAACATTACATCAGTGAGTGAGGAGAACCAAGCGTTAGAGTGCACAACCTGTAATGATATAATTTGTTACATTACAGTTTAGTGAGTAAAAACAAACCGATTTGGTTACAGGCAATTCTGAAAATCGAATCTAGATGCGAATGCTCGTCAGTCAGTGAGGCAGTATTGTAACGTAATGCTATAAAACTAAAACTAACTTGGACTCGGATTGTTACGTTGTTACGCGCCTTCACTATAAAAAATCACTCTATTTAGTTGATTTCCAGGGACTGTTGACGTAACCTTGGGATAGCCAGTGGGAACGCTTGGTCCCAGTTTGGCCCGTTTTTTCTCGGAAATAATATCTCGTAATGCATATCTATACGGGGTAATCTGCGTACTGGATACCCACATCTATGTGTGCATTACTGCTCAACTTTCGACCTTGGATGCTTAGGGCTCGGGACAGAGACAAAATTAGAAATGACACAAAAAAAAATAAGTTTGCTTGCAAGAGCTCTTTCAGCAATCAGGCCACCAGTTGTAACACTAGTTTTAAGTATTTTTTTCATGTTTGTTCACGCATATAATTTTTAGCTTAAACAATTAAGAGGCTACATAAAAAACATATTTCTCTTTCTTTCTCAACCATGTTAGATCCAAAAGGCTGTAAAATGTAATCTCTCCATATATTCACAGACAACTCAAACATCTAGCAAAGGGAGAGAAACTTTGATGACGAAGACAAGTATAAAACAATCAATATCTGTTGAGCAACGTTTGTTCGATTCAGGCATTGTTTTATTTGAAAGGACAACAGCTGAGCGCGCTAGTTCGCCCGATATTGGCAAACTTGTCGGACACGATCTATCGAGGTTTAACGACATTCGTAATTATTTTACGTCACGTCATTATTTCGATGCAACAAAAGTAACAAGGACTCTATCGCACTCTTTTATAGCGGAAGCTTATTGTATGATGTTTACTGTTGCTAGCTAAACGGAGTGGCAGTGGAAGGTGGGCATAACTATTACAACGTAGCGCTGGGAACGAGACGACGTAATTAATCGCGGTTACGATTGGGTGGTTCTAAATGTATTTATACAATCTGAGCTTATGATTGGCCAACCCGAAGAGCCGCCCAATGACAGACGATCAAATTGACGAGAGTATACTATTTTGCGTGCAAGGGTTAATTTATAGGTAGGATAGGTAGTTAATAGTAGGACTCTTTTGCAGAGTCCGCCTGAGTAAGTACCGCACCTTTGCCAGCCACCAAGCAGTAGTGTTTAAACAACAGTGTTCCGTATTGAAGGTCAATGTTTCCAGCGATATTACTGAGCGATTATATTAAGAGTTACCATCTAAAATCTCAGTGACGCTGACGAGCGCAGTGCATTGCTGTTGCTGTTAAAGTTCTAAATTCTGGTGGCACTGAACTGTTATAGGCAAGACACTCGCCATCAGGCGAGCGACTTATTCGTCGTCACAGGGTAGCATTAAAAAAAACTCTCCCAAGGCACTCCAGCTAGTCTGACCGACGTCGTTTCCAACCACTGTCAAGTGCGTTCCAATTCACTTCAGTGAATCGTAGGGTGTACGCTACGGTGCATTTAATTGCAGATTCGTGGTCTCCATTCAGTTTTTTTTTATATCCCCTCTGTGGAAAACAAGCACATGGGCAGCCTTTTGGTTAGCGTTCACCGTTGCCTAGGGGCAGCACATATACGTTACCGACCTTCAGACCTTTTGACAAACCCCTTTATTATTTATTATTATTATTTCCAGCCTAAAGTGTCCCACTGCTCGGCAAATGCTTCCAGACTCCCCAGTCTTGGGTTTTGATGGTCTATTGCTTGTCGTGCGAGTTCTGCTCGTCACGCCACCTTTGACCATCCCAGCCTCTGCCCAGCGGTCTTTCGGCATCCGACAAAATATGTAACCCGCCCAATCCCATTTGAGCTGTCCGGCTTTCTGGCTGATATCGGCGATTTCGGTCTTGGAGTGCAGTATCGCTGTCAATCTGACATCTAGGATACTACGCGCCATTTAGTAGTTAAACGGAAATATCGAAGGTGGAAGCTCATTCCCCTAATACTACTTTTAAAAACTTATTACTTTATGTCTCTAACCCCCTAATACTGAATACCCCCTAATACTGAATACCCTAATACTAATAATACTAATACTGAATACTGAAATACTGATACGTTTGTTAACTTTGACGACAACTTAAGTCTATTGCTGCCTTTGTCATTTGCTTAGTGCCAGACAAAGGCAGTATTAGAATTAATCTGTTGTCAAAGTTAACAAACGTTTCAGTATTCGGGGGTAAGACTCTATACACAAAAAAAAAGCTAGAACTGTTCTTGGTTTACCATGTTGACTATATCTGACTTTTACTTTTCGGCTTTTTTTGTGATATCTCTTTATCTACGTATCTTTAAGGTGCTAAACCCTGTGTCATACATTCCTTAGATCCTATTAATTGTGTGATGAATTGGCTTGGAATGTTAAACAAGCCCCGTTGCCACAATCCTGATAAGTACCGGATTTAACCTAGATTCTGGTTCGTGAAATCGTGTGTGACCTGTCATTTTGGTTCTACAGATATAGATCTTGTTCTAGATAGCGTTAGCTACGGACTAATTAATCTAAAATCAAATGGTTAGTGGACATATTTTATTGGGTACAATAACGCCACCAAAAGTTTAAGAAAGAAATGTCAATGTGAATGTCTCAATGTCTTTCAGATCATCTGAAATCATCTGAAAGACATTGAGGTCTGGGATCTGCCCGTACAGGCAGGTACAAAAAAATGTAACAAACTGTTTTCAATGTAATATATAGTTTTTTTATCGGTGCAACATCCTTTATTAGCTAAACAAAATACACACAAACTACAACTAACTAAACTACATATTCTACTACATAAAAATAACAGTCGGTTAACCAATAAGATAGTCCAAATGTTTAAGCCCACTACCAGTTGTCTGCGTATCCAGCATACTGGCGGCATTACCACGCTGGCAAAGTCAATAAATGTTAATATGGAATATATGCTGTTAACTATGTCTTTGATTTTAGAATAATAAAATAGAACTATTTGATTCTAATAATACAGGAAAACTGACGAAGTTGAGCCGATTATTTCGACTATAGATTCGATCACATCCGGTCATCATTTTCACGGAGTGATATGAGCGTGTTACAGGCGCATCTTTCCTTGCTTATAATATTATATATACTTCTTGACAAAGATCACCGGATGTGATCAAAACTATAGTCGGAATAAATAAATCTTGAGAATAGTAAGTACGTATATTTCAACCAGAATTGTCAAAACCACGACAGTTTCCTCGAACGTTTATCTCTTGCTAGTAAAAGATCAAAATAAATAGGAAATCGGTATTGACAGAACTCGTAGATATACCTACAATTATTTCAATTAATTTTAATAGCAGCTCTCCCTTGGTTCTTTCAAAAGAACATCACAAAGGCAAACGAAAAGAAAGAAAACAATGAACAGGAAATGGCGGAAGAAATTCAATGAAACCATTTTTATAGGTATTAAATTGTGCTATGGACAGGCCAAGCATAATGTATAATTCATGTCAAACACCCTCACGTCTGTAACAGACCAAAAAGGGACTTAAATTGACCGTGGATCGGCAATTCAACCTCCCATTTGCAATATTGGAACCCGATATTAATTATACTCAAGTATATTTCAATCTCAGAAGGCTTTTATAAAGGATAATTATAAGTAACAAAATTAATCTGAGCTTCATGGACGAAAAGGACTGAATAAACAATGTTTAGTAATGGTCAAACAAGGCCTACGTACTTATCTGTCGTTTGGTTTATGTGAAATGAAAACACCTGATCCTGAGCACCGTGTGTACATAAGAAACTAGGGGGCCTGCTGCTACCTCCAGTATTCCTTTTGTTAAACAAGATAGAGAACGAGAGCGAGAGAGAGCGCAAGAGACAGTAATTATTATTATTTTTAAACCCGAGTGCAATATGTAGCCTAGCTCCAAATATTTATAAAAATCTATTTCGTCTATATCAGTCAAGCCTTTTAACCTACAGGAGAACTAAGGAACATACAAACATATACATATAATTACACTACAAAAACATTACTCTCCATCTTGAGCAGAAAAAGCTTTAAAATCGTTGAAAGACAGTAAAGTTTATTGAACCAACGCTTCGCTTACCTTGATAAGCAAAGTGGTCATCCGGCAGCGAGATAGGTAGATAATATTGTTAAAATAACGAGTCCTGATTGGCATAGGACCAAAACAGATGGCACAGCAAGAGAGTGATTATCAAAGTCACAACTAAAACATGAATATAAATAAACTTTTCTTCTCAGGGGTGCCCCAGGGCTTCCAGTAAAAAAACGATCGCCTCTTGTTACGTTTCGCTTGATGTGAACTAGAAAAACCCCCTGGTACAACCTCATATGTGTTTTGAAATCTTCTTCATCTTCTCTTGTCGTCCATTTTTGGACACAGGCCTCTCCCAATTTCTTTTACGACATCAAATGCTCTGCCTTAGCCACCCAGTCGTGACCTTCGACCTTTCCCGACTCTCTCTTGAGGTCCTCGGTCATGGCCAACAATTCAGAATTTTATCATATCAGTATTTTGAAATACTATTTTTAAAATAGACAGCATGTATTCATTTGCTATCCTTACCCCCGAATACTGAAACGTTTGTTAACTTTGACAACAGATTAATTCTAATACTGCCTTTGTCTGGCATTAAACAAATGACAAAGGCAGCAATAGACTTAATCTGTCGTCAAAGTTAACAAACGTTTCAGTATTCGGGGGTTACAAACACTTATAGGAAATTAATTTACCAGCTATTTACAAATTTAGCCCCTGCTTCCTTGGTACGCCCACTGGTTTGAGGGTACGTCCGTCCTAAAGAGGCTTCCTTTGTGAGCTGCTCGTGGGCAAAACAAACCGATGTGGGTTGCGTCATACAATTATATTAGCTTTACACAGGGCCTACTATATGGGGGTTTTATGTCGAACGTGCGCTGTTATATGGAGTACCAGGGATATAATAATTTTATGCACCTGTATTTGTTAGCTGAAGTAACATACGAGTCATGTAACTTCAGACACAGTAGTAACATGTAGGTATTACATAATAAATAAAAGTATACAGAAAACTCACTCCCAGGTGACAATTGAGTAAACAGAGACTTCTACAATAAGGTTAAGTTTAAAACGTGAAGTAAAGTGTATTAACTTTCGTCATAAATAACCTAGTCAGCAACGCCTGAGAATAAGTGTTTGTCACTTTCATACTCGTCAGGTGAATCGTAAAAGTGGCCTCGACTGCGGGATTCAAGGTCACGCTCGCTGTTAGATAGGAGGCTTTGTCTTTGAGTACTTCACGGTTCAACTACTCTACATTTTTAACTCACTACGAAAAAGGAGGGTTATGAGTTTGGCAGTCAATATATGTATGTATGTATTTTAACATATGTCTATGAATTTAGTGTATGCAACTGCGTCGCAATATAGGGAACTTCAAGTTCCCAATATTTTTCACAAGTTAAAAACGTAAAATGACAACTGTGCGCGAACATCAAATTCTATAGTTTCAATTTGTAAGTTTTAAACTCAAGCAACGGAAAACATACTGTAACTACAAATTTTATGTCACTTTTGCGTGAATAAATAATACACACTAATTTGTACCCTGAAAAAGGTTCTCATAAATCTTTGACATACTTTTAGGATTAGACACAAAACTCGTCGTAAATCAGACAATGTGAGGAATGCTCCCTGGCTATAAAACAGTTACAGCTTGATCGTAACTGAATTTGGTTCTAAACTTTATTGCGAGTGATGTCAGTACGTTTAAGAGGAGCAAACTGCTTCTCATCCTCTTTCACTGGAACATTCACCATTTTTTAATTATTTGTAATTACTGTTTGATATTAAAAAAATAAGTAAAGTATTGTAGGGTGTGATTTGAATAAGAAAAAAAGCACACAAAAAGCAGCAACCCTTCTTGGGCAGTCGGGGAAAAAGTACTCCAAAAGGACTTACTCCAGAAATCCTCTTAGACAATCCCCTGCGAAGGGTATATCTCGATTTTTTGTCTATTTATCCCCTTAGAATCAATTTGAGAGGTGGAAGTAGACCTAAAGATTCGATATTTGACACATTATTAGAGATTAACTTCCACAAAGTAATGCTTGATTCGATCAACTATTCAATCATATTTATCTGACTGCCCAAGAAGGATGATAACGTTTTTGGGGTGTATGTAAGTATTTATGTAAGTTTAGTTTAGTTCCTATTTTACCGTCTGGGTTGACCAATTCTTACTCCTTTTAAGAACTTGTACATAAATAGACACACAATCCCGACAATACCATGTTTGTCAGGCAACCTGTCGATCGATATCTTTGTAACAAGATAGACAGTCATCGTGCCTACATACTTACTCAGTTCCTTTGTTATGTCACTAGAAAGGGTTAAGTAAGGAGTGGGCGTCTACAGAAAGGCGTAGGTCATTCAGGTCAGCTATTTGTCACGAACTTTGTTGTGGTGGAATTAAGGGCGTGTGGTGTTGACAGCGGGCTCTGGGGCTGAGTCCAACGCCCTCTTTTCAATTTTAGCCCACATCAAAATTGCAATTGAACAATGAGCCAGTTATTTTTTTATCCTTACCACAATTGTACATGGCAGTGTTATTAATAGCATAGTGCACACTTTCTGTTATTTACATTTTTGACCGCGTGAGCGAAGCGAAGCGAAGCGAGATTTTTGGCCGGTATATGGCGCCGCAAAAAGTTCCCCCCTTATTGGAGCAAATACTCCTCCAATCAAAAATTACTAACGACAAAAATATCTATGGAATTGTAGAATGTTTGTGCAAAAAATATTGTACTCGCGAGATCTGCTGTTCGCAGAACTACGTGTAGTAATAATGGTCTCCAGAAAAAAAAACCTTATCCTTAAGCAGCTCTTATTTTTCCTGACAAAAGTTTGAAGCTTGAGTGGAAGCTTTCATGGACGTCAGACGGTAAATTTCGACTTACGGGAGGCATGATCTTAATGAATACCTTTGTGAAGCCGCATGGTGTTAGCGAGACGCTCTTTGGTATATAGGTAGATTTTATTGTCATAGTTTTTAAATATTATAAAATGTAACGCAGGGTAGGTCACGCACTTAGCGCGGCCATCATTGCGTCAAGTCCGACAGGAAACCGAGCGGGTGCGCTGTCACGTCACCGCACCTATAATTTCCTAAATACGGTTAAAAAGCTTAAAATCTCTGTATAGGCTTCATCAATATATCGTATCTAAACTGAAGAACTATATATATACCATCAAAAAAATCTACATATGGAGTCACAAAGTAAGGCAAATAGCTAACAAAACCATAAATCAGCTACTGGTCAAAGGGGATGAAATAGACTTTTTCCAGTATTAAAGGCGCCTTTTTTGGTTGTATGTTTTCTGTTTCGTCTTCTGAGATCAACAGAGACTGCTCAGCGTACACACCTTGCTTATACCAATTTAATCTTTATCTCCTTCGACTGCCCCGGTGGCTCAGTTGGTAGTGAACCTACCTTCTGTGTTTGGGGGCGTGGGTTCGATTCCCATCTAGGACAAACATTCATGTGATGAATATTTGTGTTTTTTCTATGTCTGGGTTAATATCTATATAAGTATGTATATAAAAATATCTATGTACGTATATCAGTTATTATTTATTATTATAAAATGATATTGATGATTTTTGTCGTGAGGATAAATACATACACAGTGATTCGGTGGGACGTATTTAAATTGCTGCAATGCAAATCAAACCAAACCAGACCCAAAAAAAAATAATGTGTTCTTTTTGTTTCACCTCATCAAAGTCAAGCAGTAAAACCAAATTCTCTTCATCATGCCAAAATATTATTCTAAAACTAAACTGCATCTGTCTTTGTCCCCAGAAAACACGTTCACAGTGGTGGTGGAAAAAGACGGGCGAGGGTTGGGCATGTCTGTTTGTGGTGGCGGCGGCCTGGTGAGAATCCGTCGGCTGTACCCACCCCAGCCTGCGTGGAGGACTGGCATGCTCGCGCCTAAAGACCTGCTGTTGTCCGCCAACGGAGTGCCATTAGCTGGACTTAGCACCTACGTAAGTAGATTCAGAGCTGTAGCTCGTCGACAAGTTTTTCGATAGACCAAACTTATCAAGCGCAACGTGATGAAACGTCGATGTAATACGGTGAAGATGCAATGGCTGCTATAGTGAGTAATGTACCAAAGTAATGGCTCTTCTATAGAGTTGTATATGTGACCTTACTAGAATGCATAAAGGCTTATAGCTTGGAACAGAAAATAATTATGTTACTTTCTACAACATACTTTTCCTTTCTCAACGCAAGTAGAAGAAGGTATTTTAACATTTTCTAATTGTTCAGGCTGACAATGTCTAGTGTCCTAGAATGCTAATAAAAAAATGCTAGTGTCCTACTTCGTCCAGTCCCAGAATGACCAGTGACCAAAACGTCCAGTTTCAAAAGGTCCACTTACCAAAATGTCCAGAGTCTCAAAAGGTCTACTCCTAATATCTTCCTTCTCAAGTCAGACTCAAAATCCAGGTAGATGCGCATCGAACGACTTTAAGACGGCTTATCGACTAACACCAATAGAAAGATAATTAACTTAAACTAGGCCAAATTTTTTCGAAGCGAATCTTTCTTGTTTCTCATTTTATGCTCTAGATTGAAGTTAGTAAATATCGCTACCTATATATTCATTGCAAGCAATCTTCTATAGCCTCTCAGTAACAAAACGAAACGGCCCAGAATGTTCATAGTTGAAGGCCTCCTGCTGATTGATTTCATTGGCCTATAGATTATCATATACAATTACAGAACGCTTTATGAAAGCAACCATCCCTATTTTGCGGCTATAGTTTACGACATTTCCAATCTAACAATTCCCATTTTAAAACTTTTACTCAGAGGAGCACGTAGCAACAGTTTTTCATACGTAATTGCTCCGGGTTCTAAGTGCATGATTTTATGCAGATGTGTGCGCGTTTAATTAAAATGTCATGAGTAGCTGCAATAGGCAAACGAAATATAAAGTCTTTGCTGTTGTTTATTGTACGTTCTAAGTGGCTTGCCCTAGTAAGACATTTGATGTGGCTAAATGATTCTGATTCTAAAACAAACAAAACTGTCATCCGATCCACGATAGCACAGATGAGGTTTTTTTGTTTACTTCTAGTTTTTTCTGTGCACGATAGCGCTTAGCACGTGGGCGTTTTTTTTAAGCAGCGGTTGCGATCATCCTCCAAAGAACTGCGGACTGCGGACTTATTGCGTCTGGTCCAATCGCGCGCAGTGGAATATGCGAGTACGCGGCGCGCGATGGCCATATCACCAGAATCACGCAATAAGGCCGCGAGCTGAGAGTCGCCTCGACTATAGTCGATCTATGAGCGCTGCTAAATAATATTAGGTATACAATATTCTAGGTAGATTTATATTGCATAGTTAAGACCGGACGCGCAGACAAGGTAAGTTAGCGACCAGGCAGTCTCTATTTCCGGCGGAAGCTCGCAAAGTTGCTGGCTTGTTATTACCTAACCAGTCTCTTGGCTTAGTTACCAATGCTTTAAGGCAAGCCTTGGTCCCGGAATACTTTTGTGGTTTATATGATTATGTCATTCGGGTTCTGACCAATTGGGACTTTTATATCAATTGGCAGAGTGATAAATATAAGTTTTTGGGGAAAAATATATTTTTCCAAACAAGCTTTTATAAAATCCGTAATTGGTACTGTAAGCTGACCAATATGAGTCCTAACTCCATCAATCTACTATTAGCTAGTGAGGCGTTCCGTTTTCCACTTTCCGTCTCCATCATCAGATCAGCTCGCTCTCATAATATTGTATTGTCATCGGAACTTGACAGGGACGCAAAATTTCCCAACTCAATTGAACAAAGGGAAATGATCTGAAATTCAGTTGCAAGATTTGACCCAAACATACATACATACAAACATATCAAGTTAAATAAAAGCCTTTAAAAAACATAAAAAATCGACCAGGCTGTTTAAGCTATTATAGGTAATATAGGAACACACAAACGTACATAGATACACACTTATACTTACATACACCCTAAAAACATAAACCTCCTTTGTCACAGTCGGATACAAATACGGGAAAACTGCGCCCGCAACTGGTAGAAGAAAACAAAGTACCTAATGGATACGAAAGTGTGTTGGCATATTTTTGCTGACAATGTTGCTTAAACACAAGCAAGCTGCTCATGCAAAACATTTGATAACCTTTTCTGTTATCTTTACCTCGGGCATTTCCCCGTTTCCACGAGTTTTCGCGCATTTTTTATTCATAGTACACCTTTGTCCTTTTACAAAAATACTGTTTGCATATAGATAGGGCAAGTAAGGTAGTAAAACACGGCGTTATGTTTACCAAAATAAACATCAAGTTAAAAATGCTATTTGTTATTTCAGTACCTCGCTCGGTCGAGCCGTTTGTAAGCGTAAAAAGTTTTATGAAACACCGCGGAAAGCCGCGGGCGCTAAGTAATAAACTGTAAACCACTCGCTGCAAAGTTACACAAATTATATTAGAGTGAACGAAGCGTAGTCCATCGCAAAAATTCACATTTTATGCAATGAGCCACCGAATTTCCGACGCGATTTTGATTGTATTCGGTACCGTGTGAAAACGATTCGGTGAACAAAGTCGAGTGTTTATAATAAATAAACGGACCATTAACTTGATTTCGCTTGGGAAATTCAATTATTTCACGAACGTTTCCGCCTTGGTGTTCGCTAGGGGGCGCAGCTTTCGAACGGGTTCAAACTGTTATTGCCTACATCACAATCGGAGATTAGCTCGACTTTGTGAACACAATTTGGTGACAAATCCCGGAAACAACAACCTAATTGCCAAGCATTTGGGCGATCGCTCCGATTTAACAACTTCTCAGCCAAATCAAAGCGATACTAAAGCTAAAGCGATACTACTCGGTATTGTATTTTATCCCTGAAAGTCTATACACTCTGGCCTGATCTGATTTTTTAGAAGAGCATAGCTAGTCATGAACTTAAAACGGGAATGAAAGAAATAGACTTGGCTGAATTTTTCCAACGTCAGATAACTGTCTGAGGAATAATATGGCGGTTTGACCGCTGTTTCATAGAAAATATGTGACAACTCCGATTTATCCTAAGAATAAAATTTATTCTCATTTGGTCAAATCCACTCTAGTAATTTGTTAAATTTGCTCCAATGAAATGTATGTTTAGCTACCCTCTTCCCAGAAATCAGAAAAGCCCCGTTTATTGAGGCCTTAAATCTTAAATGTGCTCATATTAAATGAAATATTTTTTGTGTGCCACTAGAACCCAACCTTAATTGAAACTAACAGAAAAAAACACGTAATTTACCCTCGGCCATATTCTCTCTTGTTTATCATACCAGCAAGAACGTGGCATATATTATGTGACGTCATAGAGGTCTAAAGCGTTTGGGCGGTCCGCACTGTCCTTATCCGTGGCACTTGAAAAATAGTCGTCTCATCCTTTTTTCTAGAAATTAGTTCACTGCTGTAATAAAAAAACTACTTAATCGAGCGCTTCGGATAGTGAAGTGTGTGTATAATGTATTTTTTTTAACTCGACTGCCCAAGAAGGAAGATACCTAATGTTTTTGGGGCTTAGAGCAACGCCGGTCTCTGGCTGACACGGGCCGGTACTGCGTTGCTCTAAGTTTTGGGGTGTATGTATGTGAGTATGTTTGTGTAGCTGTAGCCTAAACGGCTTGACCGATTTTCACGAGTGAGCGTTGGATTCCTCTTGACGTCCGGAGTGGCGTAGGCTACATTTTGCATTTTGTTTTATTATTCAATGAAAAAAGAAAATGAAAAATATATTTTTTACCCCCGAATACTGAAACGTTTGTTAACTTTGACGACAGATTATGTCTATTGCTGCCTTTGTCATTTGCTTAGTGCCAGACAAAGGCAGTATTAGAATTAATCTGTTGTCAAAGTTTACAAACGTTTCAGTATTCGGGGGTATGTGTAACACACTTGGCTTATGTCTATGGAGGTTTGAAAAGTGGCAGCACAGTGATTTCCGCACTAGGCTAAGCCTGTATCGCGGGAATCTTATACGATTTACTCTAGTTAACAATATAATTAATATATAAGATATTACTAATAACTTAACTTAATTAATGTCAAAATAAATAATTTTTGTTTGTTTGTTTTGTTTGAATAATAGGACCAATTAATTGCTTATTTTTATCAATAAATAAATATTTTTGAATAGTGTTCTAAATAAGTTAAAGTAATTAACTGTTTGTATAGTGTACATCATATTAATATTGTATTATAATATAATTATATGTATTGTATAAGTATTGTATATATAAATATATGTATATTATGTAGACTATTCTTTTTTGTTGTCAATAATACTACTCGTTAGATAATTAGGTAAACTCCTGCGTATAACATTTTTGAGATAGACATTATCAAAACACAATTAAGAAATAGCTATAAGGAAATTGAAATTTCTGCGAAACTATAATGTTGTACTGGGTGGAGTAAGTAGCGCTCATAGTGCAGCTTTACTAGGTGTTCCTAACCGATCACCATAGATAACCCCTAGATTCCGTATTCAGGATAGTCGAATCGCACCACGTATCGGTCGAAATATAACTATGGTTCTAGGAGCATTGCTAGGAGCGTTCTAGCTGACACAGCTAATGGGAGGCCGCGCTTTCCTCGCAAGTTTGTCGGCACGAGGATTTCGTAAGTAGCAGTGTCTGTTGGGGGTAATCTGTGCCGATCACCCTTGTTAAGCTACGGATGTCGAGATCAGTTTTCGGATGGGTGACTGTGCGTTGAATTTCCTGCTGAGCACAGCGAAGACCTGTACGCCAGTTCCAACACACTGACAGATGAGTTGAAGCAGTGACTTCGTTCGCTTCGCTCACTCGGTCAAAAAAACACAAGATAACCTACGCACTACATTGCTAAATACTTGATTTAAGTGTAGTTTCTTACTGTACCGTGTTTAGTCACAGAGTATAATAAACAGAGACAAATAAGAAAGTTTTTCTTGCAGAGCACAAAACATTTCCACTAGATTTTAGTAAGCTATATCAGTATCTCTAGAATTCTTTCTCGGCACGAGGAGCTTTAAAGTCAACTGTAGATAATATTGCATTCTTTTGATCAATAATTTTCCGATCCCGCGGTTTCCTAGAAAAATGAACATCCGCCATGGAATAAAGAAGAGTTGGATATTGCAAAGAATTATAGCTGAAGGGTAATTCCACTTTAATACTCATGTTAACGTTAAATACTAACGTTTAATACTCACTTGTAACATTAATTTAATAATAATTATTATTAATTATTAATATTATTATTAAATTAATAGAAGCTTGGGCCCTGCCTCGCTGTCGGCGAGACTGTATAGGTTTTTTATAGGATTTATGTTTTTATATTAATATTGTAAAGAACATAAATTTAAGAAACAAAATAAATACGTGAAATAATAATAATAAAACTTTGGCTCCTAAACACACTCATGGCGCCCCACTATAGAACTCGGATGTCATTAAACAACACACACAAAAATACTGACTATTAACACTCAGACCCAGAGCAGATATTTAAAGTCTTCATTTAAACATCTGCCTGGCCGGAAACCCGGAACCCGGAACATCCTGCTCTCGACGCAGTTGCCAACCACCAACTAATCCAAAAGCCTCGTGAAGAGCGAGACCTACAGTAGGTAATCTGTGAGACGGTACAAATTGTTAAACTTACCTGCACAAAATAGTTATCTTGTCGTGTTCTGTTACAGGAAGCCTTAGAGGTCCTAAGAACGGCGAACGCGCGGGTTGAACTACGAGTGTGTCGACCGCCACCAGACGCCCTCGAGAGCGTCACGCCCCCTGACCCGCCGACACCTCCCGCGCGCACCCCGCACCCACCGCACCTACCACCTCTGGACCCACTCAACTGCCATCCGATGCACGCCAGGTAACTGTCTAACAGATACTATAATCATAAAACGCGTAGGTCAAGCGATAAAAAGCAAAGAAATTCTGCATCATTCTTTTAAAATCATACTGCTGGGATAACAGCCTTCCCTCGAAGGGTGACTAGGCCGTATCCACATCACTGGCTCATCACATCACTGGATTCACATACGCCATTGAATTTTCTGGAAATATGCAGGTTTCCTAGCGATGTTTTACTTTACTGAATAGCTATAAGTAAGCCCGAGGTTCCAAAGAACTTATTGGTCCCGCCTGGTTTCGAACCCATGACCCCAAGAATACAAAGCGACCGTGCTCCCAGGGAACTACCACGAGTATTCCTTACAACTCCACACCATACCATACCTGACTTAGAATCAAACCACACCATACCACACCATACCATACCTAAGTATACAAAAATTATATGCTTTAGCCCATCTCTGATTTAGTTGTTTTCTGCACCCGTTGGCTGAAAATTTTTGTTTCCTTGTCCAGGTTGTCTCAGACGACGAGCAGCGCGACCACGTCCTCGTCCGAAGGGCGAGGCCGCCGCGAAGCCAGCCCGGAGGTGGATCGCCACACGCTCTGTCTACCGGACTTGGACCGCCCTTTGCCGGTATACGACATCACATACGGGGTACGCTACAAAATGTTGCTTAAATTTAAGACCTAACCTAACCCAGTCTGGCTGAGGAATCTAATATTGACTCAGACTCAGTCTTCTTCTTGCTGAATTTCTGCATATTGTCTTGATCAACAATAAGGTGGCCTTCGTCTTGAAAAATATACTAAGAAAAAAACCAAGCAAGATCACGACCAATTTGAGGCAATTACCATAACTTGAGAACATTTTTGCAGCTGGTTTTTGTAGGTGAATTTAAATTTGCTTGGATATCGTTTCGAATTTATTAGGAACTGAAGTGCAACCTTCAGTAAAGTGCTTATTGAAAGGAGCACTGCAATGGATGGGAAGCACGTTAGAAATATATTCGTGAGATGCTCATCACAATTTTCTGATCGTTTGAGTTCCTGATATTTCGGATGGACTATTGGTTACTGGCATAGAGCAGCACTGGCCTCCGGCCGATCGTTTAGGCCGGTACCGAGTTGCTCATTGATTACTGGAGAGAACTTCAGACTAAAAAGCAGTGTGGAAAACGCAGTTTTCCTACCATTGTTCAGAAAGAATGTTCACTTTAGCAGTAAACATAAGAAATTAATTATTTCCGAAATTAAAACGCACTTCGACTAACTGTCCATAAAATAACCCCCAGCAACTGTAAAATGTGAGTACAAATTGTTGTGTCCATTAAAATAAGGCCACACTACAGAAATAACACGAAGTATTAGCTTTAAAGCGCTCCTTATTATGTCTGTAAAATTATGGTGCTTATTATGCACAGACCATAAAACCGGTAGACAGCGGGCTATTATTCCCGAACCAAAAAATATTCCGTTTAAGGTCCTTCGACTTTCATACAAAACTATCGACGCCTTTTTAGGCGTCCTACTACGATTTTGAACTGGGCATGACTTAACATAGGTCTAATTTGGCCTCTAAGTATCGCAAAGTCGATAATTTAAAATGTTCATGGCTAGGAAATACCATTTTTCAACCCAATAATTACGACAAATTTTACGAATGTAGTGGTGTGTTCTTTACATGCGAATCATGCGATCATGGTGTGCGTGAAATATTGATGTGTGGGTGCATCTTGCAAAAATCGTGTACACTGGTTGTGCCGCGCGCGCGTCACGCGGTTTACGCGACGTTGCCAGCTTGTCGGAGCGTGTGTGAGCGAGACTAGGTATCCTTGCATCGCGGCTTAGTCCGCGGGCGGCCTTCGATAATTGCGACGTTGCGAGATTCGGTATCGGTGTGCAGTGCAGTGTTTGATTTGGTTACCTAATCTATCTATACCAATATTATAAAGAGGAAAGATTTGATTGTTTATTTATTTCATTGTTTGTTTGCATTGAATAGGCTCCGAAACTACTGAACCGATTTGAAAAATTCTTTCGCTGTTGGGAAGCTTCACTATCCCCGGGTGACATAGGTTATATTATATTTTCAAAAAAATTAGGGATCCTTACTAAAACTCCAATAATGTAAACCAAGATGATGTATTTCGCGTGCACTGCGGAAACTATTGATGATGAAAGAATAGTCTATACCAATATAATAAAGAGGAAAAATTTGATTGTTTGTTTGTTTGCATTGAATAGGCTCCGAAACTACTGAACCGATTTGAAAAATTATTTCACTGTTGGGAAGCTACACTATCCCTATACTATATTATATTATATTTTTAAAAAATTTGGGATCCTTACTAAAACTCGAATAATGTAACCCAAGATGTAAAAAAAAATACCTAAAATATCCTTTACATCGCGTGCGTTGCGACAACTATTGATGATGATAGAATAATCTATCTATACCAATATTATAAAGAGGAAAGATTTGATTCTTTGTTTGTTTGTTTGTTTATTTGCATTGAATAGGCTCCGAAACTACTGAACGGATTTGAAAAATTATTTCGCTGTTGGGTAGCTTACCCGTTTTCATCATGCTCCTCCTTTTTTTTTAACTTTACAAGTCGACCTAAACGATCCAGCCATACCCAATTGCAGGACCGCCCCGCGGGCCCGCACGCGGCCCGTGCAGCCTCGCGAAATACTAGTTTATATGTATAAAAATGAACCCCTATTCTTGTATTTTGAGGACTTTGACATAGGTAACCATTTATAAATTTTTAGGGTTCCGTAGTACTACAAGGAACCCTTATAAGTTTGTCATGTCCGACTGTCTGTCTGTCTGTCCGTCTGTCTGTTTGAATCCTTTACAGCCCGCACCGGCTTCGCACGTGTATATAACAAAAAAATAAAAATTATAATACACACACAAAACCCTTCTATTTGCGTCAAGTTACAAAAAAAATATATATATAAAGAAAGCTAAAAAGCTTCCCAACAGCGAAAGAATTTTTCAAATCGGTTCAGTAGTTTCGGAGCCTATTCAATGCAAACAAACAAACAATCAAATCTTTCCTCTTTATAATATTTATTTTTGGTGTGACTAACTAATAACCCCATATCTAAAATTTGTTGGAATTCGGCATTTCTGAGTATGGGGCTCGGTGCGCGCTCCATCAGTGCCAGGAAAAATAATTCAAAATTACGGGGAAAAAAATTCACCTCAATAATGATGATGAATGTGGTTTTTGCATTTTTATGTATGATCTCGTTGCGCGCACGCTCACTGATCCCGGGAAAAATATTGAAAAAATTCTGAAAAACTTCCTTCTTAGTGAAATAATAGATTTTTTGTAAAAGGTGCCTATATAGGTAGGTGGTAAGGTGGTAGATAGAGGTATATGAAAATATTGGATATTTCGTGCTGCGCGATTGAAATATGTGCATAATACTAATAATACCTACCTACCTACCAACAAACCAACCAACCAACCTACCTACCTACCTACCTACCTATTAGTTAGTTAGTTTTGTGTGTGGTGTTTGTTGTGTTGTTTGATAACTTATTTTGTAAAAAAATAGCACAAAAAGAACAAAAATCTACAAAAACAGTAATTTTCAAATGAGGATTGATCCTTCGTCTCATTGACACACTACAAAACGAAGCATAATGAAAATCCGTCCACTCGACCGCTCGGCCAGTCGAACTGATAGGTGGAACGCCGAAAATCGGGTACTCAATTTCGTATTTGCTTGTAACCGTTTTGAATTCGCATGTGATTCGGTCATAGATTTAAAATTCATCATCATCATCATCAGCCTGTTCCATATCGTACCGAGATTTCTTACCCATTTTTCATAGCAATGGGGAGATTTCTACCCGTCCAGCTGCGAATTTCATTTGCGGTCATAGATTTAAAATTCATCATCATCATCATCAGGCTGTTGATAACGTACAGAGATTTCTTGCCCATTTTCATGGCGATGGGGGATTTCTACCCGTCCAACTGCGATTTTAATTTTCGGGCATAGATTTAAAATTCATCATCATCATCAGCCTGTTGATAGCGTACAGAGATTTCTTGCCCATTTTCATGGCGATGGGGGGGATTTCTACCCGTCCAACTGCGATTTTCATTTGTGGTCACAGATTTAAATATCATCATCATCATCATTAGCCTGTTCCCTATCGTACCGAGATTTCTTACCCATTTTCATGGCGATGGGGGATTGGTACCCGTCCAACTGTGACCTTCGTCACAGACCTTCGTCGTTTATCGGTCATAGATTTTAAGGATCATTATCATCATCATCCGCCTGTTCCCTATCGTACCGAGATTTCTTACCCATTTTCATAGCAATGGGGGGATTTCTACCCGTCCGACTGCGTTTTACATTTGCGGTCATAGATTTAAAATTCATCATCATCATCAGCCTGTTGATAGCGTACAGAGATTTCTTGCCCATTTTCATGGCGATGGGGGGGATTTCTACCCGTCCAACTGCGAATTTCATTTGTGGTCACAGATTTAAATATCATCATCATCATCATTAGCCTGTTCCCTATCGTACCGAGATTTCTTACCCATTTTCATGGCGATGGGGGGATTGGTACCCGTCCAACTGTGACCTTCGTCACAGACCTTCGTCGTTTATCGGTCATAGATTTTAAGGATCATTATCATCATCATCCGCCTGTTCCCTATCGTACCGAGATTTCTTACCCATTTTCATAGCAATGGGGGGATTTCTACCCGTCCGACTGCGTTTTACATTTGCGGTCATCGATTTAAAATTTTCCATCATCATCATCAGCCTTCTCCCTAACGTAACGAGATTTCTTAAAAAATACATAAAATGATTATATTAAAAAATATTTTATTTTACTAGAATACCTTTGCCAAAATTCGTAAAGGTCGGTCCAGCCGTTTTATCGTGAACAGATAACAAACAGAAAGACAGAGCTACTTTCAAAATTTATAGGATACTAGATGCGCCCCGCGGTTTCACCCGCGGTATAAACTCTGTAACGGCTGAACGGATTTGGATGAAATTTGGAATGGAGGCTACCATACCTAAATTTGGCTACCTCCATACCAAATTACATTAAAATCCATGCAGCTGTTACAGATTTGAACGGGAACAAACACACTTACATACTAACATACCTACTTACATACACACAAACTTTCGCATTTTGGTGTGACTAAGTAATAACCCCATATCTAAAATTTGTTGGAATTCGGCATTTCTGAGTATGGGGCTCGGTGCGCGCTCCATCAGTGCTGCCAGGAAAAATAATGCAAAATTTCTGGAAAAAAATTCACCTCAATAATGATGATGAATGTGGTTTTTGCATTTTTATGTATGATCTCGTTGCGCGCACGCTCACTGATCCCGGGAAAAATATTGAAAAAATTCTGAAAAACTTCCTTCTTAGTGAAATAATAGTTTTTTTGTAAAGGGTGCCTATATAGGTATAGGTACCTATATAGGTAGGTGGTAAGGTGGTAGATAGAGGTATATGAAAATATTGGATATTTCGTGCTGCGCGATTGAAATATGTGCATAATACTAATAATACTTACCTACCTACCAACAAACCAACCAACCTACCTACCTACCTACCTACCTACCTATTAGTTAGTTAGTTTTGTGTGTGGTGTTTGTTGTGTTGTTTGATAACTTATTTTGTAAAAAAATAGCACAAAAAGAACAAAAATCTACAAAAACAGTAATTTTCAAATGAGGATTGATCCTTCGTCTCATTGACACACTACAAAACGAAGCATAATGAAAATCCGTCCACTCGACCGCTCGGCCAGTCGAACTGATAGGTGGAACGCCGAAAATCGGGTACTCAATTTCGTATTTGCTTGTAACCGTTTTGAATTCGCATGTGATTCGGTCATAGATTTAAAATTCATCATCATCATCATCAGCCTGTTCCATATCGTACCGAGATTTCTTACCCATTTTTCATAGCAATGGGGAGATTTCTACCCGTCCAGCTGCGAATTTCATTTGCGGTCATAGATTTAAAATTCATCATCATCATCATCAGGCTGTTGATAACGTACAGAGATTTCTTGCCCATTTTCATGGCGATGGGGGATTTCTACCCGTCCAACTGCGATTTTAATTTTCGGTCATAGATTTAAAATTCATCATCATCATCAGCCTGTTGATAGCGTACAGAGATTTCTTGCCCATTTTCATGGCGATGGGGGGGATTTCTACCCGTCCAACTGCGAATTTCATTTGTGGTCACAGATTTAAATATCATCATCATCATCATTAGCCTGTTCCCTATCGTACCGAGATTTCTTACCCATTTTCATGGCGATGGGGGGATTGGTACCCGTCCAACTGTGACCTTCGTCACAGACCTTCGTCGTTTATCGGTCATAGATTTTAAGGATCATTATCATCATCATCCGCCTGTTCCCTATCGTACCGAGATTTCTTACCCATTTTCATAGCAATGGGGGGATTTCTACCCGTCCGACTGCGTTTTACATTTGCGGTCATCGATTTAAAATTTTCCATCATCATCATCAGCCTTCTCCCTAACGTAACGAGATTTCTTAAAAAATACATAAAATGATTATATTAAAAAATATTTTATTTTACTAGAATACCTTTGCCAAAATTCGTAAAGGTCGGTCCAGCCGTTTTATCGTGAACAGATAACAAACAGAAAGACAGAGCTACTTTCAAAATTTATAGGATACTAGATGCGCCCCGCGGTTTCACCCGCGGTATAAACTCTGTAACGGCTGAACGGATTTGGATGAAATTTGGAATGGAGGCTACCATACCTAAATTTGGCTACCTCCATACCAAATTACATTAAAATCCATGCAGCTGTTACAGATTTGAACGGGAACAAACACACTTACATACTAACATACCTACTTACATACACACAAACTTTCGCATTTTGGTGTGACTAAGTAATAACCCCATATCTAAAATTTGTTGGAATTCGGCATTTCTGAGTATGGGGCTCGGTGCGCGCTCCATCAGTGCTGCCAGGAAAAATAATGCAAAATTTCTGGAAAAAAATTCACCTCAATAATGATGATGAATGTGGTTTTTGCATTTTTATGTATGATCTCGTTGCGCGCACGCTCACTGATCCCGGGAAAAATATTGAAAAAATTCTGAAAAACTTCCTTCTTAGTGAAATAATAGATTTTTTGTAAAAGGTGCCTATAGGTATGGTACCTATATAGGTAGGTGGTAAGGTGGTAAATAGAGGTATATGAAAATCTTGAATATTTCGTGCTGCGCGATCAAAATATGCACATTATACTAATAATACCTACCTAGCCACCAACCAAGCAACCAACCTACCTACCTACATACCACAGATGAACTACATACCTACCTATAAGTTAGTTTTGTGTGTTGTAAATAACAAATAACAAACAACAGTACCTACTATGGACTAAATTAATCTAACCCGGGTCTAAAATCCATATTTTTAGTCGCAGAATAATGTCTATCGACGCGGAAAACACAACATTTTTGGGTATTGCATATTTCATTAGGTTCATTTCATTAGGTATTAGGTATGTAAAATTCGAAATTAATTTGAAAAAAAACGAAAAAAAGTGGAAAATTTGTTCGGAAGGTACCAGACTCGGTGCCTTTAGAACCCCCGATATGGGGTTATTCCAGGGACCCAGTTATTCAATCGTCAAGCAGTAGTGTGCAAAACATCACTGTGTTCCGGATTGAAGGGCAATGTTTCCAGCGTAATTATTGGGCACAGAGATTTAACATCTAATATCTCAGAGTAATGAGCGCAGTGCATTGCCGCGCATGGTTTTGAACTGTTGAGGTTCAAAATTCTGGGTGGCACTGAACTGTTATGAGCAAGCGTGAAGCTTAACATCAGCTGAGTAACTTGCTCGTCTCGCCACCAAATAACAAAAAAAAAAACTTACATGCTTACACACTTACACACGAACTTTCGCATTTTAAATATTTATGCGACAATATTAGGTTTATGTAGATATATACTTTTATAAGTTTCGTTACTAATTTTGAATAAGTTTGTCAAGAAACCCACAGCAAAAATTAAAATAAATAGTATTCTCGAAATTAAATTATAAAAAATAATACTACCTAATTTTAGGGGTTCGAACCCAGAACCTCACGAGCGCGACCTAATCAAACTGATGACTTCGGCCACCGAGACGATATACAGAGCAACGAAATTTCGTATTTGCTTGTAACCGTTTTGAATTCGCATGTGTGCGTAATGTTCATGCGTGCATACAGGCGTTGAACATTATTTGAATTTTCAGTCGAGTGCAGCTATTAATGGGCTCTATTATTTTTGAGATGTGTTTATAACAATAGTAAGAGGTCGCAAAGTGAATTAAAACTGGGGCAGATTACCTCAATTGAGTTTTCAACGACAGCGCCATCTCTTGGCGCCTACCTACCTAGCGGACTCAAACGAAGGACCTTAAAATGTCAAAAACGCGGTCTATGGCAGTTTTTCGAGTCAACTAATTCAAATCGCTTGAATGAAGTTTGAGTTGGCCAATAGTAACGCCGATTACTTGTGATTTCCTCGTCCTGCGCCTGGCGTGGCGTTTCGTATTTTAAAAAGTTTTTTCGGCATGCCGTGGTCGTTTAGTTTTATTATCTTTGGTAAGTAGTACAAAAATTAACTTAAGTATTTTACTTATCCCTATTAATTAATTAATTAATCCCTTTTTTGTACTTAATTTTTATTGGTCAGTTATCTAGCATAAATGTTTTACTCGCTATTCTTGTATTCTTGTTGTTGTTGTTGTTGTTGTATTTCTTGTTCCTTGTATTAGAACTCTGCAATGCAGTTTACTTATTCTTGGTGTTTTAAATTCCCCAGTACCAGCTAGAAAAGCAATTTTTTTTAATGTTATTTCACTCGGTGACGAGACGAGCAACTCGCTGACCTGATGTTAAGCGTCACGCTTGCCCATAACAGTTCAGTGCCACCCAGAATTTTGAACTTCAACAGTTCAAAACTATGCGCGGCAAAGTACTGCGCTCTTCACCCTGAGATGTTAGATTTAAAATCTCTGTATGGCCTGTAATTACGCTGGACACATTGCCCTTCAATCCGGAACACAGTAATGCTTGCACACTACTGCTTGGCGGTTGAATAACTGGCTAAGGTGTGGTACTTCCCCAGGTGGACTCTGCAAGAGAGCTCTACCACTACAACTTGTTCATGCTCATAAAACCAAATAGTCTCCAAATCATTTTATGGTCGCTTCCATCAGAATTTAATATAGAACCGTCTTTACTGGCATTTTTACTGTTCGTTTCACCCAGATCCGTAGTCAAGGGATTTGTTTATGGGGGTGAACCCACCTCTAAGTACCTGAATATCTTGATATTTTAATATCCGGAATCCCGTAAACAGGATCGCAGCTGTCACGACATAGCTCGCAGTTAAAATATTGTAGTGCTTCCCGGCTGCACCCCAAAACAGTCCAACAAGTGAATGATATGCTGTAGATGGAGAAATAAAGAAACCTGAATAAATATAACTGAAAACTTTTTCAAAATCAACTGAATTAGAAATTTCTTTTGTCAGTCCTATTCAGTTATTTTGTAATCTAAGTTTTTAAGTTGACATGTAAATAGTATTTACGCAATATATGAATATGAATATTCCAGCCTTGATACGGGCCTGGTTTTACACACACCTACTCTACCAGGCTCGTAATGTTTTTACGCTGATGAAACTCTACTTCAATTAATAAAAGCTTTTTGTTCACGCCCCCAGGATGACGGATCTCTGGTAAGTGAATTATTTTGCTGGGATTAAAGCCTGTACTCATTAAGGTACTGGTCCTTTGTGTTGGTCACATTAAGGCTCGTGTATTTGTTTCACTTTTATGGGAGACGTAATTTAATTCTAGTCACACAAAAATATTCAAAGTCAGTACTAAGTCGCATAATTATCAGCATACAAAACTCAGAAACACATTTATTTAGTAGTACATGGTATTACCCAAAATAAGACACGAACTGCGGAAACTGACATATTCTCGGAAAAAAAGATCTCTAGATCTCAAATTCTAGTTTATATTACTCAAATGATTATTACTATAATAGTAAAGTATAATAATAAACGGTTCACAAGTTATCTTCGGATAAATATATCATACAAACGAACAAACAAAAGCCAAATCCGATTTGCTTCACTTCTCTCGATCAATTAGCAGTTATCTATTTAATTGACTAGCGCACGCGAAAGCCATCCCTTTTCATATGCACACGAAAGTGTATAGCGCTATGATTTTCTCGAATTAGCTGCTATCTTCGTAGAAACAGCAAATTTTGTCATTTTAAAAGCCATAATCCGATTAAAAGTACAGCACTGTCCACTCGGAAAATCTGTTTATCCGCAGCATAAACTTTTTGTTACCGTCAGCGACAAAAGTTTCCCTAGTACTTAGCTTTTATTAAACGTTCTGTTGTACTCGTGTTTTACTACACTGAGTGACTATTTTTGCTTGCATTTTGTTAGCCATGGCGGAAGCGAAGTTTGAAGATTTATCACGTAACATATTGTAACTTTTTTTCATGCTTGTACTGCTATGATATTTGCTCTTTTTTGTAGATCAAATCAACTGCTACATATTTGAGCAGATTTGTCTGGCTAGTCTAAATCTGCAAAATCTAGCTTAGAAAATATCTGATTACCTGTCAAAAATATAGTATCCGATTTTATATCCGTTCGTGTATGAATCCTACTGAAAACTGTCAAGTTGCAAACTTAATTTACTTCCGGTTTCACAAATTTGGTCCATACAAATGGTGCTTTTTAATCAGTTAGGGAGCGGTTGAGATGTTGTAGGTATACAAGATAACGAACAGCTTTTGTTCTACGAATTTCGAAAATTCACGGTAAAAATATCTGCCGTTCCTCCAGCTTACATTTTATTGCAAGATCCACGAACATTTTGTATGGAACAGCACATTTTTCCCCGTGAATTTCCAAAAGTCGTAGAACAAAAAATGTTCGTTAAAAACAGTCGTTCGTTCGTAAACTCAACATACCTTTATTTAAAATTTTAATTCGGAAAATGTTGTAATGTCGCACATAAATACACAAAAAAATCTACCACTGTAATTCTTCTCTGTTTGATTTCAGGAGTTCGACATAGTGATGACGAAAGTGAATGGTTCTTTGGGGTTCACCCTTCGGAAGGAAGATCATAGCGCATTAGGACATTACGTCAGAGCCCTGGTCAGGGAACCGGCTCTTAGCGATGGGAGAATACAGCCTGGAGACAGAATTGTCGCGGTAAGTTAACGTTTCTCTTTTTATCTCGTTACCTACCTACTCGTATCTTCTCACTTTTTTGGGCACATGCCGCGACGCGGTGACCTCTATACACAGATCATACTAGATACCTCATTACGAGATTCGTTGTTCCTACAAAAAGTCACCAAAGTTTGAGGAAGGCGCGTGTCGCCGGGAGTGCAACCAAGCGTTCTCATTGGCTATCTCAAGGTTACGCCTACTCGCACCTAACAATCAACCAAACAGAGTAATTTCTTATAAGTGTATTTAGACTGATCTGTTGTGCGCTTCGAGCGTCCTGATTGCAGAATCTAGGGGTGATCTGTGCCTCTATAGAATGTTGTGGTGTAGGGAAAGATTGAAAGGACAAGATCCCTATTAGACCTAATATTAAAAGGCCCCGTAAAGTTGCCATGAGAAAGGCGTCAATACACGAGGAATGAGGACGGGGGGTGAATCAAGCCACAAATAAAATATAACCACGATCACTTTATCAACTAAGAAAATCTTACTCATAGCTTTATTTGATTAGGGACAAGGGACCTTTAAAAGCTTTAATAGAACAACCCACTTGATTGGAGCCAAGCGCAAATTGAAGAATACCAATCGTTTATTGGCCTTAGTACATATATAATAAGTAATGTTTGTACGAAAAACCAAGAGTGCGGGACAAGATGTTTTATTTAAAAAATACCAAGAAGAATCAATAGTCAGATAACCTCACCAGTAAAGAATGATAGTGACAAAATTGAAGCTAAATCCGGATAGGAAAAATCGCCCAATGCGAGTTTTCACCGAGAAACTTTTCGCTTTACCTTATCTCGATGAAAGATGTTAGAACTGAAAATAAAATAAAAAAGATTGTAGGCGGTTGGTAAAACTATTCTTTTGTCTAAATAAGACCTTCCTCAATTTATTTGGAAGTAGAATTCTTTTATTTATTCTATTCCGCCTACGTGAAACGCGTGACGCTGATGGAATATGAACCAAGTTCGTTAACAGACAGGTACTGATTTTGATTTTGCTGCGTTGACAAAACCCGTTTTTATAATCAATAAGTATGTATTTAGCTCCACTTTCGCAATAACCTTGCTACCTTGCTTGATATCTTAGCAGAGGAATTTGGCACTTACAAGTGACTAATTCAACTAAATTTATCTGCAACTAATAGTTTGCGATCTCGCGGCGAATAACTTTAACTTCACAATCCCTGGACCAAACTGAATTCGAATTTAAAACGAAGTTATTTTTACAAGCTCTTGTTTATCTTGCAACGTTTTTATTTCTGTATGTACGTGTGTATGTGTATATTTATGTATGGTAAAGTCAAATCTTGCAACTCAATTTTAGACCAGTTCCCTTGTTCAATTGAGTTGAAATTTTGCGTGCCTGTCAAGTTCCGATGACAATACAATATTATAAAAGCGAGCTGATCAGATGATGAATACGGAAGGTGGAAAACGGAACTCCTCAGTAAAAAAACAGTAGATTGATGAAGTTTGGACTCATTTTGATCAGCTTGCAGTACCAATAACAGATTTTATAAATCGTGTCTGAAAAAAAAACCACATAAACTTATTTTATTTCAAAAAGTATTTACATGAAAAAAGTATTATAACAATTAAAAAAACTAAACTACCTTAAAACAACTATCAAAAACTAGCAGCATAGCCATGCTTGATGGCAATGTTGAGTTCCAAACGTTTGGTTAAATCCTTATATAAACCAGGAAGGGCCGACCCCCACGGACCTAAAGTTTCGACCCCAAATGGCCCAAATATATAGATCCTGTCTAAAGAAGCAACTTGGCATTTGAGGTTATCTGCTTTAGTCGCGGCAGCGGCAGCCTAATATTTAAAGTTGTGTCAATGGTCCCAGGAAGATGAAACGGCGCTAGTGTGTCAACACTTGTAGCGTCCCAAACCATAGGCGGCCCCATCTTCCAAGTGTTAAGGGCCACCCCGTCGGGTCTCATTAAAAAAAATATTTTTAAAATTACTGTGAAGCAAAAAAAACATTGGTTCATAAGCTCGTATCGTCGAATAAAATCCACACAAACATACATATTACATGCAAACGACTTCATCCCTTTTTTTGTCGAGCGGGCCTGGCTCTGGCCTGCCTTGTTGCTTGACCCAGGGCTCCGGGATCTCCTAGGTAATGCACCGGCTACAAAATGCAGCTATCTGGTAGATATCTAGTATCTAATAGATAGCACCACAGATTACGTCTAGATTCCACAGACAAGACGATTGAAGAGCACAATGCATCGGTCAAAATACACCTATAAAAAATTAATCTCAATGTTACATTGCTAGGTGCGAAATAAGTGTAACGTTGAGATTGTCCCTTGCGAATGTGCAAGTGAGATACCCCTAGCACGACTATACAATTGTATCCCTTCCTTTAGCAGTATCTATCTTCCTTAGATTTAATTATAGTTTATCAGACACCACAAAAAGGATAACATGTTTTTAACATTTCAAACGAGAGTGGGAAAACTTTTTATTGCGAAAGTTGCAAACAGATCCACATCTTTCAGACTATGCCATTTTGTATCGCAATACAACAGCCACCGAAGTGAGCCACTTACCACGTCTACACTGTGATATGAATATCAACGCTTCATATATCGAAATATCACTCACATACATACTGTATGGATCAAACAAGTCTATCTGTTAGTCTTTAGTGTGAACGACACTAAAGACTAAACGATAGACTTGTCAGCATTATGATTGTCATCGTCATCGTACTGCAGAGTTGCATAGGCCTCGTTCCTCTTTCGCTAACGTTCTCTGTTTTATGCTAATCTCGTCCAGGTTTTGCCGCAAAATTTGTGAATGTCGTCGCGTGTGGGTATTTCGAGGCTACACCTACTTACCGTCGCTTGAACTTATACATACACTTGTACTAGTACTACCTATTACTTCTTCTGTGGAGATACGCCGTAATAGGTAACATGGCCTATACTGTCAGGGCCTGTATTCTGCAAGCAACGTGACCGCGTAAGTGAGGTGACACGCTAAGTGAACTTGTATTTTTCTTGTAGATTACTGTACAGAAATATCAAAATATCGAGTGATTACAATAGGCTATAGTTTCTTTACGCTTTCAATTCTATATTTTAGCTTTTGCCTGAAGTAGGGAGAAAAATGCCCATTCACTTAGCTTATCACCTCACTTGCGAGTTCACTCTGCTGCCAGAATCGACCGGCAGGTTCTTACTGCGATGATTGTAGGTTCAGCCGTCGACGCTGCGCATCCGTAAATCTTATCCGACGGCGATACGAGTAGCGGTCGCACAGGGCCGACGGCTGAACCTAACAATCATCGCAATAAGCACGTCACGGTACGGGCTCTTGGCTATATACGATGTGTTATATATCGCGATGCAGACGTAGCAAGGTAGTACGTGAAAAAATATGATGATATATATCGGTATACTAGTTGTTAACCGCGACTTCGTTCGCGTAGATATTAAAAAAGTATCTTATGTTCGTCTTTGTTATATACAGTAGCTCCATATCAAATTTTACCAGATCCATTCAGCCGTTTAACCGTAATAACGCCACAAACATTCAGACAGAGAGACAAAGTTACTTCCGATAGTTCGCTAGATGGCGTTGATCTATTTTTTGCATTTTTTGACGTTTTGTATGGACTGAAAGTTGGAATGCAGGGAGTTCTGAATCGTGCAAGCGAAGTTTCCTCGAGGCGAATCATACCATTTACCATTTACATTCATTTTCATACCTATGGTCCTGATATGACTGCGGCTATATTCCTCTGAATTATAATATTAGTTAGGATTAGGATATCAGAGTATAGGCGCTATTTGGTAGCGTAGTTCGAAAGCTCTTTTATCGTTATGAAACTTTGTTTTTGTATTTACAACGTCCATGTAATTAGGTTCTGTAATGTCAACAACAATGAACGCTTTAAAACACGGACTTCGTGTTTATTTTTTTTGCCAGTTATTTCAACTGCTTTTGAAGTTAATTGTTTTGTGTTTGCTTTTAATCCTGGGTGTTGTGAAAGTTGTGTCAGCAAAGGGTTGAAAGACCGCGGTCACAGTTTAATCTTTGCTCTCTTAGTATTAAGGGTTAATTTTCTAATTGACCGAGCGAAGCGATGTATAGTATGTATTTTTGTCCGAGGGCAATTTGAGAATCGTTGTTAAAATAAAAAATAAAAAAAAATTGTAGGTTATTTTAAAATTTTTAACTTTAGTGTATGAGCGATACAGCAAAATAAAAGTAATGAAATCACTTGAAATCCTGCTTCCATTTCAGGCTAGCCGTATTTATCATCTTCGAGCGTAGCTGTGGTAAAACGTCTAGCCTGCCTTATAAATTGTAAACATAAGCGTTACGTAGTAGGTAGCTAGGTAGTCTTTTTAAAATCAGGTTAAGCTTAACCTGAAATAAATGATTTGTACGAATCAATGAATTTTCATTTAAAAAATTCAGAATCAACAAATCATGAATTTTGAATTTGTACCCACTTGTTTAAATTGAATATCTTTGCATATAGCTTATTTTTACCCGACTATCCAAAAAAAAGGGTAATGTTTCAATTATGTTATAAGTGTCAAGGCTACATAATTATTGCTGTAGGTTTTTATTTTATTAATTATAGGTATTAATTTCCAAGTTTCGGCAAGGCTCTAAGTCCCCTCCCCCAGACACAAATATTTGTCAAGGCACGCTCATGAGTTTAATGACTCGAACTACAATCAGCTCTAGGTGTTTTGCTCTTAAAGTGAAACGATCCCGGTGAACGACCTTACTCACACAATACGTATGCACATGGTACTTATAACTTCTTATTCTGTGCCACCACATTATTCATACTTGCCGGATGTCTCCAAAAGTCAAAAAACTGTTTTCGAAATTATTCACAAAAACGTGGAAATATTGAAATATCATTATTGAAAGAAACATGAGATGGTCAATAGACGTGAGCACAGCACAGAATAAATAATAGTACAAGAACACGTAGTAGGAGACTCGATTCCAGATGACTTCTTTATTGCGAGCGGCCGCGACTGTCCTTTCGGGAAAGCAGGGAAGAAGGCGGCCCCAGTCACCTGGTGGACGAGCATGGCTCAAACTATAAAGAAGGTCCAATTACAAATTCTGACAACTGAGGACAAAGCAACCTTAATGTAGGATAGGACTCTTTTGGAGAGGCCACTGGGAAAGTACCACACCTTTGCCATTTATTGAACTACAAGCAGTAGTGTGCAAGCATGACTGAATTCTGGACTGGCAAACAATGTTTCCAGAGAAATTAATGGCCACAAAAAGATTTAACACACAATATCCCTGGGAGTCAAGTGCAGTGCATTGCCCAGCATGAAGTTCAAAATTTTAGGTGGCACTGAACTTTTATAGGTAAGCATCAGGCGAGTGACTTGCTCGATTCGACACTTAGTAAAATAAAGATAAAATCCCTGGCGTAGGATGCAAAGAGAACATAAATACTACGGTAGTATGATTAGGAGAGCCGACCCCACTTAACGTGGAAACAGAAAAGAAGTAGAAGAAAGGCTATCAAAGCTACACAGACGGTCAGCCTCTTCTTCGTATTACGGAGTTATATACGTATAGACATTACCTTTTAATGTGCAGTAGAATATTACTTGTAGAAATGGAACATGCTAAACTAACAACTTTTACCTTATCTGTACAGGTGAACGACACACCGATGTCAAACATGTCGCACGCGGAGGCGGTGGCGTTTCTGCGCGCGTGCGGCACCGAGGTGCGCCTGCGCCTATACCGCGACCACGCTGCGACGCCGTTGTCGCCCATGTCACCTAAAGAAGAAGGACCAACTGACTCAGATGCACCGCTAGCGAATAGACCGAAACCTCACCTCCGGTAAGATATCTCTAAATTCTTAAACTAGGAACCTTTCAAACTTTTATACAGCATAGATTTGCTTACCAAATGTCAAACCACGTGCGTTTGAGCCGTACCAGCGTACTGAACTGTACCTTCTGCCTATCGCGACCCCGTTATCGCCAATATTATCTAAGGGAGGTAAGGTAGGCAGGAACCTATCTACCTACTCTAAGTGACGCTGGCGAATATTCGAAACGTCCGCTTAGGTAAGATCAAACTTTGTGAACAAGAGGTAGCTCATTGGTCCTATCCTTTTTAGAATGATGGTATCGCTAGCTTAGATTTTCCGGTATTCCTTCACCTTAATCGCTAAACATTGAGCTACTCGGTACCGGCCCGAACGGCCCAGAGTCTGGAGGGCTGTGTTGCTCTAGGATTGAGAAGGAAGGCAGACTGAGTTTGCTATATTATAATTATTAGTGAAGCAATGTACGCGCAGGATCTTATTTGCTTAACAATCCAACAATGTTGGATGACGCTAAACTTAGTCGAGATTCTGCGGGAAACACCTTAATTAGCATTGAACATCAACACGAACATAACAGCGTAAACAGACGAACAGTTCAACCATCGAGGAGAAAATTTTCAGAAGAATGGTCCCGAGATCACAATAACGATAGAGGTAGGTTAAACTACATACGCAGCGATGTATGTGGATTGGCAATTATTTTGGAGGGTTCACGACCAAAGGGAAATTTGCAGCACGGGACGGGATATAAGCGTCCGTTGCATAAACTCATCTCTACTTTGGTAGTACATACGGTTTAACGCTTCAGATACCTGTGCAAACAAAATATTGAGGATACTCCATATTTAAACAACAAAGGCTCACATTTATTCAGCGTTTGTCGATAATTCACGCAAAGTACACATATAATCATATACTTATAGTTCGGCTAGCCACATACTACCGAGAACCCGAACTGTCTTTGTCAGCAGACTACCAAAATATGTACACACAATGAAGTTTGTAAGCCGCTTAAAACTGTCCCTACACAGAAGCAAAATCCAAACTAAAAAGATGTCTGTTTTCACTCTCGTACGAAGACACAAAGGGACTTGTCAAGCTGAAGGTTTTCAGGGCTTCACACAAGGCCAAATTCCTTCCAGAAAACCTACGTTTATCTCAAGTACATCAAGAAAATGTAATGGAACACAGACCCTTACGAAACAGCACAAAACTATCTTACAAAACAGCATACTCGACAATAACTCCAGCCACGAATTTCCCACACACGTGCGCTACTACTACAGAATAGATGATTTTAGTTTGCACTAAGCCCATACCCTCCCTCTTTCCTCCTCCTCCGCTCCCCAACACTACCCCTATCTCTATCTATCTCAAGCATACTTTGAGTTGCTACGGGAACTGGAACGTCATAGCCATGTATATATAATATATTGTTTTTTAACATGTACAGTTCTGCCCGAAACATGTTCCTGCTGAACTGGATCATTTGGGCACCCAAGACACAGGCTTTGTTTGTCTAGTTTGGGGCCCGTTGCCAAAGCTCGTAAAATCGTTTTCTTAGCCTTAATATATTGTCATTGTCATTGTCTGACTACTTATCTTCATTTTGCACTCGGCAAAATGTTGAAGATATTGATTGATTTACTTACAAGTTAACCAATTAATACGTTTTGTTTTAATAAAACGGGAATGCTCACGTTAAATTGAGTCGGTTATTCCGACTATAGTTTCGATCACATTCGGTGACATTTATCAAAGAACTATATATAGTCGGAATAACCGACTCAATTTAACGTGAGTATTCCCGTTTTATTAAAACAAAATGTATCAAAACCACGTCAGTTTTCATAGTAACGACAGAATGTCATACGGTCACTTCTTTAGATAAGATATTTTTTATTTCCACATAAAGAAAGAACATACAAAGAAGCCAATTATAAAATTAAGAATCTTAGTTGTAACACAAACTGTTTTTGGGATTCTTAGTATACAGTATATATAGGATTAGTCAGTGAGCCCCAAACTAAGCACGAGGCTTGTATCTTGGAGCCTGTATCTTTGTAATAAAACATTTACTAGATTTCACTAGAACTTTCGAGGTTAAGAAGAAACCCAGATATTTTTCTGCAGATATTATATTCAGTATAGTTAAACATAACAAGCGAAGTGAACACACGTAACCTAGAGCATGTTCGGCTAACGACCTTCGAACGCACGTTAATTACTAAACAAACACTTGACTAGCCTTGTGGCTCAGTGGGTGGATTTCCGCTTTCTGAGCTGTGGGTTGTGGGTTCGATTCCCACCCAGGACAAACATTTTTGTGTGATGAACATGGATGTTTGTTCTTTGTCTGGGTGTTTCTATGTATTCTATGTATGTATTTACAAAAAAAAAAAAGTATTTATGTATTCTATCAGTTATCTGGTTCCCATAGTACAAGCTTGCTTAGTTTGGGGCTAGATGGCGCTGTGTGTAAATAACGTCCACCAATAATAATAAAAAAAAAAAAAAAAAACAAGTCAACTGAGAGACTAATTCAGACTAATGAGTTGACTGCACTACGCATAAGTTTCTAATAATGGTGTGGACTGAAAACGAATACTATAATAAAATAACTTGCCTGCTAAGCCTAAGGACCATAATTTTGTAAGCCGCCCCAAGGTTTCAGCTATCCTAACTATTATTATAAATTCGAATGTAACTCTGTCTGGGTGTTTGTCACGTTATCACGGCTGAATGAATCAAGCTGTTTTTTCGCATATATATAGCTTAAGGGTCGGAGATGGACATAGGCTACTTTTTTGTAAGTCCACGCGAACTAAATCGCGGGTAACAGCTAGTAGTGTATATTTTTTTGGCTTCTGAATTATCTCCGTTATTGTCTCTCTTAAAAAATTTCATAAGTCACCGAGACTTATTTGACTCTTTTAAAGTCCGCCTGGGGAAATAGCACTGCCACCATTGCCAGTAATCAGTGATTCAATCGTGAAGCAGTAGTGTGCAAACATTACTGTGTTCCGTATTGAAAGGTAATGATCCTAGTAAATCTACTGAACATAAAGAGATTTAACATCTAATGTCTTAAGGGCGACGCGGCCAAAATATACCCCAGATATCTACCAAAAAAAAAACTAAAATAAATATTACTTACCTGGTGTATTATCTCGAGGAAATGCTTACTCCTGTAACAGACGCCATGTAAAGAATGTTTTTTTTTCATCGAGGGTGTCTTTGGACGACTATAGTTACATCATGAGAAAGATTATAGAGAAGATATTTACAATAAAAAAAAGTTCACAAAAAAAGTTTTGAGTCAGACGGAGAGCAGTCACGCAAAGTACTAATCCGAAGTGTCCAAAGCACATTTTTATTTTATCTTTCTCTTTTCTGTGGTCCAAAGGTTTGTTTCGGGTAGAACACAGATGAACCAGATACCTCGTCACGCGGGTTTTGGCCCGATCAAAAGTCACCACAGTTTGAGGAAAGCACGGGGTGCGCGGAGCGTGACAAATTTTTCCCATTGGCTATCATCAAGGTTACGCCCACCACTGTACCGAGTTAGTACGTTCCGTAGTGATGGGGTAAGCAGTAGGCTGTGGCAGTAGGGCAACATTATTAATCGGTACTTACCTACGTAGCGAAAACTTGGGTCGACTGCCGCTCTGCCATAGTAATCGCACGCACTCGAATCTCAACTCACTAACATAACATTACTACACAACACCATTAAAGTACTAATTCGTCCTCAGTGTCGTGCACTCGCGGATTTCCTGAATCATGTGTATTGTCACCGGACGTACATCTAATTCAAGATGGGATTGAAAACTGAGAATCATATTTCCTACACGCTGCATAATAAAATTATCTACTATTAGTTTCTATTGACGCAACATTGTTGTAAAATTCCTAGTATTTAACTGCAACGGTAACGACCGGAAGCATCAAGCAAGCGCGTGCGACTAAAAAAATCATAAACTCGCATCCCTTCGGGAGCCCCGCGGATCACAGACTAGATAATAATTACTACGCAGCGCGCGGCATCAAAAGATGCATCGCCGAAAGGCCGAAAGACCGCGCCGCGGCTTTTTGTCAAAGAACAAAGAACCCTTACGGCAAAATCACCAGGGCTGGTTTTAGGTACGTTGAAAACGATAGCACAAAAATTATAAAAGGATATTATTTATAAAAAAAAATTTAATACTTACGCTTCATTATTTTTAACGTATTTCCAAAAAAACGGAAAGGTTCTCAAGTATAATGTTTTTTATATTTTTATTTTTTTTTGTTACCTCAACTCAGAACTTCGTCATTTATGAACCGATTTGGAATTTTATTTTTTAATTTTAAAGAGATACTTCCAGATATGATTTTCATCAAAATCCAGTTCTATTAATGGGATTCATTTGGAATTGAGGTCATTCCTCAAATATGATAGGCACACATATAGCGATTTTGGTATTTTCATCAACAAGTCCAGCATTGTAACAGAAAGTAGTCCACAGAAAGTAGGTATAATTTGGTGAAGTAGAACTGATGAAAAATCTGAAAAATAATCAAAGGATGAAGAAGGCTACAGACGGCCAGGGAAATTGATGAAATGCAATGATGCGTATTTACACATTTTAGTGAAATATGCATCATTGAGGATTAACAAATATTTTTTTAAATCGGTTTATAAGTTCCGAGTAACAAAAATAAAATAAAAAAAACTACTACTTGAGAACCTCCTTCTTTTTTTGGAAATAAGTTAAAAATAATAAAGCATACTATATTTTTTTGTAAATACTATTCTTTTAAAATGTTTGTGCTATAGTTTTCAACGTACCTAAATACAGCCCTGCTTCTGATTTTTTTCTCTAGTCTCACCACAGTCTCACGCACATGCTAGATGCTGCCGGTCGATTCTATCGTGATTTCGTTGCTTGTCGAGTTTAGTCCAAGCAGAAGGTCCCGATTGCACAGATAGTTAGTTAGAATTCATCAGTGTTCGAATCCCTTTACGGTATGGTGAAAATCGAAAATGCAAGTCTACGTTTTGTTTAATGAGTCCCAACACTACTTTATACGTGCGATCGCCAGAAAGGGACAACTGCATGGGATACTCGCAATGAGGAAAAGGGATAAGTGACGACGTGTCCATTATACTGTCTCGATGTCTCGATAATTGTAAATGTCTGTTATATGCTGATGATCTCAAGGTTTATTGCGACATTAAAACAGTAGACGACTGCGACAAGCTCCAAAATGATCTAATGTCATTATACCAATGGAGTCTTAAAAATAAATTGCCTCTTAACATTAGTAAGTGCAATGTCATGAGCTTCACTCGATCTACCCGCCCCATAACCTATCAATACACCCTTAATAACGACGTAATCAATAGAACCCAAACAATAGGTGTTTTATTCGATCCCAAACTTAACTTTCATGAACATATGCAATCCCTGGCAGCAGAATGTTTCAAGCGATTGGGGTTTGTAACTAGAAACTGCCGTGAGTTTATAAATCCCAACGCAATTAAGCTTCTCTACACCACGCTTATCAGGTCCAAGATAGAAGCAAGTTCTGTTATTTGGAGTCCCTATGAAAATAAATATGCACTTATGTTGGAGAAGGTACAGAGGCGGTTCCTACGGTTTTTATATAAAAAGTTGTACGGGTACTATCCGTTCTTATACCCATCTATATACATACTGGGAGCAACTGGCTTCAATTCCCTTGACACTCGCCGTACGCACGAATTACTATTGACCATGTACAAACTCCTTCATGGTGTCCTGGACTGCCCCACACTTCTATCCGAGGTTAGTCGCCTGTCAGTGCCCGACCATCTTGCCCGTTTCCGTAGTGGAAGCGTGCCCCTTTTCGCCCCCGCGCCGCCGCGCACCGTAGCGCGCCAACATTCACCCATCTGCCGAGCGCACCGCCATCTCAATGCACTCGTATCCTCACATCAAGTCGACATTTTTGCAGACAAATGGTCCGTGTTTTTGAAAAGCTCACTAATGTATAGTGAGGAGTACACAATTTTTACATAATAAGTATAGTTTTATTTTTCAATGTTATATATGTATATTTTTTTTTTAATTGTCTAAATTTTATATTGTTGATTTTCTGTTTTTATTTTAAATGTTTTTCGTTTTTTATATGTAGAGTAAGTAACGTTTTGGTCTAAACTGTAAAGTTGCTTATTTTGTAAATAAATAATAAATAATAATAAATAATAAATATACGCAGAGCTCTGCTATGTCTTGTAAAACTGAATTATTTTAATTACCGATGAAAAGTTATTCCGTCTTTTTTGTAGTTTGAGTGCGCGGATGACTTTCCACACAATTTCACTGCACAGATAGTCATTTTTGTTTACTGTTGGTTGTCAGGAAAATAAAACAACGGTTTTATTTTGTAAGCCGCACGCACGCACGCACAGCTCTGGCTCTTAGTCGGAACTGAGGTTCAATGTTTGGGGCGGCGTCTTATATAAGTCTTATAAAACTTATGTGTTGCGCGCTAGGCTCGTCCTAGACTAGGTATCTAGTTCTATTCATCTGTGGGGTAGAACTATTCCAAATTTAAACTTCAACGGCCATAATATTCGACTTTTGGGTTCGCTCCCAGCCGGAAGCTACTAACATCCGGTTCTCTATCTACTAACTATTGCAAATTCAAATCCCTAACGGTTCGTTCGCTCTTTAAACCAAGTGTGTTTTGATATGGATCGATTCAAAAGCTACGTGTAAATTTTAATTAGTCTGCCAAAGGAGGAGGGTAATGTTTTTGGGGTGTATGTAATTATCACACTAATATTATAACTGCGAAAGTTTGTGTGTAAGAATGTAAGTGTATTTGTTTCCGTTCAACTCTGTAAAGGCTGAACGGATTTGGATGAAATTTGGTATGAAGATAGGCTATTTCCTGGATTAACACACATTATTTTATCCCGAAAAATTTAACCGTTCCTTTACAATAGCGGGTGAAATAGCGGGGCGCACTTAGTGTGAGTATATAACTATGTAAGTATGTTTGTATGTTCCTATATGACGTCCTGTAGCCTAAATGCCTTTCTCTTTTCGAAGTGGATTCCTCTTTACGTCTGGAGTGTTTAATTAATCATTATTTTGCAGTCGGGTATTATGTTTTTCTTTTACGCATATTACTTGTTTATGACGTTTTATTGAATTAGAACACCGTACGATCTACATTTTTGAAGAAGAAAAAAACATTGACATCTTATAACTTTTCATCAGAAATCGGTCTTAGAGTCACCCTTTAGTGGGCTGTAACGATTGCACTAATGTCAAATATTCAAATCAAATCAAATATTTATTTATTCATCCAAAAAGACCATTCCACTGCCCCGGTGGCTCAGTTGGTAGTGAACCTACCTACTGTGCTTGGGGGCGTGGGTTCGATTCCCATCTAGAACAAACATTCATGTGATGAATATTTGTGTTTGTTCTATGTCTGGGTGTTATTATCTATTTATATAGATAATAAAATTTAAATAAAAAAATAATTTGTCGAGTTTGCCATTGAAACAATTCGTGTTCGTTGTCTAATTTTTGCATCATAGCGACCGAATTCGGCCGCAAAGTGCTGTAGCGAAAAGTCGAGACTAGCGCCCCTGGTGGCCAAACAGCTTGCCTGCTCTTCAATTATGGACTCTGTAATACATATATTGATTGCTTTTCGTTTTTTTTCAGGGCTGAAGCGGTGTCGATGCTCTGCGACCTAGCGGCGCGGCGACTGACGCCCGACGTGGGCGATGGCTCCAGGTCGCCTTGCCTCTCGCCGCGCAAGTTCCGGAAACTCACCAAGGACAATAACCACTACGATCAGCCTAATGGTAAGTGAAAAGGACTAAGAAGTTAGAAGGTAGTTACTATAAAAAGGTAAGAATTACTTAGATCGAAAGTAGTTGGGGTATGAGTAGCACTTATAGCGTAGTAGCGCGTCCATGATGGCTTAGCCCTAGGTGTTCCGAGCCGATCACCGATGTCAAGACGATATGGTTTTCGGGTGAGCTTTACCGTGGGTCAAAACTGGACGACTGTGAATCTTATTGCGCGGCCATACGATACGTGATCGCGCAGCGTCGGCAGCTGAACCTAATAACCATCGCAATAAGTACTTCACAGTACGGGCCCAGGTCTAACCAAACATGCCAACGCCTTTAACAAAGATAACAAATCCAGTTAGTCGCGCATGCAAAAAAATATGCGAGCGCGGGACGAAGTAAATAATTGCATTGTCGATTCTTTCATGCTACTTTTGTCGAGGCAAATAGATCCCAGCTGTCAACTGGTAAACTGGTAGCCAATTTACCTTTGCAGGTAGTGGCATAGATATAAAGTTTCTTTGGTAGTGGCAAGTTTTAAAGAATATTGAAGTGGTTTTGACATATATTTTTTTGTACCTATAATAGAGTCAGTGTGAAGCGAGGCCGGTTTTTTTTTCGAATGAGGTATGAATAAGGTCTTCGGATCTGGTTTTGATACTGTAGTCGAGACAAACCGACAATTATTATACTAATGGCCTCTCTCATGTTCTCCGAGTAAAGCACCAAGTAAGCCACTCACTGGAAAAAGTGTCAATTCACTGTAATACTAGTTTTAAAATGCCCGGAGTAACGCTAATCGTCACTTGAACTAAGATAAAACTAAATGTACTTGGGAATTTTACTCACCAAATAGAAACGCAAATCGACACTTTACTTGAGACGATGAAAGAAGTCCTTGGTGGGCCACCAATGGTGGCAGATGCCGTTTAGTACTTAGCAACGAGACGGGTATGGTCCCGATAGTTAAGGTGTTCTTAGTATCAATGTCTTAAGGTATCTTAAGGTAGGTCAAAGATGCAATCGATCATCATCATGATCGAATCGTCTTTACTTCCCGCAAAACGTCTTAACCCATTAGAAAGGTATAGCTTTTTCACACACGTGGTGTACCTATACTTGTACCTACCTCGTTGTTAATTATGACAACCAATTAAAAAACTCCAATTCGCACAAATAACAAACAAATTCATTATATTAGCGACGGACAGTTCGCTAAACTCAATGTAGATAGAAATTTAAATGAAAATTGCGTCAGTTAACACCGCAAATGCTTTGATGCAAATTGAAAATCGGCAGTTATTGATAAACGCCACACACAGCCCACAATATAGCAATGCATGGATGCATTGCTATATTGTGGTCGCATATATTGCGAATATATGCGAATATGCGTCCATTACCAAAAAGAGGCAGCTTTTTAGTTTAAAAAAAAGGTAAGCTAGTTAAGCTGTTAAAAATGCTGATTAATTTATAAAATAAACAAAAACTGAAGTTGAATTGCGAGTTTCCGATAAATATATGCATAACTGCAACAGTTCCGAACCCTGCGCGGCCAAGCACTGCGCTCGCCAGCCTGCGATATTACGCTCAGTACTTTTACTGGAAAAATTTACATTATATCCGGAACGCAGTCATGTTTGCACAATATTGCTTGATGTTTGAATAAATCGGAAAAGAATGGTACTTTCCCAGGCAGCCTCTGCAGAAAGGCTCTATCACAACTCAATTCCATTGAAGCCCGAAAATTTTGATTAAACGCTGATTAGCTTCCAAACCCGCAGAGAAATCAAGCTAATTCGTTTTCATAACGTATTAACTTCAGCAAAATAGACAACCTATACCTAAATGTACCAATACACCCAACCTGCAGTAATTATTATCAGGTTACCAGCTCAGTAATTTAGTTCAAGACGTCCACAGGCGCAACTATAGTGCGGGATACTTCGTTGTCATCATGGTTGACATGGTTCATCGTGGTTGTGTTCATGGTTGTTCGTTTTTAACAACACAAATAGATGTTGAATCTAAAGTAGAATTCAAAAAAAAAAAACCTGATTTTACCCATATAAACATACATATATTACGTGTATCAATATCACAACCATTATAAAAACACCGACAGACTAATTCAACTTCAGTCTTAATAGTAGAGTGCACTACATGTGTAACCCAGAGAGTAAAATGATCGTTTATTTTCGAAAATTGGCGCGATACAGCGCAATTGTTTCGTGTATTCCTCGAGTATGTATCCCTCCTCCCGCGGTGCAAACACTTTTGAGTAAATCGTAACAGAAGTTAAATTACTGTATCCCAAATGTAAATCTTAGGTAAATATGGAAAAAATACTGTAGGATTACTATAAAAACCAAAGTAACCTTTGCTGTATATTTTGTATCCATCTTGGACAACTTTTTGTTTAATTATAGCTCTACCGTTCCATTTAGCTCTTGAGATGTTTGTCCTGGGTGGGGATCGTACCCACAACCTCGCTCGGAAGGCGAAATTTAATACGCCTGTTATGACTGTGTTGCGTGGGCTTAATCAAATGTCGCGACGAGGAGCGTCCGGTCCACGACTTTGTAAACACTCGAAAGTTTAGCCGACGACTTCCGAATGGTTTCCCACACACACCTGTCGACAATATTCATGTAGGAATGCCACAAACACGTGTCACTGACAGCTTGTGCTAATCCATTGAGTGGAGAACTCAATTAATCTCTGAATCCTTGATCCTAGCAATTATTTAATTGAATTGTCAAGGATACACGTGAATGGTACCTATCAATAGTTACAATCAGTAGGTGGGTAATTAATAACGACAACGCATCGTAAACATGTCATAAGTACATAACGTATCTTAAATTCTTTGATTATATACATGTCTATAATCAAATATTAAATGTATCAAATATTTGTAAGATGTGAGGTAAGCCTGCGAGTATTTAGATATACTCGTATAAATAGCAAGTAAAAACTACTTTTATGTATTAGTGACCGAAAGAGGCTAATTTGTGATTGTGACCCATGAAATCTGATTCACACTGCAACAAAAGAATAAACAACCTTATTGATTTGTTGCTCGAGAATCTGTAGAATTTATCACAGCTGTAAAATACTAAGGCTTGACACGCCACCGCAACACACTAAGCGACTAGGTGTTCCACACAGATGCAACCGACATGAGTACGCTAGAGACACACAGTACTCAAAGTGTGGAGAAGCGGCCCCAGAGATACTCTGTGACCGTCATCAGCCCGACCGCTCCACCCTCTTGTAGAAAGCAAAAGCTAAGCCTGACAGGTGAGACTCTGTCGGCCCGAGCACTCTCACACATTCACACGCTTCACACCAACCCGAAACTTGACTGTCGGTTGAACGAACCCAGACTGTTCCGTGATTCAGAGCACCCATTGTTGTTAGACCTTCCGGAGCACTTTCATTACCATCTGCCTATGACGTAGCCTTCGATCCTCTATCTCTAAGCTTGCAGCAATGACCCTTATCTGATGTTAGCCGTCTCCATATTATTTTATGTCGCATCTACTCTGCAAGGTTTGCATCATTCGTTTTTCATTTTATACCCTATGTTAGCTAGCATCAGATCACATTTTGATTTTTTTCAGTGCCACCACATGGCTACGAACTAAATAACTTAGACAACGATACATTGGATGCACCCAATGTGTACCAGGAAGATATAAATAGGCAGCGGTACGTGGAACCTGTGTTTCCGGTGGATTCTGATGAGCCAGTGTCAATGCCAGTTGAGCTTTTGAGTGATGACGCGAAGTTCAAGCATGCGAACCCTGCATACCAGAGTGCTATATTGCATACGAGCAGTGATGGAACTACTTCCGATGGACACAAAGATGACGGTACGATCTTCATTCTCTAACAAGTCTTACACGAACCGAAACATTTTAAATCTAACAGTATGATTTCAATGTGTTTTATGCCATGTCTTTCAGTGAACGGCATGAAAAAATGGAAAGCCGTTGCGCTATCCCCTGACAACGAGCGCAAAGTGAAGCCAGAAGCTCCTCCGCTACCACCATCGAAGCCTGTTGAAATTGTCGACGCTATCCAGAAAGAGAACATCAAACCTGACCCACCGAGTGACGATCCGGGCTCTTTTGGTGAACCTACGGTAATCCCTGACAATTATTGCGCGCAACATTGAAGCTGGACATACTTTGCTCCTTTTGTCCACCATTTCGTCAATATCGTTGCGAGATCAATAACAAAATGAGTCGGAAATATTTCTATGATCGCGGGCTGAAACTGTGCCCCAGACATAAAATAGGTAGGGCAAATAAATAACACAGCAGTGGGCTAAGAAAAGTATTAGCTATGAACGCCATGGACAATCTACGCCATACGCGTGCAATACAAAAACGCATTTAGTTATTGCAGGCTAATTATATTACTCTTTCTTGAAGGCCGTCTGGGCTGTCCACTTCTCTGCCATGCACTCCAATAACGTTTTTTATATTATTTATACAACGAATTAACTCTTATAATAAAGCGCGAACGAGATATCGAGAATCGGGGAAACCGCCCCAGAAAATAGATAACCGAGATCCCTATTCAATAGGCGTCAAAAAAGATTTTTCACTACACAGATTTGAGTAGGTCTTTTTTTATTTTTTATTCTGGGGTGTTTATACATATTTACAATAAAATATAACCTACCTACTTCCCTACTTAAAATTAAAACAAATTATAAAAAAAAAACCTTATCTACAAGCCCCTTGGTGGAAGGGAGATAATATATAAGATACTCACAGAATTCTCCTTATAAATAAGGTCAAGATACTCTTATAATATATTGATCTCGACATGAGTTTGACATTATTATGTAAAAAAATATGGAAATGTTTAAACTATGTGTTTAATACATTTTAAAATGTATTTTGTATCTGTATGGGTTAAAGGTGTCATTAAAAAGATAATTATTATTAAAACGAGGTCAAAAATAACATTTATTTCTCGAATGTAAAAATTACCTCGATAGTGGTGTACCGCTATCTAAACGAATCTGAAAAAACTTGTAAATGTATCTGCGTCTCATTTTATTGCAGAATGTGAAAGGATAGCAACAATTAAAGTTGTCAGTTCTGTTTCCGAAATAATAGTGAAACAGAATCGAGATCGAGAGAGATCGAGAATCTGTACATTGGAACCAGCAGTCAGCTGTACAGCTACACAAATCGCATTCCAGGTGGTGACGGTGGAGTTGAATCGCGGGTGGAACAGCCGGCTCGGGTTCAGCGTACAGAGTCACCCGGAGTCCGGCCAGAGCTACATCTCGGCTGTTTACAACGACAGCGTGGCTGCAAGGGACGGTCGCCTGCGCCGCGGAGATGTCATACTACAGGCGAGTACTACTGAATCAATCCTCACTGAAAATTTACGAGTTGACAGACACCGTGTATGCGAATAATAAAGATACCGATAAGATAACGTAGTCGCATAATCATCATCATCATCATCATCAACAGCCTGAAGACGTGCACTGCTGAACAAAGGCATTCCCCTAAGACCGCCACACTGAGCGACAGTTCGTAACTTGCATCCACCGGTTGCCCGCGACTTTCAAAATGTCGCAGTCCACATAGAATCTACATTCTACAAGCCTATCTACAATGCGTCTTCCAGCGTGATTGCCACTCAAGAACCTTTCTTACCCATCGGTTATAGGTTCTTCGAACGATGTGGCCTGCTCATTGGCACTTCAGCTTGCAAACCCTGAAAGCGACGTCGGTGACTTTGGTTCTTCGGCGAATACCCTCGTTCCGTATTTTATCGCGTACAGAAACTCCAAGCATAGCTCTCTCCATTGCCAGGTGTGTGAGTCAAGAAACGGAGAGTGTAGATCTTGAATCCCTTCCGATCGGATTCAAAATACAGTGCCTGGAATTAAAATTTGAACTGTTAAAGATATTATTGATTATTGACTAGATTGCTACCTCGATCTATGCTGAAATATAATACAATATATTATAACTTGTAGGTATATGACATAGAAGACAATGGTTATTTTCTGTCACATTCCAGGTAAACGATGAGAACGTGACATCGATGAAGACCCCCGAAGTGATCGATCTATTACGGATACTGCGTGGATCTATCTGCATCACAGTGCTAAGACCACCTAGCTCACACTGAACAAAATTTGAGTAGCCAATGGAATCTTGCACAGATATCTAAGAAAAATGTTGATAGCTCTATTTCAAAAATTCTGCATCCGATATCAGTATTCCTGTCGTGGCTTAACAACCTGTAGATATTTTGAAACGTTATTGAAATGCAACTAAAAGCACGCATTGCAAACTATACTAAACTTTTCAAAGTAATATCATGAAATCAATTGTTTATTAATTTGTTGGACATATGTACCAATACTTTAAACAAATATGAATCTCCCTAAAACAACTTTTATTAAGTGTGAATCATTATTTTGAAATACTTTATAGTGAAATTAATATAGTTTTGTTTAAAATGACTGTAAATAATAATTATGTCAGTAGTTCAAGTTCCGAAGAGTTGAACTTCACCTTGCCGCTAACGCCATTAGTATTTTAAATATCATCTATACTTATTAAATAAGTTGCCTATATGTAAGAATATGTCATGTATTAAATTTGATCTCTGTATGAGTTTTATAGTAGATATATATAATGTCTACATAGGATTTGTGTAGTTAGTCAAATAAATAATATAATTCGCGATACTTGAAATTGCAATAGATATCTACTTATTTTTCACTTTCTATTCATGTGCTTTATCTTTGTCATGGATTAAATAAAAGTTTGTTTTGTTTTTGCTACATTAATCATATTATTTTAATCTAAAGCTTTAATCCAATCAGCCTGTTTACATCAGAAGGTATCATATTAAATTCCAAGAATAGACAACATCACATAAATAAATAAAATACGAGACAATCAATCTAAGTACGTATTTAATAGAGTTCAATATTAAAAATAATTTATTGGTCCTAGTGTTTACTGGAAAAATACATAACGAGGATGCTAAATGAAATAATTCGTTTACTTATGAAGATTTTGGTAAATGGAGAATTAAAACGTGTCGACCATTCCAGAAGATTAGTTGTAAATAGTCAAAAGACAGTAAGTTCGAAGTAAATAAGGATTTTAAAACAATTTGTTTCATATAATTATGTATCTCCATAATAGTATTACTTACATTAATTATAGACTACACTTTAATCTATATTATATTGCTTAATATATTTAATTAAGTATTGTATTGTGAAGGAAATGAAATATATTTATTTTTTTGAAACTGTCTGTGCCTGTTGAAAATGTTTGATTTTTTGAAAAATGTGTTATTCTAAAAATAAGAAATATGCTATAGCTAATAAAGTTAAATTTTAGATTATAAATGAGTACCTTCCTATTGTATCTACCTACTTATAAGTTAACGGGCCTTTTGAACGGACCTACACTAAAACTTTCTCATGAATTAATCTGTCCTAATCTTCTATATCTATAGGCACTTATAAAATTCTAGTCAAGTTTAAATTTAATGAAATTATTCACGTCTATAAATTATTGTATGAATATTTTTGTTGTTACGTAGTCTGTAAATATACATTCAAAATGTATTGATAGTATTATGCTATGTAATTCAAAATATTGATAACAATGAATCTTTTAACTACTAAAATTAAGACGGTGACGTGGTTACATAGAAATAACTAACGACTTCCATAAAACAGAGTTTTCAGAAGCATAAATAATTTTCTATGCTAATAGGCATAATTTGAATAATTTCGAGATTATTGCATTGTATTAAATTTCTTATAAGATGTCATCGTCTTCGGGTGCCATCTTCATATTTAAGTTTTGACCAGTGGTCAAAACTTTAATATTAAGACTTGATATTAATCTGTTAAAACTAAAAGATTTTATTGACAAATCTATTTGAATGTTAATAATTAAAACAAAAAGTAGCCTTAATCTAAAAGAAGGAATAATATTTAAAAAAAATCTAACGATACAATAACCTGAACGAATCAAAATATAACTGATATTCTAAAATTATTGTGATGGAATTGTGGTAGATTTACCAAGTAATTAACGTTCTTAGAGTTATGATAATAATGTATACTTACTTAAAATAATAAAGTAAGCCCGTGGATTAGCTATTGTAGATAAAATAGAATAATTAGTAAGATGAAGATTTCAATAATACAATATCAGGAAGCTCAAATTGTTTCGAATTCCTGACTTACATAGTTTTCATAACAAGCATTCAAAATTCTCAATCGAATCTCGTAAACAAATTTACTTTTCAATGTAAGTTATCTCATTTTTTTACTATGTATGAACGCCTATATTTTTATCACTTAAGGGTTTCGCGGTTCTCGCGCACTCTCTCATCTCGCCCTAATTTTAAATTCGGGAAATATAAAAGTTTTGAATACCTACATTTAAATCTGGAAATGTTGAATCTGCGAGCGAGATATAGCGAGAATCGAGTCCCGGCTCATAAATTTAGATTCTCAAATTTTTTTATGGTGCTCAATCGAGTAGTTAGGTAGCACAGTAGCACTCATTGCTTGCTAGTCTTGAAAATATTAGGCTTGGCTGTATGTACCTAGTCTTGTCAGTAGGTAACGTTTGAGAATTTGTGACCTCCGCACCTAGGCCGATTAAATGAAAGCGTTAAAATCTGAGCACTGCATCGTGCCACGTAAAGCATAATTTAAAATGACTTTAAACTCCTAAGCCAAAGGCGATTTTCATATTTTCATTCGTTTCGGATCAAGCGTCATGCTTATATGCGTCGATGTAGTGGTACTATTTCCTAAATTAAAATAGAGACCCCTCGAATTGTAGCCATTATTTTAAGAACACACACGATAATATAACATCGAAAGATAAAAATATATAAAATAAAACATATTTCACAAAATTGCTAACCCGTTTAGTAAAACTTTCCGGGGAAAAGCATCACTACAACACAGTAGGTTTATTTTTTTTATTCGCCGTTGATTTCGCACGAAAAGATTTTCTATAGATAGATAGCAAATTCGAATGGTTCCAGCCATTCGTTGCGTTGGCGAGTGATATGGTTATTTTGAATTATTTAAAAATTGCGGCTTTAGTTTGGGATTTTTTTCGTAAGTCAGTCATTTCGAATGATACAACTGATATCATACGAGCGATTCAAAAATGGAGCCCAAGTCATGCTCAAGTGTATTGAAATTAAATATAGACTCAGATATTTTAACGCTTTCAGTTCAGATTTGAAGATTGTTCAAATAAATCGAAGCCTTTAATAACTAATGATACCAGTTTTTGTCATGATAAATCATAAATCAAACTCTTCAGTTAAAAAAAAAGCCTTGAAGTTTTAAATTTCGGAAAGACGTAACTGTTATCGTTCAAGTTTAAACACCTAATTTAAATTGTCGATAGAATTAATGTGGCAGTCTTAGAAATGTTGAATGAATTGTACGATTATAACTTATGCATACGAATAAAATGGATACGGAATTATTTATGCGTTTCATTTATTTTGAAACATCCCGATAATACAGGGTTATATGGAAAAGGTATGCTAAGCCGAAAGGGGATCATAGTACTCATGATTCTGAACAAGTTTTACTATGGGACCAACCCTGAAATCGCGAAAAGAAATCAGCTGTTCCATAGCTAAATGTCAATGACACTCGACAAAACGGAGACCGAGAACAACACGGTATTAATATATTACAGTAAAAAAATATAATTTAAATAAAGTAAACTTATTCAAAAGAAAATCTGACTTAGGTAGCAATTTATTGACAAAACACCGCTATTATTGGGAAGTCACGTCTATAATTTCTAGTCCTATTTTAGCGTTATTTTAATATCATTCAGTTGTCCAACAGAGCAGCACAAGCGGCCGGCTATATCGCACCAGTGAACCAACAGTCAGCATTATGATTATCTGGTGTTAAGCATATGTACTCATATGCAAGCCGTAACGGTTACCGTTGCACGTTGTAGTTAACATAATGATTCTGACTGAAATTCGATTTATCAATTTTAATTTCTGAACAAAGAATTCCAAAGCTGGCAGTGTGCTTTTGAGCCAAGTACTCAGTATGAATTGATATTGTTGCTGTGCGCGTTACTACTAGTAGTTCTGCGAAAAGTAGACTGTTGCTGCGGCGCTATATACCGACTGATTTTGATAATATTTGGCAGAAACTTTCGGCAGAAACTTACTCAATTCTACACAAGAACTCACGACTTTACATCTTGATAACCGATTTTGCTCAAATTCGAAATTCTTGTTTACAATCGAGTTCCAAATGTTTCCGCCAAATATTATCAATATCGGCCGATAGATGTCGCCGCAGCATATTCCCCGTTTTTGAGATAAATACCCTTCCCATAAAATATCGCCGACGACACAAAGATTTTATGAAATTGTATAGAACCTGTATAGCAAGTTTTATCAATATTAGTTTAAAAATACGACCTGTACACGGTACTAGCATACGGATACATGAAAGCAAATTTTGCCAGTTGATGCAGAGATTTCACTCGCATCGCTCATTCGATCAATTAGGTACTAAAAGGCGTTATGTATACAACATTTGCAAGCATATCGCGGGCCAACTGCTACATTTGTCGATGTTTTCCGCGACACAAATGATTTGAACAAGTGCTCGCAATGTTCATGTGGATGTCGTGTACACACTGGAACCTCGTTACTGTACCAATAATGGTTACGGTCATGGCTCGCATATGAGTACCCGGCTTTAGCCGTCACGGTCAACGCGCGACCAGTAGGGAGTTAGCCACCTTGGTTCCGCTGTAGTGAACACTGTCCACTATCAAACGGGAAAGAAATGCCATAAGCATCGTTCGTAGCTTCGGTACTTCGTAGTAGCAAAACTACAGACAAATGTAGGTATAGGTCCAAAATTTTCTACCGTACACTTGTAAAAAACGTCCACATGTGCTATTCTAGAATTATAGTAAAAGGAAAGCTGAGAGTTTTGGCGGGAACATGAAGAATTAATGTCGCGTCATTTTATTATTTTCCAAAACTTGTGTTATTTGGAGTGTTAATGTGTAAAAACGGTGAATTTTTACCCGTTAAGTGTTCGTTAACATGCACGAGTGTTGGTGAATGGTGTAATGTCGTGAAACGTGAATTTTCGTGTTGTTTTCAAAACTCCATAGAAAGCTCTAGTAAAGTTTTCACCACTTTACTGGGGCATGACTTGGACTTGACCGTGTCTTGCTTTGCTCGCCTTTGACCGTGACTATGACTTTTTTGGTAATATCTCACAAAACTTGAGAATATATATGTATACTTGACACTGGCAAATGCATAAGACGTGCGACGCCAAAATCCTCTTAGGAGGAAAGAAAAAATAAAAAAAAGGAAAGCTTATTTACAAATAGATGAGTATAGGACTTTTTTCACAGCGATAATTTAGGGTCTTCTCGGACGCATTCCGCGTCTGTAGATATTTTTGACGAAAGGCTTCGTTGTGAGTGCTGAAAAAAGAACTTTATTGCGACGTAGCAAAAGTTTCTATTTATTTATCTGTAACTGGTACAAGTACTAAGTATTCTGTGACCAAAGCAAAAGCTTAAAAGTATCTGCGAGCCAAAGATAACCCAATATTTTTTTTTTTTGATTGTCAACGATGTTTATCTAAAACTGCAACTCGACACAGCCCAAAAAAAAACAACAAAGCTACTAGATATTAGATTAGACATACATCCTTTAATATAAAATTATGATTTTTATTCCTTCAAAGTTGTTAACTTTAAAAGACCTATTCAACGACAGAATTCGGCAAGTTTTTGGCATTTGTCTGCCATTTGTTGTTTAAATAACAAAACAACAAATGGCAGACAAATGCCAAAAAAAAAATACAAATTTAATGAGCTTGAGAGTGTTTAGAAAAAGTGCGTTTCAAATAATTAGCGATTTTTTGTTACCAATATTTTCCACTGAATTAGATTTTTGGATTTGTTAGGGATTCGTAGTATTACAAGGAGCCCTTATGAGTTCGTAATGCAGAATAGAGACTAGAATGGAATACAATTTATTCGAAATAATTAAATACATAAAGTAAAGTAACATGTATTTCAATTACATTAGTTAGGCGTATAAACAATGTCCGTCTGTCTGTCTGTCTGAATCTTTTCACTCCTGTGGGATACTCCACTTGATGGCGTGTTGTTGTCGTCATGATGATATTTTTTTTAAATCCCGTCTTTACATGTATGGAAGCTATTCTTATTATAGAAAAAAAACTTGAGATCTATCGTCGTCGTTGTGCAAACTTTCATGCTTGTAATTCATGGTTTCATGCGCGTACATAAGATGGTAACAAAAGATCACTAATTAGTTGCTAGTTTGTATATTTGTGTGGTTACCATTTTGCGTATTGTACATTATAAGCCGGAGAGATTATTTGTAACGCACTTTTTCCTAAACACTTTCAAGCTCATTTCTATGCAAATAAGAAATAAAACGAATGGCAGACAAATGCCAAAAACATGCCGAATTCTACACTAGATGCCTATCTACCTACTAGCACGATAGGGGTATAATACATTGATACGACTAGAGCACAGCTTAAAAAATAGTTACTATGTAAACTGTCGAGTATCGAAAGCACTGGCAGTGTAGAAAACTGGCAGTCGCAAGCGGCCCGCGGTACCGACGCACCTGTCCATACAGCCTACCGCTCTACCGATTACTACACTGTGACGCGCGGAAATAGGAAGTGCAGTGAACGCCGGCCCTATGTTCTCAGTTTGAATTTGGAAAGCCGAATTAACTCATCGATTGTAGGCGGCCAAGGACATATTCTTTTGTAAGTTGAAACTTTTTTTGCTACCTTTTAATGTTTTTTTTTTAGTTTAACATATTATTGCTAAGTATTCTCATCATATTTTTAATTATCTTTTTTTATCTTAATTATTGATTAATTTAATTTAAAAAAGCTTTAAGCTTCGAACAAGATACGATTTTCCGCACATAGGTTTCTGTGAAAAGTATTGTTTAGGTATGTCATTTAAAATTTAATAAGTAGAGATGTGTGGTACATTTATACCTATCTTATAGTTAGATACTTACTCTGCCCAATATTAGATCTATACTAAAACACAAACAACCCAACAAACCTACGATTGTCGTTTAATTTTCGGATCAGATATATTACTTCAAAAGTTGCCACTTTATCAAAGCAAACGCCTTAGCTTTTTAAACGTAACAGAGCTTGACTTCAAACGTTTAAAAGCAAAAGTCGGTCCTAAAAGGGCTAAAAAATGAATCTTACAATGCACGCTACTTATCACTTGTTGCATGAACTGCCGGACAACGAATTACAGCGTTAAGTAGATCGGAACAGATCAGATCTCATCTCTATGGGTCAGCGGTTATTTCACTGGCAATATTCAGAGGAAGAAAGTCATAAAAATGTTTGATAAACAATTTTCAATTGATTGAATTGACTTAAAACTTACTCGTACTAGCTCGTGCCCGCAGCTTCGCTCGCGTAGACCTTACTTAAAATAATCTAAAATACTTAAAGTTATTTCTATAGCTGTTTTAAACATAGAATAGGAACTGGCGGTAGATTGCGTTCCTTAGAATACAAATACAAAAAAATACAAAATTTATTTATTTCCTGACCTTAAAGACCTTAAACCTTAAAGACCTTAAAGACCTTAAAGACCTTAAAGACCTTGACCTTAAAGATATATGTGGGCTTCGGATCTCTGAACTAAGCCAAAGCTTGAATAATCCGTTCTTATTGTTTACTTAGACCATTTGAGGAATATTGGGTCCGAATTTCACCTCTCTATCTGATGCGGTTTAGTAACGTAACTTTTATTAAACGGTGTACTTTTATTAAACGTAGTAAATTATTAAACTTAATCATTTTTATTAAACGGTGAGCATCCTGCGGCCTTCAGGCCACTTTACAGCGTATATTTAAAAAAAAACTAACGTAAAATATTTGGCATAAACATTCGTTACTCAATTCTAGCCAATAATTTTGTATATGAGCAAAATCGGTGAAGAGGTTGTCAAGATATACGCTCGTGAGGTTTCAGTTCGGGACATCGAACTGTCTAATTTCGAAAACATTCATCAAAATTTCCTCACTTTTTGGGGGAAATATGGGGGTTGGTGGGGACCAACCAAAAATCGCCGTCGACTAAAAAATTCAAAAAAATCGTAGAACTTCTATATTAAGTTTCCTCAAGATTGGTTGAAAAATACGATTCCTACGCGATTACCAGACAGAAAACGCGAGACAGATGAAAACTATTTTTTCCAGTTAAAACTGAAACCTTTCGTTCGCTTCGCCTACTCGGTCAATAAATATAGATAATATACATAGCTCTGGCACCTGTATTTCACCCACCAGCCACTCTATCTATAAGGTATGCACGAATGTGTTGCGGGTATGAGCCTTCTCTCGGCTTACTGTATCGTCAGGGTTACACGGAAAGGAGTTACTAAGCCGACAGGAGCTTGTTGATCTCATCAGTATAAACAATTTTTACAGTGGGACAAACCCAAAATTTGCGGGGTAAAAGCGTACCTATTCAATATTTTTTTATTTGAATGCTTTCGGAACACAGCACCAGATTTTTACTAGTAAAAGCATTAGAAAAATACTGTTTTTTTTTCATGGCGGTGATGTCTTTAGGGAGTACCTATGTTTAAATGATGGTGAGTATGTAAGTTTTATGTGTGTTGACCGATTTCAGCGAGTGAGGTTTCTTTGGATTCCTTTGTATCTACTTGCCTATGCTTGGAGAGACATTGGCTACATCTTGCAGTCGGCTTTTTTAAATTTATTTTATAAATAATACTTGTTTGTAAAAAAATAAGAGAATGCCTTGTTTTCTGAAAATAATAAACGTTCAGTTATGAGATACCTAAATGTTTTTTCTTTTTGTAGCTAAAACGCATTACAACGTCGTAAATTTCTTCTCAAATTACCTTCTTAGCACATTAAAACTTCACACCTTACAAAAACCGTTAGTTTGACTACTAGTTACAACTTTCATTTCCAAGCATTTCTTATAATTTATTCTGATTAATTAATATTTATTAATGATATTGTTTGTTCTCATATTTGTTTTGTTCTTATCGAAATGTCCAATCTTAAAACCTACAAAAGAAGATCATAGACTCCCGCATACTTCCCTGCCTTACAAACCTTGTCAAACATGGACCTACAACAACGATGCAAGAAATAAGATTCAAGTATGCGAACGCGATATGACATAAAACTAAAAGATCGCGACCCTCACAATGGCGTCGGCCCACCTTGTGGGAGGTCTGCCTACGCTGCGTCTTCCGGTGCGTGGTCGCCACTCAAGAATCTTACTTACCCATCGGTTATCGGTTCCTCGAGTGATGTGGCCTGCCCATTGCCACTTCAGCTTGCAAACTCTGTAAGCTATATCGGTGACTTTAGTTCTTTGACGAATATCCTCGTTTCGGATTTTATCGCGCAAAGAAACTCCGAGCATAGCTCTCTCCATTGCCCACTGTGCGACTCTGAGTTTCTCAAAAAGGCCAGTGGTCAAGGACCACTTTTCGGTTCCATATGCCATCACTGGCAACACATATTGGTTGAAGACCCTTATTTTCAGGCAATGCGGGATTTTGGATGAGAAGATATTACGCAATTTCCCGAACGCTGCCCATCCGAGTTGGATTCTTCGGACGAGCTCCTTGTCTTAGTTGGACTTACCTAACTGGACACTCTGTCCAAGGTAGTTATAATGGTCAACAACTTCAAGCGCATCGTTCCCAACGACTACCGGTACGGGTACAACATGGGCATTTGACATGATTTTCGTCTTGTCCATGTTCATTTTAAGACCCACTTGTTGTCGTTTAGCATATTATTGAGGCCTTTAGAAGCCTTTAGGTATCATCAACCCGATCACTCACTACAATTTCCCACTAGATGCATGCGGGTTATTAGAAAAATACTTTTTGCAAATTTCTCCGCGCAGAAACAAACATTTATCTACATAACGACATAATCGTATTCGTCTGTTTTTTGCAGAAATGCATCTATAGGAGCCATTGTTGGGAAAATTGGCTCTCGAAATCGTGGGAAGTGAATACACGACACGTGTCGAACAATACTTGTATGATCGATTGATACTTATTGTAGAAAACTTGCAGGAATCCTGTCTATGGATGTGTGTGGGTAAGGAGGTACATTCAAGAAATTATGCGTTCCAAATTCGGAACAGAGTTACCAAAACGAGTTAATAAAATTGGTAAATAATTATTACGTTCGGTTTTCGAACTTTACTTTTTTTTTGTCTTTGGTGATTTTTATTATTCTTGCTTTGATTTACAATTAGAGCCGCACCATATTTATTTAATGCTTTTTTTCTCTTATATTTTGGCTCCACACATACTATATTTAGCCAGTGTTAAGTTTTGTAATATTTCTAGTGAAGTAAAATATTTCAAAATTAAAAGAAGTCTCATTCATATTCTAAGTCAAGCAAAGTAAGTCACGTTCAAGTCCAAGTCGGCATGACTTGTACTTGAACGTGACTTACTAAAGACTTTGCTGAAAAAATACATTTGGATCTCCTTAATGTAGACTACAAATACCTATAACTATGCCCAGGAGGTGCAAGAAGAATACGAATTCTTTAGATCCTTCAGAGGGTCCAGGAAATATGAGCATCCGCGTTCAACCTACCAAGTTCGGTGACTTCTTAACGAGTCGAGTGTGACTCGCTGGAAACTTTTTCCCATCTCGTTGAGTCAAGCAGTCCACTTGGGTGTGACTCTATAGGATTATAGTGAAGGAAACGAGATTATTCACTATCCACTGAACGTAACACATCTATAAGCCATTAAACCTACCACCCGGCCTCGATCACTGCTATTACATTCGTCACCCCCAACCGTAAGAAAAGCAATCAAAAGAGAAGCAATCAAAGAAAACCATTCATCGACCTCAGAACAAAAAGGCAATAACTACCAAAAGCTACCAAACAAAAACATGAACCTCTAAACAACGGTTAATCGTTTTTGCATTGCATAATGATACCGAAATCGAAAGCATGTAAAAAAGAATAAGTTCGAATACACGAAATCCGCGTCCATCTGTGGGTTGGAGAAAAAACTTATTCAATCCAACGGATCGGTTTTTGTGGGAAATTGCTTTACGGTTTTGTTGAGGTTTGCATTAATCTTGCCTGATGTAATTTGGCGATGCTTTTCCATCAATACGGCGTAAATAAATTTGACAAAATAATACCAACGAAATACTTACGACAGTTCGTTGCGTGATGTTTTTTTTTTTTTTTTGGTCTTGGTGCAGCTCCACGGACTTGTTAACTATTACTGATAATATAAGACTAACAACATAACAAGAGGAAAATCTACTATACTTATTACTATGTTGCGTGTATACACCGAGCAGTCTAGCTCCCGCAAGCAATACCCAATATAATACGAGTTGACGCATGTGCCAGCCATCGCTCTCCTCAACCATATTTGAGGGAAGAGGGCGACCCGACACACGACGCCGCCGCAAGAAGAAGCCTTTATGTGAGCGTGAATGCTCTGAGTTACACACAATACTTACAACCTGTCTTATTCTATTGCAATACATTTAGTTCGAGTCTTTGCGTGATGATAAGCAACGAACTGAGAAGCTGAAGTGGCAATGGGCAAGCCACATCACTCGAAGAACCGATAACCGATGTGGAAGAAAGGTTCTTGAGTGGCGACCACGAACCGGAAGACGAAGCGCAGGCAGGCCTCCCACTAGGTGGACCGACGACATTGAGAAAGTCGCGGGCAACCGGTGGATGCAAGTGGCACATTGTCGGTCGGTGTGGCGGTCTAAGGGGGAGGCCTATGTTCAGCAGTGGACGTCTTCTGGCTGATAATGTAATGTAATGTAAGCAACGAACGATCCGATCGGTCTTGGGATGGGTGACCGAGTTAGTGCTTCCAGGGACCTTTGAGCAGCCCGACTGATCCACCAAAGGTGCAAATTTGACTATCAATAGAAATGCATAAATAGACCTCTATATTATTAAGGGCCTGGTAATCAAAAAGCTGCGAGCAGAACCAACGGAGGTCGGGCAGCGTCCTCTTAGTAAACAGTGAGCGTTCTGGGATCTCAAAGTTGCCTGTAAAGCGTTGAAGGCTGGAAACTCGGTCTATACAACCTTACTTTGTTTTTTTATAGTTATTTTAAGTGCGTATTCGCAGGCAACCTTACTTAGTTACACGTACCTTTACAAGGTAAGTATCTCTTACCATTTGCATCAACCTCGGTTCATCCCAGTTCTCAAACGCGTAACTGAACCTGTGGTCGAGACGACATCGATATCGGATGCGGTGGCCATCCGATTCCCGGGCACGGTCGGACGCGCCGATACGCTGGCTGCCTCCACTTTACCTACTAACTATTACACAATCTGCGGCTCGGTGCTTACACCAGTGCAAGGCCAGTAAGGGTTAATGGCCCAAACAGTTTTAAATAGAGGCTGGTGGAAAAAAAAAATATTTGGACTGGGTCATGTTTGTGGGTAACATTAAAAATTGATGGACTTAGATTTGAACCCGACTGTCCGAGAAGGATGGTAATGTTTTTGTGGCGTATATAAATTGTAACTATGTATTTTTGTGTGTTCTGTTATTACCTTCTGTAGCCTAAGCGGCTTGACCGATTTTGATGAATGATGTGTTGGTTCTTCTTTATGTCCGGAGTGTCATAGCCTACATTATGAAGTCGTATTTTTTGCTGGGTCTAGCTGGGTTCTTCTTTTTTTTTAATTATAAGATTAGTGTCCATGATGACTGTACTCTGAAACTCGAATAGAACCTCGGCATTCGGACCTTTGAGTCACGTTTGATATACTAAAATATTTCATTCCGAAATATGTTTCGGATATACTTAATTGAAGTTCAACATTTTGGGTGGCATTGAACTGTTATGGGCAAGAGTGACGCTTAACATCAGGTGAGCGACATGCTCGTCTAGTCAGACAGTAAAAAAAAAACTATGTCAGTAGTATGATGTTTTAAATCTGTCCTGACACTGAGATCTGTGATTAGATTGCCCTAAAAGTCCATAAAGAACTACGTATTTGATTCGCGCGGGCCAAGAGAAAAAGATAGAAATGTATTATTCTTTTATTTGCTCCCGTTTATCGTGGTCTGTGCTTTTCAGGTGTCTTAAAGGCCTCGCTACATGGCCTGACCTGACATAGTGTGAAAGGGACAGATAGATTTGAATTTCACGGGAGCAAAAGAAACAAACTATTAAGGTTATAGCTTCTCCCTTTCGCTCCCCCAGAAACTTATATATAGCCATCTCTTTCAAACCATGTCAGGTCAGGCCATGTAGCGAGGCCTTAACACTACAAGCAATGAGACTTGAGCCGGAATTTACAAACTATTAAACGCGTCGCATCATAGGAGGAGAAGGGCCGTCGTTCCATTTTATCATAAATAAAGCGGCTCTATCTAAATAAGGAAGGAAGATGCCCTGTAATTACTGTGTAGACCCAGAAATCTTCATGCCACCTGTCTGGTTTTTATCAACTCCGGATCTGCCGTATACCGTACCCGTTGCCATTGTTATAGACGATGCGACGTTTTACAAAATAGCGATAGAATTGCCCGTACTGCAAAAAAGGTACTATAACCTGAAGGTTATTGAACGGTCGCATCAGTCAAGAGATCATATTTACCGGCTAAATAACCTTTTTCTTGTCTTTATGTTATCCTCTTTACGTTACTCATTAATTTGTTATCGAAAATCTAGTAGCCAGCATCCCGAAATTTCGAAATTCCGGGAACAAAATTTGCAACCTTTTTTCCAAATCACAAAATTTCTGTGGCCATAACAATGACTTTAACAAAGAAAGACCGATGACTGTCAGAGCTGGTTTGGCGAAACAAAGTCTAACGATACACTATAGCTTCATTCGGGTAAACGCTGTTTCGCTCGCTAAAACATTCTAGCGCAACACTCCATCTTTCGTTGTGGATGACAACGAAAGATGGAGTGATGGTACAGCGAGCTAGCCCGAGTACAGTCAGATTTCAAATTTTATGACCGAGCAGCATCGCAGCGACTACCAAGCAGCGAGCAGGCACAGATACTAATATAGGGACAGAGACACCTATGCTTTCGCATTTATAATTTAAAAGCTTTAGTGCGTATATATTTTAAAATTAATATCCGGGATCTTAACAAACTACGTCACAACTGTAGTTTGTTAAGACTCCTGATACATATTACAGCTATACATTTTGGAAACACACCATAGCTTGTCTAACAATTTTGCAAAGAAATGTTTGGAGGGCGATACAATTGCAGGAGAGCGCATTACTACACCCCAGTCCAGTCAGAGTCCATGGTTAATGACCCAATGAAAGTCACGTGTCTTTTTATATCTGAAAGTCTTTGGGCCTTGTCGTGAAAAACTAACGATCAGACGCAGAGACTAATATAGGGACAGAGATACCAATGTATCTCATCATAAATGTAGTTTGTGATACCTATAATTAAAAATGGAAACACACCAAAGCTTTCCTAACGATCAAGCAAAGAAATGTTTGGAGTACGATAAAATTGCAGGTCATTATATAAAGAGCGCTTTACTACACAGGTGTTGGAAAGTTGAACCAAATTCGTTAGCAAATAACTACTTAGGTATCGTCACTTCATAATAACTTAGCCAGTTACAATCATCTTCGAGCATGCGATAAGATGAATAGATGATGCTATTAGCGTCTGGTTACTCTTACTCGCTAGAGAAGTCAGTACAAAACAGTCTAAAGTTTTTTACTACATATTTAGAAACTAACTGTTACCAGCGACTTTGTTCGCGTGGACCTACAAAAAAAAGTAGCCTATGTCGGTCTCCTATACTATATCTGTGCAAAAATTCAGCTCGATCCGTTCAGCCGTTTAGCGCGACAAATACCCAGACAGATAGAGTTATATTCGCATTTATAATATCATGTAGCATTACGATGAGTATCTAGAGAAATACTTGAGATGCGGGAATTTGCGTAAAATGTAAATAAAATATTTCTTAGTCCCTGTTCATTGATATGCTAAAAATTGTGTCCAGTATCTTCATACATTATATTTTCGATCTGGGCCCGTACAGAGAAGTACTTATTGCGATGAATTTTTGTTATGTTCAGCGGCCGACGCTGCGCGACCGTGCGTCATATCGCATCTGCGTTTGCGGTCGCGCAGCGTCTGCTGCTGAACCTAACAATCATCGCAATAAACATGTCACGGTACGAGCCCAATATGTCTCAATGGTAGTGCGTCTGCCTTTTAAGCCGGAGAGCCCGAGTTCGATTCCCAGCCGGGCAGATTTTTGAATTATGAATTTAAATACTTTTCTGGATCAAAGTTAGTTGTGTGTGTCTATGTGTGTGTTCTATGGCATTCCTGAAAAAGGGAATCCTGTGGAGATATGAATGTAAAGATTTATTTTTATTACTATTGTAACGCTATTGTTACTTTATAACCACAGATCACAACCTAGATTCTGCATTTAGGACGCTCGAAGCGCACCACGCATCAGTCTAAATACCCTTATAAGAAATTACTCTGATTGGTTGATTGTTAGGCGTAACTTTGAGATAGTCAATGAGAACGCTTGGTCGCACTCCCCGCGACCCGCGCCGCACCTCAAACTTTGGTGACTGTTTGTAGGAACAACGAATCTCGTAATTCGGTATCTGGTGTGATCTGTCTGTGTAATGTACTCAGGTTCATACAATTGGTACAAATCAGGTAGTAAAAGTAGCTGTCCAAAAAATTAAATATTTGCAGCACCTACAAAATTTCTCAACAAGTATAACATTGACTAACACCATACAAACACTAAACCGAGTGGCGGAAAACATTGACATATTCCACTGTTCACAGAGCGAGTTCGTAAGTGCTACACTATATAATTTATGTTATTGTAATGTTTCTGACAATTTTTTATATTGATGACTAATAATAATGACTAATAATAAACTTGATAATTTATATACATTTAATTTAATATCTTAGCTACTCTATTGTATTAGGGAATCTCCTGTAATGATAGTGTATTGTTTTAATAATAAATAAATAAATAAATAAATAAATAAATAAATAAATAAACATTACATTGGTGGTGATATCATTTTATATCCTTGACAATCGATAAAGTTCTTCATATTTGCAATAAAATATCATGATCCATATCAAACTGAGATGTAGTAACAAGGCAATTTTCATGGCTATATAACTGATGAAATTTGTTTGTATCTTGTCAGTAAATAATAATTGCTCTATTAAATAGCATTACTATTGAGATAACATCAATGTTACGCAAATGTTTGCACAAAAATCGAAAGGTTTGCTTTCCCATGTAAATCTAATTGTAACAATATTGCCTGCACACAATACCTAAGTTTGTGCGTATTTTATGCAGACCTAATTTCTACTACAACGCAGGTTGTAATACATGCCAGGATAGTTTTTATTCTTTTGCTTGCTTTTTATTTTATTTTATTTTTTATTTTTCCTCCTAAGAGGATTTTGGCGTCGCACGTCTTATTCATTTGCCAGTGTCAAGTATACATATATATTATATATCACTTTTCTATTTTGTGAGTGGAAGGCACTGGATCCCACGACACAGGAATCATCGTAGTGTGGGGCACAGGGTTCGTCTAACAAAAAATATCAATGTTTTGTGCATCTAAATAAATAAATAAATATTCTCAAGTTTTGTTAGATATTATCAAACGAGTCATAGTCACGGTCAAAGGCGAGCAAAGCAAGTCACGGTCAAGTCCAAGTCATGCCCCAGTAAAGTGGTGAAAACTTTACTAGAGCCTTCTATGGAGTTTTGGAAACAACATCGTATCCTTGCAAGGAGGTAATGCTAAATAGAACGCATTTTTGTCCGGGATAGAATTCGCTAGACGCTAGTACAAAGTTATGTTGTCCAGCTGTCAAAAAGCGAATGAACAGATTTTTTTATTTACTTGGTTACGGGACGAGCAAGTCGCTCACCTGATGTTAAGCGTCATGCTTGCCCATAATAGTTCAGTGCCACCCAGAATTTTGAAATTCAACAGTTCAAATCTATGCGCGGCAATGCACTGCGCTCGTCACCCTGAGATGCTAGATGTTATATCTCTGTATGCCCAGTAATTACGCTGGAAACATTGCCCTTCAATCCGGAACACAGTAATGCTTGCATACTACTGCTTGGCGGTTGAATTACTGGCAAAGGTGAGGTACTTCCCCAAGCGGACTCTGCAAGAGAGTCCTACCACTACAATGAAAGACACATATAATAAGACAGATAGGTGGACAGAAAATACGACCTAGAGACCTGTGTCATACCCGGACGGATGGACGGGCGGCAGAGCGATAGCAATAGGTTTGTATGTGGTATCCCTCTGGGTACGTAACCCTAAAATTAGAACAAATGACCTAATTTTGGAATTGAAATTTAATTGAACTTGAGTTAAATCTGTTTTTTAGTAATAATAATGATCGGAGTACTTTTTCCGAAGATGATTCTTAATAACTAAAAAAACAAAACAAAAAACTCCACTTAACAACATCTCATATCGTCTATTAAAAGGCGCTCAGCTAAAATTAAGTACAAAATTGTTTTTTTTTTCAATGTGCGCGCGCCGTGACGGCTAACGAAGTATACAGAAAGGAGTTCAGCGCACGCCGAAATAAGAGAAAGCCTTCGTACTCCGTTACACACATGAATTTACAAAAATTAGCGCCAGCAAAATAAAAGAAAAGCGACCGGGGAAATGGTAGCTTAGGCAGGAGTTCTTTTATTAGAATAAAAAGTGTTGAACGGAAACATGGCAAATAGTACCTAGTCTGGAAGAGCTCGCCGCGGCTTAAGGGATAAGGCCGCAACTTACAATACAATACAATATAACTTTATTATACACCAAAAAGACAAACTTAAAAAAATGGACAATAATATTTTAAAAACGGTAGTATAATGGGCGGCCTTATCGCCTAAATCGATTTGGACCTTTGGATGGACAGAATTATGACTTATAAACTACGGTCGGTGGTGTAGATACATAAAAAAAAATGAAAGAAACATACATAAACCTACTACCTACATAAAATACATACAATTAATATAAACTATATAATATATGTAAAATATATAATATAAAACTAATAATACATAAGTATACATGCGTACCAATTAACACATAGAAAGATAATGTTTATAAACGAGGTTTTTGAATATAGAAAGAGATTTAGCTTGCCTGATACATATAGGCAGCTCGTTCCAGAGCAGGACAGCTTGTGACCCTAATTAATTTTTAAGGTTCTCCTGTTTGTGTTTTTGGTTTTCTGTATTATCGTATCTACTTACTTTTACTATGCAAGTTCTGCCCCATTCCAAATAAAAGTAATACCAGTAACTTGATACACTTAATAAAGTTAGTGATAATTAAACTGTCCTTAGCCTAACTAAGCCTGAGTCAGTGAAGCTAAACCGACTGCTAGGACTTGATAATTCGATTAAAATGTTTCGAGTGATCAAGTTTTCTTTTGAGTTTAATGGGGACGCCTATATAAAATTCAGAACACAAATAAAAGTAAAAAAATTGAGTTCTCTTTACCCGACTCTACTGTTTGTTTGTAACTTGGGAAATAATCCAAAGATACCCGGCTGTTTTAAAGCCAGATTGTGTAGGATGCAATTTCCTCGGAGGCCTGCTTCTGTGCCTGAAGAAGGGCTCCAGGATCTTGGTATCGACGCATCTCTAACACATTTCCAACACTCAAGAGACATTCTGGGAGCTTTTCCGCTTCTTCGCACTACAGAGGCGCTGTTTACAGCACTCCGCTGTCTTTCCTGCGCTCGCTTGAAATCCAAAACCTGGAACATTCATGACATGAGGTCCATAAGCTCCTTTGTACTTGACTCTTACGACATCTCGTCGTACGGGGATCTAGTAGTGCTCTCTAGCTCCCTTTCTTCCATCATCACAGATCGGTTGGTCGCTCTACTTGTATAGATATACATATACACACGCACACATTCGCGCCCGTACACACACTTCACACACCCACTGCTGGGGCTTTGTTGCTTCTGTAGCCTACATTTAATAAGTGTAGGTAGTTTTTTTTTTTTTTATTGTTCTTGGTGCAGCTCCACGGACTCCGAGGTCCATGCCCTTTGTCAACTTTTACTATATTTTTTTCAAATATTACTGATATAATATAAGGCTAATAACATAACAAGAGGAACATCTACTATACTTATTACTATGTTGCGTGTATACACCGAGCAGTCCAGCTCCCGCAAGCAACACCTGTCCACGAATTGACGCATGTGCCAGCCATCGCTCAGCTCCTCAGCCATATTTGAGGTAGAAGTTAAAGATCTATGAATTTCTTTGATTAATTTAAACGATTTTCCTACTGAGGAAATATTATTACATAATAAACAAATTATTTATTGTGTAAATTAATGTTTAAGTATACATATTTACAATAAAAAATAACCTACCTACTACTACTAACCTACTTAAAATTAAAACAAATTAAAAACAAAAATAAATAAATACAAAAAACCTAATCTACGAGCCCCTTGGTGGAAGGGAGTGTGGCCAGAATGCTGGCAGCATTGCCACGCTGGATGGCAATGCTGAGTTTTTGCCCAAAGGAGGCCCCAGCATTCCGGTCACTCGTCACCTCCACCAAAGTGGAGGTGACTTTGACCTTCACTTTTCCTACTTAGGTATTTAAAATCAGAATTTTAATTATGGAATAATTTTTACAAAAAGCTACTGACAGCAAAAAGTATCAGAAGTAAACTATAAACGAGGCATGTCCCACGACCGTTGTGTTGATCGTAATATTTTTCACGGATATAAAATTTAGCTTGAGCACTCAATTTGAAACCGTATTAAATGGAATTTTAGAACCAACTGATTGAAAATGGTGTTGTTTTAACTTTTAACTGTTGTTTTGGACAATGTTTGGTAGTAACGTTAAGTATGTATGTGTATTTTTGTAGTGGTAGCGCTCTCTTGCAGAGTCCGCCCAGGGAAGCACCACACCTTTGCCAGTTATTCAACCGCCAAGCAGAAGTGTGCAAGCATTAATGTGTTCCCGATTGAAGGGCAATGTTTCCAGCGTAATTACCGGGCATACAAAGATTTACCATCTAACATCTCAGGGTGATGAGCGCAGTGCATTGCCGCGCATAGTTTTGAACTGTTAAAGTTCAAAATTCTGGGTGGCACTGAACTATTATGAGCAAGCGTGACGCTTAACATCAGGTGAGCGACTTGCTCGTATCGTGAAAGAGTAATAAAAAAAAAAAAAAACTGAAAGCACAAGGAACTGTTTTAAAACACAAAGTTTTTTACACACCAAGTATAAGTTCCGTAAGTGTCGCGCAGTTACTTTCTGCGCGGCTCTTGTGCAGCACAGCCTCGTGACAATTCATGCAAGAACTCGCAGCCATTGTCGTGTATAAAGGTTCTTACAGTTCCTTGAATTACAAAACATTTCAGATGTAAGCAGTATCAGGCGAATTAAAAAAAAACATAAAATTGTAGTAAAGCTAGGTCTTTATTACTGAGACACCTGCTGAATACACTCGTTATTTCCCTCTATGATCAACCCTACGATCTTAAGCTCTATCTTCTAAGGGACAACCTAGCAACATACGGGGAATCCAAATCCTGTAAACTTTCTCCGTGTGATGATAGCATAGTCAATTTTCTATGACACTGATGATCGTTATCAGTCATACTGGAGCTTACGTCAGGTTGATGTAAGGTTCAGTAAGATTACCATAACGAGCGTAAGGTCAGTCCCCGAGAGCATGGTACGTCGACAATAGTCATGTCATGGCCTTCGCACCCGTTATGCTGGCTGACCCTTTTGTTTCATGCGTGATGACGAGACAGTTGCTAGGGTTGGTGAGTAGACTGTCACTGACAGAATATAGAAATGACCATTAATTAGTTTACGGCCGCATTACTTCTCAGAGCTCTCATTTTTGCATATTTTCAATATTTTTTAAGATAAAATCTCTGTGGGAATATAAAATTAGCAGGCAACTTTAGGATAACATGGAAATTATAGAAATTTTCGTGTTGACTTTTTCTACCTCGGCGAAAAATAGATATTTTGTCTACATTTTAGGTATATCTCTAAAAAAATGTAAATGAAAATGCTCGGACGAGCCTGTCAGAGCGGCTTTCAATCCTCAAATTTTAAGATTATCAGTAGTTTGAAAACATGTTAGTCGTCATGTGAATAGAGATTTAGGTCGTACCTAATCTATTTAGGAGCCAAGGTAAAAGTTTAACACTGCACAGGCTTCCTAGCTTTTACTTAAATAACCTACTCACTACCACATGTTAACACATTGCGAAATTGCGACGTTCCAACTTACTATCTGTCTACTAATTGCTGTGACTAATTGCCTACCCATGCAGATATAAGGATATTTATCTTTTCGTTTTTTGTACCCGGCTGCATTGGGGGTGCAGTCACGCTATTTGGGATTACACACATGACTCTAAAACCCCCTCGGTAGCCGGCCTCTTTGTCCTGACGCAGGACACCGGGGTCTGAGATAATTGACCGAGCGAAGCGAAGGTCTCAGAGTTTAATGGGACAAATCGGAATTTGTATGTATGTTTGTATGTTTGTGTGTATATTTGTCCGATGATAACTTGCGAACCGTTGATCCGATCTTCATGAAATTTTGTAGGCAAGTAGTTCATTTCAACACAATTTTTAAGTTCGAATATGAGCTGAATCGGTCCAGGGGTTGTGAAGATATAAGGATCGCGAGGTCTCAGTTCGGTGAGAACTACTAGTATGTACATTATTTACCTATATCACAGGGGACCAGACTGTAACTTGTCAGTTTTATAACTTCATTTCCATAGAGGAATATCACTGGGTGATAGCCCTTACTGGCTGTCAAAATCTACAACCAGCATACAGCGTCAACGACATCCAAAAACGTTACACATCCGCCAGGGGGCGCGAGGTCATTTTTAATTGTTTTTTATGTAATTGTCATTGTTTCACTAACTGTAGGTAAGATCATTCATGTGAACGAACCATACCACATTATTGACTCACACTTTTTAATTGCTTGACGTAATATTTTCAGAGAGGCTGGCCAAGTGGCCAACATATTAGCGAATTTGGTCATATGAGAGAACTAAAAAATAGCTTTGGATAACTTAGCTTTCTGAAGAAAGAGTGCGATAGTGACGCCCCTAAATGACTCCGCAAATAACTTGGGCGCACTTGTTTTATCACATTATTATTTTTACGAGAACTGCTACCCACGCAATTCGACAAATTATAAAAAGAATTCTTATCTCCGTTTGGATTGCAGTTCCCACCATTGAGTTGCAGTAAATGCCACAACGAGAAATCTTAATTTGCAAAGAATTTGTGAATTATGTAATGAAATGCATTAAAAACTTTTAATTATGGTGAAACTTGTTTTTTTTTTGTATAGGGTTTCCCTTTCTTTCCGGTTTAAACGTTTTATACTAGTAGTTGTAGTAGTAGCTGAGGATTTTAATCAAAGGCTTCTTACTTAAAGCTTCGTAGGTAATAGGAATCTGTCATTTTTTTTAATAATTGTTTATTCATCACAAATAGTATTTAGTTTTAAGGTCATGAAGTACCTACTGTAACATTATAGTTGGTAAGTTTATAGCAAATATTGTAATATTTTAATAAATACTTTCAAAAACATGATGTGTCAATTCACAATAAATTTAAAATGTAATAAAAACCAATAATTAGGAAAAGAGCTTCTTACTTTTAAACATCTGAGCTATATTTCGTCAAATACTACAGCAGAAGCATCCTGATTAAAATTCAATTTAAAAATATGCATTGAAATAGGTTTCATAGCACCCTTGGGAAGCTAGCATATAACGCCGTCACTTTTCGACGTCAAGAGTTAATCAAACTCATAACCCTCCCTTCTCGTAGTCGGGTAAAAAGTATAGAACAACGCAGTCAGAGAAGCATCTGCTCAACATTATACAAACAAGAAAGTTAACGCTTCACATCCACGACTCCTCACTAGGGTCCCCTGTGTCGTGGATGTAATTGAACAAACACAAATCCTGATGCAAAAAGAAAAAAGAAAGTTGATCATTATACCTACATACAAACACAATGATTAGGTAGTTCCCAAGACAGTATAGTCGCAATCGACTTGGAATCATTATCACGATCGACATCGTCTAGAAAGCTTCATTAATGGAGCATTATGTGCCAAGACATTACATAGGCATTAGAACAATGACTGTTTGCAATGCTCGCCTTGCACGCGCTAGTTACTGTCCCGATGAAGAGATAACCTAGTGGCAAGGGAGCTAAGTGAAAACTTTAATGAAAATGAACTTTTTGTTGAGTTTCCTATTATAACAATAGAAATACCAACCTTTAACTTATAAATAAAACGCTTCACAATGATAGCTAGGTTTCTCTGTATCGGGTGGAGATAATTTGAAAACATATTATTCAAAGTATCTATTCTAATTTTACCTATAGGTGTCATAGTAAATGTTGTTCATAGTGATGAGTACAATGACTCTACGGCTTATCAAGGGGTAGGTAATAAATTTAGAGTAACTCTATTCTGACTGTGTTCTGTTCTGAGTGACTCTGTTCTGAGTTTCGAGAAGCATCAAATAGTAGCAAATATGTATCAAACTTTATTGTTTTCCTTTCTTTTGTATACATAAGCTTGAAATGAAATGAAATGAGTCTTTATTTGCCAGAACGCAGGTAAACAGGGTGTTGAAGTTTGAAATGTTCCATTACATTCGGTCATTTCTGACGTGCAAAATATTTCCATATAAATCGTTACTTACTTAATAAATGTTAAAAAATTGAATAAACTTTACCTACAATAACTTTACAAAAGAATACAATTATTAAGTCAATAGAATACATTATTATTATGTCATTGTCAGATTAGATCAGCTTAGATATAAAGCTGAGCTAGCGTCAGATATATGCCTCTTCTAAGTTGAGAAAAGTATTTCTTATAAGTCTCGCAATCATAGAATTCAAGGTAGCTCAGTAAGAGCACGCTCGCCTCATATTCTCGGAATCACGGGTTCGAACCCCGGCGGGCCCGTCCGTACCAATGAGTTCTTTGAAATTTTACGGCTTATTACTACTGGCTTTTCGGTGAAGGAAAACATGGTGTCGAAACCCGCATACTTTCCGGAGAAGAAATTCAATGGCGTATGTAAATACACCAACCCGCAGTGGGCCATCGTGGTCGATATGGCTCAATCACCATCAAAGGGTAGGCTGATATCCCAGCAGTGGGATTGTAAAAGGCTGATGCAGTAACCGTCGAATTTGGTAGTCAGAGTAGGTGTATTTTTTATGGTACTTGGTGACGAGACGAGCAAGTCACTCACCTGATGTTAAGCGTCACGCTTACCCATAACAATTCATTGCCACCCAGAATTTAAAAGTGAGCTTCAAAAGTTCAAAACCATGAGCAGCAATGCACTGCGCACGTCACCCTGAAATAATAGATGTTAAATCTCTATGCCTAATAATTACACTGAAACATTGACCTACAATCCGGAGCTCAGTAATGTTTGCACACTACTGCTTGGCGGTTGAATGACTGGCAAAGGTGTGGTACTTCCCCATGCGGACTCTGCAGAAGAGCCCTACCACTATTAAAAATAAATAAAGAAATGTAATTGAACCAAAGAAATTCTTATACTTATTACTATCTACCCATTTGGCTTGTTCAATTTCCAATTACACATTACGTAAAACTAGCAAGTTTCATTTACTAGCAAAAGTGTCATAGAGTTTTACTTTCAACGGCGAAAACAATCACCTTTCTGTCAATACACATTGTTGAATGGTTGCAGGTCGCGAGCATCACGTAGCGAGGGTTAACGCGAAGAGCACTTTCACTAGCAGCTGCTAGAGCATAGAACGATAGAGAAACCGTGCGAAGGGACCGGAGAAAATGGTCTTCTATGTGCCTCGGAGTGTCAGGTAAGCCTACATCTTCAAAGATTGTCTCTTTATTATTGGTAATTATGAATTTAAAAGAGCCGAGGTCGAAATTCAAAGGATCTCGAGGATCTTTTTTGGCCTTTTTTACCTAGCGAAGGACGGGAATAAGTCGGCATTTGTATTGTTTTCATCCGATCGTCAGAAATTTGGTGGAAAAGTTTTTAATTTGAATAGAATTTGGTGCGAATAAGTATAAGAAAAATTCAATGTATTTCCTATTCCTGTGCACTCGAGATTATCTCGATCACTAAATTAGAGAGACTAATTTAGAATTTAATCGGAGTGAGAGTGACCGAGATAATCTCTAGCGCACAGGAATAGGATCCCAGGGGCTGTTAAATTGTAGGTGTCGTTTGTTCTCAGTTCGGCGTAGGAACTACTTACTACTTCGTGATGATGAGTGCAGTGGCGGATTAACACATTTCACACGTAAAGGCTGTTAAGTTTTTGAAGCCGTTACCTACCTCTACAATTGTCAGTGCCTTTTTTATCTTGTAATTCAACAATTTAGTTGAAATTGCACAAAAAAAAGTTTTATGCAAAAAAAAAAAGGTACTTTATTTGCCTTCTCTAAAATATACAGCCTGCCCCGGTGGCTTCGACTGCCCCGGTGGCTCAGTTGGTAGTGAACCTACCTTCTGTGTTTGGGGGCGTGGGTTCGATTCCCATCTAGAACAAACATTCATGTGATGAACATTTGTGTTTGTTCTATGTATTTGAAAAATATATATATGTAAGTAAGTATGTATCAGTCTCTTTCAGCCATATTACAAGCTTTGCTTAGTTTGGGGTCAGGTGACCGTGTGTGCAAAAAAAAAATGTCCCAGCCTTCTTTGGTTTTTCTTAGCCTGAAAAATTCGCCACTGGTTAAGTATCACGCTTCCCCATAATAATTCAGTGAATTTTGAACTTCAACAGTTCAAAACCCGCCGCGTCCATGCAGTGTGCTCGTCAGTTCTTTATAGATGTATTTTTTAATTGGTGATTCCTTCTTAGTGCTCTAAGATGCTAGTTTGATCGATATTTTAATGGAATATTAGAATGTAGGTACAATCAGGCACATTGTTTTTTTTTTTGGCAGGTGACTGGCAAGCATGCTCTCTCAAATCCAGGCTAAGCTTCCAAGAGCGAGGTTAAAACTTCTCCGATGTCTGGTCTGGTGGATGGTAGTAGAAGTGGTGGCGGCGAACCGACCGCCGAGGTTTCTGATCGACGGCCAGTCGGAGATCGTCGTCAGACTGAAGGAAGGCTCTGATACTCCTGTAGGTAAGTTCAAGGAAATAGGTTACTACTATTCACAGGATATAGATATATCGGACCCAGATCCTTTACTCCATCAATTTTTTTTATGAGCTGACGAGATAAGAAAGTTGCTCGCCTGATGGTAAGCACGCTTGCCCATAACAGTTCAACGCCAACCAGAATTTATAGCAGTTCAAAACACTGCGTGGCATTGTCCTGCACTCGTCACTCTGAGATATTAGATGTTTAATCTCTTTATGCTTAGTAATTATGCTGGAAACATTGCCCTTCACATCGGAACACAGTAATGTTTGCACACTACTGGTTGGCGGTTATATAACAAGTGATTCCTAATTACAACAAATTTGTACTTAAATATAGTAACTTTTTATACAACTCTTTTTTTTTATCTGAAGTCGTCTTGTCAAATATTATGCGAAAGGCAAGGAAGATGTTTTCACAGTAGAAAAAAAATAGTAATTAGGTCAAAGTTTGTCTCTTTTATTACCATGAATTTCATGTCTAGCTATCCCTGTCGCATAATATTATATCAAGCGTAGGTCATCCAATATGTAGAAGCCAAACTGTATCGTAGAGGCTCACCTATCTACTATACTATACCTCTTTCGGTACGTACCTAAGTATCGAATTTTAGATTTCAATTTCTCTGCTTTTGGTTTAATCATCAAAGCCCGTGTTGCGTGCGACTGATCTTATAATTTATCAGAGCAAAATTAAAAAGTAAAGTATTTACTGTATTACTGTACTCTTCCTTGTCATGTCCGGAACAGTAAATTAACATAAAAGCACACTGTACCTAACAGTGGAGAATGATTCACAGTTCCATGACACCGACTCCATTATTACCCGGAATGCAAGGGTCGGGACGGGACGAGACAGACAACCGGAAATTACTGCAAGGGGAAAGACAGTATATAAACACAACTACAGTTTAACCAACTTTTAAAACTTTTTTGCAGAGCAGAGTAGCGCACACGTCGCATTTATTTAACAAAACTGACAGCCACTCGGCAAATACTTGTAGTAGCGTCATTTGGCCACCTGCACAAGTAACTTGGTGCCGCTGAACTTCGATACAGCGCTTCCAACCTATCTAAAGCTTTAGCCAAATGATGGAACTAAATATTTCTATGAATAGGAGTCAGTTTCGTTCAGCAAATACGATGGTTACTCCCTCATTGAATTTTACAAATAAGTTGGTCTTTACATGTGGCCGTCAGGTGGGGTTGCCTGGACAACTGGCAACAAACATGGGGGAAGCCTTTCCAGGCCTCGCACAGGTGGCCGTGCGCTGTAATCGTGTTACGTAACGATAAGTCATCAAAGGGAGCGTGGAAGCGTTTGGTAACCTTTTGTGCATGCTAGGGATATACCATAACCATTAAATAAACGAGTATACTCGAGTACACATAGCATGGTGCGAGTGACACATGGATTTTTACTGAACTACGGCCACCCCACAGCACAATGAAACGAAGCAATATTATATATCTATAAAAAGAATTTATTTTTATTATGCATGTAGGTACACATATTGTAATATAGGTACATATATTGGGGAGGCTTCGTCCGGAAGTGGACGTCTAAAAGCTGATAGGAAGGAGATATTATAGATACAAAATATTTATTTAAAAATAAATAATAATAAAATATCTGGGACATTATTGCACACACGGTCATCTGACCCCAAACTAAGCAAAGCTTGTAATATGGCTGCCAGAGACTGGTATCCGTACATAGATATTTTTTAAATACATACTTATATAGATATTAACACCCAGACATAGAACAAAAACAAATATTCATCACATAAATGTTTGTCCTAGATGGGAATCGAACCCACGCCCCCAAGCACAGAACGTAGGTTCACTACCAACTGAGCCACCGGGGCAGTCAAAATAATTTAATTACTTAATAATTTTAATGTAGATATATTAATGTGTGTTAATTTTTTTATAGAATTTATTTAGGTACATAGATACAAAATATTTACGTACGGCACAATGAAGATTGTGCCGTGGGTTGGCCGGTTTGGGCTTTCGTGATTCGCACTTTATCAACATTTTTTTAAAACTAAAGGAAACTTTAAAAACAAAATTCGTGGAGGAGTTTTGGCGGGAACGTGAAGAAATCATGTCGTGTCATTTTATTATTTTCCATTACTTGTGTTAATGAGTGTTAATGTGTAAAAACTGTGAATTTTTACCCGTTAAGTGTTCGTGAACATGCACGAGTGTTGGTGAATGGTATAACGTCGTGAAACGTGAATTTTCGTGTTGTTTCCAAAACTCCATAGAAGGCTCTAGTAAAGTTTTCACCGCTTTACTGGGGCATGACTAGGACTTGACCGTGACTTGCTTTGCTCGACTTTGACTGTGACTATGACTTGTTTGATATTATTTAACAAAAATTGAAAATATATACGTATACTTGACACTGGCAAATGCATAATGCAAGAACGAATGCAAGACGTGCGACGCCGAAATCCTCTCAGGAGGAAAGAGGAAAACAAAAAAAACGTGGAATATCTTTAGAATGTGTTATAGCAATTTTCATGTTACGATTTTTTTATTTTGGTGCAGGACACAGTTCACACCCTAGATTCTGCATTCAGGACTCTCGAAGCGCACCACTCATCAGTCTAAATACACTTATAAGAAATTACTCTGATTGGTTGATTGTTAGGCGCGAGTAGGCGTAACCTTGAGATAGTCAATGAGAAACTCAAACTTTGGTGATTTTTTGTAGGAACAACTAATCTCGTAATGCGGTATCTAGTGTGATCTGTGGTGCAGGAGAAAGAAAAAATTAAGTGACCTCTTGTAGTCAAAACGGCTTGACCGATTTTAAAATATGAGGTGTAGTTATATTGAACCTTGAACGTGTGTTAATTCATGATGATAATTCACAAGCTTACAACTTAGTTGGCGTCATTAGCCATAAAACGTCCACTGCTGAACATAGGCCTCCCCCTTAGAACGCCACACCGACCGACAACGGGCCATTTGCATCCACCGGTTGCCCGCGACTTTCACAATGTCGTCGGTCCACCTAGTGGGAGGCCTACCTACGTCTTCCGGTTCGTAGTCGCCACTCAAGAACCTTTCTGCCCCACCAGTTATCGGTTCCTCGAGTGATGTAACCTGCCCATCGCCACTTCAGCTTGCACACTCTGAAAGCTATATCAGCGACTTTGGTTCTTCGGCGAATATACTTATTCCGGATTTTATCACACAAAGAAACTCCGAGCATAGGCTCTCTCCATTGCCCGCTGTGCGATATTGAGTTTCTCCAAAAAGGCCAGCCAACCGCCGTCACTAGACCGCCGTCTAAAAAGTGAAAACAGAAATCTAATACAGAAATATTATATTTTCTCTCGTTGCCCTGCGGTCCTTGTTTGTCGACTAATCATGTTTTTAGTACTATTGTTATTTCTATCAAATAAAATCCTATATCCGTTATTTTCAGGTAGCCTAATCTACCGGCTGAGGGCCGTTGACCCCGATGGTGATACACTCAAGTTTGGCATTAGAGACCAAATTGGTAGCAATATTTTAAGATTAGAAGCCATTTCATCCAACGAAGCTAATATTTATTTAGTTAAGGAATTAGATAGAGAGGTAAGATGGCTTATCTACTATTTATTAAGACTAAAGACCCTATGTTTTTTTTTATCTAAGCCCCTAGGGCTTTAAACATACGCTAGACCTAACCTAGGTAAACAAGTTAGAAAGGTAGTAGGTATAGCCACCGTACACTTTGACTCAGAGACTGGAAAGAAACTATACTTTTTTTTTATACATTAGTACTATACATTTTTTTATATGTACTTGACCTATATTTTTTTCTAAAAGCCATAACCACTTGTAATTTTATAATAGAGAAACTATGATTTAATGCAGTATTAGTATCTACCTACCGAGCCGTAATGATCTTATTGTAGGAGGTACTCATAATAAATTAATGTGGAACCAAAAATACACAAAAAAAATGCTGTTCTGCAAAAATTTACATAAATGGAACATGATATTATTTCCGGATTGGTCACAAGTAAACCTACAATACAATGCTGAAGCATTCCACTATTCAAGCTTACCCAACAGCGTAGCGAAATTATATTAATGCGAGTGCTAATGTCCATTGAAAGATGCGTTACTCGATTTTAGTACTGATAACAACGATTATTATTTTTAATTGTTATTTGCAAATCCTCTAGAGATGGTGAACATATCATTTTTGGACACATATTTATTATACGTCGTATATTGTAATCTAATAGCGGACATAATCTAATACTATGTTTATTTTCATCGACTTCTTTAGCGGTACAATGTACATGTGTACAATTTTTTGTATGAGATGGTTATTCTTTTCGTGTAGATTTTCTTTGCCCAATAGTTAACATTAAAATACTTTATTATTAAGGGTGGCCAAAAATATCGTTAGACTCATCAAGATAATTATGGAGATAACAAAATTAACAAATATTCAAGTGTAATTATTTTTAGGTCCGTGATGAATATTCTTTTGTGTTAACATTAACTGATGGACATTTGGGAGACGGAAACTACATCACGCAGAGCTTTTTGTTGTTAGTTGAAGATGTTAACGACAATGAACCAATTTTCAAACCCTATCCCTCTGCGATCACGGTGAAAGAAGATGCTTCTCCGGGGATACTTACAACAGTGGAGGCCACTGATCTGGATGAAGGAGCTTACGGACAGGTAGGTATTTCAAATTTAATTATAATAATTGAATCTGTTAAAAAATAATAAGAAATATAAAGTAATACTTATGTAAGTACCTAAGTACTTATTTGGCTGATTTTTACTTATACTTCTGGGGCTAGCTTTGGATAAATCATACAAAACAAAAAATACATTTTACCACAGAATTCTCCATATACCTAATTATGGCATTTGACTTTGAAGGTAACGTAAAAAACATGCGTTCGAAACATAAATCGAGGACAAGACAAGATTTGGTCTGAAATCTTGAGCCTGGCCCAAAGAGATAATGCGTCAAGCATATTATATTACTCTTTGCCTCAAGCCTAAAGGCCCAATAGGTGATTATGAAAATTCAGGTTGAAACAGTCACTGTCATCTGGCTGTTGGTGTTTTTGGCGGAAACGTGAAGAACTCATGTCGCTTCATTGTATTATTTTTTCAAAACTTGTGTTATTCTGAGTGTTCATGTGTAAAAAATGTAATTTTTATTCAATAAGTTTAGTGTTCGTGAACGCGCACGAGTATTGGTGAATAGTATAATGTCGTGAAACGTGACTTTTCTTGCTGTTTCCAAAAATATAGAAACCTTTGGTAATAGTACATGTCATGCCCCAGAAAAGTGGTGTCTCCACCACTATGGGGCATGACTTGGACTGGACCGTGCCTTACTTAGCTTGACTTAGCCTGCTTAGACTATGCCTAAGACTTATTTTTGTTGTGAAATATTAACAAAACTTGATACTGGCCAAATACACAACGTGTGGAGCCAAAATTTAAGAGAAATAAAAACTGGCTATGAGGCGTTTTCCAAAAAAAAAGAAATCCTGGTTATAAAAGTACCCAATAGATGGCGTTAGATGTACCTTGAGGTTTTTCTGTCACTGTCAAGACATGAAAGACAAAAAAATGTACGTGTACCTTTTTTTTTCTCGTGTTTTATGGCTCCACATGTGTATTTAGACAATTTCAAATAATGTAACTATGTATTTGACTTCATTTGAAATATTACAATAGTTGACACTGGCTAAATACACAACGTGTGGAGCCAAAATTTACGATTTAAAAAATAAACATAAAATATTTTGACAAAAATGACAATGACAGGTAAAACGATAGGTCTATTACGCCTTCTAGTAAGAATTTTAGAACTTTTTTTATTTTTTTTTGTAAAACGCCTCATTGTCATGTCTATAGATGTCACAGATTGTGATAGATGTCAATGTCAATGCATGGATAAGTCAAGCGGACCGCGTATTGTTTGCACCATGGATTTAGGTTTGCGCCTGTTCAATGTTTGTAAATAGCAATTGAAATGTTTCCAGGTTTTATACCATTTGCAAGAGCTAGACGGAGATGTAGAAAGCTTTGCGGTACAAACTGTGAATGGCAAAGGCGTAGTACGACTTACAAAAGGATTAGACTACGAGCGTAAATCTCTGTACCAACTTAGGATCCTTGCTGTGGATCGTGCTAACCAAGGACGAGTGAACACTGGTACTGCAGCTATTCTAGTGAAAGTACAGGATGTGGAGGACCAGCCTCCAGAGTTTGTCGTGGCCAGTCCGGTCACTAGGATCAGCGAAGATGCGCCTGTTGGAACGTCTGTTTTGCAAGGTACTCTTAAATGGTTAACACTAGATTCATAGACATAGACATAGATTCACTTAGAATACCTATAAATACACTGTCACTAATTTTTTAATTATTTTAAAGTTATTCTAAGGACCATGTTCGCTTTAATTATATGAATTAGAGCTAGACTGTGCTATGTATAGTTTTTTATTTTTCTATGCATTCAAAACACCGAAAATATAATACTTCATATTTTCACATATTTGCTAAATAAACATAACATAATTTTTAATGTTAACTTTTCTTACAGTACGGGCAATTGATGGAGACCGAGGGATTAATAACCGCATCTCGTACAGCATCATATCAGGCGGAGAGGAGCATTTCGACATAGACAGCAGCTCTGGAGTTATATACACTATCAATCAGCTAGATAGAGAGGATCCCAATAATAGCAACGGAGCTTATATCTTGGAAATATTGGTTAGTGTGAAAAAAACATAAAATAGAATGAAAAAGCTCTTTTGATTATGTTTAGTAATTTATTATATGAGGTTAAAATGGAAAAACAGAGAGAGCTCAATTGAAAAATGCCCTAAAAAACATTATTTAATACATTTTGTATATCTGTGGCACCTATATTGTAAGTACTTAGATAGATTTGCAAAATCTTTCCATCATTTAAGACATTTGAAATAAAATTTGGCTTCGCTGTCGCATTAGGTGAATGTACCTGTAATGATAGTTGTAAGTAATAAATAAATAAATATTTTAGACTTCAAAGAGCTACCAAAAAATTAACTTTTAATGATTGTTGAACACATTTAAAATTATTTACAAAGCCTAAACTATGCAGGTTTATTGTTAACCAACATGTCTCTTATGCTGGTCCCAGGCTTGCAGCTAACATCAGTGCCCGCTTACTTTACGTAATAAGCAACAATAAGTAATAGAAATTTTTATTATAAGCAAGCACTACAAGACTGTAGTGCTTTCTTATAATAAAAATTTCTAAACACGATATACAGTAACATTTTGTTTTTATTATTCTATTCTAACAAAATTACTGCAAATAATATTAAGTCAGTTTTAAAGTCGGAGCACCAATCCGGAACCTATTGGGTAATGCCAGAACAATAATAAAATCAAAATATGTAATTATAAGTAGGTTTCCATACTAAAATATACTGTAACTTTCAAAGGCAACAGAAGAATCCCACACAATATCGCCTATGCCCAGTACCACAACAGAAGTGACCATTATTGTGACAGATGTGAATGATGAGACTCCACGGTTTCGCAGTGAGAGGTATGTTGGAGAGGTGCTGGAGAATGCCCAACAGAGCACACCAATCACTTTCCTTCAGGATGCCATTCCGGAGGTTTTTGATTATGATCAGGTGAATAGAACATACACTTTTCTTTAGGGTTTCTATTTTCCCTAAAACCCGATAAAGATGCTTAATATTATAGATGGTAATGTTTACCAATCAACCTATATTAAAAAATTGTGGCAATGATTTTCAAATGCACGAAAGTGGGGTAAAGATATGTTTTCACCTGTGTTAGCACTGTACTTTGTTATCGTATTTAATGCGTCGATGTTGAATCTATAGTTTCAAAGATTTTTGGGTAGCTATTACCATGCAGTGGTTCTCCATCCAGTCCACAGACTGACAAAACTTACTGACTAGCTCAAAAATTATATTTTTTTTCTATAATGAGTAGCCTCATAATAATATTAATAAAAACAAACAGAGAATAACCCTACGCTGACTGTCTTGTGTCTTTCTCTACGACTGTTTGTCAAGGTAAGTCATAATGGCAGATCCAATCATATAAAGTTTGGGCAAATAAATAGTTATAGAACCACATCATGGGGACAAAACATTTAAGGTAAAATTCTAACATTGTGTGTATTTCTCTATGATAGGTTGTTACCTCTTCAAGTCAAAATGTCTAATCGCATAATATTTAGGAGTGGAAAACAGTCGGCGCTTTTTGTATGAAAATATGCACAAATGGGTGGTATACTGCACTTTTCAATGTATATACTTATATGAAAAAAATTTAAAGTCGCGGAAAAAACTATTATCGCATCTTTTATTTCTGGCTATATTATTCTAATCTGTTGTTTCCAGGGCAAAAATGGAACATTTGAACTTTACCTAACTGGAGATAATGGAGTATTTGATGTCACACCTTTTAAAGGCATTAACGAGGCATCGTTTCTCATAAGAGTGAATGACGCCTCCATATTAGATTATGAAAAAGTAACGGTTATGAATTTCAGTCTAGTCGCCAAAGAAATTGTTGCCAAAGATCCTAAAATGAGGTAAGTCTTCACTTTTACTAAAGCTATAAACATTATAGTATTAAATTTAAACATAAAACATACGGCTTACCCCCTTATTACGGCTGTTCCTGATCGTGATAGTGATCGTACGCGACCGCGCATAGTGCGAGTAAGTTGGTACGAGCGGGATGGCATGCTATCACAATCAGAATCACGAACATTCATAATAAGGGCACTGGAACAATCCATAATCAAAAGAACAAAAGTATTGTTTGAAAATGTTGACATTGGCAAATGTTTTGGTTACATTCTAAGTTATTTTTTTTCAAATTCCAATAACACCTCTTTTTTAGGAATCTTAATTAATGGGTATTATTGTTGCAATCTTTATATCCTATCATGAAAAAAATATTAATTCCAAAAAAACAACAGATAAAGGCTTACATCAGGGGAGTCCTGTGGCACCATTGCTATTTAATCTACACCGTGTATTCTGGAAATTCAGAACTATGTATCATCATTCAATTTCCAGTATAGTCCCAATAACAGTCCACATAAAGGACGAGAACGACAACTTCCCAGAGTTCACAGAGCCTCTGTACACGGTGTCAATACCTGAGAACTGTGGCGTAGGGACCACAGTGGCGTGGGTTCAGGCGTTAGACCAAGACTCTGATAACTATGGCACTAGAGGGATCAGGTACACTAGCCTCAGTGGGAGCATTGCTAACTTGTGAGTATTATAATATTTTCTTAGAATAGGCATGAATGTGTAGATTTTACCTGTGCGCCTATCGAGCTGCCCTTGTTATATTAAAAAGTGTAGACTAAATCTTCAAGTTGCACATTCTTCATCAACTATTAATTTGGAGATTCGTATTTGCAAGTCTTTATTGTGTTACAAAGTAACAAGTATAATTTAATAAAATATATATATATATTATAATTTTTGTATATTATATTAGGATGATTGTATTTTATTGGGACCCAGCTATCTTCTAAAACTGCGACCAGAATCACCGGAGGACGAGCAGCTGCGTCCTCCTGGTAAATGTGAGCGTTCTGCGATCCCCAAGCCTCCTGCCATGCGTGGGAATTATGGCAACACACGCCCCCTTAAGTTGGAGGTCTTTACTCAGCAGAGGACGAGTGATTCTGGCTGTTTAGTAGTAGTAGTTTTGTATATCATTTTTCTATTATGCATAAATAAATAAGTCAAAAACACACACTCTTTGTCTTTTATAGCTCTTTTTTTTTTTTTTTTTTATTAGCTCTGTCAGTTTCGCACTCGTAAATGTGAAAATGGTCTTTAACAAAGGCACTTAGCTATACATTTCTTGCATTGCATTTATGCTCCGCGTTCGCAAAGAGCCGGCTTGCCAATGCAGCCCAACCACATCGTAAACGAAATATCAATTCATATTCCAGGTTAAATCTCAATCCTATATCCGGCGTGATAACAGTGAAACAAGCAGGTGGCGACAACTTTGACCGAGAACTGATATCCACTCACTACCTGACCGTCGAAGCTCGGGATGACCTCGGCAGAGGCAACAGAAACACCGCTCAGCTGATCATAAACATTGAAGACGTAAATGACAACGCACCAATGTTCCTAGCAAATAAATACGAAGTTAGGCTTCTGGAGAATGAAGCTCAGTTCGAGAATCCTCTCGTTTTGGAGGCTCGGGATATTGATTTGAATGGTAAGTTATGTATAAACAACATCTGGCAACACTAAATGTTTTGTCCTTTTCTAATTGGCTGAAAGAAGTATTTTATGAAACTCAGTTTGAGTACTAAGTAATTTTTTTTTTTTTTAATTTGTTTACTAATTCCACAGCCCTTAGAAAACACAAAACTTACAAGCATAACTACCTGCCAATTACGGAATAACATTTTATTACTAGATTACTATCTACAGACGTATTATCTATGTGTATGTTTGTGTAAAGGAAAAGAGTGTAGTATGAGGATGTATAAATGCAGGTATTTAAGTTACACGGGTAATTGTCATGAATAATTGTAATGACTCTTCTAAAAATTTCCTTATTACAGTGAAATATGTATTAAATTTCGTGTTGTAAGTTCTATGTAGACTAATTATAGAGTTCGAATACATCTCTCAGGATGTTTCTTAAATCATCCCTTAGAGCGGTATTAAGGGTTTTTGTAATATCTGTAGCCAATGCCAGCGAAGGAGGCGGGCAAGCTAGTCTATATATATATATGTAAAAGGACAAACCCTTTTCTAGGAATCAACGCACAGACCAAACCGCTTATGATAGAGACGTGAAATTTTAACGCAATACTCTTCAAATGTCCTAGGTTAATATTAAGACAGGATTTTACGAAATTCCACCCCCAAAGGGGTAAAATAGACCCCCAAAGTGCGTATGGAGATATTAAAAAAACATGGTTAGCCAATTAATCTCGCTTTGTGTACTTAACATAAAAAAACAAAAAAGGCATGCCACAGGATTTTTCCAAAACCTACCCCTAAGAAGGTGAAAAGTCGTGTTTAATTTACCGTACCTTTCGCAAGCAAAGCCGTGCGGGCAAGCTAGTCTTAAATAAAAACAAGAACATCAATATTCAATCGTCTAATTTTGTATTTACAGGTACAAAAAACAGTCACATCGAGTACTCGATCGTAGGAGGAGATTACAAGAACAATTTCTCCATAGACCCCAACCTGGGCATTATCTCGCCGATCGGTGGACTCGACTTCGAGCAGATACCCGGAGACAATACCAACATCAGGCCTATACATTTGACTGTAAGTACTGTATAATACTTAGTATTCGCGGGATATTTAACACGATTTTTATTATTTTCAAGTATCCGATATTTTGAAATATCGGGAACACGAAAATAATAAAAATCGAGATAAATATCGGTTAACCGATAATGTAGCCAGCCTTAAGGCTACATTGACTGGTGTGTCGGAATGTCTGCTGTACCAATTGGGCCGGTTTGCTAAATGGTCTAGTGCCCTAAAGTGACTAGTATCACATTGTCCAACTCTCACATGCACATAGTGTTAGACTGTCTTTTAAACTTTCGCACACGGCACTAACTTATAAGTAACTAGCTGCGCGCCGTGGTTTCAGTCGCTATTCTATAGAAACCGAATATTTTTCCCGAATAAAAAGAAGCTCTGATATGTTAATCCAGGGTGTAAGCTACCTCCAAACCAAATTTCATCCAAATCCGTTCAGCAACAGAATTACAGAATTGAACTGGAACAAACACAATTACATACTTACACACAAACTTTCGCATTTATAATATTAGTGTGATAGCAGTTTTATTAGATTTAAGTTTGCATAATTTTTTTATCCCGATGATAAAGCAATCATCTGAGAAGGGTTCTCGATTCAACGCGTATATTTAAATCCTAGCTAAAATATTTAAGGATTTAAACAAGCGCCTAATTTCACTAAAATTTCAGAAAAGTTGAAAAGTATACCTTCTTCGTTTTCGCTTATCTTGTTATCCTACAAGTTACAAATAGTCGAGGACATGCTAAAAACTAACTAGGACAAGCTGAAAACGAATTAAAAAAATGCTGTTCTGAACTGTGACGCTTACCATCACTCGGGTGCCTTGCTCGTCTAATCACTCAGTAACGTTAATAAAACCAACCCAACTGTGTGATGCCAAGCTTCATAAAAATTCTAGAACTACAGAAAATTTAAGCTGCAGAAATGTACGTATTCAATGATTAATACAAGAAATTAAATTTTCGTTTAAAACCATATTTTTACTATTAGTACTCACGGGATATTTACCACGGTTATTATTTTTGTTGAGTTCCCGATATTTCGGCACAGTTGCATGCGCCATGTTCACGGGTTGACTGAAGATGAGGGTGGATGATAAAAAGTTACGAAAACACACAAAGAAACAAAAGTCTAAAACAGACAAAACCACCACGAAAGTCTAAAACAGTGTTTAAGCATATTTTTGTTTGACTATTTTGCAGGTGAGAGCGCGTGATTTCGGCGTACCTCCCCTGTCGTCCACGGTTCCAGTAACGATCTACGTGCAAGACGTGAACGATCACGCGCCCATGTTCCAACAGATGCTCTATAAAAGGTCGATACCCGAGGACATGCCGGGAGGGACCAGCGTGCTTGAAGTAAGGCAGTGGCTCCTGCATTCTTGTTACCATATAACCCAACAAGAGAAACTGTTTTTGACAGCACATAATTCCTTAATTGTGTGCATTACAAAAACTACTAAACGTATTGTATACTTTAAAGAAGCTGGTAGAAGCTTGTACCTGGTGCAAAGGTTAGCCATAGCTATCAACGCGGCAATGCGGCCAGCGTAATGGGCACCTTTGCACCGGGTACAGTTAGGAGTGGATATTTGTAATTTAATTGACTATTTTATTATGGAAAGCTATTTATTGTTATTGATTTTAGGAACATTGTTTTGCATCAATAATATAATAAATGAAACTTTTGAAGAAGTATACATTTAGGACATTTCCTAAAATAGTACATCTGTTTTTTCTTATCGCTTCATAATTTCATGCTATTTATTAGCTATTACCAGCGATAACTTAACGATAATTTTAGCACTGTAGTCATGGTCTTCGGTAGTATAGTGGTCAGTATCCCCGCCTGTCACGCGGGAGACCGGGGTTCGATTCCCCGCCGGAGAGTTATTTTTGCATTTCGGGATTATTTAGTATGACTTTATAAATTCTGTAAATGTATCATCGGTACTTACTCTTTTTCCTGAAAAAATAAATAAACCTTTTTTTGTTGCGTCGTTTTTACTATTTTAAGTTGAATAGGAACGAACGCGCATACATACAAATATAGGTTCACAAGCTTTTTACCCGACTGCCCGAGAAGGAGAGTAATGTTGTTGGGGTGTATGTAAGTATGTTTGTGTGTTCCTATATTAACCTCCTATAGCCTATATGGCTTGTCTGATTTTGACAAGTGAGGTGTCGTTGGATTCCTCTTTACTTCTGGAGTGACACAGGCTACAGTTTGCGGTCGGTTATTTTTTTTAAATTTAATTATATTAGTGTAGACAAGTTAGCTCTAAGCTTAATTCTAAAAAAAAGTATTGTTATGCAGTATCAATCGCGGTTAGGGATTTAAAGTAACTCTATCAGTAAAGATGTTTTTTTTTTGGCTGTACAATAGACAACACAATTAACCACACTGCTCATATCCATAAAATATGTAAGATAATGGCCAGCGGAAATTATACTTTACCAAAACTTAAATCTTTACCACATAAAAATATTCTTATATCCGTAAACCACGCGTACATACATTCTGTTATAAGATAAGCAGCTACAATCTGGGGTAATGCTTTAAATATTACAAAAGTGTTAAGATGTCAAAAGAGAGCGATTAGCATTATCAACGGTTTAAAGAAACGTAGTTCCGCAAAAAACACTTCCAAAATAACGAAATAATGACAGTGATATCTCTCTACATATATAATAGTTTGCTAGAAATACATGAGGCTAATTTACCAAAAAATAAGTATGTATATGCATCAGTGCAATCTACGAAAGAAGGAAAGGCTGTACAAGCCATAGACTGGCAAACATATTAATGTACAATAAATTACTTAATTCCATAACCGAACTAAACCATAGCAAATTTAAACAGATTATTAATCATTTCTTTGAAATTAATCCGTTTTACAAATTAAGTGAATATGTGCCAATGAAATTCACAATTCATGAAATCCTCATTTTTGTGTAATAAACAAACGAAGTAAGCAACATACCTACCTGTCACAATATTATCAAATTGTTTAAAACATTGATTAGTTTGACTAATTTAACTCTAAATAAAGTTTAATTTGTAAAAGTGACTTGCCTATAATATTCAATGTTATTTATGGCCAATAAATATTTATGATTTCTGATTATTGATTAATTAACATTGTTTTTTATGACAGGTAAAAGCCCGCGACGCGGACGGTTCTTCCCCCAACAACCGCGTAGTGTATCGTATACAACGCGGAGCGAGCGACAAGTTTGTCATAGACTCTCGTTCTGGAGTAGTCTCTGTCGCCAACGGCTCTACTCTCGACCCGGACAAGACGAACCCCAAGATCAACCGATACGCTCTGACTGTTGTAAGTAAAGTGATGACATTGACGATGACGTCATATTATGATGATGACGTCATAAATTATAATAGACGTCATATTATGGTAATTTTACGTCATTCGGTCGTGATAGACTTGCTCTGGAGTGGTCTCTGTCGCCAACGGTCTACTGTTCACCCGGACAAGACGAACCCTAAGATCAAATGATATACTGTCAATGTTGTATGATGATGACATATCATATTATGTTGATGTAGTCATTGTTTTGTGATAGGCTTTTGCTCTGGAGTAGTTTCTGTTGCCAATCTGCTCATGACCCAGAGAAACAAAACACCAAGATCAGCCGATATGCTCTCACTGTTGTAAGTACGCTTATGACGTCAATAGTTCGTGATAACAAACTGAAAAAAATACTTTAGTGAAACTATAGCGAAATGGAGACGATTGTATTTTGCTCTTCGGTTTTTAGCACTTTCCCCACAAATCGACCTTAATTAGTTCTTAATGTTGTTCCAAGGTGGCGCTAGATGGTGGTATTGGCGAGCAGCAGCTAAGCGCCGCGGTTCTAGTCAACATTACCATAGTGGACGTTAATAACAAGCCACCGGTGTTAGTGGAACCGGGCGCTATTACCGTCAGGGAAAATACTCAGGTAATTAGAGTCATATCAATAGTATTGTGAAGAGTTGAACATAATTATGTATCCAAACCCGAGCCGAAGTCAAGGGTTTCTCATCGTTTGTAAAACGATATTGCTAGTGTGTCAGACGACATTTTTCTATACATTGAGGAAAATCCACTAAACAAAATTTTATGTTTTAAAAAAAATATTTAGGCTTTTGATCGATGACAGCAGGAGAAAAATACTGATTCATTTTTACATGGCAACACACTTATATTCTACATGCGAAAGTTTTTGTGTATGTATGTAAGTGTGCTTGTTCCCACTTAAGTTCGTAACGGCTGAACGGATTAGGATGAAAATTGGTATGGAGGTAGCTTATACCCTGACTCAACACACATATAATTATTGTCCGTGATAAATGCGGCCCTGTAGGATAGCAGGTAAAACCGCAGAGTTCCGCTATTTAGTTATAAATAAACGGTACATCTCATTCTCGTTATGCACAACTCCTTGCTGGTATACTTTTTTGGTAATTTAAGAAAAATAAAAGCTATAAAAGCAGCCTTATTTTAGAGCTCACTGGGATCTTGTCTCGTACCATCCACAGAAGAGAAAGTGAGAGAAAGTTCAATGGAAGGTTGAAATAATAATGCTGAATAATAAGGCTCTGTAAATATACAAATTGATCTTCCAATACCGTTTAACAGGTGGGCACTCCAGTATATCGCGCCAAAGCTTTCGACCCGGACGATCAACCAGTGTTGCGATACTCGATAGACAAGCCGAGCAGTACCGCTCGTGACGAAGATGGTGTAATCATACCGCTCACAGAGTACGACTATCTCGCTTTGTGGGATCTCAACTCGGTGGATGGATCTTTGAAAGTTGTCAGGTATGTTTTTGGTTTAGTATCAATTTATTTTATTTTATGAGATAGACAAACGTTACCGCTCGTCACGAAGATATAGTAATCATACCGCTCACAGAGTGCGACTAAATCTCGCTTTGGGATCTCAAATCAGAGTTCCTAACCCCCGAATACTGAAACGTTTGTTAACTTTGACAACAGATTAATTCTAATACTGCCTTTGTCTGGCACTAAGCAAATGGCAAAGGCAGGAATAGACGTAATCTGTCGTCAAAGTTAAAAAGCGTTTCAGTATTCGGGGGCAAGTCTTTGAAAGTTGTCATGTTTTTGGGTTATTAACTTTGGGGATTTTCAGTACCTATGAAAATATATAGAAGTGAAGCCATGCCGCTCGGAACGATGACTCTTCGTCAATGTTTCCGATTATAACCGTATGAAAGCTCGTATACATGGTGTACTGACATACAAGAAAACTTTACGTGTCTCGTTTTGAAAATTTTAAGGAATGGTGAAGAGATTTAACATTTAGTAGGGGTTTAGTAGTTCACGCATTGCTGCATGAACTGTTAAAATTCAAAATTCTGAGTGACACTGACCTGTTATGAGTAAGCATGAATCTTATCGTTTGACGAGCGACGAGTTCATCTCGTGACAGAGTTGCGTGAAAAAGCCAGCCATACTGTTAACAAGCCTTACGCTCGGTTCGAGTTTCGAACCGTGAGAACTCGCAATAAGCTTGCTATTTTGTTTTAATAAAACGGGAATACTCTCGTTAAATTGAGTCGGTTATTCCGACTACAGTTTCGATCACATTCGGTGACCTTTATCAAGGAATGCTAAGCGAGAAACGCGCGCGACCTCGTCTTGCCTTGCAAAAACGCAACTATAGTCGGAATAACCGACTCAATTTAACGTGAGTATTCCCGTTTTATTAAAACAAAATGTATCAAAACCACGTCAGTTTTCATAGTAAAAGCTTGCTATTATTGTTTACTGTTCAATAAAAGGCAATCAAACTTGTGTTTGACTAATGACATCTCGCCTGATGTTAAGCGACGCTGCGGTATACGATGACAACTCTTGATTCAAAGAAACAGATTTACTCGCAACTTATTTCCAGGCTAATAGATCGCGAGAAGGTGGAAACCATAAAGCTAGTGCTAATAGTCGAAGACATGGCAGCGATAGACGGGGGCCCTGTTCAAACCGCCACGGCGACACTTACCATCACGATAGAGGATGAAAACGATAACAATCCCGTCTTCCGCAAACCTGTTTATAAGACTTCGATAGCTGAGAACTCGAAGAACGGTGCCAATATTGTGAACGTGGTGGCGGACGACGCTGATAAGAATCGGAGTATGACGTATTTTCTTGAAGGTAAGGCATCAACAAAGGCGAGTTGTAATGCAACCCAATGTGCTGCGCTTGACGGACTCCCCTCCCTCGAAGTTCCCTGGGTGCAGTGCTCCCCAACGCTCTGGTTAGGCAAAGATGGTCCCCTCGTGACCGATGCCCCACTTTTCCGATCACGTGAGGCGGGATGAAGAAACAGGATGGTGGCCTTTGCAATCGGCAAACCCGCCCATTTAGATATCCCCATTATTCACCAGAAAATAATAAAGATATCCATTTGGAGCCAAAGCTTCATAGCGCATGAATATCTCCAGCCGAAGCCGTGCAGAAAAAAGTGCCGCTGGGAGAACGTTCCTCCAGCGGAATGTATTTTTAGTAAATATCTCAAAAATGGCTGGACACAAAAAAATAAAATGATCATAAACATTTACTCGATGTCATGCTTTAAATATCTACTTAACGCAAATCATAAAATTTCAGCTTTCCGCTAGGAGTTCGCACACCATTTAACACATCATCATCATCATGACATCTACTCTTGAACAAAGGCCTCCCCCTTAGACAGCACAGCCTGTCAACCATAAAAACAAATCAGCATATTTTTTAATTTTTTTTTATAACTCAGGAAGAGAAGATCTCCTACAAATGGTGCATATAGAGAAAGCCACGGGCGAGGTGGTGGTCGCGAATAAAATCGACCACGAACAGTACCCCTGGATCAATGTAACAGTCAAAGCGGTCGATAGCGGAATGCCGCCGAGATACTCAAATGTTGATCTCTTCATTCAGGTACACTGATGATTCTTTTCCATGTTTTTAGGGTTCCGCAGCTGAAAAGTAAAAAAGGATCACTTTGTTGTCCGCCTGTCTGTCTGCCAAGACCTTTTTCCTGAGAAACGCGTGAAGATATCAAGTTGAGATCACACTAATATTATAAAATGCTAAATTTTGTGTGTAAGTAAGTGTGTTTGTTCCCGTTTAACTCTGTATCACTTTGTTGTCCGCCTGTCTGTCTGCCAAGACCTTTTTCCTGAGAAACGCGTGAAGATATCAAGTTGAGATCACACTAATATTATAAAATGCTAAATTTTGTGTGTAAGTAAGTGTGTTTGTTCCCGTTTAACTCTGTAACGGCTGAACGGATTTGAATAAAATTTGGTATGGAGGTAGCTTACGCCCTGGATTAACACATAGGCTACTTTTATCCCGATTTTTTTTTCGGCTTCTTTAGAATAGAGGGTGAAACAGCGGGGCGCAGCTAGTAATAAATATATAGGTAATACATAACGACAGCGTTGTTAAAAAAACTCAGTTATAGGAAGGCGCGGGTTGCGGGGTCTGTGCCCAAAGTATTCTCATTGGCTATCTCAATGAACCAATGAGAATTATCTTTATAGGTGTATTTTGACCGATTTGTGACGCGGTTCGATCTTCCTGAATGCGGATTCTAGCGGTGATCGGTGACACAAAGACGGACGACTTACCCAGACCTAGAACAGAAATAAAAATTCTCCATTCATACATCTTGCTGGCTGGAAAACGAACTCGGAACCTTTTGCTTTTACGCCAGACGCGCTATCAACCAAGCCAGGGCCCATATTCTCTATTGCCATAACTAGCTTGTTATACGCGCCATGTTAAGTTAACTCCGCGTTAGTCGCATGAAACGGTATTCTCTAAGTTTCTTAAACGCGCGTTTCTTCACGTCGTGCAACGATTAGGAGCCGCGTTTAAGTTTAGAGCATGTTATGACGTCACGCGTTATTGGCAAGTTATCTCATGTGCGATAGAGAATAAGGGCCCAGGGGCGCTAGTCTCGACTTTTCGCTATGCACTTTGCGACCGAATTCGGTCGCTATGACGCAAAATTCAACGCTATTTTTGCGTTTTTCAGAACAATTAGTGTTCGTTGTCGAATTTTTGCGTCATAGCGACCGAAGTCGGTGTCTATGACGCAAAATTCAACGCTTTGTTTCGAGACTAGCGCCCCTGGCGCGCTAGTCTCGACTTTCGCAACAGCACTTTGCGACCGAATTCGGTCGCTATGACGCAAAAATTCCACAACAAACACGAAATGTTAACGGAAAAAACGCAAACATAGCGTTGAATTTTGAACGCAAAACATAGCGTTGAATTTTTCGTTCAATATGTAGCGTTTTTTCCGTTAACAATTCGTGTTCGTTGTCGAATTTTTGCGTCATAGCGACCGAATTCGGTCGCAAAGTGCTGTAGAGAAAAGTCGAGACTAGCGCCCTCGCTACGGCACTTTGCGACCGAATTCGGTCGCTATGACGCAAAAATTCGACAACGAACTCGAAGTGTTAACGAAAAAACGCAAACAAAGCGTTGAATTTTGCGTTATAGTGACCGCCTTCGGTCGCTATGACGCAAAATTCGACAACGAACACTAATTGTTTTGAAAAAACGCAAAAATAGCTTTGAATTTTGCATCATAGCAACCGAATTCGGTCGCAAAGTGCAGTAGCGAAAAGTCGAGACTAGCGCCCCTGGTGCCGTATTGATTAAGTACGTTTATCGCACAGGTGTTAGACGAGAACGACAACAATCCGATATTCGAGTCGTCCGCGTTCGAGTACCGAGTGCGGGAGGACGAGGAGCCGGGGACCGTGGTGGCGACTGTCGCCGCCACTGACGCCGACTCGGCCGACTACGGGAAGATCACCTACTTGCTCGACCGGACCTCTACACAGGTACAATTTTATTGCTGGAGTTAGGTAAATAATAAATATTGGTGAACGCTTTTACACACAGCGCCATCTAGTCCCAAAGTAAGCAAGCTTGTATTATGGGAACCAGATAACTGATAGAATACATAAATACTTTTTTTTTTTGTATATACATACATAGAATACATAGAAACAACCCAGACAAAGAACAAATATCCATGTTCATCACACAAATGTTTGTCCTTGGTGGGAATCGAACCCACAACCTACAGCTCAGAAGGTGGAAATCCGCCCACTGAGCCATAAGGCTAGTCAATAAATCTCATTATGTATCATCTCTGTAAATCTCATTGTACTATCACACCACGGACACTCCTAACGGTATGTATGCTAAATGCTAGCACCACCTACATACGCAAGGTTACGTCTGAACACACACACATGTGTGTTCAGCGTGCTCCATCGAAGGCTGCATCTTCGTTTCACATCAGACGTGATGGCAGTCAAACGCAAGACGACAAATTAATAAAAAAAAAGGGTGAAAGCCTCACATGCACTTAGGGCTTCATATTTGATTCGCTCGTAGAATATTCGCACGAAAATATGCGACATGACTGACTTTCGAAATTAATCCCGAAACAAAGTCGCAATTTTGTAATAATCATGTCACTCGCTAATACAACGAGTGGTTTCAACCATTCGAATTTGCTTCTATCAACAGGAAATCTTTCATTTCGCAATTGACGGAATCGTCATACGAGCGATTCTAAAATGTAGCCCACAGAAGTCATCCTTCACTCCCGTATCGAATAAGAATAGCTTCCTTTACAGGGCAAGTTCGTGATAGACCCGGACACTGGCGCCCTGTCGGTCGCGTCGTGGTTGGACCGCGAGGCGCGCGCGGCCTACACGCTAGCGGTCGAAGCGTGGGACAACTACCAGTTCGGACGTCGAGCGGGTGACAGCAGAAATGCTTTCAAGCAGATTGTGTGAGTTCCTCTTTAAAATACAAGCACATTATGAATGCGAAAGGGCCTTGAATATTTTAGTTTGACGCCTGGCATACCTAGAGTCCGCCACACAGATCACACCCTAGATTCTGCATTCAGGACGCTCGAAGCGCACCACACATCAGTCTAAATACACTTATAAGAAATTACTCTGATTGGTCGATTGTTAGGCGCGAATAGGCGTTACCTTGTAATAATATAATAGTGTAATAATAATAGTTTTTTGAGGGAGACAACAAATACCTAATATAATTATACAGTGATATAATAATATAAATAATATAATAATAATAATATTGTAAAAATTGTAGCAAGTTGACGAGTCCATAATGGAAGCATTCTTAACTTTTTTATATTATGTAATTGTTAAGAACGCAACTGTATGACAATAAAGAATATTTATTCATTCATTCATTCAATAGCCAATGAGAACGCTTGGTCGCACTCCCCACGACCCGCGCCTTCCTTAAACTTTGGTGACTTTTTGTAGGAACAACAACGTAATGCGGTATCTTGTGTGATCTGTGGTCCGCCGTCTTGTTTTTTTCTTCAAAACAGCTTGATGTTCTCAGCATCCACATAGAAGATGTAAACGACAACCCTCCGATCCTGCACATCCCGGAGGAGTGCACTACCATCACCGAGTTCCACAACCACCGGGAGCCCATCGTGTCCGTCACAGCGACCGACGCGGACGATAACAACACGCCGAATGGACGCGTGCAGTTCCATCTCGTCGGCGGGAAGGGATATGGTACGTGCTTTATACCCGACTACGCGAAGCAACAAGGAGGGTTATGTATGTTCATCTGTCCCTCGTAACTTCTAAACTACTTATCATAATTTGAAAAGTGAGGTAACGTTGGAAGCGTCTTGATTGTCCGCTGGTATTAGGCAATGACGTCACATGGAATTGAATATGGCGCCCATTTAGAGGACGTAAAGTCATGAAATAAAAAAAAGATATTAATAAGATGCCGTGTTGAATGTCAAATGAAAGGTCTTAAATAGAAAATTTCAAAATTGTACAAAATATTGTTAGATACCGGAATCTCGGACTACCGTAACTAACGTACGTTGTTTAAGACCAAGGATGGTAACGTTGGTTACGTTGCAGCAATAATATTACCTACAAAGCTCTCATATTAATTTTCATATCCTATTAACTCAACACGCAAACTTTATTTAAATTTTACCAAATGTCCGCAGTACGGTTGATGGCAAATTCATTCATGTTTCTGTACGTTACGAGCATATTTCACGAGTTTCGGCGTAAAGAAAACATAAACCATACTGGCTTTCCAAGGCTATATACTGCTCTAAGTGAGCTTAACACGGTACAAATTAATGTAGGTCAACTATGAAGCAAATACATTAACTATCTACATTGAATGATCCACGCTAATATTATAAATGCGAAAGTTTATGTGTAAATGTGTTTGTTCCCGTTCAACTCTGTAACGGCTGAACGGATTTGAATGATTTGGTATGGAGGCACCCTGGATTAACACATAGGCTACTTTTTATCCCGGAAAAAATATTCGGTTTCTGAATAGCGCGTGAAAACACGGGGCGCAGCTAGTTTAAAATAAATTATTTTTTGTTTATGCCACAATGTGGCAAACAAAGCAGACGGGCCTGATCGATTCTTAATTTTTAGGTTGGGTAAGGTAGAACCAACTCCACTGTCAGTTTATTGGCCATCTGAAGACGTCTGGGGTACAAGAATCTTTGATTACCAAGGGAAACAGAACTCTTCCAAAGAAGAGACATACAAGAACTAGCTGTTAGAAATACACATATTTTCCCGCAGAACTATTTCGCTTCGAGCAAGTAGGCGGCGACGCGAACACCGGCCGCCTTTTCGCGAAACAATCTCTCAAGGATCGCTTCGGAAACTACAGCTTACTGGTCGAGGCCAGGGACCTCGGAACTCCTCCCAACGTGGCCCGAGGACAGTTGAAAGTGTGCGTCGCTGACTACAACGATCACGCGCCGGTGTTCTTACATCCGAGGCAAAATGACACTATCAAAGTGCCCGAGGTTAGTGAAATAAGGTTCTGTCTCGCAAATACAAACACAAACAAAATTAAAACAAGAGACCTCCGGAACTGCTCCAGATTACCCCGAGGACAGTTGAAACAACTTAGGTGACTAAACGATTTTTTATTACTAAAGCATTTGTTTTAGACTGTTTTCAGGATTTTATATGATATATCGAGTAAAATACATCATATCGTGTAACCAATTAGTACATTGCACAATATCTTTAGGTGTATCGCTTATTTTTTGTAAGGCGGTTATTTGATAGTAAATACCATCTAGCAATTCATTTTTTTCCTAAATCACTCGCCTTATAAGACAGATTTTGATGGGCCTTTCTAAGGACGCTAAAATCGTATCTCGAGTAAAATATGATTTTTAAAACCTATCTTTTAGTAAAATATGATTGTCAAAACCTATCTTTAAGTAAAATATGATTGCTATAGTATGCATTTTTGTTGTAGAATGCGACAATAGGCACGGTGGTGGCGACAGTTCGCGCGATCGACGCCGACATCGGGCCGAACGGCGCTGTCCGGTTCCGACTACGGGACGCACATCATTTCTCCATACACGCGTCCACCGGAGCCTTGCGGACTGCGTACACGCTGGACAGGGACAAACAGACTACCTACAGGGTGAGTGCGTGCCTTACTTACAGGCTTAAGAATAAAGTATACCGCCGACTTGTCCATACAAAAAGGGTAGTCTGATACCCACCCTTAAATGTTATCCGATTTCGATGTTTTTTTATATGTTATCTACACCGATGCTTGTATGTTGTTTTTTTTTAATTTTGCAATATCTTCGTTGTTACAGGCATTTAAAGTGACATTTTTCTTGCGTCTTTTGGCAATTACGGCTTAGTTAGCCGCATCATCGTGGATTTATTGAAAACAATTTTGCGCCAATAAATATGTCTTCTCCAGAAATTACGGCTAAAATGATCACTTAGATAATATTAGCTTAGCTACGAATCTCAATAAGCTGATTTCCATTTTAGTTTTTGGTTTAGTGAGAAGCGTAAACTAGCTTTCACCTTGATTTTTTGGTTGGTGTAATTTCTTGTATTTAGTGGCGCAAAATTAGTTTTGAATTTCAATTGACAAGAAACGAAAGAAAATTTGAAATTGGCGCGCTGAGCGAACATCAGGCTCGATGTGGTCAAAAGCAAACCTATTTAAATTTAAATAAAAAAGTTCTCCATAGACAACAGTATTTGTAACGAAGTCATCTAAAATTTCTTAACATAAATTGCTATGCCGTTTGCGCTGAAACTGTATTTTGGAGCTAACATTGCTTTAGTTTCTTTATTCTTTGTTCGTTTAGAGATCCGTATTTTTTCTGAAAGCGAATCCTTTCTTTCAGTTACGAATCGAAGCGTACGACCTCGGACTACCCACACCTCTAAGCTCATACCTAGATCTAACCATATACGTGCAAAACGTGGACAACTACCGGCCTCGGTTCCCCGACAAGCATTTCTACGCGAACGTTACAGAAAATTCTAGAGAATTTGGCGTTTACTTGCCCAGCGTGGTGGAGAGGGATGAGATCGATAGAGGAGATGAACCGATGTTGCCAGTCTGCTATTATATCGTAAGGGGTAATGATGGAGGGATGTTTGAATTGCAAAGGGATACGCATAGGTAAGTTTCCAGTTTAATAAGTGTTACCTTAATTACCAAAAGACAAAGTTTTTATAACCAACTTCGAAAAATTATACTGGTCCCTTGCTTTAAAAATAAATAAAAATCGAAAGCTCGGATTGCTTGCTTTTGATTTGTTTGTCTGAGTTATTTATTTTATCTTTTATTTTCCTCATAAAGCACTATGTATCACTCGGAAGAAAGTGCGATTCCCAAACACCCTTGTTGGTAATCGATCATGTTTTCTCGTTGAAAAATGTTCTAATATTTCCACATAAAGCTTTGCTCAGGCCAGAGCTTACCTTTTTGCAAAGTTTTGAAAACAAAAGCATTACACAATGAGAATTGAAAAAATAAAATATGCATTTATCAGAATCACATTGCAAATGTTGTACAGCAATTTTCTTGTTAATATTTCATATTTAGAGGAAAAAGGAGAAAAAAAATTTTCGAGTAAAGTTCCTTCGCTAAACAAAATATTAATTTGAAAATTGCTGTAATATCAGAAATAATCATATTTAAATGGTGCGTTATGGGCACTGTGCACCACACAGCCTATGAGTGTTGCGGGCTCTTAAATGATGACGCCACCTTTATACTTTCTGAACTAAACTTATTATTATTTATTTTATTTATTTAAACTGACTGCGTTTCGTTGATAATTTTAGTTCCATCATTTCGCCAACTTTACGGCACCTTGGTGAGTAATTACAAGAACCACAAAAGGAAATACAGTTTCAGGTGTTCCAGCGTAATTACTGGGCATACAGAGATTTATCATCTAATATCTCAGGCTGACGAGCGCAGTGCATTGTCGCGCAGGGTTATGAACTCTAGAAATTCAAAATTCTGGGTGGCACTGAATTGTTATGGACAAGCGTGACGCGTGACACTCACTTAATGTCAAGCATTAGGTGAGCGACTTGCTCGTCTCGTCAACGAGTACATACATTTTTTTTTTTTTTTTAATGTAACGAAGTTGCTACGCTGGAAAATCGAGTCAAAACAAAACAACGCATATTTTCCAAGAACTCGAGAACATCAGAGCTACCGTCTTATCGCCACACTATCTTCCAACGTGCGCGATAGCAATACAATACAATCTCTAGGATCTATACTTTTATCAGCAATTAGTATACAGATAAACGTCTAACGCTTAAGGATAAACGACTTTCATACAAAACTGTCGATGCCTTTTTAGGCGTCCTACTACGATTTTGAACTGGGCATGACTTAACATAGGTCTAATTTGGCCTCTAAGTATCGCAAAGTCGATAATTTAAAATGTTCATGGCTAGGAAATACCATCTTTCAACCCAATAATTACGACAAATTTTACGATTGTAGTGGTGTGTTCTTTACATGCGAATCATGCGATCATGGTGTGCGTGAAATATTGATGTGTGCGTGCGTCTTGCAAAAATCGTGTACACTGGTTGTGCCGCGCGCGCGTCACGCGGTTTACGCGACGTTGCCAGCTTGTCGGTGCGTGTGTGAGCGAGACTAGGTATCCTTGCCTCGCGGCTTAGTCCGCGCGCGGCCTTCGATAATTGCGACGTTGCGAGATTCGGTATCGGTGTGCAGTGCAGTGTTTGATTTGGTTACCTAATCTATCTATACCAATATTATAAAGAGGAAAGATTTGATTGTTTGTTTGTGTGCATTGAATGGGCTCCGAAACTGCTGAACCGATTTGGGAAATTCTTTCACTGTTGGGAAGCTACACTATCCCTATACTATACTATATTTTATTTTAAAAAAAATTGGGATCCTTACTAAAACTCGAATAATGTAACCCAAGATGTAAAAAAAATACCTAAAATATCCTTTACATCGCGTGCGTTGCGACAACTATTGATGATGATAGAATAATCTATCTATACCAATATTATAAAGAGGAAAGATTTGATTCTTTGTTTGTTTGTTTGTTTGCATTGAATGGGCTCCGAAACTGCTGAACGGATTTGAAAAATTGTTTCGCTGTTGGGTTTTCGGCTTTCTTAATATTTTTTTTTTTTGTGACTTGACGCGGGTGGAGGGGTTTTCGTGTGTGTATTATGGTTTTTATTTTTTTGTTGGGTGCCCGTGCGAAGCCGGGGCGGGCTGCTAGTAACCTAATAATAACGTACATAATTATAATAGAATGCAGCAGACATCATCGTTGCGCTATAGACGCCATCAATATTCAAGAGCACGAAACGTGTTCGTGCTCGGCTGAAATATTATCATGGCGAAGGTGTTTCGTAAGTGCCTACCTACCTAATTTATAAATAAAAAATATAATTCGAGACTTCTTGCCCATTTTCATGGCGATGGGGGGATTTCTACCCTTCCAACTGCGATTTTCATTTACGGTCATAGATTTTAAGGATCATCATCATCATCATCATCAGCCTGTTTCCTATCGTACCGAGATTTCTTACCCATTTTTCATAGCAATGGGGGAAATTTCTACCCTTCCAACTGCGATTTTCATTTGCGGTCATAGATTTAAAATTCATCATCATCATGATCAGCACGTTTCCTAACGTATCGAGACTTCTTGCCCATTTTCATGGCGATGGGGGGATTTCTACCCGTCAAACTGCGACGTTCATTATCGGTCATAGATTTTAACCATAATCATCATCATCATTAGCCAAATTGCTACCGTATGGAGGTTTCTTACCCGTTTTCATCATGCTCCTCCTTTTTTTTTAACTTTACAAGTCGACCTAAACGATCCAGCCATACCCAACTGCAGGACCGCCCCGCGGGCCGCTCGCGGCCCGCGCAGCCTCGCGAAATATATATTTTGAGGACTTTGACATAGGTAACCATTTATACATTTTTAGGGTTCCGTAGTACTACAAGGAACCCTTATAAGTTTGTCATGTCCGTCTGTCTGTCTGTCTGTCCGTCTGTCTGTTTGAATCCTTTACAGCCCGCACCAGCTTCGCACGGGTGTTTGACGAGGGAATGAAAATTATAATGCACACGCAGAACCCTTCTATTTGCGTCAAGTTGCAGAAAAGAAGGAAGTGTAAGGAGGGCTGAAAGGCTGCCCAGCAGCGGGGGGATTTTTCGGGTCGATTCAGTGGTTTCGGAGCCTATTCAATGCGGGCAAACGGGCAGTCAAATCTGTCCTCTTTATAATATTTATTTTTGGTGTGACTAACTAATAACCTAAATGAAAAAATTCTGAAAAACTTCCTTCTTAGTGAAATAATAGTTTTTTTGTAAAAGGTGCCTATATAGGTATAGGAACCGATATAGGTAGGTGGTAAGGTGGTAGATAGAGGTATATGAAAATCTTGGATATTTCATGCTGCGCGATTGAAATATGTACATAATACTAATAATACCTACCTACCTACCAACCAACCAACCAACCAACCTACCTACCTACCTACCTACCTATTAGTTAGTTAGTTTTGTGTGTGGTGTTTGTTGTGTTGTTTGATAACTTATTCTGTAAAAAAATAGCACAAAAGGAACAAAAATCTACAAAAACAGTAATTTTCAAATGAGGATTCGATCCGGGGACCTTCGTCTCATTGATACACACTACAAAACGAAGCATAATGAAAATCCGTCCACTCGACCGCTCGGCCAGTCGATCTGATAGGTGGAATGCCGAAAATCGGGTACTCAATTTCGTATTTGCTTGTAACCGTTTTGAATTCGCATGTGATTCGGTCATAGATTTAAAATTCATCATCATCATCATCAGCCTGTTCCATATCGTACCGAGATTTCTTACCCATTACCCACGCCCCGCGGTTTCCCCCGCGGTATAAACTCTGTAACGGCTGAACGGATTTGGATGAGATTTGGTATGGAGGCTACCATACCTAAATTTGGCTACCTCCATACCAAATTGCATTAGAATCCGTGCAGCTGTTACAGATTTGAACGGGAACAAACACACTTACATACTAACATACCTACTTACATACACACAAACTTTCGCATTTTGGTGTGACTAACTAATAACCCCATATCTAAAATTTGTTGGAATTCAGCATTTCTGAGTATGGGGCTCGGTGCGCGCTCCATCAGTGCTGCCAGGAAAAATAATGCAAAATTTCGGGAAAAAAATTCACCTCAATAATGATGATGAATGCATTTTTATGTATGATCTCGTTGCGCGCACGCTCACTGATCCCGGGAAAAATATTGAAAAAATTCTGAAAAACTTCCTTCTTAGTGAAATAATAGATTTTTTGTAAAAGGTGCCTATATAGGTATGGTACCTATATAGGTAGGTGGTAAGGTGGTAGATAGAGGTATATGAAAATCTTGAATATTTCGTGCTGCGCGATCAAAATATGCACATTATACTAATACTAATAATACCTACCTAGCCACCAACCAAGCAACAAACCTACCTACCTACGTACCTACCTATTAGTTAGTTTTGTGTGTTGTGTACACACAAAATAACAAATAACAAACAACAGTACCTACTATGGACTAAATTCATCTAACCCGGGTCTAAAATCCATATTTTTAGTCGCAGAATAATGTCTATCGACGCGGAAAACACAACATTTTTGGGTATTGCATATTTCATTAGGTCATTTCATTAGGTATTAGGTATGTAAAATTCGAAATTAATTTGAAAAAAACCGAAAAAAAGTGGAAAATTTGTTCGGAAGGTACCAGACTCGGTGCCTTTAGAACCCCCGATATGGGGTTATTCCAGGGACCCAGTTATTCAATCGTCAAGCAGTAGTGTGCAAAACATCACTGTGTTCCGGATTGAAGGGCAATGTTTCCAGCGTAATTATTGGGCACAGAGATTTAACATCTAATATCTCAGAGTAATGAGCGCAGTGCATTGCCGCGCATGGTTTTGAACTGTTGAGGTTCAAAATTCTGGGTGGCACTGAACTGTTATGAGCAAGCGTGAAGCTTAACATCAGCTGAGTGACTTGCTCGTCTCGTCACCAAATAACAAAAAAAAAAACTTACATGCTTACACACTTACACACGAACTTTCGCATTTTAAATATTTGTGTGACAATATTAGGTTTATGTAGATATATACTTTTATAAGTTTCGTTACTAATTTTGAATAAGTTTGTTTGTCAAGAAACCCACAGCAAAAATTAAAATAAATAGTATTCTCGAAATTAAATTATAAAAAATAATACTACCTAATTTTAGGGGTTCGAACCCGGAACCCCACGAGCGCTACCTAATCAAACTGATGACTTCGGCCACCGAGACGATATTCAGAGCAACGAAATTTCGTATTTGCTTGTAACCGTTTTGAATTCGCATGTGTGCGTAATGTTCATGCGTGCATACAGGCGTTGAAGATTATTTGAATTTTCAGTCGAGTGCAGCTATTAATGGGCTCTATTATTTTTGAGATGTGTTTATAACAATAGTAAGAGGTCGCAAAGTGAATTAAAACTGGGGCAGATTACCTCAATTGAGTTTTCAACGACAGCGCCATCTCTTGGCGCCTACCTACCTAGCGGACTCAAACGAAGCACCTTAATCAAAACGAAATGCAGCACCAGTATTGCAGTAGCTTACACAAAATGTATGGAGAATCGAACAGCGTAACAGCTTTATCGGGCCCATCGAATACGAAACAATTTTGTTTAAAGTTTTCACCTATGCTAGGGGTGCTACTTTTTAGATTTTTTAAAGTTTCTTAGACAACGCTTCTAATTTTCGAAGTCAAATTACGTAGGTACACATTTTTAGCTGTTTTCTTAGGCAATTACAAGAAATGCGTTAGACAATCAGACCTGTAACTTTAAAGTAATAAAATACTATTTGGCTAAACTAGATAATGTTGTCGAATCTGTTGCGACTATACGTAAATACTTTTAACCTTTTCATACTCCTTTGCATAAATATCTTTCAGATTATCAGCAACGGCGCCGCTAGACCGCGAACAACAATCGCAATATACCCTCACGATTCTTGCCGCAGAAGAATGCTTATCGCCGCCAAAGTATCAAGAAGGCTCGGACGCAGTCTCCACTTTGACAGTTCACGTCAAAGTTGAGGACGTGAATGACAACGCGCCTAGTTTCGTTAGCAAAATATTTACAGGCGGGATCACTACTGAGGCTGATTTTGGTATAGATTTTATGCAAGTTAAGGTAAGATTTATAATGGCCATTAGTGTCCTCATATATTGAGTAAACAGGCACCTTCTTGGTAAGCGTGCTTTATTCTAGACCACATGAATTGAGGTGCAACGTTTTGCTCAGCGTTTTTTCGTCATTTACTCATCGTGGGTTTTTAAGAAATTACAGCTAAAATAATCTAAAAAATTAATAACAAATATTAAAAAAATGGAATTTTGTACGCTGATGGAAACGTTGCACCAAGAATAGAGTGTAACGCCGTCTTGTCCATACAAAAAGCGCACTCTGATACCCACCCCTAAACATTATCCGATTTTTTTATGTTATCTACGGCGTGGAAAACTATGCTTGTATGTTTGTTTTGCAATATCTTTTAGGCACTTAAAGTGACAATTTTTTTGCGTCGAAAATACGACGACGAAAAGTAGTTTTAATAATTAAATACAGAGCCATAGATTATAGTTTATCAAAGCCATTGACACCAAAAACTAAAGATTTTGTTAAGATTTAGGGGGTGATAATAGACTACCCCCGAAACGCTAATTTCATCAAAAAGTTAGGAAAATTCACTAACTCTCTCTCTCGAGAAACAGAGCGACAGCTATACAATTTCAAATATCGAAAGCGCCAAAACCTCGCGGAAGGACTATCCTCCTAACGGTTAACATCACTCAAGGTGTGGTCAAACGCAAACCTATTTAAACTAAAATATTAACGTTCTCGCGGTTCGGACAGTTGTTGTTAGCATACCGCCAAAGTAGAACTATATCAAAATAAACATGTACATTCACGGAAGGGTTAATAATGTGAGTCGTGCACGAAGTTTGTTAAAATGTTAACGATGACGACGTCGCTATCGATTGAAGGTCAAGGCGACTCGTTTATAAAAACGTCAGCCATGAAAACTATTTTAGGACTATTGCTGAATAAATCAATGAAGCTCTACTGGCATTGTTTTAATCCAGTTATAAGGTTTCCCGTTCAATAATCTGCTAATAAACAGGTAGTCAAGCTAATCCCCGGCACGGCCAGAGGCCCTATTTTTAAGTCGCTCGTATGATATTTCGCACAAAAATATTATGCGAAATGATATACTTTCGAACGAAATATCAAACAAGAGTCCCATTTTTGTAATAATCATATGACTCGCTAACGCTACGAGTGGTTTGAACCATTCGTATTTGCTTTTTATATTATCAATAGAAAATCTTTCATCGCATAATATTTTCGTGCGAAATCATTCGAGCGATTCAAAAATAGATCCCCGATAATTAGGCACCTACGCGAACTAATGTAATCAATATTAGGTTATTTTGCCCGACTGCCCAAGGAGGGTAATGTTTATGGGGTATAGGTATGTATGTGAATAAGTATGAATAATAAGTATGTGTGTTCATATAGTAGATTTTGACGAGTGATTTGTTGGATTCCTCGTTACGTTATGAAGTCGCTATAATAATGTATTTGTATTCAATGAATTTCAAATGAAAACTGTGTATTTGACGTTACCAAGTGTTGTGCTAACCCAGGGTCCGAATAAATGAATTGAATTGAATTTCCGGAGAGACAGACGGGTATTTTTTCCCCCTTTTTTTTAAAAATTGAATCTAACTACAACTGCACGGTTCACCCGTGTGGACAGTTTTACATGTTTTTTTTTTGGGATATATATATTATTGATCGAGCGAAGCGACCGTCTCGAGACTCAGTGTACAGGAACAAATCGGCGTTTTTATGTGTGCATATTTGTCCGACGATAACTATTGAGTACCTTTCATCCGATCTTCATGAAATTTAGTAGGCAAGTAGTCATGAGAATAAAGTTTTCAAATTCGAATATGAATAAATCTGAGGTATTGTTAAGAAGCGGGGGTTGCGAGGCCAAGCGTGAGGATTATGGCAATCAACCCACCCCCTGTTCTAAGGGCCGTGGCCTTTGTTCAGCAGTGGACGTGTTCTGGCTGATGATGGTGATGAGGGGTTCATCATCATCGACAGCTTTTTCAGCCCATTGCAGAGCATAAGGCTCTTATCGAATATGAAGTCAGAATTCGGGGCGAACAACTATTTACAAATTACAGATAGATCTCATATCTTATTCAATGTCTTTTATTTTCAGGCTATAGATCCAGATGAGGGAGATAACGCCAAGATAACTTACTACCAAATAGGGGAGGTGAAGCAAACCCTAACGGAAGGTTTGGAGAACCTAGCTGTCTCGCCGTTTCTGGTCAATGTGGATACAGGAGCTATCACTCTTAACTTTGATCCGCAAAAGGGAATGAAGGGCTACTTCGATTTTAAGGTAACTGTGCCGTCCGCTTCCATTTACGACTTGTTGAACTAAAGACTTAATGTCGCATATTGGGCCCACTCAACAAAAGTCCAATTAATCAAATCAAATTACAAGCAAAGTGTTCAAAAATTTAGTCTCAGAAATATTGTGTAACTAACGGGCAAATTCCGTCTGATGAGCATCAGCGACGACATTTTAAATACACTCAGGTATAGTTAGGTAGAGCTCATTTTTCAATGGCTAGCTTGTAGCTTTTGGGGTTGGTGTTGAGTGTGTCAGTGTGCGGTGCGAAGGGTTTTATCTGAAGAGTTGAGTGGAGAAGCTAACACAAATAAGAAATAGGGATTCCAGTTACACAAGTTTACGTAAGCTAATTTTGTACGACCTTCTATGACAAACTTTAACATAATCGATTTGTATTTTGTAGGTAAGCTTAGGTGGTAGTAAGCACGTGATTGTGTTCGGTTACGCGTTTTTACTAAAAATAGATCTACGTTTGGTCACCAATTATCCTTATGGTAAGCGACGGTGGCCGAGGATAGAACGCGTCGATCCAAACGAAATTATTATTCTAGCCTTGAAAATGCCTAGATTATACTAGCCATTCTTGGGCAGTACATTGCTGTAAACATCAAGAATGTGGATACATATCGTTGCGTAAGAATTTTTGGAATTTCCGCGAAGAACGGTAAAGTTCTTTTTCTGTAATTTTGTGGAACATGATCATTAAGATCTTGCACATACTCGCGGAAATGTATCCAGTATAGAACGACATGCTACCTTAGGGTGCGGTGGCGGCGGAGGTGATCGAGGCTTAGCATTTTTACAAGCTTTGAATTAACTTGCAATGTTTGTATGTTCGTGTCAAATCTTGCAACTATTTTTAGACCTTTTTACCTTGTTCAATTGAGTTGAAATTTTACATGCCTGTCAAGTTCCGATAACAATACAATATTATGAGGGCGATCTGATGGTGCAGACGGAACTCCTCAGTAACTAACAGTAGATTGATGGTGTTTGGGCCTATTTTAATCAGGATACAATACACACCATTATCGAATTATAAAAAAGCTTGTCTGGAAAAATATATTTTTTCACAAAAACGTATTTTATATTAGTGTCCATTAGGCGTTAAATACCACGAATTCAAGCAGGCCACTCCATTCTCAAGCAGATCTCATAGCGCGCTTTGCTCGAAGCCTTTACATACTTTGAACTTCGATTTAGAATGGGGCTCCCTTCTTGAATGGTTGCGGGTCAGACTCCAGCAAAGCGGAGACGAGACGAGAAAAGATGTGTTAGAAACAAATAACAGGATTGCGTTATTTACGCATCTCGTCTCCGCTCGGCTTCGGTGGAGACGGTTGAGCAGAGAGGAGAGGAGATGTCTCATACCCGCGTCGCACAACCCACCTAGCGGTATCCTGGTAATACAGCGCCGCACGCAGCTCAGCTCCGCTCTAGCCAGTACACATTTCCGCACAGCTTCGTTGGAGGCACAGCTAGCTATTAAACATCTCGTCTCCGCTGAGCACATCTCCGCTTCGGTGGGTCTGGACCTTAATGTTTGTTTTTGGCAGGTCCTAGCAAACGACACGGGCGGTCTCGCAGACGAAGCCCACGTTTTCATCTACCTCTTACGAGAGGACCAACGAGTCAGATTCGTACTGCGCTCCCATCCATCGGAGATCCGCGACAAAATATACATGTTCCGGGAGCAGCTCGCTATGGTCACGGGTTCCGTAGTCAACGTAGACGACCTTAGAGTGCATGCGAACAAAGACGGCTCAGTGGACAATACGAAAACTGATCTGTACCTGCATTTGGTAAATGGAGACGACCATTCGGTTTTAGAGGTGCAGCAAGTATTGAAGATTGTGGATAAAAATATTGAGCAGTTGGACGACTTGTTTAAGGTTTGTGTATTAGAATTCCATTGACGAGCTATTTAATGTTGAGAGAATCAAGTATATTTACCAATAACCCGAAATAAACAATAGAACTGGCCTATATTAAGGATTAGATAGCCAATCTCAGTGCACTCTTCCTCTCTGCAGTCACGACAGTCCAAAAATTACGTAATTCTTGTCAATCAAAAATATAGTAACGTCATATCGTCGTTGACTAGTCTTGTGGCTCAGTGGGTGGATTTCCGCCTTCTGAGCTGTGGGTTGCGGGTTCGATTCCCACCCGGGACAAACATTTTTGTGTGATTAACATGGATGTTTGTTCTTTGTCTGGGTGTTTCTATGTATTCTATGTATGTATTTACAACAACAAAAAAGTATTTATGTATTCTATCAGTTATCTGGTTCCCGTAGTATAAGCTTGCTTAGTTTGGGGCTAGATGGCGCTGTGTGTAAATAGCGTCCACCAATATTTATTTATATTCGAATGAAATTATTGCGTGGGGATTATGGCAAATAAAGAGGAAGACCTTTCAGAAGCGGATGCCTTCTGGCTGATGGTGACGAATGATCATTTTTCAATGAGCTGTTTTCGACTTTGTGCACCCTTTCCGTGTAACGATGTCCTTACTTATTCCTCCGAATTTCGTAACCAGGAGTTCAACGTGCTCGACACCCAGCCAGCGGAGTATCAGCCTCTGACAGCCGAGTCTCTGTCCAGCAATCAGACGGTGTTCTGGCTGGTGTGGACAACGCTCTTCCTGGGTGTACTCCTGGTGCTCTCCATCATGATGTGCTTGTCGCAGCGCGCGGACTACGTGAGAAGACTCAAGGCGGCCACGGCCACTGCATATTGTAAGTTGTCCAGTTTTAAAAAAAAACCTATATCTCCACATAGAGTGTATTCAGCCCAGTGGCAAGTTTTGTAATTTTTCAAGTGAAGCATAGTACACATTTACACAAGTCGATAAAATAAATATCAGTCATAATCCAAGTCATCAATTTTAGTGGCACTTCTTAGATGTTTATCTAAACAAAAAAAAATTTAGGTAAAAAAAAAGTTGTCTACCGGTAACAGCTCTTAAATGTCTTCGCTGGAGTTTTTGACTTGTTGCCTAATAATTAATAAAAATAAGTTTTTTTTAATATTTTTACCTCATCACTTCATCTCGATTCGTGTTTTGTGAACAAAAAACTGTATGTAAAACGAGTATAGAGTTCATAAGCGACTTTGAAACCGTTTCTACACGCTTCTAAAAGCATCTGACATTAGACCAGTCAAGTCTGCAGGTGATTCCCATTAAGCCTACCTAAAAAGTTCGTTTTTAAAAAGAGGCCCAAAATAATTAAAATTATCCCGAGTAAAGTAAACCTCAGACTACACTAGCATCCCACAATCGGTCACAATCTCCAGCCGGTCATTGCCGTTTTCATTTCACTTATCGGGTAATCGCTTTGTTTACAGCGTCACCGACCCCGGGCGAATCAGACATGACGATCCGCAGTTCCGGCGGCCGAGTACCGAACACAAACAAACACAGTACAAAAGGATCCAACCCGATCTGGCTTCACGCGTACGAGAACGACTGGTACAAAACCGATGACCAACTCAGCCGATCGGAACGCGACTCGCTCGACGAAAACGCTGTCGACCAGGACTTGTCTAACGACAAACCCTACTTCATAACGACCGGTGCCTTCCCCTCCATCGACTCCACCGAGACAGAGCCTCAAACCAACCAAGCGAAGTACGACTTTTACCAGCAACTGGAGCAAATGAAAAACGCAAAAAACATGGAAACGACTGAACTGTAACTTTAGTTTTTATTACTATGTGCCTTTGTAAATTATGTACCTACTATCGTTTTGTAATAAAGAGCAATTTTGAATGGGTTTTTTAAAGAAACAAATGACCAATAAAAGTAAGAACCCGTTTACTGATAGGTACGCAGTAATGCCACGCAGTAGTAGGTACATTAATCTCATTAGGTAGATAAAAATCTATCACAGGCAGCGCATTCCCATGTGATAATAAAACCAATGACCTGTAAAATGGAGAGATGCGGGGAAATGCTATTGCAAATCGGGACTTTTCTATTAGCTACACTACAACACTTCAGAATCAGAATCAGAATTAATTTACATAAAATTATGCGCGTTAGAAGTCTTCATCTTTCCGAATTAGTACATACATCCTAACTAATACTATATATTCTATAACTCGTGTCTCTCTAAGTGTTATCAGGGCTGAACGGATCAAGCTGATTTTTTGCATAGATATAGGAATAGAACATATGCATAGAACGAAGTCGCAGGTAACAGCTAGTTAATTATAAGTAAAAACATGTCGGGTTGCGCCTTATCAGCCATTCGATAACTGTCACTTTTAAACCTCTACTGGAGTGGCCGATGATGCGTGACAAGTCTGCCCCCCTAGATATTATAGATGTTCCTGATCGTTCGCGAGCAAGACCGCGCATAGTGCGAGTTAGTTGGGACGAGCGGGATGGCAAGCTATCACAATCAGAACCACGAACGTTCGTAAGGGTGCTGGTTGTATTGGTAATTTGATTGCCTAGAGTCTAGACCAGGGCTCATATAGTGAAGTCCTTGTTGATGTTATTGATGTTTGTGGGGTTTTAGGCCATTTTTTTGTGGGTATTATTCCATATAACCCGGCTACACCCCGAAGAATTTCGGCATCTTGTGAAGATTTCCCACTCGTAAAAAAAAATAACTTTTCCGTTTTGCTGTACTACAGTAATCTGTACGAAAATGAATCTAAAGAACAGGAGCAAGCATTTTACAAGTGTGCCTACGAGGAATAGTTCGGATACACTATTTGAGATCTTACTGTAAATGACGGATAATTTTAATAATAATGTACACTTACACGCAAAAAGCGTATCGTATCTCGTAGATATGCCGCTCGTGACGCCTTGACCCCGAACTAGAACGCCAGCGCGTCATCAGACATTTTCCAGAACAAGAACCACCCGCCAATAAAGTGCAATGTTCCGGATTCCCAATTCCATTATGTACATGACCTCAACATCGGCAACACATAAAAGCAGGATAATTCCGAGTAGGATAATAAAATAACCGTTATTAGTACTTAGTTTACAAGAAACGGCAGTTTCTTTTTGTGTGTAAAATGATCAGGAAAGGAACACTTGTTAAGAGCACAATCGAGCTATTTAGTAGACAAGAAAGAGGTAAAGTGAGAAATAGACAGAACCGATCAGTAAGTAGCACAATGACAACAGCGCAAAATGACAAAGGGTCTCAAATTGTCAAAGAGTACAACATGTGCAGTGTTAAGTCAACAACACGTATAATTTTTTTTTTTTAATTTATTAACTGCACATTCTTTTTTTTTACTTAAACAAACAATAAAAAGCCTAAAATAAAGTGAAAAATGTCCAATGCTCACAAAGACTAGAACAAAACGTTCATAGCGCAAAATGTCTAAAATTTCAATTATACTGCTTACTGAACTGCCATGACGTTCATTTAAATTCACCGAATACTGCTCCTAAGGTAACAGTAAAGTGTACATTAAAAATGACTAACGGACAAAGATTAAAATAATGCCACCAAAAAAAGGACCATTCGTGACTAATAATACGAATTACGACAGAGTTATTGACGAATCAATGTATTATGCATGAGACTGAACTGGAATTGAATCAATCAATGCTGGCATGAAGACGAATAAGATACGAGCAGCGATTTCAGAAATCGAAAATTCAAGGCAACAAATTCCAAGCCTCCTGATGAGGTTACAAACTGTTTATTTTAATTTACACGGCCTCATGCATTAAATATCAACACCATTCAAATCCTGAAATTCGACACTATTCCGCAAATTCGACACTATTCCGCTAGGAGTACGCACACATCATAAATGAAGACGTAGGACGTAGGTAATTTATCTTGTCTATGGCGACAATACCAATGAGTTTATTTCGCTCGAGATCCTCTTCAAAATAAAAGTGTAATATTGTAGCTTCAGAAATTGTCAAGATCAGGAAGCTCCGAGGCGCGTCATAAATCAAATGTCGGCCAACGACCCACTCCCTGTGCCAAACCAGAGTTTTTTTTACCGTTGCTTATTACTATGTTTACTAGGAAATCGCCTGAATAAAGCTCGATATTTTATTTACATACACAATAATTTATTGTTTCTTACAATTTAGTGAAGCTAAAATAGTACATGTTGTCGATTGATTACAATTTTAAAAGCTTTGAATTTTAATCTCCTTAGTTTTTAAGAGAGTGAACAAATGCTTCTTCCGGCCTGCAGCTGACCTTATGACCTTGACACACTGTTATGCCACTCGTGCCACGACTCTCGCAGGGTAACAATACCGCCAAAGGAAATCGGGATAGGACCAGTGGAAAGGACGCTCGTGGAAATCACAACTCACGTATCCTTACAACCACAATATATATTAGATAAAATTATAATATAAAGATCGCCATATTGAAAAAAATCTAGATTAATCGTAACTTATTACCTTATGAGATACACTGTAATTTATACTGCGATTTTTCACTATTGGAGCGTTTTCCATTTAAATATTGTGGATGAAAGAAAACTGACCGATCAACGACAGTCTGTAGCACGCTACATTTACTAAATTAAAAAAGTTGTTTTTCTAGTAAAAAAAAAATACACTCACTCGACTCTGTGAACGAGCTCATTCTGTAATACAACTTACTTACATTACCCAAAATGTTCTTAACACTTATGAGCTTTTCTTACATTTCATCGACAAATTCTCAAGTGAATCAGACACGTGAACAGCAAGGAACGCTCCATTTCCTAAACATATGGCTATTGTACACCTCCACAATGCAATTTAGATCTAGTTAAAGTACAAATAGTTACAGGAATTACATAAATTCAAATCATGTAAATTTAACTAATATTCATACTTCAACTAAGGAGTGAAAGACATCTACTGACACATCGATATTAAATGAAAGTAATTTTGCACTTAAAGAAAATGTCTTATTAGATAGAACAGAAAGTATATTTGCACATGTGTACCAACTTTACTTAACGATGCATTAAATTCGCGTTTAAATTACCAGAAACGACAGAAATTAGGCAGATCCTAAAGTGACCATGGGTTTTTTTACACATTTCCAGTAATTTGGTATTGATGGGGACGATAAAGGAGTGGGATAACGAGGACAAGGAAGGGAGGACAGGGGGGGGTTGAGGACAGGGCCCGGGCTGTGGCGATGTGTGTATGTTTCGGATGTCACAATTGACTCTCACATGGCATACTTCCTTGTCCACTCGCGAGCTAGCTCATTGTACTTTTCTCTGTCAGTTTTGTAGATCCTAGCAATTTCTGGCACCAACGGGTCGTCTGGGTTTGGATCACATAGCAGTGAGCAGATTGAGAGCAACACTGAAACAGAAAAATACATTATCACAATGTTATTCTTTCTTATCTGTTTGATTAGCATATTTTCACATTTATTTGCATTCAAGTAGAGCATTACTAATGAGAAGAGTCTAAAATACGTAAAATATATATTATGTAGTTTTAGTTATTGTCCTATTTGATACAATCTGAAATTTAAGGTGCATTTGCTGCTTAGGTATCACATTAATCCATTGTTATTGAAGTTGCATTTATATCTTTATGGGAAAAATGGACTACTCAATGACATGCTCATTATTATTTTGTATTTTCCTTATAAGTTAAATTAAAGCTGCACTGCTAAAATTTTATTGACCATTATAAATGTATCTATTTATATTAATAGATGATAACTATGTTTCATTTTCGACTAAGCTCGATTCAGACCAGGAGGTTAGTCATATGTCAAGGGTCTGCATCTTTGTATGCTACAAACATTTTTATAGTAAGAGTTAGCATTTGACCACAGCTCACAATGGACAAAAAAAGTGTTGCACAAAAAAAAATTGTTATCAATACATGAAAAAAAAACCTGACCCTTTGTTTTCTTACCAAATTTTATTTATTTTAATCACAATCAAGTACGACGCAATAATCTGGTAAGAAATAAGTTTCGCTCGCACATCTAAAGTTGGAATGAGTTCAATGGCGAGGATTAAACCAAAAGATGGGGAATGGGGATCCCTCTCATGCAACCTAGCCTGTTCGGGAAGTCCCCATTCGTAAACAAAAACTTTTGACTAAAATTTCCAACATTTTCATGAATTTTTGTACCACAGAACCAGATAAATATATTAGTTTTAAAATTTAAGTTTAGTATTTAATATAAAAACTAAAATAGACAGTCATAATAAACCATAACTGCTTAACAAATCTAAGATTCAGTACTTGTTGAAAAAAAACATGTACCTACCAGAAAAAAATAACTTTTTTTTTGCATTACTAGTGATGGTGTGTCTGCAGTGACCAATACCTAAGTTGGAATATGAACTGGCTCTCAAGCCAGACTTCTAGTAATTAGGACCTGACCATGCCACAGAAATAAAATAATCGAATCAGCTGTTTGTTCAGACCAGCTCAATATAAGACAATAGCTTTGCTTGGAACATTGCTGTCTCGCTCATATATATATTCTAGCATATCACCATCCATGTCAAACATCGAGCATGTCACAGAATACTAGAATGTTGGACATCTTCTGTTTGAAAAGTCATAGGTGCAGTCATACTGAACATGAAAATTGTTCTATAAAAAACCAGAAAATTACCTTTGGATATGGTTAAAGCTGGAGACCACTGTGAACGCAGAATGTCGAGACAAATAGATCCATTACTGTTTATATTGGGATGGTAGATACGCGTTGTGAATGCAACTTTTGGTGGTTTGAATGGATAATCTGTCGGGAAATGTATGGTGAGGAAAAACACGCCTCCTTGATAAGGACTGTCAACCTGAAACAACAATAAAAGTCATATTAATTTGTACACTTGAAAGTGCCATGAAAGTGACATTAGCATGATTATGCCCTCTCTTTTTCTCTTATTGATGTTTTTTTGTCTTATTGATGTTTAGTGCTGAGGCAAGTAAAACCACTACATTGATTAACTTATCTATCATTGTTATTTTTACTATCGGTGTGATATCAGTTTTACACGGAAAAATGGTGATTGCACCCAATTGTAACTGTACCTAACTGACTGAAGCAATAGTGAATTCTGCTAGATGAGACAAATATTAGGAAATTGGCACAATTAATAGCATATGTATTTTCTATACACTGTTATCAAAACATCCTAACAGTTACATTTTATTTGAGATTAAAAAGCAAATATGCAAACTGCTAATACTTACTGGTCCCATAATTGTGGCTTGCCAGTGGAAAACTGTAATGGAAAATTTGTTTTTATAAGCATTGGCAACATTAAAAATATTGCATATAAATGACATTATCACTTTTCTTGCGGAAGTAGATGAGATTGCAAAGGCCTTATCTAGTTTTGTTGTCAACATATGGGTATTTTTACAGCTGTCATGGTTCTAATAAGAATACTCATTTGCTCGTTGAGCCAAATATAACAGGTGGGTTGTTGGCTTGGCTAACACTTGAAGATAACAAGATAAATCCAAAATTATTCACAGAAGTTTTGTACAAATATTCTCTAGAGCACAAGGTCATTGACTTGCGAAATGACATTCATACTAGGTTGAGCACTTTAACAATGAATAGTTTTACTCAAAAAACACTAGCAAAGGACATAATTTCCAGAACATTCAAGGCTTTATACCTACATTTCACAATGTTTTATTGAACTGTTAATGATTGAGTTTCTGTAGAGAATAAAGACATTTGCAATTGAGAAATAAATCTTATTTCTATGACTGAAAAACCAAACTGATACCATCTCTAGACAATCAATACTGGTGATCCCTTCAAATCCATTGTCTGTTTCCATGGTCTAACCTACTTAAAGAGACAATTTCTCAGTATTATTATTATCCAACAACAATGAGTCACAAAAAATAAGTAGGTAGTAGATCAATATGTACTCACGATCTTCACCGTGTGGGCCTGCCGAACATTGTGCTGGTGGATCTCTGCCCAGATCTTGTAATTCCTGAATAGCAAAATACCATGTGTACAAAACAATACAGGAAACATTACAGAGACCACTCAGACATTGTCACATCATCACTACGTAAAAACGAGGGTCGAATGTATTGTCCAAAACAACTGCTTTGGGTCCGCTGACAACACATATTTTGGACATGTGCAGGGAGCACGAGTCTCCATCCATCATATTTTTCACATCACAGATGCCGATGATGACAAGAAAACCTCAAAATTGGCACATAATTCCGACATTTTATGTACGCCGTGTGCACAAATTTGTCACCTAGATTGCCCAGTAGACCATCGTTAGCTGGATAAGCGATCCATTATTCACCTGGGGCTGAATTATTGTCGAAAATGAGTGTAAAACCATTGCCCATTGGAATTATCCAGAAGAATATCCGATTTTATTTATTCACAATGACGAAACATTCACGGATACCATTTTACAACACTCAGCACTAAGTCTTTCCATGCTTTGAAATATGCAATTTTATATCAATATACGTACCCTATTAATTCGTTTTAACGCCATTTGATTATTTTATGATGGAATAAACTGACTTTCAACTAGACAACGAAACTGTAATCCAAGGACCTTTGATTAGAGATTGCAAGATGGCTCCCGACTAAACGCAATAGTACCACCTAGAGTCGTTTTATGTGAAAATAATTATTTAATTTAAAACTAGAACATAACTTTAAATGCTTATTTAAAAACAAATATCAACTTAAAATATCAATTGACGGAAATAAAATTAGAGCACGGGTTCTAAGTAAATTAAACACTTCGAGCAAATGGAGAACGGCAAACAGGAAAATCGACCATTTTTAAAGATCGTTCGGAAACATTGTGACAGTGTTGTCATTTGATTTAGAATACCGAAAATGATAACGAATCAGTTATATGTTCTAGTTATTTATTATAAAACAGTATGGCTTAGTGTTAGGTACAGAATCTTATTAGGTATTATAATTAGAAATGCAAAACTCCAAAAAAAAACCAGAGTAAATAAATGTTTTTCATAGTCATAGAGTATCGGTTCTGTTTATTAAATTTCGAACGAAACAAAAGGATTATTTTAATTTTTGTGCTTACAACACAGATTTTCACCGGAAATGTCGTCAAAACTGAACGTACTCGATGGATAGGCGCTATTTTTGGATTATTTGGATATTCATTACAGAAGTAGGTATGCCAGCTATTTTGGACTACATATTTGCAATTTGAAACTGTCCCAGGTGAAAGAAACTGCGGCACCATCTCCTGGCCTGTCAATATTATTGGCAAGCTACATAGAAAAATACCCTTGGTAATAAACAAAGGCCTAATATTAAATATTATGCTTAATTAAGTATAAGTACTGAAAACATAATTTATATTATTTTTATGTATTGGTATTTTATAGGGCTGAAAAGTAGCTCAAACTTATTAGTGTAGCTACGCCCAAGCCGTGCTACAACAACATCGTAATAAGCTATACGAATACGGATACGGTCATTGTTATTAATTTTGCAAGATTTTTAATTATTTTTAATTTATGCATGGAAATACGTACTACAAACATTTATAAAAGTACTCTTTGCTACAAACTAACGAGAGAAAAAGAAGAAAATAATTCTGTCTCTCTCTCGTTTCTTAGACGATGACGGTCCGCGTCCGCGCGAATCATGTCCGCATTTTCCTCCGTGTCCGCAGGTCTGCAGTAGCGTAGCCAGGGCCGGATTTAGAAGTCTGGAGACCCTGGGCGTGGGGCAACAAAGCAGTGAAGGTCCCTTAATTTTGTTGTTTTTTTCATTCAATTGTTCAACAATATATTTCTTGACAAATTAAACACAAATTATTATCTTTAATCTTTACACTTCGCCCGGGACGGACCAGAAGTACAAAGAGAAAAGTTCCCGTCTAAGAAACTAGTTGATAAAAGCTGTTAGCATCTAGCGTCAAACTTAGTGTGAATATAATGTAAGCTCTTCTATAACAACAAATATAAAAATCGGGCAAGTGTGAGTTGGGCTCGCATGTGTCCCAACCTGAAGGACAGAAAACATAATTATGTGTTTGGTTACTTTGGTCTGGACCCCTTGGAGCTTGAGTCCTTGGAGCTTGAGAGATTTACACTTGGCTGTTTTTTTAAATATTATTACAGGTTTCTTAGCGTGGCTCGGCCCCCTGACTAGGTCATTTGCAACTCGCGATTTAGTGGCAAAGACTGTTTCGTAATAGTGAAACTATTACATAATCAGGGGACCGGTATGAATAACGAGAGTATTTTTGTGTACCAGAGTAGATTTATAAAATTACCTCTACGCTATGCCTATAGACGCATAAACCTAGTTTAATTCAAAAACTGTACCTTAGTAAAAATAGACTAAGCGGTATCTTTTCCTACAATATTTTAATATTTACCAACTCTTTTTCATGTAAGATGCAACGTTTCAAACATCGTGCGAAATTCATATTTTCTTTCGTTTTTTGTCAATTACAGCTTAATTACTCATCGTGGATGTATTGAAACCAATTTTGCGCCAATAAATAAGTTGTTTGAAGATATTACGGGTAAAATGATCATCTAGCTAAATGATGGTTTATTGACCAATGTAATATTGCTTTCAACTTGAATTTTTGGTTAGTGTAATTTTTTGAAACAGTCTATTTATTATCGCTAAATAAATTTTCATGAACCTAGCTGTAATTGACAATAAACGCAAGAAATTTTTGAATTTCGCGCGCTGAGCGGATCGTCGCAACTTATTTTATAAGATAAACAAAATACCCGACTGCAAAATGTATATTCGTGTAGAGGATCCTTGAATCCAACGACACCTCTCAAATCACTCACTCGATTTAGAGGAGGTAATAAAGTAACTAACATACATACATACTTACCCCATATATATTATTTATTCATTTTTATTATTAATTTTTTGGTAAGTCGGATAAAAACTCGTGGGTACATAAGGGTGTCTATACATGGCCTGACCTGACATCGTGTGAAAGGGACACCTAGACTTGAATTTCATGGGAGTAAAAGAAACAAACTATTAAGGTTATAGCTTCTCCCTTTCGCTCCCCCAGAAACTTATATATCGCCATCTCTTTCACACGATGTCAGAGTGCTGTGAAATAAAAAAGTAAAAGGTCTATGGGCCAATAGCATTGCCATGTGAAAAGATAAAAATGTGCAGAAAGTGTAAATGACAGAGAAACTGTATTCTGTGGCCCATGAACCATGAAGCTGTAGGTAGGTACAATCTTCTTGGGTAAACAGCTTCATGCTGTGGCCACAGATAATGTGTCTGTGGCAGTATGTGTTACGCAGTGTTGTTCTCCATACGGCAATTGCCGTATTATACGGCTTTTAGGCACGCTGCGTTTCAAATATACGGCATACGACAGCACTTCTAAAGCCGTAAAATATTTGTATGAAATATACGGCATTCCACTAAAGAGTTATCAAAAACTGCCATTACTATTTTGAAGGTCGATGGCTTGATGGACTATGACGTTAGATGTACCTTGAGGTTTTTCTGTTACTGTCAAGACATGAAAGACAAAAAATGTTCGTGTGCCTTTTTTTCTCATGTTTTTTGGCTCCACATGTGTATTTAGATAATTTCAAGTAATGTAACTATGTATTTGACTTTATTTGAAATATTAAAATAGTTGACACTGGCTAAATACTCAACGTATGGAGCCAAAGTTTACGATTTAAAAAATAAACATAAAATATTTCGACAGAAATGACAATGACAGGTTAAACGATAGGACTATTACGCCATCTAGTCAGTATTTTTTTTTTTTTTTTTTGGAAAACGCCTCATTCAAAATCTATATGGAGACCAGTAATAATTATGATTCTTAGCTTTTTAAGAATCATAATCTTGTATATAAATTAATGAAAAATTAGAACATACGGCAATATTTTTTATTTTGTCCCAAAATACAGCAATTTTGAGATCTAGATACGGCAGCCCCAAAATCGACTTGGAACAACACTGGCGTTACGTCAAAAATAAAAATTGCACAGTTACACAAAATCGTTTGAATGAGAAGGATGTGTTGTTTGGATTTATTTTGTACGATTTATTGAAATATGATAATAATTAATCAGTGATGTAGATGCATAAGAATTGTGGAGACCTACTCTGTTACAAAACCTTTAAAGCTAAATTACTTTTTGATATTATTAGCTCGTGTGCATTCATAATTGTTTTACTTTAGTACTTTCGAAACTTGTGTTTGATTTTCAAAATGACTATAACTATGACCAGAAAAGTGAGTGAATGTCAAGCAGAAACCGTACAGTTTATGAGTATAGAAAAGGTGAGTGCAATTATTATTGGGCTATGTCAAAAATACGTGTCTTGCCTACCTAGCAAGATACCTTAGCCAGTAGGTGTAAGTTTTACTGACTTAGGGACTCTACACTAATTTCTCTTATTGTTAGAGCAATGTTCTTGGCATCTCTATCTTGAGATTTGTTTACAGACCACCGTCTTATTTTTTTTTTTTTTTAATTAAAATTTGTACGCAGCTACTTTAAAATTAAAGTATTGATAATTGACTGAGAGAAGCGAAGATATACAAGTGTACGGGAGCCAATCGGAGCAAAACAGTTGTTTGAATATTTTTTTCAACGATAACTTGAGCACCGTTGATCTGATCTTCATGATATATTGTAGGCAAGTAGTACCTTTCAACACAATTTTTAAGTTTAAATATAAAGCAAAATCAGTCATGGGGTTGCTAGCACCCCAGAGCCAAGCTCTGATATTTTTCATGCAACTTGGATGACACAAGTATTGACAGAAGATAATGCACAAGACACAGCTAGTGGGATGTGAGTGTAGGGCAATTATATTTTACTAGAGATACGATATAAGCGCACTTAAAATGACCCTGTGAATGTGTCCTTTGGGACGGATTTCATTATAGCTATCTTTTTTACTGTCTAACTTTTCGCATCTTCTTTCGCACTCTGGCAGGTAAACAGATTGCAGCGGAGCCGAATTCAGAGCGCAATTTTGAAGATAAAAATCTTTAGTAAAATACCATTGGTGTGGGGCAATACTTAAAAGTATTGAAGATATGATAAATTATTTTTGCCATATTTTCACAGCTTCATTATTAATTTTTACATGACATATTTCTAAGTTTTTCATTTACTATTCAATGCAGTTGTTAGACTCAGGTGTTACTTTGCGGAAGTTAATTTTCAAACTGATCCTTTATTAACCAATCTGTAAAACCTTTCCACAGCAATGACAATGCAGCAGAAAGACTACAGATTGATTATAATACTCAGTTCGATAATTAATTATTCTAGTAGTTCGCGAGAATTTTATAATATAAACTAGCGACCCGCCCCGGCTTCACACTGGTGCAATTCAGACAAATGTTATAAATATAAATTATAAGTATTCTTAATAATTTAATTGAAAACCGCATCAAAATCCATTGCTTGGCTTATCAGCAGTTAGACAGACAGATGCGGAAAGAGACTTTATTTTATACTATGTAGAGCTGTATAATATAAAGAAGATGGACAAAAACATCGCAGACATAAACTGTAGTCAAGTTCGTGTTATAACATTGTTCGATCAAACAATTACGTTGTTTGTTGGCATTCAATTTTGTCTGTTCCATACTAGGTTCAAGATGACTGCCAAACTGACAGTTTCTGTTCCGGCACTACGTTGCTACGACGAGGCAAGAAGCTGGAAGAAGACAACAATAATCTGTCGAAAGAGGACGAGGAATACCTCAACTACCGACAGCTCTTGAAATATGAACAAGCTCCGGAGTATCTTCAGCACAACCCGTTCATCAGAGATGGATATAGAAAACTCTTGCCGACAAGGCTTTGCTGGGAGAGGTAAGTGTTGCAACGCAATTTCGCCTGAGTCACTCCTACATAACCATATTATTGACCGAGTGAGCGAAGCGAATGGTACTCGCGTACAGGTCATATTTTTCTACCAATCTTGACGAAACTTGAGGGGAAGTTTGCTGCGTCTATATATATGTGGCTATACTAGTAGTTCTGCGAACAGTAGACCTCGCGAGCACAAACTTTTTTGCACAATCACAATGCTACAATTTCATAGACTTTTTTTAGTCGATGGCGATTTTTGATTGGTGGGTTATTTCCCACCAAAATAGGGGTGGTTTGCTGCGGCGCCATTTACCGGCCGATTTTGATAATATTTGGTATAAACTTCAGTACTCGATTCTAAACAAGAATTTATCGAACCGAGAAATCACGATCTTATATCTTGACAACCTCTTGATTTTGCTACATTCGACATTCTTGTTAAGTACTGAGTACCGAAAGTTTCTGCCAAGAATTACCAAAATCGGCTGGTAAATGGCGCCGCAGCACACTATCCCTATTTTGGTGGGAAATAACCCACCAATCAAAAATCGCCATCGACTAAAAAAATCTATGAAATTGTAGCATTGTGATTGTGCAAAAAAGTTTGTGCTCGCGAGGTCTACTGTTCGCAGAACTACTAGTATAGCCACATATATATAGACGCATTATGAGACCTCAGCATCATCAGCCGCAAGACGTCCACTGCTGAACATAGGCCTCCCGCTTAGAGCGCCACATTGAACGACAATTTGCCATTTGATCCACCGGTTGCCTGCGACTTTTACAATGTCATCGGTTTGGAGGTCTACTTACGTTGTCTCTTCCTCAGTTCTGCCAAAATTGTACCAAATGTGGAGGAAAACGTGGTTTGTGGGGAGTAAGATTACTGCATACCCATTAAGCATTACCATTGGCTATCTACAGGTGAGCCGCGCCTAAGTAATCGCGCTTAATATTGGGCGGATTAAAATTAGTTAATGGAATTTGTTTCCGATGAGCCAGCCAGACATAGACGATCCAGTTGACGAGTTTATGCTATTTTGCGTTAATTTTAGATATTTAATATTGTTGTGGAATATATAAATTTGGAACTTAGACGTGGTTCCTTTTGGAGAAACTCGTGGAGAGAGCTACGTTCGAAGTTACGTCGGAGTTTCTTTGCGCGATAAAATACAGAACGAGGATATTCGCCGAAGAACCAAACTCACCGACATAGCTTTCAGGGTATGCAAGCTGAAGTGGTAATGGGCAGGGCACATCGCTCGAAGAACTGATAGCCGATGGAGAAGAAAGTTTCTTGAGTGGCGACAACGAACTGGAAGACGCTGCGTAGGTAGGCCTCGCACTAGGTGGACCGAAGACATTTGAAAGTCGCGGGCAACTGGACAGCTGGGCAACGGGAAAGTGGCGCTCTTAGACCTTTGTCCAGCAGTGGTCGTCTTCAGGCTGTTGTCGAATATTGTTGTGAGAGGGATAGGGAGGAGCGCTGTCAATTTTGTTATATGATCTGTTACTGTAATACCCATTATCACACTTGACAACCGCGGATCGCAGACCAACGAGTGAAAGTAAGAGGACATTATAATTCTCTCTCGTTTGATGGCGGTCGGCGCCAATCTGTGTTAACGCTCTTAGGCACTGATCTTTCTGACATATGGTAGTTACTATAAGGAAGTAGCTGCATGTACTAAGGAAGACATTAATAAAGTACTGTAATGATTGCACACAGTGTAAACAGATGGTATCTACAACTGTGGAAATTAGACTGTGACTGTATAATAAATTTTCATGTATTTCTGTGAAATACTGAGGTATTATCTACTTGGTTCCTAACTAACATTATAAATGCGAATGTAACCCTGTCTCTCTGTCTTTCTGTCAGGGTGTATGTCGCGCTATCACGGCTAAACGCTGAACGGATCGACCTGAATTTTTTCATATTAGGAGACGGACGTAGGCTGCTTTTTTTATTCATCCACGCGAACGAAGTCGCGGGTAACAGCTAGTAAGTCTATATAACACGTAGGTACAGTACGCTAAAATGTCGACTGTACACTCGCGTCAAAACTTTCCGAGAATCCGAGAGAGGTGTACTGACGCTTGTTAGGTTTTGGCCACAGACAGTTTACTGCATTACGAGATCGTTGTTGCGACAAACACTCACCAACGTTGGAGATAGAGATGGTTGCGGGGACTGCGACCAAGCGGTCTCATTGGCTATCTCAAAGAGATTCCTACTCGCGCCTAGCAATGAACCAATGGGAGTAAATGTTTATAGGTGTATTTTGACCTATGCGTGGCTTTGATCATCCTGAATGTGGAATCTAGGGGTGATCTGTGGTTTTGGCTAAATTACTTTTGGGCGAGAAAATAATTCAATAAAACAATTTAGTAAACTTATTCATTAAACTTTTAATATAAAATCATCAGCCAGAAGACGTCCACTGCTGAACATAGGCCTCCCCCTTGGAGCGCCACACCGACCGACAATGTGCCACTTGCATTCACACGCGACTTACACAATGTCGTTGGTCCACCTAGTGGAAGGCCTGTCTACTCATTAGTCTGAGTTTCATACTAAACTTTAACACAAATATACTTAGGCTAATTCTCATCGCTGGGCCGGTCCGTGAGGTCCTTATTGCGATGATGTTTAGGTTCACCCGCCGACGCTGCGCTACCGTGAACTTTATCGCTTGGCGATACGATTCGCGGTCGCGTAGCATCGGCAGGCTAAACCTAACAATCATCACAGCAATTAGACGTCATGGTTCGGCCCTGGTGCTCCATTTTTGAATCGTACGAAAATATCATACGCTTTCTAATTCGAATGGTTAAAACCACTCGTTGCGTTAGCGAATGAAATTATTATTTCAATAATGCGATTTTTGTTTGTCATGTCCTTAGAAAGTCAGACATTTCGAATGTTATATTCGTGTGCAATATCATACGAACAATTCAAAAATGGAGCCCCTGTACTGTTGATACTCCCCAAGAGCGAGTCTCGCGGGATCTCGCACCATGCCTCTCGCGCGGTCTCGGCCGGCATAACGTGCGACAACAGTATCATAAAGATAACCTTTTAACGTAATAACCTTTTTTCAGCATATTCTGGTGGACGAACGAAACGATGAACATCTGGACGCACTTATTCGGCTTCTTCCTGTTGTTCTTCCTGACCGTCAACGACTTGGTGATAATAAATATACACGCCACGATGGCTGATAAGATTGTAGCTGGGCTGCTGTTCTCTTGCTTTCTAGTAAGTTCTCTTTTTTTTTTAAATGTAGACATGATAGATAGATAACTCTTTATTGTTCACACCAGAAATAACATACAAAAGACCAAAAAACAACTTAAAACTAGTGTAACAATTGCAAACATGCTAGGTTATTTGGTCGTAGATCGTAAAAGCGCCTAACCTCTGGCCTTATCTCGTAACTATAGTGGCGATGGTCTTCGTTTGCTATCCTGCTCGCTCGCATGGTGCAAGTAAGCTGGCGCGAGTGGAACGGCACGCGATGACCATTGCCACCAGAGTTACGGGATAATGCCCCTGAAACCATAAATAGGAACTGGTTTTCAAGTGAGGATGCCTTACCTGGCTCACCATGCTTAGGCTTCAAGCACTTCATCTTTTCTTTCTTCTCTTTTCTTCTTTTTCTTTTCTGGTTCGATTAAGTTCCCGCTCAAGACCTGGGACATAAATAACATTCAAGACATCGGGATCTAGAAGCCTAAAGGTCCTCCTTTATCTTATGATAGGTAGGGGGATATCGGATGTGCCCCATTCCTAGAATACTCATACAGATAGGCACCGTAGTACTCATTAGAACTCTACCGTAGTAGGCTATGAGTGTTAAGCATTTATTAATTATAAAGAAGAAAAAAACTACGAACATTTAATTAGTTTAAGGTCTGCAACGTATCGTTGGCAATCGTTGGCGCTTTTTGTATAGACAAGAAGGCGCTATAATGCCACGTTTTCCCCTGTTTTCTGTTGACAGACTCCATCCCAAAGCGGAGACGAGACCAGGAGAGAGGAAATGTGTTAGAAACATAAGATAGCGTTATTTACGTATCTCGTCTCCGCTCAGCTTCTATGGAGAAAGTTGAGCAGAGAGGAGAGGAGATGTTTCATATTTGTTTAGCGAGAACAAAACAGAGACGTGAGCTGTGCCTCGCAAGCTGGAGATAGCGCGTGCGTCGAGCGAGCGTGGCACAAACCACCCGCCGCGACTCTCTCTCGCTAGTACAGCGCCGCGCGCAGCTCAGTTTGCTCTAGTCAGTCATATTACCTTTATTTCGACCACACAACACGTTATAGTTTTAAAATAAAAATCTGCATTCTTCGATTCTGCGCCGATACAGTAAAGTTATGTAATTATGAAACCGGATTTTAACTGAGATCGCATGTATTTCGAGACAATACTGTGTGATAAAATGTGTGACAACGTATCTATTTTTAAATCAGAATGCATTAATGCTAGAAAATAGTCCATTAATGTTTTAATAAGTCGAAATTTGGATTCATAGCATGCCTACAAAAAAATGCCTTGAAATTTAATCCGGATCCGGTAGTTCCCACTAGTACGCCCGTTGATCTAATGGGACAACCTTTTTTGTATGGATAAAAAAATAATAGAAAATTTAAAATAATAGGAGACCGAGACGAGTGGCGTACAAGAAAACAGACCTATGTTCAGCAGTGGCCGATTACTGGTTGATAAGATATTTGTAACAGCAATGTCACCAGGTAAAAAGTAACCATATTTGCAAATAAATTGGGCAGGCTGGTATTCAGGCAGCATTCAGACATCTAATCTTCTATAGTTTAGAATCTATACGTTCTCTCATGTGTAAACAAACCAATACCCCAGAATAAATAATAGTACAGAACCAATAGTCTAATACCTACAGCGATGGGCTTCAAGTATCGAAATACATGTTATATATTATATGCTTCCATACCTGACGTCACAGTTACGAAATAAGTAATCTCGGCACCATCCACGCCATTGGCTGACGGACGTCTTGAAAGCAAGCTCGGACGACCTGCTTTTCTCTCGAGTGAAAGTAAAATTAAAGAAAAAATTACTTTATAACTGTGGCGCGAAATTACTCTTTTGTTGTAATAAGGTGAAGGCTGAGGCCTTAGTGATGGCGTTGTGCCTAGAGATTAACGTGAAACTTGGACATTAGTGACTAGCGAACTGTAGCGTTTTCTTTCGAATCCTAATTCAACAAATGGAGTGGACCATTTTCATAAATCAGAGTTAATGGCCATTAAATGGCTAAATATTTGCGGATTGTTAAAACGTTTAAAATTTTCCGACTCGTTAAAAATATCACCCGGTAAGTATAACCACAGCAAAAAGTGTGGCATAAAGGCTCGAGCACATTAGGCCGGGCCGCAGCGGGTCGGGTCGCATCGCAAAAATCCGGATAGATCGCTTTCATACATTTTATATGAACTATCGCACAGTATGCCGGGGCCCAGCGGATCGGATAAATGCGCGCTGAATTTTGGCGAGTGCGATGCGGCCCACCAGCAGTGTGCGTAGGTAGGCAAGCAAAATTGAGCGGACGTCATAATTTTTGTTTGATTTCATCTTCAAATAATAAGCAAATAAAAAAAGGTTTTCGTCAGAACTATCCATGACGTGCAGTCACAACGTCCGGCAGCATACTATATTCAAAATCCGTCAATGAGCTGCGACCCGGCTCGTCACTAATGTGCTAAGCAAGCATTTTGCGATGCGATGCGGTCCGCAACGCCCCGCTCCGTCCCGGCATAATGTGCTCGAACCTTTACTCAACTTTGAGAATAAGTTAAAATTAAAATATTTCGTTGGCACACTAGGTATTGTATGTTCTTTTATTCAAGTACATAACTAGCGCCCACTAACGTTTAAATATACAGAACACCTGTTTCTTTAAATAAGAGTTATTTATTATTTAAGGTCTTTAATAAACCTAGGTGATGCTCGCGATTTCGTACGCGCTGTTCGGACTGCGCTACGGCCTCGCAGGGTCAGGGCTCTGGAACTATTTATGCCCAGAGTGTTATAGGCCAAATTTTGCAATCGGGTGTACTAAGGGGCTTAATGAAAGGGTATGCTAAGCCGAATAGGGCTCATAGTACTCATCATTATGAACAACTTTTACTATGGGACCTATCCTAAAATCGAGTTTTTTTTTTTTTTGTTACTCGTTGACGAGACGAGCAAGTCGCTCACCTGATGTTAAGCGTCACGCTTGCCCATAACAGTTCAGTGCCACCCAGAATTTTGAACTTCAACAGTTCAAAACTATGCGCGGCTATGCACTGCGCTCGTCACCCTGAGATGTTAGGTGTAAAATCTCTGTATGCCCAGTAATTACGCTGGAAACATTGCCCTACAATCCGTAACACAGTAATGCTTGCACACTACTGCTTGGCGGTTGAATAACTGGCAAAGGTGTGGTACTTCCCCAGCCGGACTCTGCAAGCCCTACAATCAAACTAGCACTACAAAAAATCTAAAATCTTTGAAACATCTGCCCGGCCGAGAATTGAACCCTCCTGATCATACGGCAGCCGCTCTACCATTGAACAGGTCGTCAACGTACGTATACTTACTAATTCATGTTGATATCTCGGTTCTAACCGCAATCCGCAAATGAGGCCTTCCAAGATTACATTGAACCAACCTACTATCTTAAAACAGGTTTTCTTGTTTCTGACGTCAAAGGCGACGGCGCGAGGACGGCAACGGTACACTTCTACGCCTCTAAAAAACCTGGGTCTCCCAAAAAAACCTCAGATTTCTGCAATTTCTATATTGATAATTGACCGAGCGAAGCGAAGGTCTCAGATTTTACTGGGACAAATCGGCATTTGTATGTATATTTGTCCAATGATAACTTGCGAACCGTTGATCCGATCTTCATGAAAATTTGTAGGCAAGTAGTTCATTTAAATTAAAACTTTAAGTTCGAATATGAGCTGAATCGGTCCAGGGGTTGTGAAGATATAGGGGTCGCGATGTCTCAGTTCGGCGAGAACTACAAGTTTTCAATAAATTGACCCTGAAAATTAAACACTGGAAGCATTTGGCCCCTATATGTTCCCGGAATTCCTGATTATCAGACAAAGACGTAAAAGTTATTCATATTGATTAAATATTTAAATGGATTTATGTATACAGAAATAGATAAGTCAGTCTTAAAATACAAAGGTTTGTGTCGCCAAAATGAATGATTACTCAATTACTGCTTCGCTAAGTTTTTTTGCCAGTAGATATTTATTACGATTTTATTATTTACTAGCTGAGCCCCGCGGTTTCATCCGAACGACAGAAACGGTTAAATTTTTCGGGATGAAATGTGTCTATGTGATAATCCAGAAAATAAGCTACCTCCATACCAAATTTCATTCTAATTCGTCCAGCCGTTACAGAGTTGAACGGGAACAAACACACTTACATACTTACAAACTTACACACAAACTTTCGTATTTATAATATTAGTGTGATGCCTATTTATCATCATTCCTGACAAAAAAACTTAGCTAATAGTTAGAACTCTATTTATATTTGTGGCAAAAAAACTTAGCGAAGCAGTAATCGTGTATTTTCATTAAATAAAATGTCTTGTATGTACGTATAGTAGACAGCTATTTCTCTATGCTAAACTATCTATCTATCAAAAAAGTGTTTTGTTTTATTAGGTTTTGTAAGACGTCAAACCATATAATGTTACAGCTATGTATACATTACAGAATTGTGCGTCATGCTTGAGCGTCAGAGATAGGTATGCTTTTAGCAGTCTCCAAATAGTTCAAAAGGATATAGCGAATAGTGTTTTTTTTTTGTAATTTGTAATTTATATGTATAGGTCTATCTATACCTACATGTAAAGGAACAAGTCCTTTTTCTAAGAAGCAACGCGCAGACATAACCGCTAAATTAATATAAATAAACCGTGAAATTCGGACCCAATATTTCTCAAATGGTCTCTGCTTCAGCTTTTTAAACATCCCACTGGTGAGATATCGGCCTACCCTCGAAGGGTGATTGCGCCATATCCAACAAGCTGACCCAGTGCGGGTCTACGTAAACAATAAGCGAAATTTCACCTCTAATAGGGTGAAATGGACCGTTATGTCTAAAACTACCAAAATAATACAAGAATTGAGGTTTGAAGACAAAATTTCAGTAATAAGGCTGGTCTCGTACAAAATGTCGAAGTGGAGACGAGGCCTGGGCACGTCAAGTTCTTTTCGCGATGATTGTGCCGACGCTTCGCGATCGCACGGCGATACGATTGCCGCGCGATAAGGTTCACGGTCGCGTAGCGTCGGCGTCTGAACGTAACAATAATAGCAGTCATATTATTAAAAGAAAAACAAAATACATAACTCGAAAATGTTGCCTATCTCACTCCGGACGTAAAGATGATCCAAAGACATCTCATTCGTCTAAATTGATCGAGCAATTTAGGCAATTTAGTTACTATAGGAACACTCAAAATATAATAATATACTTACATACACCCCAAAAACATTACCTTCCGTCTTGTGCAATCGGGTTATAAGACCTCAATGGGCCTGGGCCTTACTATATGCTGACCAGTGAGTAGGAAGTACCTGAAGTGATTTTATAAGATAAAGTTTAATTCCAGATATGCATGGCGCTGTCTGCACTGTACCACACTTTTTCCTGTCGGTCGGAGCACGACTACTACGAGTTCCTGATGTATGATCTCTTCGGCATCGCGCTCTCTCTCCTCGCCATCTACACTTCAGGGGTGTATTACGCGTTCTGGTGTCATTATGTAAGTTTTAGTAAATGGGCTTTACGGACGAGGGTTTTCGTCGAAGAACCAAAGTCGCCGACATACCTTTCAGGGCTTGCAAGATGAAATGGCAATGGGCAGGCCATAACTTGATAAACCGATAACTGACAGGGCAGAAAGGAACACGAACCGGAAGGCACAGCGTAGGAAGGCCTCCCACTAGGTGGACTGACAACATTATGTAAGTCGCGGGCAACCAGAGTAGATGCAAATAGAAAGCTGTCGTCCAGAATGACTCTCTAAGGGGGAGGTCTATGTTCAGCAGTTGGCAAAGACTGGCTGTTGATGATGATGATGATGAACGGGCTACTTCGAGAAAAAGAAAAGATAGCGCTTTACACTTTAGTGTACAGGTGTAAAGAGATGTATTTGGCGCGCGCTAATAAAATCAAATAATTGTTAATTACAACACAACGACGATAGCTTAAATTCAAGCGACGCCAGAAATTATGAGTACCTCATTATTTAAGTACCTAATTAAGTTTTAAAGATATCGAAACAAAAATAATCTTTAGAATATTTCTGATGCTATGAACTTATTAAAGGCCGATATAACTACTTTTGGAAATTCACACTCTATTTAAAAACTTGCGAATCGGCGAGTGAGATAGCTATGCCACGACTAAGTAATAGCGCATGTGGTTTCCGAATCCACAGGAAAAAAAAATACGTGACAAGTTCACGTACAGTATATCATGTATTGATAGACTAGGTCTAGGTGGCCTAGACTACCGTTAATATTTATTAACCGACGACGCTGCGCGACCATACACCTTATTGCGCGACGATACGTTTCGTGGTCGCACAGCGTCGTTAGCTAAACCTAACAATCATAGCAATAAGCTCCTCACGGTACGGGCCCCGGCCGTTATTTATTGCGTTCTATATTTTGTAAATCCGCACCGCTATTGTCACGCCATCTACACATTGCGCGTGTGTTACGCGACCAAGAAAATCGGCCTATGAGCACAAAATAAATAGGCACAGAAGGCCAGCTACATATAACGAGCGATAACAGGCGCACGCACACATAGAAGAGTACATACAACGATCTCAGGTCAAGTTCAAACGAAGGGTGAATAGAGTCCTTACATGTAGGCAACGCATTGACACTGCGGGTTATTGGAGTTGTCCATATGCAAGGGAAACCTCTTATCATTAGGAGGCCCATCGCTTGAAGCAAATTATTTTATGAAAAAAATTGCTCATACTATCGACTGACTTGATCCGAGATCATGTCTCGTGTCTATGCTTGCGTCCGCCTGTTATCTTTCGTTGTATGGAGGTGGCCTTCTGTATATCCATTTATTTTGTGCTATAAGGTATATAGACTATGCTATTATGTAAAAGTTTACGAATTTCGGCGAACTGAGATGAATGGTTAATAGTCGAGCGCAGTCATGTAACATTTACTTGATTTAAGAAATTAATTATCCTTTAGGCAGCAATGCCGGCTTTAGGGATGGGCGAGTTCGGCAACTGTCCAGGGCGCCCAACCTGAAAGGGCGCCGCATTCAGGGGTTAGCGAGATTGGGCCTCATTTCTAGCATGCATCACTAACAATACGGTTGGCAAATTCTTAAACATAAATTATTCAGTTCAATTCTTTAGTTGCTCGTTAATAAGTAACATAAAGCAGCAGGCCTAGCACGGGCGCCGGGATAATATTATGTCGACCCGTTTTGTCTTCGCGTTAACGTGACAAAGCTAGAATATGGATCCGTCTCGTTCTCGCAGGATAAATATGGTGGACAAAATCTTATCCCGGCGCCCGTGCTAGGCCTGCAGGGTGTGCTAGGACTCTTATTTTCTCTCCCTGATTGAAATCAGCTAGGGCTATAATCCAAAAAATATATGTTTGAATTCAAGTTACCTCCAGCCGAAAATAACCCTCACAACCGGTTTCATTATCATTTGGAATATTAAAGTGTTTGATAACAATCACGCAGAGAGCTACCAAGGATTATTTACCCAACTACAAAAAGGAGGGTTACGATTGTACTTACATAAACTATGTATGTTCATTATTCTTTTTATAAATAAACAGCGACCCGCCCCGACTCCGCGCGTGTGTAATTTAGATTTTTTTTATACATAAACCTTCAGTGAAAAAATATCTAACTGATACTGAAAACCGTATAAAAATCCGTACAGTGGCTTAGGGGGAGTTAGCGGATATACGGACGAACCCGCAAAACGATTTTATTTTTTACTATGTTTAGAAGTTTACAAGTTGTTTTCAAAGTTTTCAGGTGTGTTAACGTTATGCTGTTAGAAGTACCTTCTAAAAACCATTACCAAGTTACATTGAGATAAATGCCGAAGAGAACCAAAAGAGAAAGGTGTTATCGGACGACAGGTTTAAACGATATGTACAGCAAAAATAATATGACTACGCTGCTAGCCAGATAACGGATATTGTCGTGCTTTCACTCATCGGTTATAAGTTGCAAGTCCTAACACTGGAATGACACGGCATTGTGATGTATTGAAATGAAATGAAATATTTATTGGTATCAAAGCTACAAGTCGGTCAGGATAAATAAGGTTCAATTAATAGAGGTAAACCCTTATAAAACAATAAATTAATAATAAAGTGAATAAATTAATAGTGAATTAAAATAAATTAAATTTTCATACAATCATATTCGTCTAGGTCATAAAATGGATGGTCTAACAACCAGAGTTTCACTATGGACTTAAATAACTCGGTGGAAGTTGCGCTCAGTATTTCGTCGGGCAATTTATTGTAAATAGAGGGACCTCCCACGTATACGGACATCTTACTGGACCTAGCTAATCTGTGTGTCTTGGTAACAAGTTTGTTTCTGTTTTTGGATCGATGGTGTGCTCCAAACTCCACAAACGCGTGCTGCTTGTTTTCATTAATGCTTGTTGTATTGTACAGTTTCTTTGGAGTACAGATAGTAAATACTATTTATTACGTAAAAGTATCTAGTGATACTATGTCTATGCCAATCATCATCAGCAGGGAGAGGCCCGCTGCTGAACAAAGGCCTCTCCATTTTGGGGGGCTGGTTGCTGCTGATAATGATGAAGAGCTTAGTCATGCTATCACTGGATTCTCGAACATTCCGTGTTTCAGTTTCCGAAACGTTTCAGTGTCAGTTATCTACATGCGAATTATAAAATGCTAGCGTAATAAGCTATATTTTTCCTTCGTAGGCTAAGGCATTTCTCTCCATTTAGCCACAAGTGACGTCATCCTATGGTCATATTAAGGTTGTTCACTTAAAGCCACAGATGAACCAGATACCTCGTCACTCGGGTTTTGGTCCGATCAAAAGTCACCACAGTTTGAGGAAAGCACGGGGTGCGCGGAGCGTGACAAATTATTCCCATTGGCTATCATCAAGGTTACGCCCACCACTGTACCGAGTTAGTACGTTCCGTAGTGATGGGGTAAGCAGTAGGCTGTGGCAGTAGGGCAACATTATTAATCGGTACTTACCTACATAGCGAACTTCCGCTCTGCCATAGTAATCGCACTCACTCGAATCTCAACTCGCTAACATAACATTACTACACAACACCATTAAAGTACTAATTCTTCCTCAGTGTCGTGCACTGAGGAAGAATTAGTATCGAGATCGAGCTGTAAAGTCGAATGTTTTTTTTCGAGGTCCCTGCTTTCTTTGCGCGTTTCAATAGAATGTGTTACTCTAAAATGTGACATTTTCTCGAGATCACGCGTTTTGTTAGGTCCGAAAAATAATGTTAGTTTACCTAGAACCAACTCAGTTACTTCAATTCATCATCTAAAAATCTATTTAGCCGGGAATCGAAATTAACAACTGAATCATACACCTAATAACCTTGAAATACTTACGACGTATACTATAGTCTACTGAAAAAAACGCCATTATTGTTTACCAGAAAAACGCGGGCGAAGCCGCGGGCAGAAGCTAGTGACGGATAAAAACTTCAAACATCCTACGCACCTACGGAACCCTACTAAGCATGGCCCGACATGCTCTTAACAAGTTATTTTCTCTAGTCTCACCACAGTCTCAGGCACATGCTAAATGCTGCCGGTCGATTCTATCGTGATTTCGTTGCTTGTCGAGTTTAGTCCAAGCAGAAGGTCCCGAGTGCACAGTTTAGTTAGTTAGTTAGTTAGAATTCATCAGTGTTCGAATCCCTTTACGGTATGGTGAACATCGAAAATGCAAGTCTGCGTTTTGTTTAATGAGTCACAACACTACTTTATACGTGCGTTCGCCAGAAAGGGACAACTGCATGGGATATCCGCAATGAGGAAAAGGGATAAGTGACGACGTGTCCATTATACGCTGAGCTCAGCTATGTCTTGTAAAACTGAATTATTTTACTTACCGATGAAAAGTTATTCCATCTTTTTTGTAGTTTGAGTGCGCGGATGACTTTCCACACAATTTCACTGCACAGATAGTCATTTTTGTTTACTGTTGGTTGTCAGGAAAATAAAACAACCGTTTTATTTTGTAAGCCGCACGCACGCACGCACAGCTCTGGCACTTGGTCGGAACTGAGGTTCAATGTTTGGGGCGGCGTCTTATATAAGTCTTATAAAACTTATGTGTTGCGCGCTAGGCTCGTTCTAGACTAGGTATCTAGTTCTATTCATCTGTGCTTAAAGCCAATTAAAATTCAAATGATTTATCTTCATTTACTGAGACAATAGAAAAGCATTAATGTATTGTAAATAGGCGGTGTTGTCTAGAAAATTGTAGTCATCTACACCACAGTAATGAATGCCTTCGAGGCACAGACATAGGTCATCTTTTGTTACTTGAATATTCCATAAAATTTAAATGACTGCGAAATCTATTAAAGGTTCACGGTAAACATAGCATCATCATCAACAGCCCCAAGACGACCACTGCTGAACAAAGGTCTTCCTATTAGAGCGCCACACTGAAAGAAAATTTGCAATTTGCATCCACCGGTTGCCAGGGGGAGGCCTACCTAAACTGCGTCTTCCAGTTCGTGGTCGCCACTCAAGAACTTTTCTTCCCCCGTCTGTTATCGGTTCTTCGAGCGTGGCGTGTCCATTGCCACTTCAGCTTGTTGAAAGCTACATTGCTGACTGTGGTTCTTCGGCCCTAAATAATATTCATACATAGTCATTAACATAATATAGTCCCTTTAAAAGTTTCGGTTGCTTACTTACAGGTTTTTGCACGACTTATCATTTAATGACATGTCATCATCATTATTACCAGTCCTCATCAGTCCACTGCTAGGCATAGGCCTGCACAGCCCAAAAGCCAAAAGCACGAGTTATCTTGTCCTGTTTCACTATTAACTATTTACCGTACTCCATATGCAGGGCAGCAGGAGCATCATCAAAAACACATCAATCTAACAACTTCGAACAGATACATACTGTTTAATCGCTCGATAATCCTTGACACAACCCACAGATGAATAGAACACACAACCCCAAGAACTGTTATGGGAATGTGGCAACTGGCAACGTGTGTGTCGCTTGGCTTTGCACCTAAGTGTCGCAATGTTTATTATGCAGTTTGTTATCTCACTATACGGAATCTTGCAACGCTAAATGTAGACATATCCTAAGTTAACTGAAGATTGTTAGATCGTGGATCGTATTTTTATTTATTAGCTATAGATCTAAGTCTAGCCACCAACTCGCCTAATAGTAAGCGATGGTGTGGCCGAGGATGGATGTCGATTAGGCAAAAATGATTCATTCTAGCAGTGAAAATGCCTAGGTTGTAGTTTTCGGCGAGATGTTTTGTCTGATCCGCATACTGGGTTTTTGAATACGGTTTTGCCATCTCCAGCCACCAACTCCCCAAAAAAATACCGACCATCTGAGAGCAAGTCAAGGGCACTAACGTACCCATAAAGACACCTTTTAAGAACCACAGAACATCATCTTTCACAATGGTGTTTGGCAACATGCGTGGCGGTCAAGAACATGGTCAGTTTACAAACACTTATGGTTCACTGCATTGTGGCTAAGGGCTATTTCATTCAATCGATAGGCAAGTATGCGCGTCGCATCCACTGTTTTGCAACAGCTGCGACGACAATGACCTCGAATCACTTACACTATTCATTATGTACATTACGTGCTTTAATTCAATTATAATAAGTTATCAATTATTGAATCTTGTAACTAAATTCATTGTTCTTCTACACAATGTATTATATGATATTATATAATGTTCGTACTCTGTTAAGGTAAACAAAAGTCTGCCAAACTTAAAAAGACCCGAATCTGACTAATTTTTACTCGACTGCTCTCGAAGCTCTGTTTGTGGGGTGTATGTGAGTATGTAACTGTATAAGTATGTATGTGTGCTATATTTGTGTTATATTGTGTATATTACCTACTTTAGCCTAAACGGCTTGACGAGTGAGGTGTCGTTTGATTCCTCTTTATGTCCGGAGTGCCATAGGCTAAATCTTGCAGCCGAGATTTTTTTAAATTAATGGTACAAGTTTACTTCGTATTGGTAGGCCTCGGTTCCGAGCCCCAGGGACCCTATTCCTGAGCGCTCGAGATTATCTCGGTCACTCTCACTCCCATTAAATTCTAAATTAGAGAGACAGTGACCGATATAATCTCGAGCGCACAGGAATAGGGTCCCAGAACTAAAGTACCGCGTAAGGAATTCGCGAGCATCCGCTATTACGTTTACATAAATCATGATTATATTCACATTAGTTAATTTGGTAACTATAGGTACAATATTCTGTTTAAGTGTTGATTATTATTTTTTCTTCGAATTATACTGTTGCACACCGCATACAAAATGTTCTACAATGTAATAGTATCTAATTACATTTTTTACTCGAAATTACGGTTAATTATTACCCGCCTGTTCAAGAAAGTAGTGTATATTGTATGTTTCTATGAGACCTGCTATAGCTATAGGGCTTCAACGATTTTAAAATGTGAGGTGCCGCAAGATTCGTCTCAAATTAGACAACATTTAATGGTGATATTACTAATACATGGCTTGCAAAAAAAAGCGTTTGAGCGCAAACAGTTCACGAAGCCTTTATGTGATCCTCTGATTGCAACAGCGAATAGGCATTATTTCGCTGGATTGCAATGACATTTTTTTACTCGAGATAAATGGTTACATAATCTGTCTTTTATTACTGATGATTTCATTATAGCTATCTCTTTTACTCTCTTACTTTTGGCATCTACTTTCGCACTCTGGTGAAACTTGGTTGATAAGCTACGATGTAAAAAGACTGCAGCGGAGCCGAATTTAAAGCCCCATTTTGAAGGTCAAACCTAACATTGCTCTAATTGTCTAACATAAAAAAATTCTTTCCTCTTTCAGGAGCTCCGATTATTCTACATGACATCAGTGACTCTAATCTTCGTAGCGGCGATGGTCCTCCAGATACCGCGGTTAGGTGTTCCTTACCCAGTAAAGATGTGCGTCTTCATCGGTTGGGCGGCGTATGGGGTGCTGCCGACGCTGCACTGGACCTACGCTATGGGAGGCTTTGATAACCCAATGGTGCAGGTTTGTGTCATGATTTCCAGATTTTGTCGCAAGTCTTTTCCATATAATTGGCAGATATTTTTTTTTTTTTTTTTTTTCTCTATAATAAGAAATAATTTATTGTTTAACTGTGTACATAATAGATTGTAGGGTACATATTCCAAAGTTTCAACAGCCTGCCCTTTACGAGAGTACCATATTTTTTAGTAGAATATCTAATCTATCTAATAAAATATCCTTATTTTAAAGATTACTTATACTTATTAGTGTCAAAGTGTTTTAATATTTGCATCTTTAAAGTCAAGGCAAGTATGTCACGGCAAAAAATGTGTTTTTAGATACCGATTTGAACCTGCAAAATCAGTATCTAAAAGCGCCTGCTTCTTTTCGAACGGGATGAAATTGTAGAGTGATTCGGCCCCTGGTGCTCGGTGGTATTGAGCCTGTCGCTGCGCTCAGGATTCTACTTTAAAATCCTTCGATCCGCACTGGGTTTCAATCCCAGACTCGTGTATGTCCTAAAACTGGCACCAGAACCCCCAGAGTCAAGGCAGTAGCGCCCTCTTAGTGAACGGTGAGCATTCTGCGATCTCCAAGACACCCACAAACAGCGTTATAAAACTCAATAGGTACAAATAGCTTAGAAATAGTCTAGCCAATTTTAAACCACTTGCGACCGTTTGATCTAACTACAGACATCCTCGCATACTTTGCCACTCACTGACTACGCTCGCATAGGCCACAGTAAATGAAACATCCTATTTCACCTCCATAGGGTTGATTTTGGAAAAAATCCTGAGATACGCCTTTTTTATATTTTATACTTAGTACACAAACCGAGTGTCATTGGTTTAGCTTAGAATTAAAAAAAATATATATCCATGTAATGTGTATATCCATTGGGGGTCCGTTTTACCTCCTTAGAGGTGGAATTACGCAAAATCCGTTCTTATTGTTTAACTCAATACTCAATCATTTATTGCGACAGTTATTCAACCGCCAAGCAGTAGTGTGCAAGCATTACTGTATTCCGGATTGAAGGGCAATGTTTCCAGCGTAATTACTGGGCATACAGAGATTTAACATCTAACATCTCAGGGTGACGAGCGCAGCGCATTGCCGCGCATACTTTGAACTGTTGAAGTTCAAAATTCTGGGTGGCACTGATGTGTTATGGGCAAGCGTGACGCTTAACATCAGGAGAGCGACTTGCTCGTCTCGTCACCGAGTAACATAAATAAAAAACATATTTGAATACATGCAGGTCTTAAATAACATGTTTTGGGATTAGTGATACATATGACCCTATTAGGGTATGGCAACAGTTGGTGCGGAGCAGTCCATTTGTAGATCGTCAAAATTATCTTTAAAAAATTCTTCAAGAGTGTAATAACATTTGGATTCGAGGATGCACTTTGGATTTTTAATAAAACAATCGTCATTTTCAAAATCTTTCAGTTTGTTCGGCAATTTATTAAATATCTTTACAGCCATTTGTTAGGTCCAGAGCTGTGCATTTCTAGATTTAATAAGTTTTACCTTGAGACCTAGACCGTTTAAGGAGTATTATTTCATATGGAGGAGTTCATATTTGACGTCTCTATTATGACCGGTTTGGTCTGTGCGTAGATTCCTAGAAAAGGGCTTATTATTTTGTATAATAATTATATATACAGATAACTGTGTTTATCTATGATTAGCTGCGCCCGTGGTTCCATCCGCTTAGATATAAATAAACCCTGAAGGAAAGCGACGATGTGGCCGAAGATGTAGCACGCTTGCCTAGGAAGTACCTATTCACTCTTTTCTTTCACGTTTATCACACATAGCGCCACCTAGCCCCAAACTAAGCAAGCTTGTACCATGGGATCCAGATAACTGACAGAATACTTTTTTTTTTAATACATACATACATATAAACAACAGACAAAGAACAAACATCCATGTTCATCACACAAATGTTTGTCCTGGGTGGGAACCCACAACATACAGCTCAGACGGCGGAAATCCTCATACAGAGCCACAAGGCAAGTCAAAGAAAATCTCTCAGGGACCGTATCTTTTTAAAATAAATTGATGTTCTAATCATTTTTATTTCATCCTAGGCAGAGAGCACTATATTGAACTATGACGTCACGGCCCATGTGCGCATTGTGCGCGCTATTAATTCTATACTAATATTGCTTTGCAAGAAAGAGACAGAGAATCCCCTCTCCAGCCCCACCAAAAAAATTAAACGCTTAAAATTTAATCTTAGAACTTTATTAGTCGATTAAATTATTATTTTCAGTGTACTTTTCATTATATTTAATTTTCTAGCTAAGCTTGTTATTACTTTATTTTTTATTTTTTATTTTCACCTATTATGAATACCACTGTTTCTTAAAAAACGTGTATATTTTTATTGCAATCGTACATAAACCCATGCAAGAGCAATGTATAAAAAATTACGTCCGTCAACATAAATTATCTTTATTAATTTATAATCAAGACCTTAATGTCACAAGAACAGATTAAAATCGATAAGATATGCAAATAATTAATTGGGTTTATCGTAATTTAAGGCGTAAAACCCAGCAGGTCCCGAAATCATATGCAAAACAGTTGTTTTGCATATGATTTCTTGTGATATTTTCCGATTTTCCAGTATTTTTCCGGTTTAAAATGCATGCTATTTCTTCCTGAAGTGTGTCTTCATTTTTTTCTAGATGATTTCAATCTTTTTTTTTATATAATTACTAATTTGGCTTCACTCGCCCAAAGTACAGTAAATGAAACACCCCATTTCGCCTCATTTTAGCGGTTGATTTTCGAAAAATCTGAAATATGCCTTTCTGTTTTCTTATGCTACATAAACCGACCTTCATTAGTTTAGTATGAAAAAATATTTTATTTCCATACAAACTTTGGGGGTCCATTCTACCCCTTTAGGGGTGGAATTTCTCACAATCCGTTCTTATCGTCCACCTAGGCCGTTTGAGGAATATTGGGTTTTAATTTCACGTCTCTAATAAGCGGTTTGGTCTTTGCGGTGATTCCTACATTTTTCGATTCATATATTCGTATTATTAAGTCGTACTTATATTGCTAAGATAATAAAGCCACTTAATCATTGACATTTGTACTGTAGGTTGTTCTAAATCGCGCCCTAAAGCGAAGTTTTTTCCTCAAGACGAACATTAATTTTTATACTTCGAAGCTTTATTGGTCCTGATACGACTGCGGCCATATTCCTCTGAATTATAATATTAGTTAGGATATTTTCGGAGCGGGTGGAGTTTTTAAGAGCTGTCAATCGGTTTTTACAGTCTGTGTTGTATTGTATGGTAATGGTAATTGTTTGATGACCCCAAAGTTTACGATAAAATAATGCCAGGATATGACGTTATCACTTCTCGAATAATTCAATGTTAATTTTCGTTTGTTTCAGATGTTCTTCCCTAGAGTCATAGGGATGTACGTCATCAGTGGCACGGCTTTCATAATTTACGCCTTCAAGGTAAGAATATCTTAGAGAACATGTCTTAGCTAGCCAATACTAAATTTAAAAAAAAATGTTTGACATTCCCGGCAAAAGCGATCACATTCACTCAACATAATATATAATACTAGCTTTTACACGCGAAGTCGTTCGCGAGGAACAACAAAAAAAAATATTCAAAAATTCAGCTATTCCGTTCAGCCGTTTGACTGTGATAACGCGATAAAGACAAAGAGACAGACAAAGAGACAGAGCTACTTTTTTTTGAACTTATAATATTAGTTAGGATGGAGGGAGATAGATACTCACTGAGTTAAAATAAAAAGAAAACACAGTGAGTTGTCTTACCATTGCTTATTCATGATAATTCAAGTCGTTTTTTTTTTTTTTGCTTTGAGGAGGTAAAAGCTACGTAATGTTTTTTTCCCTTTTTTGTCAATATAGAAAACATTAACACAAAAATTGCTCTAAAACACTGTTTTTTTTTTCTCTTTCCTCCTGAGAGGATTTTGGCGTCGTACGTCTTATGCATTTGTCAGTGTCAAGTATTTATATAATTTCAAGGTTTGTTAAATAATATCAAACAAGTCATAGTCAAAGGCAAAGTCAAATCACAGTCAAAGGCGAGCAAAGCAAGTCACGGTCAAGTCCAAGTCAAGCCCCAGTAAAGTGGTGAAAACTTTACTAGAGCCTTCTATGGAGTTTTGGAAACAATACGAAAATTCACGTTTCACGACATTATACCATTCACCAACACTCGTGCATGTTCACGAACACTTAACGGGTAATTCACCGTTTTTACACATTAAGTTTTTTAGTCTAAACATAACTGACAGGTTGTTTATTTTTTTGAGCGTATTTCGAGAGAAAGATAGCGTTAGCACTTTCATACTTGAAAAAACATTTTTCATTACCATCCGCAGTATTTTATGTCTAATTTGAATGCTAATGCTAATTGTATACAATTTAATTTCCAGGTACCAGAACGCTGGTTCCCTGGCAAGGTGGACTACATAGGACACTCGCACCAATGGTGGCACGTTTTAGTGCTTGGAGCGCTTTATTACTGGCATAACTCTGGCATGATGTATGTCCAGTATAGGATGAACCACGGCTGCGCTAACACCATGAGAATATTCTAATGAAGCTCATAGGTCTAGGTTAAATGGCTCTTTCTATAATGCTTGGAGTGCTTCGCTACTGGCACAACTCCGGCATGATGTACGTCAAATATAGGATGAACCACGGTTGCACTAACACCGTGAGGATAGGAATCTCATAGGTCTAGGTTAAATGTTAATTTGTGCGTGTTCAAGTTGGCGCGTGTCTGTTACCCGCCCTCCCATACCCTGCCCATATGACAATGTAGGTACCGCGGCGCGAGCCTCTCGCGGAATAAACCGTTTAATTAAGGTTTCAATAACACTCTTTTACCGTTTACGCTCCGAAGGAAATAAACGAAGGAAACCGATTTTTACGGTTAATTTCAAACCGGTTCCAAGCCTTGGTTCTGATAATTAGAGCGCTTTTTTACTGGCACAACTCTGGCATGCTCTACGTCCAGCTGAAATTGAACAACGGGTGCGCTAACACTATGACGACATTCTTGAACCCACAGGTCTAGATTGAATAGTCAGTGTTAGCGCAGTCTAATGCTTGTAGCTTACAATGAATTGTGAGTTTTGTTTTGTTTAACGTACAGTGGGATTTGGACTGACGACTATTGAATACACGAAACGTAGAAAGCGCGATTGCGCCAAAATCGGAACAATAGTAGTTCCGATTTTGACCGCGGACAGTCGCGCTCAATATACACATAGTAAGACTTTTACTTTTAGACTTGGCTAAAATCCTTTAGAACTGGTTAAAATCCTTAAGACTGTTTAAACAACATAAAAACGCCCAAGACTAAATGAAATTGACAATCTTGGACAAATAATACGTGTTGTGATTATTTTTACTAATATTAGCGGACCATTTTTTCTGAATCATTCCCTCTTGTAAGGTATTTTAAGATTAATTTGATTTTGACTTCAATAATGGTTGAATATTTTAGATGCAACAAGAAATAACCAGCAAAAGCGGTCAAATGACGGAATAATTTTTGTATGACGGGAGGCTATCACATATGCTTAGAAAATACGACTGCAGCTCCCCCATTGAGCTCTAAAGACTAGTTGCTCTATGATTTCTTTATATGCAAAGTTACCATTCTTGTAATGTACCTATTGAATTAAATTCTTGGCTCATCTATTTATTTTAGTTTTAAATAAAATTTAAAACACGATTTGTGTTTAAAATGACAAATCTAGCCAATTTTAAAACTCTGAGCTTATAAGCATTGTTTTGAAATTACTAAAGATCGTACCGTGTTATGCATAAACGCTTCATAAACTAATCTATGCCATACAATTTAATAGCCGGGCATTTTTCCCGTTTAAGCAACGCTAAACAGTTTTTAGAGTTCCGTAGCAAACTTAGAAACATTATTCCCTATATTACTATACTATGAGTGTATTATACTATACTATACTACTATATTTTTTATCAAGCGTTTATGCATACTATAAGGTTACCTTATGATATTTTAGTTACAATGTTGTTGATTTTAATAGTTATTGCGTTTATTGAAAAAGATCAGCTGTGATTTTTTTAAGGAATTTTATTTATGATAGCGAATTTCTTTATTATTCGGTGTCGTATAAATGTTTGTTATATACCTACTTATTTATATTTTTAATTTTTTGTTATTGGGATCGGGGTAAATTTGTGATAAGGAAAACGATAGAAAAATATATTTTTATTATTAATTGTGTTTGTTTCATTACTGATAGGAAATTCAATATTTTGCAAATTGCAATCTGCTTCCTCAATATAATAAAGATAATGCGCGCGCCCAGGGCGCGCGAACCCGCTGCGAGACAAATTGTATGGCGCTCTATGGAACAAAATACACAAAGCGCCCGCCGCTGTTCCATAGACCGCATATACATTTTTGTGTTACAGTCATAGTGCCCCTTCCTCACGTCGTCCGGGCGCTTGCCAATATCAAGTCCGTAAAAAAGTAACGCTAAAAAGTTTTTAGCCGCTGGAAATCTTAGGACAAAATACTAGCTTGTTTGACTTGTTGGTAAATCCAGTGACACTAGCATGTCTATTAAAGAAACGCGGACGAAGCGTTGCTGAAAAAATATTGTGTCACAGGCACAGAATTCTCCTTATAAATAAGGTCACAGGTAATTTACTTGTAAATAAATAAATCCCACATGAGGCTGCTGTGTTAGAAATTAGCCCCCTGGCTGTAATTAGTTAATAGAAAAGTTATATGTTTTTTTAATTCCAACTATATTATTTCATTATTTTTTTTTTTCACTTTCCTCCTAGGAGGATTTTGGCGTCGCACGTCTTATGCATTTGCCAGTGTCAAGTATAAATGTATATTCTCAGGTTTTGCTAGATATTATCAAACAAGTCATAGTCACGGTCAAAGGCAAGCAAAGCAAGTCACGGTCAAGTCCAAGTCATGCCCCAGTAAAGTGGTGAAAACTTTACTAGAGCCTTCTCTGGAGTTTTGGAAACAACATGAAAATTCACGTTTCACGACTTTATACCATTCACCAACACTCGTGCATGTTCACGAACACTTAACGGGTAATAATTCACCGTTTTTACATATTAACACTCGAAATAACACAAGTTTTGGAAAATAATATAATGACGCGACATGATTTCTTCACGTTCCCGCCAAAACTCCTATTTCATTATTAAGAAAAAAATACAAAACTTAAAGCGACGCCATCTATTGACAAGTGGATAAACTAGATAATGCGTATAGCCACATTTACTATCGCTATTTGTGCTACTCGCCAATAGATGTCGTCGTATGCACGAATATTATGTTTATTAGAGGTAGAGAAAACTATTTTGTGTGGCCAAAATATAAGAGGGAAACCAAAAACAGACAATAACTATGTGATAAATACACAGAAAATTGTGAACGGTATTGACAATTATTCTAAAAATGAAATTAGCGGATCTAATAGGGCATTAGGGGTACGATTATTTTGTTAATTAATTATTTCATAGAGCCTATTTCACACACTTACATGGGCCATGTCCTGGCTCTATCAAGGAGAAATATTCTGCTATGGCTCCACGAAGTGATTAATGAACGACCAAACAACAAAATCTCTTTCTATAATATGATATGAAATTGATCCCACCACTATATAAATATAAATTACTTAGTGCCCCACCAACTTGCAGCAGTAGCATAGATTATACTTTATCTAAGCCATTAACACCAAAAACTAAAGATTTTGCTAAGATTTTGGGGGTAATAACAGACTTTCCCCGAAACGCTAATTTCATAAAAAGTTAGGAAAATTCACTAACTCTATCGCACGCACGAGAAACAGCTATACAATTTCAAATATCGAATGCGCCAAAACATCGCGGAAGAACTATAAAGCGCTGATTTCAATATGACTGCGCCGAAATACTTTCCTGTTGCATAAAATGCATTCTGTCAACACACTACAGCGAGCGACCGAGCGCTTGCGAGTGAAAAACAAAAGATAAACGGCCGTTCGGTACCTACCAATGTACTTATTTTCCGTAGCTATTTTCATTACACCGATGAGTGGGTTTTGTTCAGGCCTCTGTTTGGTCACCCAACAAAATGTCAAAATATTTTGAAATGGCAGTTTTTCGTCGGTCAGTTTTTGAATAAACAAAACAGCGGCATAGATTATAGCTTTTCCATGCCATTGATACCAAAAACAAAAGATTTTGTAAAAATTTTGCGGATAGCAGACTACCCCCGAAACGCTAATTTCATCAAATAGGAAAATTTACTAACTTTGTCTATCGGTCCACGAGAAAAAGAGCGACAGCTACACAATTTCAAATATCGAATGCGCCAAAACCTCGCGTAACGGCTATCCACCTAAGATAAATAGGTATAAGCACTAATTCTGGTGACAACGCATTACGTGACACAGAGTCACACAGGGCACTAATCGTCCTGCAAGCACGGCGACGGCGCTGTATCCCGAGGGACGCCACAGTTGTTGCCTGGCGCTCAATTGATACCTATCATCTCACCCAAGACCACTTGAAAATCGTATACCACGAGTTAAACGATTTCTAAGGACGATTACAAGAAATTTTCCAAAGTAGTGTGTACCAATTTGGAAAGTTTCTTGTATTCAAATTCAGTCAATTAGGAAAGAACATGCGTGGTGGAAGGTAGGGTTACCTTCCCCACCCCACAAATTTACTACCTCTACCTTTGAAAGTAAATTTTAAAATTAATCAATCAGATAAGCACAAGCACAAATTAGGGTGATCGTGCACTAATCGTCCCAAAGGCACACGGCGGCGGTGCGTCCCGCGGGAATCCTGTTGACGGATTGGCGCGCGATTGCCGCCGACGCGACGCGCGCTTTCCCGCCAAAACTACCATCAGGCTGCCAGCGATAACGTTTGATGTCGCATGTCATGATTGATGGAAAAAAAATTGTAGATTTAGGAATGCTGTTCATTCAAGAAGAACCTATAAATATGTAGGATCTAAAACAATAATTATATTACCAATACATTGCCCAGAATGAAAGGATTGAAAGCCTTTTAGAATTGTTTCCTTTTTTTCAATACCTACATAAGTAGGACTTTTATTAGGTAAAAGTGTAAGCAGTATAGGTACAAAGCCACTAAGTAGGTACCCTTTTTAGGTTTTTGAGCTACGTATATGGTTTGAATTTCATTTTTTATTATTAATAGAGGAAATTACAATAAATTACAAAGTACCTATAATAAAATTAGTAATAAAAACACATCATCATCATCATCAGTCCATCACAGTCCACTGCTGGACATAGGCCTCTCTGTGGGCCTCTCCCAAGTCACGCCACTAAGCCCGATCTTCGGCTTTTACTTCCACCCACTGCCAGCTGTCCTATGTATATCGTTACCCCATCCCACTTCGGCGTCCTTCGCTACGTTTGCCGATTCGCGGTCTCCACTCTAGAACACGTCTACCCAAACAGTTATCAACAACACGATAATAATATAATAATAATTAATAGTAACACAATAGGTCTAATTAAATTTGCTAAGCGCTGAGCGCGAGGCATGCACGAGCACACAAAAACAGCTGCTGTAAACCAGATGCAAGGACCTACGCGTCCAGCCGCTGTAGTTCTTGCGCGCCGCACTCCTACTAACTATTTATTATTCTTTTTAACCTGCCTGGATACTGTCCTTTTTTCTTTTTTTTTTATCTTTTCTCCTAAGAGGATTTTGGCGTCGCACGCCTTATGCATTTGCCAGTGTCAAGTATACATATATATTCTCAAGTTTTGTTAGATATTATCAAACAAGTCATAGTCACGCTCAAAGGCGAGCAAAGCAGGTCACGGTCAAGTCCAAGTCATGCCCCAGTAAAGTGGTGAAAACTTTACGGGAGCCTTCTATAACGTTTTGGAAACAACACGAAAATTCATGTTTCACGACATTATACCATTCACCAACACTCGTGCATGTTCACGAGGACTTAACGGGTATAAATTCACCGTTTTTACACATTAACACTTGAAATAACACAAGTTTTGGAAAATAATAAAACGATGCGACATGAATTCTTCACGTTCCCGCCAAAACTCTACTGTGTTCTTTTGGCCGTCACTTGAATGTCAGAATCCTAGATTAACACAGCACTAAATTCTATCTCTCTGGTTTCATTTTATATTCTCTTTGGTTTCATTATAGAATTTCAAATCTTTTTATCTACTATTAACTGTAAATTTGTGTTGCTATCCTTTATTTCACATTTATTTTACTGCACTCAGTGGTGTAATTTTATTATTTTGGTACTTATTTAATATTGTACTTAGTAGATTTAGATTACCATAAAATCTGCATGTGTTTCTAACCTGTCCGCCCATTGCCATTTGAGGTGGATTTTACATCGCCGTATCGTATGGTAATTTTGTTTTTAATGCTAATTTTGTCCTTTCAAGGTTTAAAAATTTACTTTGTAAACTTAATGCGTATTAAAAAAAATGTGGGCACGCGCTGCATAATATGTGGGTAGAAATGTTGACAGTTGCATAAATCATTTTTTTTTCTTCTAAATATATATTTAAATTTTTTGTTATAGTTAACAAAATGTTAACGAACTAATAGCATCATGATTAATTTGAAATATTATGATATACCCTTTTACTGCAGCACAAATTTTAAATGAAACTCAATTTCAAACAAAAGTTACTTAATAAAATTGAGGTTTTTTTAGTAAAATATTTTATAGCTCCACACATTTTGTATTAAGCCACGTGTCAAGTTTTATATAAGATATTATAGTGAAATAAAATAAAAAAATCAAACAATATATTTTTTTATTTTTTTGTTTCCTCAACTATTTACTTATATATTTCTAATTTATTATGTTGTTCTTAATTTAACAACAGTCATGGTCTTAATCAAGCAAAAGAAGTCACGGTCAAGTCATGACCTGTAAAGTGGTGAAGAATTTACTAGAGGTTTCTATGGAGTTTTGGAAACAACACGAAAAGTCACGTTTCACGACAATATTCTTACTATTCACTAACACTTGTGCAAGTTCAAGAACTTAATGAATAATTATCCACAAATAAAACTAGTTATGGAAAATAATACATTAACGCGACGTGACTTCTTCACGTTCCCGCCAAAACTTCTGTTTTATAATTAATAGTTAGCGTTATTTTAGCGAATGAATAATAGGATCATTCATTCAATTTGTTATAATGAAAGCCTTTCTGAGTCATCAATTTTAATCAGTTTAGGCAAAGACTTTTAGAATTTATCTATTGTTTAGGTAATACAATTGATAGTTTTACTAGCGACTGATAGATAGATAACTTTATTGTTCACACAAGAAATTACATACGTAGCTACATAATACAAAAATCTACTTAAAACTAGTGTAACAGATCGCGTCAATTGGCTAATAGACAGCCTCATAGACGTAGGTACCTAGGTTTAATAGACATATTTCAGTACTAGTAGTTCGCGGCGAACTGAGACCTCGCGATCCCTATATCTTCACAACCCCTGGACCGATTAAGCTCACATTCGAACTTACAAATTTTATTGAAATGAACTACTTGCCTACAAAATTTTATGAAGATCGGATCAACGGCTCGCAAGTTATCATCGGACAAATATACACACAAACATAAAAACATACAAATGGCGATTTGTCCCAGTAAACTCTGAGACCTTCGCTTCGCTCGGTCAATAAATATTAGGTACCGGACAAATTACGCTCCGCACTACATAATTCACGTTATTTTAGCAAATAACTCACAATTTTAGCTACACAGCGGGTGTTTCACATAATAAACATGGTAGATGTATCTTAGGTATTTAGACGTAGGTAAAGGGAGGTAGGCAGCATGATTAATCACGCCACATGAATATGTATGAGCATTCGGGCTGTCAGTCGGGAGGCGCCTTAAATATGAAATTAAACATGTAAGCGACCTACCTGTACTTAGGCTGCATCATACATAAAACATTATGTTTCAACGCTGATTTTGTTTTAAAGACATATTTCATGTGAAAAACTACACGTTAAAATAGGTTTTTATGTGAAAAATATAATATGTGGCGAGGCACGGTAGCTCGAAACTACGAATAATTTTAGAGAAATACGGGTAGTCATTATTATAAGACTGGTCCATATATGGCGCATTAACTCTAGTTATTTCACAACCCTAGCATATAAGACAAGTAGAAGGAACTAACTACCAAGACACGGGTTTTTAACGCCCAGTTTGACGGTTAGTGACTGTAAAAACATGAATGTACCTTTTCTTGAATAAATAATTTAGAATTTTTGATTTTGAATGGGCTGTTTTCTAATCACCGGCCATATACATTCCCATATAAAGATAATTGAAGTTTGTCTGGAATTTTGTATCTTTTTTTTGTCTAACTGCTCATAAGCTTCACCTGGGCTCACTTATAATTTACATTACATTATCAGCCAGAAGACGTCCACTGCTGAACATAGGCCTCCCCCTTAGACCGCCACACCGAGCGACAGCGTCCACCACTATTTATATTTATTTATTTTATTTATTGATTCGCGGAAACCAAAATAAACAATTAGATCCATTGTGATGTTTTACAGCCACCAGAACTCATAATTATGAGAATATCATAATTATACAACAGCGAGAGAGCGCGAACAGTGTTACAGCGGCCCTAACCCACGCTCCCAAAACGTTCATTAGGTTTCGACCACACGAGCCAGTAACATCGCCGGCCGTAGATCACGCGTCCATTCTAATGGTAATGCGGGATATACGCGCGCCGATATTGTGCGCGTCCCTTCCGCATAACAAATGTTTATTTTATACACAACGCCACTAACAATAGTGCGCAAATACCTAAACACCGTAAATGGTGGCGCGATGCGATTTAGATGATAATGCCCGACAGAAATAATAACGGTGCTTGCGTTTGTAATTTCGCCGTGTTTATTCGCGACGGTCGGCGGTGTATGCGGCCTATTGTTTTTGGACGTTCGATTTGCATTTTTACCCGACTGCCCAAGGATGTAATGTTTTTGGGGTAAATGTAAACCTATGAATGTTTGTGTTCCTATATTAACTCCCTGTAGCTAAACGGCTAGACTGATTTTGACGAGTGAGGTGTCGTTAGATTCCTCTTTACGACCGGATAGATAGATAGATAGATAGATAACTCTTTATTGTTCATACCAGAAAAACATACAAATGACCAAAAAATAACTTAAAACTGGCGGCCTTATCACTTAAAGCGATCTCTTCCAGATAACCTTAGCATAGCGAGGATTTGTATGGAAGAGGACCGGATTGACTTATACTATATAGGCTGACATTTGGGTGAAATTTTGCAGTCGGTGTTTTGTTTTTCTTATATTATTGGTAGTTTTACTATTATTGGCGATCTGTTATAGACACACCTTCATTAATTCAGCATTTGAGAGCGCAGCTCTCGTCTACGGAGCCTGTGTCTATGGATCCCCTTTTTTCGCAATTTCAATGTCGGTTCCATCGGGTTTATCCTCTAACTTTGAAACGTTCGTGATTTTGATTGCGAGAGCATGCCATCCCGCTCGTACCAACTTAGTCGCACTATGCGCGGTGCCGCTCGCTACTATCACTATCGCTTTCAGAGTGACGGGATAAGCCCGCATATTAAAAGTTGTACAAAATGACGAAACAAGTAGAATAATTATTATATCCTATACACAGATCACACTAGATACCGCATTACGAGATTTGTTGTTCCTACAAAAGTCACCAAAGTTTGAGGAAGGCGCGGGTCGCGGAGAGTGCGACCAAGCGTTCTCATTGGCTATCTCAAGGTTACGCCTGCTCGTACCTAACAATCGATAAATCAGAGTAATTTTTATAAGTGTATTTAGACAGATGCGTGGTGCGCTTCGAGCGTCCTGAAAGCAGAATCTAGTAGATCTGTGATCCTATATTACGTCCGTTGTCAAACCGAATACTTAGTATAACAATACAAAATTTCATACTTATTGACCCGATTTCGGTAGTTTTTATGATCAGATCTATAAATCGGCTATCATAAAAACGAAAATGAGCAAACATCGATTATTCGAGTCCCGTCCGTTTGCTCAACTAACACGACCCAATAGAATCAACAAAAGACATTACCACTCGAAACAATTAAATAATGCAATCTGAGAACTATGTTTGCTCTGAGAACAAGGGGCGTCGCTGATCAAATCTAAACTGAATTTGCACGGGGCGTTGCGTCCGTCGGTCGGATGACACGAGTTTTAAATGAGAGAATAGTTTTAGAATAAATACTGGAAGAGAGATCTGGGATGGTGCGATGTCGCGTGGCGGACGCGTGCGCGCCGCGTGTCGCAGGGCAAGTGTGCCCCCGCCTTTATCAGCGAACAATATTTTGGCGCGAAAAAGGCCATTTATAATTCGAACAGGAAATATTACACGCTAATTTTGTCACATTTGGGGATAGATTGATTCTGCGGCGTGCAGGGATTATGTTATTTATGGATCTGGTAGTTTCCCTCTAGGTAATGACCAGCAATTTTGCGGTTAGTTCCCCTCGTATTGAAAAATATTGATTGTTTAATTTTACTACGTGTACAATTGTGGAATAAAATAGATTTATCTGATTAATAAATAAATATTGATGGGTGGAAGAAAAATTGCTACATAAAAAATAAATAAAAAAATCTGTCTATTCTGTCGGTTTCCAGAAAAAAACTGCTTAATACTTTTAAAAACCAAGGATTCTCTTCTATAGCGGATGGGCCACAAAGTATTGTTTGCTCACGTCACTTGGAACCGCCTTGTGGCAAGTCGGCCATGTTTTGTATACCAGCCAAACTAGTACGTTAACTGTCAAAAACCGTCAAATGTTTTTGAAGTGTTAGGAAATCACTATACAGGGTTATATGGAAAGAGTATGCTAAGCCGAAAGGGGGTCATAGTACTCATCATTATGAACAACTTTTACTATGGACCAACACGGAAATCAAGAACGAAAATTCCGACTGTTCCATAGAAAAAATGTCAACGACACTCGACAAAATTTATGGAACAGCTGATATTTTTTTCTCGATTACAGACAGGGTTGGTCCCATAGTAAAAGATGTTCACAATCGTGAGTACTAAGAGTCATTTTCGGCTTAATATACCCTTTCCTTATAACCCTGTATTGTGTATTCAAAGTGCCGCAAATGATGGGACTTGTAATAGGTTCTCTTTTTTCTTTGGTCATTGTTAAGAACCACCACTCCGTTCTTCTTAGACACAGCTAAAAATGTCAAGTCTGTGTACTAGATGGTTGAGTTTTCAACCGCATTGCTATAAAGCATTTGTTCAAATAAACTTTTTCGTGTCGATTTTTTTTTACACACACTGAAACTATTCCCTATTCTTCGAACTTAAATTCCTCGGGCAGTCGGGAAAAAACTCGTTTCATGCTAAAATACAGATTCGGCAATATTTCTCTATAGCATTTGTTCATATTATCTTTTTATTATTTCTTCGTATCGATGTTTTTTCGTCCTAAAATATCTACGGGGCTAATTATGTCTAACCCCCGAATACTGAAACGTTTGTTAACTTTAAAGACAGATTAAGTCTATTGCTGTCTTTGTCATTTGCTTAGTGCCAGATAAAGGCAGTATTAGAATTAATCTGTTGTCAAAGTTAACAAGCGTTTCAGTATTCGGGGGTAAGACTCATTAACCTAGGTTTAGATAGAAACCTGTACGAAGACGCTGGGTTATGCTTTATAGGGCTAATAAATTAAATAATAACAAATAGCTGTTAATTAAACGCTCCAGTATATCTTCCTTGACGTGCGACACTAATGGCGATAGTTAGATACTCGGCTTGCGTCGTAAATTCAATTGTAATTATATGTAGTGGAAGTAACTACCCCTAACACGCTTTCACTATGCGTAGTGCTGTGGAGTTATTTATTCTACGCGCGTTAAGGCGCAACGTTTCGCTCATCGCGGACAATTCAAATTTTCTTGCATTTTTTGTCAATTACAACTTAATTACTTATCGTGGGTTCATGGAAATGAATTTTGCGCTAATAAATAGGGTGTATCAAGAAATTACACCAACAAAAAAATCAAGGTGAAAGCTAGTATAGGTACATTTCTCACTAAACCAAAAACTAAGTAAAAAAAACAGCTTATTGAGATTCGTAGCTAAACCAATGTTATCTAGGTGATCATTTTAGCCGTAATTTCTTGATACGACCTATTTATTGTCGCAAAATTCGTTTTTATGAACCCACGATGAATAATTGAGCTGTAATTGACAAAAAACGCAAGAAACTTTGAATTTGCCGCGCTGAGCGAAACGTTGCACCTTAATCGGAATGCAATACCTACCATAGAAAAATTAGGTACTTATACTTACGGGAAGAATAAAAATCTCATACAAAGAAGTGTACTCCTGAAACAACAGCATAAAACTAGATGGCGCTTATGTATTTAGTCAGATAATGTTCAAACCGCTATAAATGCCGATTAAAACGTGGTTAATATATAAACAAAGTGTTGATATATGGCCGCAGTTTAAGGCCAAATTAGACTGCAATATACGACGTAAATTATATGTTTTCAAAAATAATGTTTTGCACGCCATCTCTTGGGAACCTAGCGTGTGTTGCCAATAAAATATAAAATTAATAATTTTACTGTTATTATTAATGCAAAAATCTTCATAACAAGTAGAGTTTTTTCCGTACCGTTACTAATGCGTTAGATAATTTACGTCAAGCAGACATGGTGACGATCATTGGGCTTATCCCGTAACTCTGAAAGCGATAGCGAGAGTTGCGCGAGCGGGACCACGTATAGTGCGACTAAGTTGGTACGAGGGCGATGGCATGCTCTCGCAATCAGAGTCACGAACGTTTCTAAGTTAGAGTATAAGCCCGCTGGTCACAGTTTAAAGCACCAGGGACATCTTACGCCCATATCAGTTACTACAGTCGGGTTAAGCATCTTTCTATGGCCATTGGTAGTCTTCTTTATATAATTTCTCTATGGTACGACTTTTATTTTTATTTATTATAGTTAATAAACTAGATGCACAACTCATCATAGGATTACAAACTCATTTGATGTTAAGTGACGGTTTGGTTTAAGATTCGAAGGTTACACTCCTAGTCTGGAATGGGAACAGATTCTCAAGTAAGACTGCCGAAATGGTAAAATGGACGTAAGGTGCTTGGCGACAGATTTTCAACTCGAGTATGGTAGCTACAGTTTGGTACGGTGAAATCTTCTTTCTGGTGCTTACTATTCTATACCCAGCCGGGCAATTGAAGTTCCACCACCATGCTATATGGTTTCCTCATAATGTTTTCCTTCACCAGTAACTCAAGTTCATTATTAGGGATTGATTTAAATTTTGTTAAATTTTAGGTATTTTTTTTCTTCAGCCTTTGCTTCAACTCCGAGACAGCTAATAGAATAAGAGAATAACCCTTCAGATGTAATGTTACGAGTCACGTGATAGATTTTATACTAATTTAATAGCCATGGCTTCTAGTTTTACTGCTACGTGCTTAATTATATGACGTTAGTTTAATTGTTACGCTCAAAAGTAATTATCTAACTAAGGAAATACGGCGCATTGGCTGTCATGGTTGGCTTAGACTCGTATAGAAATATTACTGTAGAGATAATTTATTTATTTAAGACCAACAGCACAATAATACAAATTAATTAAAAATGTTTATAAAACAGCCAATTATAGGTCTATATAAATAATATCGTTTTTAAATCACTACTCCTTAATTACCAAACAAGGTTGACATACAAAGTGCTCCAATAAATAAAATAAAAAAACATGACAACAAGCTGCAGTTAGAATGGCTATACAAACTATACATGGCCCAACCCGTCATCATGCGAAAGGAACAGCCAGATCCGAATTTCAAGGGAGCAAAAGAAACAAACTATTAAGGTTATAGCTTCTCCCTTTCGCCCCCCCCCAGAAACTCATATATAGCCTTCCCTTCCACACGACGTCAGGCCAGGCCATGCACAGCCACGCCGAACCGGTTGTTTCCAATAATAATAATCAGTGCTTAATTTTCATACAACTTCGTACTACCATAACTTAAATCATCGAGTAGCTATTATTAGATACCTACTAGAAAGAGACGAATTAAAGGCATTTCGATACGCGCAAACGTGAGAAAAATGAAAATTTTGTAGTTAGTACAATCGTGAACTAAGATATCGATGTATAGGTACGGGCTGAATATGTGCTTATTGACATATTTAGAGGTAAGTGTATACTTAAAGCTACTAAAATTTTCCATTCTCGCAGTAATGGGTTTAATTTTCATGGGCGAAAGAAAAAAAAAATCGTTGTGATAGATTTTAATAAAAAACAATACAGTTTTTTTTTTACTCGATATCAAGCGTATTTTTTTTAATCTTGCGCGGTAGTCAGAACCACCATGCACTTTCTAAAACTCAAATCTACTCAACTCTACAAAACATGGAAAATGCACGAACGAGATTTAGCTGTGGAGTAAGCAGTCCACTCAGTACAAAAGCGGAATTTTCGCTCTAGAATGATTACTTTTACAGACAAATAAGCGACTGTCAACTGGTTGATACTAACCATTGTATTAAAAGATAAAAATCTCAATTTGATCTCAATTTGCGAACTTCCCGAAGACATTCCAACTCTTCTTACTAAAATTAATTAATCGCGGACTGGAGAGTCTGGTTCAAAAAATCTTTTAATTTGAAAGGGTTTGCTTGGTCTATTTTTACTCAAGGCACCAGAGTAAAAAAGATTATTACTATTATTGTATATTAGGAATATTGTTTTTTTTTTTTTACTTAATACAAGATCCCAACCTACCTTTAGTTAAGAAAGTTTTTGGCTAAAGATTTTTTTTTTTAAATTTTTTTTTTTCATTATATACCTTACTCGCGACTCGCCCCGGCTCCGCATGGGTGTAATTTAGAAATAAAGAGGTGAAAAACGTGTAGTTACTGCCTTTGAATATAAACCTCCGTGATTTTTTTTCTGACTGATGGTGAAAACCGCATCAAAGTCCGTTCCGTTGTTTAAGAGGAATTAGCGGAAATAGAAAGAGACAGACGCGGAAAGCGACTTTTTTTACTATGTAGAGAAGAGAAAGAGAGAGAAAGGTCGTGATAGCTCAGTGGGAGCACGCTCGCTTCACATTCGTGAGGTAGCGGGTTCGAACCCGGGCGGGCCCGTACCAATGAGTTGTTTGGAACTTAAGTACGGATATATCACTGGCTTTCCGGAGAAGGAATTCAATGGCGTATGATTGTAAATCCACAAATCCGCACTGGGTCAGCGTGGTGTATATGGGCCTAACCACCCTTCGAGGGTAGGCTGATATCCCAGCAGTGGGATGTTAAAAGGTATGATATAAGAGAGGCTGATATAAGAGATGTACCGAATGTTCGCACTTACATCCTCAACCCTAAATATCTTCTTTCTTTGCTGAACTGCTCTTCTTTAGTAGGTCTTCCGGGGAAGCTATAACTTGGGTATTCTTCTTAGCAGCTCCTAGACGTCCACTACTGGACAAAGCCATCTTATTGCCATAATCTCCTCACTCGGCAGGCTGCTTAGACATCGCAGAATGTTCTCCGTTTAGTTAATAAGAGGACGCTACTGCCCGTCCTTCAGTGGTTCTGGTCGCAGTTTTAGGACATATCAGACGTCTCATAACTTCACATCACTTCAAGACTACATACAACATTATCCTTACCCGAAAGAGTAAACATTGCGCCGGCACTGCTTTTGCAGGTATTGCACTGCATGGCGGCGGCGGTGACCAATTGCCATCAGGAGGGCTGTTTTCTTACTTAGTATTATATATAAGTAAGTAAATCATCTTCGTAATACTCATTTTAGTACGCAAGGGCTTTGAAGATTATGGCGTACTTACTGTCCGCCATCTTCTTTTTTCTTCAAAATAGCGACCACTCATAAAATATACGTGAATCGATTGCTGACGCTAATACGAACAACGTTTGTGTGAGGCAAAATCTCCTCAAGCGTCACGTTTCCAATATATACGCTTTCAAAGTTACACAATATTTTTAGAGCCAATTTATATATATCTTCAATTTAGTTCTAAGTCAACTTATCGGTGGCGCCACCAGTGTAACTTTGAAAGCGTAGGTATATCTTGGAAACGTGACGCTGTGGCGCCGCCGGTAAGTTGGTTTAGGTAGAACTAATTTTAAGGTTTAATTTGCTCTTAAAGTATTGTTTTACAGTTATACAAGTTAGTCTTTAGTAGTAAGTTTAAAAAGGTGTGATTGTAGCCTACGAAACAATATGGTTAGTTGGCGTACAGTAGGTGTGCCAGGCTTCAAACTAAAATATTCAATGCTCTTTGTTTTCAGTTAGTAGCCGGTGAATCTTTGGGAGGGTACATATTCAGTATACGATTAAATTATATTCTGAAGTCGCCTTTTCCGTACCAAAGACTGTTTCCCTTTTTCCATCACCTTCCAATACACAGCTACCTCATTTAAATACCTCCTGTTGAATTAGGTTAAAGCCTTCATCTCGGCGCAAAGATCGCTTCCATTGTGTCGAGGAATCTGAATCAGCATAATTTCCATTAATTAAAGCAATGAAATGATTAATAATGGGGATCTCGAGCCTACGCCATTTTGGTGTCGCCATGGTTTATAAACAAATGCACGAATTCTAATTAATTTCTACATTTCAGTTAAACAATATTGTAACTGTGTAAATGATACTAAAACTAATTGACTGCAATATCAATGCAATATCGTATACTAATATACATATTTCGACCAACATTGTAAAGTACAGCAGACAATAAAATATTTTGGTTTTAATACTTATCCAGTGGTTTTACTGCGGTATTAAAATAAAGGTTCATGGCTACCACGAACTGGAAAACGCAGCGCAGGCCTTCAACAAGGTGGACCGACGCCATCGTGAATTCGCGGGCAACCGGTGGATGCAAGTGGAAAGTTGGCGATTGGTGTGGCGGTCTAATGGGGAGGCCTTTGTTCAGCAGCGCACGTCTTCCGACTGATGACGATGATGATGATTAAAATATATTAATTGAATTTTTGGACGCGGATTGGTGGCCGCGTACGAGTAAACAAGGCATTGGTCGCTCTCCAGCTACGACGATATGATTGTGAAAATCGTGGGTCGAATCTGGTGAAGATTGGCACAGGACCGGGATGAGTGGCATACAAGTAGAGAGGTCTATGCAAAGCAGTGGACAATGATGATGTTCATCCGAAAATTTAAAAGTAGGTAATTGTTGTAATTGTAAGTTGTAGTAATTTAATAGTAAAGTCAAGTTTCTGATAGTAACTTTGATAGTTTATTGAGTCCTCCTTTGATTTTTCAGTTTTATTACATTGTCCAGGATAAAATGTATCATATGTATCTCTTTCCTAAATTTCATCGGGGTCTGTTCAGCCGTTTATTCGATTCAATATGAAAAGGTAAAAAATATACCCGTAGAGAGACGGAAACTGACTCATAGTTACGGCATTTATGGTGTGATAATTTTTTGTTTACTTTCGGAAAATTCAACAATTGTTTTCTGAATTTAAACTAATTGGAATTTAAACTAATTCGATCAAACCTTACGCCAAAATTGATATATCAGTAATAGGTTTTAAAATTAATTAATTTAAATAAATTAATTACTAACCTATGAAGGTATATCGATTAAACGGATAAGAATTCGTAGAGGCATAATTTTATTGTTAAACACTGTTTTAGACTTTCGTGGTGGTTTACAACGTTACTATAGGTAAGCAACAAAAATAATAACCGTGGTAAATATCCCGTGAGTACCTACTAATAGTAATGTTATAATTTTATTGTGATTCACAAATTGTATTCCATTTACAAATATATATTTTTTGTCTTCTCGATCAAGTCCAAATCATTGTCACCCCACTCCAAGACGTACAATGGTCGTGATTTCGCCAAAATATTATCTACCAAGTTACTACTCTATATTAGAAAATTAAACGAACATTGAGCGGCTAACGCTTTGAATATTCAAAGGGAATAAATTATGTAAGTAAGCGCCGAACAAAAGCGTCCAAACAAATTGCCGTAGGAAATTATGAAGCCTAGCTTTGTTTATGTACGGAAAATACAATAATAATAACTTATTGTTTTAATTAAACGGGAATACTCACGTTAAATTGAGTCGGTTATTCCGACTATAGTTTCGATCACATTCGGTGACCTTTATCAAGGAATGCTAAGCAAGACACGCGCGCGACCTCGTCTTGCCTTGCACTGCGGGCAATAATTACTTACCTATCGAGGTAAGGAAAAACCAAAGTCACCGACATAGCTTTCAGGGTTTGCAAGCTGACGTGACAATGGTCACGCCACATCATACGTCAAGTACCAATAACGCGATGGGAAAGAAAGGTTCATGACAGGCGACCACGAACCGGAAGACGCAGCTAAGGTGGCCTCCTACTAGGTGGACTGACGACTTCGATGGCAACCGGTGGATGCTAATGGCAAAGAAAGGCATGTCTCGGGATTTTTCGAAAATCAACCCCTGAAAAGGTGAAATGGGGTGTTTCATTTTACCAATTTAGCTTTTGACGAGGAAGTAATTAATAACAGAATATATTTTCGGTAAATAATTGTAGAATCAACCTCCTATTTTAATATATAATAATTAAATAAATTAAGTATCCGTAACAGTCTCAAATTGTACATTTTGCAATGTCGCCTCCATTTGCACACGGAGTCTGTTTCAGATGACGATCGTAAGCACTGTGAAATATGTATTTGTCTGGGAGTATTTAATAATAACACCGAGTGTCAAGCATAAAATACTTTATTCATCTACCCTCAAATACATATATTGGCATATGAAATACATATGAAATACATATATCGAGACTACCCACAAGCACGGTAGTGAGTCGTCGGCGACGATAATGTATTATGTCTCAAGCATAAAAATGCTTTTTCTATGTTCCGAACCACCAGACTTTCTAATTAAATTTAATATTGAATCTACGTCAGCAAAAAATTATTATACCAAACACAATTTAATATTTATGTTATGAATTTTCGGGTCCTCCATACTTACCCCCAAATACTGAAACGTTCGTTAACTTTGACAACAGATTAATTCTAATACTGCCTTTGTCTGACACTAAGCAAATGACAAAGGCAGCAATAGACTTAGGGTGTCTACACATGGCCCGACCCGACATCGCTTGAAAGAGATGGCTATATATAAGTTTCTGGGGAAGCGAAAGGGAGAAGCTATAACCTTAATAGTTTGTTTCTTTTGCTCCCGTGAAATTCAAATCTAGCTGTCCCTTTCACACGATGTCAGGTCGGGCCATGTGTAGACACCCTAAAACTGTCGTCAAAGTTAACAAACGTTTCAGTATTCGGGGGTTAGTCCCGTAACTTGACTAGGCTGTAGGCGAGCGAAGCCGTGCGAGCAAGCTAGTCATAAAGAAAAAGCGTGTCACCTCACTTGAGTTTTCACTTAGCTTGCAGAATCGACCGGTTGCTTTGTATTGAAGGCCTTACTCATAAACGATTCTTAACTTTAATCAATGCTTAAAAAGGTCTGTCTCCTTTTTGCGCGTGACATTTCACGTCAGCCTGAAGTTGACAGAGAATTTAAGCATTGCTTAACTCAAAGCAACTTTTATGAGTAAGGCCCTAAGAGAATAAAGTAAGGATTTACCTAAGATTTCAGAGTCAGAGTCTTTGTAAGAAACTTTAAGTTTGTGAAACATTAATATATTAGATCATCTATCTATATACGAAGAATATCAGGACTATAAACTGGACTTTTTTTTTTGATGCGGCGATTATATGGTGGAGGAATCTAAAATTGTGTTTGCAGTATCCATAGATTCAATTCAATTCAATTCTTGTTTTATGGCTTCCGCGAGAGTGTTTAGCCAATGACAAGTGATGAGGTAGACCAACAAAATTTTGACATTTTGTATTTTTTTTGATTTTGACAGAATTTGTACGGTGTTTAATTGTATTGATCGGTGATTGTTGAATGGCAGTTTTTGTTTTTGCACATCTCACCTCTGAAACAAACACATTTTAACTACTTTTACACATTTATAGGACGCACGTATCCATAGATACCTAACGTTGACTGGAGGCTAGACTACGTGCAGTTTTTTTAATTTTAAATCAGAACGTAGCGACTATTATCTGTGAAAAACAAGAATTATCGCGCTGTTTTTATGCTTTGAAGCATCCGCGGCATTTGGAGCATTAATTCCAGCCTTACATGATAATTATATTAAAACCTATTCGGTAAGTTGATAATAGGTAATTTGTGTTATCTATCAGAGAACTTGCACGTGGTCATCGGCAAGCCTCTTGACTAATCCCTGGTGCATGTACGAGTAGGGATATATTTAGCTCTTACGTCTGACGCACATATTTTTGTTGGGCTGAAGATAAATACAATATCAGTGGAAAACCAGTGGCGGTGATAAATTTAGATTTACGATTTGATTGTTTTGATAATATATGTTACGCTTATCACGTGATTTTTCATACTTTGATACCTAGTTATTGAGTCGTATCGTTTCGGTATCTCGAGTGCTGATGAACTAAAAAAAGTATTCCTAAAATAAATCAAAAAATGTAGCTTATGCTCCAGGTAAAAAAAGGAATCCATGACACCTCGCTCGTCGAAATCGGTCAAGCCTTTTAGGAGGAAGTAATATAAGAACACAAGAACAGACATACTTATAAAAACACTTACTTACTATAACATACTCACATACGAACTTTTAACTACATACGAACATACGCTCCTAAAACATTACCCTTCTTTTTGGGCAGTCGGGTAAAAAATTCGTCATAAAGTTGTCACTAAAATTCCTACTAGATATATTGCAAAATTGTTTTAATTGGTTCGTCCTACACTCACGCAGGAACAGACTAAATTTTATTCCAAAAATAAATATTATTGACCGCCAAGCAGTAGTGCGCAAACATTACTGTGTTCCGTACTGAAGGGATAAAATGTTTACAGCGTAATAAAACGTGGGCATAAAGAGATTTTATATCTAATATGTCGTGTTGACGAGCGCAGTGCATTGCCGCTCATGGTTTTTAAATATTGAATTTCAAAATTCTGGACGGCACTGAACAATGAGCAGGTGTGAAGCTAAACATCAGGTGAGCGACTTCCTCATCTCGTCACCAAGTTCCATAAAAAAAAAAACACGCAGGCAGGGGGCATGGGATTGCCTAACGCTCACCGTTTACTAAGAGGACGCTGCGCTGCTGCCTCCGGTGCAGACATTTACAACATTTGTTTATTTATTGAGATATGCCAACAGTGAACATATTTTACATTTTTATATTTCTACGTGAGTGGGTACATACATGGATCTGAAATGATCTCTGATTATAATCTGATAAACCTTTAATAGGCATAAAAATATTTTGCCATAAAAAGTGATAAGACATTGAGAAATAGAATAATGTAAACTATCATATAAACGGAATGTTAGAACATATTTTTTTTTCTATGATAAAAACAAAATATAACTTATTAATCAAAACATTTTTTGTCTCTTGTTAGAATGAATAATAATTAAAGACATTAAGAACATTCCAGTAAACTTTAAATTCATAAGTGCGGCATAATCTTTGTAGACAATAGACAATTATTTATTTATGAAAAAAAAACAAAATGTAGATTAAAACCAAAAACAAAAAAATGTAGATACAAATAATGGTAGGGTCATGGATCTTCTTTGTCTAAGGGTAGGGTAGTTAAGTTTCAAAGACCAAGCAGGTTGCCGCCAACCTAGAATTCGAGAAATTATGTGCCGCGGACTGCTGTCAACACAGATACTTACTTTAATTTTCCAAATCTGTTTATAGGTGCATAGATAGGCTACGTATATGTTGTCGGTCAAGTTCACCAGTGCCAGTGACGGGATTATGTTCTTACTGTTAATCTAGTTCTAATCTTCGACCGGCAGCGCTAATTTGCCGTCGACGCTTACGTCACTGTGCTACTAGTACTTAAATGGCTACTTCAGTAGCTCTCTATCGTTCGCACCGACAACATTTTTAATTGTAGGAATTCAATTAAGCTGTTATTCAATGATGTTTTTGCATCATTTTGTTTATTACTGTTTGTCAGTTTAGTTGGTCGGAGTGGACTGTCCGAAAAATAACTGGTCGTTCGCTTAAATCAATGAAAGCTTGCATGAGTCAACATAAGAATTAGTATCCTGCATTAGCCTCTTTAAAATCCCACTGCTGGGAGTTGGCCTACCTTAACCAACATTCAAGAAAAAAAAAGTTTTGGAAAAAGTAGTATGATACATTTTAGATTTTCTGATCAACACACTGTAAAAATAAAAATAAAAAAATATTAAAAATATGTAATGATAATATTAATAGTTATTATTACAGTTATTTAATAATAATATTTAGTAAAATAAATAAAAAAAATCCTCTGATCACTTGATGTGACTCACATAGGTGAACAGGGCCCGTACGTCCTGCCGCGAGGTTTTGACGCATTCGATATTTGAAATTGAATAACTGTCGCTCTGTCTCTAGCGTGCAATAGAGACAGTTAGTTAAGCTTTTTGATGAAATTTGCGTTTTGGGGGTAGTCTGCTACCACCCAATATCTTTCAAGTCTTTTGTTGTTGGTGTCAATGGCTTGGATAAACCAAAATCTACGCCGCGCCGCTAAAAATGGTACTTTCGTCGTATTTTCGACGCAAAAAAAATGTCACTTTAAGTGCCTATAACAACGAAGATATTGCGAAATTAAAAAAAAAAACATACAAGCATATTCTTTCGCGGTGTAGATAACATATAAAATTATCGAAATCGGATAACATTTAGGGGTGGGTCAGAAGTACGCTTTTTGTATGGACATGACGGTGGTATACTCTATGCATTACATAATTATGTACATAATTCGAGTCGTGGTCGCGCAGCATTGGTGCCCGACTCTAATAATCCTCGCAATAAAGACTTCACGATACGGGCCCTGATCTGGCTACGTAAGAGCCGGGTTCTGCTAGTAACCAATTTAAATATCACTTATTACTATTCTTCTCGTATCTGACTCGGATATCCTAAAACTGCGAGCAGAACCTGAGGACAGGCAGCAACGTCCTCCAAGCGTGGGGATTACGGGACCTGGGGATTCCCCCAAAGGTGGAGAAATTTCTATGGCTGATGATGATGATGAATCTTCACGTAGCTCTTTCATTCCAAATGTAATTTTTACGAGAAAGCACGACCTAAACTAATGTTGCACTATTTGGCAGCTATTGCGAACATAAATTTAAATTTAATACTAATGGTTTTGGGAGTATAAAAAAGGCATAAACACTATCCATTACAGGGGCTTACCGGGCGTTGCCCTTCAGAGCCCCGACGATTATCGACCTAGTGGCAGCTATTTAAAGAACATCTGTGTCGACTCATCATAGGAATAATCTGGAAACAAATTAACATTACAGTTATTTTTAGGAGTATAATAACTTGCTAAGAGCATGTCGGGCCATGCTTGTAGGGTTCCGTAGGCGCGTAGGACGATTGAAGTATTTATCCGTTTTTTCCGCTTATCTCAAAAAGTAATTATATTTTCATTATAAGTTGCCCGAAATAATTTAAAAAAAAAGTTTTTACTACGGTCTATCAACATGGAAGGTAACAAGTTTCTGAGATGTTTTTTTTTACCCCCTCTTTACATGTTTGGGAGATAACCTAATTTTACAAAAGAAAGTTTTTTATTACTACTATTTTTTACTGTTTTTAGTTTATTATACTATAGTTGTGCAAAATTTCATGCATGTAAGTTTATAAATTTGGAATTTATAATACTGTAAAGGATTTAGATAGACAGACAGACGGTCATGACGAACTTATGAGGGTTCCTTGTAGTACAACGGAACCCTAAAAAGGTATAACCATAATTATACTTAGAATATGCCAATTAGTTATTTAAATGTGTGAACTATTTATATTTTGGGAAATAACGATATTAAATTAATATTAAGATGTGTAAAAGATAAATGTAATAAGTATTCAATCAGCTAAGTTATCTAAAGCGTTGGCTTCGAATTATTTTTAGAATAATCCTAATTATTCTAAATGGATACGAGTAATATAAATAAAACACAGGTTTATTAAGCAATTTTTAATTATTGCAATAATGTGAAATCTTTACAAACTCCAACATAATTATGCCTTAAAAATATAATTCCATTTCAAGAAAACAAGTTATTAAAAACGTGGCAAAATGATACAACTGCCAAAATAAAATAAAATTTAGCGTATTCCTACGAAAGTTTAAGGGGCCGGCTTCCCTGATTATCGATATCTCGCTCAGATTTTTATAAATAAAAAAAATTACGGAGAGCAAATAAAAAAATGGGCATACATCATTTCCAATGCATATATAGCAGTTTTCATGTTATATTTTTTTTATATTGAAGTTATTTTCTTCTCCTTCGCCAAAATAAAAAATAATAACATAAATATTGCTACTTTACATTGGAAATGTTATTCGTTAATCTTTCAGTTTTTTTTTTATTTCCACCCTCTAATTTTAACTTTTTTATAAAGTGCGAACGAGACATCCAGAGTCAGAGAAGCCTGCCTTTTCCAGCATTTTTAGGTATAAAATACCTACTTATCCTAGGGTTGCATATTATTTAAAAAAAATGTTTTTCAATACGGGTTCAGTACATTTATAAATATATAATGTACTGAGCCCGTAACTATAATTAACTAATAATATAACTTTAACTTATGTTGAGTTTTTTTATAAGGAGAGGCCATCCTAAAATACATTTTGAGAAGCGTTTGGATTCACTGAAATTTGTAAAATGTTAATTTATGTCACCAATAAACTATCACAATAATATTATAAAAAATGCGAAAGATTGTGTGTAAGTATGTAAGTGTGTTTGTTCCCGTTCAACTCTGTAACTGCTGAACGGATTTGAATGAAATTTGGTATGGAGGTAGCTTACACCCTAGATTAACACATACACATACTTTTTATCCTGGGAAAATGTTCGGCTTCTGTAGAATAGCGGGTGAAAACGCGGGACGCAGCTAGTTGAACAATAACCGCAAGAAAATTCGAATATGTTACCTATGTGGTAATGTTGCCAGAATTCTAGCCACCTTCCTTTCTTTTTCCACCAATGGGCTATAGATTATTTTTATTTTTAACATTGCAAAATAGGGTTTTGATAGTTGGAGAGTGGTTCATATATTGTATGTTGTGTATGTAAAAATAGCCTAGATGGTGCAACCCGGCTTAAATAATGTTCTTACTAAGTTGCTATAAACATATCTGAATGTATTTAAACCGAATGTAATGACAAAATAATAGGTTTATTTGTATCTTTTATTTTGTACATTTGGTTTTAATACATTCAGAATTTTTTATAGCAACTTAGTAAGAACTTTATTTAAGCCGGGTCGCAGCATCTAGGTTAACTCTAAGCTACAGCTATAACTGCAATTTAAACTCCCGTTAAGCAGAAAAATGTGTTGCACCATTTAACTAGGTCAAAATGTCGGATAACACATGCTGGTTAAGTCATGGTTAAGGTTCAAGTTATCGTTAATTTAACTATATATAGTTAATATTAATAAGTTATAAATAAATTAACAATTTAAATTTACTATTTAATTAAACTATATAGTTAATTTAAGAGCATAGACAACATCCTGATTATTATTAGAGAATTTAAGTAATTATATACAACAATTTTTTTTTTTGGAAATACATAAATAAATAAGCTTTTTTAAAGCTTTTAAATCGAGTTTTACAAAGACACAAATATTCATAATCAGCGGAGTAGCTTTGACCTAATACGCGCTTTAATTAACATTTTAGCTGTATACTCCAAAAGTAATTAGCAAATTGTAAAAGGGCGTAACATTCTGCAGACAGAAAACCTGGTAAATTTACATTAAGCTCGTATTAAGCAAAGGTATTCCTAGTTCCGAGATTTTTTTCTGCAAAATGACATTCAAAATGGCTTTTATAGGGTAGAGAAACAACATCAAATTAAAATATACATTTATGCATGGAAACAACATTAATTACTATTCCCTTGTTTCCAATATTGTTTGGAGAAATTCTCGGAATTCGAAATACCTTGTTTTAAATCAATCGCTGAGGATTCTGTAAATCATTCCCGTCGGGCGAAAGCCGTCGGGTGGCGGTACGGGCGGGCGGCGTAGCATCGTAGCCGCGTAGCTCCGTAGCGTCGTAGCACAGACCTCCGTAGCGCGTAGCTCGAACACTGCCCGCTGATTTCACTCATTCCCTTACAACTAATTAACCACTCGAAAACACGTGAAAGTATCCGGGTGAGGAAGAGACTGAAACAGCAAGCAAGCGGCGCGCGGACACCGAGCGCCGACAGAAGGTTGCCGCCATATTGAATGTAGCCCCGCCCCCCTCAACGACGCCCCTTCCTATTGGCTCGTGGCCTTTTCGAGGGCGGGGCTCGCATCGCACCGATGTTGCCAGCTTTTTGAATAAATAATTTCAGTAATTTAAGTAATGAAGGCAATTATGGCGTTGTTTAGCTAAGTTTGCGCGGCGAGTGGGAACTTTATATTTATGCCGCTCTCTTTATGTACGCCGACGCGCGGTTAATGCGCCCGATCTGTTTACGTTGCGGAGTTTATTTATTGCTGAGTCTCCGCTGCACGGCGCGATTTAAACTGCAATTATTTTACGCTGTAAGGAAAACATATTGCACCATTTAAATGAGTTTTTCCAGGGTAATTTGTTATGTAAATGGATGATGCGCATTAATCTTTTTTATTAATTAAGAATGTTTTGTTGTTGTTTAGAGACACGAACGAAAACACAAACATAACAACGACTTAGGTACATGCGAAGGTTCTAGAAAAGGTTCAACAATAAGCAGAATGGTCTAGTAACGCGAGTTCATTACGTCACCGAGTTCCGTCAAGATCCAGTGTCCACACTCGACCGGCGGAAGTAAACAGTGACGTCACGCGGCGTCATCGAGCCGATAAAAAGTCGATTTTATTCGCACAAGTTCGTCCAGCTGACTGCGCCCCTCGCCCCGCGGAGAGCACGTACGCACAGAATTTTCAGTGTAGCGAGATTTCAGGGAGAGCGGGACGGAGATAGGTGCAACACGAGCGAGGGATAAGGACGGTGGTATGGGCAGGCGCGGCGCGGACCGGCGCGATGGGCGGGCGCGGATGATGTATAGAGTGGTGGAGTTAGGTTCAAATTGCTCCGGGAAGTGGCCGAGATTAGAGTGAGCGCGGGCCGCACCGCGCCGCGTACGTAAGCCCACTTAAGACTGTTTTTAATACTAGTATTTTTTACGCGATCCCGACAGGATTTAGCGGATAAGCGACGTCGCCGCGATCGCGCGCTTTGATTTATCGGTATCGGATACGGTTTCGGTTGTTCCCTGTGTTTACGTTAGTGACGGCCGGCCGCTGGACGCGCGTAATCCCGCGGCTTGCAACAGATTATGACGGATATCAGCGGATTTGGTGCACGCACACTGTGAAACAACTGACGAGGAATCAACGGAGTCAACTGCGACGTTTCACCGGAATCTGCTTTAATCTGTTCTTAATAGTAAGTAGTTTGATTATGGAAATTGTAGGTACCCTTGACTGATTTATTCAGACGTAAAACCAAAGCTGTTAAGTTATAGTTTACTGAAAGTAGTATCCAACGAAATTGTTAGAATGCAGTTTTTAAGCTGGTGAAGGTAATTTATCAATTCATCAATCATTTCTTTCAAACTTTGTGTAGGTAGATACATATACATTAATGACACAAAATTAGAATAATCTATGTACATGTCAATAGTATAATAATAAATAAAATAAAACGGAGTTGAGTTAAATTAAATTATGACAAGTTAGATGTCAGGTATTTATTAATAATATAAGTAAGCAGCAGGACTAATAAAAAGCATATATATAATCTGTGATCAAACCGAACTGTTATAACGCGGAAGTTGCTGTTTTTTCATCAAAACCTCAACTGCCAACAAGGGTTATCTAAAAGAGACGCAGACCTATCCTTATGCTTCTTTTACCTCTATGAATAATATCGAATACGACTTTGTAGTTCTAACCGTTACGTTACCTTGCTTGTAATGGACAATGGATCCTTTATTTACTACAGTACTTACTAAATACTTAGTTTCTGACACACACTTATGTTCTTACATGTTCCTATGTAGATATTATCCTAGTGCAAAGGATAGCCATCAGCAGGGCTAGCACGGGCGCCGGGATAAAGTTAAATCCACCCGTTTTGTCTTCGCGTCAACGTAACAAAGCTAGAATATGGATACATCCGTCTCGTTCTCACGGGATAAATGTGGTGGACAACATTTTATCCCGGCGCCCGTGCTAGGCCTGCTGTGTGATAATAATGTCGGCATTATTGGAGAACAATCAGGATTCAAATATTTGTAAATATTTTATTAGGCTTTAAGTTGTATATAAGTATTTTATTTAGTACTAGCTGCACCCCGCGGTCTCACCCGCTATCCCACAGGAAACGTTTATGTCTTTCGGAATAAAAAGCCTATGTGTTAATCCAGTGTATAAGCTGCCTTCCTACCAAATTTCATCCAAATCCGTTCAGCTGTTGCCGAGTTGAACGGGAACAAACACACTTACATACTTACCTAATTATATTACATACTTACACACAAACTTTCGCATTTATAATATTATTGTGATTTGACGGGAACTTTATTGTTATATTTTTTTTAGTAATAAAATAAAATGTAAAATAACTTTCATTTAAGTTATTATTAGATCACACAGATAATGAGAATAAATTACTTTCAATCTATAGCTTTAAATATATAAAAGAACAAGCTCTTTTCAAGGTACCAACGAACATACCAATCCGCTTTTGACAGACGGGAAATTTTAACCCAATTCTCCTCAAATGGTCTAGGATAATAATACAAATACAAATATTTTTATTGTCCAAAAACCCAACTTCAAAATACTCTTAACGCTAACATATTGCTAATACATTAAATTTAAGTTTTAAAGGTTATAATTTGCTTATAGACCCTGCACTAGGCGAAAGCCTGTATCGCAGAGTCTACATACTTAATGATTGCCAAAAAGAAGGTGCGGCGCGGTAAAAGATTACTATGAAGTTTGACTCGAATTGGGAAAGAACGGATTTTGCGCAATTCCATCTTTAAAGGGGTAAATGGACCACCGAAGATTGTATGGAAATATAATATTTTTTGATGTTAAGAAATGAGACTCGGTGTATGTACTAATCATAAAAAATAAAGACAGGCATGTCTCAGGGTTTTTCAAAAATCAACCCCTAAAGAGGTGAAACGGGGTTTTTAATTTACACCTGTGCAAGCGAAGCCGTGCGGCTAAGCCAGTTAATTAAAAAATAAATACGCTAGTTAGGTATTTGAATTAAGGTATTTACGTTGAGGTCAGTTGAAGTTTAGCTACAAAATAAGAACAGAAAAACTTTCATGACAGTTTCAATAAAATATTCAAGTTATGTTTAAGTTGGCGTGTTCTTTTATACTCGCGGTAGCGAAGTGTCGTTGGATACCTCTTTACTTGTGCTATAATTATTTTGTAGTCGAGTACTTTGTTATTGTTTTAATAATACTACTTCTCTCGTCGCAATTTCAAACTTATAAACAATACTCTTATACACCCCAAAAATATTACCCTTCTTCTTGTCCAGTCGGGTAAAACGAGGAAAAATAAAATAATCAGATTTTGAATGTTAATTATCATGAGCAACATTTATTTGTCAGTTAGCCAAAGTTAATGCAAAAACTTTTGATTTATTTTAATGCCGCACGCATATTAATCAATTCAAAATAATCAAATAGATGTTGCAAATAATAATTGGATTTTACATTATATATTCGAAGTAATAATATCCCTATTATTTTCTTTTATTTATTTGTTTTTGTACGAATTTTGTAGTGACATTATCTCACTTCACTCTAGAATAAAATATAAATAATCGTTCTTATTGTAGTGTGTAAATAAAATACAAAGATGGAATATACATTTAAAAGTATTTTATAAGTAGAAAAAAATATACAATACCTACTTTAAAAAAAACTTTTCGCCAGTAGAAAATGGGGCAAATATCTACCTTGTTCAAGAATACTCCAAAAAGAGGACATATTTTGATCAAGTATTTATTTGAAGGGTAAGGGGCAAAGGGGGCACAGATCTACAATTTCTATGGATGACTAGAAAAAATAGACGAAATCAAAAAGGGGGCAAGCAGCGAACATATAGATTTAGACACTGATTACAATATTTTTTACATAATTTTTTTTTTAGTTATTTTTTTTACCTAAAATTAAAATATTATTTTCAATTGTAATTTAATTATCTGTCTTTTTGATGTCTAATGTAAACATTTAGGTTAGTAATTTTTACTAATTAATGCTCTAAAGCAAGTACTTAGTTGTAAGAGGCTCCCCAAAAGAAGGATATATCTTACACTTTTTTTTTAAAACTTTTATAGTTAGAAACGCAAAACTAAGTTTTACCGTTACTAGAGCAGAATGACCACCTCATACAAAAAAGTGAACCTAAAAACAGCATAAAACTGGATGGCGTTTACGTATTTAGTCGGCGAATGTCCAATGAAAGCCGATAAAAACATGGTTAATGTAGAAACATAGAATGGTTATATTACGCCCTTATCGGCTATTAAAGATTTAGTTCAAATTAGATAGCAATATACGACGTAAAAAATAGTGTTTTCAACGTCATCTTTTGAGAACCTAGCGTTTGCAAACAAAATATAAAATTAAAATTTTTACTGGTATTATTAACGCAAAAATATTAATAACAAGTTTCGTTTTTTCTCTGTACCATTACGAATGAGTTAGCTTGGGTTACCATTTCAAGTCAAGTGAACATTGTGACGATCACGTTGCAGATTAAAGCACTAGCGACATCCTACGATTATATCATTACTACAGTTACGCGTTTTTCTCCATAGAAAGAGTACGTATGTATAGACATACGTACTCTTTCTAAGGAGAAATTGTATTATTGTACATTGTACTAGGATACAGAAATTATATAATTTCAAATTAATTAATTTCATTTAGTACGTATGTATGGACATACGTACTCTTCTTTATATAATTTCTGTATGCTAGTACAATGCCTGTAAATATCACTCACTAAAACATATTTTCTAAGCAATCTATCATGAGTCACAGGCCCAGTTTTAGACACAAGTTCTTTTCCACTAGCTTGAGCCGTACGAAATCTCGAGACTGTGGCCCTATGTGCGTGTCACTCATGGTCTCAACGCATTCCTTCAAAAGTGCCCTGAATGAGGTATTTTTTGTGATAAGTGGCCTTATTCAGGAATTTATGTTGACTTTTTACGAGCAACATTTTATTTGACTGCTTTTTTTAATTGCAATGATATTTTGATTTATATTATATAGGGGGCTTCCCTACATCATACTTTACAACTTGTGTTCCAAGACTTTTTTCAAAACATTACATGCCAAAAATAAAATTAATGTTTGATACTATCTATCTAAATCTTTAACCTTATGTTTATTTTTTTAAGTTAAGTTTGTATCTTTGTAATTTTTGTTATAAATGTCAGCTCCTTACCTTCACCTGGCCACGTTCCTTCTCATAGGAAACCTCGTAATCTTGATATAATTTAGGGCTCTATATACATGATGTTATTATATATTATCTTTTTGTTTCTGTAAATATTACACTTTTTATAAGTCATGTAACAAAATTTATTGTGTATGATATTAAAAGCGGCCCACGAGAGGATGCTGGTTCATTAAAAAAAAATTGCTGTTGATCCTAGGCTGATGGGGTCTAGTGTTTATAATTTCTATGAAGTACCTATTCTCGGAAGAAGAATTATCAATTGATTTTCTATAAATATAACTCTACATCTTTACAAATACAAACGAATATTACAGAAGTGTATACAAAATGGTGCCTAGGCACTGAATGGCACACAAAAATGTCACCATGGTATAGTCGACTGCACAAACATGCTGCTGTCGAAGGACCCTGTCTCAATATGTAACGCTGATCTTTGTGCATGGATGAACGGAAAAATTAAGATAATTTACAGTGACAAAGTAGTATATTATAAAGGTTTGTGGATAAACCACGCTGCTATCTTGTGAATGATAATAAGTTATCGTGCCGACTTGATAAGGCATACCTTTAGTACCGCATGATAAATTGAAATTATGTTGCTTTCTGTTCTAATGCGGTATGATATTGTATTCCTATTGTAGGTCATTCGTAAATACTTTTTACTCGACTCCCCAAGAAGGAGGGTAACGTTTTTTGGGTGTATGTATGAATGTTTGTGTGTTTCTATTATTACCTCCTGTAACCTATTGGCTTGACCGATTTTGACGAGTAAGGTGTCGTTGGATTTCTCTTTACATCCGGAGTGACAATGTTTTCTTTCATAATATTACTTTTTTAATGTTTGGTGAGAATGGTTTGACGACCTTTTTGGTTTAAGGTTTAGGTTGAGCAAGAGGATCTGGGGTCGATTCCCGCCCGGAGATATGTATGAGTGATTAATTTAAATGTCTGCTCTGGGCCTGGGTGTTACTAAGTCATCATACTTACGCTCTTAGCTTTTGGCGATAAGGCCGCCCGTTACATTTTAATCGTATTATCATTGTCTAATAATAGTAATAATAATATATTTTATTTCGTGACCAAATTGATATCTTAAACTATTTCATTTAATGATACTAACTAATTATATACCTACTTATAAATTTCATGCATGCATAATTATTAGAATTAGATTAAACACAGTGATGAAAATTTTTATACATTTCAAATATATATTTTTATTTTATATTTTAATAAAATAATTTTACTAAAAAATATAATACCTACTAATATAGTTATATTGTATGGTATAATGTATGTATGAGACAATCTTCAGTATCGAAAACCTTGCTTTACAGACCAATCAGGAATCAACTATTGAGCTGTATAGAATTTAGATAAACTTGATCCTCGGATAAACAACACTAGACCATTCATTCATAAAATTCTTATCGATTAGATTACTCTAGAACTCATCCTGATACTTTATGTTATAACTTCTTCAAGTAAATCCGCTTAAATTGCGGGAACTTTAAAGGATTTAGATAGGTTTAGTCTTAAAATATAATTGTCACACGGTAGTAAAACCCGTGTACACATTATTCTGTGTTATATAATTGTTCAAAATTACACTAGTGGCGCCGCCGGTGAGTTGACTTAGAACTAAATTGGCTCTAAAAATAAACGTGACGCTGGAATAGATTTAGCTTCATACAAGCTCATCAGTCATCATATCATATCGATTCATATAGGTTTTATGAATGGCCGCTATTTTCAAAGAAACAAATATGTCGGACAATAAGGTATGCCAAAATATTCAAACCCCATACGGTAAACGGTATTTGACATGTTTCTCCTTATGAATCTGGCATCATCATCTTCATCATCGGCCATAAGACGTCCACTGCTGACCATAGGCCTCCCTCTTAGAGCGCCACACCGAACGACAACGTGTCACTTGCATCCAGCGGTTGCCCGCGACTTTCACAATGTCGTCGGTTCACCTAGTGGGAGGCTTGCCTACGCTGCGTGTTCCGATTCGTGGTCGCCGCTCAAGATCCTTTCGTCCCCATAGTTTCGATTCTTCGAGTGACGTGACCTGCCCATTGCCACTTCAGCTTGCAAACTCTGAAAGCTATATCGGAGACTTTGGTTCTACGGCGAAAATCCTCGTTCCGGATTTTATCACACAAAGAAACCCCGTGCATTGCTCTCTCCATTGCCCGCTGTGCAACTCTGAGTTTCTCCAAAAGACCAGTAGTCAAGGACCACGTTTCAGTTCCATATATGAATTTGTCAAAATTCGTTATTACCAACGTTACAAAAAATGACACTATTAATTTAACGTCTTTTTACATTAAAGACACAAATTAACAAAGTCCTGACGTCCATTTAATATCTTAGACTATTTTTATACCATCGTATTCAGGATTGTATTATATGATCTTCCCATCCGTCAATCGCTGTTGAGTATTAACAAAACAGACGGCGATAACAAATCATTGACAAATCCATAAAACATGTTATCTACAGATATAGCACAGATACAAATATCTAAATATTTGCAGTCGTGTCCCACGTACTCGTTACACGTGTATTACATGTTGTTATAACACGAGGATAGGATTTTGAGAGAGATGTATGTGTTAGATTGTTTCTTCCGAGGTGTAATCACATTTTTGAGTGAAGTGACGGCGCTGACTTCAAAGTAGATGTACTTTAAAATAGGTGGGAATTCATTTCTGAGATAGTGTCATTGATATTATTCGCAGTGCATTGATAAGTGCTGTGATAGACAACAACAACACATGAAGTACCTACATTTAGCACAATAAGCCGAAAGATTATATTGATTTGCAAATCTTGTGTATCTCTGGCCAGTCGTATCATCAGTTTTCGTAAGTCTTACATCTTACATAATATTACAAGGGTAAGAATCTAAAACCGCATTTATTATGTATGAAATAATAGAGATATCTCTTTATAATAATATATAGTCTTATTTCTCAAGGTAACGAGCTCAGTGCTTTGCCGCGTAGGGCTTTTAACTTTTTTAGTTAAAAAAAACTTGTTGTAGCTGAGCTGTTATTGCTAAGCGTGACGCTTACTATTAGGCAAGCGACTTGCTCATTTATTCACTCAGTTGCATAAAAATATTTTAGCGATTCGGTTCAAATCAAAATCGACCGGGATTGGATTCTTTATCTATTTATTTTGTGTCGGAGTTTTTACCGATTGGATAAACTGTCATTCTTAGATATATGAAACTAAACTTGTTGAATTCAAAATGTCCCAAAGTGTACGGAAAATTCTCCAAAACACGTCGATCGAACAGTTCGAAGTGAAATTCCAACGAGATGGTGTTTTAATAGAGCGAAGCACTTTCACCAACTTAAATCTTTGGGCTTAAAAAAGGCTTTGCATCGGTTTAAAGGGATAAGAGTGGCTCCGGCGGGCCGATTGCTGCCTTCGGCTTGCCCAATTACTCAGTCGGGCTAAGATTAGTATCTCTTTGTATTAGGAACAATTTACCGCCGCGGTGACGGTCGCGAGATTGACTTCGCGAGACTTGATTGAGCTCTTTGGCTTTGTTTTATTTGCGTTTATTGAAATGAACCGTTGTCTCTATTACCATAGAGAAATTACACAGAGTAGAGTGCCAATGGCCATAGAAAGGTGCGTATAGCCCGATTGAAGTAACTGATAAGGACGTTAGATGTCGCTAGTACTTTAAGCTGCGACATCATGATCGTCCCAATTTCTGCTTGACTCGTAATGGAACGGACAAAAAAACGCTACTTGTTATGAACCCTTTGCGTTAGTACTTAATATCAGTAAAATTTTTGATTTTGTATATTAATTGCAAAACATATATATATATATATATATATATATATAAATGAACCCCTATTTTTCCTGGTCACGCTATAACTTGTGAAAGGCTGGACCGATTTTGATGATTTATTTTTTGTTGTGTTCGTAATTGTGAGGACAAGGTTTGTATGACGAGTTTAGCGAGGCTGCAGGCCGTGCTTCGCGGGCATCAGCTAGTAATACTGTATTAACCATATTTTCATCGGTTTTATAGCGGTTTGAACATAGCTGACTAAATACGTATCTAAGCGTCATGTAGTTTTATGCTGTTTTTCGGGGGTACGCTTTTTTGTATGAGATTGTCATTCTTCTCGTATCAGCTTTATATACTTACATAAGGCAGTTCTTTACGTTGGTCGCTTGGTGGTTTCATCCGACACGATTAAAAAGGGTTACAAAGAACCTTAGAGAAGTTAAAGAACGCTGCTAAACTAAGCCGCAAGGAGGTCAGACGTATCCACAATAATGAACCAATTAATTGCGGAAAAAAGGCTTTTCTTTCAGATTTTTACATAGCTTCTGTTCAAACCAATTGTATTGAATCAAACTGAATCTATAATAATCAATTAGTGTCTTCCTGCTGCAACTAAATAGAAATAGGGGATTGGTTTGTCTTTCACTTTACAAAAATTACTTTAGCAAAACTAATTTAACCAAAACTGAAAACACACTGAAAACAACCTGTAACTATTAATTATTTATTTTTAAATTTTAGGGATTAGGAAAAGTTATCTTTTATGATAAGTACAATGAACTTTTTTTGGCTTAGCATCAAGTTGTTTGTACTGTAATGGCCTTTTTTTTTAAGGAACTTCCCGAGTGATATTGATAAAAGATGTGGTAATTAATTAAGTAGAGTGCCTATGGGAAATAAAATATACACCATAAAAGTAGGTATACACTGTCTAGTAAAGAGCAGTTATTATCCCGTTTTGTTTTTTTATTATAGGCTATCAACACTTAATAAAACCAAACTTCGTATTTTGCCTTTGGTTTCCAATATAGTTTAGTTGTGTACAAAATCTTTTTTACTGTTATCGTGACGTATCTTGTCCTTATCTGAGAAATATTATGGGCGTTGGCACATTTACTACCTTAATTTACAACGTATAATTACAAATATGCGCCATAAATTCGTGGACCAATCGGAAGATATGAGTTTTTGAAATCATTAAATGACTACGTGATCATAGCCGTGATGAAAATAATAAATTAATTATTTTTAATTTTATATTAATTAATTTTAATTAAGATATGGATATATGTAAATATATGATGCAAAAAAGCTAAAACTCCGACGCTATGCCAAAGTTTATGCTATGCTATCCTATGCTTGCAAAACTTTTTCAAGAAATTGTTCGTACAAGCATATTATTTAAGTACATACAATTTTGCAAGTCCTAAGATACCAAACACGACGCTTAATCCATTAGGATCCATTGGGTGGCTCAGTCAATTGATGGATCCAAACGACATATTTATATAAATTTTTATTTTTAACCAACGACTCGCCCCGGCTTTGCACGGGTACCATTTTCACAGGATCACTCACTGGGCTAATCTGAAGATTGCCTGAAAATTTCATCAAAATCGGACCATCCGTTTTGGGGTCCATAGGAAACATACATACATACACACATCGAATTTTATATAGATAGATAGATTGCGAAGTTAGGTTCAAAAATACGCCATATTCGATTTAGGTTATTGGAGCCGTTAAAATGCTGCTATGTGCACCTATATCCAATGGCACCCGGAATGTTCAGACTCTTGGATTGTCATCTAACATGCCAAATCTGATACACAGTTTAGGCGATTCCCAATCAGCGAGAGGTTATCCACTGCTGAACAAAGGCCTCCCTCTTAAAGGGGCAGTGAGTGTTTGCCCTTAAGCCTTAACATATTTCCCCTCAAAGGGGGAATTGGTTCTGTGGGTGTTGCTATAATCCCCAGGCTTGGCAGGCGGCTTGCTTCACCGTTTTCTAAGAGAACGCTGCTGCCCGTGCTCCGGTGGTTCTAGTCGCAGTTTTATGACATACCAGGGTCAGTTTAGGCAATTAAAGGAAACATACATATATACATAGACTGTATAAATCATAGCCTCCCTGTTTTCGTAGTCAGATGTAGGAAAAATAATCCAGCTGCAGTTTCTATACCAGCTTAAAAACTTTCGAAAGCCATGTTGATATAACGCGGCCGGCAGCCGACCGCCCGTATGACCACCACATTCGCGCTTCGACACTTCCTATTATTCGTTTTTCTGAATATTGAATTCCCGATAGTCTACCACAGAAAAAAGGCAATTAAACCTATAAATCACATATGAGCGCCTTTTCCCGACGCTTCGGGATTTTTTTCCTCTTCTACCCATTACAGAGTTTTATGTGCGCACTGAAACACCAATCCTCGGTCACTGACGGGCTATTTGAATTATGAAAGTTGTAAAGTTATATATCTCCATCGTACCAGTTTTTATGGCGCTTATTTTTTTTACGGCGTGTGTACGAGCCTTAAATCAAGCTGTTTAACGGAATTGATTTATTCTCCCTTTAGAAACTTTAATACGGAAGCTTTATGTTGCTGTGTGGTTTTTTTGAGCTATTAGCATATTCATATACTACTAGGTGATGTCTGCGACTTTGTACGCAGAGCTGTTCGGACTTCGGCCTCGGTTCGTTGGCAAGCACATTACTGTAGGTTGTATGGTTGGACTTTTTTTGTTGTTTGTTTTTTTTTTTAAATGTTTTTGTAAATGAAAATTGGAAAATTTGGCGAAGTTAAGTCCGACCTGCGATCCCAAACCCTAAACATGCGAGATTGACCCCCGAATACTGAAACGTTTGTTAACTTTGACGACAGATTAAGTCTGTTGCTGCCTTTGTCATTTGCTTAGTGCCAGACAAAGGCAGCATTAGAATTAATCTGTTGTCAAATTTAACAAGCGTTCAGTATTCGGGGGTGAAAGTCGTGCTGCATCGCGTACGAAGTCGCAGTTATCAGATAGTACAAAGTAGAAAAAGATGAACATCAATACAAAATTTCACATTCCCTATTAACACATTTAGGGAATTAATTTTCAGAAACTGTTTCTCAGCGGTACTGAGAATATTATGTGAGAAACTCCTCCGCAAAATTTCCTGCTTCTATAACCACTGGTTTATAGTTTTTTAATTTTTTTTATTGTAGGTTATGAAGTAGGTAGTCTGCAAAAACTGTTGGTAAAGTCAAAGAAATTATTGACACGTTAAGCGTTTGACCACAAAATGTGGCCAAGGATGCTAAACACACCTATATTATCTATATGTAAATGTAAAAATAAAATTTAAAAACTAGACTTAATCCGTAATAAATAGCTATTCTAATAAGCAGCAATTCGCTATCAGCAGGTATCGTGTCCAAAATGTTGAATTGCGTAGTTTATCCTTTTAAGCAAGGTAGAGATCAGCATACCTAAAATATAATATTCCTTTCCAGCTGCAGAGATGCAGTCGTGAGCGCTGTACGCGTCCCCTCACGCCTCACAAGCCATCATCATTCATCTCCGCGTGTACAAGGAGGCGCTGGCGGCCGGCATGGAGCCGCTAAGCGAGAACGGGCTGTGCCTCTCCGAGCTGGACCTGCACGGTGGCGGCCACCTGCATGAGTCGGTGGCGGCCTCCGTCGGCTCGGCGATATCCAGCCTCATGGCGCCGCTTCATCATGAGCCCCAGCACGCGCCGCTGCATCACGCGCCGCCGCTTCATCACGAACCGCTCGAGAAGCTCAAATGTGAGTTGCTATTATGTTCTTTTTATGAAGATATTGAAAATAAATTTGATCAATTCAGTACAAAAGTGTTCGCCAAGAAGCAGATTACAAACCAAATGGTATTTACTACTTCACTGTGATTGTTTAATAGCAAAAGTGGTCCAACGACTTTGAGAAAAAGAGTATCTATAAGATCTGACAAAAAAGCTAATTCATATGTTAAATTCGGATGTCTACGTACTGTTACTTTCATAAATGCCATACTAGATAGCATATTTTGCTTGACAACTTTGACTATCCAACCATTGATAGATCTAACCAGTAGATAGTCAATACTTGATAACATTGGATGACCATAGCAATGATGTGCTAGCTTTTTTTGTCGATGTGATTTAAAAGACATTTTCATTGTATTAGATTTCGAAATGACAAGACTTTTTTTATACATAACAAAAGTTAATCCACAGGACCTTAACTCAACACATGACTTTTATTAACTAACGTTCTATAATAAAATCGATGTATTTGTGTTACGCCATCGGAGATCTTTTATATTGCCGTATAAATCCCGTTTTAAACTCCATCGCGATAGTAAATAAAATGAAAGGGACTTCGTTTCAGGCGACGAGACCTCGCTTACGATTGAGTCGTTCCTTCGTTTTATTTTCATGAAGATATGTGGCCTGGCCTCGCTGATACGATACTCTGGATTTAAAATAAATACAAAATACATTGATATCAGTTACTAGTGTCTTTAAAGAATGTTATGCAGATGAAATTTAACTTCGGGAGAAATTCTATCAACTCGAGTCGAGTACTTAAGAATAGAGTATACCGGCGTCTCGTAGATACAAAAAGCGTAGTCTGATACCACAGATCACACTAGATACCGCATTACGAGATTCGTTATTACTACAAAAAGTCACCGAAGTTTGAGAAACGCGCGGGTTGCGGGGAGTGCGACCAAGCGTTCTCATCGGCATCTCAAGGTTACGCCTATTCACCTAACAATCAACCAATAAGAGTAATTTCGTGTATGTGTATTTAGACTGATGCGTGGTGCGCTTCGAGTGACCTGAATGCAGAATCTAGAGTGTGATCTGTGTCTGATACCCACCCCTAAATGTCATCCAATTTCGATGTTTTTTTTATGTTATCCATAGATAAGAATGATGTTATCTACACCGTGGCAAACTATGCTTGTATGTTTGACTTTTTTTAATTTCACAATATCTTAGTTGTTATGCACTTAAAGTGACAATTTTTTACGTTGAAAATACGACGAAGAAATGTAGTTGTTATTAGAATACCATATAATTTTTTTGAAAAATACGAAACATAGCGCCATAGATTATGGCTTATCCAAGCCATTGACACCAAAAACAAAAATTTTTGGGGGTGATAACAGACTACCCCTACTACTATTGTACCTACTACTACTACTGATAAACACTAACTTCATCAAAAAGTTAGGAAAATTCACTAACTCTCTCAATTGCACGCACGAGAAACAGAGCGACAGCTATACAATTTCAAATATCGAATGCGCCAAAACCTCGCTGCAAAACTATCCTCTTAACTATTCTTCTTACCAAGTAGATTGTTTATATTTACTCTCTGATATAAAGAGAGCTTGAGAAATGAGGTCGCGATTCTCAGACATGCGGAACACGACTTGAAGAGGTATTTCAATGAGAATTGAACCACTGCAATGCACTCACCAGAGCCTCATTCAGGTCTTCTGTGGTGCAGGTGTAATGGCACAATAAAACCGATTTGAATATGAAACATCGCGACGGATTGGTCAGTCAGCGTGAGAGACTGTAAAGGCTCACCACCACTCGGGTGTGGTGAACGCATACGTCACAAGAGTTTCTTTGTTTTTTTGTGTGACTGGCTAGTCAAGATTCTAGAAACTTTACTGATATTAAGTCTGGTCGGTAAACACGCTGAGAGTGAGAACGAGAACTCGCTCTCAAAAAATGACATTTTCAAAAGCAAAGTAGCTACTGTGAAAGTGAAGTCAATTTACAAACCGATAAAATAATATAAAAATATCAGATGATAGTTTCGTCCCTCACTAAATCCATAGAGAAAATATACTCTATGCTAAAGTCTATAGAAACTCGCACGTGTTCAAAAACGTCGATATCTCAATAATATGAATAATACCGTCACAAAACAGCGATGACGTCGTCACAGGCAATCAGGCGTCGCAACCGTGACGATGTGGGCAGCCCTTTGTATACGAAATTAGGGATAATTCACCTATCCCCTGCCCCGTGCACTTGTCCGTGCCGGGTGATGCGCAATTTTCCGCCTTTGGTAAAGTAATAAACTGTCGATGTTACGAATTATATCACTTTAAAAATACCGATATCGTTACTTTTGGAAAAATTTTGGATCTCCGACTGTAGTAATGAAATGTGATTTTGTGGTAAAAAATTGTAGTTGAAAATCTTGTTGAGAAAAGTAGAACCTTACTTCAACCTACCTGTATACGTACGACCCACGTGCTATCTTAAGTAAGATCAGTACATAAGTACAAAAAAATACGTATAAAATAAAGTACATTAATTTGTGCTATATGTATAAATTCATGCGATGTTCTACTTACGATTCTATTTTTAGGGTCATATGTAAGAACTAAATAGATACCCTCTCCCTCATGTAACAAAAACTTAGACTTTACTAAAAGTTACACGATTTTTGGGGGCAAATCGTCTATTATAATAGAAAGCCCTTTAGTTCTCTACGTCGCCATATGGTGACTTTCATCGCAGCCCTCATTTTGTCGGTGGTATATAGAAGCTCGACATTTAAAAATGGAACCGGTATAAATCAAAATAAAAGCCTTTTAGGTACGAGAAATAAAGAAAAAATAAGAAAAAACATACGTTCATTTTTAACGGGTATCTCAAAACTTAGTAAACTACGTCTAATATTTGATTATTTTATTAAAAGATCATTTGCAATCTTCTAAACCTTTATCAAGTATCTTAAAGTCACCTGCAATTGTTCTACAAATAAAGCAACGATGTCCCTCGCGTCTAATCTGATAGTTTTTACAAACACATCAGTATCGGATTAGCCACCCTCGAATGTTTAGTTACGCAATTAGTCATGCGCCCGGGGGGGTTGTGCAATTTGGAGAATGTTTTTAGAATACATTTTGATAGTTGGTTTTATACAAAAAAGTTACAAAAACACTGTCCTTAGAACAAAATTTTAGAGCATATTTTAGTAAGTTTTTAGTTTAAAGTACAGAGCGCGCAAATCTTTACGAGGTCTGTGAATGTAGGCGCAAGTCGTACTGCGCAGACTCCGCGACTCTTACACCTAAAATAGGCGTACTGCGCGATCACTTGCGCGAACATCCGAGGTCTCAAAAAGATTGCGCGTCCTGTACTGTAAACAGAGGATTATTTTTTTCGAAAGCCATTTAATTTTAACGCTTCTTTCACTTATTTATGCTATTTAAGTGATGAGACGAGGAAAACGCTAATCTGACGGTAAGCGTCACGCTTGCTCATAACAACTTTATCCACGGAGAATTTTGAACTTCAATTTCAATTTAAATATAAAAGAAAAACGCGCTCAAAAGAAAAATATATATATTAACGCTACAATAATCGATAAACATAAGCAAATTGCACGTAGCAAATTTGTGAAACCTTGGAAAAAGTTACAGTACGTCATCAAAAACATGAATGTAACTAACGCATCCAAAGCACATCCCTGTATCGTTCTACAAAATTTAGTTTTCCGTAAACGCAACGATTTGCAATCCATCAGCGTCAGACAAAAAAGGGCAACGGGCAATCATTTAAAGTCAATTCGAATGAATCTACCATCTCTTTTTCCGCGACCGATGGGACGTATGCCTATCCTTCTTACACGTTAAAAAAACACCCTCGTGGATCAGCCATGCATTATATTGCGATGATTAGCTTGCACTTGCTACTTCCATTGAATTTAAATGGGGGATTAAAATGCTATGCGTTTTATTTATTAAAGCGCTATTGTACTTTAGTTCATTAAGCGATTGCTGTCGTCATTTTGCTATTGTCGTTTTTTGAATAATGGTTAATGTTGGTTTCATTGAAATTTTGATATTATTGTTAAAGAGGTACTTTAATACCTCAATATCTCTTTAACAGTTCCTATCTGCGCAAATGCGCTTTATACTATCGAAATACAAAAAGACTTAATTTTTTTTAAATCAGGGAGGATTTAAAAAAAATTAAGTCTTATTACCTTCCTCTTATTACCCAACTACCCAAGAAGGAGGGTAATGGTTTTGGGGTATTTGTTAGTAAATATGTTTATGTGTTACCTTCTGTGGCTTTGGTTTGACCGATTTTGACGAGTAGGTACCCCTTGCACTCGTCTTCGTTGGATTCCAATGTAAATAAGAGATTTGATTATTTTTTGTTGCAGTCGAGTTCTTGTTTATTCATTTTTTTAAACCTATTTTTACCCTATTGCCCAAGAAGAAGTCTAACTTTTTGGGATGGATGTATGTTTGTATGTAATTAAGTATGTATTTTTGTGTTCCTTTATTTACCTGCTGATTTTGACAAGTGAGGTGTCGTTGATTTCATCTTCATTCCTGGAGTGAAATGCATTTACAACTGCAACTGCAATTTGTAGTCGGGTTTTGGATTTCTTTAAATAACATTGCTTGTTCTTTCAGCGCACAGGATAAGTACGTGTGGTATTATCTTTTGGTTTTGCGTAACACCTTTTCTCTTAGGTCTCAGATTTCATTTTCGAGAAATTTGATCACGAAACATTTTTGTAAAAAGTTCACGTTGTTCCTTTTACATATTCGACAGACGAATTCCAGTGCTGCGTATGATATCGCCGAGCTTATCCGCCGAAGATTGTCTTCATATCCCGAGATTTTTATAAAATAGGCGAAAAACACGTTTCGTGGCTTTAATTTTAAATTGATCAGGTTTTGTGGAATCTTTCCAAAGCCTTTTCGATCGAGATTTTTTCCCACCCAAGGGCGCTAAACCGAGAACAGATCTCATTATTTCCCTTCGAAAATATGGAAAATTAATTATGTGGGGTTAGCCGGTCTTTTTTCGTGTCTCTAATATTGGGATTTCCTTTTCGAGAGCATCGTATTATCAGATTTGGTTCGGGTTGAGAATTAATTGGATAAAATATCTCGTTTCTGGGCCCATATTTTCGCGCGCTATTCTCGGTTATCTCGGTCACTGCTTCTATCATAAAAATAACTAGGTACGCATAATAATATAGGGCCAGGTGTTAGAGAATTGTGAAAAAAATACTGAATTTGTTTACAAACATTCGACTAAAAAACAGACTTTTGGTTTTCATACAGGGACCCTATTCCTGTGCGCTCGAGATTATCGCGATCACTGTCTCTCTAATTAAGAATTTAATGGGAGTGAGAGTAACCGAGATAATCTCGAGCGCACAGGAATAGGGTCCCAGGGCCCCTATTCGGAGAAATGACATTTTATCTCGGTCACTCTCACTCCCATTGAATTCTAAATTAGAGAGACAGTGACCGAGTTAATCTCGAGCGCACAGGAATAGGGTCCCTGGACGTTTAACGACGGACACGTATCCTATAACGTGTCAGTCATTGTTCTCCAAAAAAGTACAAAGTACGAGCAGCCAACATTTCGGCATACTTACATGCGCCATGTTCACGGGAATACTGAAGAATGCGAGTGCATGACAAAAAGTTCAAAGCTAAGGACCAAAAAAAAAAAAATTGCAAGATTTAAATTTTAAACAGGTTTTATCATTGTACTCATCATGATGTTTTACTATACTACTTTACAAGAAAAAAAAAAAAAACTCCGTAGAAAAATTACATTCAACCTCGACGAAATATATGACACAGCTAAATTTTTCTCGCGATTCCGTTGTCAATGTTTGTCATAATGATGAGTAGGTCCAATATTATCCTAGAATATGTCTGTTGTCTAACCGAACACCAAGTAAGAAAGTAAGCTCGTATCGCCTATATTTGTCAGAGTCGCTACGAATAACTCGTTCGCGAATAAACAAACAATGCGGAGAGCTCGAGAAGTTTGTCAAACAAAGAATGGCGGAAGTGCTCCGCGTAGGTGTTCGTAATCGATCATTTGCGATTTGAAGGATTACAACTTCGTATATCTGTGTTACCTTCCTTTGTGGCGAAATAAGGTGCTGAAGTCGTGTGCGAAGAATCTTTTCTTTGACTTTTTAGGGTCAGTTTTTTTAGTCAGTATTAGAATTATTCATTGTATATTCATATTCATATATTGCGTAAGTACTACTTACATGTCAACTTAAAAACTTAGATTACATTAAAAAAATAAAATTATGATACAAATTATTAATTTATAATAAATGTTAATTACATAATACTAAATTTCAATTTTAACCTGTAAAAGCATTGTTCGATTAGCCACTTTTTAAGTTTGCTTTTAAAGGAGTGGATACTGATGGCTGCGGTGACGTCACCTACCGTCTACCGTCATTGTATAGGGTTTGTTGGTATTTGTAACACTTTAAAATAGGTTAAGAGGATAGCCCTTCTGCGACGTTTTGGCCCATTCGATAATTAAAATTGTATAGCTGTTGCTCTGTTTCTCGTGCGTGCGATAGAGAGAGTTAGTGAATTTTCCTAACTTTTTGATAAAATTAGTGTTTCGGAGGTAGTTTGTTATCACCCCCTAAATTTTAACAACATCTTTTGTTTTTGGTGTCAATGGCTTGGATAAACTATAATCTATGCCGCTGTTTTGTTTTTTTTAAAATGTGTATGGTATTCTAACAACTATTTTATTTGTCGTATTTTCGACGCAAATAAAAGTCACTTTAGTGCCTATAGCAACGGAGATATTGCGAAAAACACAAATAACAAACACACAAGCATAGTTTTTTACGGTGTAGATAACACAAAAAAAACCATCGAAAACGGATAACGTTTAGGGGTGGGTATCAGACTAAGCTTTTTGTATGCATGGACGAGACGGCGATATACTCTATTCTTAAGTCTCAAGCTTCGTCCTTTATGAAGATGCAACCCTTAAATTTTGTCAATAGTCTTGCTATTTATATTCATTAGCATCCTAGGATCCATTATGTTGGGGATGAACACACACTAATATAAATAAATTAAATATAACTAAATTGTTTAAAATATGTAAAGTCTTGCCAGTAGAAACTAAAGTTACCTATTTATTATTATTATTACAACAATTTCACGATAATACATTTAAACCTGTTAAAATATTTTATAATAGAACCCGTAAAGCAACTAAGCCACAACTAAAATTGCATTATAGACATAAGTATTACTATGGAACCCGTACCAGGAAATGGATACTTCCTAGACTTTGTAATGATTTGCCGGACAACTATGAAAAACAATATAACACCAAATTTACATTTAAGAAAGCATTAAAGAAATTATTGTTAGACAGATTACCGAAGCAAAACAATTAAGAATATTTGCGAGAGTGGCGCGGCCGTACCTACTGTTCATTACAGTAGGTGCTGTCGTGCTATTTTCGTAAATATTTCCAATATAATTATAACTATTAATGTCATAAATACTAAGAAACCTAGATAATAATATACCTACCTACTACTTAGTTACTCACTTAATCCACCTATTCGTACATAGTAGCTACATAAGACAATGTTTACAATGAGAGGTACACTCTGCCTACAAACTGCTATGCAGTTTGGCAGAATCAGTCAAAATGCTATGAAAATTCCTCTGAAACATCTGCTCGGCCGGGAATCGAACTGGAGAGTTCCTGCTTATAAGGCAGACATGATACCTAATAAGCCAGGAGGGTCGACAAAAGTAAAAAAACTGCTTTTTTTTGGCAAATATTTTAAATTGCATAGGGCTGAAGCAGATGGCATAGTACGAGAGAGAGGCCCAGCAGTGGGCTAAATAAAGAGGATGATGATGAAAAACTATAAGTAGAAAATCTTCTCAATTTTTACCAAACAAATCTTTTTAGTACCTTTTAAACTTATTACTTTGCCTTGTAGAAATCGTATGTTAGTTTTAAATCTACGATTCATAGACATGATCCTACATATTTTTTTATCTATAATTTTGCTATACTATTACAAACAAAAACAAATTGCATTAAACATAAAATATAATTTATGATTAGGGCCATCAAAGTGAGGCGACAGCGTTCCCCTGTGGGTTCACAACCCAGGGGGTTGCAATTTTTTATTTTGTAAAAAAAAAATGCTAGCGATCCGCCGCCACGACAGGGGGGTGCGACAGACAGCGCGGCACCAAGTTTTTGTTTAATAGTTTTTGTATTAATAAATCACACCTATTTGCCAAAGATGTAAAGATTTAATAAGGGATGTCGGCCGCCGCTTTGTGTCAGAGGTCGGTATAGGTGTGGGACATGTGTGACTGTTAAATTACGAGATCAGATTCATTTCTATCATTTTTTTTATAGTATTGAGTGACCAGGCGAGCGTGTCAAGGTGAGCACCTTGCCCGTAAAAGTTCAGAGCCACCCAGAAATTTCAACTTCAATACTTCAAAACTATGCGATATTAAATCCTTTTGTGCCCAGTAATTTTACTGAAAACATTGCCGTTCATCCGGAACATAGTAATTTTTGCACACTACTGCTTAGCGGTTGAATAACTGGCAGAGTTGTGGTACTTCCCCAGGCGGGTTCTTACAAAGGAGTCCTATCGCTGCAATACAATACAATTTACGAATTTTATCTTTTATACGAAGTACCTCCTTTTCTTAATTTAGGTACGTCCACTTTAACCTCTTAGAGAAACTAAGAGTCACACAGGGGGCAATGAAGACAGCAATGGTCGGAGTTTCTTTGCGCGATAAAATCCGAGGATATTCGAAGAACCACAGTACCCGACATAGCTTTCAGGGTTTGCAAGCTGCAATGGCAATGGGCAGGCCACATCGCTTAAAGAACCGATTACCGATGGGGGGAAGAAAGGTTCTTGAGTAGCGACCACGCAACAGACGCAGTGTACGCAGCATGAAGCGTAGGTAGGAAACCCCACTGGGTGGACAGACGACATTGTAAAAGTCGCGGGCAATCCGTGGATGCAAATTGCAGATTGTCGTCCAGTGTGGCGCTATAAGGGGTAGGCCTTTGTTCAGCAGTGGTCTTCTGGCTGAACGCCAAACCCTTTTTACAATTACATGTATAAGAAGCGGTCTTCTTCGAATTTTAAAATCATACCAAGAATCAAGCCTTAACTTTTTAAACTGAAATTAAGTCTAGATAAGAAAAAAAAATCCTTTTAAACATTTCATGTAAATAAAATAAAGCCGTGTTAAACTCTTCGTTATCGTATCCGCCACTCTGCACTTGGCCAGTGTGGTGGATATGGCATAATCACTATCGGCCGATAATCTAGCAGTGGGATGTTTAAAAGGCTGATGCAGACTCTTCGTTTCTTCAGACTTTTGGAAAAAGTTTGGCTAGAGATGAATGATGAATATCTTCTAAATTTGGCTATAGTACACTAACATGAAGATGCTAACTCTTCTAGATTCTAAAGATATATATGTCCATAATAGTTTGCATTAGTACCCAACTTTTATAAAACTTCGAGACTTGAATAGCAAACATTATCTTATTAGCTTTGTCATCATTTATCATTTGGGCGATCTAACTAAAGGTGACCATGTTAAGACAAGCGGATACAACCAAAACCGTGTTAAACCCAATTAAACCGTGAGTCAGTATCCCACAGCGTTTAGATTCTTTAATCTAAACATTCTCGTTGCGCATACGCCGGTCAGATTTGGGCGCAGTCAGATAAAGCAATCTTGTAGAGTGAACTTGACAAATATTTGTTGAGCTGTGGCCTCACACCTAAGGTTTGATGCACCTTTGCGTTGCCTACATAGACCATAATTATTTTTGGATGCACGCTGATGATTTAAGTGTTACTCGTAGATACAGCGACTTCAATACAAAATATATTTTTTAGGGCTGACTGGTATTGTTAAAGAGTTCAAGCCAATTGAATTTACTGATCAGGAAACTATTTGTATCAAATTGTTGGGATTTTTGTTGGTGATAGGATTCTTTTGCGGAGTCGCGCCTGGGATATATTACACCTTTGCCAGTTAAACAGTAACAATAAGAAAACAGTAGTTAGCAATTATTACTGTGTTCCGGATTGAAGGGCAATCCCTTTAATAAATTAAATAAATAATGTTTTAAAAAACTTACTACTGAATAACGAGAGGTGCAAGTTGCTCGCTTGATGGTAACCGATTGCCAATAACAGCTAGGTACCAATGTACCACCCAAAGTCGTAAAATTATCAAATCAGTTCAAAATCCTACGATGCAATATACTATGCTCCTCATGCTGCGATATTATACAGGATCTCTTTATGCTCCGTGCTTTCACTGGAAACATAAGAATTCATAAGAACTTTATTATATTTTTACACGAACCTTAAATCTAAAATTAATCGATTCATTAAGAGATATATCAAAACAAAATGTCTCATTCAATAAAACAAGACAAGATAATAAAACCACCTCTCCAATTTATTTTCAAAAAAAGACAGCACCTATTAACATGTGCATGAGCTATTAAACTTTGTCATCAGCAATTAGTAGTGAAACTAAATAAATTCTGAGAGCATACCTCGCACCCACTGAGACATGTGACACCAATTCTGAACGCCTGTTAACAAATTAAACCGATTTGTTCTGTTATTCTAATAGGGCACGGAATGGGAAGTGTTTGTGTCGAGCATATTTTGACAAAATTTATTGCTACCACGCCTTCTCGAACCGTTTTTTCTCGAACGCAACTCGAGGGCGGATGCAGTGACATCTGGCGCGCTGAACGCAGTCACGCCCCGCTCTACGCAAATGTCATGAATTTTGAAAACGCTGGATGCTGTTTTTTCGACACAGTGAAAAAATTAAATTAAAAACAAAAATAAACATTATTGAGCTTGATTTTCTGCCAATAGAAATATTAATATCATCGAATATCTGATTGTTACTTACTAAATTAAATGGTGACCAAAATATTCCATCTGAAAACAAATTCGATACAACTCTACTACAAATTACAAATTGTCTATGATATTGCTATTGTATATACTTCTCCTTTTACATTACATACATTACATTATCAGCCAGAAGACGTCCACTGTTGAACATAGGCCTCCCCCTTAGACCGCCACACCGACCGACAATGTGCCTCTCGCATCCACCGGTTGCCCGCGACTTTCACAATGTCGTCGGTCCACCTAGTGGGAGGCCTGCCTACGCTCCGTCTTCCGATTCGCGGTCGCCACTCAGAACCTTCTCCTTTTACTCATGATAAAATGATATATGACTTAGGTACCTTACAATATTTTTTTTTACATTATCAGCTAGAAGACGTCCACTGCTGAACATAGGCCTCCCTCTCTCTTTAGGTACCTTACGAGGTTCTAATTTTAAATTACATTTATCATTTCTTAATGTGAAAGTCACAACTCAGCTTCATTCCAACTGACATCAACAAACAAATCTTCTAAAAATAGTCATCGTGTCACTACGATCGTATTATTATAGAAACTCCTATTTTACGTAGTGCATGCCTGTTGTAGTCAGTGACGGACTTGGACAAAATGGACCTCTTATGGACAAAAATATCTACAGAGACTAGCTAATTCCTTAGAAAAATTAAACTCAACTCGTTAAGTAACGCAGCTCTTACGCAATACAATAGGTACATGTTTGTCGAGATTTAGGTATTGAGTGTGATTTAGGTACTTAAAATCTCCACGAAAGCGTCTCTTAGTTCCTCAAATTAAATTCTGGATCCCCACTGGTTTTAGTTCAAAAAAAGGTACCGGCAAAATAAAATGGCAGACTCCGAGTGACAAATCGACAAACAATGAGAGCCTTTGGTAGTGCACAATATTTACAAGGCGCGTGATTGATTGCCCTTGACAGATGGAATCAGGATAACCCTTGCACCGGCAACCATCTGTCTCCTCGCCCGTTATAATGGTCAGCGAGACAGTTTACCGGGCACCCTTTAGACACCCGCAAAACTCATTTCGGAAAATGATTTGTGGGAATAAGAGAGAACAGTGGCGTTTCACTGTATTAGGCGACGTTTGCTGCATGATTGCGCTAATTTTGGATTTGGTTTTGGTCGAGCAAAATAGAAATGACGAGGCAAGATTTAAACGCACGAAAGTTATTAAATTCTTGCCACGTTATTTTGTTATCAGCTTGGTTACTTACACCAAGTATACTATAATTTTACCTACCCTCTTTCTGAGACAGTTGGGTAACAAGTTAAGAAGTAACCAAATTAATATTCATTCCAATTTCCAGTTCCCAATCCAGGCTAGGTGTATTGATTACCATCGATCACACCATAACTTAGCATTAGCTTATTAGGTGAACCAGAATAACTTTTAAATAAAAAGCGATAATAAAATCAAATGACATAACTGAATCCATCTCAACCTTGGTACTAACATGCCAAAAATTTCTAATTGTTTTGGTAGACACAATATTGTTAGATTTTTCAAATATGATTTGACAGGTATTCAAGATGTTAACGGCTTTAAAAGGGACGTAATTTATGAAAAAACATACTTACCTGTGTTTTACGAGTAATGAAAACCAATGTCGCTGTAAAGCCGATTTTTACAACTCAGGTAATACGTTTCTAAAATAATGCCCTCATCTTTTTGTATAATATTACTTTTCGTTTATTCTCATTTTATTTGTCGCTATAAAAGGGAAGAATAACGGTTGTTAAAAGAGTGGCGTGCACATCGGAGACTGGCGATAAATCTTTATATTTTATGACAAATTGTTGTCAGTTCGAACGGTAACCCTCACTCGGTAACAAAGGATCTAGAACAAATAGTAACATAATGGTCTATGATGGCCAACGGCGATGTCACAACACTAACCATTTGTAAACAAAACATAATGCCGCCCTAATGCGATATCGGTTTCAAAGTACACAAAATAATGCATTGTATTGGTCTAATTTATCGCATTTGGGGCACAGTTAGTGGAGAAAAAAATGTAATGTAAGGAAAGTCACATGAGAAATTCAAGCTATCTCATAAAACAGGAGTACGCTATAATGTTCTCTTATATAAGTTTTCTGCCTTTTTCTCCAACTCATTTTTGCTGCCAATGCCAAACTTCTTCCATTTATGCCAAAATCCGTGGTCCAGACTGTAACTTACACACTTATTAGGAGCATTAAAATTAAAAGCAAAATAAATAAAGGCAACGAAAATATACTAACACATAATGCTGAGTATTAAATTTTGTCGCTAAGTACTGCCACTAGGTTCTACAAAATGTGGTTAGAAAAATTACAAATGATTTTTCGGATATTTGAGTCGACAAGTTTAGTGCGAAACAATGATGCGTCCCCATTCAATTTTACGTAGATACTGATGAGTCGTTTGTATAAAATACGTTGACACATCATGTGATATATGACGGCGCGTCTAACAATGGTGAATGACGTCGCTTTACGAGACGCGTCGGGCCCCCGCCTCGTAATTATAACATTATGACTTCACATTATTCCCAAAATATCGTACCGAGCCTCAAACCCTCTGAGGTGGCAGATAGCCTATTGTATCGGCACATTCTACCCGTAAAACCTTATTACTTTCGCACCCTTCATGATATTTTTAGCGCCTTCATACTATTTTCTAAATCTCATAACATTTATCTTATAAAACGAGCAAACATCATTTAATAAAGCTGGCGACAAGGGACCTCCGTGAACCACGCGGACCCTTCCGCGCGGTTGCAAGCATAATTTTGTAATCACCATAAAATCTGTATCACCGCACTAATATATTTATGACATTATAGCTCTAATAATATTTATGCAAATTGAAAATGCGCAGAATGGTATCATTTACTACCCTAATCGCGCTGCAACCGAGGCCAAGGCGACATATGCCTACATTGAATTGTTATTTTCATTTGTCTAGTTCGGATACGGCTGTAATTTATCATCATTTTTTTTTTAGTAATTTTTATTTAAGACGGTTCAATTTCAAACTATTTAGCCTGTGAGCCTGGGTCACAAAGTTGGTATATGTGTAAGAGGTACAAGTTCTCCAGGTCCCGCTTTGTCAGCATACAAGCAGTTACAAATACAACTAAAAATAATATTACTAGAAGATCACAATTACAACTTAATAAAATAATAAAACTAATTAAATTAAAAATACAATTTATAATGTCAAACTATAAATACGAAGTTCAAATTAATAAATGTATCATTGAACCTTTTTGTTGTTTAGAAACTCATCTAGAGTAGTATGCTTTGGAAAGAAGGAAGTCAATAAGTCTGTTTGTGATGCTGTTTACATCGCAGTTAAGTTGAAATAATGAAACAGAAAGCAGCTTACCAAGTAATCGCCAAGAATACTCAACTCTTTCATTCCCAACCGAACAGAATCGTGTCAAATCACAACACCCCATTCGCATTGTCATCGCAGTATCTGCGGGCAAATAGAAGAAGTAATTTGTGCCCATATGGGACCTGTGATTGCCTTCTGAACAGGCGCACCCTCGACCCGCGGAATGGTCTTTTGGTGGCCAATTTCACAACCCTCCGTTCTTTCCTTAGACCTTTAATATTGTGGCGAGACTGCGTGTTAGATAGTTTGTTTTCAAAAAGGGGTCAATTTGTAGATTATAGTTTGGTATCATTGGATTTATAAAAAATCTTGAAACCAAAAACCTAATTCCGAAGGCTTTACTTCTTAGACAAATCAAATCAAACTTTAAATCCATTGCTAATGGAAATAAGTTTTTTAAAACAAATAGTTAATAAAAAACGAAAATAAGTTTCTAACTCATCTTACTATCCTTCAAATTATATCAAGACCCTGGAAATCCTATTTATAAGCTCAAAACTGTGTTTATTTAGGTCATGTCTTAACATCCAAGAAATTATATTTATTACTACTTTTACATTGTATTGTTGGCCAGCTAGATATTTTGCTCGGTAATATCAATTGCACTGACTTAATGAATAAATCTGCTCCAGATTTATTCCAATGAAATATATGTAAAGCTTTCCTAGTGTTGGCTAGCGACCGCAGGCCGCTGGCGCTAATAACTTTGTGGGGATTTTTACAAGTCTCAGGTGGAGGGTAATTTGCTTGCGCCGGAAGGGTTACTGCTGATTTATCTCATTTTGTAATGCGCCTCCAGGGAGCCACTACTCCGCCCTAAGCAGCCGCGACTACCCATAAACACTAATCTATCTAGACCACAGATTTGTTGTTTCGAGAACTAGTTGTTACCTACGACTTCGTTCGCGTGGACGTAAAAAAAGTATCCTATGTCCGTCTCTGTGATATACAGTAACTCCTTATCAAATTTTATCATGGTCCGTTCAGCCGCTTCGCCGTGATAACGCGACATACATCCAGACAGAGAGACAAAGTTACTTCCTATAGTTCGCTAGAAGACGGCGTTGATCTATTTTTGTGATTTTTTTGACATTTTGTATGGACTGACATCTATTATGTAGAGAGTTCTGAATCGCGCAGTTTTTTCCTCGAGACGAAAGTATACATTTTATACCTCGAAGCTTTATTGGTCCTAATACGACTGCAGCTATATTCCTCTGAATTATATATAGTTAAAATAGAATAAGAATTAGAATACTCGCGATTTAACCAACTTCTACATGATAGTCATATATACGTATTTGCTCGACTCGACTGAAATACTGTAAAGTGAACGTATGGGCAAAAACGGTGTTCTCGAAAGCTAAATTACGTATTACAACTCTCTGAAAGCGAGCTTGCGAAAACGACCTTGAGACCGATAGACACGTGGCCAATAAACAAAGGCGAGGAATCCTCGAGGCGAACGTGTCATGTCGCTCCGTTACAATAACGAAACATGAAAAATTTCCAGACGCCCACATCAGACTGATAAATGGCTTCCGAAAATCCAAAAGGAAGTTACAGCTTACTCGGGATTTGGTCTAGAACCTCTCACGTCCCATAACTGCTGCACTCCGCTTTATTACAATTACCATAAGCCTCAAAGTCCCGCACTCGACGCGGCCCTGCGAAACTTCATCATTTTGAACCTACCCGCGAGTGCCGTAAGACTGTTATTGCTTGGGTGAAGTAGAAACAGCGTCTGGGACGAAGTCTCGGGACGGTCGCGGACAACTTTAGCACTTGCCCCGGTTACTTTAAGATTGAAGTTGCAAGTAAACGAATCATCCACGAGAAAGTTATGCGACGTTCGTGCCTCCGGAGCGGTCCACTCTTTACATTTTATGTAACGTGTACGATATGTCGGAGGCTATTTGGAATACTAATTGGGGTTGTACGGACTCTGAACGTCTTATCTTCGCCTTTTTAAGCTACCCGAAGAAGATATTTTGTCGAAAAATGTTACTCTATTACTCTAGTATTTTACGGTGTTGAACATAAACGGTACGTAATTGCTCGAAGCGAGGAGCGTTTCAGGGCGCGGGGAGGCCAATCCTCGGCCTGAATAGAAAATCAGTAAACCGCGAAATGATGATGAATCGCGTCGGAGGAAAGGGTCGTTAAAGCGGGACAGGTATAGAATCCGGCGGAGGTGTGAAGAGGACGGTGCCGGGGGAAATTAGTGGATGCTCCCGTGAATTTGTGTACGTTTTCAATGAAGGTTCTTTATGGTAGGTAAAATAGGAATAAAATGGATGGGGCCTAATCCAGCGGCCATTTATAACTTACACGCCATTAATTTGAGCGATAATTCATGAATAGCGACGCTATTGGTCGGAGATAGAGGATTCGGTAGCCGGTAGCCGACTCGCGGCTCAGAGGCTTATCAACTGGCAGGTAATCTAATCACATCGAACGTAACACTTGTGCATTTTCATTTCCTGTGCTGGACTGATAGCGCTTCTTCTGCTGCCAAATTGATTTAGGACTTATCTAAATGGTAATTAGAATAGAGTTTGATAACTTTAGTGAGGGCCAATAAACACAAAAGCTGCAGTATCTACCGATTTTTATTAACTATCTTTATAAGCACTTGTATATAAGGGCCATATTTACTTTTTTACCTAATAAAAAACTAAACTGACTTACATGCAACGCACAGCGGGTCTAGAAATCAGAAAAACCTAAGGCGCACTACACACCAAAGACACATTTGTGTGCAGTAAGACTTTTTAGTGTTACGTGGCACACTTATCGTGAAGAAATATGGGGCGTTGTGTATTAGCGCACTCGTATTAAATGTAGGTCTACGATAAATTGTTTTGTGTGATGTACAAACTACATTTTTTGTATTTGTGTACAACATTTGTGTGGTGCGTCCTAAAACACAATTTTTCTCAGATATTCTTCAAGTAATATAGATGAGCAGTATATAGATATATTAAAAAGTATTTTTGAAGAGGGTGTTAATGGGGGGTGAAAGTTTTAAAGAAAGCTTTGTTATCATACTAATATTATAAAAGCGAATGTTTGTATGTGTGTTTGTTGAATTAAATTTGGTGTGGAGGTAGCTTCTACCCTGGATTAACACATAGGCTACTTTTGATCCCGGAAGAATATTCGGTTTCTGTAATATAGTGGGTGAAACCGCGGGGTGCAGCTAGTGTTATTACAAAAGTTCGTCATTTTAGTCGTACTAGGTAACCTGTGACGATGTCGAAGACCAAACAGCAGAGCTCTGAGAATTTATGGGCATCCGCGGTCAGTAACAAATTTAGGCTTGGCCCCGCGGATCGCACTAGCTGCGCCCCGCGGTTTCACCCGCTATTCTACAGAAACCGAATAGTTTTCCGGGATAAAAAGTATGTTCTATGTGTTAATCCAGGGTGTAACCTAACTACATACCAAATTTGATTCAAATCCTTTCAGTCGTTACAGGGTTGAACGGGAACAAACACACTTACATTCTTACCCGCGTATTATCTACACAAACTTTCGCATTTATAATATTAGTGTGATTTTTTGAGATAATAGTAAAAAGGTTGATAGTCCGCCTTATGTTGGTATAATTTTCGTCTTCTAAAATACTTTTCCCATTTCAGCCAGAGACAGAGATAACTCTTTATTGTTCACACCAAAAATGACATACAAAAGAAAAAAAATATATTTAAAACGAGTGTAACAACTGGCAACATAGTTTGTTCCAAGGATCTTGTATCACACTGGATAGAGTGATTGCTTTGGCAGCGTGTCCACTTTCTGTTGTGACGTTTAGTGAGTAGGGAAGTGAAAACTAGTGCAGAATCTATCGATAAAAATGTACACAGTGTACAAAACTAAGAATTTGTAAATTAAGAACACAATGTTTGCAAAAATATGTACTTTATTGAACATCGAAACTCGTAATTGCCATGTAAATAGTACGAATATATATAGTATATATAGTAACTATGAAAGTTAATAAGTATCTACACCGTCTCCTAGTTTCTTTTATTCTTCCTAGTTTTTTAATTGACAGCCCAGTCATAAAACTAGATTTTTCAAAACGTTTTCAACAAAGTCGAGAGTATTTAGGTGGCTCCCAGTTTTCGCGCCTCACAGCCTTTATCCACTGATTTCTGATTTCCGGACATTTTGGAAACCTATAACAAAATGTTTTATTTTAATTAATTGTTTAACCATGACACAACATTGGTACAAATTATCATACATTTCAAGCCGCGAAAGCTTCAAAAAGATTAAAATTAATTATCGGTAGAATACGTATCAAGCCGATTAAACGCGGAAAGGAATTAACGGTTCATGTTTCACTTAATGTAGTATATGTAGGATATTACAAGAATATTATTAGATAAATATCGACCAAATATCGACAAAGTTTGAAACGTGCAGTGGTACTTCACTAGCAGGAACACGTAAAACAATGCATTTATTTATCTTTAATTAATGCTTAAATTCATTACTAAATAACACTGCGTGATAGTTGTATGACTTCAAACATGTATATTCTTTAAGTGAAACGAATATTTAGCTTTGATTCTCGTTATTTTAGGTAAAAAACGCTACAAAAGACTTACGTGTGAAATGATAATTCTGGATCTTTTACTATCCCTTTCGTTGTTCTCGATGCACAATACACAGCACAACACGCCATAATGCCACTATGTATAATAATATTAAGTATTCACAGCGATATTTTGATCCAATTTGCTTTTTTAGTAAGACGGGTCGCAATGTTGTGACCGACTAGTCGGTCAAAATGGACACAGAGTGCGAGGTTGCCAATCTTACAATAGCTCTCTCGCTTACTCTATGCGACGACCCGTGAAATAAAAAGAGAAACATGACAATGTGAACGTCGGAGCGGCAACGTCTCATGGGTCTGTCCAGTATGATGCTTCGTCTAAGGTTTGTTCTCTGTTTGGACTATACTGAATGACGTCTCACATCCGTGGGCATCCCGTGTGGTCTCTAATCTCAAGTGGTCTTTCCACGTGCCTCTATTAATATCTTCGGTAGTGTTGATTATGGAATTTAGTATGCTACCAGTTATCGTAGCGAATTGATAACAACTCACAAGTTTCGTTTTTTTCTTCATTTGTCCATCCTGAGGCAGAATAATAAGTAAAACTTAAATTAAGTTTCTAGGTACTTAATGACTAAGAACATATCTAATGACATTATTCTTATTATCTCAATTACGGCGAGGAGTTCTGTACGCCGCTTGCCCCCTTTCTGATTTCGTCTATTTGTTCTAGCTATCCATAGAAATTGTGGTTTTTTGTTCATTTTTAAATCTCTTACTTTTTATTGTTTCGTCGCCCACCATTCTCACCTTTGTAATAAATACTCGATCAAATAGCGACAGTGGGCGATGAACTAATAAAATCTACAGGATTTAAAATAGGGGGCAAAGATTCACAGAAAGCAAATAGCAAATAGACGAAATCAAAATCATTCTTCATCAAGGAAATTTCGAGTATGAGTATGAGATCTACAGTCAGTACTTTAGGTGTAGATTTAGTTTAGACCTAGAAGCGGGAATACTCATATGGCGAGCGAGATTACAGCTGTTTGCTCACTTGTAAGTGCCTATAAAAGTTCTAGTGCCATCACTCGAAATTCGAAACTACAAAATCTGGTGCTGAATTGTACCCCGCCATAAAACAAACCTAGTTACGCTAAATCATCCACAGCCTCTTTTATCGCCCTACTGGGATAGGCCTCTTGCTGTGCTATTTACCTCGGTCTACTCCTAATCCGGTCCATGAACAAGCGATTTAAAAAAATCCGTTATATATTTTAAAAGTATCTTTTAAACGCCAATTCCTGGTTCACGCTAGAAAATCTTCAGGTAAACAGACATATATCCAAATGTGACTAGAAAATTCCATCAGAAAAATGTGCTGACCATGTCTTCACTGAACCTTGACCCATCTGACCTACAGACAAGCCATCATACATCCATCAGCTGTTGTATGAAACAGTCGTGTCGCCGGAAGCAAGCCCTCGGCGCTCCGTTATCGGGATTATGCTATTAACCAGCTCCCAGCGTGCCGGTGGTCCTGATAGCACTATAATTGCGCCTGCTGGGATTAACATATCATTCCACGAGTATTTTTGTTAGATAACTTAACTTGTTGGTATTTAGGAAGTCACATTTACATATATGATTATGAGTATGTCACGTCCCTACTTCTCCTATCGGACGAAATATACTATGGTGTATGTATCTTAGTAAGAAGGTGCAAGTTCAATAAATAAAATTGTGAGATTTTTTTATTTAATAAAACGGGAATATTCACGTCAAATAGAGTCGAGTTTTCCGACTATAATTTCGATCACTTCCGGTGACCTTTTCAAGCAATGCTATAAACGCACGAACTCGTAGTGCCAAGCAAAAAAAAAACAAAACTACGTCAGTTCATAGTAAACTGGGAAATTCACTTTTAAACTATAGTATTGGAGTTTTGGCGGGATGTCGCGTCATTGTATTATTTTCCAAAACTTGTGTTATTTCGAGTGTTAATGTGTAAAAATAGTGGATTATTATCCATTAAATGTTCGTGAACGCGCACGAGTGTTGGTGAATAGTATAATGTTGTGAAACGTGACGCTTCGTGTTGTTTCCAAAACTCCATTTAAACCTCTGGTAAAGTCTCCACCGCTTTACTGGGGCATGACGTGGACTTGACCGTGACTTACTTTGCTTGACTTAGACTATGACTGAGACTTATTTTGATAATGAAATATTTGACTTCACTTGAAATACTTGACACTGGCTAAATACACAACGCGTGGAGACAAAAAATAAGAGATAAATAAATAAATAAAACTAATAGTGTTCAATACGTAGTATTTATATTCTCTTTGGCGTTTATGCTTGGTGATTTGCCGTGATCGTATGTAAATATAAGTTTATTTATGATAGAGGCGTAAAGCTAGTTTTTAAACCTAGGTGCTATATAATTATTGGCATCTTGTTATGATAACATAAAATGTCGTTGTTTGCATTCAAGTTTTTTCAAAATAAATAATAATCAAGAAGAGGAAATTTTATTTGTTTGTGTTCTGCTTAATCAATGGTAAGTAAGTCAGTAAATGAGTTCGTACAGACCAAGTGGCTAGCCCTAATGTCAGATTTAAGGCCACCCGAAGGCCTCTGACATCACTTAGTAGTTAACTATAACCATCTTACATCCAAGCATACAAAGAGCTTTATAAAAACAAAAAAAAAAACGTAAAAGCTGTTAAAACGTACAAAAAAATGAAATGCTTTATTTGCATTAAGATAGATAGTGGGCAGACGCAAATATGCGCACCGCTGATAACTTCAAATAATTTATGGCTCTCGTCGTGAGCGGACTGAACGTACATTTTTGTTTAATTTTGGTGCGGTAAAATGTAAAAAAGTATTTTAATATTTATGAAAAATACTTTTAAAAGATTCTGCTTGATATCTCGGCCACGAAGGCCTATATACTATGTGTTCGGTAAGACTACGGAATATATTATTCTAGGATAGCATTTTACTCATACAACTTTTGCAATGGAATAATCTAAAATCGCTGGTAAAAATACATAGTCGGACATATACTATTCTAGGATAGCATTTTACTCATACAACATTTGCAATGGAAAAAACTAAAATCGTTGGGGGAAAGCCATACACGGACATATATTATTCTAGGATAGCATTTTACTCATACAACTTTTGCAATGGAATAATCTAAAATCGCTGGTAAAAATACATAGTCGGACATATACTATTCTAGGATAGCATTTTACTCATACAACATTTGCAATGGAAAAAACTAAAATCGTTGGGGGAAAGCCATACACGGACATATATTATTCTAGGATAGCATTTTACTCATACAACTTTTGCAATGGAATAATCTAAAATCGCTGGTATAAATACATAGTCGGACATATATTATTCTAGGATGGCATTTTACTCATACAACTTTTGCAATGGAATAATCTAAAATCGCTGGTAAAAATACATAGTCGGACATATACTATTCTAGGATATCATTTTACTCATACAACTGTTGCAATGGAATAATCTAAAATCGCTGGTAAAAATACATAGTCGGACATATACTATTCTAGGATATCATTTTACTCATACAACTGTTGCAATGGAATAATCTAAAATCGCTGGTAAAAATACATAGTCGGACATATACTATTCTAGGATAGCATTTTACTCATACAACTGTTGCAATGGAATAATCTAAAATCGCTGGTAAAAATACATAGTCGGACATATACTATTCTAGGATATCATTTTACTTATACAACTTTTGCAATGGAATAATCTAAAATCGCTGGTAAAAATACATAGTCGGACATATACTATTCTAGGATAGCATTTTACTCATACAACTTTTGCAATGGAATAATCTAAAATCGCTGGTAAAAATACATAGTCGGACATATACTATTCTAGGATATCATTTTACTTATACAACTTTTGCAATGGAATAATCTAAAATCGCTGGTAAAAATACATAGTCGAACATATACTATTCTAGGATATCATTTTACTCATACAACTTTTGCAATGGAATAATTTAAAATGGCTGGTAAAAATACATAGTTGGACATATACTATTCTAGGATAGCATTTTACTCATACAACTTTTGCAATGGAATAATCTAAAATCGCTGGTAAAAATACATAGTCGAACATATACTATTCTAGGATATCATTTTACTCATACAACTTTTGCAATGGAATAATCTAAAATCGCTGGTAAAAATACATAGTCGGACATATACTATTCTAGGATATCATTTTACTTATACAACTTTTGCAATGGAATAATCTAAAATCGCTGGTAAAAATACATAGTCGAACATATACTATTCTAGGATATCATTTTACTCATACAACTTTTGCAATGGAATAATTTAAAATGGCTGGTAAAAATACATAGTTGGACATATACTATTCTAGGATAGCATTTTACTCATACAACTTTTGCAATGGAATAATCTAAAATCGCTGGTAAAAATACATAGTCGGACATATACTATTCTAGGTTAGCATTTTACTCATACAACATTTGTAATGGAAAAAACTAAAAACGCGAGGAAAAAACCATAGAAAAAGTTCATTCGCCCTGGACAAAAAGCTGGTATTTCTTTCGTGATTTCAAAATTAGTCCCTTAGTAAAAGATGTCCTTAATGTGGATTAAAATGCTGTTTCAGAATAAGTCCTTCGCCTAAAGACCAAGTGATACAGTACTTGTTTGATAGAGAACCGTAAAAAAAAATAAGTCAGGATTTCCAAAGAAAAAGAAACTAGTTTTGTGAAGACCTCGTGTGAGTGATGTGCGAGATGTCGAGAAAAAATCAGCTGTTCTATAGAAAAATGTCAAAGACACTCGTCAAAATTTATAGAAGAGCTGATTTTTTTGTTGTTCATTAACTTGAGTACTATGAGCTCCTTTTGGCTTAGCATACCCTTTCCTTCGAACCCTGTATATAAATATAATATAATCTATATTCTATATAATATCTATAAGAACAAGGCTTTTCTAGGAATCCACTGACAGATCACGGATTTTAAACAATTCTACCCCTAAGGGGGTGAAATGGACCCACAAAGTTTGTAAAGAAATAATAACTTTTTTCACGCTACGCCAATGAAAGACTATTTTCATACTAAACAACAATAATGCCTCAGGAACATGTCATCATGTCTCAAAACATGTCTCAGGAATTTAGAAAATCAACCCCCTAAGAGTGATACAGAGTTTTGAAACTACTGTAGCCTATGCGAGCGTAGCCGTGTGGGCAAGCTAGTCGTCTATATTCGTGATAACATATTCTAAAACTATTATTCGACCGTACTATTGCAAACAGAACATTTAAAAGGCCTATAAAACAATAAAAGCAGTTATCACCACTATCAGACCAAACATATGATGATGTTTGTACGGCGTGTCGTTCTCTAAATAAACATTTGTTACAACCGACGTAAAACGACGTTTGTTCTAATTAGTAATTAGTATGTACTTACGTTTTAAAAGGTTACACTGGGATTGCATAATTATGTCTTGGCCGAATAGTTTACTTCGAGGCGAGACAAGAAAAATGCATTGTTATTAACAGACCACCCGGAGGGTAAGGATTTCAAACTGTAGTTAAGTAAGTAAGAATGTGAGTATGTTAATGTCTATATGTGTAAATATGTTTTTTAATGTGCTGCTGTAGCCTAAACGGCTTGAATGATATTGATGAATGAGGTGACACAGTGACATTTAGCAGTCTGTTTTTTGTTTAATTAATTAACTGGTGATCGCATTAATTAAAATTAAATTGAATTAACTATAATTTGCTAGGCGCACGAGAAACGGCTTGAAAAGCTATTTGGCCATGAAGGGCATAATGAAGGCTAAGCCCTGATGTGCCTGAAACGAAAGCTCATGGCCAAATTCTCTCTATTCTCAAATAATAGACGCTCGACTTGAACTTCGGCACTCGAGCAAAAGTCCAAGCTCGTGGTTAGCCAACGAGCAATGGCGCGCAGCATACATGTATGTATGATTTCTTTTAAGGATTTTCCAAATGTTCGGCTTAGAAAAATCTTTTTATGGGTAGATTTTTCGATGGTGTATTTCGTATCCGAAAAGTCCATTCAAATAAAGGTAGTATATTTTTAACTCAATTGGAAAATTCTTAAGAAAAAAATAAAAACAAAGGAAAGATACGAAAAAATCGTAGAACATATGTGGGGTATTTTCGTGAATCCCTATGAGGAACATATTTTTTTCTGATTGACGTCAACTTTGGGACCATTTTGTACAGGGCGTCGGGCTGACGCACCAGTAATTCGTAGACTAGACAGACCGCATCAGAAATACAGAAATGCGCTCCAAAAACCAGATCGCTCAAAATTTACTCTTGTAATCTTATTGAGATTTTGCTCATATTCAAAATTCTTGCTTAGCATTGAGTACCAAATCCTTATGCCAAATATCATTGGCCGGTATATAGCGCTGCAGCAAACTTCCCCCCTATTTGCGGGAAATACCCGACCAATCAAAAATCGTCGTCAACTAAAAAATCCAAAAAAAAAACCTAGGACCTGTATTCCAAGTTTCGTCAAGATTGGTTAAAAAATACGAACTGTACGCGAGTACCAAGTACGGACAGATGAAAGCAAATTTTGCCAGTTAAAACTAAGACCTTTCGTTCGCTTCACTCACTTGGTCAACATAATTTAATGTATCAGGACTTAACCACGCTAAAATTAGGTATATAAATAAACTAGTTTTAGCGTGGTTAAGTCCTGATACATTAAATGATGTGTTCAAATCGCGAAAGTTTAAAAGTTTCACTTGGTCAATTAGAAATATTTAACAAAAATCATTATGATATGTTTTGTGATATCTTTTTTCTAATTTTAATTTCGTTTCGACCTCCTCCAAAAAGATACAAGTTAAAAGATACAATTACGAAAGTTTTTGATTTTTGAAAAAGATCTGATGTTTGAAAAATCACACTAAGTGATTAACCCCCGAATATTGAAACGTTTGTTAACTTTGACTACAGATTAATTCTAAATGCCTTTGTCTGGCACTAAGCAAATGACAAAGGCAGTAATAGACTTAATCTGTCGTCAAACTTAACAAACGTTTCAGTATTCGGGGGTTTGTATCTTCCAATAACGTGATGTGAACTCTGGACTTTACTAAGGGCCTTTACTAGCTAAACAAAGCGAGTTATGTAACTTCTGTGCGTGACTATACATTGTCATCAATGTCATCGTTTAAAGCATAAAATATGTAAATGATCACCGCCAACATCATGATGTGACTATGTTCTCGAATAAATTTGTTTAATTCTACACTATTTGCTCTATTTGAGTCTAATTTATTTGATATTTGTTACTAACTGTCTTGTTTTGTGTTGCAATAAGAATTAAAGCTGCTATTGAAGACAAAAAGAGATCGTTTAAGCTGACATTCATGTCTAAGGCGCGATGCCCACCTAAGAGATGTGATAAAAGACCTTTTTTAAGATTCAGTATAGATTTGCGTTTGACCACAACCTGCCTGATGATAAGTTATGAAGTGGTCTAAGATGGAGCATATTTACCTAAAAGGTACCTACATGTTACTGTTTGGCTAGATTTTAACACATCCATGTTGTACTTGCTTGTAAGTGCCACGTTACATAAGTGAGCATCGGGCGTTATAAATAGAGATGAATAAGAATGAAGCCAAATGAAAATAAAAAGAAGTCTCCTTACCGCATAATGTTTTTATAATTACAGTTGTAATCGACATTCCTCCATCAATTGCGCGTGATCGTGACTTTTCCCAAAACAATGGGCTCTACACGTCACAATCTAGAGGCGACTTTAAATAAACATTAATAAAAATGTATTGTTTGTTGCAAATAAACATTGGGACGTAAATAAATGGGGAATGCTGGCGCGCATTGATTGTTACTTTACATTTAATTGGACTGGAAATAAATCAACGAGAAACGGAGAAAGCTATTAAAGTAGAAATATTTCATGGATGAATGTCAGAACGTTTTTTGCCAAATTTTGATTAAGAAAGTTGTTCCATCAAACTATATAATGATTATGTTTACTGAATAGCAACTGTTTTTTTTATTCATAACTAGCGTGCCCGCGCGGGATTCGCTATAGTTAATCAAACACCCAATTTGACCTCTTTAGGGGTTGATTTACGAAAAAAACATGAGACATGCCTTTCTTTATTTTCAATTATTAGAACATAAGCCGAGTTTAATTGGCTTAGGATGAAAAAATATTTTATTTCCATAAGAACTTTGGGTAAAGTAGCCTATGTGTTAATCCGGGGTGTAAGCTACCTCCATACCTCATTCAAATCCGTTCAGCCGAGCTGAACGCGAACAAACACACTTACATTCTTACATACCTAAATACTTACATACGTACATACTTACACACAAACTTTCGCATTTATATTATTATTATTTATGTGATATGTCTGTTAATATGTTCTTACGTGTTCTTCCTATGTTCTTCCCTATATTCGTCTTTGTATCCGCAGTGTCATAGGCTACATTCTGCAATAGGTTTTTTGTTTGTTTATTAAATACGTAAATTGTTTTAATATTATTCCAGATATAATGGAGCTATTAATAAAGGCTCGTACACACTCTCTCTCGAGTGACTAATTCGTTAGCAAGTGTTCAAGACGCTAAATTACAAGCGACGGGGCGTCATCCCTGTTCAACAAATACATAAATTAACACATTATCCTTGTTAAATAATGCCCGTATTTGTTTTATTTAATTTATGGGTCACTGTTTTATCTTTAAGCTATTTTTACAAGGTTCTTTGTAATTTTAATGTCATTTATACGTTTAATTATTTGTAATTTTAAAGTCATTTATGCGTTTGATCGATAAATATATTGATTTTTGGTAAATGAAAATACTCAAACCATATGGGTGAAGAGCCGATAAAAAAAGGTGGTGTCAGGGCCCATATGTAAAAAAAATATGTTTGTATGTTTCTTATAACACGTGTAGCCTGATCGGTTTGGCAGATTTAATAAGTGTAGATTATACTATGGACATATAAACGTCAATTAATGTGATTTTACAAAACAATACTTCAGTAAAGCCAATAAAAATAATTTGAAAATTATTTTTCTACCCGTTTAATAAGCCATAAATGCAGATTTTAGTGTAAAAGGATTCTTAACTGTAATTTTACTCGTTCCTTTACCACTTTACAAAATATTGGTTTACAATTTAATATCTCTTTTACGTATGATTTATATTGTAAATGTTGACGATTTATAAACATACATAGTGTTTTCTTCCGCAGTATGGGCGGAAACGGGCGAGTTCCGAGACAGCGGGCACTCGTCCCTCGCCTCGGCGGGCTCGGGCGTCGACCAGTCTCTGTACGCGCCTCCTCGGCCGCGGCGAGACCGCAAGCACACTGATGACAGTGAGTACACGCCATTATTCCTATCTGACAACGAAGTATTTTTAGTGTTTTGACAGTTGTATAATAAACGGCCGGTATTTTTTATTTTCTATTATGGTTCCACATATAATGTATTAAGCCAGTGTCAAGAGTTATCAATTTCAAGCGAAGTAACAAAAAAATAAGCAGCTATATGATAAGTCAATTTCAGTCACACTTCAGTTTGCTTCAGTTAAAGTCATGCTTCAGTAAAGGTGCTTTGTCCACACTCGTGTATGTTAAAAATAAGAGTTTCTCCTGGGATGGACCGCTTAAAAATAACCACAATTATTATTACACAGTAACACACGAAAAAATACTAACTTTAGAAAATAATACAAAATGTCTAGCTGAAATTTTATTGTTACTTGTGATACCTAGATATTTTTTAACAAGTTACATACATATATTATATCATTGTAAGTTAAAAACTGACAATTCAAAACTTTAATCCGCCCACAATGATCTGTTAAAACTGACCATGCTGAAGCCATAACAAGTATAATGGTGTCGATTCTATTGTACCACTCACTAATCTAAACCAATCTAACAGGACTAAAACTATCTGCATCTCTTTTCATTTCCAAATGTGAGAAAAGAAGAGGAATCATTTAGAGCTGTAAAATTTGGTTTCGTTTAGAAATAGTACAACAAAATCGACGTCATTGTATTATCAACAAATCAACATGATGTTAAATTATAGTTAACCAACTTTTTTTTTGTTATAACCAATTTAATGAATTGGTCATATTTTTTGTAGGGATAATTAATGTCCCAAAATCAATGCGAAGACTCGTAAAAATCAATTCTCATCGCCGGACCACACAAAGTGACAAGCTTAAAACTGAAAGCAAACGCAGTAAGCGTCGGAAAATCTATGGCAAATACGGCCGCGCGCGATTCTAAAGCTTTCACAAACAGCGAACCGCTGCAAAGTGCGGCGAACGACACTAACAGCTATAATGGCGCAGTGTGTAGCTGCCCTAATCTGTTTAATTGACGCGATCTGTTTTACAGTTTATGGTATCGGTAGTTAGAGACCAGTGCATTCCGATGGCACATCCAGCGATACTTACCGAACTGGAATATGGCAATAATGTGGTGCGATCCTATCTAATTTACGAGTCTGCGAACCAAATTCACGTGATTACAACCAACGTTGTGGTTCACGTGTTTCTCCTCTACACAAGGTACCTGCATAACGGGTCACACTCTCAATATGTATTGTTGAATAGACAAATAAAGAAACAAAAACACTTTATACTAACACTATTCTAAATACAATCTAAACTTAAATAAAAGAGCTAAAGTTACAACCAAAATTATTATAAATTAATTATAGATAAAAACAGAGCAAATCAAATAAAAAAAAAAACACAAATAAATCTGTAACAATACAGTTTTTTTGTTTAAAAAACATAAAAACTGAAACTCGACAACGGTATTTTCATCTAGCGTAGGTTATTCTATTTCTTTGTATTCCATGTAAGGTCATAACATAAAATAGATTAGAGAGGGAGACACAGACACATGATTAGTTTATCCGGACATGGTTAACATGCTTCATTTTCATTCCGTGGCTGTGTTTGAAATTCACTCAAGCTATCTCTTCTTTTCTCACAGTTTAAACACCTTTGAAGATAAAAATCACTATAAAAAAAAACTCTCAGTTATCTCTAAAGTAATTTTCATGTTGTTATTAAATACGTTTAAATTAGTACTCAAGGGATATTCAAAACGATTTTAAATCGCGATAAAAATACTCGTGGTAAATATCCCGTGAGTTAAATGTATTAAATAAACGCAAAAGTCTAAACCATTGTTAACTTCTTTTGGCGAAGGAGAAGAAAAAAAACTCGAAAGAGAGAGTATTTTACCTTCTTCTAGCATATGAGAAAAGCGGGCTCTTAATCTTAATTAACAGCACCTATTCCATCGCTTTACGAAACATGAAGAAGCAAAATCAATACATCCGAATAAATCCCGACTGATAGCCTCATCCCCCATAAAAATCGGAACAGCTACTAGTACATTGTAAGACGATAAGTGTCATACAAGGTTGCACGGAACGGCGCTACTAAGCTGAAAGGAGCTCATTGTATATTTCTGAATTTTGTAGCTAAGTAATTCATGCTAAGACTATTACTAGTTTCGAATATGAGTAAATTCAGTTAAAGGGCTGTGTGTAGGGGTTGTACACAAACAATTAGTATCAAACATCGTGAGTAAAAATAGGTATAGTGGGGGGGGGGGGGTGACGCATGTACACATAAGTCGAAATCTCCAAACGCAACCTTCGCTTCGCTAGACACCAAAAAATCGTCAGTTGCGGGGTTGACTGCATTTTCCAAGATATTTGCCGGCTATTGATGAGTACAATGAGGTAATGTATCGAACAGATTTTATGCAAATCATCACAGTCGGACCACGAAAAAAATATTTTTTATGGACTATAGGTATGTCCATCTAGGAAGCCCATGGGTTTTTTTTTCCAATGTAAACCAATGTAATTTTTTTCTACCCATGTAAACTCAATAGAGGATTCTTTGGTGGCCTACACTGTAAATTCAAAAAGGTCGCATCACTACAGATCCCGTAGCTCACATTTTTTTGAATTTGGTTAATGTTATAATATAATCTGTTACATTATAGTTTAAATATATATTAATATAGGATTATTATGAACCTTGAATGGGGAATCGGGAGACTGTAATGCCCATTCAAGGTAGGTATTATATATAAATAAATAAATAAATCTTACCAACTCAGATCCACGCGCGAATCTAGCAGCTCTGGGTAAGAGTGCCACGACCTTCTTGAATCGGCAGTGTCGGCCGCTAAATATTGGGGCATGAGTGAACGAGAAAGCTCTCAATTTCGGCCTAGCACCGTTCCGAGTAGCCCTGTTAAAAAACGTTGCATTAAAGGAAATGTAGCTATCTAAGTTGAAGTGGTAGAAGTGTTACGATATCGTAACACATGTAACTGTTGTTTGTACGAGTGGCGGTACAACCAAAGGATAGATTAGCCTCAGGTAAAGGTTGGTCGCATGATGGATGGGGCGGCGCGCGTTCAAAGCACGTCGATAGCGGCTATCGCACTCATCGACTCGTATCGACCTTATCTAGGGCTGCCGCGCACTCATTCATTACTTTTCACGCGTCATCAGGATATCCAATTGTTTTTGGATCTGTAATTAATCCGCCTGTGATAGGTCGGCGCTTCGTCACTACGGCTACTTCAATAGGCCGTCCGTGATACCATCCATCCTTGCCTATTTTTATTGTAGTTTTATTGTAGCTTCACCCGCGCTTTAAAAAAAGCAGCCTGTACAATCTGTGGAATACAGACTGTATTTTCAGTAATAGTCGAGATTCAGTGATTTGTCTATCTCATTCAGACATTATATGTAATTTTTTAGATTTCCCTATTTAAACGGCTCAACCTATACCATTTTGCATTTTAGTATTATTATATTTCAACTGATATCTCAGGATTACAAACACTGCTACAAAACGAAATGTTATGTACATAGCAGTGCAGCAGAACAGGTTTGGCGCTTACCTTCGGGTGAATAAGCTACTAGAAATCTTTTTCTTCTGCCTAGCGTGTATCCCGGCTCTGGCCGCGGTCCGCTTTCATGTGTTTTTTCCTCCACTTCGCACGGTCTATAGCATCTAGCGTAGTAAGTTGGTTGGCCCTCATATCATCTCTTACGACGTCAAGCCATCGGCGTTTTGGCTGACCACGAGGTTAACATGCTATGTGGCAGAGCTATAATCGTTTAGCTGCTCTATGAAGCAGTGGCAGATTTATCAATTTTCCTAATATAGGTTCTTAAATATTTGCCGCACTACCTCTACTCTCCCTCAAACTATGTGTTTTACCAGTTTTTTGTAGAGTTTGGATCAGATTATAAAATATAACTTAAAAGACAAAATATAAAAGCAGAATGGCGCGAGCGAAGCAAGCTCAAATTCTTTTGGACCTAACAAAACGCGTGATTAAGAAATTAAAACGTCACATTTTTTCCAATCTCACATCATTGAAACGTGCATAGAAAGCAGCGGCGATCTCGAAGAAAAACTTGAACCTTTTCCATATAACATGCCCTAAGAGACTGAATATCCAGCTCGATCTCGAAAAAAGGGTAATTTATTGCATGTGGATAGGATTATTAGTAAAATAAAATGAAAAAGCAGATCTGCGCGACAGAAGCGAGCACAACATTTTCCAGCTATTATTATTCAACTTAGATCAGATTATTACGTGACGGATCGAACAAACTAAATAGGAAAGAAGAAATGCGCGAGCGAATCGAGCGAGCAATTTTTTGCCTGTTTTCGTTTATCGTACAACAGATTGAATGCTTAAATTATTAGCAGTAGTAAGGACAATTTCTAACTAACTAAATAACTATTTCAGGACTACCCAAGATTATTAAAATGTAATAAATATCAGAACAAATTTTTGGATTAAAGTCACTATTTATTGAATGTTTGACGTTTAGGAGTGGTGGACGATGTAATTGACCACTGTTGATGCTTCTCTTCTATATTAATTTTTTTTTAAATATGAACGTGGAAAAAGGTTGTGGTCCGCACATCCTGGGTAAAGTTTTAGCTAATAACCAGAAAAACTTAAGTGGGGTAAATTTTTAATGAGGTGTCGTGACAAAGAACTTTGTATTGTAATGATATGGACCTGTTATAGTTCCATGTTATAACGTGGTGAACTATTGAAACAAAATATCGTAATGGAGTAGATAGTAATAGATAGATCCCCAAATGCTTATACCCTCCAAATTACAAGTATCTTTCATTTAGCTATGTCCAACGAGCTTAGGCTGTACGTTGTCCATAGGTATAAATTTACAGATAAATAACAGAGCTCTGGTATTATATTTGGTACTTAAAGCTTTGTTCACTTTATTTGATTTGAATTTTATTTAAGTTATGGAAATAAAGTCAATACCGCTAAAAAGGTTATCGTCACAAATATTTTTCAAGTGGCAACCCTACTTTGTCCAGAGATACTGTAATCGCGCTGGCCGCGGTAGCACGCCTAAAGTTTGGCCCATAATCCTGCCTTGTTCATTATACGCCGATGAGATTGCCAGATGCCAGATTGATGGTTTTAATAAACTCTTTTTATATTAATCAGAATTAACGCGTAGGTAAGTCTTATAATTAGGCAGAGGACTACGATTTCGTACAAAAAACAAAATTACTATATTGTAAATTGTAAGGATGTTTACAAACAGATAGCGTGGCAGGTGCAAGAGAGCCCCCTTATGGTGGATATTCCTGATTCTGATAGTGATCATGCGTAAGCAGGAGCGTGCATGGTGCAGTAAGTTGGTGCGAGCGGGATGGCATACTATGTCAATGAGAAACACGAACATACATAATAAGACAGCAAAATGTACCGTAGCCTTTGACAGATCGCACATGAAAATGAATCATATGAGGATAGTCCTTCCGCGAGGTTTCGGCGCATTCGATATTTGAAATTATATAGCTGTCGCTGTTTCTCATGCGTGCGATAGAGAGAGTTAGTAAATTTTCCTAACTTTTTGATGAAACTAGCGTTTCGGGGGTGGATTGTTATCACCCCCTAAATTAACTTAACAAAATCGTTTGTTTTTGGTGTCAATGACTTGGATAAACTATAACCTATGCCGCTATGTTTAATTACTTTTCTTCGACGTATTTTCGACGCAAAAAAAAATGTCACTAAGTGACTATAACAACGAAGATATTGCGAAAATAAAAGAAAAAAACATACAAGCGTAGTTGTTCACTGTGTAGATAGCATATAAAAAAACATCGAAATTTCGGGGTGGATATCAGACTACGCTTTTTTGTATGAACGAGACGGCGGTATTATCTATTCCTAATAAAACCTTGTACTCCAAAAATTTCAAGCCGTCTATACTACAGCAGATAATATATAAACATACATACATACACCCGACAAACATAACCCGCTTTGTAGGCAGTCGGCAAAAACATTGAAAATGTCCGTGACCAAGTTTGCTTTCATTCGCCTACGTAATATTACGTTCCTTATATAATAAACATGCATCATAATATAAGATCATCATCAAAACTGCGGAGATCAGCTGCTTGTAGGTTAATCTCACTTCAAAGCTAATGTTGAAATGTGGTATCTAGTTTTAGTACCAAAGATAATCCTTCGGGCCGGAAATGGTTGCAATAATAAGCAGAAAAATGATTTATGATGGCTTTTCAGTAGGCTAGTTGGGAAAACAGTGGAGGTGCGGCTGAAATCGGCAAGTTTTGGTTTTGTAGAGCACTATCTCTGTTGCACAATACGTTGTCTATCGGATCGTGATCTGATCTAATTAGCTAAAACGCCTCGTATAGTGCTAACATATAAACATACCTAAACTCGTGCTTACATTCCGAGGCAAGCCGCCATCATACCGGGTACATACGGGCAAATGGCAGTGGCATTCGTTTTTGCTATAAAATTTATATCTACCACATATTTATATGCTTTTTTCTTTGTTGTAAAAATAAAGCATAGCAGCATGGCAGTGGAGCCATTGTTAGATATACATTTTATAGCAAAAATATTTTCTGTATTTTCTGTATATTTGGCTCAGTAGCAGTATTTCCGCCTTATTGAGCTGTATAGGCTATGGGTTCGATTCCCACTCAGGACAAACATTTGTGTAATGAACATGGATGTTTGTTCTTTGTCTAAATTATTTTCTAAATAAAAGTATTTTTATGTATTCTATCAGTTATGTGGTTTCCATAGTACAAGCTTGCTTAGTTTGGGGCTAGAAAAGGCGCTGTCTGAAAAAAAAGTCCACAAATATATTTATATTCAGACAGGAAATAGGAGAATACGTTTGACCTAGTTAGAATTGTTGGATAAGGGACTTCCCATTACATAAAACCCTATATTATGTGTATCATAAGTATATATGTAATGTAACAGAGGTATGTAGGTACATAGATTAAGATGTGATAGTGTTCGATCAAGATAAACAGCTACAATAAAATCATTAGCTCTAATCCTATGTGTAGGTAATATACCAAATTAAAACAGTTTTGTTGATAACGATGTTATTCCAATGATTCATTTTGAAACTCATATAGGTAGGTAAATATATTTTTTGTGGTTTTTCCAACCTACATATATATTTGGCACTGATACTAAATTTGCTTCCTATTTTTTATTTATAACTTCTATTAATTGTAGAATCACGTCTGCTTAAGAACGAACAAAACAGACACATTATCCCCCGAATACTGAAACACTTGTTAAATTTGACAACAGAGTATTCTAATGCTGCCTTTGTCTGGCACTAATCAAATGACAAAGGCAGCAACAGACTTAATCTGTCGTCAAAGTTAACAAGCGTTTCAGTATTCGGGGGAAAGCCGTTTTGATTTCAAATAAAACTTTATTATAGCTTTGCCTGAAAGTTCCTGAAACATTGCACAGAATATCGAGACAGCAGCGAACAACAGCCACATCGAAGGGATTTTTGTCAAGCCAATATGCGGCATGATTGCATCGCGCCTTATCAGTAACGAATTGATGTAATAACAGCATATCACTCGTCCCCTTGCAGATACCGGGCATCATTTTAGCGTGTGTATGCGCCTACGAAGCGATCAGTTTAGGTTTTGTATTATGGATTGATGAAAGAGGTTATGATCTAATTGCCTAAAAAGCAAATTGCCTAATTGTTTGAACGTCTTCGAAGAAAATTGCCTGAATAGTACTAGAATGCCTACAACGCATACTATCATAGACAGCCAGAAGACGTAGGACTTCCCCTTAGAGCGCCAAATCGACTGACAACGTACCACTTGCATCCATCGATTGCCCGCGACTTTCACAATATCGTCAGTCCACCTAGTAGGAGGCCTGCCTACGCTGCGTCTTCCGTTTCGTGGTCGCCACTCATGAACCTTTCTGTCCCATCGGTTATCGGTCCTTCGATTGAGGTGGCCTGCTCATTGCCACTTGAGGTTGCAAACTCTAAAAGCTATATCGGTGACTTTGGTCCTTCAGCGAACGCCTAATGTATAAGTAATCAAACGTCTACGAAGTAACAGCCGCATAGTATTGGTGACGAGTTGATGATAAAAAGAACTAAGCACTAATAAATAAATAATAATAAATATCTGGGACATTTTTGCACACACGGTCATCTGACCCCAAACTAAGCAAAGCTTGTAATATGGCTGCCAGAGACTGATATACGTACATAGATATGCACTAAATGTTACTGCATGGTCAGAAACTTGTGTGTAGTCATTGACAGCCTCTTTACACTCAACTAATCTGATTTAAGCGAAAGGAATAGAATTGAATTACTAGGGTATAAAAGAAACAAACAATAAGGCCATAGTTTGTCTTTTATGCTCCTATGAGATTCACGTCTAGCTGTCCCTCTGTCCCTTTGGCCTGACATCAGATTATATCTTATGTAGAGACTTTGGGTGCGAAAAGTTAAATAAATTTTGTTAAAGCCAAATGTCAAATTTGTCGATCGATAAATTACCGTTCTTGCCCTTTAGATTAGTTATAATAATATAGGTTATAGTTAAATCACAAAATAATCAAAATCATTTAAACATTTCCAAACACCTTATCGATGAAGCACCTACCTAAGTTACATTTTATCGCACTCACAAAATTATATAACCGAAATAGATTTTACTGCATCGATATAAATTATACGAGAACGTGACGCGCCCATCGAGGACGAATTTACGATGATTATACAGCAATGTTGTAAAAGTATTTGGCTGCACGTGAGTTAATCCATGGTATTACATACTCTTGCTACCGGCCCTGATTCACTGATACCTGATATTTGAACTTGATACTTGAACTTGATACTGATGTTAGGTTTCCAGTGACTGTACAGATAATTAGAATGACGATAGTGACTCAGAAAAGAATAACGATCTCGTATAAAAAGGTGTACCTTCGAATAACAAGACAACATTATAACTAAACGGCGCTTACGTTTTAGCCAGCCAATATCCAAACAGCTATAAAAGCCGATCAAAATATGTTTAATATAGAAACATAGGGTTAGTATATGTCTGCTATTTAAGGTATAGTTCAAATTAGATTGCAATATATGATGTAAAAAATATTTTCATAAATCGAGCTTTATTCCTTCTCCGAATCGCTTTTAGAAGCAAGTTTTCAATATTTTGCTTGTCAACAGCCAAATTTTTTGGCGTACGTGTACCGCACACAATGTGTAATAACTAGTTATACAATTACTAGTTAGTTGTACATGTATAACTAGTTGTGTGAGCCAAGTTATGACCACGGGATTATTATACCTTCACCAAGGAACATATTACTCACTAATGAGAATCTTCACAACACCTCCACTGATTTGGTCATATTAGAAACGAAAAAAATATATTTGCAGCACTTGTCTACTTACAATATTATGAAGATCCGATTTACGGTACGCAAGCTATCGTCGAATAAACATACATTCAAACGCCAGTTAGTTCCTTTATATTTTGAGAGTAATTTAATTATCCCAGAATCCTTCACTTCATTCGGTCAGTTAATATTGTAATGATAGAACCAATACAGACTATAAACTGGAGAAAGGATTGGGCACGTCTTTAAAAATAGTCGATTAATAACTTGAAAATAGTCGATTAATAACTTGACTAGTTTTTATTTTTAAATATAGTATTTAAACTTCTGACTATGTAAGGTTAGAGCTAAATTATATCTTTTCTAAGCCTACCTACTGAAAGGTGTAGTGATTGCTTATCTTTTGATAGGTTATTAATTTATCCGGAAATGTATTATTAATAGTGGAAAGTAGTTACTAAACGAATAGATCTCATTTCTTTAATGTTTGCAATGCGCTTAGGTATGAAGTGCAAACAAATAAAAACGAAAATTCTCACTTTCTATTACTTTCTCTCTTTATCCTACAGGTAATCGTCCTTTAACTTCAGAACCGACGATCAAGACAGAGTCTACGACGCCAGGCGTGGGGCCCGACGAGCCGATAGACGACAAGGGAGACAAGAAGAACAAGCGACAACGGAGACAGAGGACCCACTTCACCAGCCAGCAGCTGCAGGAGCTGGAGGCGACGTTCGCGAGGAACCGCTACCCTGACATGTCGACGAGGGAAGAGATCGCTATGTGGACGAACCTTACGGAAGCGCGAGTGCGGGTGAGTTTCATTTTGGTACTTTCTGTTACATTATTGTTATCGTTGTTGAGAGATTCTCCATCTTAAAACTAACAACTAACTAACTTTGGTTGTGGTAGGGCTCTTTTGCAGAGTCCACCTGGAGACGTACCACACCTTTGCCAGTTATTCAACCGCCAGGCAGAAGTGGGCAAATATTAACTTAATTCCGGACAGTCTATGACTAGTTTGGGAGATTCTGGGATCACAATTTAGTTGTAATTTTTGTAATGCCCAAATAAACTTGATTATTGATTATTGGATTCAAGGGCAATGTTTCCAGCGAAATTACTGCATGGGCATAAAGAGATTTACTATCTAATATCTCATGGGGACGAGCGCAGTGCATTGCCGCTCATGGTTTTGAATGGTCGGCAAGATTAAATCAGCTGAGAGACTTACGCGTCTCGTCACCAAGTACAATAAAAAAATTTAAAATAAACCGTGTTTATGAAATCCGCGGCCAATTAGATAAAAATTTTGGGTGTTCTGTCTGTAGAAAGTTCTCCCTGCAAAAATGTTCACACGATTCAATTCGTATTCAGTATTGCGGTATTTTCTATTGTCATGAATATATTTTTGGGTAGAGCTAATAAGTTGAATTTTATTATTATTTTATTTCCATTTAAGTACATCATTCAAATATCTGCCTGGCCGGAAATGTAACTCGGAATCATCTGCTCTTAAGGAAGTCGCATTGCCAACTGTACCAGGAGGCTGGGATATTATAGGTATATTTTTTTGGAAGTTGAGAAGGTTGGTTCCTCATCGCAGTACGAATGTGTCTAATATCTACTCGTTACACTAGTCATATTGTCGTGAGACAATCAGTTCAGTGTTTTTTACATTAGTTTTGCTTAGAACTCGACTATTACATTTAAAAGTACTAAACATTACTGTGTTCCAGTGTTTCTAGCGAAATTACAGTATATAAAGAGAGTTAATATCTAATATCTTACCTATCGACCGCAGTTTATTATCACTCATCATTTTGAACAGTTTAAGTTAAAAATTCTGTGTGGCACTGAACTGCTATGGACACGCGTGACGTTTACCATCAATACCAACATGCTTGTCTTGTGACTAGGTTGCAAAAAAAGTGCATGAACATGATTTCTTTAATATAGTTCGTATCAAAAAACTATACAATCAACTTTACAAATTGTACAATCGGGAAGAATCAAAACATCAAAATGGGGCGCATACTACGAGTTACAGCTATTTCTTTTAGAAACGGGTGATACGTGATTAAACGCCTAGCCTTCAATCAAACATAATCACTAGAAAAGAAATTCATATTATAAATAAAAACAGCACTCGAGCGTGTTAGTTTTTTAGTGCGTGACAGGAGAAAAAGCGCATTACAATATTAACGATCTAGATGTTTAGGCTAATCGTCGCATCCGGCGAGTATTTTTGTGCTGTGCCGGAGCCGTCCGACGGAACATCGAATCCCTTAATCCTGTAGGATTTGATGCGTCTATTTCGGTCTCTTCATAATCCCTGGCTTAAGTCTGATCGCATCCACACTCTCTGTCAATAGTTTTGGAAGGCCCCCGCTAGATTCTGCGGTTCCGACGTATTTGTACTGTTCGTTTGATTCCCGGATTCATTGAATATTCGGTTTCTTCGGCATTCGACGATGGTTTTGTTTAATCTTCGGACATGTTTGCTGAGTCGATTTCTGGATTTGGTTTAAGCGCCTGCGATTTTTGGATATTGTTATTAGCTCCCATTGAAATTGTTTTAGTGAATTCTTGGTCTTTACGTATATTTGTTTTGAATTTTGGAAATGTCAATTAAAAACCCAAAGCCCTGTTCTAATTGTCTGTAAAAACTGTTATCTCTAAAAATAAGATAAGTATTATTATTGAAATAAAAGCAATTTCTATGATAGTATAGGTTTTTTTTTTGGTAATAGCATTAATAGACAGGTTCTTAGACTCTTATTCCGGTAATTTTATGGCAAACATAGAATCTATTTCTCGATATATCTTTGAATCAATCGAGTTTGGCAGCTGATGCTTCACGGGCATGTAAATTGATCCTCCGCGCTAAATACCGATCGACTGGATTCAAGTACTCGCCTCTGTACTCTCGTTTCGAGCGCGTGTGTTCTTCCAAACATTCTCGTTTGTTTTACGATAGGGGTGTGTAACTTTCAGCACTGACATACTAATTTTATTAATGGTAGTATTTTTCCACTTTTTTACTGTGAAAACTAACGTGGTTTTAACATTGTTTATTTCAATCAAACGGGAATACCCACGTTAAAAGTTGGTTATTCCGACTAAATTTGACGTGACTATTACAGTATTATTTAAAAAAACCTTAAGAAAATAAATTAAATAAATATTAAATAAATTTAAAAACGTTTTTCCACCTTCGTCCACGGTACAGACCTCTGGTTCGCTGGTCGAATGGCAGGAAAGCAGTGGAAGAGACTTCCATTGGACCGAAAAAAATTATAGTTAAAAAGATGAGATATTATGTAACTTATTAGCAGTTTATGGGCTTGATGTAATTCCATTAAATATTAATAACATTTTAATGGACAATTAAATATTACTGTTTGAACCGCCAACCCTGCTCCAGGGGATTAGCGCTCGTTCTTCCACGCTCGTCTCCGCCGCGTTTCGTATAAATCACTGCGCGCGCGCAGCCGATAAATCGTCCAGCATGCGTCCGACATTATTTTTGTTACCAACTCATTAGGGTCGTTGGCTGCTTATTGACTCAATTACACGCGGTAAAATATGAGACGCACTTCGACGCTAATCGGGATGTTTTCTTTAAAGTATTTCATGCAAATTGCGATAATGTCAAACCAAACCACATTTCACATGTGCGAGCGATTCACGTGTTTATTTAAGTGGACAATTTCGGTAAGTTGGTATATTTTTAAAGATAGACTGCAGTTTTGATATTTTGCTTGTAACCGTAATATGAACACACTACCTCGCCCGCACGGCTTTGCTCGCATAGGGAATTTAAACATCTCGTTTCACCTCTTCAGGGTTGATTTTCGAAAATGCCTTTCTGTGTTTTTTATGCTCAATATACAAACCGAGTTTCATTGGCTTACCATTAAAAAGTTTCTATTTTCAAACTTTGGGGGTCTATCTTACCCCCTTAGAAGTAGAATTTAAAATTAGAATAGTAGAAAGATTATGTCTTTTTCATTGTCATCAGATGGTTTCCGCTCATTCTGTTTCTGCAGGCTATGACGTTCCTTTTACGCCAGTTCACGTTTGAAACCATTCATGATCAGATATTTTCTACAAGTTACAAAATGTTCTCGACCCATATTTGGACCGACCTTCTACGTCGCCATTCATTCCATCTTTCTCTACTTGCCATCACCAAGTCCAACCAAAGTACAATGCCAAACGCCAAACCAATTACTATGCATTATCGTGTCGGTCCATTGGGTTTATTTTTTTTATTTTGAGTGATAAGACAAGCAAGTCGCACGCTAGATGTTTTTCGTTACACTTGCCCATGCCAAAATTCTGCCAATATGCCCAGTGATCATTACATCAGCTTAAAACCATGCGCGACAAAGCATCTCGTCACGTTCTGTTATAGTCTTTTACGTCCAGTCATTTTGTTGGAAATATTGCCCTTCAAATCGCAACACAGATTTGTCAAATCTCAAACTCTGGATTGCCTAAACTTTCTAAAAATACAGGAAACATTTAACTAAGTACTTTTTCTTTATTCCTCTGTAGAGAATAATAACGGCTCTTATATTACTATTACTCTTCTAAGTGGAGGACGCATTTGCACATGTTTTTATCTACCGAGCCTGTTCCCTTCCAAGAACCATCACGTCGGCAATCGTCCGTGAAACAGCTCTTGACATATTTCATTTGCCACCAATCACTCGATGAACGCACACCGGGGTAGACTCGAATTTCGATTCGTATTTAATGTTTAGGTCGACCTCTAGGTTTGACGTTCGATGTACAAAATCATCGTGTATAACGATTCGCAAAACAAATTATGTCCAATAAGGTTTTTTGTAAGGTAACTTCGAACGTACATACGAGTTAGGGCTACATTGACTGGAGTGTCGGAAATTTCCTAAATGGTCTAGTCTCGGGATGTCTAGTGCTCTTAGTGTGAGATTGTCTAAGCATTACATTGTGCAACTCTTACATGCACGTAGTGTTAGCTTTTCTTTTAGACTTTCGCACATTGTAAGCATTATACACGTTTGACGTATGAGTTTGCCTCAATGTTAGAGACCAAACCTTATGAGCCTTCTGCTCATAAGGTTTGATCCAGGATTTTATTCCGGACTGGGAAAATGATGTAATGATGATGGGAATGATGTAATTAAATGTCTGTTCTGGATCTACTAGCTATTTGTTGTTTATGTACTAAGTTTTTCATGGCGTCCCCAACACAGGAAATACTAATAAGAGCTCTGAATGTGAAACATTATTTATGCAGAGTTACTACTAGAGCACCCTCATTTTGGGCTTCCACGTTGTATGAAAAACATTCATAATCATCATTGGCAGCTTATTCAGGCCACAACAGATGATAAGCCTCCTGCCTGTTTCGCCAAACTTCCTTGTTTGGCGAAAACAAACGAGATTGGGACAGTCCAATTTCTTCCAGGTCTACCAAAACTTTTACGCATACATCACATTTTTGGGATGTACTCACTCCATTGCTAAATCTATCCCCCTGGGTAATTTTTATATTTGTAGCGGTAATTCGAACACAGTGGTAACCAGAGTGACACAAAATATAGTTGTTAATCACAGTGTAGGCGCGGAATCAGACCATCGATCTATTCGATATAGATATCCGCTATCGAATAATAACAATCGAGTGAAGTAGCGTGTCTGCGATACCATGCGTTTATTACGAAAATTAAGTAGACATGTGTTAGCCAATATGGACAGATTTTGTTTTGTGATTATAGAGGAATCGATTTTAATCTGTCCCAACAGTTTACTCACTCGTCGTACTTATTTACTCACTGATAACGATAGGTAATTACACAGATTATAAATAGAAACCCTATGAGATCGTTGCTACGACAAAAAGTCACCAAAGTTGGAGGAAAGTGCAGATCAGCTCGATCTCATAATATTGTATTGTCATCGGAACTTGACAGACATGCAAAATTTCACCTCAATTGAACAAGGGGAACTGGTTTAAAATTCAGTTGCAAGATTTGACACACAAACATTGCAAGTTAAATAAAAGCTTGTAAAAAGCAAAGAAAGAAAAAAAAAAAAAAAAGAATTAACCAAATTTTGTAACCGGCTTACATGTTTAATAAGTTAAATTGCATTCAAAAACAAAAACCCGACTGCAATGCAACTGCATACATACAACCAAAAAACATTACCGCCCTTCTGCGCTGTCATGTCAAGACTTATTCAGTGAAAGCGAAGCGGCAGGCGTTATAGCAAAGTTGTTATAAGCGGATTCTGTACTATAAGTATTTCAGTTAGAAGTTGGTGAAATTCTGAAACGGTTAAGTAATACTAATACCAACTATATACGTAAAATAACATGGTATAGGTACATCATAAATCATTAAAATTATGACATGAATGGCAAAATCAATAATATCGTTATAACTTCATCTTCACGAGAATTCTTGTAAGGCCTTCTACATATGGTGCAACGCGTTGATATGAAACTGGTTTGCGATCTGAGTTACGCGTGCAATCGAGGTGGGCTTATTCCTACCTGGGCTTATTCCCAATTACCGTGAGGTGCTTTTTGCAAAGTTTGTTGCAAACTGCGCGACCGCTATCGCGCGGCGTTATGTTTCGCGGTCGCGTAGCGTCGGTGGCTGAACCTAACTATCACCGCAATAAGGATATCACGATAATATCCTGCTACCATATTAACACCCAATTAACTTCAAAGTAGCGCTGTAGAATCACATAATGGACATCATCCAAAATACATTAATCGCAAGAGCAGATGGGACTAAACTATGAGACTCGAATAGAAAATCAGTTTCAAACGTCGCACCACGTATAAACGACATGGCTTACAAATTCCCGGAAATATCAAAACACAACACGGATCGTCGATCTCATCAAAACACTAGAATCTCTTTTGACATCTATGTGCTAAGCTATTACAATTGACGTACGCGATTCTAAACTTTAAAACAACAGTAACATAGTTCTATTCCTCCCAACATAAACTCTTGGCAAGCCCAAACCATGTCAAATAAATATTGAATTTGGTTGTTTAGTGAAACAAATTCTTCGTGTTAGATTATGATGTTACTTCTGGGCTTTAGCGAGAAGCAAGTGAATGACAATACTAGTAAATTTTAAGTGCTATTGATTATTTAATCTTTCATTGCAAGGGGTTTAGCGTGCTGTCAATTTAGATGTTTCCTGGATTAATAACTTTGTGGGGTTTTGTCATCGAAATATAATATCAAAGACGTTGATCCGAAAATAGCATCCCGTTATGTTTGGTACTAGTCTACTAGTGCAATCTGTTGAAATCTCTACTATAAAAAAACTTCGTCGCAACGTGCCTATCCGACGTACACCAAGGAGTCGGTACCATTTCAAATGTGTATTCGCCCGGTCCTTACAAAGTAATTATAAATCAATGCCGTAATTTTCGTGTGTTTCGCTACGTTTTGCTGATATAATGTTTGAGAATGTTACTTGCGACACTTTGGTGTATTTTAACGCAAATGCAAGCGCTTTGCGATTAGCGAACTACGCTTTAGATTAGACTGATAGGTAGACTCTTTACCATTGTTAGGCAATTTGCACACAGTGCAAGAAACATTTTGTTGTGAAACCGCGGCGCCAGCTTATTCCTTTTTAGTAAATATATTGCCTTCCAATATATTTACGGAAATTTAAATTTAAACTTATTAAAAACAAAAAAAAAATTGAAATAATTGTAAACTGTTATGGCATTTACAGATAAAAAACAATAAATAGTATTCGAAGATTTCAAACTCTACTGTCCGTTAGAACATCAGTTATTGATCATGATCTGACGGTCGTTATATCGGTGTGTAAAAACAAGGCAAATCTCGCAAACTGTTTGCATGCAAAAAATACGAACACTCGACACGCGCACTAAAAGCATAGCAAAAAAAAGCTGTTACGAGGGTATGATCACACTGTATACGAACGTTGCGACACGGCAAAAATATTTTTCGACTAAACAATGTATCTGAGACAAAATTGAGGCTACTTCTAACCTAAGGTCAATATGAAATGGCATGTCAGCTTTAAATCTCCCCGTGCCTCGTCGCATTTTGTATAGCTATACTAGAATGAAGTTTATGAAAGACCATTGAAACTATTAGGTCCAATTCCACCGAGCACTCACTAAACGTAATTAAGCTATCGCTGTCTTTTACTAAATAGAAATACAAGATAGAGATGGCATGAATTATAGTGCTGTCAAATTAGTCAGATCTTAGTTCTCCATACAAACTAAGACGAGACCGTAGCGGGTGCCGATTTAAAACAAGTTTTAATTGTCGCTAGTGTACTTTTTTCTTCTCGACTTTAATCGGTAAACTCGTTTGACAGAATTAAAATGCACGCTATCTTTTTCTTGTGTTTCTTTCTATTAGTAAAAGACAGCTAGCACTTAGTTTCGTTTAGCGGGAATCGACTCCATTATATGCCTTTATTTTCTAAACATACACACAAACTAGATAATTAAGCTACTGTACAAAACAATCCAGTTGGATTACCGACAACAGCAGGCAGCGTTCCCAACATGCTGGAGTTATTACCACGTAGAAGGGCAATGCTAATGCGTTGCAAAATAAACACTAGTTTTGGTTTCGCATCGCTTCCTATTGGCAATCTTTGTGTTGCATACTAGTGCAATCAAGTCTAAACTAGTAGTTCGCGGCAAACTGAGACCTCGCGACCCCTATATCTTCACAACCCCTAGACCGATTCAGCTCATATTCGAACTTAAAAATTGTATTGAAATTAACTATTTGTCTACAAAATTTCATGAAGATCGGATCAACGGTTCGCAAGTTATCATCGGACAAATATACACACAAACATACAAACATACATACAAATGCCGGTTTGTCCCAGTAAACTCTGAGACCTTCGCTTCGCTCGGTCAAAAAAAAACTCGTAAATATCAGACATCGCAGATCATCGGCGTTGCGTAAAATAAATGAAGCGCCGAGTTTGCATCTGTCGGCGGCGGCGTTGATACATGCCTGACGCAGCGCTCCCACAGCTAGATATTTCACTCGGATATTTGCAACTTTTTATACGTAGAGATATACAGAAAAAAATGTAGTATCCGTTTTTATGATTAATATCAGAACGAACGCAACAACCCAAAATGAGCCTTCGCCTTCCATACCGAAGTATATAAGTAGCTCTAAAATTCGTCTACACTTACTTATTATTACCTTAAAAAAGAGGAGTAGGTTCTAAAGTCACCAGTTTGTTTTAAACTATTTATATATATTTATTTATACATTTATTACCTTATAACTCCGTCATTTATGAAGCGATTTCGAAAATGTTTTTTTTATTTGAAAGAAGATAATTCCAGATTGGTCATATATTTATCAAAATTCAGTTTTGATTATGGAATCCATGAGGAATGGGAACTCTTCAAATAGCGATTTTGGTATTTTCATCAACAAGTCAAGCATTTGCTTTCCGAAAGTATCATGTGATGAAGTGGAACTGATGAAGAAGACTACAGACTGACGATCATCGGCACTCCTCAATGATATTAAGTATTTCACGGGTGTTGCCAATAACATTCGATAGCATTGCATTTTTTCAGAGTATTTAGTTGAAGTCGGTTTATTTTTTATTAAAATTATCTTTTTATTCTTTCCTACTGTCCTGTTCAGACTTTTTTTATTGCACTGACTGATAAGACCCTTTAACTTAACTTAGATCGCCTAGTTGTAATACTCACATTTCCCCTAGCAGTTTAGTGCAACCCATAATTTTAAGCGTCAGTTTAAAGCACTGCGCGGCGAAGCACTGCGCTCCTCACTCTGAGATATTAGACGGTCTCTCTCACTATTTATCCACCGTCTACTAGTTTTGGGATATTTCATCAGTGTTGCTATTGTACAGTTAAAAGCGAGTGGCTATCGGAAGCTCTGTGATGTCTTGTAGTAATGTCGTGGAAGCTACTGCCGCCGGCGTTCCCGGCGGGGTGCATTTAATAATCATCCCCGGACAGGGCCGTCGCTACTGGCTTGTAACAGGAAATATATGTTTCATCTTTATAGATTATGCTCGAAAGAACTTGTACAAAGTTGTGATTCAATGTCTTGAATGTGATTTTAAAACGTTTTTAATCCGTACAGCCAAGGGGTGGAATAAACTGCCGGCTTCCTTGTTTCCTGAGAGTTACAATCTATAGTTTTTCAAGATCAGAGTGAATAGGCATCTTCTAAGTCTAAGTGCTTCACCTTCGGCCAAATCAAAAAGAAAAAAGAAAAAATAAGAATATAATATAGTAGAATGAACTCGAAGTTAAACGAGTAAGAATGCATTTAAAATATGATTCACAGATACAAAATACACAGTATCCAACTAAGAAGGATTTGAAAACAAGAACAACAAACTAATATTAATATTACTAAGGACACTAATAATAATATCCATAGTAATAGTATATTCAAAACATTTGTAATTCCAACTTTTATGGAAAAAAATGAGTCGTAAAATTTCTTCGTGGTTTTATATTTAACCGAGCGATACGAAGGAAAGAACTGAAATTTGTTTATAGCAGGGTTATTGGTAACTAACGCAAGACCTCTCGTAGGCATGTCCCCTTCTTCATCCCCAACTACTTTTGTTCTATGTTGTTTTGTTCAACTTTTGTTTCTATGTTTTGTTTCTTGTTGTTTGTTATTTATCGACCACAACTAAATCTTCGAAGTATTAGCACAGAATAGAAAATAGTACAGAACCACCAACCCTGTGCCAGACACGTGTCAATTCGGAGTTTATATTCTCTATCCATTTATACGAGCGTGTGTTTATTTGACTGCAGGATAGTTCTACTCGAGCCAATTACACTACCCTTATTTCTACTACTATAAAGTCTAATATTGTTTGCAGACATAAGGTCTATATAGTTTCACAAAGACCCGGTAGTTTGATTGATGGTGCTAATAAAACTGTGATTCCAGTTTAATTTAAATTTAAGGCAATTTAGCGGCGGCCCCGCTGACCGTAAAATGGTTCATTACTATGGGAAGCCTTGGGGTGGTTCATCATTCATCACATCTATATAACTAGTCGGTATAGGATGGAAGTGGTACAAGGTGACTTACCGCTTCGAACAAAGTAAAATGATGGACAGGTCCTAGTAAGAGAATTTTGAAGACTTTAAAGTCAGCGCTCGCGCCCATCTTGCTTCGCGCTATTGAATTTAATTATCAGAGTGTCTGCTACATTTTACAGCAGGGCTTTTTTTTATAATTTTGATAGTGGTAGAGCTCTTCTGCAGTGTCCGCCTGGGGTAGTACCACACCTTTGCCAGTTATTCAACCGTCAAGCAGTAGTGTGCAAACATTACTATGTTCCGGATTGAAGGGCAATGTTTCCAGTGTAATTACTGGGCACAGACATTTAACATCTAAGATCTCAGGATGACGAGCGCAGTGCAATGCCGCGCATAGTTTTGAACTGTTGAGGTTCAAAATTCTGGGTAGCACTGAACTGGTCAGGCGTGAAGCTTAACATCAGGTGAGTGACTTGCTCGTCTCGTCACCAAATTAATACATTTAAAAAAACATGAAAACATGAACATGAAAAACATTATGTTTATTTATGTAGGTGAGTTTCTTAATTCCACTGATAATTCCTGGATCAGTTACCATGTGAGTATCGCTAGAATCCTTGTATTATCCAATATTCCCAATTCCAATGTGAATTGGAAAGTTTATCCAAAGTTTATCCAAAGTTTATCCAAAGAATTATAGGTTCCTAATTTAAAAAAAAAATGCATCGTACGTTTATATGACACATCCAAAACCCATCCATAAACAGATCATATTTATTATCCTTTTATCATCATGTTTATTATCCGGCGTGTCCGGTATGCGTTTAAATTGCAGTCGAGTTTTTGTATAGTTGTTGGATAAGTGTTTGACATCTAGTGTGAAATGACAGTATAACCCCCGAATACTGAAACGTTTGTTAACTTTGACGACAGATTAAATCTATTGTGGCCTTTGTTTTTTGCTTAGTGCCAGACAAAGGCAGCATTAGAATTAATCTGTTGTCAAAGTTAACAAATGTTTCAGTATTCGGGGGTAAGCCGTATAATTAAGGAAATATACAATAATAAAGTCTTTATTAATGAACACGCTTTTTTAGTTTTAATTGTTATTATTTGAAATGAAATACAACTGACATAAACAATAATTTATTGAGAAGAGTTAAGTTATTAAATAAAATAAACTTACTATTTTCGTTGCACGTAGACCCTCTACACTTTTTCGCCGTAGCACGAAACTATGAAATAAAATGAAGTTTTAATAGTAATAACGGAAGGTTCACTTCGTTTCGTTTATTGAAATTATTTTAAATAGCCGAACAGAATTTCAGGTTCAGGTATGGTCGAATATCGAGAAAACACCAAAAAAAAAAAAAAAAACTATATGAATACGTGAGGAGCCACTTGTTAACTATTTTCCTAATAATACAAATGTTACAATGTATTGATCATCTCACTGTCGAGTACAGTCGTAATGTCGTACTCGACAGTGGGATGGTCAGTCGATTTTAGCACTTGTGTTATTGGGAGAATAGTTACCAAATGGCTCGATCATTATCGAGTACTAGTGTATGATGGTATTATATATAGTAATATTATATATATATAGTATATAGTGAACAGTAATTTATTAAACTCATGTTTATTAGATTAGAACAAGAGATTAATATTAAGCGGCGTAACATCTATTTGTAATGTTACTGTAATGTCCATATGAACATGAACATTATGCCTTATCCTACAAACAGACTGCAGTACCTTCATTACGTATAACAGTGTAATTACTACAATGCCTCGATTACACTCGAAGTAACAGTTCATTAAGACATAGTTAATAATAATCTCGTGCTATGGTTAACCAAATCTGATAGATCTCTAGACATTAATATAACAATAACCATATAACCATAACATAATATGTGCACGGATTGTTGTTTTGTTTTTATTTCAAATTGTCACTGTTGTATTATGTATGTATGTATGGTGTTTTATGATTATAGTCTGGCCGTAAAAAATGGATTTTGATTTGATTTAATCAACTATTATAGCTATTCAGTCACTCATTCAGTCCAGGCCAGAATCTACATCGTCAAGATTTTTTTAATATTCGGCAGGCTGTTTTAGCCGTACACTCATCTGATTTGAGGTGACGGTGTGGTAGAAGATGGTCACCACCTGAAACGGAAACTGGCTCTTAAATGAAGCTACTGCAGCACACCGTTTGGTGCTTGACGACAGATTTCCTATTTGAGAGTAACTAGTCAGCCGAGCACTAGAAATGTTTCTACAACGTTGCTATGTTTTCCTCACGATGTTGTCGTTTACCTGTAGTTCAAGCTCATTGTTGGAATTTGAACTCACACCCTGCGGCGTGCGATCCGAACGCTCTAACTACTGAGCTAACATAGCTACATGATTGTCTCATTGAAATCATTAAAAGTCAAAGGTGATTAAAACTATATCTTTAGCCCTATGTTGTCTATAGCTAGAGACAACATCATCTTCAGCCAGAAGATGGCCACTGCTTAATAAAGACCTCCTCCTTTGAAAAGGGATGTGTTGCCTTAATACCAATGTTCATCAGGCGGGCAAAACACTTACAGTATACTAAGACAGCTTTAGGGACAGTGGGTGGTTTTCCACCTTCTGATCTATAGGTTTTGGGTTCGATTCCCACCCAGGACAAACATTTGTGTGATGAACATGAATGTTTGTTCTTTGTCTAGGTGTTACTATGTACGTATTTACAAAAAAAAAAAATAAAAAAAATGTATTCTATCAGTTATCTGGTTCCCATAGTACAAGCTTGCTTAGTTTAGGGCTAGATGGCGCTGTGTGAAAAACGTCCACCAATATTTATTTATTATTATTATTATTATTACTAAGAGGACGTTGCCTGTCCTGCGCTGGTTCTATCTCAAGAATAACCCCACTGATTACAAACCATTAGTATCGATTGTGTCATAAAACATTGTCTTGGGGGGCGCGGCGGGTCACCATTCTGCAATAATATATTTAAAGGATTAACTAGTCGCAATATCGCGACCCTCCCGCGCCCTACCTAGGGCTGCCGACTGGATTTGCCCTGTGATAGAATTGCCCGCCTCTTGACGAAATAGGAACGAAATTCATACAATCAGAAAGGTTGTTGCAAAATGCAGAAATTACTACTTTCAATCACTAATTCATTATCTTTTTCTTAATACATCATCTTTATTATGACCAATAAGAGAAGCCACTTGTACACAGTTGTACACACATATACAGCCCCGAACACAGTTTTTACAACATTTAAATTAGTACTCACGAGATATTCACCACGACTTTTATTATTTATGAGTTCCTGATTTTTCCGCAAAGTTGCGTCGTGTTCAAGTCGTGGTAAATATCCCGTGGGTGCTAATTTTAATGTATTAAACAACCGCGAAAGTCTAAGACATTTTTTTAACTAGTTTGGAGCGAGTAGAACCAGTGCCAGTTTGCCAGTGGAGCCAGTTTTTGTGTGAAAAAAAAATATGTTTGTATTTATCGCCACTTGCAATCAGTACTTTCTTCTACTTTTCTTATTTTTCGTAATATTATAACATTATTTATAGACTCTAAATACAAGGAAAGAAGGCTCACTCCGAGATATATTATAGTTAGGTTATAGTTCCTTTGTAGTTATAGTTTATATGTATGTTATTACAACAAATTAAATATGTTAGGAAAATATGTAATATTTTCATCTTTTATTTAATTTTAATCAAAAAGCGGGTCCTTTAAAACGAATTTTTGAGTTAGGATACGTTTTGAGGGATAATCGATGGCTACTCTGAGATGAAATTAAATAAATAGACACTCTCGCTATTTACAGTGAACTACCCGCGATAAATACCAACAAGTGTGCAACGCATGTTAAAAGACAGGAGTGATCGCTCTGTAACTTTCTCACTCGTTCGGTAGAATGTACAAACAGGTCTGTCAGCGGCTTTAACCAAGACATTTATTGTTATTTATTTATTTTACTTTAAAAAAAATGAATATCAACTAACCAATAACTATGTCACTGCCACATAGTTATTAGTTAGTTGATATTCGTTTTTTTAAAAGTAAAATACATAAATAACAATAAATGTCTTGGTTAAAGGAAATCTGTTTTTTTTTTTGCTAACTGCCTTGCCATGTTAAATAACGAGTTGGTAACCCTAGATCTAACCCTCCGAGCCCGGCGCGTCGTCCAACGCTATTCAAATAATGGAAATCATTTCCACATATGTGCACCTAAATAAATATCATTCTGTCGTCATTATACAGCACCCCAATGCGCCTGTGGAGCTATTTTCACCCGTTTGTTAGCGGTCGTAATGGGAAATAACGGATGTGGATGTGCCTGATGTGATAACCTTCTGTATTGAATGTAAAGCTTAACAGTAATTAATCGATTGACTAAATAAATCTTTTTAGGAAATTCATCAGTTCATTATGTAAGTTACCATGTAGAACGTACAACTACGGCATATCTTGACTATGGCATACTCCTGGCTCAGCGGTTGCGCGTCCGCTTTATAAGCAAGAGTTTTATCGAACTCTGAATGTGTTCCATACTCGACCTGGCAGATGTTGGATTGCTCTGAGTCTGGGTTTTAATCGTCGGTGTCTTTGTGGGTGTTCCATGGCATCCCCGACATAGGGAGTTCTATTAGGGAGCTACAAGTGTGAAGCTACTTGTGGATATATATTGTAGGTAGTTTTTATTGAAGTTCGTAGTCCCATCTACTCACCAGATTTTGCAGTTTATCAAATGTCTAAAATATAAAATAATGAGGATTTTCTTCTTACATCTTGGTGTAGATTGTGTGTAAAAGGAATCCTTAGATTAACGTCGACCCAATGAGGTTACACGCAAAATGTATGCAGGCCACTCCACTCCCACGCAGATCTGGGAACGCGCTTTGTCGATGTTGGTAAAATGTAGAACCTTGTTAACTTATAACACACAGTTTGAATTAAAGACGACCTTCTTGAATCAGCATTGTAGGCCGCTAATGAATGGGTTCCGACTTGCTTCAACACAGTCACAAGCGCATCGCTGACATGATGATAGTTGTTCTGTGATTTGTAGTCACAACCCGTGGTTTACCTGTGTCATCCCGTGTACAAAACATGCGCTCATGCGAATTTGTAAAATTTATGTTTCGAAAAATAAACGATCGTATATGGGGTGGAAACGACCGTTTATGTTCACTTTACCGAGGAAAGAGGGTATTATTTACCGTTTCGGCTGGGTGAACCCGCCACAGTGAGTGAGACAAATACCGCTGCTGGCGAGATATTTATTGCAGTCGCTACGTGGATTGCGCAATTTATCGCGAGGTGTCGTCGGCGATCGATCGGCCGTGACGGACGCGCGCCATCCATCAGCGCGCGCGTTATCTGCGCTCACGGCGACTTATCGTCTCCCCGCTCGGTCCGGCCGTTCGCGGCGGCTAAACATCAACATCGATCGGGTAGTAGGGTAGTACAGCCACCGCCGCTGGCCGCTCGTTTATTGCGGCTCGATCGAGCCGCGGCGAGCCACGCCGAGTGGCTGCGACCCGTCCCGCCCAATCGCAACGCTCGTTTATCTTCATTTGGTGGTCGCAATTAGACGGGTCGTTGGTTGCGGCCGGGCGGGGCCTCTCTACGTGGCGAGAATACGCCGCCGCCGTCTCACTGTCAACTTTGTAATGAGCAAAGTTAATAACTACGCAACGCGGCGAGCGTTCCGATGTTGAATCTCGTTAAAACTTGTAGGTAGGGTTCGCTACGGAATTCTCTTTCTCCGATAAAGAGGCAGTCGGACATGCACGCACGCGTCACGTTAAGGACAAACGAATCACAACTTCCATTCCCGAAGTTTCGGTAAAGTTCAAAAGCTATAACGAACTTTCCTCGTTTCAGGTGTGGTTCAAGAATAGAAGAGCGAAATGGCGGAAACGCGAGCGGAACGCCATGAACGCCGCCGCGGCCGCAGCCGCCGACTTCAAGAACGGTTTCAGCACGCAGTTCAATGGGCTCATGCAGCCGTTCCCCGACACTGACGCACTATACTCCTCGTACCCGTACAACAACTGGGCGGCGAAAGTGCCCAGCCCTCTAGGAACGAAAAGCTTCCCGTGGCCGGTGAATCCGTTAGGGTCGGTTGTGCCATCGAGCCACCACCAAGGTTGGTACGAAACGAACTGCTACGGCAACGACTCCTCGAGCCATCATCACCATCGCCAGCCAGTCTCGGCTCACTACTGGGTATAAGCCTTATCCTTTGTGTCTTAAGTTATACAAAGGATAAGGCTGACCCCGAGTTGTAATGGCTATGACCTTGCCATATGCCCTGACCGTTTCTCTGCGTGCCGTTCGCTTTTACGTCTATATCGCCCATCGACTCGCCCGTTGCAATCTATTACGAGGCTCTCGGCCTCCAGATTATGTTCTGTAGTTTAATGTGAAGCCGTCTCCCGCAGGCTCGGTGAACTGCTTCAACACGGCGACGTCGATGGGCGGCGTCGGCGGCGGCGGCATGAGTGGTGTAGCGAGCTCGGCAGCCGTGGGTGGCGGCGTCGCGCCTTGTCCCTACACGCCGCCCAACCCGTACAGCATGTATCGCGCGGAGCCGTGTCCCGCGATGTCATCGTCGATTGCGTCGCTACGGCTGAAAGCGAAGCAGCACTCGTACGGCGGCGGGTATGCAACAGTGTCCCCGGTTTCACGCGCCGGTTCCGCGCCTCTTTCTGCCTGCCAGTACGCCAGCAGTGTCGGGGTATCCGACCGCGTGCTCTGAGAGGAGGCGCGCGGCCGCGACGACGCGCGCTCGCCGCTGCTGGCCACCGCGCGCGCTTCCTAGTCGCCGCCGTCCGCGCTTCCACCTACACTCGAAAACGTTCCCTTGCCTTCGCGCTTCTGGGACTGGTTCGACTGAGCGCACTCCGGACTCATTAGTGGCAACACGAGTATCTCGTGATCGACTTTTTCTTAATTAACGTGGTTTCAGTACATTTTGTTTTTATTTCGCTGGATATTTTCTTATTCAAGTGTAATTGACCTGGATGTATAGTTTCAACCACATTTGATAGTTATTTCAACCAGAGTGTGAATGCCTCATGATACACGGTTTGGTGGTTAACGTGATTGTAAGATCCCATGAAATAAAAAATAAAAAATCAAGACTTCACGCGAACATTGAAGTTATTATGTTCGAATCGTTAGGGATGATAATTATAAGTATTTTGTGATGGTCGCTGGTGTAATTTAGTTCCTCGAAAGTAAAATATTCGAACAAAATGGTGGATGTGCTGATTGATTGTGGATGTCTTTTTTTTCTTTTTATTGGATCCCACACCAATAAATTAGAGCAAAATGCAATTGTGGTAGTTTTAATTTATGATCGAAGGAAAAAATGGAAAAAAAGAATGATATAATATATCATTTACACTATTGTGGGTTCTTCACGGTACTTACCTAATAAGAGTTCCTTTAAATGAGAATCCCTCTAAAGTTAGTTGATAAATTTTGTTACGAAACTTCGGGCAATAAAATTAACGATGTTGTTTTAATGTAACTGTAAATATGTAGCTATGTACGTACGTATACCAAAGCAAGTGTGCAATTTTTACAAGCTTAATCTGTACTTAGATTTACATTAACTTAAGTAGTAGTTTAATTTCGATTATTGTAAATATGTATTAGCTAATTTTATTAATATTATAGAGCAAGCATTTTGAGGTAATAATTATAATGTGTACAAAAGTTAATAATTAGATACCAAATATGAAAAAAGTACGTTGGTAAAGGTATCTTCATATCTATGATTTCCTAAAGTACTAATTCAATTTTAGAAGAATCAAATTAAAATTCTAGTTCATTGTAAACAAATTTTATTCTACTTGATTTGAACAATAATTTAAAAGTACAGAACCGAAGTTTCTTTACAAATTGTTTGTGTTTGATATTTTCAGTCAGAAAACTTTACTATACGTGTACCAAATATATTTAGCGTTTACTTAGCATTTACTTTACTTTCTTTTCATACAAATATTGTAAATAAAAATCTTAAAATTTATAAATTAATTAAAATGATACAATGTTTTACTTAATTTGGACTGAACATTTTGTCTACCGCATTTAGTACAAGGAAATCGGAAATTAAAAAATATACTTGTTCTCTATCCAGTAACAAATGTAAGTAAAAAAAAAAAAAGAATAGTAAAGCCCATTGCACAAGTTGGACATTAAATTGCGCAAGAAGTTACTTTTCTTGCGTTCAAGCAAAATTCATAGTAAAAAAGACATGCTAGCATAGTGTTGTTAGTGCCAGTGCCGAACGCGCATAAATAAAATGTGGGGGTGCAACTACGAAATTTGCATTTCACTAAATTGTACTAGCGCAAGCTTCAGCACATCGTGTGCATTGGGCCTAACAGCTAAAGTCGTTTTTTTTTTATCAGACGGAGTAAACTGACAGATCGCAATGTCACCTTTTAAAATAATGTCCAACTTTCAAAACGTAGTTGATGATCTAGTTCGGATTTTATCGTTCAAAAGACGGAATTATAAACTATATGAACATTAAATTAATGAATGGTTATAAATTGTACATTAATTGTTTGATTAATATATTTAACGAATTAGCATACGCTGCCATTTTTTTTATTATTTTTTTTTATTTAAATTACGACTTTAGAATATGAATTAATGAATAGTTCACTTAACTGATACGAGTGAATGAACTAAATATTTTTACCACATCGCTATTTTTATTTCTTGCAAAATTGGCTAATATCGGAATGTCATTTTACTCCGTCTAATTAAAAATTCGACTATAGTTAAAATAGTCAAGTCAAAAGCCCGGTTAGTTGCTGTTTTGAAATATTATTGATGTCGATTATCAAAGACCAAACTAGCTAAAAAATATAAAAGCTGTAAGCTCCCAGTTTTTAACTGCAGTCTGTTAAACGAGGAGAACTATACATATACTTTTGTTTTATTTTTTTAAGTCGACATTTCTTTTTGTATTTCTCCTGCCTCAAATTCTATACAAACATCAAATATCGAAAAACGCGTCAAAATCAACTTCAAAATAGCCGCCTACACTGAGATTAATGTAACCAGGATCTCAATATTTATAACTAAACAACAAAAGTACTGTATATACATTGTATTTAGCATTTAAATGTTACTACAAATATGGCCTGCTCTACTTTTTCTAGATAAAAATTATAACTTATTCCTTCTATAAGGCGTGATTCAAATCAAGCCGGGCTCCGTCCGTAGGGGCCTTATTATGTTACTCTGGTGGACATTGAGATTCTCAATATCCTACGGCTATTGATCATATATCAAGAGCGTCACATATATACCGCAGAATTTCCAATTTCTACATGAAATCGTCTGTGTAAAATAAACGAGATCCGACGAGCATTTGAAGTTAATCTTTAGAAATTATGCTGTACGTGAGATATTTATGGGGCTCGTTTCTCAATGTTAGGGTCAATGCGGGGTTGGTCTATAACAGCAGTATATTATGAATCAAGCTTAATAATAACTTTTAAAGAGATATTTTGAGTTTGCTTAAGACTTTTGCCCAAAAGATGTCGCTTATCTAGAAAAAGTGAAATTGGCTCGCACGTTTTTAGTTTAATTCAAGAATTAGAATACCTTTCCGTGTGCCTACTTATCAGTGAAATAAACATCATCATACTGAAAATTGTAAATATTAAACTGTAATATTAAAAACTTAATAATTATTAAATGTGAACAATACGAGGTTTTCATTTTAATACATATCAAGCAAAATGTCAGCGAGTAAGTTTTTTGGTAATAATTTTGTGAAATAAGCCCCAAGGTGGGTATACCGGTTGTTTTGTAATTAAACCTCTAGTCATAATAAAAATATCACTGATACTTTGAATCGTTTCATTTCCTACTCAGTTATCATCATTACCAAAGAAAGATCTATACGAGAAGAAGCACAATCTCATACAAAAAAGTGTACCCCCGAAAAATCTGCTTACAACTGGATAGCGGTCACGTATTTAGTCAACTAATGTCCAAACCGCTCTTAAAGCCGAAATAAGGTTCACTATGGAACCGCCAAAATGAGACTGCCAGGTGTGTCATGGGAAAACACTATTCTCCGTGACCCACCCGACTATTAGTAATTTAATAAGGTAGGTTGTCATGTAAGTATTTTGCAGTTTTTTGCAGAAATTGTGTCGCAGTATAAAGGACTAGCGACATATTACGTCCTTATTAGTACTAAAATCCGGTTACACATCTTTCTTTGGACATAAGCAAGCCGAGACGAGCAAGTCACTCACCTGATGTTAAGCGTCACACTTGCCCATAATAGTTCAGTGCCGCCCAGAATTTTGAACTTCAACAGTTCAAAACTATGCGCGGCACCCTTAGATTTTAGATCAGAAGGCGGAAATCGACCCACTGAGCCACAAGGCTAGTCAGGCCACATCGCTCGAATAACCGATAACCGATGGATAAGAAAGGTTCTTGAGTGACAACCACGAGCTGGAAGACGCAGCGTAGATAAACCTCCCACTAGTGGACTGACGACATTTTAAAAGTCGCGGGCAAAAAATTGCAAACTGTCGTTCAGTGTATCGGTCTAGGGGGGAGGCCTTTATTCAGCAGTGGACATGTGCAGTCGTTTGTTTCTCTCGTGGTTTCAGGTAAGTCACACGTCACACCCGCACAAGCGCCTGGCAGCCAACGTGGGCACGAAATCGCGGCCGCACCCGCGTCCTCGATCGCACCAGCGCCCGCTATTTCAACGTGCGCAGGCCCTTAGACAACTATGCATAGTTCAAACTTTTCCGAAGAAGGAAATTTCTAGTCTGCAGTAGCGCATAATATATTGAAATTGAAATAAATATCCCATTACCGTAAGCTGTTACAAGGTTTAGTCGACGAACGCTGCGGGTGGAAGATATAGTGATGTAGGTACCTACTGTGTGAGATTATTAAAACCCTCTTTGGTAGCGATGACAGCAAAGTGGTTTGCGAGTTCGGATCGCTGCTGCAAGGTGTGGGTTGAAATCCTAAAACAAATAGCTTCAGCTAACGGTGAAGGAAAATATCGTGAAAAACATGATAAATAAATAAATATTGGTGGACGTATTACACAGCGCCATTTAGCCCCAAATGGGAACCATGTACTATGGGAACCAGATAACTGATAGAAAACGTAAATACTTTTTTTTTGTAAATACATACATAGAATACGTAGAAACACCCAGACAAAGAACAAACATCCATGTTCATCACACAAATGTTTGTCCTGGGTGGGAATCGAACCCACAACCTATAGATCAGAAGTTGAAATTCCACCCACTGAGCCACGAGGCTAGATTGGCTCAGTGGGTACTGTCTACAACTCGGCCGGCTAGTTACTAAGCTCAATTTGAAAACCTGTCGCCAAGCACTTCCGGTGTGTTCCCGCAGCCTCACTTGAGAGCCTGCACCCATTGCAGGTTAGGCTATCTTCGATACGCCAGTATGCACCTCTAGCACGACTCCATTTTTGTAAATTGTACTGAGAGTAATTCGTAGATAGTTTTTAAAAAGACCCTTGTTTGTTTTATTCAGCTGTATATACTTAGTAGCAATTTTTCTTATGCATCAGACCGAGCTCGGTCCCTGAGAGTGCACTGTTCGGCACAGCTCGAGCCGAACGGTGCAAGTGCAGTGTAAGTGCGGTGTAAAATTAATTGAACAGAATGGAGTTATTGGTACCTCGCGACGAAACCAAGGGAAGCTTCGAATACGGCATGGCACGTCCCAACTTTAGCAATGGTAACTTAAAAAATTAACTTGGGGTAGAAAAATATCTAATAATGTTATCTACTGTCCACGCTGTCCAGTACATTCTCTAGGTAGCAGTTATATATTTAAAAAAATATCCTTTTATCTAGGCTTCATACTAATAATGTTATGGATGACATGGTATGTAGCTTTAAAAGCTACGAGTATTAAGCAAACCTGGTGCGATAGATTCGTAGTTGTAAGGTTGTATGTCAGTATTCAATATAGAGAATGTCTTCAAACTTAATCTCAGATTTTAAGACGGAACGTAGCATCGTTTATAAAAGTTGCTAGTCTGTTATAGTCATTTACACATAAAGATATCCACCGATAAAGTCTTTTAGACTGGGTCTAGTTTGTAAGTTCTCATAGTTCTAAATAATTCTTATGTTAAATAATTACCATTAATGACATTAGTGTGTGTGTTCTTTGTCAGACATACAAAAAAAAAGTACGAAAACACAGAAACCCTAAACGTAAAAAATCACGACCGATCCAAATCCCGCAAAGCTAATAAACATCAAACAATTGATTCACGCAAATCGTGTGACATTAGGCGGAAAGTATACAATAATCCGGCAAATGATTATCAGGAGTGTGGAAACACACAGTTTCCAGGTGCTTCAATCCTGGCGCTTTAAGGATTTAGCCGAGGATTTGCTTTCAATATTAGCCGGTAGCCGCGCCGGGCGCCCGGCCGAGCGCTCCGTTCCGCCCGCACCTTTTTTTATTATTTTGTCGCATCGTTTTGGCTCCAAATGGAATCATTCCGCCATCTACATTTTTATTTTTCAATTGCTCTCAGATTAGTGGGATTAGCCATATCGCTTTCCGATTCTTTGCTCTTTTTGGTGGAGCTTTCGCGGCTAGCGCCGTATCTTTCCGGTTATGTGAACAAACTGGCGCAGGTTGAGGACGCTGACGTCAAAGGTCGGCTTTAGACGTTTACGTAAACACAATTATTTGTTGACGCGTTCATTATCAGAGAGTCAATGTCGAGTTTTAACTATTTGCTGTATAATTAGGGTACGTGTGTGGTATTTGCTCAGGTTCCGTGGCTCAGCACGTGTGGCGGTGGTCGACTGCAGCAGAGCGCGTCACAGCTTATCTTTATGGTGGTAAACATCAGGCTAACTTTTTATTTTATCAAGGATCGCCTTAGTCACCGAGGTCTGGGCTCTGCGTGCGTACCTTATCATATCAACCCCAAACAATATTTACCTGCAAACATGGCATGCAAGATGTAACAGCACGTAATTTAAACGGGTTACCGTTCCCCCTGTTATAGTGACAAAAGTGATTGTCACGAGATGCCTACTTAGAACTTCGCCTCCTTTGGCATGTGACTCTAACAGATAAATAATAAGTAAGAATGAGGAGTAAAAATTTAACTCAAGAGATATACTGAAATTCATCACTCGCTGAAAAATGTCATTACGAGCTGACAAAGCTCGAAAAATCGGAATAAAATATCGGTGTCCGAGCGGTCCCCTCGTATGGAGATGAATTATATGTATACAAACATACAGGTACACGTCAATAGTTAACTCAGGGCCGAAGAGGGCTAGGTTTCGGGTGGAAAGGATCAAAACGGGATTAGAGGAACGACAACCAATCAAGGGTAACTGGACTGACTATACCTACACGAAATAAATGCGGCACATAAAACTTATTCATGAACAAATCATTTTGAGCGCAATCTAACGGAGATAAAGCTGTGTTTTGTTTGTATTGGGGAGTTTATTGATGTTTTGTTTGGAAGGGAGGGTAGATGGATGGGGAGGCGAGGGTGCATGCAGCCTCCGCAGACAATCTTACAAGTTAATTGTGCTCCGTGCCTGAAGCCGACTGACTACAAAATAATATCCTCGCTGTGTACGACGCCGTGCCGGTTCTACAAACATCTAAGGGCCAGACACTTGATTGAAATGTATGGAGTATTGTTAGGAGTTTATAGTTGGCCTGGTACCATGCCTCTATTGAGTAAATGAAGAAAACACACAACAGTAAATTCGATCCACTAAAAATATGTGATCAATAAAACAAGTACAATTGTTCAAAAAAAAACAGGCGTCCTTATATCCTGCGACAATATCTGAGCCTTCGCGAATTGACCGATTGTTGATTTGACAAAATCAGTGGAAGCTTCTAGGCTGCAAGTGGTAGCATACATACTCAAAAATCAAGTTAGTTATTTCAAATATTTCAAATATTTATTTATTTATCCAAAAAGACCATTTCTATTATTACAACAAAAATAAAATAGTTATTATTTTTAGACCTTCAATGATCTCTCGGTCATCCAACAGTTCGTTTTATGTAGTAGGCTAAGTAGTTCGTTTTAGTTTGTATGTATGTATTTTGTTTAGTTAATAAAGGGACGTGTCATAAAAAAAAAAACAGTAATATTCGTTATATTATGTACAGAAGTGCAGAAGTTATGATATAACTTTTTATTTTACTATGAAAACTGACGTGGTTTTGACACATTTTTGTTTTAATGAAACGGGAATACTCGCATTAATTTGAGTCGGTTATTCCGACTATAGTTAAAGTTTAGTGAATCTTAAAGTTTAGCTTAGTGCAAGGCAAGACGACGTCGCGCGCTTGTCTCGCTTAGCATTCCTTGATAAAGGTCACTGAATGTGATCGAAATTATAGTCGGAATTACCGACTCAATTTAACGTGAGTATTCCCGTTTTATTAAAACAATTTTTTTTATTTGTCAAGTAATCATTATCATCATCATTTTAACAAATCTAACAGTAGTTTAAATCGGAATTACACATTCAAGTCATCCTTTGCAGCGTTCGAACGTACATATGGGCGGACAACTCGGGCGGTCGACTAGGGCGGGCGGGAGTAAATATATACGAAGACCGGGATTTGTTACGAAAACTACTAGATTTGCACATATACGTTACAATCGTGAAATGTTTCTTAAATTTTATATGATAATTTAAGTTTATATAATATAATAATGACACACCTAATTTGCTTAGTATTCTGGCTGCTGCTACAATTATGCTAGATCACAGATCACACTAGATACCGCATGACGAGATTCGTTGTTCCTACAAAAAGTCACCAAAGTTTGAGGAAGGCGCGGGTCGCGGGAAGTGCGACCAAGCATTCTCATTGACTATTTTAAGGTTATACCTACGCGCGCCTTACAATCAAACAATGAGAGTAATATTTTATAAGTGTATTTAGACTGATGCGTGGTGCGCTTCGAGCGTCCTGAAGCAGAATCTAGGGTGTGGTCGTGTGCTAGATACAAGAAGATAATGGACAAGTTTAACGAAACCGTTGTGGTCTAAAGCCAGCGTGTAATTGATAATCATAACTAAGTAAGAAAATGCCCATCTGAGCATTCTCGCCAGTTTGTCTGTTACCTATTTGAAAAATTTGCTTCATCTGTCGAAATCAGATACAGATATTTTATTGGTGAAAGATTATTAATATCATTATAGACAATAGACAATAGTTTATTTTCATCATTATGAAATATCATTATCATCATATTATCATTATGAATATCTGAAGATGTGTCTTCTCAAAACGATACTTGGCCGAAACGTCGAGGTATATAAATAAACTAGTTTTAGCGTGGTTAAGTCCTGATACTTTAAATTGTCATTAAAAATGTCTTCTCGTCTGGTCGAAGCTACACGTGACCAAAATGCTGGCCTCTATTTCGCCCAAAGGTTGAGCATCGCAATGCAACGTGGTAATGGGGCCAGCATTTTAGGAACGATTCCCACTGGTAGCGGTCTTTTAGATTAGCTTACATTACATTATCAACCAGAAGACGTCCACTGCTGAACATAGGCCTCCCCCTTAGACCGCCACACCGACCGACAATGTGCCACTTGCATCCACCGTTTGCCCGCAACTAGCTTATTTTGAGATTGGCTTTTTTTATATAAATTATATTTCTTTTCTTTTCTGTAATATGTTATTTGATTAGTTAGATTAAACGTACTTTGTAGTTAGTACCAATTTGGTATATTTATATTTAATTAAAAAAATATGGTTTCATAAGTACTTAAATAACATTAAACTTCTCACGTCAAAAAACTACGGAGGTGCATCGCCCTGAAGTACGACGATAGCTCACCAATGAAGTCGGCGTGCCACTGGGTTCAACTGATGTTACACATGCTTGTGCGCTTCACTTGCTTCCAATGGGAAAGTTCCCTTACTAATTGGTCTATGTCTGCAGAATTGCTTTTTAGACACGAAATAAGTTCCAAATTACTAGTTCTTTTTGCAATAACAAAGCATACTGAGGGATTATTAGACCTACTTGATATATGTATAAGTAGGTTGTTATTGTAGTGGTAGCTCAGTGGGAGAACGCTTGCCTCACATTCGTGAGGTAGCGGGTTCGAAGCCGGGCGGGCCCGTACCAATGAGTTCTTTGGAACTTACGTAGGGATATACCACTGCCTTTACGGTGAAGGAAAACATCGTGAGGAAGCCTGCATATTTTCCGGAGAAGAAATTCGATGGCGTATGTGAATCCGCCAACACGCACTGGGCCAGCGTGGTGGATATGGCCTAATCACCCTCCGAGGGTAGGCTGATATCCCAGCGGTGGGATGTTTAAAGGCTGATACAGACAGACAGGTTGTTATGATCTTCTGGGCTCGGAGTACCTAACTGACTCTCACAGAAGTGATTTTCGTATATTTTTTCCACTCTCGACGAAGATTTTTCCTCGAAAATCATAGTTATTTCAGCCGTCACCACTATCATTATGATATGTGATATCCCTCGAGTGGTGGGCGCCCAAATCAAGAGGGGCGCAGGCGAGAATGAAGATTTACGATCCCGTATTGCTAGGGTAACCAACTTTTTACTATAGAAAACAGGACAAAATTAAGTTGAATATTGGTAGCCGTTGGTAGTCGAGGATGTTAAATATACCTAGCCTCGAATAGGAACTGGCTCTCAAGTGAGACTGCTGGAACACCGTTAGGTGTTTTGTAGTAGTAAGTAAATTTTTGATCGTGAAGTTTAATTAAAGTATTTACACATAAATACAGATGTAGCGGTATCCATTAAAATAGAACTTCATAATATCGGCTGTTCGATACCGTTTCTCTGATGAAAACGTGGAAACAACCAATTAGCGGTTTTCAGAGTCGTTTCCATCATGGTGGTGTTGCTAAGTCATTTACCACAATATCATTTAATTTTTAACCTCGCCAAGAGGCCATGTTATTTTTAATTATACCTTTCAACAATTAGGTACCTACGTCATGATTTCAACTGTATTTAAATTTACTGTATTTACTTCAATAGAAATATTTGCTTTATATACAGGGTTATGAGGACAGAGTATGCTAAGCCGATAGAGGCTTAACAATCATGAGTACTATGATAGTACTCATGATTGTTAACTTTTAGTATGGGACCAACCAAATATAATTATTAGGCATTTAAATATGTCTTAAAGGCATACTGCTAGCATAGAAAAATTATACGAGAAGAAAGACAGTCTTATACAAAAAGTGTACCCCAAATATAGATAGCGCTTTCGTATTTAACCAGCTAATGTTCAAACCACTATAAAAGCCGTTGAAATAATGGATATAATAGAAACAGTATTGGTATAATAATCAGGGTTCGCCGATATATATCAGCGGATATATATCAATTGATTTTTATCTTGATATATATCAATTGTTTTTTTCATGTCTTCTGAACTAAAAATATTGGAGATTAATGTTTATCCAGGAAACACGTAGCGAAAAACACAATTCAGAATAATTTAGATTGTTTCCCAAAATGCCAACCTCATTAAAAGTTGGGGAAATCCCCTTTACTTTAACTTACCAGCACGGCTAGGTATTTATTGAAATTCAAACCTTAACTTCATATCATATAAGGTTCATTTTACGAGTTAATAACAAATGGGGATTCCCTGGTGCTCCTAGCGTTAATAATTTTAACTTTCTAGGGAAAATTTGCTTCTTTTTCTTAGCCTGGATATATATCCGATATATATCGGATGCAAGTGGCACATTGTCGATCGGTGTGGCGGTCTAAGGGGGAGGCCTATGTTCAGCAGTGGACGTCTTCTGGCTGATAATGTAATGTAAAATATGTAAAATTATAAAAATCGGATTGTTTCTAACCCTGATAATAATTATGTTCGAAATGTATGGTTTAGTTCAAATTAGATTGCAATAATCGACGTTAAAAATATATTTTCAAAATAAAATGTTTTCAATGTCATCTCTTGAGAACCTAGCGTTTACTGTAAATAAAATATTAATATTAACCACTAATGCAAAAATCTTCATCACAAGTAGCGTTTTTTTTTTCTCCATAAAGTTACGAATGAGTTTCTCGTTTCTATTTCAAGTCAAGCAGAAATTGTAACGAACATGTCGCAGTACTAGCGACATCTTACATCCTTCTCAGTTACTAGTTACTACATATCGGGTTATGTATCTTTCTTGGCACTCTTCTTTATATAATTAATCTATGATTCTAGTGTTATAGTTGGTTGTTATGTTATAATACCGTCCCGAGTTATAATTATTGGCCCAACTGATGGCGACTCTACTATAACGAGCGGTAGATGAGGCGGAAAGCAGCCCAATTCTGGTTATTATACCTATAAACCTGCGCTGTAACGACGTATTTGTTACGTTTTATGCTTTATGGACTCGATATTGGATGATGCGAATTTTTTTGGGCATAAGGATTTTGAATAGCTTTAAACTGAGATTAAAATATCACATCAACAACAAGGCATATTAGTGTTAAATTAATCATACAAGCTTTTTTTTTATAGAAGTCGTGGTAGCTTAATGTGAGCACGCTCGCCACACATTTGTAGGGCCGTGGGTTCAAACCCGGGCGGGCTCCGTACCAATGAGTTCTTTGGAACTTACGTACGGATATACCACTTTTCGGTGAAGGACGTCGTGAGGAAACCTGCATATTTCCGGAGAAGAAATTCGATGGCGTATATGAATCCGCCAACCCACACTGGGCCAGCGTGGTGGATATGGCCTAATCACCCTTCGAAGGTAGGCCGATATCTCAGCAGTGGGATGTTGAAAGCCTGATGCAGAAGTATTTTATTGAAAGTTGTTTTCTAACTACCCCTGCATTTTATATGGAAAGCTTTACCAGAGAAGCGCGGGTACGGGGGAGATGGGGGTGTCGTAACTAATTTGTGGATTAAACCACATTTGCAAATGTAATTTGTATTCATTAAAACAACGCGCAGCGTACGTGTTATGTTTTAAAACGAACTAACAGCATTTACAATGAGACGCTGTTTTGTACGGTGACATTGCTATTTGCTGGATGTTAAACTTTTAACCAAAGGATATATTATGATACTATCTAAAAGTACGAACCGTTACTTATCTACTTGCAATCATGAGCTATTATGTACTAGGTAGTAGAGGTGACACTGGGCATCATTGCAATGTCCTATTAAATTGTGGTCACTTAGCTAAACTTTACTCTGTCGCTCGCTAGATCTCGCTTTGTGATCAAGCGTTGTGTAGTATAATTTGCATGTACTACAATACAAGACACCCAGGCAAGTTAAATGGAACATTACAATGTACTGCGGTCTGTAAGCTGTAGTACGTAGTTACATAATACCTTAATGCTTACAATGTGGTTTGTTTAGGTTGCATAGCTATCAGTTACAAAGTTAAAAGTCGAAACCCAACGCGAAGAGAATTTAAAAATAAGTATTTTCATGATATTTTCCAAATTCAAACAATGCTCGCAGTTGTCACTGCATTACTTAATTGACCGAGCGATGCGAAGGTCTCAGAGTTTACTGGGACAAATCGGCATTTGTATATATGTTTGTGTATATATTTGACCGATGATAACTTGCGAACCGTTAATTCGATCTTCATGAAGATTTGTAGGCTAGTAGTTCGCTTCAATACAATTTTTAAGTTCGAATATGAGCTGAATCGGTCCGGGGGTTGTGAAGATATAGGGGTCGCGAGGTCTCCGTTCGGCGCGAACTACTAGTTGAATTTAAATTATTGAATCACTAGCTGTTATCACCCGCGACACCCGCAATCATCCGCGACTTCGTTCGCGTGCAAAAAAAAACCTTATTCGCATAAACATGCCTTCATAATTTGGTCGAATATTACAAAACACACATAGACCTCTACCTAGTGAAGTGTGGCCTCTGTGGCCCAGTGATCAGAATTAAATGGGGCCTTGTATTATAATGCGGGACCCCTCTATTAAGTATAGTACATAGGTGCTCAAACTCAACAAAGCCCCGTGTAACGTGTTGATCAGCTACTAGTCTACTACCATAAAGCAAAAGTGGCTTTCTTATTTACTGAAAAGCACCATCTATTCTGCTTCCTAAACAATTCAAGACTACACAGATGTATACAAAATCCGAGAACGTTCAATAAAAAACAAAGTTCATACCAAATTCAAAACAAACATCACCCAAATCAAATCAGCGTATTCAATAAAGGCGCGAAGCCGCTATCGACTGAACCCAACTATATTGACTCTACGACGAGTAGGTAAGTATAGCACCTACCTACTAGAGCTACGTCGCGCTTCGCGTCTCACAACTTTATTGTCCCGTCGTTCAAACGCGACAGAACGTAATAGAATTAAATTGGGAGACGCGCTGCTCCGTTATGTGGAAAATAATAACACGGAGTGGCTGTTATCTGAGGAGTTTTCACGCGCCGGTGGCAGGGGTCCTCACTAATGGAAATCCAGCCAATGATAATCTGTTTTCTACACCATTAATCCTGAACTAAGTCTGAGTACAATCTGCGGCGTCTCCGGGAGTGCGACTTGAGTTTTATGCCCTCGTTAAGGTCCGCAATTTGTGGAGTCGGGCTGTTAAGACGGTTCGCCGTCGTTCGCCCAAATCCTAATTCCGACCGTGGACTTTCTTAATCTTACGATATTGAGCCGGAGGTAATTGTTTCAAAATTGTAGCTCCGGATAGTTGTTTCGAGGTGCTCGGGCGGAATAACGGCCTGCAATAATCAGTTTATTTGAATGACTCCTATCTACTTATATCTGTAGAGGAGCAATTCTGTGGCAATTTAATACGGATAATTGCGTAGATCTCGAAAAGCTTTCGTTTTAAAAAAATTGAACCAAAATGTTCATTCAGTTAAGTAAGTACCTATATAAGAACTCAATTCACGTTACAGCACTGCACGAGAAATATGTGCAAAGGAAACTTATTTCAGTGGCTCATTCAACACGTTTTCCTTAAGAAAATGGAAAAGGTTTTTCTACAGTATTTAAACTGCGACTTATCTGAATAACCAATACTTTAGCGTAATTGAGCCCGAGTCAGCGGAGAAGCATAATAAAAACGAAAGTAATCATGCAAATTGGTGAAGGCGGAAAGTTGAATTAAAAACTGGGTTTGCTTATAGGGAGGTGCCGGAGGCAGGCGGGGCAAGAGGGGGTAATGTGTCTTAATGACCGCAATGGATGAGCACCGTAATCCGCCCCCGACGCGCACGCCCGCAACCTTTTGCTCCTACACTTTATCTACCTAATGTATACTCGCATATTATTATCCAAGACAATAGACTCGATTGTTCTCGGTATATCTCTGAAAGCACCTCGTTTAATTTCAGCTGAGGCCAGATTTAATCAAGCTCCGAGACTTACAAATCTAGGAGCCGCGGCAATAAATGTACGAGTAATCAAATCGGCATAGTGAGCATCTGGTGACTTGTGACGACGTAAACGGACAATAAAGCCTCGGGTCAGCAGTAACGCGACACGACGCGACAGCAAGGCGGTGAGCTTGTCGCACGCACGACACGACATCATCAAATCAACATTTGCAGATTCGCGAAGCTTTCCTGGGAGATTTAGAGGTGGAAGGAAAATAAAAAAGTTCGTAGAGGAATCCCGCTTGATCCCTGTTGCCTTTATGGTAATGCCGGGATGCGTGTATTCGACTATTCAATTTATATTTTTTCCCTTTCGCCTTATTTCTCTCTCTTCGAAATTATCTATCCTTCGAATTTCGTTTCGCACTGTATTGTATACGGGATTCGATGTTTGCGAATAAGGTACGGCTTCGGCTGAAAATATCGGGATAACCGCGGTGGATTGGCTTTGTTCCCGAGTTCAAAGAAGTTTTCCTTTCGTGGAAATATTATGTGTATAAAATGTATGGAGCGGTGGAAGCCGGTGGGGTCGAACTTGTGTCGTGGTATATTGCATTCGAAAGTACTTCCGAGTTTTGTTCGCGGGAACAAAATGCATTACAAACTTCCGCGAGCACATTTACCTAACTGCACGGCATAGCTGTACGTGAGAATTTGATACATTAAGTTTCCTAGATTCTCAGGCAATATTTTGTTTACAGGAGAAATCTATGAAACTATGGGAAGTTCCGCTCTCTCTTTCAAGCCCTCAGCCCGAATCTTCTGTTTTACATTTCTTGTAACAGCTTTCATACTCATATATACGGGAGTATATATGAGTATGAGTATATATAGTAGGGATACTAGGATTCCATGTCTGAGACTTATGCCACATAAAACACAAAGATGTTAGTTGCCAATGACAACCAGAATAGATACCTATTACATACTACCGACTAAGCCAGAAGGGTAGTTATCGAGCCTCACTTCATCGAGCCGCAGTGCGTCATCCTTATAGGTACGCTACGATTGTAGATATCTACTCCACTCTTAAAAACACATACTTATTAAAGAAGATGCCAATAAATATCAAATTGTATATATAAATGAATAGATACTTACAATTCGAGGGTTCCTCAAATTCGGAAAGTGTAGGTACTTAGTACATCTATGCCATTTTCAATTCATGATTTTATTTATCACTTTATTCGCTATTTGCTAAGTCGTAATTGCTTCCATAATCATAGCATGCCGAAAATCAGTAACATGGAACCATGGCGACAAGACAAATTTCCAATACATAATTAATTACCTAAAACAAATTATTTAAACCACTCAAAATTTCCACTAAAATTGTACAAGCAAGCATGTTGAAATTTAGCGTTGTTCTGTCTCATGAATAAATCATAAGAAGCGGGGCCTTACGCCTTTATAATACTACATAATACATTAAAACGTTGAACAGATTGCCTTCTGCTTTAATAATATGGAGAACGCCGGTTGTATATTACGAAGTAAGTCTTTATGTAATACAGGGGGCGCGCGGGTTGGGGGGATGAAGCCTAGACCATGGTTATATTTTGGACAAAAGTATCCACAGAGAATAGCGATGTCCTTTGAAAAATAAAATGTATTCCGTAAAGTGACGCAATTCTCTTGTTTATCCAGATTTTGGTATACCTAAGTGTTGTTTACTTAAATAGCTCGACGAAACCGACTAGCAGTCGTCGTCCACGCCCCCCCCCCTAAATAAATTCTGGATCCACCACTGATGTAATATATGAATAGCATATCATTTCGCACATAGGGCTTATATACACAGTTACAGTCGCCGTATTATGAACTATCTTGATCACTGAATCAAATAAATGTTATAAAATATAAAATATAATGTAATTTTATTTATTTCTTCTTTATGGTATGACTGACGAGACGAGCAAGTCGCTTACCTGATGTTAAGCGTCACGCTTGTCATAACAGTTCAATGCCACCCAAAATGTTGAACTTCAAGGGTTCCATACTCTGCGCGGTACCGCACTGCGCTTGTCACCCTGAAATAATTAGATGTTATGTTGTATGCCCAGTAATTACGCTGGAATCATTGCCCTTCGATCCGGAACACAGTAATGCTGGCACGCTACTCCTTGGCCGTTGAATAACTGGCAAAGGTGTGGTGCATCCCTTCCCGACTCTTGCAAAAGAGTCCTACCACTAAAACTGTAGTACCTAAGTATGAAAAAATAATTGATCGTAATATAAACACGCTCACGGCAAAGTTTTTGTGCGCTGGGTCCACGAGACATTTATGCTTTAAAAGAAACAAAATTGTTTAAAAATATAAGTACGATAGGAATACATACATACCGACCTAGGTATGTACTGAAGATAGATCTAATAAAAAAAGGAGGGCCTATACCCAGAAGCAGGTTTTTCAGGGCTCATAATAATGAAGATCTCTTGCATTGATACCGTCGAATCGGCAACTCTAATGGGAATTCTACTGCTTTGGAATTCGTATTTCTGTAATCTATATTATATATTTTAAAAGAACAAGCAACTTTCTAGGAATGAACGCACAGACCAAACCGCTTATGATAGAGACGTGAAATTTGAAACCAATGGTCTATGTGAATAATAAGAACGGATTTTGCGAAACCCCACATCTAAAGGGGTAAAATGGACCTCAAAAGTTTGTATTGAAATTAAAAAGAACGTGCTATGCTAATGAAACTCGGTCGGTGTACTCAGCAAAAAAAATAAAAAAAAGGTATTTCTCAGGATTTTTCGAGAATCAACCTCTGAAGAGATGAAATGGGGTCTTGAAATTACTGTAGCTTATGCGAACGAAGCAAGCTAGAGTTTGTAATATAGCATGATCCCATTACAGCTTCCTAGCTTTAATCTAAGAAAATATAAGCTTTATCTATGTTTAATTATTACCAATCGAACATTAATAATAACAAAAGAACGTCTAATAAATTAATACAAATTTTACAAACTGCAAAATATACCAAAATTATTTAATTATGTGTAGGTGAAGGAAGTTTCCGATCTATCTAATCTTGAATAATGACGGCTATTCATCTTCGGAGCCATGACTGTGTGGTAATTAAACCATCATGATATGAATAGTTGGTATGAGTGTTACAGCCCAGTTTAGCGTTTGACCCGGCAGTAACTGATAACTGGCTTTTTTTTCAGTAAACAATTTTAGAACTAATCTCTGATATTAATATACAATAATTAAACAAAATTCGTATCCGGAACAGACCTAAATTATACATTTTGCAATACGTTTTCTATTTGCGCTTTGTTAGAGTATATTTTCAGATGACGATCGTAAGCACGGCAGTGAGTCGTCGGCGACGATAAATTTAATGTACTATGGCTCAAGCACAAGCATAATGCTTTTTTTTATGTTGCGTACCTCCGGAATGTTTAATTTAATTTAATACTGATTCTAAGTTAGCAAATTATACCAAACACAGTTTTATAATTATCTATGTTATGAATTATGTCCGGGCCCTCCATATTAAATCCCGTAACTTATTTTTAAATGGGCATCTGCATAAATGCTCGTGGCGTAGCCCTAGAAGTTGGTCTCAAGTTCTCAACACATCATGCAGTCAAAGAATATTAACTATTACTACAAAGTGGTGTCAAGTAGAGTTGTGTGTGGCATTCCGAGCGCTACCACAGAAATAAGCGCTACCGTGTTTCAGATGGCTCGTTAAATTGTAAGTTCCCGTAGTTAGTTACGAACAAGAATAATTGTAGAGTTTTTGTATAGTGGTGGCGCTCTTCTGCAGAGTTCGCTTGGGGAAGTACCACGTCAGTTACTCAACCGCCAAGCGGTAGTGTGCAAACATGTTCCCGATAAAACGGCAATATTTCCAGCATCATTATTGATCATAAAGAGATTAAACATCTAATATCTCAGAGTGACGAGCGCAGGACAATGCTACGCACTGTTTTAACCTGCTATACAGTTTAAAATTCTGGGTGCCATTGAACTGTTTGGGCAACTTTGACGCTTACCATCAGGCGAGTGACTTGTTTATATCGTCAGTCAGTGACATAAAAAAAAGATGTGTGTGGGTTTTTAACTAACAAATATTATAAAGTAACTCTGTCTCTCTGTCTGTCTGTCTCGGTCTGGCTGTTTGTCGCGTTATCTCGGCTAAACGGCTGAGCGGATCAACCTGAATTTTTGCTTATAGACGGACAATTACGGACATAGGCTACTTTTTTTGTAGGTCCACGCGAACGAAGTCGTGGGTAACAGCTAGTTTAATTAATTAATTGGTATTTATAAATAAATATCTGGGACATTATTGCACACACGATTATTTATACCTATCTACCACGTAGTTGTTACTACGCTTCTAGAATAATGTAAATTGTAGAACAGAATATCTATCAACATCAAAAATTCAAAAGCTAGTATCGTCCACTTACATTGCGTCAAAAGCTAGTAGATATCGTCCAATTACATTTTTTTGATCCTCAATAAATTGACAATTTTATCCGGCGACAGCGATTCGAGAGACTCGAAGCAGCCTTTTAAATATATTGAGTATTTCAGTGCAACGATACAGGCGGTTGTTTACAGAGGGGCGCGGGCCCCGGTCCCCCGCTTGTCCCCCGCCGGTACCCCTGGGGGTGTCAAGATGGCGGCGTCGTCAAGGCAACGCTGCACTTGCTTCCTTAATCGACCGTCGCAGGCTTCGTCTGGGACACTACCTCATTTATGTATTGTATTGCACTTGTGTGTTTTATGTATGTGATGGAATCGGATATGTATAACATTAAATCTTCTTTATTAAAATAATGTTCTAAGCCTAGTTACAAGTGGCATACGAAACTGACTAGCTATACTAAGACTAGGTACCTACCGACTGAGAACCTTGATGTTAAAATAGGTCGTTGGTCGAGTCTTTTAAGCCTTTATAAATTATAAATAAGTACGGCTAGCCCTTATGTTAGAGTTTTTAGGACGCCTGAAGGCATCTGACATAGTATATATAGTTTGTATGTATTTTGCTTAGTTAATAAAGACACTTGCCAGATTTAAAAAAAAGTTTCCTTTAGTAAGAACAAAATGTAAGATCGAGCCGAAAAGCCTTGGAAAATATTGACTGCTGCGTTTGATAGCAAAGACAATAATTTACCAGCCCAGATTTTCTCATTTATGATAACGTACAGTGTACCTAATAAATCTTATCTATGACGATAATGAAGACTGTTTCTATGAGTGTGAGTGTATCTTCCTGAAATAAAGAAACCTTGAAAATTAAACCTTGTGCTTTGCTTACGAAGCATTTTCATGACCCAGCAAATTTTGCAAAACTGGGTGACGTCCTTATAGGCTTGAGTAATACGTATCTGCAGTGTTTATTCTGTAAACAATAATGTATGTACTCGTATATGTAAGTTAAGAATGATTCATTAACATATTTTAGACTAGCTGATGCCCGCGACTTCGTACGTGACGCAGCTCGGCTCTCGCGGTCTCGCAGGTTTAGGGCTCATGATCGAAGCTCGATATTATCTAATTTTTCTTTCCATAAAAGCCTAATTCGGACTATTACGAACATTTTGAAACAAAAAATAGCCAAATCAGTCCAGCCGTTCTCATGTAATGTGCTTACCAAATCTGGGTTGCCATAATCCTCACGTTTGGCAGGCGGCTTGATGATCGCGGCACGCTCACCGCTTAATGCACGTTGCTGTGTGTCCTCCGGTAGTTCTGGTTGCAGTTTTAGAACAAAAATGGGTTTACATTAAGAATGTTGTCTGTCATCTAGGTAACTGAATACCTAAGAGATGGAGTCTATATCAGCCTTTAAACATTCCACTGCTGGGATATCAGTCTATCCTCGAAGGGTGAATTGGCCATATCCACCAAGCTGGCCCAGTGCGGGTCAGCTGATTCACACACGCCGTCGAATTTCTTCTCCAGAAATATGCAGGTTTTCTCACGATGTTTTTCTTCACCGTAGTAAGAAAATGTTAAGTAATTTAGTTTCAATCCATTGACTATTGGCGACTTTACTTACGAAACTTTACTTACTTACGAAGAAGTACTTATATTTGTGTGCAGCGGGCTTATCCTCTAATTTTGAAACTATCGTGATTCTGATTGCGAGAGCATGCCATCTCGCTCGTACCAACTTAGTTGCACTATACGCGGTTCCGCTCGCGCAACTCTCGCTATCGCTTTCAAAGTTACGCGATAAGCCCACTGTATCGCGTTTTAATAAAAAAGACATCGTAAATTCGCAACCTATTTTAACGCCAGCCTTCCAATTGAACCGAGGGTAATTTCAAAGTTACGAATACGTGAAGGTGAGTTTTACGACGTCACAAAAGTAATCGCGAGCTCCGGTCGAACCGCTCGTCCCTCCGTCCGTCCTTTGTCACTTTAACGACGAACCGGGTCAAACTCCTAGAAAAAACAAATCCTTACCGAGCGATTTGTAAATAAACTACGTTCAAGAGTCCTTAGTTCGGCTATCAGTTAGGTCGGCCGGTAATCCAGTGGCGGCCTGCGGCTCGCTGCAACTGGCTCCGGCAATAAAAAAGAGTTATAGTTAAGAAGAAAACGAAAGTCCCGCGTCTCCGCTCCGGCCGTTAGTTAGGGATCAAGGGCTCAGCTCTCGGTGGGCGATAATCATAATTTTTACTTACAAGAGGAGTAGAGCATTAGCCGACAAATCTTTTCTAACTGCGGAACTTCGCGACTCGAGCTGTGGCCGACGCTCGTATATTTTTGAGTACAGGTGCTCCGCACTGTCCGAGAGGGATAAAGCGGGCCGAATAGTGGGATGCATTTGTTCGGCGTGCACTTCGTTGGTATTAACTTCGTTGCTGGCGGATATAGGTACCAACTTTTACGTACTTGAGTTATGTATGCTTGTTCTATTTTTTACTTTTTTATGTTAAGGATTTACGATCAGCGATTCGCTCGTCTCGCGTCATGCTTGCCCATAACAGTGTTCCACTTAGATGTTTGACAGTGCTCTCGTAGAAGCATTAAAAAAATGGAGATAAAAATAACTGAGTGGGAAAACGCAGTCATATAGCTTTACAAAAACAATGCCATGTTCATGGTTTTTTTTAAATTTTTCATGTGAGAAGGAAATGTCTCGAATGTTTTGTTTTTACTTTCTTCTTCGTCAAGTTAAAATAAATTTATATCGCTTTTCTGAATCGACCTTTAAAAAAAAGTCAAATCGTATTTGATAAGGAAGTAGCTTGCTTCGGGGAAATGGACGTGGATGCTTTTTATCGCGGGAAACGCTGGTAAAGTGGATTTTAAGTAAGCCGGTTTAAAGGTTCACATAATTAAAGAAGATGCAACTTTCGTAACAGGTAGCCAAAAAACAATATCGAAAGATAATCTAGCTGTGATAGAGACTATCATGCCAGTTGTCACGGTTGTCGTTGGTGGCGCTCTAAGGGGAGGCCTATGTTCAGCAGTGGACGTCTTCTGGCTGATGATGATGATGATGATGAAGCTGAATTGGCAATGGGCAGGCCACGACACTCGATGAACCGATAACCGACGGGGAAGAAAGGCTCTTGAGTGGCGATCACTAACCGGAAGCCACAGGCAGCACAGGCAGTCCTCGCACTAAGTGAACCGACGACAGGTTGATGCAAGTGCCACGTTGTCGGTCGGTGTGGTGCTCTAAGGGGGAGGCCTATTTTCAGCAGTTTACGTCTTCCAACTGTTGATGAAACGTGATGCTTGCGAGCGACATGCTCGTCGCACCACTCAGTTGCCTAAAAACCTATAAGTACCGATTAGAAAAACATTTCGAGTCCCATATCGGCACGAACGGATGTCTCACTGCCAAGTTGCGCAAAGTGACACGGACTTGTTGAGATATAATATATTTTTTCTCTCTTTGATTTCGGTTTGGTGTATTTTTAGTGGGCACTAGTACCTTCAATAAAGAAGTGCCGACACAATAACACTACACGAGTTGTTGAACGTCAGTAGACAGCAGTAGGCAGTACCGAGTCCAGTCACGTGGCAGAGGACATGTCCAGTGCGTTAGGACGGGCTGAGTCCGACAGCTATTCAGAATATGTGAACACGGCGCACGTGGGAGAACCCGTGGAGATGGTTTAGCATGTAGTTTTTTTTTAAATGAAAACTGGCGGGAAATTTCTTTTGCCTGACCTGACACAGTGTGAAAGGGACAGTTAGACATGAATTTCACGACAGCAAAAGAAACAAACTATTAAGGTTATAGCTTCTCCCTTTCGCTCCCCCAGAAACTTTTACAGGGTTATAAGGAAAGGGTATGCTAAGCCGAAAGGGGGTCTTAGTACTCATAATTATAAACAAATTTTACTATGGGACCAACCCTGAAATCGAGAAAAAAAAAACAGCTGTTCCATACATTTTGTCGAGTTTCATTGACATTTTTCTATGGAACAGCTGATATTTTTTTCTCGATTTCATGGTTGGTCCCATAGTAAAAGTTGTTCATAATGATGAGTACTAAGACGCCCTTTCGGCTTAACATACCCTTTCCTTATAACCCTGTATATAGCCATCTCTTTCAAACGATGTCAGGTCAGGCCATGTAGCGAGGCCTTAACGATGCGACCTTGCCAAAAAGTAAATACTTAGATTCGCTTAATATTTGGCTGAATAAAAGAAGCTCGGTTGGATAATAATATACTACAATAAACAATTGGCTTTACGGTAAATGAAAACATCGTGCGGAAACCTGCATATTTCCGGAAACGCATAGCGTATGAGAATCCGCCAAATAGCACTGGGTCAGCGTGGTGGCTATAGCCCAATCGCCCTTCGAGGGTAGGCCGATATCCCAGCAGTGGGATGTTCAAAGACTGAAGTAGTGACAATAAAATCATATGTAAAATTAAATCACGGAAGATAAAAAGCTACTATACATATAGCTTACGTTACTCAATGAACATTGCCCAATTCGTGGCAAAGTTTGTTCTAGTCATTGGATTGCATTTACTCTGATGCCGGAGCCCAAAAACACGATATCAGTCTTCCCCGCCTGTAGTAAGAGACTAGTAAAACTCTAGGATCGGGGGTAGTAAGATGTGAGGCTCTAAGCAACCATTTAAAAGAGCGCAGGGAGGACGAGTGCTAACGTTGCCTTTGGTGGAGGTGTTTCAGGACAGTTTGTAAAGCCGACCCGGGGGAACCTGAAGCGCAGAGCTGAAGTCTTCGGTGCGTTCTTTTGGAGATCCCAGAATCCCCCGTCGAGCAGCGAGACAGGTTAAGTGGGTGTATAATCCGACATAAACTAACTGATTTGAAGAAACTTTGCTGACCAAACCGCAAATTCCTGTTTTGACTGCAAAAGTACAGTAGAGAGATATATTTATATATATATATCTATATATGTCTTCCTAAACAGGTGCTAACAGTAAACTGAAAGCAGTAGGTAGGTATGTATGGCAGCTCCACAGCACCTCTGTCCCCGAGGGCCGGCTCGAGCGGATTTGTTTTATGCCCACGGAAGGCGAGTGCCGCGACCGACCGACGTCTCCTTAATTTTATTACAGACCCGCTCCCTGAGGAAAACCTCCTAATTGTGTCTCGGTACCGAGCTGACGGTAATACCCATTCCTTTCCGGTACTGTTTCCTTCAATAGGTAGGTAGCTTTAATTTAGATGGACAATAAAATACTTTGTCTATTTTCGTTTGGTCTGGTTTGAGGTAAAATCGGGGTAAGGCCTATTTTGTGTGTCTCAATCATTAGTTTCACTGCGAAAGAGAAATTATAGAAATGCTTACATTATTTTGTTTTGACATACCGCGTATCGGGTGTGGGACGTGTTAATTAATCGCAGTTCCTATCGCAATCAAGTCGTGGTAGCTCAGTGGGCACGCTCGCCTCACATTCGTGGGGTAGTGCTCGAACCCGGGCGGGCCGTACCAATGAGTTCTTTGGAACTTACGTACGGATATAAGACTGGCTTTTCGGTGATGGAAAACATCGTTAGGAAAGCTTCATATTTCCGGTGAAGAAATTCGATAGCGTATATGAATCCGCCAAATTGCCCTTTGAGGGTAGGCCGATATCCCAGCATAAGAAGTTTTAACTAAATTTTAACTTAACAATTTGACCATACACGAATAATAGTTTTAAAGTTATTGTGTAAAAGTGTAAAAAAGTCGAAATGAGTATTTTTCTCGCTCAACCCTCTCGAATAAATCTCCACTGCGTACTTTTAACCGACGCGTCCTTTTGCCCCGAATTACTCAATCTAATTGTGAGGTACCTAAATTAATTACTATCTTGAAATAGTTACAGGCTTGAAATATACAATACTAGCAGCACCCCCGCAGTTTCACCCAATATCCTGGAAGTGTTAACTTTATTACTGGGATAAAAAGTAGTCTATATAATAAAATTATATGAACCTGTATAAAAAGTCATCATCATGATCATCAGCCAGAAGACGTCCATAGCTAAACATAAGCCTTATAAAAAAAAAAACCCGTAATAATTCCGTATAAAAAGTAACAGACACAAACTAGTGAAAAAATATTGTTGCTGCCATCTAGCGTCGAGTAGCTAATTTATTTTAAAGCTTAGGTTTTGTAAGCCATCTGTTGGCGAGTAGTGCTTTTTTGATATCTACAGAGTGTTATGATGAATCCATTTCAGGGGTTTTGGTTTTAGTTTTGGTGATGTCGCGTCATTGTATATTATTTTATAAAACTTTTGTAATTTGAGTGTTAGTATGTAAAAACAGTGGAATGTTAGTTAAGTGTTCATGGACGTGAACGACTGTTGGTGGAAAGCTCAATGTCGTCGAATTTTCGTGTTGTTTTCAAAACTCCATCGAAATCTTTATTAAAGTCTTCATCACTTTACTGAAGCATGACTTCGACTTGAACTTACTTTTGACTTACTTTGCTTGACTTAGACTATGATCTATTTTTGTTGTGAAACCACTGACTAAATATACAGCGATGGAGTCAAAATTTAAGAGAAAAAAAATATGAATTTATGGTGACAATGACAGTTGAAACGTTTTGACACTGACTTTTAAAGATAGTAAAAACGTCAATTTGACACAATCGTTGATAGTGCTGCCAGATAACGAAATTTTATCTATTTTGGCTATCTCCCATCAAAGAAACAATCAAAATATCCTAATCGGTGACGAATAATGACCAAAATTATGAGTTTTGACGGGAACGTGAAGAATTCATGTTGCGTCATTTTATTATTTTCCAAAACTTGTGTTTATGTGTAAAAACAGTGAATTTTTACCCGATAAGTGTTGGTGAACATTCTCGAGTGTTGGTGAATGGTATAATGTCATAAAACATCAATTTTCATGTTGTTTCCAATACTCCATAGAAGGCTCTAGTAAAGTTTTCACCACTTTACTGGGGCATGACTTGGACTTGACCGTGACTTGCTTTGCTCGCTTTTGACTGTGACTATGACTTGTTTGATAATATTTAACAAAACTTGAAAATATATCTGTATACTTGACACTGGCAAATGCATAAGACGTGCGACACCAAAATCCTCGTTAATGGAGAAAAAAAAATATACCATATACGTATAATAAAACGAACATTTCTATTTTATCACAAAGTCCGAAAAAAAAGTAAAAACTAAGTTTTATTTTTGAACCCATATTCATTCAATATTTTGAATGAAGAGTGGGTGTCACACCTTTCAAGTTAGTAATTGTGGTAGCTGACATGATTGAAATGAAGAGTGAAAATATTATTTATCAGCAGCGCCCCGCGGTTTCACCCGCTATCCTACAGGATCTATTATATACAGGATCATAAAGAAAGGGTATGCAAAGCTGAAAAAGGCTCATAGTACTCATGATTATGAACAACTTGTAGTATGGGACCAACCCTGAAATCGAGAAAAAAATATCTGCTGTTCCATAGATTATGTCGAGTGTCGTTGAAATTTTTCTATGGAACAGATGTTTTTTTTTCTCGATTTTAGTGTTGGTGCCATAGTAAAAGTTGTTCCTAATGATAAGTACAATGATCCCTCTTCAGCTTAGCATACCCTTTCCTTATAACCCTGTATATTTATCTGGGATAAAAAGAAAGCCCGTATTATGTTAATCCAGGGTATAAGCTACCTCCATACCAAATTTCATCCAAATCCTTTCAGTCTCGAAGTCTTTTCGAGTTGACTCGAATCAAAATTTCGCATTAATAATATTTGTGTTATTGACAGAAGGTTGCGTGCGTCACTTGTAATGTTCTCATAATGTTCTAAATGTTCTAAATAATGTTCTACTGCAAAATTGTGCACTCATAATACCCTCCTTGTATCGTGTAGATGGTCTTGTTTTTGTAAAATCGAGCACCAAGAGTATTATTGAGTAAGTTACACAGCGACTTGACATTTAGGCTATTTGAATTAACGGCTATGCTCTGGATAAAATTTGCAATTAATCATCTGGCAGCACTGCACAGTTGTTTGTCGCCTTGCTACGTTCGGTGAAGTGACTGGTCAAAATTGTTTAACAATCGATACGCAATAACTTCCAAACAAAGTGAAATTATCGTATTAATTTAGTAATTGAAGCGCAGAGATCCAAACTGGACCTCACGCGATAAATCGTGAACTTCAATCATGGCAAACGCGCTCGGTGTTTGTCTCTTCACCGTACTACTTTGTTGTACAAGTAAGTTATTTGTTTTTGTTTCTCGCAATATTATTGAAACTAGCCAACGTCCTTGTAATATTTGTTTAGTTTCGCTTTGAACTCATGTGTGTATTTCAATTATACAATGATTTTATTGTGTACTAACTTTCCTGAGTTTCTTGTTCGTAACTACCGTCTTCTTTTTATTGGATAGAAACGGCAGTAGGTACACTCCATTCCTCATTTCAATATGGCTTATATCTTACCGAGTTGTTTATGTCGTCTCTGTCCTAATAAGTAAGGTTATCCTCACAATTACGTATGTATTTAATTACTAGCTTGCCTGTACGGCTTCGCTCGCATAGGCTACAGTTATTTCAAAACCCCATTTCACCTCTTCAGGGGTCGATACCTATTCATTAATCAGATCTAATGCATAAAATATCATTAAACTTTTATAGCTACTTGCTTTACAATGCTATTATTTATATGTAGGTACATATAGTGTAATCTAAAAAGTATACTCCACCACTCACTATCTTTCTGGCTCAGTACGAGGATTTTCACCTTCTGAGCTGTAAGTTGTGGGTTCAGTTCCCACCCAGGATAAACATTTGTGTGATAAACATGGATGTTTGTTCTTTATCTGGGTGTTTCTATGTTAGGATTAAAAAAAAAAAAAATATGTATTTATGTATTCTATCAGTTATCTAGTTCTCATAGCGTGCTTAGTTTGGGGCTAGATGGCGCTGTGTGTGAAAATCGTCCACCATTTTTTTTTTGTTTTTTCTCCGTTCAGATTGCTTGCAGTGCAAGTGTGCAATGTTCCCAAAGTATGTGTGTTATTACATTGTATGTTATACCTATTACCTACACCCTAATGATCTTGGGTACATGCATGTGGTGGACTAAGGCCATCAGAGACCGGGGGCTGAAAAAGTAAATGTGCCCAGTCCAGAAATTGATGTATCTATTGATTGAGTATGACGAGGTATGAAGTGAAGTCCGTGGATTTCTGTCACCATATCAGGGACATATCTTGCTGCCCTGACTAGTCATGAGCAGAGCATATTGTGAATTACCCATATTATAAGTAGCAGAGCCATGAGAAATAAATAGCATTATAACAGTCCTAACAAATGCTCAATAAGAAAGAAAGAGAGGGATATATATTTACCTCTTATTTCCACTCGTTAGTCTGCAGTATCATATCTGCAAGGCTATAAACTAGTAGGTAACTACAACTGCAGGTATAATTTTAAAACAATTGATGATTCATTATCAAATCGCAGGCAGCAGCAATCATGTCAGCAGTGCTCATGTTTCCTTTCATGAAATAAACCAGTAGCAGATTGAATTACTTATTCCACAATACTGCTGCTTCTGCAATTATATTTTAATTTACTTCCTATGAACCTGATAGGACACTTTACACGCTGGTATTTAAAACAGGGCTTCTGTATATGTATAGCCATGTATAGCTGCTCTAACTGCCGCTTGTTGTTTTTTATTTTATTTATTGGAGCACTTTGTATGTTACTTTGTTAGGAGTGTTTTTTAAAGTGATATTGTTTATACTACTTAAAATATAATAGACATATAATTGGCTGTTTTATACAATGTATCTATGTTCTTTAATTTGTATTATTGTGCTGTTGGTCTTAAATAAATAAATAAATAAATATTACAGTTTCGAGGTCACTGGGTCAAATTTCATGTGATCCCATATTAAAATTTCTTTAAATGCTGGTTACATAATTATGTCTCTGTCTATCTGGGCTTTTCGTCTCCACGGGAATTCATATAAGCAAGAACTGCAGTTTTTCTGTTTGTCCCTAATTTATTAGAATTAAGAGTATTTATTTTGATATGCTTTTGTATAATAATAAATCCTGAACTTTTTGTGAGTTTGATTTAAAAAATTGTTGACTATAGTTTTTTTCCCATCTGTGGTACAATGTAGCCCACAGACCCATTAAACCCATTAAAATTTAGTATATCATTATGAGGAGAAAATTTAAATGTAGATTTTTTTTAATAGTATATATCTCATGTAATTAAAGAAGCAGACAATTCCCAGCAGTGAAAATAACATATTTCTATTGTGCCATTTACATTCTCTAAACTTATTTAATCTAAAATTGATTGTAATGTCGGTAACTCTTTTTATTACAGAATGTGAGAAAAAGATAGTACAATTTTTAGAGCTACTTCCAATAAAAAAAAAAATATGTTATGACAGTATCGACATTTCTACCTTATACCTAGCTAATTAACTATTATTTAAATAAAACAGATTAAGGAAAATGGTTCATGGTAGTTATTTAATCCTAACTAAATTAACGCCGTACTCAATTTAGTCTGTGAATTAAGTAAAATTCAATAACATTTCCATAACAGCTTAGTATTTGCAGCTGCTATCAGTAATTAGTTATTGCATATATTTTATGTTAATTGGTATATGTGTATACAGTAACAATATGTAGGTACCTACTCTCTGTACGGTAATCATAGATGAATTCTTTATGACAAACATTTGTTTAGTAATACCATAGAGAAATTATACTAAGAGTGCTAATGTCCATAGAAAGATGTGTAACCCGATTGTAGTACTGATAAAGACGTAAGATGTCGCTAGGCCTTTAAACTTCGACATGAACGTCATAATTTCTACCTACCAGGCTAACTAATTCGTAATGGTAAGAAGAAAAACACGGTACTTGTTACGAATATTTTTGAATTAGTAATATCAGTAAAATTATTACATCTATATTTTATTTGCAAAACACGCTAGGTTCTCAAGAGATGGTGTTGTAAACATGATTTTTGGAAACATATTTTTTACGTCGGATATTGCTAATCATTTGAACTTAACCTTACATTACAATACCAATGTATGTTTCTATATTAACCATATTTTCATCAGCTTTCTGTTGCTATTTCGGACATTAGCTGATTAAATACGTAAGCGCCACCTAGTTTTAAGCAGATTTTTCGGGGGCACGCTTGTTTGTATAAGATTGTTATTCTTCTCGTGTACATTTTCTTTGCTATTAGTAAAAGATTTAGTGTAGCGAGTTTACATGGAATCGACGCCAGTAACTGGTTATCATTATACTAAACGGCACAATGTACTCTGACGCTTCATCTCAATCATTTGTACTGATAATTATAACTCAGTCATGACCTTGCTTGCCCTCAATATTGTTTTTATATTGTTCTAGATAAATTAATGTGTGTTTTCTTCACAGGTCTATCATCAGCTCGGCAAGTTCCAAAAGAATGTTCTAAAGGACCTTCATACTGGTGCCAAAACTTGAAGTAAGTTGTCTGTACCAATATTACAACGAGGAAAGATTTGATTATTTGTTCGTTTGTTTGCATTGAATAGGCTCCGAAACTACTGAACCGATTTGAAAAATTCTTTCGCTGTTGGGAAACTACACTATCCCCGGGTCACATAGGCTATATTATGTTTTCAAAAAAATTATGGATCCTTACTAAACTCCAATAATGTAACCCAAGATGTAAAAAAAATACCTAAAATATACTTTACATCGCGTGCGCTGCGAAAGCTATTGATGATAGAATAAAATAATATATCTATACCAATATTATAAAGAGGAAAGATTTGATTGTTTGTTTGTTTGTTTGCATTAAATAGGCTCCGAAACTACTGAACCGATTTGAAAAATTCTTTCGCTGTTGGGTAGCATTTTCGCTTTCTTTATTATTATTATTTTTTAGTAACCTGATGCAAATAGAAGGGTTTGTGTGAGTGTTTTTTTTTTTTTTTTAAGTCCCCGTGCGAAGCCGGGGCGGGCTGCTAGTAACCAATAAAATAAATAAATATTGGTGGACGTTTTGCACACTCACCGCCATCTAGCCCCAAACTAAGCAAGCTTATACTATGGGAACCAGGAGGCCTAGCACGGACGCCGGGATAAAATGTTGTCCACCATATTTATCCCGCGAGAACGAGACGGATGTATCCATATTATAGCCTTGTCACGTTGACGCGAAGACAAAACGGGTGGACATAACTTCACCCCGGCGCCCGTGCTAGCCCTGCTGATATAGCACACAAGATACTGAGCTGAAATGATGAACGATAAGTTCATTATGATTCATACATAACAGGCCCAGAGTATTTTAATAAGTAAAGAGTGTTTACCTCCATCTTTAAACTTTATTGCTAACAAAAGGAAAATCGATGCAAGCAACAAACGCTTTAGATACTAGCAGTGTCCCGCGGTTCACCCCGTATTCTACAGTAGCAGAATATTTTTACGGAATAAAAAGTAGCCTATGTGTTAATCCAGTGTATGAGCCGTATGAGTGTATGTATCCCCCGTAACAAATTTCATTCTAATCCGTTCAGCCGTTACAGAGTTGAACGGGAACAAACACACTTACATACTTACCTACTTACACACATACAAGCTTTCGCATTTATAATATTAGTGTGATTAATTATCCAAATTCAATGTATAATCGCATTAAATATGTGTTTATTGTGATAATTTTTATCACGAATATGTAACAAAGGAATCGGCCATCAGTGACTCAGAATAAATGTGGAATATGACACCGCTCGTTCAATGTAATAATTGCCGACATTATTCCTGGTACCTACTGTATTACAACGATTGAACAAAAATATTGACCAGTGAATAGTGTCCATAATATTTATGAAAAAAAAGTGAATCATGAAAGTTCCCAAGAGCCTAAAAATGAGATAAGAGATAAGAGACGCAAGTCCGTCATGTCCTATGCAATCTCCTGTTTTAAATAGTGGCAAAATTACTTGAACGCCATTTCCCAAAGCAGGTGTGTCTTCGCCCACAATCGGAGTGTTAAGTTCAAACAAATATTAATAGCCAGTAATAAACAAATATTATGTGCCCTTTAGCCCAGTAATTGTCTGGAATACACACTAGTGGTGTATTGTGTCATTAATCAATTCCTCTTAACTAGGATCGCGTCTGACTGTGGCGCGGTCGGCCATTGTTCGTCCACGGTATGGGAGACAAAGACCCCTAAGGTGACGTCCAACGAAGTCTCCGCGAAGTTCCTCAAGCTGTTCAGAGAGCTGAAGGATGTCGAAGAGCTTATTAATGAGGTATGGCTAAGAAAACTCTGTACTCAATATCTAGGTTAGGACACTTTAAATGCTGCCGATGAACAGTGCACAAAATGCACAAAAATGGATCAACGCCACCTAGCGAATTATAGGAAGTAACCTTGTCTCTCTGTTTGGATGATTGTCGCGTTATCATGGTTAAACGGTTGAACAGATCTTGATAACATTTGATAAGGAGTTAGTAGATAAGGAGTAGGATACTTTTTTTATGTCCACGCGAACGAAGACACGGGAAACAACTAGTATAATATGTGTGTTAATCCTCGGGTACAAGCTACCTCAATAACAAATTTCATCCAAATACAAACGTTACAGAGTCGAGTGTAAACAAATGTACACTCACAAATGATGGAAATACTAGTACAATATTAGTGTGATGTTTCCCGTGCAGGATTACGTGGCGGAGCGCACGGCTTCCGCGTGCCACGACGTCGCGCAGGTCGCGCCCGCGATCGGTAAGATCTGCAAGGAGAACACGGCCGGTCTGGAGAGGTACATCCAGCACGTACTCAAGTCGAAGACCAGCGCCGAAACCATGTGCAGCATCGTCGGCATGTGTGACAATGAGAAGGTCGACAATATCTTGGCTTTGAACGTAAGTAACTTTACTGGTTTGGGGTTCCGCACTAAAACAAGGAACCAATATAGTTTTGGGGTACGGCATTGAACAAGAAACTCCTATAGTTTCAGTTTAGCGTTAAAAAAAAGATCCCAGTACGGCACTAAAACAAGGAACCCTTATAGTTTTTGAAAACCGTGCCATACCGTGCTATATTCTATTCTATGCCTGCACAGTTTTGTACATATTTTTCACGTAATATATTGCTGAAACGGTTTTTAGGGTTCCGTAGTACTACAAGGAACCCTTATAAGTTCGTCATGTCCGTCTGTCTGTCTGAATCCTTAACAGCCTTATAACTTCAATTTTGCACAACGATAGTCTAAGTATATACCTACAGTTTAAAATAATAAAAATACTTTTTTTAGGTGTACCGCTTGCGAAATATGGGCCGACAAAGTTGCTTACAATGCCCCCCCTGCCATTTCTAAACTATGCATCTCAGAAAATTGTAATCTTCCATGTTGATAGATCTTCGTAAAAACTTTTAAAATTATTTCGGGCAACATGTGATAATTACTTTTTGAGATATGCGGTATAAACGGATAAATACTTCAAACGTCCTACGCGCCTTCAGAACCCTACTAAGCATGGCCCGACATGCTCTTAACAAGTTATTATTCCCTAATACGCTTCAGTTTGTAATAGTTACATTTATCTGGGCGTGTTAACTGGGCGAAACACGTTGATAAAACATGCACAAGACTGCGCGCAGTTATGGCAAAATTTTACTTACTAAAAAGCAGAGTGCCTTTCCATGTCTTACTAACCATGTATAAGGCTCTGGTTGAGAGCATAATTTCTTACGGTCTTAGTAGCTACGGTCGCACTTATAAGACCTACTTGGATCATATTTACAACCTACAATACAGGCTACTTAAATTGATAGTACCACTAAAAACTAAACATAAATACAATGACAACCCTCTGGGGTTATTTAAATTTTGTGGCGTAATACCTGTTCACAAGAAAGTTGAATACAGTTTGTTACTAGAACAGTACTTTCGGACTGAAATTCAAATCCCTAAAAATTGTAATCATGTAATCACTAGAGCTGTTTCTAACAAACTCCTTTCAATCCCCAGGTTTAAAAACGCATATGGTAAAAGAACATCTAAATATGCTATCCCGTATTTAATAAATAAATTACCATTAGATCTTAAAAACAAACTAACACAAAAAAATATTAAATTTTTGTTACAAAAATATTACCTAAATGAATAAACACATATTATCGGGAGCACCCTTTATTGAGAGTGCGGCGCGCAAGCACTGCAGCGGCTGCACGAGTAGGTAGATACCTTGAAACCGGTTTACTCAGTGACATTGCCTACAACAGCTGTTTTTGTGTGCTCGCCCCGCAGCGCTTAACGGGTTGGGAATAGTGTTTATTCTTGTACCTACTAATTTTATTGTATTTGTATTAATTTTAATACTTAAGTGGCTTACTCTTATTGTTTTTCTTGATGAAATATTATCGAGAACTAATTGCCTAGACAAACCTAATATAGGTTTTAAGGCAATACTGAAACTTATTGTAAAATTTCTGTATTTATAAATAAACTAAAAAAAAAAAAAAAAATGTACATTGTTCTAGAACCGTTTATCCTTTTTCCTGGTTTACTTCATTTTCTAGTATAAATTGTAACAAAAGTCCGACTTCTAGTCTTGACATAAGCTAGCAAACATCAAAATCCCTTTCAAGATTTAATAAAGATCAGTTCAGCAGCTTAGTAGTGAAGGGACAAAAAATATTGAACAAGATAAATATATTTATAAGAAATCAAAATTTAATGCTTATTTTTATTGCAGAAAAAGAAGTCTGCGGTCATCAAGAAGAGTAAGTATCATCTTGACATAAGTGTCTTCATTATAACAACGAAACGAAAAAGCAAACGCGATCGTATTGTGACTTAGCACCGCTTCGATTGTTACATGAAAAGTTAATAATATTACCGCAAACTGAGTCAATGTTTGTGTCACGGATACGTAAGAAATCGTTTCTTTCAATTCTGAGGAATTACCATGAACAATATATTTTTATACAAGCTGCGTTCCGCGGTTTCACCCCGCATTCTACAGAAACCGACAAAAATCCGTGATAAAAAATAGCCTATGTGTTCATCCAGAGAATAAACTACCTCTTCCTATACCAAATTTCACCCAAATCCGTTCAGCCGTTACAGAGTTGACACACTTACGCACAAACTTTCGCATTTATAATATTAGTGTTATAAACTAGCTGCGCCCCGCGGTTTCATCCGAGTGAATAATCCCTCAGGATCAGTAAATTTACCCGGGATAAAAAATTGTTTGAATAAAATAAAATATGTCACTCTCCGACCCTTAAACTATATCCAAATATCTGATATCTGATCACTTATAAAGAAAATATTTCCATTGTACTTTTTACAATGTTACTAAAGCAGTCAGAACATTTCATATCGCACCTCGGGTGTATAAAGTTACGGAAGGATGTGGTTGATGACGTATCTCTTACTATTATCCACAATGGTCTATGTTTATGATTTATGAAAGTTGTAAAATAAATGTTTTTTTACAGATCATTTGCTAGGAAGCCAACGGTGTACTTGGGGACCTTCTTATTGGTGCAGTAACATCAGGTGATTATCAAATACCTCCTACCTCGATTACCTCCTAGCTGACCCTAGCTCCTAGCTCGCCCATCGGCGATGCTGGTATAGAGCTGCGGGCCAAATCTCCGTCTTCGGCCTTACAAAAACAAATTAAAAATTACGGACACCATACAAACTTTCATCCAATATTTAGAGTAGGTCTGGTTATGTACTAGCCAGTTACTCAACCGACAAACAGTTGTGTGCAAACAGTACTATCCGGATGAAAGGGAAATGTTTCCAGCGACATTCCTGGACAAACAAAGGTCATCAGCGGGCTTATCCTCTAAGTTTGATTCGTGATTCTGATTGCGAGAGCATGCCATCTCGCTCGTACAAACTTAGTCGCACTATGCGCGGTCCTGCTCGCTCAACTCTCGCTATCGCTTTCAGAGTTACGGGATAAGCCCACTGATCATCTTATATCGCATGCGCGGCTGTACAACGTGAACTGTAACCCCCTTATTAATAAACGCGGATAAACCTTGGAGCAGTTGCTCAGTCTTCTCTCTTTTTCAATTGAGTTCTAATTTCGAAAAGAACGAAAAGGACTAAAAAAGTGGTAACTATTTGCTAGTTACTCGACCTCCAAGCAGTAGTGTGCAAACATTACTGTGTTCCGGATTGAAGGGCAGTGTTTTCAGCGTAATTAATGGGCATACAGAAATTTAACATCTAACATCTCAGGGTGACGAGCGCAGTGCATTGCCGCGCATAGTTTTGAACTGTTTAAGTTCAAAATTCTGGGTGGCACTGAACTATTATGGGCAAGCGTGACGCTTAACATCAGGTGAGCGACTAGCTCGTCTCGTCATCGAGTAACATAATAAAAAAACTAATCCTAGGTTACTCCACGTTTATTAATACGGGGGTTAGAGTACAAGATTGCGAATGACACTGATTTGGTATGAGCAGGCGTGAAGCTTGCCATTAGGCGAGCGACTATAGCTTGCTCACTCATTTGCTTAAAAAGCAACATTTTTAGAGCTGTCAAGTTAGTTCAGAAAACAAAAGATAATCGACGTGACTAACTATAATACTGCACGCTACAGCAATCCATACCAGGTCATCAGTACAGCGGGACGAAGCAAATTTCCACGATTGTCTTTTGGCTTCATTCAATCGATTCTTACGGAATATAATTACACAATGAGCTTGTGGTGTAACCGGTCTATTTACCGCAATAATACCGACATAGCACAAGTTTTAGGCTATAAATGTAACGTAATAAATAGAAGTTTTTTTTTTTAAAGTTTAGGTAGGAAAATGAAACGCAATCTAAGAACTAGCTAGCGCGCTAGCGCTACGATTTTGTATACTGTCCCATTTTCACACGACGTGTAGAATAGAGAAGATTTTTTTGAGGTGGACATACTTGGAGTCTTACAAAATTACGACAAAAGATATGTTTAAACCTGAACTTTATTTATAACTAGCTGCGCCCCGCGTCGTCACCCGCTATCCTACAGCAAACGTTCATTTTTTTCGCGCCTATGTGCTAATCCAGTGTATAAGCTACCTCAACACCAAATTTCATTCAAATCCGTTCAGCCGTTACTGAGTTGAACGGGAACAAATACACTTACATACTTACACACTTACACATAAACTTTTGCATTTATAATATAACAAGTTTGTATTGATGTTGCAAAATATCGGAAAATGCAAAGAGTATGCAAAGAGTATCGAATAATCTAAGCTATTCGATAAATTTAATAGCCTCTGCATACAATTATTGTAAGAAAGCGTAGCGCAGTTAATCGATTGTTCATGGTGAGTGACGAAAAATTAAACCATTCGAGCGTTTTGTCATGTCGGTATCAAATTTCAAATGTATGTAAAATTTTGTGTGAAAAATAGTTTATCTATCTATCTCACATAATGAATTATCAACACTTGTATATGCGAAACTTTAGCTAAAATTTCATCCCGAATTCAATATTTTAGAAAATCGGACGTGTATACCCGATCATCGAGGTCTTCTCTGTATATGAGAGATAAAGATATCTCCTGTAATCGGGGGTGCGCCCAGCTTGATGCCTGTGTTTCATAATGTGAATGTAATGTGTAACTTCTGTTGGGGATCCATATTCTATAAAATTAAATTAAATTAAATTAAAACTAAAATAAAATTTTACTACACCACTAATGGCGGCCTTATCGTCTGTTATTCAGGATTCTCGAAGTTAAACTACACCGATAAAAACACTATCCTCTTTCTTGGGTAGTCAGGTAAAAGGTAAATTCCTGTGATTGATACTAGGCGCGGCTACATGTAACCTTCAGCTATTGCCAATAGGAAAGCTTTGTCTCAGTCCCCGTAACCCGCGCTTTCCTCCATTATCGGTGCGTTTTTGTCTTAATACGGTGTCTAAAAGGGGTAATATATAGGTTGCTAAAAACCTATTACTAGAGCTACCCATCAACAGCCAGAAGACATCCACTGCTGAACAAGGCCTCCCCTTACGGGGGTGTTGCAATAATCCCCATCCTAATGCAATCCATTTAATAAGAGAGAACGGTATTGCCAGTCTTCCGGTGATTCTAGTCGAAGTTTTAGGAAAGTTTTAGGTTTTACTATTTTTGACATATTTTTTTAACCGTATCACTTACTACAACTACAACAATTCTACTTACACACTAAACAAACAAAAATATGCGAACTTGCAAAGACGAACAACACTTGTAACCCAATGTCTCCCCCAGCACAAGCCACGAGTGCAAGGCGACCCACCACTGCGTGACCCGCGTGTGGCCGCTGGCCAACTTCCCCGAGGACAACGACAGCGTCTGTAAGATCTGCACCGACATGGTGAAGCAAGCACGGGACCAGCTGCAGAGCAACGAAACACAGGTAACGGGCGATAGTTTTTTTTTTATGTTACTTAATAACATTACAATTATTTATCTCCTGCAGATCAAAATGTGTGGAATTTCCCTATTTATTGTTATAATCCTACCAAGCTATATGACCTTTATCTGTGTATCGTGCGTTCCACAATATTATCAGTATCGCAAACAGGCTCCCACATCGCTGGGGAGCGAAGTCAACGCCCGATAGCCCTCGTTCCCTATTTGTGTCTCGGATACACTTGTTATAGTCTCTATGGTCATATTTGGCGGTCATTGATACTTGTATACCTACAGAATTTTATAAATCGTGAGCTGTGACCATCAGTTTTAAAACCGTTCCTGATAAGGGTTTCAAATACATTGTTTTGTTATCGTTTGTTGTTACGAACTTACCGGTATTTTTTTTATTGCAATTACCGTTTGGTTGAAACTATGAAAAGGTCTTTTGATATTGTGATGAGATATTTTGGAAATTATTTGCCGCTTTTTCGCCTGTATTTTTTTTACGGAGTGAGCGAAGCGAACAAATGTCGCTGCTTTAACTGCCGTATGTCGGTACTCGAATACAGGTCGTATTTTTCAACCAATGATGACGAAACTTGGTGAATTATATAGTATTTTTTTTTGTCGTCGGCTATTTTGATTGGAGGTGTATTTTCCTCGAAAAGAGAGGAAGTTTGCTGCGGCGCCATTAACCTTTCGATTTTGTTATTTGGTCCTCAATTCTAAACAAGAATTTGGAATAATGAGAAAAATCGGTCACGAGGTTGTCAAGTTATGAGGTCGTGAGGTCTCATTCAACACACTTGCTAGTAAAGTGGATCTTATTACATCACTTTTACCCCCAAAAACTGAAACGCCTGTTAACTTTGAGAACAGATTTATTCTAAAACTGCCTTTGTCTGGCACTAAGCAAATGACAAAAACAGCAATAGACTTAATCTGTCGTCAAAGTTAACAAACGTTTCAGTATTCGGGGGTTAGGCTCATATTCCGCACGTACTAGTGCGGTAAAGTAAAGTCGACACGTCTAGAACTAAGTCAATTAATATATGTTTCATCGAATAATATCTTGCAACGTACGATTCACGTATTCAGGAAGAGCTGAAGGAAGTGTTCGAAGGCTCCTGCCAGCTGATCCCCATCAAGATAGTGGCGAAGCAGTGCATGAAACTCGCCGACGACTTCGTGCCGGAGCTCGTGGAGACGCTGGCCTCGGAGATGAACCCTCAGACCGTGTGCACCGTCGCCGGGCTGTGTAACAACGCCAACATCGACCAGATGCTCGTCGAATACGTGAGTAGTCTGTTTTATGCGACTTCGTAACCAGACGCGCCAAAAATTAAAAGTCGGTCATTTACAATGACATTAACTCATTTACGTAGGTATATTATACATAGTCCGAAAGTTCTCACTTAGTTCTTTATATAGAGATAAAACATCGTAAAACCGGCTAGATGTTTGGATTCAGTATGATGTCAAATAACCTGTCAAATATGACGCGCCGAGTTTTAGGAGGCAGCGATAGACATCTCTGAAAATATGTTTTTTTATTGGACTTAGGAGATTAGAGGGAACTTATGAAGAAAGATATAATATACATGACAAAATTATATACACTGTCAAAATTATGAATAATTTTTCGTAGTCCGGTATGTATAAAATTAAAGAATGCATTTTTTTAAAATTTCAATTTCCATTTGAATTGTTAAAGCAGATAATTATGAGTTTAGTTTAATCTAAATAAATTTTATCACAGGATATAAACATAACATACGATGTGAAAAGGACGCGCCCTTATCTAACTATGATTAGCTGTGGGGGTTTGATACTGAAATTACTAATAATTATATTTTACATTATTAAATCATGAAAAGATCGGAAAGTCGCAAACAGTAACATCAACATTGATTTGAATGAAATAATGTAACGAAACAGGATAAACGCGGGGAAGTGGGTATCGTAGCGGCTGTAAGACAGGGCTTCCTATTACAGCTTTTATGGGAGCCACAGATCACACCAGATACATTCTCATTGGCTATCTCAAGGTTACGCCTACTCGCGCCTAACAATCAACCAATCAGTGTAATTTCTTATAAGTGTATTTAGACGATGCTTGATAATGCAGAATCTAGGGTGTGATCTGTGATGGAGCATATTGAAAACTAATATTATATTTGCATATATATACTTAGACGTCTATACATATACGCGAATAAGGTTATCTTCGTTGGCCGCGACGTAGTCACGTCCCCGAATGGCCTCGCATCGAGTCATGCCATATTTGTTTACTTACAGATAATTCAATTCAATATTTGTGACGATAGTTTTTTCTAGTAACCAGTATCAGAATCTAACTTTAGTAGAGCAAGTGCCGCGGCATTGTGAAGCCACAGAAGATACTAGAATCGCTTCTGGATTGTAATAAGTTTCTTCAACATGCGAAATGTTACTGGCCGAAATGTCACTGGCCATGGCCACTGGCGCTGGCACAGCTTAACTCTGCCAGCGCCAGTGGCCAGAGCCTCGCTCTGGTATTTCGATGAGCTAATTAGAATTCCTACCACAAAAGCTAGTTCATCGTAATTATCGACAGCCACAAGACGTCCACTGCCGAACAACGCATCCCCCTATTTGCCCCAATGACAAATGAGTGACAATGAGTAACAATAATCATCATCAATAATAATCAATTTGCTTGAATGTTTCGTATTTTGAAGCTGATTCATACAATCTAGTGGCGATTCTAGTATCTTCTGTGGCTTCACAATGCCACAACACATGCTCTACAGTTTCGTTATCCAAGCAACCACGGCATAGCGAACCTTAGCCCCCAGCTTGTACAAGTGACTATACAAGTTGCAATGACCAGTTATGACGCCAACCAGGCCAAAGGTCCTGTCGTTGCAGCTTCAATAGTTTGTTAGATAGATCACACTAGAAGGACTCTATTTCAGAGTCCGCGTGGAGACGAACAATACCTTTGCTAGTTACTTAGTTAATGGAATCAGCAGATCGCGTCTGCAGATTATTTCACAGACCCCGCCGGGCGAGGGACAAACTACCTAATCGCGCTTTTAATTGCGTGGATCGAAATTCATTCATGCAATTAGGTACGAGCTATAGACCAGTTATTGATCTTGTTATGCTATGGTAGGCGGATAATTTTTATAGGCACTGTTTCTGCTAACGTATTGACGGAAAAGTCGGGGGAGCGAAAGGGAGAAGCTATAACCTTAATAGTTTGTTTCTTTTGTTCCCGTGAGATTCGGGTCTGGCTGTTCCTTTCGCACGATGTCGGGTTGGGCCATGTATAGCCACTCTAACTGCCGCTTGTTGTTTTTTATTTTATTTATTGGAGCACTTTGTTAGTGGTGTTTTTTAAAGCGATATTGTTTATACTACTTAAAATAGAATAGACCTTTAATTGGCTGTTTTATATAATGTATCTGTTCTTTATTTTGTATTATTGTGCTGTTGGTCTTAAATAAATAAAATGCTCTTCTCAATTATGCTTAATTTATGAGGTGGTTTGGTGTAATGAGTTTTTATTTTTAATACTATTTTCAGAATGCCCGCTTGGAGCTGAGGGCGGGCTGCAACAACTGCGCTCGAACCGTCGGCGGGCTGCGGAAGAAGTTCGACTCGACCACCCACGATGACTTCCTCGTTGGATTACTGCAAGTAAGTTTAATATACTGAAAACTAGGTTTTTTTTTTGTTATGGTACCGAGTGACAAGGCGAGCAAGTCGCTCGCCTGATGTTAAGAGTAGCGTTAGCCCATAACAGTTTAGAGCCTACCGATATTTTGGAATTTCTTAAGTTCAAAACCTTGCGCGGCAATGCAATGCGTTCGTCTGCCCCGAGACTCTAGATGTTAGAAGCAGTAGTGTGCAAACATTACTGACACAGTTTGCACACTACAGCTTGGCGGTTGTATAACCGGCCAAGCTGTAGTACTTTCTTAGGGTGCTACTACTACTAAAAAGATAGTGACAGCAAAGCGTTACTTAGTTAATTTCTGTCAACTAATTCCTCCAAAATTGACAACAATGGCGTCGATTCTTATCTCTAAACTAAACTAATCGTGAACTATCTTCTTCTCTTTTCATTTCAATATGTGATGGGTAGGCGTGGCGCTTAACATCAGGTGAGCGACTTGCTTGTCTCGTCACCAATTTCCAAAAAAAATAAAAAATTACTTCTAGTAGTACAAAATTTTGGTACATAAGTGACAGTGATATATTAATTAATTTAGTTTTATCACTACACCTGTCACAAATTCTAGTCGACCTTGAATGCTTCAAAATCGACTAGAATTTGTTACAAAAATCGTATACAACTTCCCAGGCGTGCCGCAAAGTGGGCTCCCTGTCCGATTCATGCTCGATGCTAGTATTCAAATACTACGAGAACATCATCGACGCCGTGAAGAAGGACCTGACTCCGGCGAGCGTCTGCCACGTCAGCGGACAGTGCTCCTACAAGTTCCACTCTCACGATGAGTTTGTCTTCCCTGACGTCATGGAGCAGAGTGGCGAGTGAGTTTACATATAATCTCTTTAGGCTTTTTTATCCTTATATCATTTAGAATTTTAAAAGTGCCTGGTTTTTTCGTACCACTGGTAAATTCACTAACCGTCTCTATCGCACGCAAGTACAGATTGCAAGCAATACAATTCAAATACCTACTGCGCTAAAACCTCGCGGCAGGACATTCCCTCTTCAGATAAATATATTATCTAAAAGACGCATATTATACCATGTTTGGGAAACTCATAGTTTTTGGCGGAAACATGAAGAAGTCATGTCGCGTCATTGTACTATTTTCCAAAACTTGTGTTATTTCGAGTGTTAGTGTGTAAAAATTGTGTATTTTTATCCATCAAGTGTTCATGCACGTGCACGAGTGTTGGTGATTAGTAGAATGTTGTGAAACGTGACTCTTCGTGTTGAGTCCAAAACTCCATATAAACTTCTAGTAAAGTCTCCGTCACTTTACTGGGGCATGACGTGAGCTTGACCGTGACTTACTTTGCTTTACTTAGACTATGACTGAGAGTTATTTTAAGTGTGAAATATTTCTTCTTCACTTGAAATAGTGGAGCCAAAACATAAGAGAAAAAAAAAACTGACAGGTGACGGCAGATAAACATATTGATACTCTGTGGGGTTTTGGCGCAAACATGAAAAAATCATATCGCCGCTTCGGCTTATTTTCCAAAACATGTGTTTTTACGAGTGTTAATGTGTAATAATGGATTATTATTATCTAGTAAGTGTTTATTTTAAAAATAAAACCTACTCTGATTTTTGGCACCACACTTACCCCCGAATACTGGAACGTTTGTTAACTTTGACAACAGATTAATTCTAATGCTGCCTTTGTCTGGCACCAAGCAAACGACAAATCTTAATCTGTCGTCAAAGTTAACAAACGTTCAGTATTCGGGGGTTAGTGTATTTAGACAATTTGTTTGCCGTTTTGTCGTTAAAAAAATGACAGACACGTATTTATTCTGTTTTTTTTTTCAGCGACGTCCCTTGCGAATTCTGCGAGCAATTGATCAAGCATCTCCGCGACACGATGGTCGCCAACACCACCGAGCTCGAGTTCTACAAAGTTCTGCAAGGTATACCACTTACCACTTAGGTAGATGTACCACTTCTGTGCACAGTCACTAGGCTTTTATGGAACATTCAGTCGTTGCATATGTGTGCTCTTACCATTTGCAAAGTTTACGTTTTTAGCTGGAAATGCCTCGGTTTGTTCCGGTAGCTCTAATTTGAGAGCCACTTTTGATTCCAGCTAGGCGTATTTACCATCTTCGACATCTTCACTTAAAATCACGTGAGCTGGGGCCAAACGCGTAATCCTGTCAATCATTTTTTAAAGTTGTCAATTTTACAAAATTGTAGTTCCTTGAAATAACTACTGCCGTGGCGCCACTTGTACCAGAACATAATTGGCGTCCGTACAGGAAATGAAAAAGTCTTAAGGACGCTATTACGTAATACACGTTCTCTCGTTCGCACTATCACTATTTTTATTTATTCAAAATGACTAAAGATGACATAAAAAATGTTTTTAATACGTTTCTTTATTATAATATTTAAAATGTCTTATATTAATGCTAATGTTGACTTCTGCAAATTTTCGTGGTTTAAGATATTTATTTCTTATAAGAAATGTATTTTTTTTTTCACTTTGGTATATGAGAATCAGTTAAATAGTAATAAATATTGTTGTCGTCGTACATATTTTGGAGGGTAGTTTTATGTAGGTAACAATAAAAATACGCTATGTTGTTCGCTCAACACGGACGGTTCGAACTCTGTCTCAATAACGTAATACTCGTAGATCAAGCGTATCTGGAAGTGGCCTACAAAAAATGTATTATTTTTAATGTTCTCATCTACATATTTAAATAAATGCTAAGATGTTTTCTTTATTGCTAAGTTATTACAGCTTACATCGAATCAATAATTAAACGAAAACTTGTTAACAAATGTAATAAAGAAACGTATTCAAATTTTTTTGAATGTCACATTCATTAATTTAAGAAAAATGTTAATTGTGCGAGCCATAGCTTTTTTTTCTTATTTTTTTTATAATAACAATTTTTATTTATTTCCTCGTAGTTACCTCGTACTAATATTATAAACTAGCTGCGCCCCTCGGTCTCACCCGCTATTCTACAGAAACCGTTTTTTTTTTCGGTTTGCGTGTAAAGAAGGAAATATGTAAATGTATTTGTTCCCGCTCAACTCTGTAACGACTGAACCGCTTTGGACGAAATTCTTTATGGAGATAGCTTATACCCTCGATTACACATACACATATGAGCTGAACTTCATTTATATGATATGTTCAGGTCTCTGCAAACAAACCGGTAACTTCAAGTCGGAATGCCTCCACTTAGCCGAACAGTACTACCCCACCATCTACTCGTTCCTCACACAACACCTGAAGCCGGCGGAGATTTGCGCGGAGATGGGCTTGTGTAGTGGAGCCAAGGACGAGCCAATTGCGCCCTTATTGCCCAAGGAAATAGAGAGCAAAGCCGCCAAGATCAATACTAAGCTGATTGGTGAAGAGAAGCCTAAGGTAAGTGTTAAGCTAGAAACAGGTTATCGAAATTGATCGTAAGTTCCGTCCGTGAGTTGCCACTGATGCTATGTCTGGGCACAGCATCCTAAACCTAAACATGCAATCTATAACCATAGAGAAATTATATAAAGAAGAATGCTAGTGGCGATAGAAAGATGCGTAACCCAGTTATAGTAACTGATGAGGACGAAAAACGTCGCTAGTGCCTTATGCTGCGACACACAGATCACACCCTAGATTCTGCATTCAGGTCACTCGAAGCGCACCACGCATCAGCCTAAATACACTTATAAGAAATTACTCTGATTGGTTGATTGTTAGGCGCGAGTAGACGTAACCTTGAGATAGCCAATGAGAACGCTTGGTCGCACTCCCCGCGACCCGCGCCTTCCTCAAACTTTGGTGACTTTTTGTGGGAACAACGAATCTTGTGATGCAGTATTTAGTGTGATCTGTGGTTGCGACATGATTGTCACAATAGGCTATTTGATAACTTTGGAAAATTATTGCAGATTATTGTTAAATAAAATGTAATAAATACTACATTGATATTTTCTCGAGATAAGTTGTATTTTCGGTAAAAATCGATGCTAAATTTTAATAAAATATGTACGGGCCAAAACGACAATATGTATCATTGCGCCGGTCACATAACAAATGACGGTCACACCAAAGTAAACATCCACCATTTTAACAGCGAAAGTAGATTTATTTAATTTGGTGTGACGTCAATATTGCGTTGTTGCGACGTCGTTTTTTTAACCAAAAATATTTTTATTTTGTACTGATAATATCTAGAAGTTGGTTTTCACGCAAAAGAAATATTTTGAATGCCGTCAAATAGCTTATATCTGGACTTGAAATAAAAACAACTTACATAGAATCAACTTATATCCATACTATGTTTCTATAATAACCATATTTTCGCACATTATCTGACTAAATACGTATCGACATCTAGTTTTATACTGTTTTTTCAGGTTTTTCGTTTTTGTATGAAATTGTCATTCTTCTCGTATCATTTTTCTATGCTATAAGCAATAAATAGGACGCTCGGACGTCCAAAAATAAATGGTTCGCTTTATAAAATATCTATTCAAAACAAACAATTATTATTTATTTTAAAAAAAATACCCGACTGCATAATAGATGTTATTGTTAAGCGTCACGCTTGCCCATAACAGTTCAGTGCCACCCAGAATTTTAATTCAACAGTTCAAAACTATGCGCGGCAATGAATTGCGCTCATCACCCTGAGATGTTAGATGTAAAATCTCTGTTTGCCCAGTAATTACGTTGGAAACATTGCCCTTCAATCTGGAACACAGTAATGCTTGCACACTACTGCTTGGCGGTTGAATAACTGGCAAAGGTGTGGTACTTCCCCAGGTGGACTCTGCAAGAGAGCCCTACCACTACAAAAAGTTTATCTACAAATTGTCATGAAATTTCAGCTGGCCCGAGTCCCGGTACAAAAGCAGTCCGCCACCGTCGTCCTGGCGCCGCAGCCGAGCGCGGCGCCGGGCGCCAGCGACATCGCGGGCGTGCTGCCGATAGAGCGGATGTTCGTGTCGGTGCCGCAGCCCGAGGGCAAGGCCGTCTGCTCCTTCTGCCAGTACTTCCTGCACTACTTGCAGGTCGAACTCAGCGATACCACCACCATTGTGAGTATCGCACTATTTCCGAGAAAAGTAATACATCTATAGGCCTTTTTTAAACCGACTTCCGAAAAAAGGAGGAGATTCTCAAGTCGAATGATTTAAAAAAAAAAGGGGTTTTTTACCTCAGAACTCATCATCATTTATTTATATGGAAAGTTGGTTTTTATTTGAGAGAATATATCTAGTTATCTTTTGTGTTATTTCTTAGGACAAAATAACGGAGGCAGTAAACAGCGCGTGCGAGAAGCTGCCTCAGTCCGTGAACGCGGAGTGCGAGCAGTTCGTCGACCAGTACGGGCCCGCGGTGGTCGCGCTACTCGTGCAGGAGATAGACCCCGCTAGCGTGAGTATATCGCCTTATACACCACATTATATACCCCGCTAGCGTTAGTGTAAAAACGCATTATATTCATACTCATGCGTACTTAACTTTTACTACAAGGCCTCGATCTAAAATTGTCTAAAATTGAGGAGTTCTTCGACGATAAACTTTAAATTGTATATTTATTAATTATTATATTGTATATTTCTTAGTAGACTTATTTATAATAGTAAGTAGGTAAGTATTTAAAAGCATAATAATAATAATAATAATAATAATAATGCCACCGTCCCGGAGAGTCACTCAGGCATATAATTTCCGGTTGTTCGCATCTTGCTAACGGCGAGTACTTACACAGGCACAACCAGGTGGCCAGGATCATCCATCAGCAACTTGCCCTTCGATACGGCCTTGTCGAATCTGAGGTGCCGTACTATAAGTACGCACCAGCGCCAGTGCTCGAGAATGGTCATGCATTGCTCTATTGGGACCGCTCTATTATCACGGACAGGACTATTGTCTCCAATAAGCCTGATATCGTGATAGTCGACCGGTCCCAACGCCGGGCAGTGCTCGTCGACATCACCATCCCTCATGACGAGAACCTCGTGAAAGCCGAGAAGGACAAACTCAGCAAGTACCTTGACTTGGCTCACGAGGTTACCGCCATGTGGGATGTTGACTCGACGATCATTGTCCCGATAGTCGTTTCGGCGAACGGCCTTATAGCGAAGAGCCTCGACCAACATCTCAAGAGGCTCTCGCTAGACGGTTGGGTGAAGGGCCAGATACAGAAGGCGGCCATCCTTGACACGGCGCGCATTGTCAGGAGGTTCCTCACTCTGCAGCCCTAACCGCCGATAGCTTGGGCCCTGCCTCGCTGTCGGCGGGACTCTAGATTTAGGTTTTTTATAGCATTTTTTATTTTGTTATATTAATTTTATAAAAAACCTAAATTTAAGACATACAATAAATAAATGGAATAATAATAATAAATCATTTATTTTTGCATAATTTAAACTAGTACAGAAAGTATATGACTCCAAAGGCCCCTAAACTAGTTACAAACTGTATTTTAGGAGCCGATGGCCTCTCCTAATAAAAGAACACAATGTTATTTAAAATATGCCTAATAAAGAAAATAACACAATTTTGAATTTATATAATAATAATAATAAACCAGATGTCATAGCCAAAAAAAGAAAAATAGAAAAATAAAAATATATATACTTAAACACTTTGGCCGTGCGCGTGTATTTGTGTGTGTGTGTGTGTGTGTGTATATTAGTGTGGGTGAGAGTGTGTGTGTGTGTGTGTGTGTCATGTGTGTGTGTGTGATTATGTGTGCGTATGATTGGCAGCTCCTCAATACACGAGTCCTCGAATGAGGCAGGGTTTGAGGAGATGCCGATTTTGTGATCACTTAGCAACAACCTCAATATTGATGAGGTCAAGGCAAATGGCCATGTCCGTATGAGTGTATGTGAGTATGAGTAAAACAGAATCTAGTTCTAATATCTATAAAGTATGTAAATAGTATTCAATTTAAAAATAAAAATAATAGTCTATTTATAATTTACACTGTCTAGTAGTTCTTTGCCTTTGTTTTGCAATTCCCTACTGTGCCAGGGTACTCATATACTTTATAATTAGTCTTAGTTCAAGTAATAAATAAATAAATATAAATATACTAAATTGTCCACAGGTGTGCCCAGCGCTGGGCTTGTGTCCCAAAGTGGAGGAAGTGCGTAAAACGACCATCGACGAAAAATCTTCCAACTGTCCTTTGTGTCTGTTCGCGGTCGAACAACTAAAGGCTGAGCTGAAAAACAACAGGAGCGAGGTATTATTATAAAATTAAAATAAATATATTTGATTAGCACCGTTGCAATAGAATTTGTAATAACGTGGTTGAAGATTTAAGTTTTGGCTATATTTGATTTTTCGACTTTTTATCCCACCGAACTGAAATGTTACCAGTAATACGTGCCCACGTGTTACACTGTCATCATCATCATCATCATCATCTGCCATGAGACGTCCACTGCTGTACATAGGCCTCCCCCTTAGAACGCCACACCGACCTACAACGGGCCACTTGCATCCACCGGTTGCCCGCGACTTTCACAAAGTCGTCGGTCCACCTAGTGGGAGGCCTACCTACAGTGTGTCTTCCGGTTCGTGGTCGCCACTCAAGAACCTTTCTTCCCCACCGGTTATCGGTTCCCCGAGTGATGTGGCCTGCCCATTGCCACTTCAGCTTGCAAACTCTGTTACACTGTATGCAACGCTAATTACGCAAAGCAAAAAACGCGACCGAAAATTGCAATATGACCTATTTCTAAGAGCCTTTGTAGAGCGAATGGAGGTCTATGCTCAACAATGGGCGACTACGGTCTGAAAGCGAAGATGATATTTTTTACTACTATACTTTTTAACAAAAAAACCTGATATATATATATATTTTTAATATATCTTGGTGGACGTTTTTTCACACAGCGCCATCTAGCCCCAAACTAAGCAAGCTTGTACTATGGGAACCAGATAACTGATAGAATACATAAATACTTATATATATTTTTTGTAATACATACATAGAATAGAACCCAGTCATAGAACAAACATCCATGTTCATCACACAAATGTTTGTCCTGGGTGGGAATCGAACCCACAACCTATAGATCAGAAGGCGGAAATCCATCCACTGAGCCACAAGGCTAGTCTGATCGGATTGTAGTTTGGTTGCTATCGACTCAATTTAATTTTTGGGTTTAAAATTTGATATACACGCTTATAATGAAAGGGTATAAGCCGAAAAAGGCTCATAGTTCTCATTATGAACAACTTTTACTAGGGACCAACCCCGAAAATAAGAAAAAAAAATGCTGTTCCATAGAAAAATGTCAATGACACTCGACAAAATGTATGGAACAGCTGATTTTAGGTTTTGATTTCAGGGTTGGTACCATAGTAAAAATTGTTCATAATAATGAATAGTATAAGCCCCTTTCATACCGTTTTCTTACAGCCCGGTATGAATATTGGGTATTTGACTGCCCCGGTGGCTCAGTTGGTAGTTAACCTACCTTCTGTGCTTGGGGGCGTGGGTTCGATTCCCTAGGATATAGGACAAACATTTATGTGATGAATATTTGTTTGTTCTATGTCTGGGTGTTAATATCTATATAAGTATGTATTTAAAAATATCTATGTACGTATATCAGTCTCTGACAGCCATATTACAAGCTTTGCTTAGTTTGGGGTCAGATGACCATGTGTGCAATAATGTCCCAGATATTTTATTTATTTATTTTAACGGATTTCAAAAAAAGGAGCAATTTCCCGATTCGACAATTTTGTTGCTAGCCAAAGGTATCCTAAACTCCCTAATTATCCGTTAAAATGTTATATTTATTTACACAGGAGAGCATTCGCAATGCTCTAGACAGCCTCTGCACGCATCTATCCCCGAAACTCCAAACGAACTGCGTCGATTTCGTCGACAAATACACCCAGGAGCTGGTCGAGATGCTCTCCGCCGACCTGAACGCGCAAGAGATCTGCGTTTACCTGAAACTCTGCGCCGACAACGTTTACAACCCGGCGAAAGCTAACACAATCGACAAATACCACGAGAAGCCCCATTTGAGAGGAGACAGGAACAACTTCAGAGGAATGTCACTGCTGCCTACTAGCATGCTCGTCAAGGGCGGTGATATTGGTAAGTTACTTTTTGTCGAATTTAATAGAGAGAAAAAATTACTTATACGCACCCTCGCACTGTACAGGGTAATAAGGAAAGGGCCGAATAGGGATTATAGTACTCATCATTATAAACAACTTTTACTATGGGACCAATCCTGAAACCGAGAAAAAATAAATTAGCTCTACCATAGTAAAATGTCAATGACACTCGACAAAATGTATGGAACAGCTGATTACTTTTCCTCGATTTCAGGGTAGGTCCCATAGTAAAAGTTGTTCACGATCATGAGGACTGTAAGTCTTTTTCGGCTTAGAATACCCTTTCCTTATAACCCTGTAGAGAAATAATATAAAGAAGAGTGCCAATGACCATAGAAAGATGCGTTACCCGATTGTAGTGTACCCTCGATTAACAGCATAAAACTAGATGTCACTTACGTATGTTTAGACAGCGAATTGCTATAAAAACCGATGAAAATATGGTTAATTGTTTTGTTCAAATTAGTTTGCAATACACGACATAAAAATAAGATTAGAGAACCTAGCGTGTTTAGCAAATCAAATGTAACATTAATAATTTTACTGATATTACTAATGCAAAAATATTCATAACAAGTAGCCTTGTTTTCCGCACCATTACGAATGAGTTTTTACGCTTGGGTTTCTATTTCAAGTCGAGCAGATATTGTGACGATAATGTCGCAGATTAAAGCACTAGCGACATCTTACGTCGTTATCAGTACTACAATCGAGTTACGCATCTTTCTATGGACATTAGCACTCTTAGTAAATAGTCTTAGTGCTGTGGGTGGCATAGTTAATAAATCTTTAGTGCTTTTAATATATTCTATGTCACTGTTTATTGTTCCAAATAAAAAAATTGTATAATTTATCTCTGATAAAGCGCGGCACAGTCCGTTCGTCGACATCACGGCGTCAGCTTAGCTTTACATTGCGATCATGAAAAAAATAAAGTTTTTTTTTTTGTGGTATCTTGTCAGCAATCACCAGTCTACGTTTTAGGGAGCGTTACCCTGTATGTAGATCTTTTAATGAAAGTTAGGTTTAATACACAATACTTTTAATTTACCTTTTGTTAACCTGTGGCGATCTAGCTTCGATCAAAGTATAAATGGACGGGCCCAAGTAATCACAATTTTGAAAACTTTAAAGTGAGCGCCGGCGCTCACCTTGGTTCAGACGCTCTCAGTCTGTAAAAAGTGCGAGACGTACGTTCGTCAATACATGCGATCCAAACATCCGTAAAAATATCCCTTTATAGTATATTATGATATTATATTATTTATTTATTGAAGCTTAACTTCGATTGTTTTGACTTGTTATTTTTAAGGAATTTGTGTGGTTAGGGCCCGTCTATTAATTTTACTTTGATCGAAGGTTGCGACAGCATTGTACTATCACCAATGTCATTTATTCTTCTATTTGGTTGCAGACAAATATTACTTGCTGTATTAAATACTAGCTGTGCCCCGCGGTTTCACCCGCTATTCTACAGATACCGAATATTTTTCCGGGATAAAAAGTAGTAGCATATTTGCTAATCCAGGGTATAAGCTACGTCCATACCAAATTCCGTTCAAATCCGTTCAGCCGTTAGAGTTGAACGGGAACAAACATACATAGTTACACAGTCACACATTATAATATTAGTATGATTCAAGCTCAATTTATTTGGTGTGCGATTGAAAAACGAATTACTTTTTTGTACAATTGTGCTGTTAAACGAGTACTCGCGAGGTATCTACCGCCATTTTTATTATGTCTACCTATGAACATGGCGCGTGTAACTATGCCGAAATATCGAGCACTAATATAATACAAACCGTGGAAGTCTTAAAACAGTTTTTTTTTTTATTTATTTATTTAAGACCAACAGCACAATAATACAAAATAAAGAACATAGGTACATTATATAAAACAGCCAATTATAGGTCTATTCTATTTTAAGTAGTATAAACAAAATCGCTTTAAAAAACACCTTTTATGACTTAACGTTTTGATCAGAAACGAACGAAATCCCGGACCACACGGTGGGCGGGCGGCCCGTGGAGCCGGTCAAGGCGCCGAGAACCGTCTGCGTGGTCTGCCAATTTGTACTCAAAGAAATCGACGACCAGATCAAGGATAAACACAACCGGGTGAGCATATTTCTTTTATACCATAGAAAAACAAGACAATCCTATAGCTGATTGTATGAGTTACTGTTTTTTTTTTTCTCTCTTATGTTTTGGCTGCTCTTATGTTTAGCCATAGAGCGGTCACGTTTCACAACATTATTACGATTCACTAACATTCGTGCACGTTCATATTACGAAATAACACGAGTTCTGAAAAATTGTACAATGACGCGACATGACTTCTTCACGTTACCGCCAAAGACTGAGTTACTGGTGTTTCACAAATATGGTATAATATGCCTCTTTTAGATAGAATATTAATCTTGAAAGGGGATGTCCTGCCGCGAGGTTTTAGCGCAGTAGGTATTTGAATTGTTTTGCTTTCGCTATACCCTCGTGCGTGCGATAGAGACAGTGAATTTATCAGTGGTTGGCACCACTGAAGCTTATAATGCTACAACAATGTTGTGTAAATTAGTATGATAGTACCTTATTTTTTTGCTTTTGTGTACATAATGTTTTTTCTCCACAAATAAATATTTGTCTATTGTCTACTATAAAAAAATATCAGCCAACTGAAAATCCACAAACTGTTCTTTATTGAAAGTTCGAATATGAGCTGAATCGGTCTAGGGTTTGTAAAGATACAGGGGTCGCGAGGTCTCAGTTCGGCGCGAACTACTAGTTATGTTTGGACGCCTTTCTTCTATAATTGCAGACCCAAATTCGAAAACGTTTTTCCCCCAGGACGAAGTAATAGCGGCAGTGCACGGCGTGTGCAAGCGCATGCCGAAGTCCGTCCGCGGCGAGTGCGACCAGTTCGTCGACAAGTACGGCAACCTCGTCATCTCCCTGCTGGCCCAGGACCTGGACCCTTCGAAGGTCTGCGAGGAACTGAAGCTCTGCCCTCCCAGTGAGCTGATGATGACTGCCGTTAAAGGTAAGCACAGATCATATATAGACAGCGGCCGGGGAAGTGAGAGGCAGATGCCCCCTAAAATCAAACGGGTGGGCCGCGCCTCCTCCAATGGTACTACCTGGTAAGGTTTCTCTGTGCTATCCTTCACAGATCTTTGTTTTTTTTTTTCATGACAAAGCGCTTGTACCAATGAAGAGTAACCTATCTAGCAGTACTGCACGTGCATAGGATAAAAACATTTGGTTCTGATTTAAATGACATTCTTAAGGAATTCGCTTCAAATACAGTCGACAGGCGCAATGGCTTTGGTATCGTCCAGTTCGTTCGACTGATGATTTGATTGACGTAGTCATCTCTGTTTCGTCTTATCACTGCAGTAAATTGATTGGAGGAAGCCGGGGCCGGAGATTGAAGGGGCTGACAAAAAGAATTTGGCGCCCCGTCATGGAGTACTTCCGCGGTCCCTGTATAAATAGATACCGCATTTTGAGATCGCTGTTCCGACAAAAAAAAAAACCAAAGTTTGAGGATAGTGCGGTTGCGACTGAAGCCAAGTGTTGTTATTAGATATCTCAAAGTTATGCCTACTCGCGCCTAGCAATAAACCCATTAGAGTAATTTTTTACTCCACTGCCCAAGAAAGAGGGTAATGTTTTTGGGGTGTATGTAAATGTGTTTGTTTGAGTGTTCCACAAGCCTAAACGGCTTAACCAATTTTGACGAATAAAGTGCCGTTGGATTCATCTTTATGTCCGGAGTGGCATAGGCTACATTATGCAGTCGAGTATTTTTTTCTTTACAGTAATTATGTCTTGTTAACTTTTAGACAATAGACAAAAGACAATGGTTAATTTGCTACAAAAACAAAACAAAATACAAACAAAACTTAAAAGATAAATATAAATTACAATTAAAACACAAGAAACACCTATTTTGTTTTATTTTTGTCACAAACCGGCCCCACCTCTATTCTCTGCTCGGCTCTATTCCATGTCCCGTCCAGCAGAAGAGATCCTGGACTGCGCGGTGTGCGAGACCGTGGTGATGGCGGTGAAGAAGGTGCTCTCCAACGACAAGGTGGATCGCGATATCGTGCACGTCATTGAGAAGTCCTGCGGGATGCTGCCTGCCAAGTACTCCAACAGGGTAGGTGTTCACAGCTCTGCCTTCAACGTGTGTCATCATCAGCATCACCTCAGCCCTTTACGATTACAGTCCCCTGGCTTAGGTAGATGGTTAGAGCCCCGCCTCGAGCCGGGGGTGGCTCATACCAGTAAAGGTCCCCTTTTTGAGTGCGGCTTAAAATGCGCACATGGTTACTATTTGCACTGTCAGCGTGCAAAATGAAGCACGGTGTGCGCTAATGTCAAATTAATTTTTTCATCAGTGAAATCCGATACTGTTTTTTATAGAAAAAAATGTATTTAATTCAGGCCACAGTCTTCTGTGACGACAGAAATGAAACTGCGGCCATCAAATTATGAGACACTTACCCCCGAATACTGAAACGTTTGTTAACTTTGACGACAGATTAAGTCTATTGCTGTCTTTGTTACCCCCGAATATTAAAACGTTTGTTAACTTTGACGACAGATTAAGTCTATTGCTGTCTTTGTCATTTGGTTAGTGCCAGAAAAAGGCAGTATTAGAATTAATCTGTTGTCAAAGTTAACTAGCGTTTCAGTATTCGGGGGTGAGACAGATAACCTGAAAAATGAAACTATCTGACATAAGCACGCCAATGAACGGTTTAATTTGTTGGCGCGCTATTAGCGTACTAACAAATTAAACCGATCGTCAGCAGTGTTTGTTGTTTTTGCACTGTGAGCGCATTTTAAACCGCACTCTTAGTAGGCTCTTGCTACAGGCAGGGGATACCGATGCCGTATTCTATCACCTCGGCCCTGATGCAACTCAGATTGTCCGTTAACCCTGTCCCAATGTTCCAATTACATTTTCTCATTGTATAATACTCACAAGTAAATTTTTCCACTTCCAATGTAAACCTAAAGTTAATTTAAACTATTTTGTACTCTACAGGCAGCACAAAAAATATTTTCATTTTAGTTTAGTCTAGTCGAACTTCCATGAGCACGACGCGGTCTTCTGTAATTGGGGGTGCACCCAGCTTGATGCCTATGTTTCATAATGTGAATGTAGTGTGTAACTTCTGTGGGGGATCCATATTCTATACTAGTAGTTCGCGGTCAACTGAGACCTCGGTACCCCTATATCTTCACAACCCCTGGACCGATTCAGCTCATATTCGAACTAATTTTTTTTATTGAAATGAACTACTTGCCTACAACATTTCATGACGATCGGATCAACGGTTCGCAAGTTATCGTCGGACAAATATACACACAAACATACAAACACACAAATGCCGATTTGTCCCAGTAAACTCTGAGACCTTCGCTTCGCTCGGTCAAAAATAAAGTAAACTAGTAGTTCGCGGCCAACTGAGACCTCGCTACCCTTATATCTATATCAACGGTTCGCAAGTTATCATTGGACAAATATACACACAAACAAACATACATACACACAAATGCCGATTTGTCCCAGTAAACTCTGAGACCTTCGCTTCGCTCGGTCAACAATAAAATAGTTTTAAAAAAAAATGATTCCAGTGCCATACGATGATGGAGATATACGGCACGAGCGTGATCCACCTGATCGAGCAGTTCGGCGTGAAGGGCGTGTGCCAGAAGATCGGCCTCTGCTCCGCCTCGGGCGTCGCCTACGTGCACATGTACCGCGAGAAGAGGAACTGACGTGAGTAACCGCTTTACTTCTTTTTTCTCTTATGTTTTGGCCGCACAAATTGTGAATTTAGCCAGTGTCGAGTATTGTAATATTTCAAGTGAATTCAAATATTTCACAATTAAAATACAGTAGAATCCGTTTATTATGACTCTGCCTATATTGACCCACCGCATAAAATGAAGTAATTACACAGCGAAGTTTGGTTTTCATATAAAACTCTTTATAACAAGGTCGGATATAATGACTTCGCTTATAGTGACATGTCGCTTATTATGACTCATTTCATTTTTAATAAATTATGTCCGGCTATAGTGACCGACATGATTCCTAGAACCTTCGGCAGTGTTCGGGAGGGTCACGTGACGACCGACGACACTCAGCGCGTGGCTTGTTTTATTTTGAGTCTCAGTGAGTAATTGATATTCGAAGGTCACGCATTGTTTGTTAGTGTATTTGTGAGAGAAAAAAACTTCTCAACGTCGTCGTAAAACATTTTAGATTGAGAAGAATTTTTTACATACTATGTATTTTGATTTGTGTTTCTCTCTATTAAAATAAACACATATACCTAATAAAAACAGAAGGTTGTTTATTTTATACAAAATGCTTTGTATGACGTCCGCTTATTATGACGTGTTTGTCATTTCCTTCGATGTCATTATAAACGGATTCCACTGTATGTCTCACATGGTCTAAGTCAAGGTCAAGTCCGGTTCATATCCCAGTAAAGTGGTGGAGACTTTACTAGATGTTTCTATGGAGTTTTGGAAAAAACATGAAACAAACAACATTATATTGTTCATCAACACTGATGCACGTTCACAAACACTTAATAAATAAAAACCACCATTTTTACATATTAACACTCGAAATAACACAAGTTTTGGAAAATTATACAAAGACGCGTCGTCCCATGCTTACGTAAGTTACGTAAAGGCTTTCGTATTGTTACAGGTACGTCGGCAGCGGCTGATTAACGTTCGTAATAATGTCTTCATTTTATTTTTGCTAAGCCATTCACTTTTCTACCAAATCGTTTTAGGAGTAATTTTCGGGAAACAGTATTGTGACTATTATAAAACCAAAATGTGATTCTATCTTAGAAATTGGTCGATGGCATCGATTGTCTTGTAACTATATTTTAATTATTAAACCAAAGGACATCGGGAATTTTATGACTCGCTTTGGCGGCTTGTAGTATCTTAGGGAGATTAGACCGCGCATGGTTTTAAACTGTTGAAGCAAAGTAATAAAAAAACTGACATTAAAAGATCTGTTTATTCTAAAAAAACTTCTTCATAGTAAAGATCTTCAATGTCGAGATGTGTCACATTGCTCTTTATGTCTAATTGTCTTCACTTTCAAAGTATGTTTCGTCTTTGTCTGAGCCTCGGGTTTTTGCCATCGCAAAAGGTCTCTTCTATTGTACCAATCATAATAAACTAAAAGTATATGCGTGTCTTTTCATTTCAATATGAGGTAAAACTATGGCAACAATTTTAGAACTGTCAAATTTAGTTTAGTTTAGAAAATGGCACAAAATAATCGACACCAATGGTGTCACACGCCATGAACGTCTCACTAAACTAATCCGACTAGGCTAAAATTTACTGCGTCTCTTTTCATTTCAATATGAGAGAAAACTATGGCAACAATTTTAGAGCAGTCAAATTTAGTTTAGTTTGGAAAATGGTACAAAAGAATCGACACCAATGGTGTCACACGCCATGCACGTCTCACTAAACTAATCCGACTAGGCTAAAATTTACTGCGTCTCTTTTCATTTCAATATGAGAGAAAACTATGGCAACAATTTTAGAGCTGTCAAATTTAGTTTAGTTTGGAAAATGGTACAAAAGAATCGACACCAATGGTGTCACACGCCATGCACGTCTCACTAAACTAATCCGACTAGGCTAAAATTTACTGCGTCTCTTTTCATTTCAATATGAGAGAAAACTATGGCAACAATTTTAGAACTCAAATTTAGTTCAGTTTAGAAAATGGCACTAAATAATCGACACCAATGGTGTCACGCGCCATGCACGTCTGACTAATCTGACTAGACTAATATTTACGCGTCTCTTTTCATTTCAATAAGAGAGAAAATTAGGCAACAGTTTTAGAGCTGACAAATTTATTTTAGTATAGATACGTACGCTCTAAAATGAATGTCGCTCTATTCTCACGTATTTCAATGAAAAGAGACGTAGATATTATGTAAGTTTAGCTTCCCGTACTGAGTCGATGTCATCACGCGAAGAAATATTTTTTTAAATGTACTTATACTGTAATAATAGTGACAATACAGTTTTCGATAAGCCTTATCATAGATTTATTTCGCAGATAATTCCAATGTTTTGTTTGTGTCTTCTTGACCTAAGATAAAGGGTTAGTTTAAGGATTTGTAACTGCGTTAAAAAAAGAGTCTCATATTTTATCATATAGTAATTCATTTAATTTTACCCTTCTCTAACAATTGTTTGTTCCATATAAAGGAGTTCACGCGCTAGCCTGTGATAGCTCATTTGTAAACTGTTTTATATAAATAAAGTTTTAAAAAGTAAATATTTCTTTTTTCTTTATATAACGATACATTTCGTATAGCATTGAACCAAAGTACATTTTTTAGGATTATTTTGACCATTGCCTTGTGCACTTCGATCGTCCTGAGGTGCGGAATCTAGGGATGATCTGTGGTGTTAATGCAAGTAGTCTAAATAACTGGTATGAGTATACAGGGTTATAAGGAAAGGGTATGCTAAGCTGAAAGGGGCTCATAGTATTCATAGTATGGGAAAAACAGTTGTTGCAAACATTTTGTCGAGTGTCAGTGACATTTTTCTATGGGACTGCTGTTATATAAGTTTTTATAATTATAAGTACTATGAGCCTTTGTCGGTTTAGTATACCCATTCCTTATAACCCAGTATTATACAAGTAATATAATTAAAAGAAATACAAAATACCCGACTGCAAAATGGAGCCTATGACACACCGGAAGTAAAGAGGATCCAACGACAACATCAAAATCGCTTGGGCGATTTTGATTTTGACGTTTAGGCTACAGGATGACTTATAAGAACTTGTAATATAGGGACTTTTAAAGATCCCCAAAAACATTACCCTCTTTCTCGGACAGTCAGGTAAAAACTGCGCCTGTGGTCTCCACTGCTCTGCGGCCGGCAATGTACACAATAATTTATCTAACGGTCTCCTCGGAGGGCGAGGGAGTGTGGCACCGCCTGTCCTCCCTCTGGTCGTCGGGCTGCGTGGCCAGCTCGGGCTCGTTGGGGTTGTGTTGCCGCAAGTACTCCGCCAGCCACAGCACGGGCTCGTCCGGCCGCTCGTGCGCCAGCGCCGTCACCGCCGGCAGCAGGACGGGGGTCAGGTTCTTCTGGATGTAGTCGTTTATCTGCCAGTGCCGGAGCAGCGGGCCCACGATCACTGGGGAAACACTGGAATCAGAATAATATCGGCATTCCGATGTCGGTGACTTATCAGCTCAAATAAAGATAATAAAACCAGCTGACTGCGCATGCAGATTCATTCTCATTAAAATAAAACTCACCTCGGGAGGCAAAAAATTGCACTTACGATTGCACTCTTCAAAATTAATTATAATAATAGTTTATTTCAGGCAGATTTGACCCATATCTTATAATCTAATCTAAAAGTTAAACACACTGTAAAGTGTCGCAATAGTGCCGTGTATTTTTTTGTTTCTATCCTTGTGAACGGAGACCCAATCTCAACATTGGACTCCTTATATCGTGAGCCATAGCCGCGAGAATTCCGTTGCTGGAACGACCAGCCAAGCGATGAATGCTTATGAATGCTGCCATATTGTCAGACGACTGGGGTTGTTAGATTTACATATGTGGTTTATATAGTCCTCGATAGCCTCACCGGACCGGCTTGAAAGTTTAGCCCTAAGTATATAAGTTAATCTAAAAATAGTTAATAATAATGTTATTAGTGTCCAATCAGATTTGTAGCCTAATTAAAAAAAAAAAAAGTGTCGACATAACACTCACTGTTAGGAAAGAAGAAGTGTATTTCCCGCAGCGACTCTGCGTAGGTGTCGCTGCCGTGAACTGCGTTGAAGTAATCTCCAAACTGGGTCCTGCGGCCGTAGCAAGCGCGGATGCTGTCCGGCCAGTACGCCTGCGCTTCCAGTACCCTGCACACAGGAGACAATACGTGGGTTGATGTTGCTATTGTTTCACAACCACACACAATTTTTTTTCTCTTATATTTCGGCTCCACAGGTTGTGTATTTAGCCAGTGTCAAGTATTGTAATATTTCAAGTGAAGTCAAATATTTCGGAATTAAAATAAGTCTTAGTCAAGCAAAGTAGGTCACCGTCAAGTCCACGTCATGCCCGAATAAAGTGGTGGAGAGTTTCTAGAGGTTGCTACGGAGTTTTGGAAACAACACGAAGAGTCACGTTCACAACATATTACTATTCACTAATACTCGTGCACGTTCACAAACAATTAATGGATAAAAATCTACTATTTTTACACATTAACACTCAAAATAACACAAGTTTTGGAAAATAATACAATGACGCGACATGACTTTTTCGCGTTCCCGCCCAAACACCTTTTTGCTGTTTTTTTTTCGAGCTTTTCAAGATCAGAGTGAATAGGTATCTACTAAGTCTGCATGCTTCATCTTCGGCCACATCGTCGCTTACCAACAGGCGAGTTGGTGGTCAAACGTAGACGGAAAAAAAAAATGGCGCACGGCAAAGCTTTTTTATGTTACCATGTAAGTACCTAGCCGGCCCCATAAGCGTGCGCCACTTGGAGACTGCGTTGGCGCACGCCAGCACTAGCGCGATGATCGGCGTGGTCGCCATGTGCGCGACGAGATGCGGAAAATGCTGTCGCCCGTAATGGTTCTTGTAGAATTCTGCGGCTTGCTCTGGAGTGAGATGGACTATGCGTTTCTGGAACCATATGAAAACTTTTATATTATGTCATTATAGCAGCGGTCTTATGCCTAGCACGTGTATTAATCAAAATTATGCTATTCCGAGTCGCCAATGGTTGGGGAATAGTCTGCTGTTTAAGGGTGTCTACACATGGCCCGACCTGACATCGTGTAAAGGGACAGCTAGATTTGAATTTCACGGGAGCAAAAGAAACAAACTATTAAGGTATAGCTTCTCCCTTTCGCTTCCCCAGAAACTTATATATAGCCATCTCTTTCAAGCGATGTCGGGTCGGGCCATGTGTAGACACCCTTAGTATACACGCAGGGAATGTGACCAAAGATAATAAAACGACTTGATTGCCTATGGAGAAAAACTTTCTTTGAAATATCTTCAACTCACCGCGCCAGGCGAGACGTAGTTTGCGCTTACGATTAGTATGCTTGTAATATTAATTAATGGAATATACGCCTATAATTGGATACTGATAAGCAATAACATGTCAACCAACAAAAAAAAAATATTTGTTAATGATACAGAACGCTTCTTTGGCTGACAAAGAAGCGTTCTGTATCATTAAATTTTTTTTTTTTTTTTGTTGTTTGACATGTTATTGCTTATCAGTATCCAATTATTATAGCCTAGGATTGAGCGGCTCGAGTTACTTTAAGGTATAGCAGCTTGTTCAAATTTGTTGTCTATTGCTAAAACTTTTTTTGCAATACGTACCTTTGGTCCTTCGCGCTTGACATATGTACCTAGGTGTATATACCTACTTACTCAAAGGTTTTGGTGCCTTTAGTAATCTTAAGCGTTCTGCAGTTTTTAAAGAAAACATCGCGAGGACACCATAGCGTTTTAGTAGGGCATCACACCAATATTATAAGTGTGAAAGTTTGTCTGTAAGTATGTTAGTAGGTAAGTATGTACGTATTTGTCTCTGTAACAGCTGAACGGGTTTGGATGGAGTTTGGTATGGAGGTAGGCTATTCCCTGGATACTTTTCATCCTGAAAAAATTAGCCGTTCCTGTAGAATAGCTGGTCAAACCGCGAGGCGCAGCTAATTTTCTATATAAAATTCGCGTAAAAGATAGGTGTACGTATGTACGTACCGACCTCTGGTTCCAGCGCTAACTGTTTCCGTCTGCCTCACTCGAGAGCCAATTTAATTCTAGACTAGACATGTTTACAACCAAATTCCTAGCTTGTCAATAGCTAAAACAATAATATCGCTAAACAATTCCAGTCTCTGCCAGTGAGATCTAATAAAACTGGACGGCGCTGACCCCTCGAAACGTCAACAACGGTACGCGAATATGTAATTAGTTTTTTTGTATGGTCTCTGTAGAAAAGCAGTGGACGTCCGCCGCCGTCGAGAGCAAGGGTGAAGATCTGTAGAGGCTGGCAGGGTTGTCAAAAATTATTTAGTATTTTTTTTCTTTATTTCATTTAAATCAAAACCTGACGCAAATAGAAGGGTTTATGTGTGTGTATTATATTTTTTATTTTTTTGTTAAATACCCGCGCGAAGCCTGGGCGGGCTGCTAGTGTAATATATTTTGGATATAAACCAAGAGGGGGCAAAACAGCTGTTCCATAGAAAAACGTCATTTATCATCGACAAAATTTATGGAACAGCTGTTTTTATTTTCGTAATTTCATGTTTGGTCCCTTAGTAAAAGTTGTCCAAAATGACAAGTAAATAGGTACCTACAATGTTTTCAGTTTGTAACCAATCAACTAGTAATTGCTGAGATATTTTTACTTTATAGCAAGTAATATTATTATGTAAAGAAAATCAAAACACCTGAATGCAAAATCCTCTCGGCGTACAATGTAATACACTCCGGGCATATAAATAGGAACCCAACGATATCTCGCTAGACAAAATCGGTCAAGCAAACTATAGGTCATATATAGGTCCTGTCCTTCTTGGGCAGTCGGGTAAATATACTTACCATTGCATACAATTAATAGCTAAGACATTCCAGTAAGAAAACCTGACAACCCTATCCTGACAAGGGTTGCATGTGACGCGGAATAATGAACGACCCCTCTGGCGCACTAATGCCGATATGGGTTTTGCATATCGCGCGGCAACCCTACAGATAAGTAACGTCTGTGGTAATGTCGAGTGCAGCAGTGCTTCGAGACAAGTAAAGTTAGCACGCACGATAGAGGTGTCATATCAATCTTAGTTAAAATTAGCGCAATCATCTGATGCTTGCGGAGGGTGTTCATTAAAATGTGAGAATGAGTATGTTGCCGTTAACTTTTTCAATATATTCGCCTTTTTGCTTAATACACTTCGAATCATTGAGCTCAATGCTTGGAATATCTTTTTTCTGAGCTTAAAATTCCTTTCATAAAAACTCTTCATCCTGAGCATCTAAAAGTTCCTGTACTGCAGCTACTGCTTCATCATTTTCGAATCTCTGTCCTCTTATAGACTCCTTCAACTTTGGAAATAGATAGAAATCTCGAGGGTCGGGTGTCTCAAGTATTTCGAAGCCAGTATCTCGAATTGCAGCCACAGTAACGGCCGATCTGTGAGCCGGAGCATTATTTTGATAGAACAAAACAGTTTTTGCTAGTTTGCCTCGCCGTTTCTCGCAAAATTTTTATTTGTCCTGCATACAAAGAGCCCGTAGCAGTAGCTCCATTTTTTATGTCATAGTTGGCAAACAAGCAGACGGGCCGCCTGATGATAAGCGATCACCGTCGCTTATGGATACCTGCAACACCAGGGGCATCACAGATACGTTGCCAACCTTTATAGACTCGATAAATATATTCCTTTTATATTCTCCTTTTTATATTTGAGATATTCTATCATTACCACCCCTCTTTACTATCCCAGAAAAGAGAGCCCATCATTTTTCCGGCGGAACGACTCGCCTTCAAATCATAAACTGTAATTTTAATTCTGGATCGTAATGGCTATGCCACGTTTCATCCATGGCTATAAATCGAGACAAAAAACGATCAAGATCTTGTTGTAACAGTTCCAATGAAGCTTGAGAAATGTTCAGCCTGGTAGAGAGCCCATCATTTTTCCGGCAGAACGACTCGCCTTCAAGTCATAGACTGTAATTTTGATTCTGGATCGTAATGGGTAAGCCACGTTTCATCCATGGCTATAAATCGAGTCAAAAAACGATCAGGATCTTGTTGTAACAGTTCCAATGAAGCTTGAGAAATGTTCAGCCTGGTAGAGAGCCCATCATTTTTCCGGCAGAACGACTCGCCTTCAAGTCATAGACTGTAATTTTGATTCTGGATCGTAATGGCTAAGCCACGTTTCATCCATGGCTATAAATCGAGTCAAAAAACGATCAGGATCTTGTTGTAACAGTTCCAATGAAGCTTGAAAAATGTTCAGCGTGGTATGTTTTTGTGCATTGGTAAGCATTCTGGGGACACAGCGCTCGGTTACTTTCTTCATCCCCAATAATTCGTGTAAAATGCTCACTACCTGTGCTGTGTAAGAAACAAAGATTGCAACTGTTCAGAACCAGCGGCTATAAAACGTACCATGACACGACGATCAGCTAAAACAATGTTTTCGACATTTTTGACCATTTCTTCGGGGGAGGGTCGTGGTGGATGTTCTTCCACGATCAAATTCGGCGCACCAACGTGCAACTGTAGAATACGGTGAAGCATTTGCTCCTGAAGTATCCTCTAAATTTTGATTAGCTCGTTCCGTAGCGAAATTTTTCAAGAACAGATACTTAATAACCGCGCCTCACGAATGTGAGGCGAGCATGGCCCGAAGTCGTGGTAACTTAGTGGAACAGAGCTACCACGAATTCAGACAGCAAAATACGGCCTATACTTGGAAAATTTGTAAATCCGCCACTGAATAAACTAGCTACTTGCCTATAAAGTTTAAGGTTCAAGGTATCGTCGGAAAATTAAAAACGCTGAATTAGGTTATATTTCCTTAGGCTCGGGGACCTTAGCCTATCTCGTTCATTTAAATGAGCCTGCAACGCTGCGTGGAGGTTAAAATATTTGTACAACAGGTCCCTTAGGGTTGTTCCCGACTATGATAGGGTTCGTGTGCGAGATGGCACGAGCGGTATGGCATACTACAGAAACACAAACGATCGTAAAAAGATTGCAGAAAACTTCCCAAAGTCTTTTCTTAAGTTTGAACGTGATTGTACTATTAATATTTTAGAATAGGTATATAGGTAGAGGAATTTATGTATCATAACGGACATTCGTTCTGCTCTAAGCGCATTTCCCCCATCGTCAGTACTATGTAGCTAATAAAGAACTTTTCCAATACTTTATCTATCTAACATTTATCACTTGTAAGTTTATGCAATAGGAGTTAATATAGTAACACACAAACAAACATACTTATATAATTACATATACTCACATACTTACATAAACCCCAAAAACACTACCCTGCTTCTTTGGCAGATGGGTAAATGGTAAATAAAAGTACCACGGTAAGCAAATAATTTAAAAAAAAAATGGCGCCACAAATTGATCCGAGTTAGAATATTCACTCTCTATTATTAACTTTACCTCACACATATCCGCGGATTCTGAAAGTTACTTTTGTATAGTCGACAGGCTAGGCATTTAACCACAACTCAATTGTTTTTAAGTGAAGGAGTGGTCGAAGATGATAGACACACCAACCCTGCCATGGAATGGGAAGTGCCTATCAATGAGGATGCAGTATTATGTAAACACACCCGAGAACCACCAAGCTAGATTTTTCACACGATGTTATCCTTCACCTCGTTTCACCTCCTTGAGCTCGAGTTCATTGTTGGGACTCGAACCCACCCCTGTGGCGTGCGATCCGAATGCGCTTACCACTGATCTATCACCGCTAACTTACAGCGAGTATTGCAAAACCGCTTTTTGTTATGATGTCTTCTATAGCTTCTGCGTCGTCGTAGGCCTCCGGCTTGATGAGGGCCAGCGTCCTCTCGGAGTACGACTGGAACTCCGCTTCCGAGTCCGAAGATGCTGCTATCGAGCAAGGATTCATTATTTTAAGAACACCTTCGTTAAAGACCGGTAAATTGAAACAAACAGTTCACAAACTTATACCAAAAACTGAATATATAAAATTGGTTGGGATTATTATTGGTTGGGGTTATTTATAAGGAGAATTCTGTGGTATTATTATAGTTTAGTTTTTAAGTTTTTAGGATTTTTCTAGGCAAAAGAAGGTCGAATGAAATTGACAAGCTGCCACTCCATGACAAAAATGTTTAGAGACGAGAAATGAGGTCGTACGTTTTTATCAATACATAAGCATGGAGTCTGACATATAGGGTAGGGTAGGTACTTATTTATTTACGTAGTATTAGTGTAGTTTACTTATGGATACATAGTTCTTTTGAGTAGTTAAAATGTAGAGGTAAGTACTACGTACAGAGTTCAATTTGTATTACTCATCTAGCTATACAAGGTTACACGAAAGGTTGGTATTATGTCAAAATAGGGCTCATCATCCCCATTATTATAACAGCTGATAATATAATAAATTACTATTACTAGGGATCATCCCTAAAATCGGAAAAATATCAGCTGTTCCCTTAGACGAAGCAACATTACAAGATCCATGGCTGTTCCATTGCGAATGTCATTTTTCTATGATTAAGCTGATTTGTAGGTTGCCATAATCCCTACGCTTGGCAGGCGGCTTGGGAATCATAGAACGCTCACGGGTTACAAAGAGGACAATGCAGCCCGTCCTCCGTTGGTTTTGGTCGCAAATTGGTCCGAACTGTAAACCTTCTCGTATCTGTGCTTCTAGTATATGAGAAGAATATATATCTAACTATCCTTCTCTTGTTCTTCTATGTTACAATGACGTACATCATGTTGGTGTACAAATAAATAAATATTAAATATATTAACTCAACCACGAATGGAAGAGTCAAGCACAACGCGCCCAAATACGTCCTAACAGATTTCCTCCATCTTGTAGCTTTGGGTACTCTTACCAACCATTCATCTACAATACCCTAACACTTAGTGAAAAATTGGCGCTCGTCAAGACTTAGCGTAGTTTCAAAGACCACGTCAGCATTCCCAATCCCCATCATATATCACGCTACGTCATAATCAGTTGCACGTCAGACGTCTGCGATGTTAAGTGGGAATACTGGCACGCATTTCCCGGGCGCCACCCTGCCACGGCCACCCTTGAGGGCTGCCACTAGATACAGTACCGAGGCTTTGGCCAAATGTGCGAATTGACAAGTTGAGGGCTAAATGCTGTTCTACAAGGAGTGATAGACTGTTGGGTGTGCAATGTGAGAGCGTTTTTTAACACATTGTTTAAGCTGTACTACGATTAATATCACGCACCGTAACGTAGGTAAGTGTAATATTTTTGTGCGCGGTGATTTTTGGAACATTCTAGAAAAGTTCTTCGCTCGCTTGATGTAAACGGCGCACGAGCGTACGAACCGCTGCCTGCCTAGAACACGATTTTATACTAGATCTAAACATCTTTAGAGCTGCGCAAGATTCTTGTTCGTTGTCATTCTTGCTCTTTGTTATTCTTACTCGTTATTATTCTTTTGGTGTAAATGATGAAAACGAACACAAAATAAGCTATCATATTCTAGCTCTTGTTCTATGTTCGTTTGGTCCACAGATCATACCCTTGATTCTGCATTCAGGACGCTCGAAGCGCACCACGCATCAGTCTAAATACACTTATAAGAAATTGCTCTGATTAGTTGAATGTTAAGCGCGAGTAGGCGTAACCTTGAGATAGCCAATGAGAACGCTTGGTCGCACTTGGTGCTTTTTTGTAGGAACAACGAATCTCGTAATGCGGTATATAGTGTGATCTGTGGTTTGGTCTAAATCCACCAACCTGTAAAAACAGTGTACTAGCGCTGTGTGAGCGCTATATATATTATCCTCATATACATTCCGGTGAATATGGGCATAAATTGCGGTGATTAGAGTAGAGGTAAGCTTGTGAACACTTACCAATGACTAGCTCAATTCTAAAATGATATGGTTCTATATAATCTATGCTTCAGAGTAAAGAAAATCTTGGTTTCGGTACTGTGTAGAACAGTGTCCTGTAATGATTGGGCTGCGTGCGTTGCGCGGGCCGCGGCCGCGGGCCGAGGTGGGGTGTGTGCGGGGGTGTCGGGGTGTCGCGGGGGGTGCAGGGAGACGGGTGCGCGCCAGTGCCCCCCCGGACGCAGCGGCGGCGCGACGCCTGACGCCTCCCTGCCTGCACCCGCGATGCCGCGCTGATTGACCCGCCTCCACACCGACGTACACATGGACAACTCCTGCCTCCTCGACCTCCTCATCAGGTGCTTCGCCATGACCGAGCCCGAGGACCTCAACTTCACGGCGTTCACCGACCTCTGTCGCCTGTGCTCGCTCAAGAGCGGGCCGAGGCTCCACATCTTCGACAAAGAGGCGGAGCAGCGCCAGATCCTGTTCAAGCTCAGGACCTGCCTGCCCACTATGGTGAGTTATTTTCGATCTCAGATCGGCCCTTTGTCTTTCGTCCTTGGCATTTATTGCTATTTACAGCGATGACCTCGACTCGAGTTCTCGAGTCTCCTCTTTATCGATCGGGGTCATATGTGAAAATATTTCTTAGCGATATCTTAAAGGAATAGGAAAAGATGATAAAATCCAAAATAAACAAGCATTCGAAGGCGGAGAAAAAGTGCAATATTGCCTACGGCTACGGCACATAGCGGTGCGTAGCTCCGTAGACGCCTGCGCGCTACGAATCGCTACGAAGCGAAGGCGGCCGTAGAATATTAGGCAGGGAAATAGAAACAAGGAACATTACCGGACTCACGATACCTGTTGATATCTTTGCTTCAATTTGAGTTCGTGTGTTACAACTTCTTTCTAAATGACTCTAACTTTTTCCTAAATGACTAGAACTATTAATGTTTTCTTATTTACTAAAACTGGTCTAAAGTCTAATAATAGCCCTAGGGCTATTATTAGACCTTATTATTAGACTATTATTAGACCTTATCACAGAATTTGGTTTACACTCTTTGGTTCACATTCTTATAACTGTATTATTTTGTCTTTTATTACGACAAAATAATAAATGAAAATGGATTTCATAAGAAACGATTCATTCTTTTTAACTCATCAAAATATTGTCTTTATATGAACTAAATCGATAACTAACAGACCTGACTACCCAGTACATAAGTAGTAACTGTACTTTTGATCTCAAGATAATACAGTTATTTATAAATGTACAAACTGCTGTTTACGATGTTTTAGAGGGGAACATTATTTGATTTGTTGACCGATTAAATGATTAACCCCTCTATAAGTCAAACCCTCAATAAATAATAGGAATAAATTGATTTATTACATCGTTATCTTATTATTACATCTTAATATCAGTAGTTTAATTTTACTTTTTTTTACTGTAATTAATTTATAATAATTTTGGTTGTAATTTTAGCTCTTTTATTTAAGTTTAGATTATATAACGGATAAATAGCTTTGTTAGTAAATTACAACGAAAACGAAACGAAACGAGTTAAACGAATATTACAAAAAAAAAAAACACAAAGAGTCGTTGTTTATTTATTTAATTCCAGTAATAACAGATATCTACCCCGGGTGGTAATCTAATACGTGTTACTTGCTGTCATGTTTATTATGGTCGAAATGATTGCCAGCTTTTTAAAATTCATTTTTGATATCAGACTTCTAACCTAACATAAAGAAAATATCCAGCAGATATCGAAGGACGACTTCCTGCCGAAGAAGATCTGCGAGCGATGCGTGACGCGACTCGAGCAGCTGTACGAGTGGCGGCAGAGCTGCCTCAGCACCGACTCGGTGCTGCGCAACTACGCCGAGTCGATGCGGATCGTCACTTCCACCATCAACTTCCAGGTTAGTCTGAACTACTTGTCAGCAACTGAGGATTTCTATGAGTCACGCGTGACGCGATTCGAACATCTGTACATGGCGGCAGAGCTACCGTTCAGTTTTTTTTTTCTTTCCTCCTTAGAGGAATATTAATTATAGCCTCGCATGTCTTATGCATTTGCCAGTGTCAAGTATACTTATATATTTTTAAGTTTTGTTAAATATTGTCAAATAATTCATAGTCACAGTCAAAGGCGAATAAAGCAAGTCACGGTCAAGTCCAAGTCACGCCCCAGTAAAGTGGTGAAAACTTTACTAGAGCCTTTTATGGAGTTTTGGAAACAATACGAAAATTCACGTCTCACGATATTGTACCATTCACCAACGCTCGAGCATGTTCACGAAGAGTTAACGGTTAAAAATTCACCGTTTTTACACATTAACATTCGAAATAACACAAGTTTTGGAAAATAATAAAATGACGCGACATGAATTCTTCACGTTACCGCCAAAACTACCGTTCAGTTCAATACACAAATAATTATGAAATGCGCATTGCCGCCAAAGTCGAACCGGCCAGTAACTTCTTCATGCATTATGCGTTCGATCTCTTTCCTGAACTTTTTAAACTAGTCAACGAAGAGTCAAACTTCTTGCCAACCAATAACAGCACGAACGCAAATCAGAAAAGAGAAACTCATAAAACCATGTTTCTCCACTTCGCCGCGGTGACGCGCCTTAAATCAAGGTAGGTATTATTATCATGGCTTTTTAGTAATAAATAGATAGAGTTCGAATGGATCGATAGATTACTTTAGGATTAGATAAGCAGCTTTCCGGATTTATCTTTATAGTAGTGACTACAAGAAATTTGTGGAAATATTCAAGGTATTAGAAGAATCTTGTCATCGTGTCGAATGCAAACTACGCAATCACGATACTTAAAATTTTCGTGATCGAAATTTTATAATTATTCGGTTGAAATTGTTATCGCTTAGCTGAAATGATAACGTACGGAATAGATAGCTCGCATCAAACGCATCACACTAATATGTGTAAATTGTAAAGTCTTTAGTTTATATATTCAGTTATAGTTGATAAAATATTTGTAAAATTTGATAAATGGCACGGATCCCGGAGTCCGTGGAGCAATATTGTAAAAAAATATATGTGTAAGTGTGTTTGTTCCCGTTCAAATCTGTAACGGCTGAACGGATTTGAATGAAATTTGGGATGGAAGTAGCACACACCCTGTATTAAGACATAGGCTACTTTTATCCCGAAAAAAATTCGGTTTCTGCGAATGAAAGCACGGGGTGCAGTTAGTAAATAATATGATACTGTGATAGTATATTTTGTGGAAATATACCCGTGGAATATGTCATCGCGGCAAGCGCAAAATGATTTTCCATTTTTTCAAACCTAGATTCTTCCTGCGGTTTCACCCGTGTGAACAGTCCTACTGTAAATATAATTATTTCCGCTAAAAAAGTAGCCATCACACTCTTCGACCTGTACCCATGCAAAAACTGCGTCAAGCCTCTGTTGCTGCGTGAAAGAGGAATCAGAATTAATGTATTGTATTACTGTATACGTAATAAATAGAAGGGTACATAATATGACAAAGTATCAACAGTCTGCCCTTTACGAGAGTACAATAGTTTCTCGTACTTAGAACCACTATTATTTACTACTTTAAATGTTCACAAACAAACCAACAAACATACTTTACTTTATAAAATTAGTAGGGATAAGAATGAGTATGTATGACACTCGTGTTGGAAATCTCTACATGACTATCTATGGACTTATTATGGCTTCAGTTTTTGCACGACTTATAATATGACTACGATCGGCACAAATAGTTGCTAAGATATGATATGATAGTACCTACACATATCAAATTTATCACTGTATGGTTACCAAAATTACTATAATCGTATCAATTTATTTGTTAGCGCTATGCGATAATAAACTGCTAAGGCATGATTGCTGTCTCCCTACGCGTAAGTTTGAAAAAGACACCTGTCAAATCTGATTCTCATCAGGTAGAGGTATCATTTCGTTGACAGAGGCTTAGGGGGAAGTATGCGGAAAGTATTGTTGTGTTGAGGCACGCAGCGCGGCGGGCGATGCACGGCGCTTTGCCCCTCTATCGATCGCGCACCGCCCGGGTCTTATCGACCCACTTCCACCCAACACCCACTAAAACCCCTCACGCCAATCTCAACCTTAACCCTCGCAAATAACACAGCAAATATCAAAACCAGCGCCCGTAATACCCGACACGCGATTTCAGACTCAAGCAAAACGCAGCACGATTCTCTATCGAACGGTTATATACTTCGAATTACCATGACGAATATCGCCTCTAAAGCACCGCACATAAAGTTCATCCAAATTCCCGTGAGACAAGATTCGAGATATCGGCTACGCATGTCCAGAAACGTATTGTTTTTATTGAGCTGGTAATTGCTCATGTTGACTTGGAGTCGTGGCGATGTCTTCGTCAACTTCATTTTGTAGCTTCACCGCCTCATGCTGAAACGACGTCAAGTTTCAAAAGCATTGAAGGCTGGTTATGTTTGGTAGTTATATGTATGCAGGAAGTGCATGACGCATCAGAACCAAGGTCGAAGGTGGCTCGTCGCCCCAGCCCGGGGCCCGTTAACCCTGACCTAGGCGGGGAGGTGAAGGATATTCCTACTACGGCGGGCGGAGGGGTCGCCCCCTGAACGCCACTTGCACTACGGCTCATGCCTTCCTACCCTACCAGTCACTTCATGGGTGTGATGCTTAACCTTAAAGGTACAGCTAACCTTGTGCCCATTGGAACATCATGGAATGAGTGGAGTGAGCTCGTCGCCTTATGAAAGTGAATTGGACTACAAACTTGAAACTCTAGCCGCCACCTAATTGAGTAGCCTGCCTATTTTTGCTGATCGATAGTCGTATCTATAAAACTAATTCTCACGGGCTTAAAAGAACAGCTTTAAAGTATACAGAGCAAAGCAAAATCACACTAATATTATAAATGCGAAAGTTTATGTGTATGTATGTATATAAGTATGTAAATGTATTTGTTCCCGTTCAACTCCGTTCTAAACGGATTTGAATGAAATTTAGCATGGAGCTTAATCCCTGGATTTACACATAGGCTACTTTCTATCCCGAAAAACGAACCGATCCCGAGAATAGCGGATGAAACCGCGGGGCGCAGCTAGTAGCACTATATGTTAACAGGATGTTATTATGATGCCTACACCAAAATTGCATCCAGAGATAAAGCTGCCAAAGCCAAAAAAAAAAAACTCAAAATCGAGTCTACTAAATCTATGAGTTGTACGCTGTATGCTTGACCAGGTTGGGCCACCGTCATAACTATTACCGTAGCTGGGACTACCGTAACTGGGAAGGTACTGGCTCCTATAATACAGGTAAGCCAGAGACTCACCTGAGAGTTGTACTTTTGGAAACAAATACATATTTTTGTATGTGTGTTTGTATTTTTCAGAACCACCTTAACGAAAATAGATTTCAAAAAATTGTAAAATTATATAAATTACACACGATGTTGGTAGCAGCGTAGCACTTTCGTAGAGCGGTTTACTACAAGCGATATTTAAGTTGTATCGTGTATCATCGACACGCGTATCATTTCTTTACCAAAGTTATACAGGGCTACTTTAACGAACCAACATTTTTCGCATTGGGCATCGCTCCCCTACAATTTTTGTTCCATGTCATTTCACAAAACCTAGTACTTACGCTACCCAAAAAATAATTAGTTATTAAAATAAACTTTTTGGTGCAAATGTCAACTTCTAAGCTTCTGCCATAGGTTCCTACTAGTTATAAACTGCGTAATGTTAAATATTCTCATTTAGAGCTCTAATGTAATTTGTTCTTTTTTTTTTGAGGTAAAAAAGACGAATCCTTAAAAGCAAAGAAAAAAGTATTCTTAAAAAAAATTAATTGTTTTTGCTGAATACAATTACATTTTTTTTTATAATTAATTTTAGCATTTTTTTGTTCCATACTCGCAAAAGAAATTCGGAAGCAAAAGCTTAAATTGTAAATGTGCAATGAGGCTAAGAGTTTACGGTTTGTCTGGGCGTCGATGGGTTTACAAAAAGCGCGTCTGGCGCGATTTTCCCCCCGCAAGACCATTTTCCACGAAGCAAGGTGTGCTTGGGGGCCCGATCGATGGCGACGCCTTGCAAGCCCCTTACTTGCACTTATCACTTGTGCATAGAACCGGAGGAGGGCGCCCGCCTTAACACGCGCCCTTGATTTTACTCTCCGCATTTAACGAAGTCACAATATTTTTACATCTCTTGAACGTCGTGTTCTCCTGGTAGTTTGAAAATGTTTTCGCAAAGGATATTTTGTTGAGTGTATAATTAGTTGTGTGGTGAATTAGGATGCTGTTGAATTCGTACTACAAGCAGTTATGGGATCTTGGGGTGAGACTTTCTGATTATGGCCTGCACCATCTAGGTTAACTTTAAACTACAGTCGTCACTGCAGTTTAAACTCCAGTTAAGCAGTAAAATGTGTTGCACCATTTTAACTATGGTCAAAATGACAGATAACACATACTGGCTAAACTTCATGGTTACTCGTGGTAAATCATGGTCATGATAAGGTTAAAGTTATTGTTAATTTAACTATAACAGTAGCTTTAACTGGGATTATGGTGCAACCCGGCCTAAGTATTTTTTTTAATTATTTATAAATGAAATTTGCACTGTTTTACTGTAAATGTAAATTCTGGTATACATTTTGTAAAAATCATCGACAAGCAGACGGTCAGCCTGATGATAAGCGCTAACCGCCGCATATGGATACCAGCAACATTTGGCACTTGGTGTTATTTTGAATTCTTTAATTGTCATCACCTAGGTCAAGGTAATATAACTATTTGTTGCATTATCTTTTCACAAGATTTTTTTGTAGCTTTTCCAATTCACCTCCTGCTCGGATTTCGGCTCTTGTTCGCATTTGTATTCATTTTTAGGCTTCGTATGTAAAATATTAGGAACATAAATAGATCCATTTTCTAAAGGGCAGCAGATTAATATTGAAATAGTTTCGTTCCATTTTTTTTAAAATTTAACTCGTCGAACAGCCTTTTGTGGACGATGCCTGTTCGACGTTCGACGTATTCGATTCTACATAATCCAAGATTTAAATGAATTTACACCAAAAAAAAGTTTAGATTAATGTATTGTTACTTTGAATTCGTCTTTAATTCCTTGCACGTATAAAAATTGGTCTCTTCGAACATATCAATTCTTAGACGTCCACTGCTGGACAAATCCTTCCCCATACTGGGTGGTAGTAGCCATAATCCCCACGCTTGGCAGGTGGCTTGGGGATTGCAGAATGTTCATTGTTTACTATGAGGATGCTGCTGTCTGTCCTCTGGTGGTTCTGGCCGCGGTATTAGGACTTACTTACCCGGGTCATGGTTTATTGCAATTAAATACGTTTCAGGGAATAAACAATTGCAAAAACTCGATATCTCATCCAAGATGCCATGCCTCACGATTTTAAATTTTACCCTCTCACCACCCTTAATATGCAAACCCTCGTTTAGTGAGTTTGTTTTTAATCAGTGCACGAGTGGTGTCCCCTAGAGGTTGTAGCCCCTACCGTCCTCAGCAACCGAGGGGACATTTCTCTCAAGTTTTCTGCAATGGCATGCAAAACAATATTTTCGGGATGAAGTATGAAACTCGAATGAAATGAAATTTAGCGATGATGAAGTGTGGAAGACCCGGACATAATTCATAACATAAATATAAAATCGTATTTGGTATAATTTGCTGACGTAGGATTAATATTAAATTAAATTAAACACTCTGAATGTACGGAATACACAAAAAGCATTTATGCTTGGGCCATAATACATTATCGTTGCCGACGACTCACTGCCGTGCAAACGATCGTCATCTGAAATAGACTCTAAATTAGCGCTAATAGAAGGGATATTTTAAAATGTAAAATTTTAGTCTGTTGCGGATACGCATTTTGTTTAATTATTGTATATTAATATGAGAGGTTGGTTCTACACTCACCCCCGAATACTGAAACGTTTGTTATCTTTAACAACAGATTAATTCTAATACTGCCTTTGTCTGGCACTAAGCAAATGACAAAGGCAGCTATAGACTTAATCTGTTGTCAAAGTTAACAAACGTTTCAGTATTCGGGGGTTAGACTACAGAAAGTTCTAAAATTATGTACAGAAAAAACAATCCTGTTATTAGTTAGTTCCGGGTCAAACGCTAAATTGACTGGGCTACTTTAGCATTTATCGGAATGTAGCTAATCAATACGTTATGTTGTTGTTTTTTTTTTATTGGAGCACTTTGTATGTCAACCTTGTTTACTTAAACTTTACCTTGTTTTATAAAATGTATTTCTGTTCATTAAATTGTATAATTGTGCTGTTGGTCTTAAATTAATAAATACTCTAATTGTATAAATTATAATAATGAAAGAGGCCCTTAGTGTGATAATTTCCAGGGATCAAACACGTAAGTATGCAAGTTCACTCTTTACCACGTGGCAGATTACGTACAAATTATCAGTTAAGATTATCCGTATAGATTATTTGGTAGTACTCAAGTGATAAACAGTTCAAAACACTTTATTTTTTGTGTTTGCTTGTCACATACCTGATTTTGAGGTTATGACTATAACAATGAATAAATTTAATACTCATTGGACTCCTTAAAAGAAATTGTATCTTTACAGGATTACACGGAATTATCGGAACCTCCAAAATAATGTGGAGAATTCTGTGGTATGAAAATAGTAATATATGGCGGGGTCATGATCATAGCTCCCAACTAGGATTCCCTAGGTCGAGAATGCAAAAATAGTTGAATTCATTCAAAAATGTAATATAACTACTAAGTGTATTTTTTCAACACTTTGAGCAAAGAATACGTACTATTTCGAGTTACATCTGCCCAAAACAGCAAATAAATTAAGAATTGTAATTATATAATGATAATTCATATAATGACTTTTTGATATATAAAATTTTATTTTATATTTTATAGATAATGAAATTTTTGACTTTTGTAATGTAATGACTTAATTCTATTTATAATTATAGTACCTCGCTCTTTATTATTGCATGCTGTCTTCACCTGTAAGTATTGTGACATTTAGTTCTATTTTATTTGTGTATATTTTTGAGATTGTATTGGTGTGCACAGTGTAGGTGAACCGAAATAAATAAATAAATAAATATAGGCATATATTATTTAATCTGAAGCATTTTGACGTACCCCAAACATTGCCCTCTGGTGTCGTTGAACTCTACTAATCTCACGTATCTCGGAAACGTTCCGATGTCCACGCTTTACTGGTCGTTGAACCCACCGCGCGCCGATTTCGGACAATTAAACAAGGGTGTTCGACGTGTTACGGAATGAAGTTGGGACCCGGGGGTCGGTCTCACTTTCTGCGGGGTGAATGCACTGCGGGGGCGCCGGGCGGCCCCCTAGCCCTCCCTGAGGCCCTCCGACCGCATCAAAGACACTCGATGAAGGCGACGGTATCATATCGAACATTAAGAATTCATGAATTACAACGCAATTTCTAGATGAATCGAAAACACGACTGCCTTTACTGTACCTGTAATAATCTTTTTATACTTAACATAAAACAATTGTTGTCATAATTATTTGAATTGTTTGAATTCTACCCCGATTCCACATTTTATTATTCTTTATTTTTACTATTTTTATTAGTAGAGTCGACTAACTGTTAGAAGAAACAAAAAAATCAGCTTCTTGCACTATGCATTGATCAAGAAATGAAGCGACTGACTTTTAATCAATAATTCTTAAATTATTAGGTACCTATAATTTTGTACCACTAACAGTTTATTATTCGTTGACCTTTAGGACGGCACAGTGAACATGGATAAAATGACGGAGGCTCAGAAAACGGCATATTTAGAGGCACACGTGGCTGTTCAGCAACATATGGCGCAAGCTGCAACAGCAGCCAGACGTGAACAGCAGCAACAGCAACAACAACAACAACAGCAGCAACAGCAGCAGCAACAACAACAACAGCAGCAGCAGCAACAACAGCAGCAACAGCAGCAGCAACAGCAACAACAACAACAACAGCAGCAACAACAACAACAACAGGTATATTTTGTGAAAATTCATAAATAGAGAATCAAAACTTACAATTAGGTACACAAAAACAGTAGAACTATAGTAGATTTTTAAAATCTACTAGTTGTAAGTAGTAGTGCATAAATCGATCCATTTCAGCCCGAGTCAATGGCGAGGGCGGATTTTTAAGGTGCATTGTTTTGCTCAGCGCGCGAAATTCAAATATTGTTGCGTTTTTTGTCAATTACAGCTTAATTACTCATCGTAGGTCCATGAAAACATAATTTTGGTCCATAATTTTGCGATAATAAATAGATTGTTTCAAGACATTACACCAACCAAAAATTCAATTTGAAAGCTAGTATAAGTACATTTTTCGCTAAACCAAAAACCAGAGAGAAAATCAGCTTATTGAGATTTGTAGCTAAACCAATGTTATCTAGGTGATCATTTTACCCGTAATTTCTTAGAACAACTTATTTATTGGCGCAAAATTGGTTTCAATAAATCCACGATGAGTAATTAAGCTGTAATTGACAAAAAACGCAATAAAATTTGAATTTCGCGAGATGAGTGAAACGTTGCACCTTAAGTCGAAAGTAAAATGAATGTATTTATGCACGAGTTATGCACTCGGCTTTTCACTTGAATTGCGAGGAAATTAAACAGTGGCGTTGTAATTAATACCTCTTTAGTAAAAATAATACGTAATTTAAAAACAGAGATAACCACTCAATGTCACTGCGAAATTCGAAAATATTATGTCTGCGCCTTTAATAATACCCTGATCTATAGGTATTATTAAAGACCTAGGTAAACTTTCTATATGAAATATATTACAAAATGAATCTCATTGAACAATTAAAAAAGGTTTAGTTTAATTTTATGCACTAGTGCACAAAAGTAAGTGCATTAAAGCATAAAAAGCTGTTTTCGTCCGCTTACACGGGGCGTAAACAAGAACGTTTCGAGCATAAGAAGTGAACAATAATTTGTTTTTAAGTAACATATTCTAAATGAGACAAAACAGTTACAACTTAAGCGACATTAATAATTGTATCTGTTACTTTGAAGTAATTCTAAATTATTAATAAAATTTAGGTAACATCATTGTACAAAACACAACAGCAACAACAGCAGCAACAGCAACAACAACAGCAGCAACATCAACAGCAACAGCAACACAATAATAACAATAACGCGAATCGACATCATCAGGAAATGCAGGTACGTTAGTTTTGATTATTATCGCACTTGATTTTATCTCCTCCAATTTACGCGAGGGGTCAAATTTAAAAAAACATCCCTACAGGTTTGTACAGAGGGATAAACTTACTCATATCTGTAGAAATGGCAAACTGATAGAATTTTTTCCACTACAGGTATTATCAGTTTTGTTCAGAAAATAGGATTATGTTGGCACACTGTATTCTTGTTTTTCCTTTTTTTCTTAGCAGATTTGGATAATATATCGCATTAGTAGTTGACAGTACGAAATAATAGTTGAATAGTAATATAATACGAATATAATTGAAACCTGTTTTAGACTTTCGTGGTGGTTTACTACATTACTATTAGTACCGAAATATCGGACTTTTAATGTACTAACTTTTTTTTAGGTAAAAGATTTAAAAGGCGATCCTTGCCTAGAAAACAATTTAGAATTAAGATCTTGTTGCTTAGTTAGTTAACGCTGAGATTTTACAAAAAAAAAAAACTAATTTATCTTAATAAAGAACTTTCAAAATCAATCACTAATAGTAATATAGTTGAGTTCGCAGATGTGCGCAGTCTGCAAGATTATGAACAATTTCGTATCATTTATTATGTATGTTATTATTTTTAAATAAGCATTGTGGTCTCAATTGTGTTGTCTCAATGTTAAGATCTGCATGTCTCTGCAAAATAAATATTTTGAATTTTAATTTGAATTTATGTGTATATTTTATATATTTTCTTTAACCTCGCTCAACGTCTATTCAGTTGGTTTTTCTGTGTACACAAGTTTTGAATTACGATCTAGAACTGTTCTTATCTGAGATATCTTGCTTTGTATAGATTGTAGTTTGTATTGTGTGTATTAACATAAAATACAGAAATAGATAAATATAACATTAATATAATAATTAATTAATTAATTATGATAATATGACATTTAATGGATTTCAATATGTTAACCCGAGAATTCGCATTATAAATATGTTAACAAATTATGGTAAATACTCCGTGCGTATCTAACTCATATACTTGTGGCGTACTGCGCAACCACCCTGCAGCCGTCGGGCGCCGGAGACGCAGGTAGCGACGCGCGCGGGGCGCGCGCAGCCCGCGAGCGGCATTCGCAGGCCGGCCGCCGCAGGTGCACTCCAACTCGATTCCGCGCCGGACGTGTGCCGCTTGCGCCCGCGCATCCTCTCGCGATCTCCGTATTAATATTATAAAAACATCTGTTATCTTGTTTGCCGCGTTTGGCATTAAACGTGGTGTTTTGTATGGGACTGCGTTTAATTACCTTCGGAACCCCCATATACTTACGTTTATTATTTATGGTATTTTGTTATCTATTTGCAGCAAGCCCAAAATAACAACGCTCACCAGGGCCACCCATCTCCACCGACCGTCAGTTCCACCCAACACCACTACGCCACCATCAACTCTCCCATCAAAGTGCCTCAAGTGAGCTCGAGCACCGGTGGCCCTGACAGCACATTCACGGTACCTGACGATGTTGGCATGGGCTTCGAAGGTGGAGTTAGAGTGTTACAGAGTCTTGGCAACTGGTAAGATGCAGTTCATTAAGAGTCGAATTTATGTTTTATTTTTTATAGGTGCGTATTCTTAGGTCAATGTAGTTTTCAGCACACTAGTGCTTTTTCAAAGAATATTAGGATCTCCGCATAACGCAAAATGCGAAATTTTAATAGAACTATTACAGAGATCCAGAACATTTGAGGGTGTTGCTCTAAAGTATCCCGACTTCTGACTTTTAGTCAAATGCATCTAAGTATGCACTCGTCGTGCTAAGCCAATAAGATCAAATCTCGTCTCGTAAATTCAAATTAAACATGATTTATGAAGTTACCACGAAAAGTGAATGGCATTGGGACTGTAAATATATAATTACTCCATTCCATAGGTCACCAGAGGTAACAAACACCATACCAAGGCCAAACTTGATACCGTTTTCGGAGCCATATGCCGAAGGAGGATCCATGCATCCAGGTACAAGACTGAAAGCATTACAAGGAACTGTTGTGAGGAAGCACCCGGCAATCAAGGCTACGAGCTCGACCAATGACGGTACGAAAGAAACGTTATCCACGCTTGCTTAGCGCCTTGCTTAACAAACCGAGAGAATATCTTTCTATTGTATACATCTGTATATCGATAGAAAGCGGTCCCATATTGGTAGGAATACCGAAAATCGTTGATTTCAAGACCCTGCAAGGGGGCGGCAATCTTCCTAGGCCTAGGGCAACCAAGGTTTCAAATCTGCCCCTTGCTTGCCGCAAAGGCCAAGCGACTGCTTCCTAACGATTGTAGTTTCTAGAAAAACCTTGCTGTGTTACAAAAGATGACTCAGATTTTAATAAGTTGATATAATAGTATTTACTTAGCTCAGGTTCTATTTCAGGAAGCAAAGCGTTCGAATGTACTGTATGCGGAAAAGGATTGGCTCGAAAAGATAAGCTGACAATACATATGAGAATACATACAGGTAATTATTGACGAAAACAACTAAATCTAAATAAACATCTTTATAATTATAGATAAATTATATAGAGTGCCAATGGCCATAGAAAGATCCGTAACCCGATTGTAGTACTGATAAAGACGTAAGATGTCGTAGTGCTTTTTGAGCCGGCTCCCCTGATTCAGCTATCTTGTTCGCACTCTTTCAACATTTTTTGACAAACAAACTACAGGGAGGAGTTAAAAAAATAATCATTTAATATCTTGAAAATACCATTGCCAATATATCATAACAATTTTCATGTTATTATTTGTTTAATTTGACGAAGGAGAAGGAAAAGAACAAATTTAATTTTTAAATTTCATTTAAAAAATCTAATAAATTGCTATAAAACGTTGGTTTAAATTTAATTTAATAAATTAATTCACTATTTAATGTAAATTTTCGCTTACTAAATGTATGAACTAAATTACTACAAATTACAAAATTAATTTGTATATAAATATCAACTGTATTTTCATCGGCTTATATAGCGGTTTGAACATTAGCTGATTAAATAGATACGTAAGCGCCATCTAGTTTTACGCTGTTTTTTCGGCGCTACACTTTTTTATGTGAGGTTGTCTTTATTCTTCTCGTTTAATTTTTCTATGGTGTTATAAAGAAAATAGTTTAGACAAGTTACATTTATTCCAGGAGAGAAACCTTATGTCTGTGAAGTTTGCAACAAAGCATTCGCCAGAAGAGATAAATTAGTCCTGCACATGAACAAATTGAAACACGTTACGCCTTCGAACATAGCACCGCTAGGTAAACGTACCATTTCGATACCACGTAAGTATGGCGCTATGAGGTACCTTCGAACCATTGCTGCTTAAAATCTGCCCAATTTTTTTAAATCTTTTGTTAATTGTCCTGGCTTTTGCAGCATTGAAGCTTGATGATGTGAAACCACAGTTAACTAAACAGGAGGATACGAAGCCGAGTCAGGCTGAGATCGCAGCTGTGGCTCAGCAACAGCACCACCAGCAGGCTATCCAGGTCTGCCAGGTACCTGGACACAACTTTTCGGTAAATCACATGAAACTCAACGCATGGTTCGTAGAGAATTATTTCTTTCGTTGATGGCATGTTACTTTCTGTCTGTTGTCTTAGATGTTTATTATAAAATCTTAATACTTTAATTTTTTTTTTTTACAAGAGTAATTTGTATACGTGTTCAATGAAACTTTATTTGTGTCTCTAGAGCGATGCGTTGTTAAAGAAATGTCTACAATATGTTTTTGGATTGTGAGCTATTTTCTTTGTGTAATTTATTTTATTTTTAGAAGTCAAATTAGTAATTAATTTTTGTTGTAGACGTTTCTGTCTCTGATATATATTTACTTCAACTTACACTTCGGTAGCAAAGTTACTTTTTGATATACGCATAAATCATATTAAATAAAGTTTTTGTGGAAAAAAATATTTTTATGGACAAGCTTTTAAAAATCCGTTATTGGTACTGTGAGCTAATCAAATTGATTCCAAACTCCATCAATCTACTGTAAGGTACCACCTTCCGTTTTCTACCTTCCGTATCCATCATGAGATTAGCTCGCTGTCATAATATTGTACTGTCATTGGAATTTGACAGGCATGCAAAATTTAAACTCAATTGAACAAGGGTTACTTACTTGTCTGAAATTGAGTTGACGATTTGACCGTAACATACTAACAAACAGTGCAAGTTAAAAAAAGCTTCTAAATAAAAAAGACATGATTGCTTCAGTAAAGTTTCTTTTAATTCCTATAGGTACTTGAGTTTTGTTAGAAATGTTGGAATTCACCAGGAAGTCAATCATATCATGCGGTACAGCATTTTTACTGCTTATTCGTTCAGATCTAACGACTCGTTATATTATTATTCTAGGAATCTAGTACAAACAACTGATAAATCCTATGTAACGAAATTGCACGAAATTATCAACAGTCTTATTGAAAAAAACTTAATACAATACATGCTGATTACAGAATACAAACCTGGTCCACACAAGCGCAGCGACGGCTGTTGCAGCAGCCACTGCTGGGATGGTAGTATCCTGGTCTTGCGAGCTTTGTGGAAGACTCTTCGCAACGAGGGACGAGTGGAGTGCCCACGCGAAGTCACACCTCCCCGATAACAAGATGCTTCAGGACAAGATCCAGCAGACCACTCAGCAACATCAGGTGCGTGATTACGTATAAATCACAGTATAAACTGGCAACGCAACGTTTTTATAGAGTATTCATACAGTGTGTGTAGACATTACATTATCTTAAAAGGAAAGAAAAACCATTTTATTTTATTTAGCATCTTTTTTTAAGAAGTACGCAAACATTTAAAACTTTGCCATTCTCACATGAGGGAAGATGGTAATGTTTATCTGACGATATACTTGATGAATTACATGCCCTTGAAATAATGAGCACTAGCCAACCCTGGGACATAGGCTCTGTAGATTTACCTGCATTGTTATCAGATTATTACAGTATACAAATGTCCTTACGTCCACAGTCACGCTTAGTCTTCAGCTCTATGTATTCAGTTTCATATCTCCTCGAGGAAGCTCTGGTCTTAAATTATCATGTGCTTTGTTTTACAGCAACAAGAAAAAGTGCACCTATCTAACCAAGAGAAGCTCCAACTCCTCCATCACCACAACCAAAACCAACAAATCCTGAACGGGCACATAGCGACCGCATCCGTGTCCACCGCGACCGTGGTTAACGAAGGCGGAGGAGGCGGGGCTTACTTCACACACGGCCATAACCACTACACACCTGAAAGACAACACACACACGCGCATCATTTATGTCTCATGTGTCGGCAAGAATTCACTGGAAAGGCGGAGTTCATGTTCCACGTTCGAGGACATTTCGAGGGGAAAGTGAGTGATATCGCGGCGGCGGATGTCCTCGCGAGGTCACTAGTGGACAACTCTGGACTGTGCACCTGAGCCCCGCCAACGCCCATCAGCGCATTTCAACAGGATGCTTGCGGGAAGGGCGTCTTTCAGGAACAGACGGTTGTCATGAAGTTCTGAATAGGCTAGAAAGACTGCTAACAAATTAAAAAAAGTTTGTGTGGATTTATTTTGATTAAATTAGTTGGTCGGGTACAAATTCATGTTAAGGGTGTCTATACATGGCCTGACCTGACATCGTGTGATAGAGATGGCTATAAATAATTCTCGGGGGGAGCGAAAGGGCTATAACCTTAAGTTTCTTTCTTTTGCTCCCGTGAAATTCAAGTCTAGCTGTCCTTTTAACACGGTGTCAGGTCAGGCCATGTAGCGAGGCCTTAATACAGGTTCGAGTTAAATCCCGCTCGAATGCATCCATTTTCCTATGTATAGAGCCAAATATCAATCTTTATTAGTGAAGTGAACCTACAAAATAAGTGACTGAACTTCAAACCGTGTCTGTGTAGGCCAGCCACGTAAGTCATGATTTTTCTTGATTCTAGAGCTATCGTAAAAACTGAAAAATTTAAATCCTAATTTGAATACCCATTTCCTATAAACCTATTTATAGGACATAGTTTTTCAAATAATTGGTTTGCGAATTATTACTTTTTGGTTGTTATTTTTATACAGATGCTATTACTATTTAATATTAGGTAGATATATATAGAGTTATCAAGTTTTTTAGAATCCGATGAATAGTCGCTTTAAAAGAATTTAAAATTTAAGATGTAGTATCTAAGTTTGTAATAAGAAAATGGATGAGTGAATCTTCTAGTCATTTTGTAATATACTTAATAGAAGGTTAGTCTAGTCATGTAGTCATCTAGTCAGTACTTACTTAAGTATATTTATTATAAGCGTATATAAGTAATTATTTTTTCCGCTTTTTCTAAATGCTTGTCATAACATTATTTGAGACCATTTACGAAAATTGTCATTGCAACTTGGCCAAAGGCGCTTAGGTATATAGGAATTAAATTCCAAATTATTTTTAAAGTGTTTTGTGTTAGGTGCTTAAAATGTCAAATTTATGTTAAAAGTTACTTTAGGCCTCGTTTTCTTGTCTTCGATTTTTTTTTCCAGAAACCGAGAATGCAGTTTGGTATCCATTTATTTTTATGCCTCCAAATCAGATGGGTCAGTTTGTGTTCATTCTAAATTTCATCGCGCCTTTTACTTTTATACAGATTGGGTCAGATTGGGTGGATCGGTGGTACTCAGCCTCTTCCTAACTACAGCTCTTAGACGTCCAGCGCTGGACGCAGCCTCCACCCTATTGAAGGGGTGGTTGCTGTAATCCCCAAGGCTTGGCAAGCGGTTAGGAGTTTGCAGAATGTTTACCGTTTACTAAGAGGGTGCTGCTGCCCATCCTCCGGTGGTTCTGGTCGCAGTTTTAGAACATACTCAGTCTTATCACTCATCAAGTTTTACTATGGGAGCAATCCTGAAATCGCAAAATACTAGCTTACTACTTCGCGCCGAACTGAGACCTCGCGACTCACAACCATGGTATGTGAGTACCAAAGGTATGTGAGCACGTTTGCCGATCATTAGGCTTACACAGCATCACATAAGGTCGCATTTAGTGAAACAAAAATGTGGCGGTTATTTATTTATTTCATTAGTACGGTATTAAACCAATTACACTAACTACATTACAATCAGATACAAAAAAAGCGTTAAAAATTAAACATTAAATAATAATAATATAAAAATCCATGTCAAAAAAAGTAGTCAAATTGATGAAAATACATATGAAATGTCAAATATAAAACAAGAAAAAAATTACAAAGTAACATATGCCGTGCGAGGTGCGATTCCGAACGAGCAGTTTATGCATCCACCAAACATATTGAGAAACTACCTACCCGGTAACAGAAAACTCGATTTACCAAAGAGCTTTATAACAAAACAAGCAAACAAAGCTTTATAACAAGTTTTGTGTAGATATACAGTTATAAAATATTTCAATAATAAAAGACAAAAACCATATTTTTTCCAAAACAAAGCTTTTGAACAATAGCTAGGCTAACTAAGTCTTAAACATTGTATTGAAAAGAACTATAATATCTACTTACTTACAGAATTTCATAAATGTCTGGTAATGGGTTCTTCAAATATACAAACAGACAATGACAATGACGACTTGATCCCGTAGATTCTAAGACGTTTGCTTTGCCTGATCAGCTGTTACATCAAATGCATTCTAATTATATGTGTTCAATACAATTCGCTGAGTGTGAATGACATATAACTATGAAGCAGCCTACTTTTTGATCCTATAAAGTCCTAAATTTGTTGATAATGATAATTGTAGCTGGCTGTTCTTTCGGCTTAGTACCACGGTTCCATGTTAGGTACATTTATACTAACCTAACATGACCTAACTTTTTTTAGAGCCAATAAGCCAATAAGAAACGTATCGCCTACATATAATTTACACGAATTTAATTCTCTCGACTAATTCTCCAATTGACCTATCTGAGTTTGTATAATTTCACTTTAGGTTTGTTTCGTAAGTAGATTAGATGGAATGAGAAGAGATGAAATGGGATGCTTTTTCGATGCCGTAGCAAACAGGCCGTAGTCCAGGCAACCTTTGGATGGACAGAAATTTAAGTACAGTTTAAGTTTGTGTCATTGCTTCGGAATCGAAAGAGTAACTTACTGTAGTAGGTAACTTATAGTTGTAAGGTCTCGTGTGTAGCTTACAAAATATTGAAAGAAATTGCGTTAGCTGTCTTTAGTGGTAGGACTCTTGCAGAGTCCGCCTAGGAAAGTCAATACAACACCTTTGCTACTTATTTAACCCCAAGGTAAAGTGTGCAAAAATTACTGTATTCCAGATTGAAGGGCAACATTTTCAGAGATGCTACAAAGGGATTTAACACCTTATATCTCAGGGTGACCAGCGCTTTACATTGCCATGCATGATTTTGAACTGTTGAAGTTCAAAATTCTATGTGGCACTGAATTGTTATGGGCAAGCGTGACGCTTGAAATCAGGTGAGCGACAAGCTCGTCTCGTCACTCAGCATAAAAAAAAAATTTTGCTTGCTTTTCAAACATCTGATGTTAGATAATTATATTTTCTTGTACTTTTTGTTTTATATGATATTCATAATTATCATGGAATAATGACCGTTTTCATATTATGTAGGTTGCACACAGAATGTGTTTGTCAGTTAAGGCGAATCAGAGCACGATGGAAGTTACAAATTTGAGTAGGCATAGGAATGTATGTGAGGACGCGGTCCGCGTCGTTAGGTGGGACAATTATGCAATATAAATATCATAAATACATAAGTGGATATAATGATCTTTTTCTTTCTTTTTTTTACAAGTAGTTGTTAACTGTGTAAATAGTTGTAGGATAGTAAGATAATGCCTTTTGTCGCGACTTAAGCGTAGCGTTCATAAAAGTAAGTGTATCAGATCTAACCTGTAAAAATGACCATAGAATAATATTATAGGGAGGAACAGAAGAATATTATATCTATGGTTTAATTTTACTTTGTTGTATGGACGTGTAAATTTATACTACTTACTTTTGGTAGGTTTTTTGGTTTTAGATTAATGTTTCTATATTTTTTGTTTATAAAAAAAGGTTATCAGTTGTAACTAAAAAGTCACTTATATAAACAAAAATAAAAATCACGTCGTTGAAATACACCCGGGCTTTACTAAGAAGCGTTTTAACAACAAATTACTTCTTGCAGGACATTGCTAAATCTAAATGAAAGCCGCCAATTGCCGGGTAACTAAATGTCTTATCATTTTTATATGTTCAATGAACAATATAAGAAAACGCTTTCATTCAGCTATTTAAAATCTTATTGCTATTGTCAGATAGTTTCTTTTTGTGGCTCGGTTTTTTTTTTGTCTCTATATTCTAAGAGCTGCTTGTGCCATACAAGCAGGTCCCACAATTCATAAAACACAAAAATATGTTTGCAACTGCTATCTTCTTCATCTCTATTATTGAAAGATAGAACCTACTTAAATGAGTTTTTGTTTTAGAAGTTTCTCTGTTAATATCACATTGATACAAAAATGCATATTACACTAAGATATAGCAGTTAGGTACTTTTGTTATTTTATGTTAATTGTTAGCTTTAAGTAGGTATAGGTACGAAAAATGCATTTACTGCTGCATACTTAGGTAAATATTTGGCTTTCAAGATGATCTCAAAAATCTAGTCGTATGTTAAGAAAATTTTACATAGAATAAATTTAATAGATTGACGCTGCGACTCCAAAGTCCTAATATTTTCTACAAGTAGATAAACAGAGAACTAACGCGAGTCGATAGAAACCACAGATTATATATAGATACCGCTTTACGAGTTCGTAGTTTGCAAGCGTAGTTTGCACGGACTGTAACCAAGTATTCTCATTGGCTGCCTACTCGCGCCTAGCAATCAACCAATAAGAGTAAATGTTTATGGGTGTGTTTTGACCAATGCGTGCTGCCCTTCGATCGCCCTGAAGTGCTGAATCCAAGTTGATTTGTGTTTGTGGTAGAAACGCAATAAGGGCGCGTGCTCGCCTTATTTTTTTAAATTATCATATTTACCAGCAATCATCAAGCAACGTAGTAGGGTTCAGATTGGCGCATGTACAGATTGTACATGTACAGCAGGTACGAAGAAATCTCCCGGCGCATTCTTCGTTGCACAAAACATTAAAACTATATAAATGAGAAACCGAGGGTAACCCGCCGCACAGAACATATAATAATACTAGCTGCGCCTCGCGGTTTCACCTGCTATTCTACAGGACCGGTTATTTTTTTCGGGATTAAAAGTAGTCTAAATGTTTAACAGGGAATACCTCCTGGATTCCTCGGGAAGCTACCTACATACCAAATTTCATCTAAATCCGTTTGGCCGTTACAGAGTTGAACGGAAACAAACACACTTACATACTTACCTACTTACATAGTTACACACAAACTTTTGCATTTATAATATTAGTGTGACTACACCCGCGGTTTCTTGTAATACGCTTATCAATCTCATGTCAACTTAACACGCCATACAGTATAGGCTCATTTTGAAGACAGCCGACGATCAGGCAACCAATAGGTAAGCGTTCAGTATTTGGTATTTCCTCTGTTACTAGAACGACACTTCTTCTATAATTAATATAGTTTATACACTAATCCTTTGTATAAATAGAATAGATAAGAATGTACAGAATCGAATGATCTTAGAAAAACAGAAACAGGTAAACTAACTTAATATTTTTTTTATAATTATGTACTTAGTTAAATTGTCACGCCTGTAAACGTCACTGTCACGCGTCGCCTCAACCAGGGACCCTATTCCTGTGCGCTCGAGATTATCTCGGTCACTGTCTCTCTAATTTAGAATTTAATGGGAGTGAGAGTGACCGAGATAAAATGTCATTTCTCCGAATAGGCATACATAGTTTTAGAATGTAATACAGATCTATAAATGTTACTTATATAATAATATTCTTAATATGATTGCATTCTGTTTTGTATGTTTATATATAAATAAATAAATAAATAGGGTCCCAGGCGCTCTGTTAGTAGGTACATAGTTACGGCAATGTTACAATGCAAATTTTTCGGTTTCAAAATCCTCTGTTGTCTGAAAAATCACCAGAAAATAGTCTATCCTCCATACAATAGAGGATTTAAAAAAAAAACATAGTATTCTTGCCATAGGTATCTTTTCCGTGTACCTGTCTCACCCTAAATAGTTTCCGTTGCGGTAAAAAAAGTCACCATGTATTATACCTTTTCAGGACAATCCTGTATTTTCTCGAATCCCTATTAACAATTTTATGTGTAACTGCCATAAACATTTTGTAAAAAAATAGATTATTTACGTACATAAGTAAAATGTGAGTAACGAGTGAAGCTCTCGTAGTTATTGAGCAAGTACTGCCACAGAATAAAGAATAGTGTTATACCTATAATAGTACATTAATTTTATAGAGTGTATAAAGGGCAGACTATTTGGCTGTCTCCACAAGAAGGTCGCGTCACTGATCTTGAAGCGCATTGTTCGAATTTGGTAAGACATAATCTTACCAAGTCTAACAACGCGCCTCAAGTTCTGAATAAATGACGCTACATTCTTAAATAGGCAGTGTAGCCCTCCAATGGTCTGCCCTTAATTTTAGCAATGAAGGTAAAAATAATTTTAAAGGAATTATTGTACAAAATTACAAGTCGATAAAGATAAATTCTAAGAATTCCTGCGTTTAAGAACTTATTTTTAAAATGAAACTGTGATCGTATTTCCTGTAAAATGCTAGGATTGGGACTTGGCCAAGTTTTTTGTTTATTATTTGTTAAAAAAACGATTCTATAGTAATTGTCGCGACGTAAAGTTAAGAAGCAATAAATTCTTGTTCGCATATCGTGGAAGTTTTGTAAAAATATTAAGTATAATTGGTGGTTTAATACCTATCGTAAAGTAGCGAGAGTTTGGAAAATAAAAAGAGTAAAATCAATAAGCACACCATTTTTTATTGTCTACACCAGGGGTCTCCAAACTTTGAAGCCTTGGGGCCGTAATATTTTTTTCGGTATGTTGCAAGGGTCATAACAATTTTAATTTTTCTGCCCACCTAAGCAAACATCAATTATCATTCTGTGTTTTCATTCTCTTCCATTCAACTTATCACAGCAATAGTAACAACAGTAAAACATTGGCTGTCGTGGGCCAGATTGATGACACTAGTCTTAAGCTGTCGCGGGCCGGATTGATGGCAGTGGCGTAGTTTGGAGACCCCTGGTCTACACCAAAACGTAACGTTACAACGAAACGCGGATACGGCCCGAAGTTGTTCGGAGCGGTGGGGCGGTTACACTAAGAACGAAACCACAGAATAGATACTTTTGTGACGAAACTAACTAGTCTCTATTTATAGATATACAGGTTGGTCCATCGGCAAGTGACCGCCCGAAAAGGGCTTATTATAAACAACATTTACTATGGGACCAACCATGAAATCGAGAAAAAAAATCTGCTGTTCCATACATTTTGTCGAGTGTCATCGACATTATTCTACGGAATAGCAGATTATTTTCTCGATTTCAGGGTTGGTCCCATAGTAAAAGATGTTCATAATGATGAGTACTATAAGCCCTTTTCGGGAGGTCACTTGCCGATGGGCGACATTATATATCTTATACGTACACACACGTACACCGATGATGATGCATTTATCGAATTTATATATATACAAGCTGTTACCGGCGACTTTGTTCGCATGAACCTACAAAATAATAGCATGTGTGCGTCTCCATTTCATCTCGATCCGTTCAGCCGCTTAGCCGTGATAACGCGACAAACACCCAGACAGAGAGACAGAGTTACTTTCGTATTTATAATATTATTTAGGATATACCTTTTAGATTTATTTAGATACAGAATAGACAATAGACTATTGTCTATTCTGTATCTAAATAAATACCTTGAGGTACCTTTCTATAATATCTAATATGCCATGTCATGCCTCTAGCGGCCTATACATCTTTACCGGACATTTCGCGAACGCATATGGCGCTGAGCCCATAAACTATTATAATGGCGCGTGGGTGACAACTGACAAGCGCTAGGCCACCCCTACGTTACGAATACGAACCTCGGCTTGGGCCGTCACCTGGAGGGGACATAGACTTGCCCCGGCATCCCTAAAAGGCCCTGGGGCCCTAGCGGTTTGATTAGTATCTGTTTATTTGGAAAGAATCTAACCCGATCTTCTAACAGATCCTGGGATCCTTCGACCACGCCGGCGAGGTCGGTGTATGATTGTATGCTTTTGGTAACCGGCGCCTATACCAAATACTGAATAAGTGCTTCTTGTGGCCGGGAGCTGTCAGATCAGGAGCCAGCTAACTACTCCACAGCTGGGATATTAAGCCTACCCTTGAAGGGGGATTAGGCTACATCCACCACGCTGGCGCAGTGCGGGTTGGGCCAGCCAAGTAGCAATCAATAAAATATTTGCAATAATAAAAAATAAATAAGGCAAAACTACATCCTACGCACAATGTGTAAAAACTACTTAAATAATTATATTCAAGGATCTTATTATATTCATTTTCAGTTGTCAACCTTTCAATCACAGAATTCTCCTTATAAATAAGGTCTTTATGTCTATGCTTTCAATGTAGGTCAGAGACATAGATGAATGTGTCAGAGATAAGAATGTATATGTAGGTACATGACATTTTTATGACATGACTAAATTTAGATCGAAATTTTAGTATATTTTTTTGTTACGAAATTATTTGTTATGGTAAATTTACTTGTTGATTTTCTTGCTGCCTGTTGAGGTAAGTGTATTATTCAGAAGCAGTTATTTAAATAAAAACACTACCTTACCTGTAACCACAGAATTCTCCCTATTAATATACATATAAGGAATCTGACAACCTGTCTTAAAAATATCTTAGGTTCACAGAATCCTCCCTATCACAGAATTTTCCCTATTAGCCAAAGACCCCTATATAACAGGGAGAATTCTGTGCTATTAGCTTACCTAGTTAAAATAAAAAGTCGATAAGAACTCCTTGTAAGTCAATTATGAATGATGAGAAGAATTCTGTAATGTAAAAATAAGAGGGAGAATTCTTGTTGGTTTCAAAAAATCGGGAAAATTCTATGGTGTATACGCATTAGGGAGAATTGTATCTATGGTGCAAGTTTTTGGCTTGGACGTACACTGGTTTGGAATTCATCCATCCAAGGTGCCATACACAGAGCGAGAGAAAACTTAATTAAAAATGTTTGTTACTGTTTTTTTTTTTATCATTTTGGCTAAGGGTAACATAATCTGCCTGATGGACCACGCTTACCTTAATTTACTTTTTTTATTAATCCCGAATTTTTTTGTCACAAAATTTATCCGGCAAGGAATTAAATCGAAGCACTTCGTAGAACTCCACATAAATGTTACAAATTTAGTTTTTATCACAGAAGTAAGGCTAGATCAAAACTGTAATTAACTTTAACCCTTGATTGTACTTGAGTATTATATTATATAAAGTTAAATATTATATTATATATTATATTATATAAAGTTAAATTATCTAGATATAAACCTAGAATAGATAAAAACCTATCTATGGGTATTTGCACATTCTGGAGAATTGGTGTATTGACAGACAGTAGAGGACAAATTAAGAAAATCGAATTCTCGCGCTCAAGTAAAAACAAAGCGTTAAATTGAGTCGGTTATTCCGACTATAGTTTCGATCACATTCGGTGACCTTTATCAAATTATTTAAAACATAATGTATCAAAACCAAGTCAGTTTTCATAATAAAAACAAAGCATATGTAAATTCTGTCTCAAGTAAATGTTGCGTATACGATTACGTCGATAGGTACACTGTTATACTTTTGTGATAACGCAGCAGTTTACGCCTTCATCCAATTCGGTTCGCGGTTGGTATTCTATCATACCACGCGACTCATATCATTACTAAATAGGTTCATTGGTTAAATTTAATCGACTGAGTTTTTGAGGTTCATTATTTTAAGGTTGGTTATTTGCTAGAACTTTATCCAGAGTGTGCGGTACATGTTGAATTACTAAAATACACTCGGGAGAATAAATGGCTTGGTCTGTATAAACTATAAATACTGATACACAATCTACTTAAGAGATTAAGAAATCTTTACAGCTTCGCACGTTTTAAAATTCAATCATTCGTTATGACGAAAATACCTTTTTTTTTAAGGCAGCTGAATGACGAGACTTGCAAGTCGCTCGCCTGAATGTAAGCGTCACCTACTGCCTACCTGCCTTTACACATTAACATTCGATATAACACAAGTTTTGGGAAATAGTACAATAACGCGACATGAATTCTTTACGTTCCCGCCAAAACTGTTTAGGATTTTTCTTTTTTCTTTTTTTCCCCCCAGAAGTTTTGTTTTTTCGTTAACATGGAAACTGCCAGCCTTCGGATAAAATTCACACCACTCATTCAAGATTTTCAAAAGAACGATTCAAAATGTTGTTTGGAAATTGTACCGGAAGTAACTGCTATCCAAAACCTGGATAGAATAGCCTGGCATCAAAAATCAGACTTCATCGAATACACTGTACCTATGACTTATAAAGTGATCCTCAGAAAGAGGCAGGGAGAACAAGGAAATTGTCCTAATTTGGAAAAAGTTTATCATTCTTGCGTCGATTTACTACCAACCTCGTCATCTATGTGTATCGGCATAGGAGGCGGTGATACCATGTTGAGAATGATCAGTGATACATTGATCTATGACAATTTTCGAGCCACAATCGATACTGGAACTACTTTCGCTAACAATGGTATTGAGTTGAAATCCGTAACTATTTCAAACGAGAATTTTAAAGATAAACAAGTCGACGCTGATGTTTTTATTCTTGATAAACTTCTGGATGAGCTATCGACTGATAATATATTATCTACTCGTATATCGAATAATGTTTGCTCTGTAACAAAAGTTGATGGTAATAATTATTTTTTAAATTATATATTCATACTTTGTTATTTTCGTTGACTTATTTTATTTTTTTGTAGCGAGCACAAGCCAGTTGCTCACGAAAGATATTGACACTGCCGATAAGGGTTCAGCAGAAAAAAATGATTATAGCAAAACACAATTGTACAAAGAAAGTAAAATTGAATTGGACGATTCAGGCACAGAAATATCTACGGGTAGCAATAAAGTAGGCTCGTTACGAAAACTAAGTGTTACTCCAATTTATTCCATCGATACTATTGATAATGAAATCGACCGGAACATCCCATTTTTATCACCATGTTCAACACTGAAACGTTTTTTTAAACCTCAAAAAATGATTCATGAAACCCTAAAAATAAAAGAACTACATGATAATAACGCTGGTAGAGCAACGAACATAACAGCGTTAAAAAGTATAGATTACTGCTCTGTACAGAACAAATTTTGTGTATATAAGAGGGAACTACCGGAAGTAAGGGTTGCTAATTTTATGAAAAAAATGGAAACTGAAATAATGCCACTAAAAATTATTTTGCATGACATATTTAAAAAATGTACCACCATGGGTTTAATCATGAATGAAGGTCTTCGGTTAAAAGAACACCCAATTACCAATAAGCAGCTAATAAAATACTGTACACCTGAAAAACAAACGAAATTTAACCGTGTTGTCTACTCCATTGTATTTGATGGTTAAAATTATAGTTTGTAATTACCATATTTTACTATGTGTTGTTATTTTACTTTATGTTTTTTTAACTGTTAAATAAATGTTTCGCATCACAGTGAAATGCTAGTAAATATTTAATTCTTAATTCATTTATTTCTGGCAAAATAGGTAAACAATAAATTATGATTTTAAGTATTTTTTTAACCAGGTACTCTATATTTTCGCTGTCAGCATGTAAGCAACGTGTTATTACTACAATATTTTATGTATAATTGCCATTGTACTCAAAATACAATGAGTTTTTTTTTCTATGCTAAATTTATTATAATTTATGTTCAGAAATAAGATTTTCAGGACAATGGATAATGCAGCTATCGTGGACCAGATAGCAAGAAGCCTATCATTTGAAGTAGTAGCAGTCCCCCAAAATGTTATCCAAGTTGAAAGTACATCTAAATCGACTCCTCTCAACGTAAAGATTAGGGTTAGGAAAAAGCATGGCGCAGAATTGCGACATGGAGTATTATCTATACCCAAAGTGGATACAAAAAGCGACAACCCAAAAAATGGAGTACCTGAGAGAGTTCGTCTCGTCGGCAGTGACCAGACCATCATGAATTTAAATATTTTAATGGAAGCTGAATTTGATATGAGACACCAAACGCAAAATTTGAACATTATTTCACCAGGTAAGCGAGTTTTGTGTAATAAATTGAAGCAGATGTGTTAACGATTTCTAGAAAATGTTACATCATTACAGGCTTAGAAAATAATAATAATGAAGAGAATCTGAATTTGCCCAAGAACGCTAACGAACTTCATACTGCACCGATTCTATCCAAAAGAAACAAAGACATTTTTGGGAGATGCAAACCAGGTAATTTTTAATCTGACTGTGGGATGATCATATTTTGAACTTTCTAATAATATATATGTTCATGCTTGTGTTCTCCCTTTTCGCATTTACTGCTCTTCATAATTATTTTGACTTTGATTTTGATGTATCTAAAGATGCGTCGCCATCAAGGATTCTCTTGGTCGCCATACTCCCCACGCGTGACCTCCTAACTAATATTAATAAACGCGAATGTAACTCTGTCTCTCTGTCACTTTGGCTGGATGTTTGTCACGTTATCACGGCTAAACTGCTGAACGGATCGACATGATTTTTTGCAAAGATGTAGCTTAAAGATAGGAGACGGACAAAGACTACTTTTTTTTATTGGTCCACACGAACGAAGTCGCGGGCAACAGCTAGTAAGATATATTGATGCCACACTTAATCCAATATGTCGGATTTCCTAAACTTACGTCGGACCGGAAAAATATTTTTTGACCGAGTGAAGTTTCGAGTCTTTTTAATAAATGTAGGTATCGTGTTCAATAAGAAACTTATGAGTACTTATCAGTACTTGTAGGTTTGTATTGTTAACAAAGGTTTATTGGGGCAATGCAAGGACTGTGGTATAATAAAATACTTCGCCAGATATGTTATTACTTACAAGTACATGATTAAACGTTACAGAACTTGTTAGTAATATTTTTTTACTTTTACATTTTTATTTTGTATTGATAATGAAACTTAAGATGTGCATGTAACTTTTAAATGTGGCAAGCTATTGTTACATTTAATTTTCATTAATACTATATATATTTATAAAACGATAACCGGTGGGGAAGAAAGGTTCTTGAATGGCGACCACGAACCGGAAGACGCAGCGTAGATAGGCCTCCCACTAGGTGGACCGACGACATTGTGAAAGTCGCGGGCAACCGGTGGATGCAAGCGGCCCGTTGTCGGTCGGTGTGGCGCTCTAAGGAGGAGGCCTATGTTCAGCAGTGGACGTCTTATGGCTGATGATGATGATGATGATGATGATTTATAAATTATGACACTGACTAGTTTTATGAGTACTTAACATTTTTATAGGTGGATGCTTAGATCCGCCTTTCGGCGAAGATAAATATTCATACCAGTCTACCCAGAAAACCCTTCCCCTACCTATTAAGGATGATGATACAGCTAAGCTGAGGAGCAGTTCAATTTTAAAAAATAACATATTTAAAAAGAAAAAAAAGAGTTTAAAGCCTGACGATGAGCTTAATAAACATGAAACAAACAATAAAGATAAAGTTGATTTCATTACTAACTTGAACGGAAAAGGTTCTCTCGAAAAATCTACCCCTTATTTTAACGCAATAATTACATACCCACATCCATTGGATTTCAATGAATTTCATAAACAAGAAGGAAAGAAGGTAAGTCGAGAAGAAGAACAGGCGTACGGAAATAGATATCCTAGTGATGAAAAGTTCAAAACTTCTAGTATTGATGGTGGCTATTTCATAATACCGAAAAAAACAAAAAACTTGTCAAATCAAACCGATGTACTTAAAATGCAAAAGAATTGTACAAATGGACATGCTGGTGAAAACAATTCAAACATTATAAAACTTACAGATGAAAAATATTCAGAAGCTAAAAATGTTTCTCGCACCACAGCAAATCTCGAAATTATTAAAGATGATAAGACAGGAGAGTTAAAACTTACTTCTCAAGCTCATACTTTTATTCAAATTCCATTAGTAGTCCTATCAAATTCATCGATAAATTCAAAAGCGATAAGCAATGACATGTTAATAAATAAACAAAACAATCTAATCGCGGCTCAGAAGATTGTAACATCGCCAGAATTAGAAACAGTAAAAAGCTCGGGTCCAGATACAAAAAATGAAATAAGTACTATAATGAAAGAAAATCACATAAAGATTCTTAGAAGTATTGAATCTCAAAGTACGTCAGCAAAACAGGACATAATCGATAAACTCACAAATGCACAAAAGTTCTATAGCGATGATCTTGATATCAATAAAAATATTACGATAACAAAATCAAAAGAAAACTCCACTAACGAAGATAATAAATATAATTTAGGATATGAAACAGATTTTAAAAGCCACCCATTGTTAGTTGATGCTAGAGAAAAATCTCTCTTAAAAATAACTAATGATCTTACTGATCAAATAAAAACAAATTCAATACATGACCGAAGTGAAAATTACCAGAATTCACTGCTTAGTACACAAGATTTAAATCATATTTGGGAGAATGAAGCTGAAGCGCTAAAATCTATAGCGGATGTAATAACTAGAAAAACAATACCAACGAAAGATAGTGAGACAAAAATAGACGATCACGATAAAATAGAACATTTACCGCCAGAAAAGTTTTCTCATGATGTAAATGAAAAGTATCCAAAACTTGATCAAATTGCTGAAAAGACATCTGGCAACAGCTATGATCAACTTAAATCCGAAATGCAACAAAGAGAACAGCAATTGCAAGAGACTATTTCTAAAACTAATTTACAAACTGATTCTGTTACGCTGTCTGGTACCAAAAATAGTGCAGAAGAAATGTCAAAGAAAAGTTTATTTGATAGCTTAGAAAAAAATGTAGTCGATGATGCAAATATTGGCGATATAAAGCTTCCTGAAACCTCAAATGGAATTTTGCAAGAAATTTTTATTGAAAATAAAGACATAATGGAAAATCATGGTTCCAGAACCCGTATGAATGGAATTAGAAAAGATAATGGGACTCAGGTAGAAGTAATTGAAAAACATTCACTACCAAAAAATAATATAGAAAATTTAATTTCTGCTGAAATGTCAGACACCATTGCACGAAATGAAAACGAAGAAATGAATACTAATGAAACAAAAAATAAAATTGAATTTGCTAACTCAAAAAATACTGCAGATATAATTGATGAATTTAATGAACCATTAATTAAAATAAATCATATAGATGCTCAAAAAGATATGATAGGCAAACAAAATAATAATTTAGAGCACCTTGATGATTTTCATTTTGATAAAGTAGAAGGGATGATAAATGTAGCTTTAAAAAAGCCTTTGTTAACAAGTACTTCTGAAGATAATATTACTGTTGAAGGTATTTTTAATCCATATAATTCCAAAGATATACAAAGTGCTAGTGACCAATCAGTTATGGGAAGTGGAAGTTTTACAAATAAAGCAGATGTTGCATCGGTTACGCAAGAGGATAAATATGTGCAAATTAAATCAAGCAGGGACCTTGAAGAAATACTAAGTCCACAGAACAGAGAAGAAGAAATATTAACCACCAAAAAATCAGACCAGAAAACACAATTACAGAATATGAGCGATACTGGTGAAATAAATATTGGATTCGATCAGACTCCATCTAACAACCTTCCAAAAGTTTTGTATAAAGCTTCTGGTGCTTTACAACCCACTTCGACATTCCAGACAGGCGGAGTTCCTTGGAAGATGGACATAGCGTTACAATCCTATGTAGATGAAAATAATGAAAGGGTTATCAAAAGTTTTGACAGTAAAAACTTTCCGGAGAAACGAATAAACGATGCATTTTTAGTAGCTAGATGCTATTTGGGAGACGATTTAAATGAAATAAAAATCCCTATTGATCAAGATAGTGATTTAACTATTAAAATTGTAAATGTTAAGCCTCAACACCAATCTCTAGTAGGATTCAATGACAATCCGAATTATTCAACTGACGAATCATCGGAAAATAAAAAAAACAAAATGGACGGATCAGATAATTCTTATCATCAATCTCAAGCCGATGCCAATGATAGTTGTAATGTAACTGATGAATTGTATGGGAAAAACAAAATCAAAATAGACGTCCCGGGTAAGAAACTTATTATTTTTTTTTAAATCTATATTACATTACACCGAAGGTCTCTTGTTATATTCTGGCGTAGGGTTCTTATTTTATATAATTATCAATAATTATCGATATAATTATGTGGGTCATATTTTTAAGTATTTTAAAAGTAACCGTTCAAATTAATATGTAGGTGTCTGTGAAGAACAAAACTATGTCAAACAATTTTAAAAAAATGCTATAAAGAGTGGCGAGTGTTGTTACTTACAGTTCATTTTATATTAGATCACACCTACAATATTCTAAAATACTTCCAAAATTAAATACAAACATTCCAGTTTCAGATTCAGACATAGGCGACGAGCGTACAGATTATTTAGAATCACACAAACCAGAAGCGAGCAATTATAATAAAGTAATAATGAGTGGAGATATACGCAATGCGCTGAACTTAATATATGAGGAAGAATTAGTCCCATTACAAGATATAATCAAAGGATTAAGAGAAGAAATTGATGCGTTGGTTGCTTATCAAATTAAATTAAATATGCCAAATCTGACACCCAAACGCTCGAAACCACTTAGGCTGGTGCATCCTCATAAAAAATGCTGGTGTCTCAGAAGGCTGTGAAAGAGTGTAGGTATAATTATAAAAAAAATACTTAAACCGTTTCATTGTTTCGATTTTATCAAGGCCCATGGAAACCTACTTGAATTTGTGCATCCTTATTACGTCATTATTCGTCAGCTGTATTCAACAGGAGATTACAACATAAACTGGGTTACGTTATCTAGTCATACGGTTAATTACAATAAGGTGATGATGTAAGTGTAATAAATTTTCTGTTTGCTTTTCAGTATCTGCACTTTCTGCGTATTTTAATGTTATGGTTTATTGACGATACTCTGTGTATGTTTTCTGAGCAGAAAAATACTCTGACGATACCTTCGCTTCGCGCGTTCGAAAACAAAGAATTTATCCAACAATTTAAAGATTGTAGCAATTTTGCCCACTCATGCGTACCCTTGGGAATTATATCTTAAGAATAAAAATAATACCAACCGCGATTGGACTGACTGTTTGAAAATAAAATAACCTTGCCATTATCATTCGTTATTATTAATAATTGACATGATTTTACTGACTGTACCGTATAACTATCTAAAAACTATCGTATCGTGTATCTCTCGAATAAGGCAGTCAGGGTTTGATATCCTTTAATCATTAAAATTTAAAGCTCTTTTTGTATTTGTCATTATACACAAACAGATTTTATGAACATTTTGATTGTGACTTATTTTGAGTGAACATTATGGAAAATTTTAAAAAGGCAGTGGTGACTGTAGCAAAATCGGCAGTTGATTTATACTAGACGTTAGCGTTGACAGGTTATTCTTCTTCTTCATGATTCTGCTTGGTTCGAACATTAAATAATCATCCAATGAAGAAACAAAACTCCTGCTTGAATTTTAATAATATTGTACATACAGCCTAAAAATAATGCACATTATTGCACATGAAGAATAATGCGCCACTGTGACATACGATGAGGTACTTATTATTGTAAGCAAATGTGACATATAAAAGTATTATCTAGCCTACTGTTATAATTGCAAGCTTTATTCAATAAATTGAATAAGTTATCCAAAGGTATTGGCAGTTATAGCACAAAATACTGCCTTGCATTGGCCCTGTTCCTCATAGCAGCCATCGAGCCCGTTGGATTCTCATTCGTGCTGCCAGCTGCAACCTGCGACTTCACTATGAGTGGTTTTATACGAGGACCCATCGCTCCCGTCCCATGCTTAGGTATATAATTATGTTATATATATTTTTATTTTAAACTATTGTAGCGCGCGATGATAATAATAGCTCGCCCGAACACTCTCCTGAGGGTTTCAATTCTCCCGCGCCAAACGGGAACGGGCGGTATCGACGCGTCTCACTACGAGAAGCGCCATCTAGCGAGGACGCGCAACAGAATACCCGCGTCTCGCGCCACCCGCGTAAGACCCGCCTCCCCGCGCGTTACCGCGATTAGCCGACGAACAATTTTGTGTGTTTTTAAATGTTTTAAGCGGACTAATTGTATATAGTTTTACGTAATTAAACTTGTTTCTCGTCACGAATAGTTTTTACACTTGAACGAACCCAAATCGAGCCAGTCGGGCACTAAAACACGAACCCAAATCGAGCCAGTCGGGCACTAAACTATCTGCGAAAGGGTGTGTAATTGTGTTTATTCCAATGATATTTTGTTTATATTTAGCTCGTTAACGGTAGAACGGATTTCAATGAACGAGGAACGGATGAACGGATGAATGATATGGTACGGAGGAAGTGTATATACCCTAGTTTCCCTGGATCTGGGAAATATATGGATCATTCTCTTTAGATCAAGTGCTCAGATCCAAGTGGGATCTACAGACACATTTTTCTCTTTAAATCACATTTTGAAATTATAGATCTATCGAGAAATTTCATGCCCAATGAGCAGACGCATGATGCATCTAGAAGTGAGAATAATCATCATCATCCACAGCTTTCCTTTTCCCACTGCTGGGTATGTATCTCTCTTGTTATGTTATCTGCCTCGTTCACCCGCTAATCTAGTCCAGGTTGTTTCATTGTTCCAATTATTATTATTAGAATAGCATAGCATAGCACAGCATAGCTTAGCTAACGTAACGTAACGTACGGCACGGCACGGCACGGCACCGCACCGCACCGCACCTCAACGCAACGCAACGCAACATAACTTTACAGAAAACAACACAACACAACATAATATGCATTTGCAATTATTACGTGCAACCGGATTTTATGTCGGTTACTGGTTATTAATGATCTCAAAAAAGTATATTGTTAAAGGTAAAGAAGTAAAGTAGTCTATCTATAGTATTTATAATCGCTCTAAAAAAGCGCCTGTCACTTTTACATGTTTATGTACGACTGCAAACAACGTTGAATCACTTGGTACTTTTTATAAAGTTATGATAAGGTTATATGATGGATTATAACAAGACTTGGTAATATTATTGTAATATCTAATATCATAATCTCATAATTCGGTAGAGTACCTTAGTATCACTACATTAATTTGAGATAACACCTACTTATGTGCATAAGTAGTTATCGAACGATCTGTTATCGTAGCATCTTTACCGAAAGAGGTTCTATGCACCCTAGATTTTATGTATTTTTTATGTAGAGCTGGCAATGCTGCAATAATACTTAGCCGAAGCCAATATAATTATTCTTGAATCATTCTGCACGATACTTAATAGAGTATTCCGCCACCCCGTCCATACAAAAAGCGTACCCCTAAAGGTTATCCGATTTCGATGTTTTTTTTTCTAAGTTATCAACACCGTGAAAAACTGCTTGTATGTTTTTTATTTTTTTTAATGTTATAAGCCTTTAAAGTGACAGTTTTTTTGCGTCGAAAATACGACGAAATAAAGTAGTTGTAACCTAACAAGCTGGTTTCCGTAAAGGCTTTAGCACCATGGACCACATACACACGCTCCGCCAGATTGTACAGAAGACCGAAGGGTATAATCAGCCATTATGCCTGGCGTTTGTGGACTATGAAAAAGCTTTCGATTCCAACGAGACCAGGGCCCGTACCGGCTGAACCTAACAATAATCGCAATAAGCACCTCACGGCACGGGCCCTAGGCGGTATTGCAGTCCTTTCAGCGATGACATATCGAGTATCGAATATAGGTATATTGAGGCGATTAAGTGTTTGTATAGAAACGCCACCATGTCATTCCGGTTGCAGGACGTGAGCACGAAACCAATCTAATTGCAGAAAGGCGTGAGACAGGGAGACGTTATTTCTCCGAAACTGTTCACGAACGCATTAGAGGATGTTTTTAAGCTCTTGGACTGGAACGGATACGGTATCAATATTAGTGGCGAATACACACCTACCTTCGTTTTGCTAATGATATAGTAATCATGGCAGAGTCGCAAGAACACCTCAATAATATGCTCAATGACCTCAGTAGTGTTTCTCAACAGGTGTATCTTGGAATGAACATGGACAAGGTCAAATCATGTCAAATGCCCATGTTGTACCCGTAGCGGTAGCGGTAGCGTAACGGTGGTCGTTGGGAACGATACGCTCGAATCTGTTGACCATTAAAACTACCTTTGACAGACTGTCCAGTTAGGTATGTCCAACTTCGACAAAGAGGTCGCCCGAAGAATCCAACTCGGAACGAGTAGCATTCGGGAAATTGCGTAATAATTCTCGTCCAAAATCCCGCAGTGCCTGAAGATAAGGGTCTTCAACCAATGTGTGTTGCCAGTAATGACAGTGGAAGACGCAGCCTAGGAAGGCCTCCCACTAGGTGGACCGACGACATTGTGAAAGCCGCGGGCAAAAGGTGGATGCAAGTGGCTCAGTGTCGGTCGGTGTGGCGCTGTAAGGGGGAGGCCTATGTTCGGCAGTGGACGTCTTCTGGCTGATGATGATGACACCAAGGCTTGCCACTCAGTGGTTTAATTTCACTCATCACTCGGTTTTTTACAAGTTTTTATATAACTTGCAATGTTTGTATCTATGTATGTATACAGGGTAGTAAGGAAAGGGTATCCTAAGCCGAAAAGGGCCCATAGTACTCATCATTATGAACAACTTTTACTATGGTTCCATACATTTGTCGAGTATCATTGACATTTTTCTATGGAACAGCTGATATTTTTTTCTCGATTTCAGAGTTGGCCCCATAGTAATAATGTTCATAATGATGAGTACTATGAGCTCGTTTTGGCTTAGCATATACCCTTTCCTTATATCCCTGTGTATTATGTATGTATGTATATATGTATGCAAGTATAGTAAGTTAAGGTCAAATCTTGCAACTGAATTTTAGACCAGTAGCTGCTGGCGGAAGGTGGAAAACGGAACTGCTCTGTAACTAACACTAGTATGATGGATTGATCATTTTGATCAGTGTACAATACCAATAACGAATTTTATAAAAGCTTTGAAATATTTTCTATCTTAACTATTATCATTTGATTTATTTCTTTATTTACAATATCAAACTGGCTTGAGGTGTTTTAAAGTTTAACCTAATATTGTTTCAGTTTGAGGACTATCTCAACTTTTACCAAAACCAAGAGGCGAAAATGTAAAATGGAAATCTACCAACACTCCACTAAAATACCGATTACTGCCTTACTTGCTTATTTACTTCATCATCTGTCAGACGTCTATTGCTGAACATAGGCCTACCCCTTAGAGCGCCACACCGACCGAACGTGCCACTTGCATCCACCGGTTGCCCGCGACTTTCACAATGTCGTCGGTCCACCTTATCTACTTACCCAGTACCTATCTCATGTTAGATTTTAACTATTATTACTATTTATACTATTTTTTGCTAAATTGATGTAAATCCTAGTCGAAGTAAGTTCTTAATAAAAAATAATCACACAGAGTAAAACCTTTGTTTTTTAATTCGTAATTAAAATTTGAATCTTTGTAAAATTTGAAACAATTTTCAAAAGAAACCAAGATATTATAATAGGTAAATAAATAATTAATATAAGTATCTACATAAAAACCTCTTGAGAACGCTGTAAAATATGCACTAATGTTGGAGGGAAGCGCAGGTTGAGGGGAATGATACCAAGCATTATCTCAAGGTTAGGCTTACTCGCGCCTAACAATTAACATACGAAAGTATTTATAGGTATTTGTTTTTTGACCGATGCGTGCTGTGCTTCGATCGTCTCGAGTGCGGAATCGATAGGATGTAATCGCCTCTACACACGCCTGATCGATCTGATCCGATTTGTGCGGAATGAATGTCAAGTCTTGAATTTCATGAGAGTAAAATATACGTGGCTCCGGCTTGGCGATCTTTGGTTTCTTGGCTTCTTCTTCGTTTCTCTTTTGTTCAGCAGCACACGTCTTCACGCTGAAAAAAAAGAATCAAAGGAATAAAATCATAGTTTGGCTCTTTTGCTCTTGTGAAATTCAAGTCTTGCTATCGCTTTCGCACAAATCAGATCATGCAGGTGCTTGTGTAGAGGCTATTAAGGTATTAAACAGGTACCTATTCTATCTAGCCGTCTAGATATTCCTATACTTATTATCAGCTCAAACAGAAAAATTTCGAGATGGAAAGAGGCTTACACTACACTCCCTTGGTACTATTTATAAAGTTATGATAAGGTGATTATAACAAGACTTAGTAATCTTATTGTAATATCTAATATCATAATTCGGTAGAGTACCTTATTATCACCACATGTCACCACATTAATTTGAGATAACACTTGTGTCCATAAGTAGTTATCGAACGATCTGTTATCTAGCATCTTTACCGAAAGATTTATGCAACCTAGATTTTATGTATTTTTTATATAGAGTTGGCATTGCTGCAATAATACTTAGTCGAAGCCAATCCTAGTATACATTCATCTATGAGCCAATCTATTTATTCTGGAATCATTCTGCAAGATACTTATGAATGACAGATGACAGAGGATGACAGAGACAGATACATAGATTTCGAATCGAATCCTTTCCAATTGGCTTAAGATTACAAAGGCAGGTTGTATAAAGATGCCTTAACATTCCACTAAGAATCTGTCTTCTGAAACGGACAGCAGCCAGGCCCCTCTTTCCCACTGGGCACTCTGGGCACATGCCCAGGGCCCCGCGCCCCCCTTGTTCCTGCCAGATCACCAAATTATAACCAACTTATAAATATTTGACTTCACTTGTGAAATGTTATAAAACTTGATACTACACAACGTGTGGAGTCAAAATATAAGAGGAAAAAAACCCTTGTATTTGTCTGTGGTCTGGTCTTGTATTTTGTTTGAATTGTAGTTGCTACTGACTGCGCTCTGAGCTGCGGTATTCTTTGATTAAATCGTCGTTTGCCTGAAATTTTGTTTTATGTTAGAGACTATTTTCAGTGTAATTAATATAGTACACTAGTTGTTACCTGCGACATCGTTCGCGTGGACATAAAAAAGTCTACTTTGTGATATACAGTAACTTCTTATCAAGTTTTATCAAGATCCGTTCACCCGTTTAGCCGTGATAACACGACAAATATCCGGACAGAGAGACAAAGATACTTCCTATAGTTCGCTAGATGGCGTTGATTTTCGTGCATTTTTTGACGTTTTGTATGGACTGACATTTGTAATGTAGGGAGTTCTGAATCGCGCAAGCGAAGATTATTCTTCGAGACGAAAGTATTCATTTTTATACCTCGATGCTTTATTGGTCCTGATACGATACCCTCAATATATATTTTACTGTCGCGGTCTGCATAATGACTGAGCTTTCAGCCAACATCATCGCTCAGTGCTCAGTGTAGCGCAGGTCCAGGCCATCACAGCGCGGTCAGCATTACAGCCCTTGACGGGTGCGGACAGCAAAAGCGGCAATGATGACCAAGCTTGAAGGCCGAATTCGTAGCTAGGCTTAGATCGAGGCCGCCATAGCGTGGGCAGCAATGCAGTCATTGCGAATCAAGGCTTGTATAATATATAGTGCTTTACTCAAGCAATGCGAGTAATTTAAAAAAAAAACAGCTTTCTGATATGATTTCTGGGTTGGTTCCATAGTAAAAGTTGTTCACAATCATGAGTACTCTGAGCCCCTTGCGGCTTAGCATACCCTATCCTCATAACCCTGTATTATATAAATTATCTGTTTATTTAATGTGACTGTAATAAAATAAAAATAGATATACTTAGAACCTTGCTTATCTACTTTCTTTGTCTATTCTAACAAAATAGTGTTCTGTCAAGGTCATAGGGGCCCCAACTTAGACGAAGCATCATAGATCCTTGGGCCCCAATATACTTATATGCCCAAGGCCTCCAATATGTTAAAGACGGCCCTGACAGCAGCACGTGGACGTGGACGTTCACGTGTATTGTGAGTGAGGCGCGAATATCAAATAAGCGTTCAAATGTTAGTTTTGTCTAAGCGCTGGAAGCTCCTACACAGTAAACCATGATATGACTGACAATAAAAATTAACCGCGTCATAATTATACCTACAATTAATTATACCGCCTGATAATCTTTGACGATATATTGTGTTAAATTACTTGCAATACTTATTTCAGAACGATCGTCAATGCGTGATATCTCTCGAATGAAACGGTCGAGTTTTATCATGAGTTTATAAATTAAAAATCATGTTTATTTTAAGTAAAAGAGTTACAGTTTAAAAGTGTTCGGATATAAGACACGGTGTGTTATTGACAGCTGTTTTTGAGATTTTTTCTCGAATGTGATTATCGAATGTGATATTATTGAACGATATGGAAGGAGACAAAGTGGGTACCGTGACAGAAAATGTGGAAAAAGATGAGAAATCGGTGGTCGATTTGGACCACGCACTAGCCGTAGCAGGTAAAATGAATTTTAGTCAGTCAAGCCAAACTGATTGTTCTGAGCAAAGAGAAACATACTACATTCATAATACTACATTCTGTGCTGCCAGAGGACATTTGCAACATTTTTTAAAACAAAAAATCATCACCTAGATTTCGCAATCTAATAATATTATAATAATAGGGATATTAATCCCTATTATCTGGGAACTAGGAAGCCTTTGTTAACCGACAAAGGAACAACGCTGGTAAACATGTTTTAATCAGAGACCAGCTTCTGCCCGCGGCGTCGCCCGTGTTAGTCTAGAAGCAAATAATGGCGTTCTTGTAAGTGAGGAACCAATATATTTTTTCAGACGTTATTGTATTCGCTGTAAGTGCTAGGATTAGGCGTAGGAGTAGGCTTAGGCGTCTCACGACAGCTGAGGCATCTCGGGAGGAGCTGAAGCGTGGTGCTGAGGGCTCCGGTGCGTTCCCTTGGAGATCCCGGAGCTCCCGGTCAAGCACCAAGGCAGGCTACCGGGGGGGATTTAGTGGGTATAATCCCACATAGCCCGGCTGCACCCCTTAGCAGTCGGGATCTTGTGAAGATTTCACCCTCGCAAAAAAAATGTTGATGCCTGGTATAGTTGTTGGTTTTGATTCCCTGCCGACCACACACATACTAACACGTAAACTTTGAAACCCTTGTATCTCAGCTTGTGTGAATACTGGTTCAGTACTGGTACCAAGGTACACAATACTTTTGAAATAAATCTCCGGAACGGTATCTAAATCACGGATATAAACTCGTCAGCGCAATATACTAACATACGACCAAAAACATTACCCTCCCTTTTGAGCAGTCGGTTAAAAAATAAAGAACAATAGCTGCACCTATTATGCTACCTAATTCTAGCTATTGCCTACATATGTGTGTATTTATATGTTTTGTATAAAATTGTATGTTGTGATAGGAACCTAATATCTACTTTTTTATCATTAATGTAAAGTTATCAAAACAATATAGTAAGTGAGTAGGTACTACTACGTAATTATAAGATTATGTCAGAAGCCAGTGTGGAAGAAAAAGTGAAGAAAAAAACTTGTATATCATATTCCATTTTGTTTTATTTTGTTGAACAAAAGAACAAATCCATGGATTTAGCATCATTTTGTCCAAGAACAAATCTCAAAATTACCTTTTCCCAAAATGACTGATTTTCTAAATGTCTGTTTATATTTTTTTTCTTTTTTTATTATATTATTTGGCTCCATGCACTTATTTAACCAGTGTCTAGTTTTGCTATTTTTCTATCGGGGTGCACGCAACTTCAAAAGGGTGCCGATGATATTCGGAAAAAAAATATACAGTTTTTCCATACACTCATAGATAAATTTTAGTATTATAATTGAGGATGAACCAAAGAGTAATATAGGGAGCAAGGAACATAAGGGAGAATTCTGTGGGTGAATGGCATTTTATTATGGAAAAGCTCATATTTTTTCGTGTTTTCAGGGCTGGTGCCATAGTAAAAGTTGTTCATAATGATAAAACACTACATTTAATCAGAAAATTAAAGAGTATCAAGGTAGCTGAGTGGATTTATTGACCAAGAAATATATTATGTATACAAGGAAATAGAGAACAAATTAAACTAGCACAAAACCAAACCAAATAACTGAAAATGTACAAAATAATAGAATACAAATAAAACATACACTAATCTAACAACAAGAAAACCCAGTTTTAATCAACTGCACATTAAAATATGTAGGTACTCTAAACCATGCAGAAGTGCAAAAACTTTTAACGCTACGGTACACTTGAAATATTGCATTTATTTCAATTAAATTGCAACATCAAGTGATAGCAAATTACACACTGCAATTCGCATGAGCGCAGCGATAATGAGGCGTTTTCCAAAAAAAAATAAAGTAGTTTTAAAATACTTTTTTTTTTCTTTTCTATTTCCTCCTAAGAGGATTTTGGCGTCGCACGTCTTATGCATTTGCCAGTGTCAAGTATACATATATATTTTCAAGTTTTGTTAGATATTATCAAACAACTCATAGTCACAATCAAAGGTGAGCAAAGCAAGTCGCGGTCAAGTCCAAGTCATGCCCCAGTAAAGTGGTGAAAACTTTACTAGAGCCTTCTATGGAGTTTTGGAAACAACACGAAAATTCACGTTTCACGACATTATACCATTCACCAACACTCGTGCATGTTCAAGAACACTTAACGGGTAAAAATTCACCGTTTTTTTTACACATTAACACTCGAAATAACACAAGTTTTGCAAAATAATAAAATGACGCGACATGAATTCTTCACGTTCCCGCCAAAACTCTTTCTTTAAAATACTTACTAGATGGCGTAACAGACCTACCGTTTTACCTGTCATTGTCATTTCTGTCGAAATGTTTTATGTTTATTTCTTAAATTGTAAATTTTGGCTCCACACGTTCAACTTCTGTAATATTTCAAATGAAGTCAAATACATAGTTACGTTACTTGAAATTGTCTAAATACACATGTCGAGCCAAAAACCACGAGAAAAAAAAAGGCACACGTACATTTTTTTGCCTTTCATGTCTTGACAGTGACAGAAAAAACTAAAGGTACATCTAACGCCATCTATTGGGTACTTTTATAACAAGGATTTCTTTTTTTTTGGAAAACGCCTCATTTCATGGCTATTTACACGACTTCTTTTATCTATTATTGCTTACTATTTACTAAATGTTATGTTTTTAGGGTTCACGTCTGTGGGTTTCTGAATTCTACCATAACTCCTAGACCAATTTTAATATAAGGGATATCGTTACAATAGTTTCATTATTATGATTATAAAATAAGGGAATAGGGCCATCTAAAGAAATTGTCATGGTACGACGCCTTTATATCAGTAATGCCATTGATGATACAAGAAAACTACTTTGTATCCATAGCCACCAATGGTACCTAGTAGTGACCAGCATGAATATTTTTGTATCGCTAATACCAACAATGGTACCGACCACAGGTTCATCTTTGGTACCGACCTACCGACTAAAGGACACAAATGAACCTCACTCGAACTTTTTTCTCCAATAATCTGAACAAAATTATCATCGTCTAAAACTTGGTATCTGGAGTGGCTTTGGCCCTGGCATTGGCATTGGTTCATATTGCTCTCGAATTTTTTGTTTTAATTTTAACAATAGGTTTTAGTCAAGTAGTAATGAGTAATGTAATGTAAATTAGTAAGAGTAATGCGTGAAGGGATTTGAACAAAGAAAACACAATCATTGTAAGCAAATGAAGCGCGCCATATCACCACGGAAGAAATCCTAACTAATATTATAAATGCGAAAGTAACTCTCTCTTTCCATCTGTCTCTGTTTGGTTGTTTGTCGCGTTATCGCGGCTAAACGGTTGAACAATGGGCCTATCTCATAACTCTGAAAGCGATAGCGAGAGTTGCGCGAGCAGGACCGCGCATAGTGCGACTAAGTTAGTACGAGCGAGATGGCATGCTCTCGCAATCAGAATCACGAACGTTTCAAAGTTAGAGGATGAGCCCGCGGATCGACCTGAATTTTTGCATAGATATAGCTTAAGGGTCGGAGACGGTCATAGACTACTTTTTTTGTAGTTCCACGCGAACGAAGTCGCGCGTAACAGCTAGTGAAAGTAGCAATATATAAGGAATGTTGACCTTTATCGAGTCTCCTCATACAACGCTTCGTTACGTGGATACAGCCAGGTATATGTACCTTCTCCATGCTGAGTCCTTGTAATAATGAATCTCACTACAAGGCGGCATTATAAAGCCAGTCTCAGAACGTCGAGCAATTTTCATACGTACATTCGTACTGCTTGTCGAGTCTATCGACGTATAGTCTCCTTATACAACGCCTCGTTAGAATCAATTTACTCTGTAGTAAATAGAATTGGTTAAGGAGTCTTTTTTGTACAAGGGTCCGAAGTTCACTGCTCTAAACATTAAAATATTTGCACACTAGCGTTTGGGGGTTTTGTACTTCCCCAGATGAAAATAATGCAGTGAAAGATAGGTAGGTAAGTACCTACTACTAGGAATTAAACAATTTTTTTGTTTGGTCCACAGGTATTGGCTGTTACAACATAAAATACTGCCTGGCGCTGGCGCTGTTCCTCATAGCAGCCATCGTAGAGCCCGTTGGATACTCCTTCGTGCTGCCAGCTGCAGTCTGCGACCTCAATATGAGTGATACGATGAGAGGGTTTATCGCATCTGTCCCGTACATAGGTAAGCCGTAAGGTTTGCTTTAAAATCTAAAGGAACTGCGACAAATTCATGTTGAAACGGTTCACTAAATGATGTCAACGTGGAACCACAACAAAAAGCTGTTGTAAATTTCTCGCGTGTATTTGTGTGGAACAAGAATTCTCCTTATAAATAAGGTCCTTTGGTGTGGAATTGTAGCTCCCAAACTGATGAACCGATTTAGCTAATGTTTGTTTGTTTGTTTTAACTGTGCCTAGATCGAAAGTGTTCTTATTTCTTTCATCTATGATTCAAGAAAATCTGTTCAGCTGTTTGAAGATCATCAGCTCTTTTCTAGTTGTGTCGGGGATATTTAAGTTTTTATATATATTTTAAGTAATTTATAAGTCTCTTTTAAGTTTTTGTCTCTTTAGTGTTGAAAAGGGGTAAAAACGTCAGTGCCTCATACACATGTTATTAAATACACGCGCGGATTTGGTCCGAATTTATTGAATACCGGGTATCTGGAACCGGTGTGAAGCTTGGCAGCCAAATCTAGCAGCCATAATAATCCGACCAAATTACGTGGACATTTTTTGTGAAGGGTAATCTGCTATTCATATAATTGAAACGGCCACAGCCTGCAATATGTCGCCCCTGTAGAGCAGTCTGGTGAAACAAGGAACAAAAAACATTTCTAAGGAGTTTGCATGGCAAATAATGGCGGATACTTGCCATCATACTCCCTCAGTGCTCCTTCTCTTTCTCTCAACAACTAGCTTGTTTGTATTATCTGTGGTCAATCAAACTTTGTTCGTTAGTTTTGTTTTGCTATCAAATAAAAGTATTTTTTTTGTTAATTTGATAAGATAAATAGTGTGAAGTGACAAAATACTACTCTGTGAGTGCCTTTCCCGAAGATGAAACCGAAAAAACGGTTTATAATATGTGAAATTTGACGAGATCGAGCCAGTCGCAAAAATCACGAAAAAAAGAAGTTTATGGCGAAATTTCCTCTAGACGAAGCCCGGTAAGCATCATATTAGATGTTATTTAGCTGTTTTTAGCTCATTAAGGTTCAGCAGGCTAAGAACAAACCAAATTTCATATGTTATTTTCATTATAATTGTGGACTAGTGCTGTACCATAACTATCGATAATTATATATTTAAGCAACTAGTCGGCTTGTTTAAATGCTTAACATAAATCGAGCTCTGTAAATGGTAGGTACTATCACAAAATCTGTCAAAAGTTTTAAAAACAATTAACTTTGCATTTGTGTATGTTTGAAGTAAATGGGTTTGGGTGAGTGGACCAACAATACATGTAAAAAAGCCTTGCGTCAGTCACGCATGCATTTGCGTCTGTTTCTTATCTTGATATTTACTTTATCTTATCTCTTCATCTTGATTTATAAGTTTTGACTGTAAATTTTAAAACCTTTCCTATTTTAATGATAATACTCTAATATATTTGTGTGATAATAGCTTAAGAAAATAACTTGATAAATCTTATTTGATTTTACAGAACCATCTACGTCGGGACAGCAACAATTACTTGACCATGATTATTGCACAAAAAAGGAGGAGATAGTCTATCAGTCGCATAAAAGGAAAGAGATATTAAACTCAGGTAAATAATAAAACAGTATTTTAGAATTATTGGTAGCATGCGGTGTATAATATGATGGTCAAGTCAATCGATTAAGTAATTGTAAACAGATGACCTATCCTAAGTATAACTTATCGTGTTAAGTAATAATGAATTAATATAAATATTTAATGTTATTACAGATGCAGGATTTACACCTCGAAAAAGAAGGAAAAGGATATTAGACTCAGGTAAATAATAGATAACAAAGTATTTTAGAATTGGTATCATATGGTGAATAATTATGGTGGTCAAGTCAATCGATTAAGTAATTGTAAACAGATGACCTATACTAAGTATAACTGATTGTGTTAAGTAATAATGAATTAATATAATTTTTTAATGTTATTACAGATGTAGAAGTTACACCTCAAAAAAGAAAACTCATTAAGAAATTACATTTGTGTCAACGCAAAATTATTAATTTGCGACAAGGAAATATAATGCCACGTATTAATGTTGAAAGAGGTAGATGAGCTACTAAAATAACTCTTTACTGTTTGCTTTCTGTGTTTAAATATTTTTCTATGCAATGATTTCAGCTTTTTGTTTGTTTGACAGATCCAAAAATCCGTCATCATAACTCAGACTGGAAAACTAATTTTATTTAAACTAATATACTTTCATCATAAAACGTTGTTTATAATTATCCACTACATACAAAATAGGCTCAGCACATCACTGCGCGCTACTGCAACAATTAAATCATTGGCGCTAAAAACTCTGATTAAGGCATATATACGTAATCAAGGCATTTCCCTTTTCCTACGTAATGAAAAATAAAATATAATATTGTGTATATAAGTTTTTTATTTTGTTACGGGACCACTTTAAGTCCAACCTTCTCAACAACATTGGGCTTAAATGTGAAGTAGATCCTGATGTGGATAAAAAATTACCTACTTAAATATGAGCCTCGTTATTAGTTTTTTATCGATATCGATAAAAGCAAAGCAAGCGTTCCGCCACTATTTGGCCTGTTAGGTTGGTACTCTTGGTATTTCAAAGAGAATCAAATGACGTCGTGAACCTCGTAATTGTTTGTGCATTGGTATTGAAATGCCATGCAAATTGATTCTATTGGCTTGTACGGTGTCCCGTCTCTTATTACGTAGTATTACATACTCTTTGCTGTAGAGCGAAAATTAACTAAGTCTAAAAAGTGTGTTTCGAGATTATGGCGTTTGAAAATTTGAATATTGAATTAAATTCTCATATCGTTTTGACGAATATAATGTTGTAGCTTACTTGTTGTAGTTGTTTATTGTAAAGAGGGTTTGGTAAGCCAAAAAGGACACTCATCATTATAAACAACTTGTACACGAAACCCTAACAATCAGTTGTTACATGAAATTTATAGCGACAGCTGACCTTTTATCGCGATTTCAGGGTTGTTCTGATAGTAAAAGTTGTTTATAAATAATTTTAACTTTGAAATCATTAACTGGTTCTTTTTTTTTGCTGTTTTAATTTATAAATTAAATGATTACAATGAGTACCTTTCGGCTTAGTAGGTACTTTATACTCTTTGAGAAATACATTTATAATATTTGGCGATACAGGTCATCGTTATACTGTAGTGTGATGTGTAAGTGCTTACAGACGCAACAATTTGATCGGCGACAATCGCCAATTTGATTGGACCATAGAAAATTTGTTTATGATCCAACTAAATTGGACCGTCTGGAGAGCAGTTTGTCGGCATCTAATCAAACATAATTATTATTAGCACAAATTGGTGGCGATCGGTCGTTCCGCGTGGCCAATTTGATCGGTGTCAATCAAATCTGCACGTGCGGGCGACGATCGGCCACAGTGCTGCCAATGCTACTGAAACATCGGTATACAACCTATTTTATTAACGATTTACCGATCTACCGATACGATTTTCTATCGAAGAAATAGCTACGGAATGTATGTAAAGGCATGCATGAAGTGATTGAGGTGGGCATTAGGTATCCAGTATATCCAGTCATAGACAATCAAATATAAAATAAATATATTGTGTTGCTTGGGTTCAGTTACCAACTTACAAGCTTGCTTAGTTTGGGGCTAGATGGCGCTGTGTGAAAAACGTCCACCAATATTTATTTATACATACTTAGATACTCCCCCAAAAATATTACCCTCCTTCTTAGGCATTCGGGTAAAACCGTACCTACCGCAAAAAAATACTGCATCTTGGCCTACGATGATGGCTGTTTATTTCTCATATAGCGGAACCATACCTTGAGCACGCACTTGTCCGAATTTTTATTTAGGTACCTACTTACTTACTCAGTGTCTGTCTCTCTTTTTCAGGTATCGTGCTAACGTCGTACCCTTGGGGCTATTTGGTAGACACGAAAGGTCGGAAACTTGTGGTAATCTACGCTTCTCTGGCCGCAGGAGTCCTGAGCATGCTCTCGGCTTTCATGCCTGAAGTTATCAGCTTTACTATCTGCAAGTTCTTGACTTCGCTTTGGTATGGAAATTATTTTTGTCAGCTGCATCAGTTGTTTGTTAGTGATGTAATAATATTTTTTATAAGATAGCATAGAACAGAATTTTGATTGATATCCTGGTTTAGTTGTAATAACCAATTATCTGATTTTATGACTAGCGCGCGCTAAAGCCACCTCTTTTCATCTACACGCCAAAGGGTGTAGCGCTCTTTTTTTTCTTTTTTCTTTTTAGAAGAATTAGCTCCCTAAATACGGAACGAAAGTATTAAACTTTATCATAGGTACTTATTTATTTTATAGTTGTGAGGCCGGCAATGGCCGAACAACAGCACGTACGAAGTCGCGCGCGTCAGCTAGTTACCAAAAACCGCAGTATCTAATCAGAATTAGTAGATTAGATAAGGTTTAGTTTTAGAGTTCCGTATTTTTCGTAGCCTAGCGTGCCCAGCAGCTGTTCCATACACATTCATTGGAGAAATACTCCCGCAGAGGTACCGTGACGTCACTCTGTCCATCACGAATGCATTGCAGATCACTGGCTCAGCTTTGGTACCACGTGAGTAATAAATACCTGTTAGAAAGATAGATTATAATATAATTTGTTTAAATTTAAACTATAATCTTTCTGGACCCGGTCATGTTCTAAAACTGCAACCAGAATCACTGAAGGACGAACACGTCTAATAGGAGGAAGGCCTTTGTACAGCAGTGAATGTCTTCTGGTAGATGATGATGACTACCCGAACAAGTTAATACTTATAAGGAATCAAACAAAACGATAAGGAACCCCCGCAAAAACACCGCCAATGACGATGATGATTACTTATTTCTAACAGCTACAGGACCCTACTTTGAGCGCGTCACGACCTCACGCCACTCGCCTGACTGTTTTATTTTGTAATTTTCAGTGCTGGCGTGGGGCATACTGCCATTGGATTTCAGAGCAGACTTTGGTTCCTATTACTTCCGATCGTGGCGACTCTTGGTTATTATTTATGCGAGCTTCTTTATCATAGCCGCTGCTTTATTATCCTTTGGCCCTGAAAGTCCTAAGTACTTAGTCTCCCAGAGAAGACATGACGAAGCGCTGAAAGTGTTGCAGACAATATACGCGGGGAATAAGGGGAAAACGCCCAAAGAATACCCTGTGAGTAAATACATGCAGTTAGCTGCAAACAACTTGATCTGCGATGCAGTGGCGTAGCTTGCCACAGAAGGGCCCCGTATCAAAATTTGTTGGGGGACCCAAATGAAGGGTCATTATTTTTCAAAGAAACAACGTTCGGGGCCCCTGTAGCCCGGGGCCCCGTATCATTGATACGGCTGATACGGCGGTAGCTACGCCCCTGCTGCGATGGCATCTGCGCTGTAGTTGAGTTTTTTAGTCTCTTGCGCAGGGAGATTTCAACGTACGTGTACCTACATGCGCCTAGTTTCCCCATACTACGCCGCTTTTTGTTCAAGGTTTTGCCGGTCACTGTACCTTTATAAACAAACCTTTATGTACCTTCGAATTTTATGGTTTATGTACATAGAAATTAATCTTAATTTTTTGCAGGTGAAAAGGCTAAAGATGGATACAAGTGAGAAGCCAGATATCAGTTTTATAAATTCATTGAAAGATCAGACTGTTCCCCTTCTGAAACCGCCGTTCCTAAAGTGGATGACCCTTAATGGATTCTTACTTTTTGGAATATTCTCTGTGTAAGTAACTACCTATCTTTGAATTTTCTGAGTATCTTTGTTTACGACTAACTATTCGATTGTTTTAAATGTAAGCAATCTGATGTTCAACAACATTCAATGATTACAAAAGCTGGATTTGGAACTGGCTCACAAATGAGCGTGCCAAAACAGAATATCGTTACGTGTTTGCTGATTGCCTTCGGAGTTTAGAAGAGAACCAGCAAAAAACCCTTTTACTGACGATGTTTTTTACTATCGTTGAGAATAGAACCTACACCCGCGTGGCGTGGCGTTATTCAGCACCAAAAATAGTACCATCATGCTCTCTAAATCTGTTACATAAGTATTTACCTACCTATACACCAGACATTAGGCAGTATTAGGCTTCATTAAAATTCATGAAACCAATCTCGATAGAAGCGTAGTCCGGTTAATATTTTTAAAAGATGTTGTTTTTTGACAAGGTCACTGAACATGACTTAGGTAATTGTTTTCTGCCAAAACTTAGATAAAATCTATGCCAGACTATTTGAATAATGCAAAGTAACGTATTGTTATTATGTATATACAATTATATAACTAGCAGTGACTAGTTTCTCGTGAAGTAAAATAACTTTAGCAATCAGCAATGTATTGTTGTCTGTTCATTTATTTGTTTGTCTCTTCGGTTAAAAATTTTCAATAGGTTTTCAACTAAGTTGCCTCTAGGGACATAAAAGCTTAAGTTTGATAATGCTGAAACTCTGTTTTTCTTTTACAAAAGCGTGATGGTAAAAATATATATTTTATAATCTATATTATATACAGGGTTATAAGAACAGGGTATGCTAAGCCGAAACGAACTTATAGTATTCATCATTATGAAAAACTTTCTTTCGATAAAATGTATGGAACAGCTGATATTTTTTTCTCGATTTCAGGGTTGGTCCCATAATAAAAGTTGTTCACAATCATGGGTAGCTAACCCTTTCCTTATAACCCCGTATAAAAGAGCAAACCCTTTTCTGTATAGGAATCAACGCACAGACCAAAGCGCTTATGATAGAGACGAGAATTTTGAACTCACAGATAAATAGAACTTCCTTTTATCTGTGCCGATACTTCTCAAATGGTCTAGATGAACAATAAGAACGGATTTTGCGAAATTCCATCTCTAAAGGGGTAAAATGGACCCCCAAAGTTTGTATGAAAATAACATTTCGGATTGTGTTATATATATAAGTATAAAAAATAAAGAAAGGCATGTCTCAGGATTTTTCGATAATCAACTCTAATATCGGTGAAATATGGTGTTTAATTTACTGTTTTTTGTTTCGTCACGTCCCAACCCAGACGCAGATTGACGCGATTGAGATAATGTTTCAGGAGATAATAATTATGCGCGACGTTTTGGATACATTATATTTGGCTGATGGTCGCATCTGCGGGCGTATCGTGAGGATGGGTGGCGGTAGCTCTTAGCTTATTTTGAACATCAACAGTTCAAAACCATGCGCAGCAATGCACTGCGTTTGAGAGAACCCTAAGACCCCTCGGATTTAAAATGTATTTTTTTTCTTTAATTTCACTGGGAACATTCCCCTTCAACCCGGAACACAGTAATGTTTGCCCACTGCTACGTGGCGGTTAAATAAGTACCTGTCAAAGGTGTGGTACTTCCCCAGGCAGCCTTTGCAAGAGACCTAACACTACAATAGATCTTATATAGTTAATTATTATTTATTTTAGTTTGAATGGCCTCTACATGTGGGTACCAGATATCCTGAATAGAGTACTAACTGGCGAAGGCGCAGGACTTACTGCGTGCCAAGTTATAGCTCAAAGACTGAATGAGGTAAATATGACACGGTCATAAGTTTAAGAAATAATTTAACGTTTATTTGTATTTCGCTAAAAACTATTTCATTAAAGAGTTAAGTAATGTGAAATAGCTGTCTTTGTCATTTGTTTAGTGCCAGACAAAGTCAGAATTAGAATTAATCTGTTGTCAAAGTAAACAACGTAACAAGTAACGTTTCAGAAACCCGAGGATAGAGTGGCAGATGGCTGTACTTTCGCGTTGTCCTACAATAATGCTCATAAAGCAGACGCACCACCGACGCTTTTTTTAAACCGATTCTGCCACTGCTTTGGATAGGTTTCCCCGCTTCCTTCCAAGAAAGATACGTAATGAAATAAGAGATGTAAAAAAGTTTTTGCCTCTCCCAGACCGGAATAAATGGGGAATGCGACGACACAATAGATGACATCACATATCTCATCAACTCCGTGGCTAACCTCAGCTGCGCAGTAATAGCTGTGGCTGTCAGCAGTACTGTCAAACTCATCGGGAAGAAGAACCTCCTCATCATAGTCTATGTTCTTATCGGCACCTTTTGTATACTGATCAACTTCATCACAGAGGATATGGTGTTTGCTGTGCTGCTGTCATCGTTCCCCATAATGGGTTTAGCTATTGGACCAGTGAATGCGTATGCTGTTGAAATTTTCCCTACTCATTTGAGGTGAGGCAGCAGTTTTTTTTTTTGTTATACTGAGCAGGGTTCGCCGATATATATCAGCGGATATATATCATGATATATATATAATATAATGATATATATCAATTGATTTTTATCTTGATATATATCAATTGATTTTTTCCTGTTTTCTGGACTACATTTTTTGGAGATTAATGTTTACTCTGGCAATACGTAGCAAAAAACTGCAATTCAGAATAATTTAGATTGTTTCCCAAAATGGCAACCTCATTTAAGGTTGGGGAAATCCCCTTTACTTTAACTTACCAGTACTGTTAGCTTTTTATTGAAATTCAAACCTTAACTTCATTTATATTATATAAAGTTTATTTTACGAAATAATCAAAAATGGCGATTCACTTTCTAGGGAAAATTTGCTTCTTTTATTAGCCTGGATATTTATCCGATATATATCGGATATATATAAAAAAATCGGATTTCTAATATTTATTATAAAAATCGGATTTTTTCAAACCCTAATACTGAGTGACGACTGACGAGATGACCAAGTACCTCGCATAATGGTAACCATCACGCTTGCCCGTAAAAGCTAAGCAAGTGACATTTTAGTATTTAGGAGTTACTGTATACCACAAAGACGGACACAGGATACTTTTTTTAAGTCCACGCGAACGAAGTCGCGGGTAACAACTACTATTATATAATAACCATCCATCGAAATGTTCCAGAGGCATGGCTGTGAGCTTGTCAATGATGCTGGGACGCACGGGCTCAGTCCTGGGTACTAATCTCGCCGGACTGATGCTTAATGCAGCCTGCGAAGCCACCTTCTACTCCTTCGGAGGACTACTCATCGGTAAATTACTACTACACACTAATATAATACAGACAGTTGATTTGTGCCTGTGCAATATTCATAGAGCACCTATTAAGGTATACTAGGTGGTCCTAGTACCTTACTAGGTGCTCTAGGTATACCCTAATATGTACTAGGTACCATAATGGCCCAAAAATAGTTTTAAAAAAAAACTATTTCTAGTAATATTTCTTAAGAAGACAGGCGGGTGGAGGATGATGGCAATGCCATTTCTCACGCCCAAGAAGGACGGCAATATTTTTGGGGTCTATTTAAGTATGTATGTTTGTGTGATCCTATAATACCTCATGTAGCCTTGACCGCTTTTGACGAGTGAGGTGTCGCTGGATTCCTCATTCCTATACCTACCTATGTCATTGTTGCAGTTTGCGGAGGACTGTCTTTACTCCTATTACCGAAGCCTCGAAGACTGGATGTCAGGAGAAAATCAATTAATACTAGACTATAATAATTTATTCTAAGTATATCTCAAATTAAATATTTTTACTAATTTTATTTATAATTTACCTATAGTCGTACGAATGTAACTTAGTAGGTACCTAAGAATTAATTTTAAATAATAGTTCCTGCGAACATCCTTAGTAAGTATTCGGTAGGTACGAAGTTTGAATTATCCACCCCCATATAAATATAATAGCGCTAACACAACTGAAAGCCAGCCGAAATAAGAATAAAAAATATAAGTACATATAAGAAATAAGAAGAAAATATATGTATCTCCTTCTCTCATTTTTTTTTTTTTTTGACAACGTAGCACTGTCTGTCGATGCTTCTTCAGACTCCGCGTGTCTTATGCTATACTTATACTAAATCCAATATGGCGTATTTTCTTACATAATTTCTCAACCCAAAAACATTGTTTGAGGTAGAATTTTCGTGTTTGTTATCAAAATAACGGGCTTCATGAGCTCATTCCAAATATGTAAAAAAAAATATCTATACTTATATAATTATATACAGGCTGTTACTGAAAGGTGCAACAATATTAAAAGGTATGTATGTATAAATGTATAAAATCGTCATTATGAACAGCTTTTACTATGTGACGAATAAATCGCAAAAAAAAACAGCTATTCCGTAGAAAAATGTCAATGACACATTCGACCAAAGTAATATGAATGCCAGTCTATTATTTTTATTATGGCCGAAGGTGTCTAACCTAACCTAACCACACATGTTCCTTAAAAATATCAAATCAAAACAATCGAACCCGGCCCCGAATACTGAAACGTTTGTTAACTTTGACAACAGATTAATTCTAATACTGCCTTTGTCTGGCACTAAGCAAATGACAAAGACAGCAATAGACTTAATCTGTGGTCAAAGTTAACAGACGTTTCAGTATTTTGGGGTTAGGCTGCAATACGTAATTAAAAGTATGTCTATTACATTTGTCACAAAAAAGAGATAGCGAATACAGTATGTACGAGAGAAAATGGAATCTTTTTACATTTTGTACAGGTATTGTGATTTTCAATATAAATGACAGTAGATGTTATAGAGAAACTTTAATTTATACTTACTTTTAATACAATGAAGGAGGTAAGTAAATAAACTAAATTATAAGTTTATTTTCGATCTCTTTAGCAAATAAATAAGATAGTACCAAGACGAAAGTTTCTTTAAAATATTTCTGATGTATGACGGATACAATACCTACCAGCAGTTTTTCCAGCAGAAATTAAAACTCTATCTACAAAGACTTGCAAATACTTATACGAATTAGAAAGCTGTGGCATGACTATAAAACCCTTAAGTGTCAGAGTTCCATTCGTAAAGATCCCAACCATAATCGCGTGGGAAGTAAGTCGTTTTCGGCTTTCTGGTAGTATACGCTTCAAAAATTTGGCCTAATTTTTCTGGATCAACACCCTCGATACCAAACAGGGCATTTCCACCAGTGTTACCAATCATTTTATTCTTTGCGTTTGCCATAAACTTTTTCTTATTGAAACGCTTTGGTTTCGGGCGAGGTTTGCTCTGCTCAGAGGGTGGGGTCGGAAACGGTGTTGAGTCTTTATACTGAGGATTTTCGAAGGAACCGTTCAATGGGCTCGTTATTTTATACTTCCTTTCGATCTCGTGTAGCATGTAGACTTCGTGTTTTATCGACCAATATAGATGTTCGATCTCTTCCAAGAAAAGTGTCACTTCAATGTTGTAGAAAACTGAAATGTAAATCAATATGAATCATTTGTAATACACAAATAGACACATCATTCGAATCGGAATTATGTTTCGGCTCTATGAAGAAGTAATTTTGAAAAAAAAGTGGCTATTCTATTCCATGCACCACAATAGTTAGATATGTATTGTTGATTACAAATCTTATTTTGAGATAAATATTTTTTTTTTAGTTCTATCGCCTTATATTAGACAAATTTCATTTGCCTCGGTTCAGTCAGCGTGAAGCAACCCAAACGTAGTTTCCCATAAATTTTAGAAAACAAGGACTGCCGCAATTATAAATTGTGTTTTTTAGATATTATTTTTCTCTCTATACATTTAATAAAGTCTTACGTTTAATATCTATTTTTGTACTTCTCCATTTATCAAGCATTCTTCTATAATGTTCTTGAATCATTTGGGTCATGTAGCCGATCTCAAACGGGGCCGAGACAGCGTGGTCCTGCCGAATCTAAAAACAAGAGGAAGGTTACATCCAAAGACAAAAGGCCCTTGGGGTATATAATAGGGAAACTTGCCGCAGCGGGGCGAAGCGGACCGCATCTCATCGCAAAATGCTTGCTTAGCACATTAGTGAAGAGCCGCGTCGCAGCGCATTGATGATTAACGGATTTTGAGTACAGTATGCTGCCGGACGATGTCACTGCACGTCATGGATAGCTCTAACGAAGAGCTTTTTGCTTATTATTGGAAGATTAAGTCAAACAAAAAGCACGAAAAAAAGGAAAAATACGTGCGCTCAATTCCGCTTGCCTACGCACACTTGACACTGCTGTCGGGCCGCATCGCACGCCCAATCGCGAGTTGCTTGTTGGGGACCCAGTGGCGTAGCTATCGGATCGCGGGCTAGGCGGGCCGTGCCCAAGCTCACCTCCGGGCCTCGGACCCTTACTGCAAACCTCAAACAGAACTTTCGAAAATGTCTCCCACCTTCAGAATCAAAACATAAATTTAAAAGGTCCCAACCATGTCGCAACACGATTTTAATCATGGCAAGTTGAAAGAAATTCGAAACTTGGACTTTTTGTCTTTTCGGTTCCGGCAGTTAGGTAGGTCATATTTAAAAGCTGTTCTAGTAGAGGTCTGTCTGTATGTAGTAAGTAGCTTTTGCTTTGCTGTGCCTTGCAGTGCACGATAAAAAGCTGATGATAAAGCAGCTTTGCAGCTTTAAAATGTTTATACAGAATGATTGTGTTGCAGAACAATTAATTCCTTTCAGGGCATGTTAATAAAGGTACTGGGCTATCGTTTAAGCTTAGTTCAGCAAAAAAAAAATGGTTTTCCAGTAACTTAATTATTTTCCGAAAAGGGGAATTTTTCCCTTTTTTCTTCAGCTTAACCTTCTTCCGTTGATTACGAGGTATCTATCCAAGTACTAACAGGATTTTTAATTCTGATTTCATAAAAGACGTCCCAGTAATTCAACTGACGCTTAAATTTAGTTCTAATTAACGAGCATTTTCATACGTTGTGTAAAGATTTTTCGTTGAATAATATCTCCTCAATTATAATTCACATAAGTAGCATAACCCACAATTCATTAGGTGTCATATTTTATATTATACATATTATGCGTGATTTTTTCAAATAAAACAATGTTTAATTTTTTTTTGCTTGTTGTAATAACATTGTTGTTGTTGTTGATAATAATAAATTAAATTTAAATACTTAATATTAAAAAAATCATAACACAAATAACTAGTGTGAGTCCCTGGGACTCACTCGGCGTGATTACTCACCAAACCTGTGGGCTTATCCCATAACTCTGAAAGACATAGCGAGAGTTGCGCGAGCGGGAATGCGCATAGTGCGACTAAGTTGGTACGAGCGAGATGGCATGCTCTCGCAATCAGAATCACGAATGTTTCAAAGTTAGAGGATAAGCCCGCTGGTTTGCGGACATATACCTACTAGTACTATGTTTCTATGTTTACCATATTTTCATCGACTTTTATAGCGGTTTGAACATTAGCTGACTAAATCTAAGCGTCATCTAGTATTTTGTTTTTTAGGGGTACCTACACTTTGTTGTATGAGGTTGTCATTCTTCTCGTATAATTTTTCTATGGCTCTGGAATCCTGAAACTCGACACTTTTCCACTAGGACTACACACACGTCTAGAGGCCATAAAAGTCTGTCGTCAACGAACTTACATTTGCGAGATTGTATAATTTTTCGTTCTGATTTTTAATGACATCGGACGATAGCTCCACCATCATCTTTCCCATTATATATCTTTCATCTTTTCTTGGCATTTTCTGTGTATTATCTAAACACGTTATGTATCGAAACTCGCCTATGAGAGAATAATAGAGCTTAGGCAATGATTCATTGAGCTTAGAACATTTCCTTTACGTAAGTGGCCTATTTTTTTATTTATTTTTTGCGAGGTGGAAATCTTCACAAATAGTAAAATAAAATAAATAAAATATTTAAAGAAAATTAATTAATATTAAATAACTTGATTGGAAATTGAAAATAAAAAACAGGCGTTTAAAACTAAACAGTTACGTTTAAAACTTGAAAAAACCAATGTTTTAAAGAAATTTTTATTTTAACATTTTCTATTTTGACGAAGAAGACTAAATTTTCTAAATTTTTTCTTTCGCCTAAATTAAAAATAAAACAAACTATAAAACATTTGCGCAGTCACTGAGTTAGTATGCACTTCTTACCTACTCAGTGGGCAATGGTATTCCAAAGATAAATTACCGTTTTACTTTTTAATTATTATTTTTGTTGCTTTTTTTATAAAAATTTTTGGTTTTCCAAAAAGTTGAATTTATTTGAAAGTGGTTACGTACTCTGGAAGTTCACCGCTTTGCGAAATTTTTCGGGAAAAACGCATTTGGTGGCAAAGTGCGGGTTGCAATCCAATAAGCGATCTGGCTACATAGGGGAAGTACACGGCTATCTCAATGTTATGGTGGCACTTCACATCGTTCATTCATTCACATTCGCTGTTAGTGTTCGTGTATTCGTCTTATTTGCCCAAATACGACGATGTGAATTTACTATATTCGTCTATTTTTCACGAATTAGACGAATACGCAAATACAACGAACACTTCGCTGTTCACGATTTGTGGATGGTGTGTTCGAGTTATTCTGACTTCTACACACGTATATATAGCTGAATAAAAACTAATAAAAAACGCGAAAACCAAATTATAGCGATTTGAAGTTTAGTGCCACCTACTAAGCATTTTATCATATTGCGCACAAGTTCCAGCATATCGACATATTTAGTGATAACATCACTATTATTATTAGAGAATTTAAGTTGTTTTGTACCCATTGTTTAAGATAGTAAACGTTTTGGTATACTGTTAGCTTACTATTTGTTTTTTTGGAAAAAAAAAAAAAAAAAAAAAAAAAATAAGCAACGAACCAAATGAGACTGAGTTTTATTTTATACAGACTTCAAAAAAGGTGGAGGTTCTCAATTCGATAATTTTTATTTTATTTGGCTGATGAACATTCAAGTGGATTAGGATACACGTTAGGCACCTGCTTTAGTAGGTACTCGTCAGTATCTTATGTATAAGTAAATATGCGTAACTCACAGAGCAGCAGGAACCAAAAGAAAGTAAGCATAAACATTTTGAAAATATAAATCAAACCTAACCGAAAATAACGAGTGGTTTTGATCTCAAATTTAAAATTTCTGATAATAAATTACCTAGCAATGTTCAATATCCGTAATAAATTGGTAATTGAAAAATTACAACTGGTTAGTAACTATCAGTTTATGATAATTAAAAATCTAATGAAAATATCATTTATTTCTACTAATGTAGGTACATATATGCGTTCCTAATTAACATAATAATAATTTCAAAATTAAGAAAAACGTTCTGGTTAACTTGTCAAAGCTGTCATCAGACTCGTAGTTATTACCGGAAGGTTTTCCGGGTTGTAATAAAAATAAAAATTAAAAAAAACTAAACCTACCGTTATCTGAATCGGTTATTTAAAACCAGAACGGTGTCCTTGTAGTCATAAAACAAAAAAATAGCCGTCTATAGTTATCCGACTCGGGAATTATTTTTTAGCTTTTCGCTTTTCCACCTCCGGCAACCCTTCCAATTGCCGGCTCCGGCTACGGAGGCACTCTTCCTTCTTCGTATAATTTTTCTACGGTTTGAGGAAATAAAGTCGGTGACGAAAAAAAAAAAGCAGTTATGTAAACATGGCAGTATTGATAAAGTTTTAAAAAAAAGGAAAATTGTTCTTTGTAATCCGATATAAAGTTTTATTATTATTATTTTATTAGTATTCGCAGCAAAGAGAATATAAATTAAATACTACGTAAGAAGAGACGGGACTTCCATACTTCGCGTCTGTACGAACAAAATGTATGTAGAAGCAGGGCCCCTATTCGGAGAAATGACATTTTATCTCGGTCACTCTCACTCCCATTAAATTCTAAATTAGAGAGACAGTGACCGAGATAATCTCGAGCGCATAGGAATAGGGTCCCAATTGTTGAAATTTAAACCGGTGACGTGATCATTTTGTGTCATTATTTAACATTTCGGTATATTGGTCGATATGTTCGGAGCCCATCCGGTCTTGGATCAGTTTGAGCGACATGTCGAAGACCGACGTCGCGATGTCCCGGTCCCTCGCCAGCGCAGACTCCTCGCAGTAGAAGCAGTTGTTGAAGTATAAGCCGGTGACGCCCTCGAGGTCTTCGGCGGTCGCCGCGTAGATCGTCGTCGCGGCTGCTTGTGGCTGGAAGGATACAGGTAAATCATACATGTAAGTGTGTATAATAATATAATAATAATTTACTTTGAACTGTTACTAATTTTATTCTGACTTTGTATTTAGCCTGACATCTGTTACTTTTTTCATTTTATTTTATATTTGACATTTAATATGTACTTTTATCAATTTGACTGCTATTTTTATTTTATTTTTTGACATGGATTTTTATATTATTATTAATACTTAATGTTTAATTCTTAACGCTTTTTGTATCTTAATTGTAATGTAGTTAGTGTAATTGGTTTAATACCGTACTAATGAAATAAATAAATAAATATGTAAGTACTAGATACACTCCGCGGTTTCACCCACTATTCTACAGAAACTTAATATTTTTCCGGGATTAAAACGGAAACAATTCTGTAACTCTCTCTCATTTTTAGTGTACTGCAATTTAATGGAACATAAAGAAAGATCTTTGCTTCGGTACATTAGAAATTCGAGTAGCATCTTATTATTTGATAGTAATAAAGTAGTAAATATTCGGCTTCTGTAGAATAGCGAGTGGAACCGCGGGGCGCAGCTAGTGACATATAATTAAGTGATATGAGATGTTTTATTAAAACAAAATGTGTCAAGACCACGACCACCAAGACCACCAAGGTTTCCTGATATGCCTTGTGTTTTATTTGCTTTGGCATCATAATGTAATAATGCCTATGTGTTAATCCAGGGCATAATCTATTTCCATACCAAATTTCATTTAAATCCGTTCTGCCGTTACAGAGTTGAACGGGAACAAACACGCTTGTGTGAAAAATGTTAATGACACTCGACAAAATGTATGGAACAGCTTTTTTTTTCTCGATTTCAGGGTTGATCCCATAGTAAAAGTTGTTTACAATCATACAATACAATATAGCTTTATTATACACCAAAAAGACAAACTTTAAAAAAAATGAACAATAATATTTCATCATAATCATCATCATCATAATCATGAGTACTATGAGCCCCTTTCGGCTTAGCGTACCCTTTCCTTATAACCCTGTATAATCTGTAAGTACCTACCATGGACTTTGTGAAAGGTCGCACGAAAAGGAACGCCAATCTGTAAAGCCACCATGACTTGCTGAGATTTGTGTAAACCATGTTCCCTGGGTGTAAGGAGTTCACACAAATGCCATTTGCTTTCCATCTTTCACTTAACATCTGAAAAATTAAAACAACTTTTGTTATATTGCAATATACAACTCTTGTCTCTCTGTCTGGGTGTTTGTGACGTTATCACGGCTAAACGGCTGAACGGATCGACCTTAATTTTTGCATATTTTATATAGCTAAACGATTGGAGACGGCCCTTGGCTACTTTTTTTTTGTTTTGTAGGTCTACGCGATCGTAGTCGCGTGTAACAGCTAGTGTTTTATAAACTCAAATTATTTACCTTTGCTGTAATAACATTATACAATTTGGAATTGTTATAAGCCATCATAGAGTAATATTCTTCTTTCGGCATTGCGAGGTTTTGATTTACAAATGTGTTTTTAAGACTTGCGAATCTGAAATTATCACAATTAATTAGTTAGGCAGAATAAGGTCAAAATGATTCCTATACAAGGTGTTTGGATAGGCAAGAACCCTGCAAGTGGTCACTCTTTGCCGTCAAGAAAAATATCATAAAGCCATCTCTGACCTATTTATGCAGCGTTCCATCAGTGCCTTGTCCACATTTTAGTATGCATTTATTGCACTGTACCTGTGTGACTCTGAGGAAACGAACACAACCCTGGAGCCCTTCTTTAAGACAGGCTCCAATAGCAACGCCAAGTACATATGACTGAGATGGTTCACTTGAAACACGGTCTCCAGTTTATCTTCAGTTTCCGAGTATGGGAGACCAAAGACTCCAGCGTTTAGGATCAGCATGTCTATGTGGCTGGAAATAGAAATTTCTAATATTATTCAAAGTATTACAAGCGCACCGCACAGACGAACTGCTGTGTTTCGGGATAAAATGTAGCATAATATATGTACTTAAATATAGAGTATATTCCATTACTTTTGATAATTCATCAATTTTTTCTCCCAAAATAAAAATAAATGTTAGGACTCCAAATGACATTAACATTAAGCGGTGTCCAATAGGAAGGAGGGCGGGGGCCCCAGGATCCTTAGAAGCTGAGATTTGTACCAAAAAATACAAGGAAAAAATAATAAAAAATATATGTATATTGAATAGAACAAAAGTTGTCAGGTATAATGTAGGGAAGCTGCCTATATATATTCACTTTCATAATTTTTAATTTTTTTATTCTAACATTCTTTTTTTCAGACCATTTAAGCCTGAAATAACATTGCTCTTGAATATGTCCATTGTCTATCCAAACATACCTTATAGGATGCAAACGTAGGCGATTGGCAAGTGACCAAAGAGAATAACATAAAAACGGTGATAAAATAATACAAAAAATGAATACATTCAAACTTACTCATAAGTCTTTCTAATTTCTAAGGCACAATTCTTCACACTCTTCAGCGAAGCCAAATCAAGTTGAAAGACTATTAAATTTTCTGCGGAGGCATTTGTTTCTTTTACAATATTATCAATGGCTTTCTCCGTGGCTTCCTTATTCCGGTTAGCAAATATTACTGTACAGCCATGCCTGGCTAGTGATTTGGCAGTTTCATAACCGATGCCAGCATTAGACCCGGTAACTACAGCATATTTGCCAGATAAATCTACTCCATGAAGTACCTGAAATAGTAATGAATAGTTTGTCGTCTAGCAAACAACACTTTTTACTGTATGACGTCGTATTAATGTGTATGGTAATTTCAAATTTGTGCGCCCAACCTCTTTTGAGATATTTGAGAAAACACTTTCCACAAATAATGTTCCATTAATATTATAATGTTCCATCATTTGGCTGGATGTGACGATAAAGTGCACAGTTATGTTTTTTTTTTACATATTTGTTGCTATTACTTTGTGTGTAATGTTTGTTAAGACGGAATTTTAAAAAACCTACCGTTCGGAAGGATTATTTTTTGTACATAAATAAAGTTTATAGTTTATAAACTTTTTACTTCTAATAGAAGCCCTAGAGACTAGCTTTTCACATAATTTTACATAAAACGCAAAAAACTATTGTCATAGCCCCTGCTTTTGTTCCGGCTGCTCATATTCAGAGGCTTGTTTAGTGCATTTTTAACGTGATTTGCGGCTTCCAGAGTGGTGTAGGGTATGTATGACTAAGTAAAGTAACAGAAAAATAAATAAATAAAATAAAGTCGAAAAGTGGATTTATCGGCTTTTGTTCCGGACCTCCTCAAATGCGATCATGTATGACCTGATATTATAGGTGTATTAAAAATAACAGGATAGCAATAATTTTTTTTTATTTGCAGAATAATTTGATTGTGCATTTTGAATGGTAAGTTAACTAGGGATTTATATTAGATTATATTGCATCTGCCACACTGGGCCAGAGTCCCAATCACCCTTCTAGGATAGGGCGGTATCCCAGCAGTGGGATGCTATAAGGCTGATGCAGTATTAGATTATGAATGCAAATAAGTATACCTGATAAGCAGTAGAAGATGCATCAAACCTTTGTCGAAAATCATTCACATGCTTTTTTACTTCTTTAGCAAATGCCAGTCTAGGGTCTATGTGAGTTTGACTGCCAGTTTCTTTGTGGATATACAAGGCTTTCCCATCTTCATCAACAGACTTGGACCAGCCAAATGGTAGCTCCTTTGGAATTACTTTCTTCTTTCCTGTTGTGGGATGAGTCCATTGAGTTTTGTTTGTGTGGGGGCTGGAAAATAAAGAGCTCGTAATGGCGCATTGAATACTTATATTGTATCTTCAAGCTACTTGTCAACATGAACAAACTTATATTTGACATAATCTGAAGGCTTTTAAATTAAAAAGAATAAAATCTAAATGAAACAATTTGACCATGCAGAAATAAAATCTATGGAAACCATGCGCTTAAGGTATTATATTTAGATCAAATAAAATAATGTAAGGACTTACTTTAAGTAGAATACATTTCCATCATGTGTACTTTTCTCTTCCCATCCTGCCGGTAGTTCATCTTCGCTATCGGACTCGTAACTATTTTGCATGGTTTGATACAATCAAAGACCTCTAGTAATAGGAAGAATTCTGTGCAAGGACCTAATAATTATAATAATGCGGAGAATTCTGTAGATACAATAGTATACGTACTGGATCACAGAACTTCTTAAGTGAAAACAATGACGAAGGAATAAAAGATTTAAAAACACCAAAATCAAGGCAACAGAAAACAACAACACGGGAGACAATTTTTTTTTTTTTTTTGTCCTTTCCGGACTTTGGCGTCGCACGGCTTGTGCATTTGCCAGTGTCATGTTCTTTTTATTTATTTTTTGTTTTAAAACGGGGAAACGTATCGGAATGAAAAAATATATATAATCGTGGGAAATATGAGTGGTTTACAAGCGTTAATCAAATTTCCCTTTAAAAGAAATGCTTTTTCTCCAATAATCATTATGACCAGAGAAACACTTGTCAAGTGCGTGAATAAGGGATATTCTGTTTCGTTTGCCTGGATTCCCAGCCACAATGGTATAGTCGGTAACGAGAAAGCTGATTTACTAGCAAATGACGCAATAAAGTGCGGAGACACCTTTTATTATAAAAAATACACTCAAGACCTGGCTGCTCTTCCTAAACTCCTCCTCAAACAATCTTGGAGCGAGGCATGGACGAGCAGTTCCCGATTAAAAGGCAAGTATTATCATCATATCCAACCCCAAATTCCAAATAAACCTTGGTTCTTCAAATCAAGACTCAGTAAAAGAGCTACATCAGTCATAATACGGATGCGATTGGGTCACATGTGTAGTCCGGCTCATCTTGCTCGGTTCCGCATAATCGACGATGACATTTGTGAATGCGGGGAAGATGTAGGTGATGCAAATCACATCTTCCTTAACTGCCCTATTTATGATCACACACTATTGTATACAAACTTAATCAATCTAAAAGTTCCCTTTCCTATCAATATACTTTGCTTACTTTTTAATAATTCTATCCCTATTTATAGTGTTTTAGCCTCATTTATTGAGGCTAATGACATAAGATTATAAAATATATATTTCCTTCATGTAATTCCTCATCTTTTTTTCCTATCCTATGTATCCTTCTCCTCTGACGGGAGACAATAATGTACTGTAATGCAGATAATGCATATCATATACACATCAACCGATACGAGCAGTCTTTCAGCCCATACGGGCTGGGTCGTCTTTTATCAGGCTGTACATTATCAGCACGTGCCGATAATGAATGTACAGCCAACAATGTACAGCCCAATAATGTACGACCCGATAAAACGTGTACCTTTCTCAGGCTTGTCTCAAGAAGCTTGTTACAAGCTTTTTTTTTCTTTTTTTTTTCTCTTTCCTTCTAAGAGGATTTTGGCGTCGCACGTCTTATGCATTTGCCAGTGTCAAGTATACATAATATATTCTCAAGTTTTGTTAGATATCATCAAACAAGTCATAGTCACGGTCAAAGTCAAGCAAAGAAAGTCACGGTCAAGTCCAAGTCATGCCCCAGTAAAGTGGTGAAAACTTTATTAGAGCCTTCTATGGAGTTTTGGAAACAACACGAAAATTCACGTTTCACGACATTATACCATTCACCAACACTCGTGCATGTTCACGAACACTTAATGGGTAAAAATTCACCGTTTTCACACATTAACTCGAAATAACACAAGTTTTGGAAAATTATAAAATGACGCGACATGAATTCTTCACGTTCCCGCCAAACTCTCCTTGGCTTGACTTCCTCCAAGGGCTTGTCTGACGTAACCACAGATTATAAAAACTAAGGTATTGCCATAACAAGTATTCAAAAATGATCGATATTCTTGCTTTCTGATAATCCGTGAATGGGCAAACTAAGGGCAAACTACAAGTTTGTCTATGTATTCATCCATCATGGCGGTTTGACATTAGGCTTTTGGGGCCAGCCAACTCTCTTAGGCGAGGAGGAACACAAGTACGTACAGGGGAGTTTAGGTATTGGGGGCTACAAAGGAGCAGTATAGAAGATGTTTTCCTCTCGTATTGACTTCTAGAGATGTTCAATTAGGGAGCATTGTATCGATAATGATCGTAGCAAGTCATTAAAATCTGTTGTAAACTATATGGCTGTGCCTCCGCTGCCCTAGTCGGCAACGAATAATAGAACGGTTCCCGGAGGTACGACCTACCTACTGTCATCAGACTCAAATCTGTTTCTAAAGGGTTTCCGGGTTGAATACCTGAACCTACTGTTAACCGACTCGTTTCTGTAATCGAAAGGGTTTATTACAACGACGAAAGTAAAAAGAGGACCTGACAAGTCACGTCATTTGCGGCACTTTTAATACACAATATGGCGTCAACTCCACCCTTTTCACTAGTGATTTCTCAACACTTCAAAAACATTTGACAGTTTTTGACAGCTAACGTACTGGCTTGGCTGGGATACAAAACATGGCCGACGTACCGCCAAAATAACGTGAGCAAACAATACTTTGTATTTTGTATTTGTGGCCCATCCTCTATAGTAGAGAATGCTTGATTTATGAGTTTCTATTTTGAAAAAAAAAAAAAAACAATATTTATCTGAAGCGGCTATATCACACCAATACGGTATTCTGGCTGTCATAAACCAGAATAATAGGTATTTGTATGTATTTTTTTTAAATATTCCGTACAGAATTTCAGAAAGTAGCAGTATTTGCGAGCGACAAACAAATATCAGTTTCATGTACATGTAAAGGATAAGATAGTTGCCCTTTCACTCTTCTTTCTGATGAAAACATATATATCGACATATCCTAGAGCTTCAACTAGGATATGTTGAACCATATAATTATGTTGCTTATCTGTTTGTAATATTTAATCACAAACTTGATGCTAATATTTGTCACTATTGAGTTGCTCTGTGGACAAATTACCTAAAATAAACTTAATTTTTAGTATTAATTTGATGTTATGTTTTATAAATCATTGGTGAAAATGGTTCCCTAATAATTTTACTTTAATTTGTTCAGCCATCCAAAATCTTTTTAATCGAATCTCAGTATTTCGACACAGTTGAGGATCGAATCAATTAAAATTCAACGACATGAGTTTACGACATCCCTAGTCACGTCACAAGAAAAATGGCTGCCGGTGTTCGTCAACAATTAACTTGTAAAAGTTGTTGTTTGTGAATATTTGGCTTTGTTTTATAAAAATACGTTGATTTGAGCTTGAAGTTCCTCCATGAATCTGTGAGTTTATCTTACTGTGTGTAAGCGAGACAGGACTCCATTTTGTGATAATATATGACTCGTGGTGTTTTTTCATCACAATGAAAGAAAACCTTGAAAAAGAAAAAAGAAATGGTTAAAGTGTGGAAAATCACCTGCTGATGATCCCAATGTCATACTCCATCGCTTTCCTCGGCCTAGGACTAAAAATAGCTTACGGTACGTATACGAAGAGGTTACAATTTAGTAGGTGTTTTGTTTTCAGAAAACGACAGTGCTTTTGAACAATTTTCCATTATAAACAGGAAAATCTGGCCTGGGCTTGTAGTCGCGTGGTCACAGATTGGAATAAATACCTAGGTATGTCTAATGGTTTTCAATATTTTCTTTTCAGTTGTGAGCGCTATGGGCAAAATTGTGCTACCCAAATGATGAATGGTCTTCAAGAGAATTCCAAGAGCGTTTGCATAAAGACCATAGAATGCTTTGCAACGGCCACTTCAAACATTCATCTTTCATTGACCAAGATAGAAAAAAAATGTGAGATCTGCTGCACCGGATGAAACGCTCCACGAGGTTAGTAATATTTACGGACTCTATACACCAGAATTATTTAAAATAAAAACAATTACGAATTTTTTAAATAAATTTCAACTTAAATGTTAATCATCTGTTTTCAGAGATCAAGCTTGAGCATAAGTCCTGAGTATCTCCATGAAGCTGGACCATCAACAATCACATGTTTGGCAGAGAATGTCAATATTTTGAATATCTATACATCATGTGGTGAAAAAGAAACAAGTGAAAAAGTACTGCAATAGCTGTTGTACTGGATAATCTGATGAGGTGTGTAAAGCTGTTGTAATTATTTTATGTACCTATGAATGTATTAGGTATTTAAGCATAAAGCAAATAAATTAAAATAGCATTTATTCACGGATTTTACCTTTAGTTTTACGATTTAGTATACAATTTTATAATAGTTTGAAGTAAAATAAAATAAACTATTATTGACACCGGCCTCTTAAATATCAGGTTGACCATCATTACAACTGTCTTACTATGAAATTAAATATGACTCATCTGTTTTCAGATGTCAAGCTTGACCAAGGAACACTCAGATTATGAACATGAAGCGGGACCATCACAACCATCAAAAATCGCGCGTATCACTGATACATCATATGATGTAGGTATCTACACCTTTTTTTTACCTAGCGAGTATCCCGACATGAGCCAAGGGCTGCTTTCCTTCTGTTATCTTCAATTTGTATGATTGTTAGCGTCTTTTGTGACTATCGTGTCATCGCATAACTTAAGCCAATATCCATTTTGGCGTCGAAGTCTTGCTCCAGGGATCACCATTTGTGTTTTAATATAAAGACATATTCCACCATTCTGCGGACTACATGAACCTTTGTTTTAGCTCCACTACCTTAACCATTTCTTGATAATTTACTTTCAGATACTGATATCGAACTTAGATACTGGTAATGAAAATGCAGCGGGACCATCAAGAATCGTAGAGGAAAAACCAGAAGTTGTACAAAAAAACCAACAAAAACCTGCTCATTTTAAAGAAAAAAGAAAGGCACCTGTACATGAAGTGCCAAAAACTCTGATAGTGTTTGTTCTACGATACGTTCTGCGATACGAACGTTTCGCACAGCGCGCCAAATTTTTTTTATTTTTTTTTTGTCAATTACAGCTCAATTACTCGTCGTGAGTTAAACTAAATTTGCGCCAATAACTAGCATCAAAAATTACATCAACCAAAAAATCAAGAATAGCCAGCTAATAGAAATAATGAAAGCAATAATTACACTTCTCCCGAAACCAAAAACCACGACGAAAATCAGGTTATTGAGATTCCTAGCTAAACTAATATTATTTATGTGATCATTTTAGCCGTAATTTCTTGACACAGCCTATTTATTGGCGCAAAATTGGTTTCAATAAATCTATGATGAGTAATTAAGCTGTAATGCAACAAAAAAATTATTTGGCGCGCTGATCAAAACGTTGCACCTCAGGCTGTCTTGCTACACTCCTGGGTCAGGACAATTATTACACTGGGCAACTAACACTTAAATGTAGTTAACTGGAAAAACACTTGAGTGAAGTATGTCTGAAATTATGTACTTTATTTAACTGTAAATCTGCTAGACGCAAATTCATATACTTGCATGAATTTGCATACAATTTGCTCGCAAAGTTGTTGCGTAGAACAGCCTACAATACTTTGACTATAAATTAAACACTAACATATAAATGTATCTGTAATTTTAAAGATGACAAGAGTATTTACTGTCTTGCTGGCAAAACTCTTTGAAAATGTATCTAGACTGCCTCGATACCAAATTATTATATTATTATAAACATAATTAATATTTAGAAATTTCGGAGTAGTCAAACCGATCTAACACCTATCGCAGTCTTTTGCTACGGGTACCACTGGTACTAGAACTAGATTGTAAGTCCCGACAATACACACTCACAATGTGTGATGTCGGGATGGTCGGGACTTACAATTGTAAGACCCGCCCGTAAACATTGCGCATAAAACTGTGCCGAAATATCGGGAACTGAACAGTAATAAAAATCCTGGTTAATGTTCCGGGAGTACTAATTTTAATGTAATAACCTCTCATTATTAATGTTATGATAGAAATATGAACGATAAAGTAAATGTCATTGTTTGGTGTTTTAAATGTGTATATGTGTAAAACCGTAAATCCACCAGAAGTGAATTTATAATTTTGTGTATGGATGGGTATATATATATATTTTTTAATAATAAACCAATCATTTTTAACGAAACTGTTCTTTTTTTCCAGATGTACTTGGTAATTTAGGCCACGTGAAGCTGCCAGTTTATATTGTAAAAACGTAAGGTCTAATTGACAGCTATAAACGGAGCGAAATTTAATCATAAATTTAGTTTTGGTATAGTATATTTCAATTGGGCTTTATTCTTTACATAATGTAATGTGGCAGCTTCATGTTACGTAGATTATTGGCAATGTCTATAGTATAGGTAGGTAGAGCAAATTTTAAAAATCCCGCCCATCGTAGCCACACATATTCGAAATTCCCTCCCAGATGGATTTAAATTTTCCCGCGGTGGGGGCGACCAAGAGATGGCGCTATTTTTTCCAAATGTATGAAGTTGACATTCTTCTCCCCGAGTAAAAATATTCTTTGGGCTTTTGTGTCAAGGTAAAATTGTCATGAAAAGCGAAATATATTGTGTACCATTTGGTGAAAATACGGTCTACATTATTTATTTTCTTGAAGATAGTGCTTGATTTTAGTTATTTTACGAGAAACTGCATAATATGAGTGCTAGTAAAGAACCACAAAGCCACAAGGTAGTATTAGAAATGTTATTGCGGACTCTAGGAAGGCGCTCCCAATTCATAACCGTCGTTTGGTCTCATAATTAACTAGAATTTTATGTAAATGATTCCGAAATGAGATTTCGCGTTATTCTTTTGATATATGGTGAAATTGGAACTACCCTATAGTTAAAAAGTGCTAGTGAAAATGGGTGACAAACTGAACAGAGAATACTTTGAGCCTGGGACTACAGCCTTCAATTACAACAATGTGGTAAGTAAATAATTTACAAGTATCAGTTGCAATGCTTCTGTCATCGTTGCACTCACTGGCATACAAATTTGGACCATTGTCTGGAATTTACTTGTGTGCCTTGTACAAATGGGTTGGTCATTTTGCTTGTATTGTGTGATTTGGTATCAGGTACCACTAAATATAGTCAAACTGAAACCCTCGACTGGGTTCTGCTCACAAGTAGTGTGCAAAACCATCATCAAATCAATGGGTACTTTTTATGTAATAATATTAAATAAATATGTAGTAGCGCACACATGACAAATACTAAAGGTTTTCATAATTGTAAAACTAAAACAAACAAAAACATGCTTACAAATAACATTCAAGGTCTTAAAAGTAAAAAAATTCAAGGTTGGTGACAAAAGACCCAGCTGCATATTAAAAGTAGTAGTAAGTAAGTAATCAAGGTTTCTTTTTTGATTATGTTTACTGTTTTTTATACTTTACTCAAATTATTCCTGTTTTTGAAGTAGACCCGAATACCCATATTTCATACAGAAACGGGGAGTTCATTTTTCAGTAAAATTTTTAGTCTCCACAAAATCTTAAAATAGCTTGGACATGATACACACTCTCTCGTTAGCACCAACAAAAATTTTAATTATTTAAAATGATTGAAGGTCATATTCAAAAATGTTCTTGGAACATTTTCTTTTCATGGTGAGGTCATTTAATTTAAGCATACTATAAAACATTATGAAGAATAGAGAAAACATCTTGTCATTCATTTAAATAAATTAAAACTTGAACAACATGAGAAAAAGTTAAAATCTTAAATGTGAAAGTAAATAAAATGTTGCAAAAACATGTTTAATATCACCCTCAATAATTTTATCTCAATAAAAATATTGAATGTAAGAGTAAGATTCTGTAAGAGAGAATGAAATCGGTTGCCTGCACTCAAGACCACTCTAAACTCATATAGCACACTACACAGCATGTGAGTTCTGCTGAAACCCAAAACTGTTTTCATCGTCATCATCGTCACCAACAGCCTGAAGATGTCCACTGCTTAACAAAGGCCTCCCCCTTAGACCACCACATTTGCATTTGTCGTTGGTCCACCTAGTGGGAGGCCTGCGTATGCTGCGTCTTTCGGTTTGTGGTCACCATTCAAGAACCTTTCTTCCCCATCGGTTCTTCGAGTGATGTGGCCTGCCCATTGCCACTTCAGCTTGCAAAACCTAAAATAGAATTTTGTCTTGTCCATGTTTACTGGAAAACTGTTTTAGTATTTAAAATAGATGTACATAATGTTTATTGTAAAACCAATCCTACTGTGAGTCTGTGACACATAATGTAGATCCAAACTAATATTATAAATGTGATAACTCTGTCTATTTGCCTGTCTGTCTGTGTTTGTCGTGGTATCATGGCTGAACAGTTCGAGCTGAATTTTTAAGTAGGGTTGGAGAAGGACATAGGCTACTTTTTTTTTGGTCCACACAAACCAATTCGCGTGTAACAGCTAGTCCAGAATAAAGTTTGAAGTGGCTTTCTGTAGCTGCACTGTAGTGTGTGAGAGAGCAGGATACAGTTGAGCACAGCTTAGCTTTCTAACTCAAGTCACTTAGTCAAGTGGCCTCGCTCATAAGTATCCAGCAATTTGTCAGGATTAATTTATATCAGGGTTCAAAATTATGAAGATATATATGCCTCGTGATAATTGTCGCGATAATTATCAAATAAGTACATACTTACCAATCCTTAAGTAACTAGTATTATCTAGCAATATTTACATTAGAAGAAAGTAGTTTAATAATACATCATGTAAATACATATATGACAATCAAGAAAATGTAGTAGAAAAAAAAAATACTTTAAATATCAATATTTTTGATTATTTTTACCAAAGATTATCAACCAATGTTATCTTGATAAATCTTTGATTAAATTAAGTAGTTAAATTAATTATTTAGATTAATATGAACCCTGGTTTTTATTGCTATACATATAATGACTTTTACTGCTATGTCAGGCTAACAGTGCATTCTGCGACAAGAGAACACTACAAAACCGAAACTTTCCATTTTATACTTTGGCTCTTCAGATAATCTTAAGATATGTAAAGTGATAAGATTGACAAAAAAATATCCATCTATAGACTCCCTAGTCACATACTTTACCTAACCCACTGTAAACTAACTTGTATAACTATTTATACTGTATCTATAGGTCTGTCACATTTCAAAGAACTTAGGTCCTGCATTCTTAACCTAGTTAAAAAGATCTTTATCCAAGATTATCTTATCTTATTTATTAGATCTTTATCTTGCTTTGTATATATTGTAATTTGTTTTGTGTGCAATAAAAAAAAAAAAAGGGTTTGATAAAAACTTGCTCTCTCCATCATCCTAACTGTAAATTGAATCCTCTCTCACTTGGTTCAGAAGACATCTTATCATGTTTATATGATACATCATGGCCTTATCATGTAACTATGGTGGCGATGATCCGCTCGCGCCAACTTACTCGCACCATGCGACCGAGCGGGATAGCAAACGAAGATCATCGCCACCAAAGTTACATGATAAGGCCCAGGGTCTGGATAGTGAAATATAATCCCATTTTATCTTGAGCGATGTCAGCACAACTATACTGGGTAGCCTTTACTTCTCAAAACCATGACTGGGCTGATAAACAGTAACTTTACATATTTACGATCAAGCGTTTATGAAGAAAAAAGTAGTGAGTGCATAAAAAAATGTTTAATGAGCTTCAGCTTCATGAGATTGCACATCATTACTTACATGAGCATAGGTAAGTTTTGTTATTCTACGTCAGTTAACGCGGGAAGTAAAAAATGACAGAGCATTGTTCACCATTCTATTTCAGCAACAGCTCGCGGCGACGTGCCCGAAGACGCCTGCGTCTCCACTCTCCACACTGTTCAAAAAGTATATAAACTTTTTGGTTTGCATTATGACGCTAGATATACCTATACATAAGGCGCACCACACCCCAATACTACAAAATGTTCTACACCACACTTTATCGTAGGTAGTATACGAGTGCGCTTATAGTCAACACACCACATTTCTTCACAAAAAGTGTGCCACGCAACACAAATGTCATACTGCACACAAATGTTCCTTTGGTGTGTGGTGTACCTAAGTATTCACGTAGTTGATTAAATGATACAAACAGAATGTTAACTTATAAAAGCATAGCTTCCAGCGAGTGACAGAGTGACGTGTGGCACAGTAGCCACAATTAAATAGGACATCACAATGTAATGCGGTGTCACCTCTGGCACAAAATAAAGTAATGGTACAGGTACAGAAGTCTCACTGTACTGACATGGCAAAATCACGCACACAGAAAATAGTAACTACTCGCGAAAAATACAAACAGGCGCGCAACGCGTGATCGTGTGAAAGTGATCGCTCGGTCTCTTTTGCACTTGCTAGGTTAGATGTAACAAGTCATATCATTAAAAGAAACACAAATACCCGACTGCAAAATGTTGCTCATGACACTCCGGACGTAAAGAGAAATCCAACGACACCTCACTCGTCAAAATCTGGCAAGCCGCTTAGGCTAATTACAGGAGGAGACTAATTTGGATACTGATAAGCAATAACATGTCGACCCACAAAAAAAAAAAATGAGTTAATGATACAGAACGCTTCTTTTTTTTTTTTTTCTCTTCAATTTTGGCTTCACACGTTGTGTATTTAGCCAGTGTCAAGTTTTGTAATATTTGCAGTGAAGTAAAGTATTTCACAATTAAAACAAGTCTCAGTGATAGTCTAAGTCAAGTAAAGTAAGTCTCGGTCAAGTCCAGGTCACACCCTAGTAAAGTGGAGACTTTACTAAGGGTTTCTATGGAGTTTTGGAAACAACACGAAAATTCACGTTTCACGACATTACTTATACTATTCATCAACACTCATGCGCGGTCACGAACACTTAATGAATAAAAATCCTCAATTTTTACACATTAACACTCGAAATAACACAAGTTTTGGAAAATAATATAATGACGCGACATGACTTCTTCACGTTCCCGCCAAAAACTCGAACGCTTCTTTGTCAGCCAAAGAAGCCTTCTGTATCATTAACTCATTTTTTTTGTGGGTTGACATGTTATTGCTTATCAGTATCCATTTATCTCTCGTTGGTCTGTGGACCTCGGTTTTCAGATATAGCTACCTAATATTGACATAGTATGCTATAAGAGGTCGTGGTCGGCCCCTCTCCGTAATTAGTGCCCTTACTACATATACATCGTCAACTAGACGATTAACAATGATTGTAGCTGTCCCACGCTGAGACAATGCGATGTGGGGCAAGCAGCTGACACAATTAAATTTGCTCGCAATGCTACGTTCTCGTATTAATAATAATTAGCCTTTTTTACTCTCACGCTTCCACCTGTACTTTTGATCGATAACTCGCTTTAGTCACAGAAGATGCTATCTTCTGCAAATATAATTCTTGCGCCTTATTCCACGAGCATAAGGTCAAAAAGCATTTTCGATCGACCTATAGTAACTTGCTTTTTCTCGCAGGCATCTCCTCTCCTTACAATATGTATTTCGTCAGTTGTTGGCTTGTACAGCATCTGTCGTTGCACATCTGTCGATCGGGCGGAAAAAGCATTGCAACCTGCCTGTGTTGGAAGTAAACACTTACGCAACGCTACTTGAGAGATCTTTACGTGACTTCTAAACTTTTGCAGTCTAAACGCGGATGCACTATATTCGTCTCGTGAGGTGACTTCATCGATAAATCGTAAACAGATCAAATAACAGGTTGATAGCTCGTACTTATTCCCCCCTCAAGATGATATTAAGGGCAAAATAGCATAATCTCGTCAATTAGATTGCCTATGATTTGATCAATCGTAGGCGTAATTTGCACGAATTCGTATTGGGAAAATCATGAGTGCGATTAATTACCCCATCCCGCGTGTCACGATGCGTTTTTTTTTTAAATAGTATTTGTCAGCATACACGATCAACTGCTTTTATAATCTTTGATGGTAAAGTTTGCGTGCGAGCTGGCCCTCGAGTGTTAAACTCTTTTATGACGATAGGTTAATGCAGCAATAAAGAAAGTTGCTAACTATTTGTAATTTGGTATGGCCTCTTGTGATTTAGCCACGCCATTGTGTCTCTTAATACTATTATTGTGTAAAACTTTTTGTATCTGGTCATCTATATGGTAATGGATGATTTGGATTGAATCCATTCTTTACCGTCACACGAGACGGTAAAGTATACATAGATCTAAATAGTATCCAATTCATGCATTCGTCATATCAAATTGAACCAAGGCAAATATGTTCATAAAAATTTAATCCAATAACACATTTTATTTAAAGGTTATCAACCTAATTGATTATTTAGTTCCATTTCAAGATTGTAACTGACTTGAATATAAAGTTTTTAACACAACAGATAGATAAACCATTTTATAGCCTCAAAGGTCGCATGTTGAAAACGAAGATGTCGGTGCCAGGCCACCAGTATTACCTTGGATCGCGTGAACAACCCCACTGGCTCCAACCACCACCAGTTCACATAAAAATATGTTTTTGGATGGACTTTAGTTTAAAAATGCAGTAGAAAGCAGTTGGATACATGTCGAAGTAACAGCTATTGCCTTACTTTCGACTGTATATCGCTTGTTATATTTCGTTCCTTATAGCGCCAAACATTCTTGTTCCACAACGTTGTTGTTGTTATTTTATTTATTTATTTATTTATTTAACGACTCGTCCGCGCGCCCCGGGCGCTTCCTATATCAAGTCTCTAAGATTTTTTGCTATGACTGAAAAGTTATAGCGAAATGAAAGTACTGCAGTAGACTAACAATCAGCCCAACGCACTAAGTACCTCAAACCTCGAAAATAGCAATGATCCCACAAACATTTACCCCCGTATTAATAACCGCGGAGTGCCCTTGGATTAGTTACCACGTGTTTAGTCCTTTTCGCTCTTTTCGAAATTAGAACTCGATTGAATAACAGAAGACAGAATAACTGTTCTTAGGTTTATCCGCGTTTATTAATAAGGGGGCTAAGGCTTTTCAAGTTAGAATTTGGTCCGACGACATTATACTAACTTATTTACATAGCAAAGTACAGTAGTAAACTCAGTCATTTACAATTATTTTAACGACTTTACTTCAGTATAGGAAGAATATAGTTTAGTGAAATTACATTCGAGACTAGGATTCATTAGTGCCGACGCGCAAAAGTTTTTAATAGTGTTCTACATGATGTTGAATATTTACCTAAACAAGTAATCGCCATCCTAAACCATAAATATATCTTAAACTTTACCTTTTACAACTACCTCAAAGCAGTATTATGGGAAACAGAATTCACCGTGACACTTATCTTATTGACACGATAAAAAATTAAAAAAAACCTTGTAAAGTAGTAAAGTATTGTACAATGGCAGGCGCTAAAGTTGGAAGTAATAGGGCTCGTACTTCAAGCTCAGATCTAAGACAATGTCGTGCACAACACACCATGTTATTGGCACGAGTAAGGCTGCGTACCGATCGCGTGATTCTGGCAAAACCTATCTACGTAGTTGCCAATGTCGGAGTACGGTTTTGTCAGGCAGTTCGTTTCTGGCTTGCGAAATAGCTGCCTCGCCGCGGACAATTTACCTCTTTTGTCAAGTCAATAATTCGATTAGATGTTTATGGGGCTGGTGAATATTGGAAAGACAAACTGTATCTGGTATGAAAATCGATAAAATACAAGAACCTGACGCTGGGACAAGCGAAGGAAATTTTAAACTTTCAACCGGACAGGCGACAAGCAGTTTTCGAAGCGGTGTCTAGTTTTCAAGTGATCTTCCAATTCCAAGAAGATGAAATAAACGATCGTAACAAAATCGACAATCATAAACAGAACCGAAGAGTATTGAATGTTTTTATTCTTATAAAACTAGTGAACATAATCAGTGCAATGAAAAAGGTTTGGTTTGCAAAAAAGAAACCCAAGAAAACGGTGCGTGTTCCCATCAATCATGCCATAGATTTTAGTGCCTCACACAATACAGAACATTGCACAGGGTAAGAAGATAACATCGTTTTCATTACAGCAGCTCTTGCAAATAAGCTTAAAGTGATGACAATGATAATTGATATCACAGTAAAACTAGAAGTGCTTAGATATTCTGCAAGATAGCATGTAATAATATCTAGTTCAGAATACACGCTTCGCAATAAAAAGGACTCATCTAATGAGTTCAAACTCAATGGGCTTATGAATATCCATTTAAGCTCTCCGTCCAAGTTCAGGTGACCTAATAGAGCCTTACACGGAACGGTGCCAGGTGTTAGTAAGCCGTAAGAATATCGTTGTGCTCGTCACTATGAACTGCTTTTACGATACATACGTTTCGTTGGTTGAGTGGTTTTTACTATGAAACAGCAGATTTTTATTTCGAGGTTTCAGGAGTGGTGCCATAGTATTACTTGTTTACACCTGCGCTCGTTCGTAATGATAAGTACAAAGAGATACTTCCGTACGACCGTTCTATGCAACAGAGCATTAAAACGCGTAAATTGATACAACTGGACGCTTTCGGCATTGTTCTTCATATTATGAGGTCTACTTCGCTCGGACACTGACGAGCGTCCATTCCGTTTGCGTCACCGTAACATTATATTCCAATTTAAATCACTGTTTAAGTTACATTATTTGATTGCATCAACTAATTTCGTGTTACTTCGATACGAGTATTTCCGAGTATCCAAGGATTTCTATTAAATTTTAATGTTCGGTTAAGGCTTTGCGCAATGTCTAAGTAGCACTTTGTCTTACTTGATCCCAACATTACGTGATAGAAGGTATTCACTTTAACAAAATTGTTTTTATATATGAATCTACACGAATAAGTTTTCAATTAGTGGTTTCAGGGTCAGTTCCATTAAACTTCACTAGATGGCGTTGCTAATTTGTGTTTGACAATTATGATGATTTATGAACTGGTTTTTTAATCGCCTTTTAACAATAGCAGTGTCTGAGACTTAATTTTGACTAAATTTACTTGTCAATCTAATTGTCCATTAAATTGGCTAAATACACAAATTGTGTGCAGTTAATAACTGCACACAATTTGTATATTAACTGCCAGATATATACTAATACTAAATAGCGCCATCTATCGGGACCTATGGTACTAGCTGCTTTTAAATCTTCTTTGAAGGTTGTGCTATGGTATCTTTTCCGTCAGTTATCACTAAATCAGTCTCATCACATCCTCAAAAAGTGGGAGTTTGTGTATAAAATCATGTCGTTAGGTAGGGCGTGCAACGATTCACAACCATATGGAAGCTTTACTGTTTAACATGTATGGGTAAGATGCTTATTTAGTGCTGCTGCCGTGATTATTTCCTCAGAAGCAAAATAAATCTATCTTGTCTTTACCTGATGCTATGCTCTTTGTTTGAATGGCGCATGAGTGTAGTTTTCTAACCGCATTCACTGCTTGCTCATATTACCGTCGATAGCCTGTAATTTCAATAAATGTTTCCGATATTTAATTGAGCACTCTCTCTAATGTGTTTTCCGAGTTACATTACAGATAAAGTGATTAAATTTCGATTGCCATTCCCATTCGGTTATGTGTTTATGTAATGCATTAGCTAAGATTTTCGTATTGATGTCGGATTTCCAACAAATAACGAGACTTGATTTTATTGAACGAAAATATTGACTTTGTTTAGTAATTCGATGACTTTGACATGAACACAGATTAAACCCTATACGGGTTATTTGATAACTAACTTAAAACCTCTCGTAGATATGATTCGTAGATCATTCTTAACATGACTTTAATTTAATTCACCAAACAAATGTTTTCAAGTTTGTATGGAAAAATTGTATCCTTGTATTTTTTTGGTGCAAATGTCAGCTCCTAAGCTTCACCTGGGCTTTCTTTACTTCTCATTTGAAACAGCTTAATCTTATTGTCATTTGGAGCCCCAAGTACGAGAAAGTAAGTTTTAGTATGGACTCTTCGAAGAAGTAGCTTCAATAGTCGACAATATTATTGGAGTTTGGTGTCTCCCTCAAAAATGTTTCTATATATTTTTACCCGACTGCCCAACAAGGGGGGACGTTTTGGGGTGTATGTAAGTGTGTTTGTGTGTTCCTATAAGACGACTTGTAGCCTAAAAGGCTTAATGGATATTGACAAGCGAAGTGTCGTTGGATTCATCTTTCCTTCCGGAGTATCATAGGCTACATTTTGCTGTTGGGTATTTTGTTTTTGATTTAACGATATTTCTTGTTAGTCACGTTTGTTCTCGTTCAACTCTGTAACGGCTCAACTGATTTGAATGAAACTTGGTATGGGGGTAGCTTATATCCTGGATTAGCACATAGGCTAGTTTTTATCCCGGATGGCGGGTGAAACCGGCGGTGCGCAGCTAGTCGTGTATAATTTATAAAATACCTATTTAAAGCTAACCTTAATTAACTGTGAAGCCGCACGTATTGCATTAAACTTACTCTTGAGGATGAAAGCCCGAACTTGGCAGTCTGACCAGGTCCCGTTGCGTGTTTATGACCACATTATTCGAGCAATTGCTGCAATTAGTCACTTTCTCCGGTCATTTCGAACAACCAGATAATAGGCGTATCTACTAACACGTAACGGAGATTTGAAATTTGCTGCCTTTGTAGGAAAAGTTGGAAAACTTTGTTGAAAAATTAAAAGGGGCATCGCAAAGCGCGGTGCCATTTCTCATACGTATATTGTCCATAACAGTTCGACATAACGTGTTTGATTTAACATAGTTAACACGCAAATGATCCAAATAACCTGAGTGAATTACAAATCTGCATTTTTCTTATCTTAATTTTTATAGATATGTACTATTCGGGTGATTTTAGGTATTGTTATGTCTATTTACAAGTTTGTCGGCGCTATGCAATCGGCCAAAACACTCATTGTCGTATAAAAGCAGCACTATTACTTATGATAAAGTGTATATTTATATTAATCAGATAGTTAACATTTTAAACAATCATTAATTTGTTAATAAGTATATTATATAAGTATACATTTATAATAAACTAGCTGCGCCACGCGGTTTCACCCGCTATTCTACAGAAACCGAATATTTTTTCCGGGATAAAGAGTAGCCTATGTGTTAATCCGGGGTGTAAACTATCTCCATATAACTATATACAAATCCGTTCAGGCGTTACAGAGTTGAACGGGAACAAACACACCTACATACTTACCTACTTACACACAAGCTTTCGCATTTATAATATTAGTGTGATGTGATAGAAATATCTAATCAACGATTATTCCAAAATCAAAAATGATACACTTTGCTCACCTCTCTAGTTGCAAACGAATTAATAAATTTATTACTAAAATTAATTGATATATATTCCAAACGAACGCGCCCGATAGTACGGGCTCACTTGATGGGCTTGCCTAGACGTAGAATAGAAACCCCACGTTCCGTATTGTCAAGGGCAGGCTTTTGTAGCGTAGAGGTCGCAAAGCACATAATGTATAAAACACCTATTTTACATAATACTGATTTGTTTTCCTGTCCATGGCATCATTCTTTCTGTCGTGGAAAATGTTGCGAGGTCTTGTTTTTTTTTTTTTATGTTCGTCGGTGACGAGACCAGCAAGTCGCCCACCTGATGTTAAGCGTCACGCTTGCCCATAACAGTTCAGTGCCACCCAGAATTTTGAACTTAACAGTTCAAAACTATGCGCGGCAATGCACTGCGCTCGTCACCCTGAGATGTTAGATGTTAAATCTCTGTATGCCCAGTAATTATTCTGTGTATTCTGCAAGCTAAGTGACCGCGTAAGTGAGGTGATACACTGAGTAAACCGCATTGTTCTTGCTGAGATCTGTATATCTCTATTCATATAAAAACGCAAAATAATGAGATTACAAGCAACAAAGAATACAAAATATCGCAAAATTTGTAATCTGTAGTTCCTTAATCTTACAATTTGATATATTAACATTTATCTACAGTAACAGGCAAGAAATGCACTTCATCTCACTTGTGCGTTTACTTTGCTTGCCGGATAGACCGGCCAGTTGTGTGTGTGGCCGGATAGTGCTTGTAACAGACCAAACGTGTGAGAAAGAGTCAAATGTATTTTCTTTTTATTTTCTCTCGCTGGTCCTCGTAGGTCTTCGTCTGCGGTCTGCCATCACTTGCTCGGCTCCATCTCCTTTGGGGCGACATCAACGTGTTTTTAAATTGAATTAATCTAACCTGACATTTATATGGTGAAGAATGAGTTATAAATGGCTGTATACTAAATCAGCCTGGCTGGTTGCTTTTATACGGTAGCAAAGTTGCTCGCGGGCACGCGCTATCTGCCATTTCAGTATGAATCAATATTTCTTAGATTGTGCGTAGGACCGAGGTACTACGCATAGTTTGAAAGAAAATAGACTTGGACTCAAAAGCTGAGATTCAGTCTCATCTCGAAAAAAATGTCGAACTTCGAGATTTCTTATTCTCATGACTATATATCGAGTTGTCGGAGACAATCGAGACGAGAGACGATCTAGATTAAAATCTCGAAATCGACATCAGTTTGTCATATCTCCGAACACATATCCCTGCATACATACATAACTGCACTTTTCATTCAATTATAAACATTATGAACTCTGGTTTATCATAGTCATTATTAGGTTAGGTTAAATTGTTGACCCGAGTCTTGTTTTTGTTTACAACTTCATCTAAGTGTTTTGATAAAACGAATGGAGGTAAAGTCTACCCATATCCACATTATTTTATACACAATAGTGGGAATTATATTATTGTTGTATTGAAAATCGACTACTTACTAAAGCTAGATATATTTAATTTTATTTTTTTTATTATTAGTTTTTATGACATCAGAAATTCATGTATTACTTAGATAAATATACATTATATTTCAAATATAATAGTTTTATTATATGTGTAATAAAATTTCTAGAAAATAGACGATCGTTTTCTGTCTTCGCGTATATTGAACCCATTTGGAAAATATACGATTCGAAATCTACACTTCGTCGCGACTCGGGGGTTATAAACCTAATACAAACATGTAGTAATACATAACAATACACACCTAAACACTGTCATGGATAAACTAAAATGTAAACCTTATTGGTACCACCTACATTAAGAACTGAAATAGATTGGCGTTTTTGCGAAGTCTAAATTCAGTTTTATTGGTCTCCAATAAAAAGCAATTGATTTTACGAGTGGGTTTTAATATCCTGTGTCAATTGTGAATGACTGTAATAAAATACGTGTAGGTAACTACACCCAACCGTGCAAATGGTGCAACCGTTCTGCTAACTGACGATTTTACCAATATAAATGCATCTCAAATCTGGGACCCTATTCCTGTGCGCTCGAGATTATCTCGGTCACTGTCTCTCTAATTTAGAATTTAATGGGAGTGAGAGTGACCGAGATAAAATGTCATTTCTCCGAATAGGGGCCCTGGACCTAGATAGACAAGCACGCAATAACAGATAGAGCGTTTTACCTTTTCTCGTACGCTCTGAGAAAAGATAACAAAACCAGTAGATCGCATTCCGAAAACAATAACTTTAATATACAATATATATATATATTGTACCCCTTCCCACGCGGGATGAGGTAATTAATATCGCTTACGATTGGGCGCCCCAAAATTAATTCATGCGCATTGCGCGATGTAATTGGCGGGCTTATGCTATCTTGCGCGTAATATTTTCGTGAGACGGGAATAAGTGCGAGCTGTGAACCGGTTATATATTCTGTGCTCTCGGTGCTAGTGTAACAGCCACTTATATCACCTAGGTGGACAAATGCTATCTATCGGCTTGCATAGATTATTTTAGAAGTTTTTTTCAAAGTAAGACTAAGTAGCACTGGACTTTGCCTATGCTAAGATGCTAAGTTTAGTGCAATGTGCATAGGGGATGCTATTTCTAAAGGATCGCAAGGCGGTTGTACTTTGCATGTGCTAAGATCTGGCAAACTGCTTTCGTGTAATATGAGTTACTACAAGTTAGTTAGTTGTGGTTACTACAAGGTGGAGCTTATGGGGTTCGCGTTACTGCAATGTATAACCTTTACTGTGACGAGTGATTCTTGAAATTGTTTTTGAGTCGTGTTCTTGAAAATGTTGAAAACATAGATGATGTTCGCGACAAAAAAAGGAACGATGACTGCTAGTTAGCATTACATTGCTAAGTACTTCCAAACGATTGTCACTTCTTGTCCGTTTCATCATGAAAATACTCAGTTTACTACATCTGCTATCAAATCATCAAAACATTTCGCTTACTACAACCAAAGAAAATCTACACGAGAAGAATTACAATCTCATACAAATACCTAGTGTATTCCCGAAAAATTAAAACTAGACGGCGCTTATAGTCAGCTAACAGCTGTCTAGTCAGCTGTCCAAACCGCTAGAAAAGCCGATGAAAATATGGTTAATATAGAAACGTAGTATATGTATATGTTCGCTATTTAAGGTTTAGTTCAATTAAGATTGCGATATACGGCCTAAAAATATATTTCTACGCCATCTCTTGAGAACCTAGCGAGTTTTGCAAATCACACTAATAGTGTAAATCCGAAAGTTTGTGTGCAAGTATGTAAGTAGGTAAGTATGTTAGTGTGTTTGTTCCCGTTCAACTCTGTAACGGCTGAAGGATGAAATTTGGTTTGGAGCTTATTCTCTGGATTATTAACACATAGGCACTTTTTATCCCGAATATTTTTACCGTTTCTGTAGAATAGCGGGTGAAACCGAGGGGCGCAGCTAGTAAAATATAAAATTAATAATTTTACTAATATTTTTAATGCAAAAGTATTCAGAGCAAGTCGCATTTTTTCTCCGTAACATTATGAACGAGTTAGCTTGGGTTTCTATTTCAAGCAATTTCAAATCAAGCAGAAATTGTGACGCGACATCTTACATGCTTATCAGTACTACAATCAAGTTCCGCATCTTTCTATGGGCATTAGCAATCCTAGTATAATTTCTCTATGCTACAACTGATCTATATATCTGACGTGAGTGTTATTAAAATAGCATTATGATTATAGCACAGATAACTTTTCCAGAAATGGTTCCACGTTCTAATAATATATGGCCGCTTAATAAACATTTATCGTAATGAGTAGCTTCGCCGATTCAAACATCCCACAATGGGTTGGATAATGGTTGAATAACAGTGTTACGTAATTCACTTAGTGCCGTCCTTATCTTTCGATCTACATTAGTGGCAATAAATATCTAAGTCATCTAATGAATCCGTTAGGTACTTGATGATCTTTACGGTCATAGTTTGATAGAATGCACTCCGAATGTTACGATCTACTGCTGGATCACGATCTTTCGGTACTTACGTGAATTTTGGTTTATATAGCCATCGCTTCGAAGTTTAACTGGCATTATTTGACTGCCCCGGTGTCTCAATTGGTAGTGAACCTACTTTCTGTGTTTGGGGGTGTGGGTTCGATTCCCATCTAGGACAAACATTTATGTGATGAATATTTGTGTTCGTTCTATGTCTGGGTGTTAATATCTATATAAGTACGTATTAAAAAAATATCTATGTACGTATATCAGTCTCTGGCAGCCATATTACAAGCTTTGCTTAGTTTGGGGTCAGATGACCGTGTGTGCAAAAATGTCCCAGATTTATTTATTTATTTATTAGTAAACAAGTTTATTGTGAATCATCATCATCAGTCAGAAAACGGCCACTGCTGTACGAAGGCCTCCCCTTAGAGCGCCACACTGAACGACAATCTGCCATTTTACATCCACCAGTTACCCGCGACTATCACATTGTCGACAAGGAAATTGCTTGTGGCTTAAACTCACCGGCAATGAAATTCCATACAACTTTGCTGGCACCTATTCGAGTAGCGCGAAAGAGCGCAGAGAAGAACGACTTGCTCAAAGAAGATTGTCAAAATAATGGATCATTCTCTTTAGATCCAATGCTCAGGATCCATATGGGATTACGAGAATAATGACCACACTACGAGTAATTTTGAGTAAAACCAATAAAAGATTAGATAAACAGAACTAGGAATTAAAATACGGTAAGAGAATGGCGTCGATTCTGCTGTATTTCACTAAACTAATGTAACTTAACTTAATTGATCAGCGGCTCTTTTCTATTCAAAATGCGTGAACAGGGTTGGCAATAATTTTAGAGCTGTCAAATTTAGTTTAGTATAGAAGTTGTTACAATAGAATCGACGTCATTGTGATAGGTCTAGAATATAAATTAAAAATGCTATAAACAGGCTTTGGTATGCTATCTGATCCTGATAAACCTTCGAGCAGTTAACAGCCATATCTAGAGTAGGTAAAACATTGTCGGTCAATCGACACCTACAATATAATTTATATTGAACACGACGTGATCTTTCTCTCGCAGGCAGCTTTCCTACATCATAGGTAATTATCAATTTTTTATTTATACCAAAAAAAAATACAGCTTAATGAGAAGGAACGCGGTGGAGCGGGTGAAAATTTTTAAGAGATATTTTTGTCCCTTACAAACTTAAAATATTATTTTGGGAATGTAATGTTTGATGGTTTTGTTAAAACTCATGGAATCATAATTGTTGAGTGTAGGGAAGAGGTTTTGCGTTTGTTAAAACTGAGCTGCATTTTTTAAAATTAGCAATTCAGTGGTCGTTTAAAACGCAACATCCTTTAATCTGGCGTCGTTTAAAGCTAGCCTTGATTAACTACGCGTCCATTAAGGTAATTATAAAATTATATAGCTAGTAATAAAGAAACCCACGTACCAAGCTCTTTCAAAATTTTAATGTCTACGGCTTTCCTAGTTCTTACCCTAGATAGTTGACTGCCTCAATAAGGATGAGACAGATTAAGAGGACGACGACATGAATAAATTAATATAATTTTGATTGCCTCTTGTGACTCGTTTGTGTTGTTATGTCCTGACTATGTTTTACTTTCGGAAAACGTGTATTGTATAATATCCGGTTAATGGCACTAATTAATTCGCAATCTAGTTAATGTCTGCTCTGATATTGTATTGAGACCATTACATGTTCGTTCTCACGGAATTGAGTTTACTTAGTAAATATATTATTATCGACCTCCAAAAATTTTTTTTTTGTTATACACGGTGACAAGACGAGCGAGTCGCTTACCTGATGTTAAGCGTCATGCTTGCCCATAACAGTTCAGTGCCATCCAGAATTTTGAACCTCGACGGTTCAAAACCTTACGCGGTAATCCACTGCGCTCGTCACCCTGAGATGTTAGATTTTAAATCTCTATATGCCCAGTAATTACGCTCGAAACATTGCCCTTCAATCCAGAACCCAGTAATACTTGCATACTACTGCTTGGTGGTTGAATACATGACAAAGGTGTGGTACATCCCGTGTACTTCCCCAAGTGGACTGAATGCTACCAAATTTCGCACTCGACCGCGATTCGCGGCGCTCAACTAACGACTTAAATGTTCTTACCAATTAATGTCCATGGTCCACGTGGCTTAGCAAGTGGCCGGCGCATAAGGTGCCTAGACCGCGCGATACGTGTCACGCAGGGCCCTCTTTTTCGGATTCTACCAACAAAAAAAACCTCTTTTTTTTCTTAAATTCATTTGGCTTCGGCCTGTATTTAGCCATCGGTTCCGAACATAGACTCCGCAACAGAGCCCTACCACTACAAAAACACACAACAAGACAGAAAACTTCACGATTTCTCATACCATGTAGCAATAGTTTACCTATTGCCTTTTTCATTTACCAGTTAACGAATGTATGTAGGTATCCGGGGATCCTAGGCATATATGACCAAGCTACTTTTATTAAACTTGATCTTGACTTGTACATTGTCGCGGTGGCGACTGCGATCCCAACTTGATTTGGTGTAACCAATGCATTGAGAGATGTGTTGATCTACGAGCCATAGTGAAAAAACAAGCAATCATTCCTCAAAAACTTTTCACTTAAAATATTTTGTAGGAATTAAGGTATATTAAGGTGTCTATAAGCATAACTATAGTTGCAAAGTGGCTGCTTACCATCAAGCTGCAAACTGTTTAAACTTGCACTGTATGCGATTAGGAGTGCACTCTATGACTGTGGATTAAACTCTCCACAATATACTGACCACAATATTTTCATTCACGAAGCCTGCTTAATGCTTATAATCACCTTAGGGATCTGTGATCTTAGTTGAAGTTAAGCTTCTAAAATATCTCAGCTATGCGATAGCGGTTTCTAAAGTGATATCGGCGAATGCGTCCGGTCGGGGTTTCGTTTCGCCGCAGCGACCGCGGTGCAAGGCTGCACTAACCAGTTTTTATATAGAACACCTTGGCTCATAACTTAATTTGGTAAATGGGTTGCGTTACGATTTAACTGAAAGGTAATAATACCCAATCACCCCAATCGTAATAAATCAATACGTGCTTTGTGCAAGTTCAGAGAACCACAAAAACTGAAAGCAACGTGAGATAAAAAATGTTACATAATTATAGGATTGATCCTTGTGTTGTTCTTCAAACCTTTATCTATAATAGCCTCTAATATTTATCCGCTGCAATAATTATCTCGTCTGGTAAAGTAAGGAATATCAATTCACTTCACAGAAATTAAAATTTAACCTTACCTGAAACAAAAAAAATTATGAACCTTCAACAAAAACGTAAAACTTAATACTTAATCTGAAAAAATCAGATCACCAATAATCTGTAACAATATATTTAATTTTATGAAACAAAATAAATTAGAATTTTTAAGTTTTTGGATAGGCGCTTACTACTGAACGCTACCGTGGGTCAGGCTCGAGTGTCACGTTTGATGAAATTGTAGTATCCGATTGGCATCTCATTTCTTTAAAAATATTCTTTGTTACTACGAAGACTAATTTTTACAAGGGTGCATGTTACGTATAATACTTTTTACTAATGAAATCTTAACTGCCAATTGCCATGTACGTGCTGTTCGACAGTTACGAAACTAACAATGCCGATCTACAAAGGCCGTGAGGTCATTCTACTTCTGCCTAAAAAAGACAACACGGGTCAATATACAAATGAACATCGTTCATTCGCACAAGAATTCGGGACAAAAGTACGTTTGCTAAACGGTGTCAAGTTATCGTGTTTCGTGTCAAATGTAATTACTATACCGTTTGTTTTACGAATGGACATCGTGACACGAAGTTAACCTATTTACCGGGGGGGATAGTCTCCGGCAGTTTAGCTATAGCCACTCCTTCGCCGGTAATCCCAGAACAACAAGCCAACAGACAAACCCTTTGCGGGCACGCGAAATGGGTGTGGATATTGTAAAGCCGCAGATTTGCAGCCTGAAAAGCAGTTGAGGGTTACTGCTACTTTGCGCTCCAAAGGGGGGATTTTCAGTTTAACTTCCTAAAGCTTATGGTTGCCACCAGTCTTTTCTGTGACTATGGATTAAGTAGGTGTAACAATTGATTACTTATTAGCTTATTACACAAAAACCGACTTCAATCGCCTTACGTTTTCGGTTTACATGGGAATGGGATACATTTGTGAAGGTTTTATTTTAGCGAAGGTTGGAGTTTTAGAAAGAAAGAAAACATTTTTTTTATGCAACAACAGTAACATTAATAATATTGAAGGGTAGACAGGTGAGCAATATCATATAACTATAGCTATTATAACTATAGCTTTCAGACCAGAATCACTTGAGGACGGGCTGCAGCGTCCTCTTAGTAAACGGTGAGCTTTCTGCGATTTCCAACCGGCCTGTTGTATATGGCAATCTCCTCCTTCTCTTAGGCGGTCTTTATTCAGCAGTGCACGTTCAATTGTAGTCTGTATGCGGTACGTACATCTACGTGAAGAGTTATTCATTCAGAGTTTCAGACTAAAAAATAATTTAACAGTAGTCAGGTATCGAATTATATTTTACCTACATCATTCGCTTTCCAGAGAGCGCCTAATTTATGGAAAGTGTTTTCTATACGGAAACTTTCGTTTGTCAAAGAAAAAGTGTAAAAAATAGCGTAATAAAGGTCTACATTGGTTGATTGACGGCCGCTGCAATGGGCTGCTAGTTTTTTTTGGTCTCGGCGACGACGCGCTCTACTTATTCACTTGTGTACGATTATTTTGAGGCGAATTCGTGACAATTAACCGTGACGATGACGGTGTCACATCACTAGACTGTGTTAAATTACTCTAATGAAATTTTAACATTAATCAAATCTACATAAAGTTTATATTGAGTATATGAGTCGTTTCGTTACAAGAACACTTTTACTGGAAGTAATAAAACTTCATATAGTCCGGTACTTAGATTAGAACTGGCCACTTAGCTTATCGAAACGAGAAGAGACTTAGTTGGTTTTTCTGATAAATTATTGGCTATAAATTATAATTTGTGCCAATTATAAATTAAACGGAATACAGCTGGACTGCTGGACTACAAGCTTTCGCCTCAGATTGTCTTACATAATTTCAAAACAGAGTAGCATAATTATGTGCGCACGAGCGTACATCGGCTCGACACTCACGAATTGTCCAGTAACGATTACATGAATTTATTTGATAATATCTGTCTGCGATCATATTATGTGTTTATTGCCAAATCCTATTGTCTCACAGCTAGCTCCCAACTGTAATTGATTTACTCATACTTAGCTCGCGACTCGCATGACAATCGACGTTGATGTCAATGCGGGTATTGTCTTAGCGAAAGTTTGCGTCAGCAATTCTTCCATAATACAACCGAGAATTCGAAATCAACTTTTGCGGTTTCTCAGACAACGAAAAATTATGTCTTCAAAGATAAGTATCAATAAAATTATTTATTTTACAGTCGCGTCAAGTAAGAAATAAACTTTCAAATTCACTCCAACGTTATCCAACGGGTAAGTAGTAAGTATCGATTTCTTTTCGATCTTCCGGTTCAATTTCACCCGGCGCTGATTAAAGTTACACTATACAATTATCGTTGCACACATGCGTCGTCTGATATATTTGCCTCTAGCAGTAATTTACTCTTTCAGATTGATTTGTCGGTTGGTAGTTTTGGATGGTCATTAACGGAGAAAGTGGCGTTATCGATAACCGCGTCGATTCATAGTTCACCGGATTCTTCGACGCCTTCATCAATCATGGTTTAACGTGTCTGATCTCGGCGAGTATTCGTTGGCTCTGATAACTCACGGGCCTCGTCAAAATTAACATTTATTACGTGTTTTACGTCTTGCAAGTTGAAATTTTATGTGGCGCTCTATCGTGTTCTATGGCTCTCAAACGAACTGTCGAAATAAATATGGTTTTTATTTATGTTTATTGCTCTGTGTGATGTCATCTCGATGCTTGAAAGTAATACGGCGTGTTCTTTATGTCTGCGTTACGGAACACTAATTTCGAAGTTTTCTGCTTCAGATTCAAGATAAAAAGTAGTAGTCATTAACGTGGCTAGCTATGTCAGAATTTTTAGGCCGCCAGTAGGACTCTGATTACGCTAAGCGGTTGTTGTAGTATAACAAACAACCGGGACTTCTAGTTTAATGCGTCATCCGACCCACGTAGCACTCAGCTGTAAATGCCACTCGCGGTTCGAATCCTATGACTGACCGTGACTTCCATTGTAGAACATCGTTGGTGATTGATGCTGATTCGAACATGATTGGTTAGGAAAACCCGTCAAGCTACGCTACATAAGATAGTACATTAGACACGCTCGTCATTGTTTTCAGTACGTCAGGGCTTACTTATCTGTATTCTATGTTTGCGTGAAATCGTGGCAGATTTTTGAAAAGTATCGCGAACGTCCGTCACGTACGGTTTTCGGCTTAGCGTCGGTTTCGACGTTAGATACCAGTCGGCGAAAGTAGTTGCATTGCGTGGCATGCGCGTGCGCTGCTGTTTGATCGCCATCCCTACTTTGTTGCTATATTACACGATATCTAACAACTTTGCAGATTACGGTGTATCGTGAAAAATTTTGATAAAATGAGCATGTTCTTTTAAAGGTACATACTTAGATACCTATTTCTGAACTTGAATGAATTTTAGAAGCTACATTTAATTTCGTTTATATTTTACCCTACTGCCCAAGAAAGACGATAATGTTTTGAGTATGTATATATGTATAAGTTTGTAAGTATGAGTGTTGCGTTTTCATATATATTATGTTACCTCCTGTAACCTAAATGGCTTGACCGATTTTGACGAGTGAGATGTCATTGAATTTTCCCCTTTTTTCCCGACGTGACATCTATAGGCTACATTTTACAGTCGAGTGTTTTGTTTTTCTACTAATAATAGTCAATAGGAAGTAGTGGGAGCAAACTTGCTTCATATTTTTGGGCGGTCATGGGTTCAAACCCCGACCAGCCCGTCCCTATGAGTTCTTTGGTACTTACGTACTGAATTACGGATATAACCACAGGCTTTCCGGTGAAGGAAAAACATCGTTAGGAAAACTGCATATTTCCGGAGAAAAAATTCGTTGGAGTCAATCGATTCGTAAATCCGCCACCGCGCACTGGTCTAGCGTGGTAGATAGGGCCTAATCACACTTCGAGCGCAGGCCGATATCCCAGCAGCGGGATGTTTAAAGGCCGATGCAGTAGAAGAGAATAATACTTGCTGTAGACTGTATTCAGAATCGTTCAATAAACATGTTTGAGCTAAAATCTGCTTTGTTTTGCGTGTTACTCTTATCGCCGAGAATTTGACTTAACTTATAGCAGTGACCTTTTAAGAAACATATAACAGTGAATATTTTGTTGAGAAAGCTAGTCAAAATTATGCACTAAAGTTTGTCTCTCAATGTGATGAGCGTAGTGGATTGTTTTGAACTGTTGAAGTACAACATTCTGGGAGGCACTGAACTGTTATGGGCCAGCGTGCGAGACGTTAACAATCAGGCGAGCGACATGCTCGCCTAGTCACTTAGTGCCATAAAAAAGACATTTAAGCCAACACATCTGAGTCTAAAACACAAAAGCTCAAATTACACCATTTGCAATATCGACCTTCGGCATCCGATCAAACGCTACCAAATTTGCCATTGTTGAAGACTCACGTTCAATCTCACCTGCTGAGGCTGACTTTGATTGTTTTATTACGCGATCAAACAGCCTCTATCTATTTGTGAGGCTCGAAATTGCTCTAGTGGTATCATTACCGCATTTACACAATTGAACATTGTCAGTTCCTATTGCGAAAGTAGATCGTTGTTAAATTGCTTTTCGTCATATGGTTTAGAGAATTACAGTCGCATTTGACAAGTGTGTTGTGTTACGCAGACATCTATATCAGTTTTATACGTTATGTCATATTGAACGTGTCTAAATTGATGGCGGGATTTTCAATGGGTTATTCCACAATGTGTCGAATGACGTGCAACTGTGAGTGATTACTTTTATTTGCTGAACAGCCAATTTGTTGGTCACTGCTTGACCATCTAGCGTAAGTCGTTGCTGTGATAAGATGAGAATTCGACAAGTTTTCAATTCCAAATGCTTGTTATAACTATTAATACTATTTAAGCTTTGTCAAAGGTATAGTATAGAAGTAGTTCATAGCAAAATGTAATAAAAACTCCTCCCTTTTCAATAGCCTCCATAAACTACTTCCAAGTGAATAAATAATTACTAGTATGGGTTCGTGACTGCTCGTAGTTAATTAAATTAATGAAACGCCAATTTGCAGAAGCTCTACTTTTTGGGAATATATTTTTGTGCTACTGTAGTTTCAGTTTTTACCTTTCTTGCTGGCATTAGATACTGCTTTTTAACTGTAACCCTAAAACCAATTTATTTTAGCGTAGACGTTTTAGGCCGTTATGTAATTGAAGATAATTGGGCATGTTCGGTGCATTTTCTAACATTTTTATATTCAACCTCTGCAACTTCATGCGACAGTTTAAGGCTCGACCTTCAGCCTCACGAACTTCAATAGAATAGAAACTTTATAATATGTGTCTATTTAAGATTAACCCCCTTAAAGGATTAATTTAAAAAAAAATATATCGTAGATCTTACTTATGAGATGCACTAGATGTTACTGAAAGATGCAACAGTATTGAAAGATATATATGTACTCATCATTATGAACAACTTTTAGTATGCGACCAACCCTGATATCGGGAAAAAAAAAATCTGCTGTTACATTGAATAATGTCAATAACACTTGACAACATTTTTGGAACAGATGATATTTTTTTCTCGATTTCTGTGTTGGTCCCATAGTAAAAGTTGTTAATAATGATGAGTAGGAACATAAAATAAAATAAATATTGTTAAATATTGTTGCACCTTTCAGTAACACCCTGTATAAGAAACTCCTTGGCTTCATGTTTCTACACTATTTCTAGACCCGGGTTCGGCTAGACCTAAGCTAGGTGCGTTTTATGTCAGTTACATTTTAGTAGATACGCATAATGATTACTATAATATGTATAAAAGTATCAGTTTGTAGTGTTGCCAAAATACGGCATAGGGTTTGTCAGTCTGGCTTGTGACGTCATCTGATTCACTCTCGCTTCTTCCATCGCGGGTATATGCAGGTCACCGTGTCACTTTCATCTTTCGCCACCGATATCACCCATTACGATTCACATATGCAAATGGCAGCATATTCGCAAATCAAAAAATAAAAGAAGGCAATCTGCGTGGCATTCTTATTATTTGAACAGTATTTATATTGGAATCATTTGATAATAGTTAAAAAAAACATTGTATATATACATTTACTTCTTTCTTTAGTGTAATACATATTCATGATATATTTAGATGATTTACTATCCTTTGTTCAAATTTATAAAAAAACTGCTGTTGCATGTCTATAATCCTGTTTTATTGCAAGTAATTCAATAGGTGTAAACAATCATTCAAGAATAAAAGCTTTTAAAACGGTAAATATTAAGTCACGGTTAACACCTAACCTTCCATCTCGTCTTGTTTTATTCGTCTCGCCAAATGCATCAGCCAAAACACGTTTGTTTTAATCACGTTGTGATGAGTCCAAATAAACTTTCTTCAAGCGCATTGTCAAATTTCTCTTTAGAGCCAGTCTCTCGGTACAATGAGCAAATTAGTGCGTTTTCATTTGCTATTGTTATGTTTAGGAGAATTGTTTGCTACCTGCATTTGAATATTAGACTCATCATAATCGTGTCTAATTTTGCCATTATTAAAATCATATAAATCTTATCCATCACGAACGAAAGCGTTTCGTATCGCCAAGTTTTCTGTTTCAATCCAACCATTATCTCCGGCACGTGTATGAAGATTGTTATTCTTGTTCCTATTTACGTAACTCTAAGAACAATTGTGGACGTGTGGTTAATGTCACATTCAAATTCTTTATTGCGGTTTTGTGTAGAATTTGTTATGTAAAATGTTTTCTACATGACGACGTTAACTTTATTACAGTTTTGTAGTTTCGAGTAGGAGTAACCTTGAAGGAGACGAGCGAACTTGACCCATCGTGATCTGTTTATTCAGCTCCTTAATTGGCTTTAGGTTAATGTGCACTGTGTAGTGCAGTTTATTTCTGATTGACAGGTTCGAATCAGTTGACTGGCTGATGACCGTGATGCCACTCATTATGCTACGCACGGTTGACTGATTAAGTGATTCTATAATAGAATCCGACAATGTTGTGGTCTATTGCAATAACTTATTGCACTGTATACATAGGAATTAGAATTTACATTCCCTAGTTGTTAAAGATGTCCCACTGAATCCACTTGTCAGGCATGGGAATGAAGATGCGGTACCACAACATTTCTACATCACCATGCTAATTTCTAGACATATATATGAGACACAGAACTTTGTAAAATTCTATGACAAATCTGTATTACTTGCGAAATATCGAGTGCTCATTATAATTATCCTCGGAGCCGAAATGTCGAGAATGTAACTGCAATAGCAAGCCATAATGTGTCAATGCTAATTTAAACTTGCGAACACCCACTCTACAAGCTAAGGTCGAAGCTTAGGCGTGTGCTATACTGGGAAACATAGACTGATAGGGTAATTTACCCATCCATCTACGGTCTGCGTTGTGTAGGCATGTAAACTGTTTAATGAAAGCTTTATGAATTCTATATAACACATACACTCACGCATATCCATTTAAAATTAAATTATCGGTAATTAAAAACATGTGATATTACAGAAAACCCCTCTTAATACTACGTTTCAAAAGAACAAAATTTGTCATATAGATCCTATTTGCTTATTCGTAGCTTTCACAGCATTGTTATCGCATTGATAGCGCCTGTGAGATTCCCATAAAAACAGGGAAAGTATACAATCTGCAGACCGCTGAAAGCCGCCGGGCAGTGGTAACGCCCATCGCCAGCTACAGACAGAAAGAAAGTGAAATTACCTCGGACTGATGTCTCTTTCTGATGAATTGTTTGCAGGGGTGGACAGCTACGTAAATTAATGTTCTTTATTTTGTGAGTTCATAAGAGGTACATCAGTTATTTTTATTGCGTGGAAGGGCACAATTACTCCTTCACGGTTGGTCGGCCGCTCCGCCCTCGCTGCGTGGCCTCTAGATTGATTCGCACGTGCACCATAGAAAAAGTGAACACAATACTACCGCGATACCTGTACTTCAGTCGCTTTATAAGGAAGTAATTACTATGCTCAGTAAAGTTGTTTGACCCCAAAGCAAAGAATCAGGCTGAATCAACTTGATGATAGATGTAGATGACTCACACGTTCTCGCTGCCACGATCATTGGGCGTTAGATTGAAATTTAGATTACTTACATATTTAAAACCCCCCTTTCATCAGATCTAACGGTACTTAAAGCTGATAAAGTTTATTTTCAAAACGATATCAATATATTAGGTTGCGCGTTTATGGTCGACACTGCAATCTATAAAGCTTGTTTCAGCAATTTGCCTACACGAAAATATTGTAATATTTGTAGGCGGTGACGCCGGTGGCAGGTACCGAAGCGATGCGCCATAATTTACAATCTGATAACTTTACTGAGCTCAAACCGATGACTGTTTTCGTCAGTATTGATTATGTGTGTTGTAAAATTGATAATGTTAAACGGAATAGGCTTGCTAAAACATCCTTGCGTTGACTACAGAGTGTGGGATTGAGGAAGGTAAGCAATCGTGGGCTGATAATTAATTTATGTGATTGCATCATGGCATGGACTAGGTTTGCATTACGTAGGAACGAAGCCTAAGATTGACCAGGTGATTTGCGTACGTAAATTGCTTTATTCGAGTCAAGTGTTTCAGTCACTTGATGACCGTGCAAAGTAAATGTATCTAAGGGAAATCGTTTTCGACGATAACAAGCGTGCCTACTATTGTACCGATCTTCATAACGCCAGGTCGTTTGAGAAAAAACAATTTTCAAATTGGAATATGAGCAAAATCGTCAAAGGGTTTGTGAAGATATAGAGGTCGCGAGGTCACAGTATGGGACAAATAACTAGTCTAGTATTATTATTTACTGTGGTGGAGTGCATCTTTTATACGTTACAGCCACGTTTTAAAGAATTGTCGCTCTCACAGAAAGAATCGCATGAAGTAAGAATTGCAATGTCGTGTTTGGACCACCTAGTGATACATATCGTGCGAATGCATCACGATATGATCGAGATCATCGTGGCTTTGCGTAACATTGTGTAGTAACTTATATTCTAACTGTTCCAATATAGAACGTGTTAAAAGCAAGACAAATAAGTGCAATTCTGGAGTGCACAGGGGCAAGTATGCAATTTCTTTAGCTGCTGGTATTCAAGAAATATTCACGTTGCAAGTTGGCTAATAATGATCGACGAGGTTGGCTTCTTGCTTAGTTTTGCATAACAAGTGCGAATGCAATTACTAGAAATTGGAGCATAACAGCTGCTGTACGAAAGTCTGTTGACGGTAAATTAGTAATTATGGCTCGATATTTCGAGAAATGTTTAAATATTATATATTAATTATAATATATTAAGCCACCTGCCAAGCGTGGAGATTATGACAACAACCTCTTGAATATGGAGGAGGCGTCGTCCAGCAGTGGACGTCTAATAGCTGATAGGAAGGAACTATTTCCACATAAAGATAGAACATCAAACCATGATTATAAAATTCAATACCTACTTACTCCTTGTGAGTATTTGAAGAAGCATATCTACGTAAATGTTAGCATTGTTTTAAAGTGGAACAGATCAAGTACCAAAAAGGTACAATCCCTGATAGATCCCTGAGAGTTATTATACCGGGAAGTTTGGTGATAAATAATATAAAATAAAGCGTTTACGAGATAATTAGGTACATTTAAGGTGATATTTTATAAAAGTTCCAGAAATCTATACAATGTTATTTCTCTTTCCTTCCGGGCTTTCCTCGCGTTTGAAGGGGACCGGAATAAGGAAAGTTTTTACCTTATTATTCTGAGACGGGTAAAATGACGTTGAACTAATCGTTATTTTTTTTTAATTTTCGGTTGGAGTTGTGCGAACAAAAAACTACCATAGAAAGTCAGCCAAATGAGTAAACAAATAGGATTCATAGATGCATGCAATTTAGAAATTTTTACTAAAATAAAATGTTATATTATTTCCTTTCTGCTTCGCAATGTTTCAATTGAATTTGCATTTGTATCAATATTGTCACAGCAGTGACGCACGGACGTGCACACATTTTAAACAAGGGGCTAATACAACCGAGACATGAATGTAAATTTACATGAATTTCACACATTACTATTACATTTCGGAACACTTGTATTACGTATATGAGACAACAACATCTACTCAAACCCAACAAAAGATGCTCTACTTCATATTCGGCAGATACTTACAATTCACTCAAGTTACGATAAAATATAATCCGTTGACGTAACCTTTTGCTACGGCTTTGACGGGATAATTGCTACATTCTTCTATATCATGAAAAAATAGGGAATAATGTTGATTAATAGTCACCACGCCTACCTTCGCCTCAATCCATCATCACCTCGCTTGCCGCTGCGTCGTTACGTCCGTAACTAGCAAAACTTCACAAATAATGTGTTATGCCGACACCGCTCATTCATCGAAGATGTTGAAATGTACAATTGTACATGGATCTTAATTGTACTTCGCCGCTCTTAATTCATCAAAATTTGTTTTAGTATTGTTTAGTTACTTCCTACTATGCTGTTGCTATTGTTCATGGCTTAGAAATTGTAATTGAGGCTTTTACTAATAGGCGTTACATCAAACGCGCGCTAAGTACTTGTCTTTTAAGCTACAGCAATGAGTTTAAGTACGGTACCTAGTTTCTCTAGATAAACATCGGTAAGTTAACAGCGAAGTTAAAAGCTCCCGTGCATTTTATTAGGTCGTTTCCTGTGCACATCCAAAGGGCCGCTCGCACTGTTCCTCATTAATAAACAATGTCGTGCATCAAAGAGGCAATTCTGAGCATCGTTTAAATTGTACACTCTCACTAAAGATAGATGAATTAATACATTTCGGGAATCGAAGACGGGAACTTCGCCGTGCTTGTAAATTAGAGGAAAAGCTTCTACGTGCGTGGCCTTATATTATCCACTTCCTCATATTAATCTTGGCGAGTTTCTGATTGCGGTTACTTCGATACTATGAATCATACTTTTATTATTATTGTGACGTCAGGTAATAAGAACTGAAATGTTAAATAATTTTTCAAAGCCACAAGTTATTCATTTTAATTTATTGCTTGAAGTTATTGTTGTACACTTATTGACGGCGATGCGTCGCGTCGTCGTGATGGTAGGATGTTTGCAGTTTTGCATCACAAATAAAATGTCGTGCTTAAGTCGTAAGCAAGCGTCGGGTCACTGGCTGCTAGTCAACTGTGTTGGACTTTGTCGATTCCGCTCAAAGCTTCTATCAGTGTCGTAATTGTCAATAACGTCTCATCGGACACTTGGAAACGCGTCGTAGAAGGCGCGACGCATTGCTTATGATTGAATTTCAATTGCTCTGAGGCCGTTCTAATACAAACGTATACTCGTACGATTTCCTTAAAACAATTTTACTACTAAATAATACTTTGCGAACGTGCGCACAGTCATGCAACCTTCCTTTCTATGTCGACTGTGGATGTGATTACACATTATTCATACAAACCGCGCCGTTTTAAAATTAGCAGTCTTGCAAGCATCACTCTTACGAGAGGTTCAGTTTTACACCCGAATACTAAAACGTCAATATAATATTTCAGTCGCGTCAAATATCTGAGACCCTGTTATCTTAAGAAACGCATAATGTGGATTTGTGCGCCAGTCTTGTAAAAAAATAATGAACTTATTTCCCGCGACATAGTATGAAATTCAAACCTTTAAAGGGAATCAAGTTAATTGAAATTCACATGAATTCGTAATTGACTACTGCATGATCAAGAGGGTACTTAGAGCTTTTTTGTTTAATATATTGCTTGTGAATAATCATGTTGTTGAATTAGTTGGAAAGGTCACACAACGTAGATGAATAGCAATAGCCTTGTTATTTGCAGCTTTTGAACAAGAAGCGGTTGATGGTTAAAAAAAAACAAATGTTTCAACCGGTCAGGCAGCATTCAATGACATTTACATTATGTTAACAAACTGGGCGAGTCACCTCTGCCTCTGGGACTTAAAAAGAAAGTAGTTACGCTCCGATGCGACGCCGATATGTTGATATTTAACTCGACTCGAGTGTCATACTCACTGCTTTTCTTGCAATTTCTTTTGGTAGCTATTTATGGTAATTAGGATTAAAGATATGCCATAGGAAATGTGTTGAATCGACACTTGACAGCAAACAAATCCAGCAATTTAAAATGGATAACCAGAACTTTCTTAGTCTTATGAAATCTGGCAGCGATTTTGCTAATAAAGCTTTTTGTCAGAAACGTTCTCAAAACTTCAGACTACGCGCTTTCCAGCGCTTTATCTTCTTGGCAGAGGTTTTTATAACTTAAGAAGTTAATTTTCTTTATGTGAGCACTTAGACATATCTTAGTCGTAGATAAATTCGATGCCTTTGCAGATACAAATCCTGGAGCGTTCGCTGACCACCGCCCACACAGTGTTTATCGATTGCTTTCCAGTTTTGTTGTGATCAGAATTGTCAAATCTTATTTCTATCCGTGCAGGTTCCTGCTGACGTCACTGTGCGTGGCATACGTCAATCCAATTAATGCGAATTGAGAAATCTGGTAGGGCCACTTATTTAGTCATTGGAAATCACGTGGGCGGACGTCGCGTCGTTTGACGTCAAAACTAAGGCTTCGAGGGAATTGAAATTTAAGAACTCTAATAGGATAAAAATTGACTATTACTTACGTGTAACAACCTAACAACTCGACTGTTGAAAGAGTTGGATGTTTATGAATATAGAGTCTGATCTCTTAGAATATTGTCTGCTGCGTAGTTTTTGCGATACATAGCTCCAGCGGTCTTTCACGCTTCAATGATGAACGGATGTTAGAGTAGAAAATACGTACCGAATGTTCTAGTAAGTGTTAGTGTGTATCGCCGTTGTATGCACAACATTTATTCACTAATCTGCATACATTTTGCAGTTCGTTGACAATATTGGTCACTAATTTATACGGGACATAGAAAACCAAATGTTCTATCATACAAAAACGTTACTGTAGTAAGCTAAAAATTTGTTTCGGGCAAGTTTTATTTCATGTATTCGTAGATGTTTAAAACTTTTATTTTTTATATATATTTTTTTAAATATTATTTTGTTGCTTTCGTCAACCATAGCAAGAACGGTTATTCGTATTTGGCTGTATTTATTCGTATTACTAGGTAAAAGTGACGAACTTACATACTTTTATTCCATATAACATTAATTTAACATATAACATATAAACTGAATTTTCAAAATCCTTTCATAGTACTTATATTCTTAGTAAATCTTAGTGTGCTTGCTTATCGACCCACCAATTTGGGTTGTGTGTTGTCCGTCAGACAGTAATAGAGTTTTATTAATAGAGAAGACATATGATATGTCATATGTCATATGACATATGACCGTCAGAAATATGATTAGTTCTTATGATTTCGCGGATTGTTTTCGTTTATTATCTGTGAAAACAAGAATGTAATCGGCCACCTTTCTTATCGAGATTCCTAATCTTTGCTGTTTATGCGATACTGAAATCTTTGTCAAAATGTAATTCTTCGCAAGATGTCAAAATTAAATTCCCTTCTATTTAAGGGATTAAATTTTTCCATCTTGCAACTCTTTCTTTTTTTAAAACCTTGTATTACTACAAGTATGTCGTTAAGGTTTTGAATGTACCTAACGCTTCGCACCTAAACTTGGTGCAACAAACTGAAGCAAACAAAGGTGCAGCTATTATAGATGTGCATGGAGGCACGTCTAGTCTTCGCAAAACGTGACGTTAGCCGGCCTTGGCGATCGGCCCCGCTCGGTCTGACTCGCTAGCTTTCGGTATCAGCGCCCTTCTCTTTCGCACCCAATGCTGGCACTAGTCGCTCTGTCTCGAATTTTCACAACCTAAGCCCGTGGAAATCGACTCAGCTGTGCATAGAGATACCGACAAAATAGGCTTTATCGTTGCTTAACTACAGTGTATAATCGGCAAAAGTAACTTAAGCGAGTTACGATTCTTTAGCTCCGATACGTCACTCTATAGTTCTTTCTCTCTTTGCCAGACCCGCACCGCTGCCTTCCGTCCAGTATGGTAAAAGCGGTGAAGTGACACGGACTGTTACGTTGTTTTCACGTGAAAGCCATACACGATATCGAACGTAACGAAATAATACGACGTGATTTGCCTCCGAAATCATAATAATAACCGTCAATCACGTATTGCTGGTGTAAGTGACGAAATATTTATTTTGCCGAAGAACTATTGGCAAAGTTTGAAGCTTGAAACTCGACGATACGAGCAAAATCGTGCTATTGTTTCCAAAACATGCGGTTTGTCGTCGTGCTGGAGCGCAGTCAAATCAGTGTAACATGACTGTGACGATATCAAATTGTAGGGAGGGGTAACATTATCGTCGGTGAGTGCGTGTGTTGGATACGGTCCAGTGGTTTCCAGGCCTCTATCTATAGTGCCCCCAGTGAAGTTGAATGCAGCTTGCTATAATCGAAGAACCGGTGACTGATGGAGGATTGTGCAGTTATAGTGGTACCAAGAGGTCGTCATGCGGGCCCGCGGGGTTGTGACTAGTGGCTGCGAAAACCGGCAAGACGGCGGCCACCGAGGCAGACCCAACTATTTCACCACAGGTTCGCTTTCATCTCATGCTTATGTTAAAGAAAGTAGAGCTATGATCCTCGTAATTTCCATAGATACGGATTGCTAGAGGTCAAGCTGTGCCCTGTGCCGGGGCTTTTAAATAAATGAATAATTAGTATTAACACCAACCTACCTCATTCGGTTTATTAACAAGTTTCCAAGGTAAATTGTGAAGGGATTTACCAATTCCATTAATAAGGTACGTGGTGTCAAACTTGCATTCAATAATATGGATCTTTTAACGTATGATAATATGTTGAAGTTGACATTATACACTTAAAAACTGAGTTTAATATAGATCCATTCTTATCTTGGCCAAATAAGATAAGCAAGAAACAGTGTATTGATAACAAAACAAAATAAATTTACTTCTTCGCTATACAAGTACTAATCTGTATTTATATTCTGTACAGTGCAATAAGGCTATATGAGTTTATACAGGAAATTTCCGTACCAATATCAAACTTTAAAACACACCAACCAAACCATGTCCGAGTGACCATTAGTTGTTTCCAGTGCATATGACTCATTTTTAGAAAGTACTTAGCTTCTGTAACCCTGCTTTCAACACAACACATACGAATTTTAGACGAATTTATTTTAGTATCGACAGGTGTATTCACTTACGAAACTAGTTTGAAAGCCTCTCCTTAATCGATACCTGCACAAAAACTCTATACAGCCACATCTACCTACAGCCCGCATTTTTTCTGAATATTTTATCCTTGATGTGTCGACACAGCAGCTATGCAGTTTGAAAGTTAAACACCTGCTCATTTTTCGCACATTCATCGCATTCTGCAAAGGCTTCATTGTAACACAAATCGCCTTGTCTAAAATACAGGTTTTTGTGAATTTGTCAATCTTTATCTGATCTGCTTAATTTCTGTTCTGCCGCATCCGTCTACGTTTCGCAGTCGTTTATAATTAAATAACGTTTTTTTTTATCGTTAACTACCTCTTTTATTAACATATACATAAATCATATAAGAAACAACTAACTAGTGTTATATTAGTACTAGTGACATATTTATGACGTCAATATTCATTATTTTTATATTTGCTTCGTTAGTATAATTTACCTCAAAGAAAATTAATCATAATGGGACCACCCGTACTTCCGCTTGGTTCGCTGAAAGCAAAGTAATTTAATCTTATAATCTGAATATAAATCACAATTAATATTATTTTCAATGTTATTATGTTAGTCTGTATCATTAATAATTTTGGTAAGAAAGTTCTCAGTTGGTATTGGTACGTACTATTTCGTATAAAGTTAAAATGCAAACCTATTTTCACTGAGAAAAATAAATATATTTAAAAATCAGTCGACTTGCGTACCTCCTCCTTTTTCTGTAAGTCGGTTAAAAATACGCTTTACATCTTATTTACTCATGTAGGTCTAAATACAAAACGGATTAAGCATGCTTATCATAGAGTCCAATCACAAAGAAGTATTGTGTATCGCTGTCAGACTTATCTTGAGGGAGAGAGATATGGCCATAAACTAACTGATCTCATATTACAACAAAGACTTATTATAAATGTTACTGTAGTAGGTATGATTTTAAAGAATGGACAGATAATTATGAAAAGTTCGTCCCAATATATTGGCATTTATGTTGTATTCATTCCTGTCCTTCCTTCATTCTTCTGAATCCATTCGGAGAGGAATCGATTCAAAATCTATACTCTCTGTCTTTGTCATCCTGACTGTAGAGATGAAGACGGTTGAATAGAAACCTTTCCGTTTGAGCTGAGAGTGCGGCAGCTGAAAATCGTACGGATTGCACTTATCTCATAATTTAGATAGATATTAATATCTATCCCATATTATATGCCCTTATCATGCCTATAAAATGTATTAGGACTAGGTGGTGCCTAAGAAACAGCTACTTTTTCCGTTGTTATACGTACATACCTTGTACCTGTGACAGGTGGGTGCTATAACAAAAACAACTGCATCCGGAAAACCAGCCTTTACTGCTTAAGCTATATGAAGTGTACATATTATATGGAACGAAAACCAAACGCTACCCAGATCCAAAATGATCTAGTATTTAGATTAATTGTAATCTTGTTTAAATATTTGATAGATCATGTACAGGACTCTTGCTCTGGGACTCGTCTTCGACCTCCAAGGGTTACCAGCAAGTTCATTGTGAACAACTTTTACTATGGGACTGAACCAGAAAGCGCGAAGAAAAAAATATCTTTCACACTCGACGAAATTTATATAGTACATAGATAGATAGATTAACTCTTTATTGATCACACAACATTTTACAACATTTCTGGTTTTTTCAAACCTGCTTTCTTAGTCCTGTAGTAAAAGTTATTCAGAATGAAGACGGGGGTAATAAATACCCTTGCGAGTCGAACACGAATTCCAGAACAACCTGCATACGTATAAATAGGAAAAACATAACTAAATTTTGTTTATAGTTAAAGGATATAGATCATCTTATGCATTATTTTCGTTCGATTTGTAGGTCAATAGGTGAATTGCTGTGATTTAATAAAAAAGTATTGTCAATTTAAATGACCTTTTTCGTTGTGCGCTAATGCGGATCTTTTCCATCATGACGCTCTAAAATCGAGAGCGAGCCGAGTTTCACTTCTCTACATAATATTTTTTCCTAAATCGGTTTCGAGTTGTCGATTCAACAGCGGTTTCTAATGCTTCAGTTTTTACGGTCTATTAAAATGTAATAAGAACTAAAAATAACTACACTTACTTAACTTGTATAGTTGGTTACCTGTCCGACAGATTTAAATAATTCCCTGTAATTTGAAACAGGAGAAAGCAGCTAGTTAAACCCAGTTGAAAGTGTTTCACGGATATTATTATGCGCTTAGTTACTGCACATTTATGCAACAGCCGATACCGGTGGAATCAAAATGGCACGTGGAAGCAAACCCGTGTTTTGCTTTGATCGCGATAAGACCTGGCGATAGGTGATCGATTGCTTACAGCAAAACTTAACATAATATTAATGTAAGAGGTACAAAACCAATAATTTTCCGTTCACGTTACGTACGTGCACGTCTTAAAGTAATTATTATGTTATTTTCAAACTAAATCAAGTAGCGAAGCTCTACGTACCGCCACCGCGAATGTTGTATGTTGTATTCATGTCTTCAAAACAATTCAGAACATGTTTTTCAGATAAAAATAAATCAGCTCTATTGAAATGGTAAATCATCTATTCATATTATTCTATAGCGGCTCACACTTCAGCTGCCTAAGATAAACCTCAATAATACAGCCACATACCGTGAAGACTTAAATGTCAGTGCTTAAAAACGAATCAAACAACAATAGTCGACATGTAGAGTTTCAAGCCAAATATGTAGCGATGACTGAGATAATTCTTGCGGATTCGTTGGGTTGCTTCGTGAAGTCTGCTGTGCAGAGGCGTTAATCGTGAGAGGTGGCCTTGTGCCGTCTGACATTGGAAACGTCGATTACGAATCGAGTTTTGGTCCTGGCAAGACCTTAGCGCCCGCGCACCTATCGAAATGATCTCATATCGTATCACACCACCTTTTTATAATTATGTCATTGATCCCTGTATCATAAGTATTTTGTGATTCTAAAAAAGTTATATTTGAATTTGTGTAAACAAAGCATTAGATTGTTTAAATAGCTTTGCAGTGCGAAGATCTACGTTCCATTTTGAGTTTGCTCAACGCGCGTAACGCGGATGGTGTTGTTCCAACGGCGCTTTCTATCTGCTGTCTCGAAATCGCCACCTCTTTACTCTCAGTAGCCGATGTCGGCACGATTAGGGGCTGCTTGATTAAATGTTGCGCACTAAATAATCAGATTTAACGCCTTGTTGATCGCTCACTGTCTGTTTCTGGGTCAGCGGACCTGTTGTGGACGTTGTCTATGTTCGACTTTGTTAGAAACGTGCGCTTATGCATGACTTTCTTTAGGAAATCGAATCATTGTTTGATATGTTATGTCTCCATCGATAAAGTAACGTCACTTTGCCGTTTTCGCTAATGCCAGCAACCGCATACGAAGTGCTGCGGTTTTTTGCCATCTACGGCGCATTCGTCTCGAACGGACGTCGACCCGACATTTTCTAAGATTTATGAAATCATTTCTTTCTATCGGACACCATTTCACGGCGTCGTACTTTTGCTGGAAATGGAATTCCATGCACGGAAATTTATGAAGCAATAGACGTGATCAGCAACCATCACACGTACTTCCGTTAACATAACGTAATATTTAAATACTCGGATCTTTCTTTGTAGGAAGAGAATCGGACCCCGAGAGGCTTAAATTATGTCCCTCAATATGGCGACGCAAAATACTTAAACATCAGTTGAAAGTGTCTAACGTTTTTTTTTCTTTTGCCATACTGAATACCATAGATGCTGGTCGACGTACCTTCCTAATTACCTCTTATTTGCTGCATTTTTAGAACCGTTTACACACGGCTATTTTTTATTGTTGGGCCACTAGTATCTATAGGGATTGCACACGACTCGTTCACTGTTGCAGAAACTGCATCATCCTTATAATCACATAATTGATTATAAGGAATGCGAGAGTCAACGGTTAAGAAATTCAGGGTAAGGTCAAATGCTGGGTTTTTCACTGCGAAGTATGCGTAGCCTGCGAATTTATACGCACCATTCACTTATAACAATTCTTGGTAAAGCTAAAAAAACAAATTCGGGTTTCTGCGATCGTCCAAATTATATCGTCAACGTAACGCTATCCGGGTGTTGTGTTAAGTAATTGAACAGTATTGTACGTGGGGATAAATGATTTCCGTCGTGAAGGGAGATTCGATTGGACACCGCGGACGGGTCACGTTCCATTGAACGAGACGAGGATACCGCTCATGCAGAACGGGCGGCGGTCAGCGGCTGTTGGGTACCACTTTAAACTGTATTTCTCATCTAGTCACATAAATTACAAGATGTACTATCTTTATTTGTTTGTAGTAAATCCAGTAGAAACGTTTTATTGCCATATGCACCCACCCATAGAGAATATTCACCTGCCAGCATATACAAAGATATGGGAACAATTATAGTCCTATTCTAACAAACCCAGAATTCTCGTCTGGGTTCTAATTGTGGTTTTGTGATTTGTCATGACATCACCTTTGACTACGTCTTTACTCGGGTAAAAGTAACTCAAATAAGTGAAGTAGTAGCAGCAGTAGTCATCATCATCAACAACATAGAGATAGAAGACTTCCATTGCTGAACAAAGGCCTCCCCCTAAGACCGCCACACTAACGACATTTTGCAGTTTGCATCCACCGGTTGTCCGCGACTTTCAAATGTCGTCTGAAATGGCCTCTCTACCTTGAGTCTTCCAACTTGTCACTCAAGAACCTCTCTTCCCCGTCGGTTATCGGTTGTTCGAGCGATAATAGAAGTAGTAGTAAGAATTAATTTAAAGTACTGTGTTTATTCGTTAAGCTTCATCTTGATCAAAATGTATTTTGACAGTTTTAGTATAAAAAAAAAAAAAAGAGTAAAATTTTACATCATCTTTATTGACACCGACAATTGCACTCCTGTCAATATAAATTTTACCTACTTTTTTATTCTATGTCACTTGCATACTAGACGGTCACACTTATTACCTTATGTAACTTGTGCGATCGATCCTGTCTCGACTTAATGTCTTCGAATTTAAAACGCTCATTTTATAATTATGTAAATAAGGCTGCATAGACTGTGCAGTTCGTTGTTTGTTTCACCGTTATTGTTTGCTCTGCACACATTCAGCGTATTTACATGAGCTCGGCTAACAATGCGTTTCATGGAACAGATTGTCATTCCGACTCGTTCGGCCCTATTCTTGCCTCAATGCACATTTCATTTGGTTTGCTTATGTAAATCTTGTCAAGAATAAAGTTATATATTATATGGCTGTAAAGATATATAATAAATTGCCGAACAAACTAAAAGATTTAGAAAACTACGATTGTTTTATTAAGAATCTAAAGTGCATCCTGGAATCCAAATGCTATTACACTATTGAAGAGTTTTTTAATGATAATTTTGACAATATACAAATGGACCGCTCCGCACCAAATTGCCATACCCTAATAGGGTCATATGTGTCACTAAACCCAAATCATGTTATTTAAGACCTACATATATGTCGCAATAAATCATTGAGTATTGAGTATATTATGTTATCTATGTAAAATGTTAACTGAAATAATGTACGATATTATAATGAGCTAGCGAGATCAGTAAGCTTAGCCATCGACTATACACAATCTGGAAATCAATACCATAGATTATTTTCTCGAGCAATCAAGATCTTGTGACTTAAATTTGATGTGCCTTAATCGGTGGTTCTGGTTATGAAGACGGCCCAACGTCGATAATAGACCTACAAGCATTAAGTACAGGAGAGAATTTGTGCAAAATTGATAATGATATCACGTAAGAGATCACAACAGAAGTTACGATCGTACTCGTTGCGTCCATATCAATTTCGTAAGAGATTATTGATATTGGAAAGCAGGTTAATCACAAAATGTTGATGGGCTATTTTTATTTATTTCACAAAATACTAAATTACATTGGCCAGTTGCGTCATAATGAAGCATGCCGATAGGATGATAATATTAAAATAATAGTCACAATGCAGATTAATGCAGTTACATAAAAAGTGTTCGCAAGTAGGTACTCTAATAAAATAGAACCGTGATGTAAGCCGTATCATATTTTTGCAATCACACCTAATGAAGTATTTGCTTTAATTAAATACTCATAAGCCAGTTTTTTGGTGAGTCGTATTATTATTCTGCTTTTATGCCTAGTAATTGAATGGTATGAGATTTTGTAAGCCTTTGTTTTGGGACATGCTGTCTAGCATTTCGTAAAGGTATAATTATGTTGTTTGTTCGTATTTCGATGACTAATGGCCGGTTGCCAAGTTTTAATTACATGAATTTCTTTTCATTTGCTACAATATGATCTGTTGTTCTGTTGTTACTTCACTGTAGACAGTGATTGTGATATCTTCTCTAGTTTCGCAGTCATCATTGGTAGGCTTGAAAATGTTGACTACGAATTAGCATCTTCTTTTTACCGAATACGCAAGAAGGAGGGTAATATTTTTTACTAAAGTTACTTATCTACGTATGTTCTTATTCTTTCAGGTAAGCACATTCGAGTCAAAGTCTGCGTAATGTTAATCACCTTTATAAATACACGTGAGTAGTACAAATAGTATTCATTGTCTTTTTAACAATACAATGTTTAATACTATCAAGGCCTACGGCCTGTTCTACGTTTTTCTAATTTTCTAAATGATAAACTCCAATATCTATAAGTAACAATAAGGAGTCACTAGTGATGATCACCACAAAGTGAATCTTCCGCGACATCCGCTAGAATAATTAAATTACAACCCGAGTCATAAAATAGGTTAGTGGCCTGACCCTCCATAAGTGCAACAACGATCTTCACACATACCATAAAAATATGATATACATTTCATACGTTTGAATCTGTTAAATTATAGACGTCATCGTTGTTCCATCCATAGTTTAACTTAACAAGAATCACCAAATATTGTATAATTCACTTCGAATTCAACGAACGTGTAGAAGAAGTGAACGATGCAAGATGCATTCGATTCATGAATCATTCTATCATTTTAAGGGATATTTATTGTAAAACTATACGTTTGTGGCTGAGACTCGACCGATTTTACAAAAATATCCTGTTCCTTTCAACTGTTATTAACCATTTAATCACCATCAACTTCGTTTTAATCTTTTTACTGTCCAACTTTATTACTCATGTAAGTAGTCCAATCATTTACGTTACGAAGGTTTTGTGCGGAAATTAGGAAACCTTTAACTATCAGATGCCTATTAAACAACTCGCAATAAGCCTCAACTCCAGGGTTCCAGGCCTATTATTACAAGGCAAATAACCACCTTTGGTTCCGGATGTAAAGCCAACATAGAGACGTGAAAGTTACAATTAATATTGTGCAATACTAATCTCCTTTATAACTCTATATTACGTGCGATCGAAATATCCAACATATCGAAAGAAAAACCAGTAATTTTGTTCGCTTGTCACATTCGGGCGGCAGAGATGTACAGCTCTAGGAAAACTACCATTTGGTTTCGATTCATTAATTCTATCTTTATTTAAGAGCGTAACATCCAGCCTCCTCTGTTCTCTATAGTTGCTAAAAAACTTCTTTTCTCGTTCACAGTTTCTAGGACTTCCTATTTAGTATTTTTTCTGTCCAGCTTATTTTTTCCATCCGTCTCCAACACTACATTTCAAACGCTTCCAGTAATTCTCGATCTTTTTGAGTCATGGTCCACGTCTCACTTCCATACAATGCAATGCTCCACATGTAGACTTTTATTAGCCGTTTGCGTATGGTTTACTGGTTCTTGACTACTGGCCTTTTGGAGAAACTCAGAGTCACACAGCGGGCAATGGAGAGAGCTATGCTCGGAGTTTCTTTTCGCGATAAAACCCGAAACGAGAATATTCGCGGTAGAACCAAAGTCACCGATATAGCTCTCGAGAGTTTGCAAGCTGAAGTGGCAATGGGCAGGCCACATCACTCGAAGAACCGATAGCCCCTGGGGAAGAAAGGTTTTTGAGTGACGAACACAAACCGGAAGACGAAACGTTGGCAGGCCTCCCACTAGACCACACCGACCCACCGACAACATTGTGAAAGTCGTGGGCAACAGGTGGATGCAAGTGGCACATTGTCGGTCGGTGTGGCAGACTAAGGGGGAGGCCTATGTTCACCAGTGGACGTCTTCTGGCGGATAATGTAATATAATGTATGGTACTGCTCCGATATTTTTCTCATCCATGAATGAACTTTCCAATAGTTTTTCTACTAAGATTCGCTGAGGAAAATGCATGCGAACCGTGTCTAATACCGTTTTCTTTGTATAGAATATTCGATACATGCATTTGTATTCAAACAAGATCAAAGTTTATTCTCGCATGAAAACTGAGTTCAGATCTTGGTTTAATACCTACTTACTTCCTACTAACTTAATACCATTGCAACTATAGTACAGTTTTTTTTTTAAATTTGTCATTGTAAGACAGAGGACGAAATACCGGAAAGTCGCTGGCGTTACGGGGTACTGGCTCCGGATCCGGATATTAAAATCCAAACGCCATGCTTTTTGTGCAGAGCTATAAGGCAGCAAAATTTTGTAGTAATTAGTCATGTTAGAAACAGTAAAAAATGTCTCTTAGTGTTTTATCACACCGTAATAAACTGTTTACCTGGATCCACTAGAAACTTTTTGGATGTTATTGCTACAACAGGCGTTTAATATTATCTGTGGTCAGTACCAATGCCGAAGATAAAGTATAACTGACTGACTATTGATTGCTAATTTTGACATTGTACCTATTCGACTATTTTTATTTTTGACATTATGCATTATTTTATACCTGTTAAACTAGCTGTTACCCGCGACTCTGTTCGCGTGGACCTATAAAAAGAGTAAGTAGCCTATGGCAAGCTCTCGCAATCAGAATTATAGCCGTTTAGCCGTGAAAACGCGACAAACACTCAGACAGAGATTCGCATGTATTCATATAGTTAGGATTGTGTTGTTGTTTATTTTTGTTTGATTCTATGTTTTCTGTGTCTATGGGTTTTAATTGCCTGTTTTTTTTTTTAGAACCTACTTCACCATTATAGTTTTTTTATGGAACTGAGACAGTCATAAAATTTCAAAGTTCAGAATCCTTCTCGGCAACACTGTGGTCGTCACCCTGAGATTTAAGATGTTAAATATCTTTGTGCCTAGTAATTTCGCTAGAAATTACCCTTCAATTCGCAGTAATGCTTGCACACAACCGTTTGGCGCTTGATTAACTGGCAAAGGTTTGGTACTTCCCCGGGCGAACTCTGCAAAAGAGCCCAACCCCTTCAGTTAGACACAGGCATTAGATATTATAGGTAGTAGATAGATATAGCCTTTTTGTTTTTGACATAATTCATTAGAAGATATGACAAGGCTAAACATATTAAACTAATAACTAATATAGTTAAATATTTTTCGTGTCTCAATAATATCGAATTCTAATCGCCTTGAAATGTCATAAGATATCTACAGGTTGAAATTCGATAAAGTGGAACTACTTGAGTGTCAGACACGTATCATATGTTATTTCAATCGTTGGGATAACTTACTGTTTGAAATACATTGTAACAGTCTGATAAAACATGAAATGTGGAACATTTAGACGTCTGAAATAACAACAGCGTTTCATAATTTATTGAAAGTCTGTTAGAGCTAGATTTTACATTTATGTTTTAACTATCATCATACTACTAACCAATATAAACTAAGTCTTAAAATTCTTCTTAATTTTTTTTTCCCCTCTGTACCTGCCTGTGTTATCTGGGAGTGGGTTTGGTGACGTCACGTCATAGTGCTCGACCGTCCCATGGACCGTGACGCTCTGCTTCCGCCAGTATTTCCGCCTTCTACAAAATTATGTGAACGGTTTAATCCGACTTCCATGTTGTAATCTGGCTTAATCGAGTTGATGAAATCTGATTCCTCAATGATCCTAACTGGATTATGTGTTTTAGACTCATTACTGTAAGCATTGGTTATACTGAGCTTTATTTTTATCCAGTCTTGACGACAGCTTTCGGTTTAATCTAGACGATTGGAGAGCTTTCGGATTAACGTTCTTTGTTTCTGTATTTACATTTTCATACTAGAGAACGGTTATTAACTTAACGAGAAACGCTTTAAGTTTTGAGTGAACAAATATGTCAAAGAACTTCAAGCCTAGTTAAGTTAAAATGGTTCAAATGCTTTGATGAGATGCTGAGATCAAATGCTGAGGTGGTTTATTAAGTATCATAATATAAATTAATATTTACAATATTACTTAATATTCATACTTTATATTCACAAGGTAGAACTACAGTGCAAAGTGAGCAATTGACGTTGAAACATGAGTTAGTAACAAATCGATTCGGGAAAGACTGACAAGTTACATCCTACCTATGAAAAAGGATATTTACATGTATTATTTGCCAGAAACAGACTAGAGCCAATTCAAAACAAACACAATCTTCACGAATCATGACATCCCATGCAAGTCTTCACTGCGTGTATCGTTTGTTAATCCTTTTCAGAAAAAAACGTATATCCTATGTGGGGACGTTTCCAGACATCCAATACTTGCAGTACTCAGTGGAACCGCAAGAAACCATAGACCCGCGTTGGACCGCGGCCCGCCGCCGCCGTCGTTTCGAGTGACACATTGCCACACGATACCGTCTTATCGGATTTCGACGTGCACTACAATTATCGCGTAGAGAAACGCTTGCTGGCTAGTCATTTACGTCGATATAAGTAGATGCCTTTGTTTATGACACGAATCTGACCACTGACTTTTTACCGAATTCTCATTTGAAACATGAATTCACTCGAGCTCGTTCATTGTTTTTTTTTTTAGTGTTCTGATATTCGCTAGCGTCTATAAATTTTTACTTTCTGAAATCTGAATCCGGTGAGATAGCTTTCTATGAGGTTTTATAATCAATAAAATAAATCTTAAGATTATTTAACAGGCCAGTTGCAGCTTTAACCGTGTTCTTACATAATTCTGTACTTCCAAGTTCTCGGTCAAACGCTATTAAACCCTATAAAGACTTGTTGTTGCACTTAATCTTATCACCAACAAAATTGTCGTCGTTTTTATGAGTCATAAAATAAAACTCGTCTACTAACATAAATGAATAGAAAGTGTCGACTCCAACAATACGTTCGAGGTTCTTCTGTCACCTTTACGAGACGTGAAGCGCATGTGAATAAAAATTATTGTGCAGTACGCTTTTAATTCTCGACTTCGATTATAACGAGTTAGATTACATAGGTTTTTGAATTAAAAAGGCGTGAGCCAAGGCTCCACCGGTGAAAGTGTCCCACTCTCAGAACAATCGATAGTCGTTCTTTGAAGTGTCACTAAGATATATGATAGATATCTTAGACTTCCTAGAAGCTTATGTTGCAATATGCTTATGGCTTTCGATCGATAAAATCAAATTCTATTTCTACACGTTTCGATTTACAACTTCTTGCTCGATGACTTGCTACAACATTCCTTTACCTAGCTTATGTTCCTGTTGTTCCTTTTGTTTTTTTGCTGGACTGATGTTGCCTGTTGACAAACGAAATGCGGTAAAGCTGTTGAAGTTGATCCAGATTACCTTTATATGGAGTTATTCGTTTCCTTGCTTACAGGAGAAATACTGTTCCATGTCCGAGAACTTTATTGGTTGCCAGTACTATAAAAAGGAATATTAAATAGTCGTAGTCGCCTTGATGCTTTTACGCTTCATCAAGCATAATGGCTATCATCCGGGAGTTTATTTAGCCTTTATGATATTCGTAATTTCGTTGTTCCTCAATATTTTATTCTTAACGTCCATTCACAGCTTCCTTGTGATTTGTAAAATTAACTATTATTTTGTAACAAGAACATTGTTGCTGTTAGTATGTTTTCAAATGAACAAGTTAGTATGTTTTCAAATGAACATCGGCTCGACAAACTTTCACGCTGATATTTATATCCTTGGAAGGAAAGAAGCGCACCATTCCTCTCATTCGTTTACCTGAAACCTCTAAAGTGATGAAATAGTGAATGCGGTGCAACAACGGATGGTCTATTTTTGTTTCGGGAGCAGCGACCTACTGTCTAATACGCTTCATTCACAGCTGTGATGATTCACTGTATTATCCGCACCCACACTTCAAGTCTATACACTCCCGGCCATGTGGCAAGTTTTTACTTAGATATCTTGAGTACCATGTTCCACTTCGGCGGCCCACTTGGACGTGCCGAAAGTGATATCGTTTATCTTTTGTAACAGAGGTGTTGGCGTTTCGTTAGATTTGTTTGTCTATTTTTTACAAGACTTTGTTTATCTTGCTTTCCACTGTTTGCTCGTGTTCTGTGTTGCAACCTTTTCCATTGTTGACCTATTTGCTCATGTTTTGATCTTGTCACATTTTGCAACCATTCAAAAATGTCGGTGATAAAAACACTTGCCGTGTTTATATTGACAGCTTCAGCGATAAAATCTGCTCTACCTATTGATTTCGTTTCTAATGGCTACTTCAAATGATTCATTTTATACAGTGTAACTTTTGAAGAAAGAAATACAATACTTTTGATTGAAGAAATACAATACAAACGCAACAGGATCGGAGTGACACAAATAAGTGACGCAAAAGGCAGCAGCGGGCGCTGTGACGAGGGGCCGTCGGTCTCATTAGTTCCGTTAGGGGCTATAAAGCGTGTCACCCGCACCGTAAAACAGTAGGGACACCTAACCCATGCTTAGATTCTACTGATGCGTGTATTGTCATTGCTGTCGTAGCAACCGCACCAATTGTACATAATGCTGGGATACTACAGTTGACATCTTATCGAAAATACTGGCGACAGCCAGAAAGTCCTCTAATAGCTTAAGGCCTGGTTTCCCTGATTCTCGCTATCTCGCTACATTTTTTTTTAGAATTGTCCCTCTCCTTCGCCGAATAAAAAATAATAACATGTAAATTGCTATAAAACATTGGAAATGGTATTCTTAAGATGTTCCATTACATATTTTTTTTTGTATTTAAAAGAATAAAATATAAAATTATGTTGAAATAGTGCTAGCGTAATAGCTAGGACCAGGGAAGCCGGCCTTTAATGCATTACAGGCTTTTTTGTTTGACTTGAAGAATTTTGTGCAATCTGCGGTCATAGTGATAATTTTCGTGACTACGAAGGTTTTTTTTTTTGAATTCACATTTTAATACATTGAATGTTATACACGTAAAAAAAAATAAACAAATCAGTAGTTGTATGCTGCTAAGTTCAATCTACAAATCCAGACGCTTGTAGTAGTATTAAGACAGCTGTAAGTATTCATAAATTATTCTGTTACTACTTACTGTTAGGCGCCAGCAAGTTATGGCACACTCTTCAGGGGCATGTCGAGCATCAATTAGGTTCTTCAATTGCATTTTATCTTTAGAAGCGGCAGTCATATGTGAACGCGTTTCGTTCATGTAATCTTCACATTTAGTATCAAACACTTCGTTGTGAACGATCACAATGTATTTATCTGTTGAGTAAGCTTTGTTGTGTTTTGCTTGGTCTCCTTGATCCATTCTATACTTTCTTGTTGTAAGTTATTTTTATTCGTATTTTATTTTTACGTTTTATATTAATTTGTGGGAGGTGTAATTTATTTTGTATTTATAATTTTATATTAATAAGAACTCATCTTTGCAGACTGCGACTATGTTGCTTCTATGACTTTGATTCGAGCGAAACAGAACTGAATGAAACTGAATTATTTAGCTATGACGTCACAATTTAATATTTGAAATGTTATACCAGTTCCGTGAAAGGTTTCTTATGAATCAGAACGCTGACATGGAGTTGATCTTGGCCAGGTCAATATACTCGTACCTATTGACTAGTTGGCCTTGTCCTGATCTTAATGTTAAAAGGAAAATATGATTATTTCACTTCGGAATTGTGTAGTTTTATGTCAAAGAAGGAATTTATTTAAATTTGTAAGTAAATCTCTATTCAATATGCGTTCGGTCGTTGCCGTTAATCTTGTAAAAAACACATCTTCGGCCACATCGTCGCTTCTATCGCGTAGGATTGTGATCAAATCAAACGCATGTCCAGAAAGTTATAAAAAAAAATGCATTTCAATTTATAAACAAACTCTAGAATGCTACGAATATAACTAATATAAGTTTTTATACGAGTTCATTTATGCTATGAATAGTTACGCTATTCAATAGTCCAGTGGCACAGTTAAGTATTAATTTATGCTATTGTCCTAACGAATCTAACAATAATTCATTTGTATATTGGCTATTAATATCGTTGTTAACATTATTGGAGCGGCCATTGATCGGTATTCTTATTATCATACTCTAATAAACGATTAATCTAATTTTTATTCTTTTTCTAATTAGAATTTACGACTACTAAAATTTCCTTTAATAGGAATGGCTGATATATAATCATGATAGATGGGTCTGCATCAAAATACATTGGAGGAAAATCTATAATCTGTGGTGCGTCATTATAAATCAGCAGAGAAAGCAAACAAATGCGAAGCAGTTATAAAAACTACATAAGTAATTACATGTATAATTCTAACGGTTGAAAATTGTCCGAGTTGTAGGATAGAAACTATTGCTGGGCCAGTTGTTCGATACCAGTCGGTTATTGAATGACACACCCTTCTTATTACATTTGCATAACTGACTCGGAACGCGGGCGAAGTAACAATTTAACAATAAATATAGTCCAAATACTTGCCACACAGTCATTTCGCCTATAATAATTTGTCTAATTGATACGTTTGCTTTGATCCATTGTGAAAGATAATGAATGTTTGTGAAACAATCTCGCCAATTATTATTTATGTGCATCACTTTTATGTCTAACGGGCCTTGATGATTAATTACGATCTTTGACGCTCTCGTGTCTTAAGAGAGTTAGTCTTAATTGACGTTATATTTTATTAATACGATGCGCTTAACCTTTTGCTATGTAATAATGTGCTACTGTTGTTTCAAAATACTTGTTATTATGGTATCATACACGTACATATTTTATTAAATCGACATTTGATATTTTGCAATGTGGACACACTTTGTTTTAATCTCCACTGTCCTTAGTTCAGTTTTTATCATTACTTCATTCTCCTTTAGTCATTAAAACCATTCATCCTTTTTTACCATGAAAAATGAAGTGGTATAACAATTATGTTTTTACACGGTTTAGACCTTGTCTTACCTTCTCTGAACGAGCGTCACGCTGAAAAATATTACCGGATCTGATAGAAAATATAGGAGGAAAAATCGACTATGGTTTCGTTCACATCATAAAACGTGAGTATTCCCGTATTGAAACAAAATCATTCATGCTCCTGTAAATTTTAGTTTTGGCCTCGTTTATCGTAAGTATACCCTTATTCATTTCCGTTTCATTGTTAATTCAATTGGGATTCATTTACTTAGCACGATGCAATCCATCAACTGCCTCTAAACGTATGGGTGGGTTCAACAATCGGTCACCCACGCACGCTAAAACAATGAACCATGAATGAGGCTCTAAACGTCTGCCTTGTAAGGTACACCAGCCTACGAGTAAATGCTGCTAATTTATTACCTGTGTACAATGCACACTCGATTGTTCTTGCCTTGATTTTTTGTTTATAGCAGATGCAAAGTTATGACCTTTTCTAAATGTCAGCACAAAAGGTTTCAACATGCTCGTAATGAAGATTATGTCTCTAATTAGATAGCTTAGTGGCTCTATTAGGCAGTTTGGATCGCTGCACGTGCTCGTATCGGACGCTCGAAACGTGCACTCCCATATATTCGAGGAACGTGACAGGTCATGTCTAATGCAGACCGATCGGCTTATAAGTCCAAATTGAATATTCTCGAAATTGTTCGTGCCCTGCCCATACCTATCAGAATCGAATAAAAGCATGTCTGTGTGAACCGTGTGAACTGCATTAACATGACAGGTACCCGTGAGCCTGTGTGTTTTATCGGATATCGTTATATTGATTTCAATATGAAATATGAATGCTGAATGATGCATGTGCTAATCGGGTTGTACGATAAAATAAGACTGCTAGCAAAACATTAATTTATTTATTTATATATAAACATACAAAACAGAATGCAATCATATTAAGATTATTTAAGTAACATTTATAGATCTGTATTACATTCTAAAACTATGTATGCCTAGTTGCGTTATATTAAAAATTAAACTAAAATGAAACTTGTGTAACTTGTATCATTTCTCATAATCGTATGCTTGTTCTGTTGTCACCATTCAAATGTCAATAATACTGAAAATTCAATTCAACACGCCGCATTATAGTCGTAATTACATTTCTATTATAAAGTGGTTCTGTTATTTTGAAACAATCCGGATGCCAGGTGTTACTCAACTTCTACTCCGCTCGCAATTAAACTCTGTTACACTGAATTGCTATACTGAGTGTATATTTACCGCAGAGGCGAGTCCATAAGGCGTTGAAGGAAATTGACTAAAATTAGTTAAACATGCAACGGAACGCTATAGTAGTTTTTCAATGGAATTGTGTTTGGGCGTAGCGAGTCCACGCTCAGTTGGCAGCCGACATGCCGCCTTTTCCGTATTCGTGTACCAGTTTCCAACCAAAATACATTTGTAGTTTCATACGATGTGCTCTACCGTCCACTTTGATCGACCACGGATTTAATTCCGACCAGATTAACATCGCATTACGAAAGTTTAGAAGTAATTTGCCAAACGTTGCTTTCAAAGTCATCTGTGTAACTAATATAGACTTTATGCTAATCGCTGACTCATGTGGAGTTTAAGTTTTGTTTAGATTCCTAATAATTCTTACTTTTTTTGTTTATAATGCCATACCTTCTAATACTTATGCTCCTAATTGTACGGCATGGATGTCGATAGTGAAATCTCAGCCGTATTTACATTTTATGGTACTTGGGTTTATTATTATCAAAAACTTTTCATCTCATTCATACTCATTACTATTGTCATAGATAAATTATACTAAGAGTGCTAATATCCTTAGAAAGATGCGTAACTCGATTGTAGTACTGTTAAGGACGTAAGATGTCGCTAGTACCTTAATCTGCGACATGATCATTACAATTGCTGCTTGACTTGTAATACAAACCTAACCTTGCAAAAGCTAACTCATTCGTAACGGTACGGAGAATAAACACGACTTGTTATGAATATTTTTGCACTAATAATATCAGTAAAATCATTAATTTTATATTGTATTTGCAATACTCGCTAGGTTGTGAAGAGATGGCGTTCAAAACATTATTTTTGGAAACATTTTTTTTACGTCGTATATACAATGTAATTTGAACTTAACCTGAAATAGCGGACATATAATAATACTATGTTCCATATTTTCGTTGGCGTTTATAGCGGTTTGGACATTAGCTGACTAAATACGTAAGCGCCATCTAGTTCTAAGCAGATTTTTCGGGGTCTCACTTTTTTTGTATCAGATTGTTTTTCTTTTCGTGTAGATTTTCGTTTGCTATTGCACGGGCTGTTTTAATATTTAAATTAATTTGTGACGTTTGAACTTTGTGATAGATTGGAGGACGCTTGTCAAAGAAGGAAAAAATAGTAAAAATAGAAAAGCTTGAGAACGTGATAAAATATGTTTCAAATCTCGAAGAAAACATTGATTGAAAGTGTGACGGCTTTCCCTATGCTCGAAATAAGAGTTGTTTCCACGTACTCGGAGTTGAATTTCTTGGGAAGCTCCTGTTGTGATGATCGAATTTTTGTACTCGAGAGAGTTCCTGAATTGCCAGCTCAGTCTATCTTAAAGTTTTACCTTCCTGAATCCATATTATTTTTGAGCATCCGTATCCGGATCCCTGCATAAAGTGAATTGGCCGTTTGTGATAGCCGTCCAATTAGTTTTTTTTTTTAAATATTATATTGTGAAGCCAATGATTTTTTAAATTTCATTTGTTAGGGCTCGGAACCCTTCTGTTCTTTTAGTCTGACATTCTTTCTTCATTCGTGATCGAAATGGTCTTGACTGATGGTAAGTTAGTCTGACGTTTCGAAGTGGAGACCAGGGGCCTTATCCTGTAACTCTGGTGGCGATGGTCTTCGTTTGCTATCCTGCTCGCTCGCATGGTGCAAGTAAGTTGGCGCGAGTGGGACGGCACGCGATAACCATTGCCAACAGAGTTACGGGATAAGGCCCCAGCTCGTATCGGGACAACATCATAAAATTTACCCAAACATGGAACTAGCAAAACGGAGAGTGAAAGCACGTAACGCTTGATTAAATCACGTCGCTCTTCGCTACTTTTGTAGCTTATTGTCAAGTGTCAACTGTTTGCCAACATCCAATTTCGCGCTGGTTACGCTTCTCTATTTATCTTGATTGGAGATAGTAACGCTACCATTCCGGACGAAGAAAACGTGGCCAGATACCAAGATCGGCCTCCTCGCCCTTATAAGTAAATTCTAGTTGGTAACACGGTGACTTGGAAATCTCAATTAAAAATAAACTAGATCAGAAATATTCTAAATAGAAAGCAGTCTAATCTAATAAGGAGATGATTGCCTCCGGGAGCTAGGAAGGTAATAAGGTTAAGTTGCTGTTAGACAAAAGAAGATTCCCGGAATTGATGTCGTGTCGTGATTTAGGGCAGGAATCGTAACAAACAAGATCAAGCAATTTTTTAACTTAACATTGAAGCTCGTTACGGTTTCAACATAAATGTAATTTAGTGAAATTGGGACGTCAGCAATCTGGTAAATTGGTAAAATTAAAATTTACTAAGGTTTCATCTAAATTATTGACTATTATGACGTACCATATCATAATATGGTGCCTCATTAACATTACAATCTAGCCTTGAGACTAATAAGTAATTTAACTTTAACTTAAACTGAACTAACTTAGAGACATCTTTACTATAAGATATTATTATACAAGTTAAATGAAACCCTTTTTTCTTTCCATTTCTCGACATGACAGCCACCGGTCCATTGCTTATTTTAATATACTACAATTTCTTTTGGCGGTTATCTTGTCATATTTTTCATTGCGAAATTCGAAAATCGGAATTTTAAGAACGGCCTCAAAATAAAATATCTTTTCAAAATAGTTAGTTAGACTTTGAAGATTTTAATTTGTTTGTTCTCGACCGTCAATCACTTTGCAAACCTTGTCCTCTCGCTTAGCGGTTTAAATGAGCAATTTTGCAATTACCGACGGTTCCTTGTGTACTATTATTATGTTTTTTGTCCGTTCACATGGCCGAATATAATGCTTGTCCTATTTTTTACAGTCGCTGTTTGATGACTATGCTCGTAATATCGCGTGTTGAAACATAATTCCGCGGCACGCAGAGTATCATAGTTGATAGGAATGTTCTGTGTCAAGTTTCATATCTTTTGTATTTGCATTCAAAGAAACGACTCCATATATCAACATGCCCTCTTATTTACAGCCAAGTCCTAATACTTACTTATTTTGCTTTATTAGCGTCGGTCGCGTCGAATGCTTACTTGCAGTGCTAAATAATCGTGGCTGTTGTTGATTTAGCGCTGCTTAATCAAAGTATCGCGCCTTCAGAGTTCTGTCCAAATAGGATTTGATTATGCTAATACAAAGCAATTTAATTTACTTGAAAGCAGAGAAAATAAGTATAAAATAATACGATGCGATGCGTTATAATTTTCGTCGGTCTGCGTTGTATTCTATGCTTCGTCTGATCGTCGTCACCAGGTAGCGGCCATTTGCCGCGACTTCAAACTGGAGTTTGCGGAATAGTGACAAGACGAGTTTTGTAAACGTCGTGTCATTTGCCACCACATGTGTTACTCCATACATTATCTGTTTGACTTTTGTGTTTAACGGTTGAATTTATCGTATGACAATTGCGTTCGCGTTCTCTAGCCGATCGGTCGTGGTATTTATCGAATGTAGAATTTGACATAAATACTTTCGCAGCGAATTTGTCGGAATCGGCACACATGTTAATTTGCTAACGCCCGCATATGAACACATGCATGTTGCCTCAAATGCAATGGCAATGTTGAAACTGCAGTGCACACTTTCATGATTTCCAAGACTGCTGACTGTAAATAAACTTAGTTAGAAATAGGGTTTGGAAAAATCCGATTTTTATAATAAATATCAACAATCCGATTTTTTTTATATATATGGAATATATATCCAGGCTAAGAAAATGAAGCAAATTTTCCCTAAAAAGTGAACATTATTAACGCTAGAAGCACCAGGGAATCCCCATTTTATATTACCCCCATAAAATAAACCTTATATGATATGAAGTTAAGGTTTGAATTTCAATAAAAAGCTAGCCGTACTGGCAAGATAAAGTAAAGGGGATTTCCCCAACTTTAAATGAGGTTGCAATTTTGGGAAATAATCTAAATTATTCTGAATTGTAGTTTTTCGCTACGTGCTGCCAGGGTAAACATTAATCTCCAAAATTTTTAGTTTAGAAGACAGGAAAAAATCAATTGATATATATCAAGATAAAAATCAATTTATATATATCGGCGAACCCTGGTTAGAAATATTTGCTTTTCTCAATCCATGTTTGGTAAACATACCTGAATAGATAAACTGGTCCTCACGTAAGCCTTCCTACCTACAATTCAAACGGGAAATATTTCATAAATACTAAGTATCATAAATTCAAATCTAATGCCATTTCTTCAGAACAATTTTTCTTATTTATTTACCTCTGTACTTACTTTTATGGTCTGATTATTTTGGGTGTTGTAAGCTAGACAATTAAAAAGTTCCATATAAGTTCATGGGTGTAGTTAATTAAAAATCCTATCTGGAACAGGCACGTTCTCCGCGTTTTATTCTCTTCTTAAAATTACTTTTAATTACTTTATTAAGTTTTATTCTGTCGTAACATAACTAAGATGCCGTTATAATTGCTGTGCTCATAGAGACCTACATATTAAAAGTTGCGTTGAAGCATCAGGTATTTTATTTCTGTTCTTTCATCTCTAAATAATAAGGCTACGAGGCACAGTATTCTACAGACAAAGAAATAACATGAAGATCCTTTATATTCTCTTTTATTACTTAGATGGGTCTGGAATCGTTCTGACGATAATAAGGCCGTGTCCGAAATACAGAATATATTCAAAACATGGAAAATAAGCAGAACTTAGTAGAAAAAAAAAATCGTTTATGGTTTTCGAATTCGATCAAATCCTGTACTGCAACCGAAATCACGAAATCGACGAAGCGTACTCTACCATCTAGTACTGAAACTATCTAATTAGTTCGCTTCCAAATTTCTTTGTCTATTAAGCCTATCACACACAACATAAGCTAAGGCATACATACAACACATACAATAATATAATATAATAATAATATAAATATATTATATAATTGTATTACATGAATACGCGCTTACAGGTAATGCACTATACTTTATATAGACAATTAAGTGGACTACACATTGCTAATTCCTATTGAACTTATCAAGATTAATAAAAATCTGTATTCTGTTTAATATATTGTTTTAAAGTATTCTGTTCTTAATCATTATCATTGATTATTCCATTGAAGTAAGTACCAGTCACAAGGCCGTTTAACCGTGATTGCGCGACGAACACCCAGACAGAGAGACATAATTACATTCGCATTTATAATCTTAGTTAGGATTAGAAATGAAGCCAGATTTATTTGCTTATCTTTCATAATATATTAGACGATATCGATGAAATAAAGCTAAAAAATCCTGACTAAATCTCACAAAAAGAGTCTTGTTATAGTTTTTTCTTTAAATCAAACGAATATTATGAATCGTGCTTCGATGCTCATTAGATCAAGGTCTGAATTGCAACATTTAAATACTTTTTTTTTTCAAAATTGAAATGTCTATATTAAGGAAATGATCTTAGAATATCCAATTCACGGAACAACGTTTTGAAACTTACTTCATCTTTGAGTATTTCCGTTTATTCCAACACGTCGTAGGAAGTGCAGTACGAGAATTGCAAATAATCAAGTGACCGGATAATACCTTTCCGCCTTATTGTTTACTAGTATCCTTGTCCCTATTCACAGTATATACTTATTTATAGACTTATATTAAAATATTATTAGTATAGTTATATTGTGCATTGCGATTGCATTAGATATGATTATCCGCTAATCCACCTGATTTTTAATTTAAATTTCCTCTTATAACTCATTACATTCTTGAAATCTTGCTAAAAATCCTGCAACAACAAAATAATATATTCATATCATCATCCACAGCCTTCCTTATCCCAATATATATTATAGGCTTCTCTCTTGCTTTGCCATCTGCCTTGGTCCTGATGATGTTCATAATGACATCATTATTAACGTAAAACTGTCCATCAAATAACAGACTCATACAGATTAAACAGTAAAAAACAATTGAATCTGCCCTGCAATACTTAAGGCATTATTGACCGAAATATTTAAGATGTATTATTTCCTGTCAGTTTTTGTCTGATTTAAAAGTTGAGTATGGATACTAACTACACCCATAACCTTCGAACCGAAAATTTGTTACCATTACAAATTTGAAATGGACGAAGATTATAGATCACGTATGCGTTCTCAGACATAATACCGAGAATCTACAAGAATAATTGTAAAAGATAACTTAAGTAACTCGCTAACGGAACAGTAATGCGAGTGATTATTCATAGAAGAAGTAGAGCGTCAATCACATACAGTGCACCAGCCACCAGGTCAGTGGCGCTCGTTATAAGTGAATTTTTCAGCAGTTCTACTTTAAGCAATATTTCAACAGTCCTACCTTTCAGTTTAGCATGGTATTTTACAGGCTCTTATGTCTGAAAAGATTAGCTTCACCTTATCAGATATATGCTTTTATTGGGTAGATATATTTATTTATTTTGCATATTAGCATCTAAACTGTGTATAGTGTTTTCTATTAATAGTCATGTAAGCATAGCCACATTATTTACAACATCAATTGATTATCAATTAATCTTAGCATTAGAAAATCCCGGTGTCATCAAAGCATTTTCTATTTCGATAAATGACTTTGTTAAATGTGATTTATTATAGTTACAAAAAAAAAAATGCTCTATCTCTATGAAGGCTCGGTTCATATGAAAACTTAAACGAAACTATAACGAAATTATTTATCAATTTCATGGTTACTACTTGCTCTAGTCATGATTGAAGGTGTAAATTGCTGCCTTTAAACTTGACAGATGACCCCCAGTTTACCTTAACACTCTTATCACCTTTGTGTCTTGCAACATTAGCGTCATCTTTTTGCAAAGGTCTCTGTAAGGCCTAACTAGGTGGATGTGCGTCTGACGGGTTACATACTGCTGTAATTATTTCTACAGCTCTATCCATATTACGAAATAGTTTGTTAACACCGACAGCACGGAACACCATGTCTTTCAATTGGTCTGGCGTGCGTGATTTATCAATCATTGTTATCGAATCAACATGAATCAACAGGGGTGACGTTGACTTGCCTACTTTTAACTTGACACAGTGATTTAACGCGCCGCTGTTTGGTTCAATTTGTTTCAAAGTTACTCTTATCTCCGTGGAAGTGTTCGTGTTATTTTTTATCGATCGATCATTAAACTTTATCGAGTGTTTGGATAAAGCATAACTCATCATTACTGGCTCGCATGAAACATCCATTACGTTATGCACGTCCGACCGTTTATAATTTGAACATTGTTACGTCTCGGGGAGTGAAAATAAACAATTGACAGATCCGGCAGTTCCCTCTTCTAATCACTCGCAAGTGGCACACAACGCCGCTTAATGTCATACCACATTAGTGAATTGCTATTATAATTGTAGAACTAGTGTTTAACGAGATGTAAACACGGCCTTGCTCTGACGCAACGTGCCGCGTCGTGAAGAAAGTGAAACTATGAAATTGCTACCAAAACGCGGTGTCATTGAATGAAAACGCCGCTGGTCTTTCAAGTGGTTTGTCAACAATCCGTAGACAAGCGATTACCACAGACAAACCTTTCACACGGCCCGCCGCGCCTCTCAGTGTCGATGTTTCCTTTAATTGTTGAAAAATAATATAAAATTCGTAATTTCATTATGAATATTCTCCGGAAACGGAAATTAAATAGTGATACGCCGATACTAAACTTTCCTTTGCTGTGGTTACCTTCACGCACATGGCACCACTACACGCATGCATCTTTATATATTGCAATTTTAGCAATATTGTCTCCGAATTCGAAAAGTTGTGATTGCGACGGCGATTCAAGAATACTCTATTTCTAGAATTATAAACTCTCTTTATTCTCGGCTCTGTTTTGTTTTTTCTTCGGTCGTTCCGTTGTGTGATTCATGTCAGTACAAGTATCGATCAATCATATTCCTACCTACGAGATGGTACGAGTATAATGTGATTTCACAACAAAATTCTACGAAGACATGTTTCAAGATTGCCATCCAGTATCTCGGAATTCAACGGCCACGTATTTATTATCATTGGGGAAGAGACATCGACATTTCTCTTTGGTGGGTATATGTTGCTATCAAATCTGATAAAAGGTTTAGTAAGTTATTCACAACATTACGTTTGGCGATAACATAACGAGCGCGTGTCAAAAATTCGTCACGTAGGCCTTTTTAATTAATATTAGTTGTTTGTATGTTAACGAATTTTAATGTCAGTACGTTCTATTAACATCCACTACCACCACATAAACCATCTATTTACTCAAATTATCCGTAATTTCTACTAGAACTCTTATTCACTTGAGAATCGAATCTTTGCATGTTCAAATGCCAAAATGTAGAGTTCTTAGTCCCATAGCACCTTTAGTCCTATCCCCATTGCTTCGTTTGTGCATTTTTGGCCAAAGTATTAAAGTCTCGAGTGTGAATTTCCAAAAAGTGTTTATGATAGACAGATATTACATACAACATGCGCTTTTTGTATACTGTATTAAATTCATCTAATGTGAATTCCCAAAAAGTTTTATGATATACGGATACATACAGCATGGACAATTTACACTCTAAATAAAAAAAACTTTGCGATGGCTGTAACACTGTGACGCTGTGTCCAAAGGGGACTTGTCAACAGACGGCTGACAGATCCGCTTGAAGTGAACATGCATTTATAGAAGTGGTCAGTACAATGAACGCCTTTAGCCTGATCGAAGTACCTCACCATTCAAAGGAAGGTTTAGCAATGCCATTTTTGATAATGCAACGTTCCATTGTCGCAAAGGAAGAGAGACGTTGTGTTTTGAACTCCATGCCCGGACGGCGCGCACTCGTCCGTGGCGCAATTTAACGGTGGAGCACACGACACTGCTCTGTTCCTTTGGAAAACCACCACTAATGACCAAGCGATTTATCCATTCTAGAACGGTTCTGCTGTAAACACTTGTAATGACGTTCGGACTGAACAAATATAGTGTTTCTAAATGGTTCGGATAATTTGACCGAGACAAGTGGTCATTACAGTTTATTGCCACAGTTTGTTCTGCTTTAAGCAAATCGCAAGGTTTGCAAAATAAACAAGTGTTCTTCACAATCTGTATGTACATATTTCTGAGAAAAACTTCAACTCAACCTCGTTGTGGTCATGTTTGCAAGACATTAAAATTAAGTTACGTCTACTACGCATTGTGCAAGTCGACAACAATAATTATCTTTCTCACCAGAAATATAATGATGGGTTTGCATGCGTTATATCACTACGATCCTGCATTTTCAGATCCCGTAAATTTTGCCATCGCAAAGTGAACTTATATGCTGCTTAGAATTTGATATTTCCAGTATATTTGGTATAATTATGTAACTTAGTTTACCTTTGTTATATTCTTGATGATAGGCGTTCCGTCGCTCGCACAATCAACTCTTTAATTACGTCTTTATAAAATTACTATTAATTCACATTTTCTTTACTAAACTTAATACTTGCTGACACCCGCGACTTTGTTTGCGTGGACCTAAAAAAAAAGTAGCCTATGTCAGTCTCCGACCCTCAAGCTATATCTATGCAAAAATTCAGGTCGATCCGTTTAGCCGTGAAAACGAGGCAAACACAGAGACAGATAGACAGACGGACAAGAGTTACTTTCGCATTTATAATATTAGCCAGGATTTTCAATTCAATTTAATTACTTCTTTACTAAGTAATATATCTAACACATTAATATTTTTATTAAATTTAATCATCATCACTTACGTTATGAACATATTAATATTAATACAAGTACATACCTATATTATGTTCTTCGAAGAGAACTAGTCATCGCGACTCAGGGAATCCTACAGCGATGACTAGAGACTGCAATTAGCAATATTGGCATGACAATTGATTATATCTAGTATACTATATACTAGATATAATCAATTGTAAAATTATGAGTACATTTTTTTTTGTAAGCAATTGTAATTGATTCTTAACATACAATAATACTATGTACCCATATTATTACTTGTAGCAAATAAAACATTTTTTTTTTTATTTTTTTATTTCACATAAAAATTTACACATGTAATGTACAATTCCCAGTGGTACAAAAACAGAGGAGAGAGAAATGTTTAGAAAGCGCGCAGGCTTATTGAAAAATTAAGAAATGAAGGTTAGTTAGGATATTTAATTTACATTTTCAATTTAATTAAAGCGTTTTTCAAATAATAATATGGAACAATAGAGAAACTTCTTGTCGTTAATATAAAGAAATAATAACTTGCACGTATAATTTAAAATTGTTTAGTAGCATTTTTTTTTTGTAATGTGTGTACTATTATAGTAATGAAAATGTTCCAAAAATATTTATTTAAATATTTCCTTAGTAATTTTATATAATAAAATAATATAGAATGTGCGAGCGAGAAGATAATGAACTGTTAACGCAAAGGAGTAGCCCTCCTTGCTTTTATAGAAGGACTAGCTGCGTCTCTTGATTTCTCCGATGTTGTCAGTTAGTAACAGATAATTTTGCTTGTTCCAGACGGGCAGTGCAGACAGCGCCAGTGGGGGCTCGGGCGGCTCTGGGATGGACTGTCTCCCTCTGCGAACGCCGCCCGAACCCTTCCACTACCTCATCTCGGAGCAGGCTAAGTCCCTCGTCGCTCTACAGGTCAGTATGTCACTTATAACTCTCTCGTATTCATTCATTCATTCATACTCTTTATTTGCCACTAAGTGTACAAAGGTCTTATAATATAATATGAACTTAAGACTTGTTTGCCCATTTCGGGCATTGCAAAATTCCGATGACGTATTTCTAACTGCCAATGCTCTAGTGAAAAGAGAATATGAAATTTGAAAAATGTGAAGTTGGAAATTTAAATTAATCACTAGCATCAATAACACATAAGGTACCTTAACATAAAAATGATCTGCTTTATTGCTTTTATAATCCGTTAACTACGCAGAAAAAAATAGAAACTTCAAATTGATAATGGCGAGCTAGACTGAGACCTTTCGTTCCTATTGACTATCTCAATTTTACGACTACTCGCGCCTATCAACCAATGAGAGATTTTTTTACAGGTGTTAGGTTAGTTTTAACCCGCGACTTCGTTCGCGTGAACCTTAAAAAGATGTCCTATGTCCGTCGTTTGATATACAGTAACTCCTTATCAAATTTTGATAACGCGACAAACATCCACAGAGTTACTTTATATAGTTCGCTAGACGGCGTTGATCCATTTTTGTGCATTTATTGACATTTTAGGACTGATAGTTGTAATGTTTTCCTCGAGACGAACGTTTTCTTTTGCATACCTCGCAGCTTTATTGGTCCTGATACGACTGCGGCTACATTCCTCTGAATTAGAATATTATTTAGGATTTTGAACGAAGTGTAGTGCGCTTCGATCGTTCTGAATGCCGAATGTAAAGGGGGAAATCTTTGTCGCGAGCCAATAAAATTACATTACGAGTGGCTCGATGTATTGGGGTAGATACTGATAAATTGAACCTGTAGCGCAGCTCTTAGTATTTCTGAGTACGCTTTATGAGTTTCTGCGCTAGTAAAGTATAACGTTAGCGAAAGTGGAACCTTAAATCTATATTGACCAAATTTAAAGAATTGTATCAATCCATTAATTGTACAAATTAATAATTTGCTTAAATAGAGAATTGTGCGAAGTGAGAATTTGTAAGGATGGCGAAGCTTACTCGAGCAAATGTTTGTCTCAACGAAAAGTTTGCGTACCCTTCTACCGGAACAAGGTACTCTCCGTAAAATCGATTTTTGACTACAAAAGTTTTGATTCACTGAATTAGACAGTAAAAAAGTTGGGGAACGGAATTTACGTTCTGGAAATTGTCTGGTGACAAGAATTCGCATGAATAAGATCGGAAATCGGGCTTGGGTTTTTATCAGTGTGTCAGTAAAAGCTAACTATACGTTGTATACGTTGTGTATTATGCACTTCTAAGACGTTTGTGATCATTCCGAAGAAGTGGTTTTCGGTGACCTAGACACATACTATATATGATAGGTATGAGACAAGGAAGAACATAGGGACTTATTATCCTCTTTGATTTGTGTAGGAACTTCAGAATGAGGTCGGAGCGCTGCTCGAGTTCCGCGACCTCGTCATCGAGACGTTCCCGAACCTGCGCTCGAAGATGCCGCCCTCGACGCCCGCAAGCAGCGCGCGCCGCGACTGGGAGCCCGGGGTGCGCGTGCGCCGGAAACTCGCCGCGGGGACCGACTCTGCGCGCGCCAAGCCACAGCCCTCTGTGCAGGTGACGATGTGTTTTTAACTACTGATAGATTAAATTTCCGGCCACAGGTCACAGGTGTAGTCGAAGGTGGTAATACTTGATCAAAGATACAAGGCCTAGTCTGGAATTCGTCGCAGACTATAATTATAGGCATTTTAGTATATTCAACTACATTAAAGGCGCTTGGCGACAGACTTTAGACTGGATATTACGTTGTTATTCTGATTCCGGTGATTTTCTTGTGGAAACAAGACGACATATCAAATTTATCATCATCAGCCATAAAAAGTCCACTGGCTGAACAAAACTGCTTGGGGATCGTAGAACGCTCACCGTTTATTAAGATGACGCTGCTGCTCGTCCCACGATGGTTCTTTACTCGTGGTCGCAATTTTAGGATATTCCTGGCCTCCTGGTTCTCAATACCAAATTACAGTTTCAGAATATGTGTTACGTAATGAAGTGAAGTAAGCCAAGGCTGCATCTGCGACAATAAACGTGTAATCTCGCATTAGGCCTACCAATTCACCTTGAAGGATGGCTAAGTAGTGTACTGTGGTTACAGTATTGCTGCACGCAATGAATTTCACTCCACGTAGTTATTATGGTGTAAAATGCAAGACTCTAAAAAGATATTTTATTCCGCGATTTAGTTGAAAAGACTGGCATCAGTCGCCGTAATGACTGTAAAAAAAACAGCATTCAATCAAACACAATGGACGCTGCTTTCGGCCCATACGTTGGATACGTATGGATACAATCAAACAGCACAAATAACGACAGTAGCAGCTCACGAAATTCAATTGGTCAAAACACGGTCTGAACCATAAACATCCAATAGGCCTGTTTATTATGTTTATGCTACAATTTTACTAAGTCTTGTTTTCGCGGATGATGGCTCGTTAGTGAGAAAATTGTAAAGCTCTTTCAAAGCTTAAAATCAAAGCAAACCTTTTATTATACCATAGTTTATCGAATGTTAGTTCAATGTCGTAAATCTATATACTGCCAAAATCACCTATCACTGAAGAGGACGTAGATGCATTCACCGCAACCTTAACCGGTTTGGATAACATTATTGTAAGAAGTATACAATAGAATAAAACGTTACCAATGGTTACTTACTGAACAACATCCAGGATTCCGGGTTCAGCACGGAGACATCATGCGGCAAGGACGCGCACTCCTCGGCTTCGGCGTCCGCGTCGGCCTCCCGGTCGCGGCCCGTGGAGGACGAGCTGTGGGCGCTGCTCGACGTCATACAGCGCAAAGGTAGCCGGCTGCGGGACGAGGCAGAGCAGCTCCGAAGCGAGATCGACGTCAGCGGCACCGCGGAAGAATCTTTCTCTAGAGCGCTCCAGGCATGCGATTGCGGAGATCTGCAGGCGTAAGTTTTGGTGGATAATGTGAATTTTCAGAGCGTGTGGCGTAAAAACATGATGGACATAGTGACAGTCGGTTTTATAACGAGACTTTTATAATCTGTGGTCATTCTGCCAGACAGTTTTTCAATACTGGACTATTTCGTGCGCTCGCTATAGCTTGCAGAGACTCATTGAGATTGTCTTGTATTTATTTACTTACCTTTCGAAGAAGCTACTATTAGAAGGACCTATTGACACTAGGACACACCCTCGCCCAACTGGTCCTCCATATTATGATGATTTGGCCAATCCCGACGCTCTTTGTTTGATAAGAAGATTTCATGATCGAATTTAGGATTCTCATCGACCTAGTCGTGTCATTGTACGCAACTCCATAATTCATCTTAATTGAATATTTCAAAATCGAGCAATCATGTTTATGGTGTTTTTATGGTGATGATATTGTCATTTCTATGAAGGATCTTATCTTATTTTAGCATACCTTCCAATCTTACCTTTCGACTTGATTTACAGGTTACGTGAAGAGCGCGATGCGCTGCTGGCTCGCGCGGCTGAGCTGGAGGCGGCGGCGGCGGCGTCTCCCGCACCCAGCGCTCCGCCCACGCCCCTCGGCCGCCTGGACTCGGTGCTGGCCAGTCCCGCGCGAGTGCCGCGCGTCCCCTCCCCCGACGCCAAGAAGTTCGCTGCGATTCTACTCGAGAGCAATCCGGTCGAACTGCAACGCCAGCTGCTTACTTCCACCGTCACCAATCAGGTGAGGCTTTACTTCAATATGCAAAGAAACTTACCTGAATGCCTTTGTCTATGATACCGAGTGTACCAGACGCTCTCTTTGGATTTCGCTTGACAACACGCGGAAGAAAGTCTCGCCTGGCCTTTCGTCTTCCGTAGCCTTTCAACAGGTTCCCGGACGAGATACTTGACAGTGTGTGATGTCTCCACGAGATTCATTTAACCGCTTAAAGTAACGGTGAAGCCGAATTTTCACCAATTCTTAAGAATTTTTAAAAAATCTATAAAAACTCGTCTAAGGAATTTTCTGTGGATATTTTCTGTGGAAATATGTGTTTTTGTCGAAAGCTTAATGTAACGACCCAGAAATGAACAAAGTGGGGCACATTTCTGCTCTTGCTTCGTTGCTTCTATTTCGCGTCGAATTTGAAACAATTGCAGATGTAATCAGTGGAACGTTTAGCCGTTGCGTGACAGAACAAAAACTCGCCAATTCGAGAACAGTGTCGCGAATGACGCCTTTCTAATTACCACAGGACTTGTCCAACCACAACCTTGCATAGTACCACTACTAAGTAACAGCAGCACGTCATTGAAGCGACGACGTCTCTATCTTTACTAAGTAATCTACTCAATGAGTCTGCTTACAATGATATAAATAAAGTAGCCCGTTGTCCTAAGACAAAGTACAATAAACCTTCACCTGATTAAAGCTGATAGTAACGGAACCGCTCTATGTCGACTATTAGCGTAGAATTTCGATAAAACTGTATATTCTTTAATTAGACAAGATTAAAGCATTCGGAATCCACCGATATTAGGAAAATCGTAGATAATTTACACAAAAGTGGTTTACTTCTTTCCGACCACGTCGCCCATACCATTTTTGTATTGAACCCACGCGATTTACTCGAGCGTCTTATGAATTATAAGAATCCCTAATCGGTAGACCAAGGCTGTGCATGATGAGTCACGTTTGCGAGAAATCCCACTGTCGTTTGCGAAATCGAAACCTGCTGATCAATTATAAAAGTGGCTACGTAACTTTAGTACGTGCCGTCAGACGACAAACAAAACTGTCGTCGCGCTAACGAGTGCTACGCTAGAGGTGACGCAAAACGCAATTTGGTCAGAATTACGCGGAACCGAAAAAGAGGGGCTAATGGAGTGTGGCCGAGATACCGACGTCATTAAAACTAGAAAAATCACAATTTTCGCAGCTTAGCTTGCCTTTGTCGGTGACTTGTACGCGTTGCCGGCTTGTCTTCAGTAATAGCTTTTTGCGTCATGAGATTCTGTACTTTTGGAGGACGTTGACCAGCAAATCACTTACTGTCAACAACAAATGAATGCATAATTATGCAAGCATAGAGATATGAAGAGATGCAAATGTTTTTCTTGAGCACACCCCGGACACTCGACTACACAGACACAGACACTACACACATGTCGTTTTTGTAAACGCGCTATGAGGCGTTTTCCAAAAAAAAAAACCTGGTAATAAAAGTACCCAATAGATGGCGTTAGATGTACCTTGAGGTTTTTTCGTGTTTTTTGGTTCCACATGTGTATTTAGACAATTTCAAATAATGTAACTATGTATTTGACTTCATTTGACACTGTAACCGCAAATAAAATACACAACGTGTGGAGGCAAAATTTACGACTTAAAAAATAAACATAAAATATTTCGACAGAAATGACAATGACAGGTAAAACGATAGGTCTATTACGCCATCTAGTACGTAAGTAAGTACTTTAGGACTTTTTTTTTATTTTTTTTTGTAAAACTCCTCATTGTGTTTATGAAGTCTAAGGCTGTCACCGCGTATGAAATGTGCGAGTGAGACAGTTGCGAAAGTTTTTGCTAAAAAAAAACTTCTGATCTGATATATAAATAAGTAAAATCTATTACCTTATTTGAATAGTGTTAGGTACTTACACACCAAAAAGTAACTAAATTAGAAAAAAAATACAATGGTAAATTACCTACTTATCTGAAGAATGACAATTATGCCACACACACACCTTTGCCATTAATTATTCAACCGTCAAGCAGTAGTGTGCAACATTACTGTGTTCCAGATTGAAGGGCAATGTTTCCAGCGTAATACTGGGCACAGATATTTAACATCTAATATCTCAGGGTGACGAGCGCAGTGCGTTGAGGTTCAAAATTCTGGGTGGCACTGAACTGTTATGAGCAAGCGTGAAGCTTAACATCAGGTGAGCGACTTGCTCGACTCGTCACCAAATTAGATTTAACAAAAAAATATTTAGTGTAGGCTACCAAAATTGTATCTTTGAGGAAATCTATAAAAACTCCTATCAGTCACGTTCACTGGATAAACAATAAACATAAACACAGATAACGTAAACAGCACAAGTATACCCCACTCTCAACCAAGAAGCAAGGTCTTCCACCACAACAAAGGAATAAATCTCAAAAATTACTAATATGTAGATATTATCAAAGAAATATGCCTTTGCAAACTAATATTTGCAGTTGGGGAAATGGCGGTGACGTATATCGATTTATGGGAGATATTTTTTTCAACTACATAGTTAAAGTTTTTACGGAAGCCTCGGTGCGAGAGTCAGAATCGCACTCGTTCGTTGCTTTTTTATGTAGAATGGGCTCACATTTTGTGTAGAACGCAAGCATGCGTCATAAAACCTTGGTCCATTCTGATTGATTACAATGGACTGTATTTCCTTCATTCAAGTTGCTGTATCTCTTACTTAATTTTATTTTAATATAATTATAATGTATGTTACTCGAAACGGATGCGTTTTCTCTAGAATATTCTTATTACTGGTGCTTGTAATGGTTGAGTATTAAAGTATTTAATGTAATTTAATTTTAATGATAGTTTTTATCTTTAAATACAAAAACCTCTCATTGTTGTAAACTGTAACATGAGGAGTTAATTATTTTTCCTGGTTCAAAATATTCAATATTCTATTTCAAGAGCCATCAAGATTAGAAACTCATATAGTCATTTATACACCGAATGAAATTAAAGACAAGTTTAGAATTTCACCAATGTTTAGGTAATGGGTGAGTATTAAAGTATTTAATGTAATTTAATTTTAATGATAGTTTTTATCTTTAAATACAAAAACCTCTCATTGTTGTAAACTGTAACATGAGGAGTTAATTAATTTTCCTGGTTCAAAATATTCAATATTCTATTTCAAGAGCCATCAAGATTAGAAACTCATATAGTCATTTATACACCGAATGAAATTAAAGACAAGTTTAGAACTTCACCAATGTTTAGGTAATGGGTGAGTATTAAAGTATTTAATGTAATTTAATTTTAATGATAGTTTTTATCTTTAAATACAAAAACCTCTCATTGTTGTAAACTGTAACATGAGGAGTTAATTATTTTTCCTGGTTCAAAATATTCAATATTCTATTTCAAGAGCCATCAAGATTAGAAACCCATATAGTCATTTATACATCGATTGAAATTAAAAACAAGTTTAGAATTTCACCAATATTTAAATATTTTTCAACCTAGAAGTTGACCTACAGAGCCTCGCCGTACTGTCGCCTTTCAGTTTACCTTATACGCTACGTGCAGAATTTATATTGTGCATAATTATGCATAAATTAAGCTTTGCTCCATTTTTGAACGGGTGATTTATGACAACTGTTCTTTTATCTTTGAACGCCGTTTCTTGTAACTCAGATATTATATCAATTCGTCAGATGGAGAACCATATATTATGTAGAAACTGTTAAAACTAGCTTTGTTTCCTCTCCACAGTGTGGAATGTGAAAAGAAAATTTTGCACATGAGTTTTCTTGAAAACCTTCAGATGGAAAATAGATTAGAGACACGCCATGGAGACCATAGATAGAGGAGAATGAAAATGATAGTTATGTAACAAAGTAAAAATGTAGCCTATGACATTTTGTAGTCGGGTATTTTGTTTTCCTCTTAATAACATTAGTCGCTTACTCCATGTTTCATACTGTTCGCGGATTTTGAAGATAAAAAAAAATCACTCAGTTGAAATTAGAAATAATGAACAGGCATTATCTTTAGAACGATGCGACGTTGCAAATGCCTGCAAGCATTTTTATATTGATATTTTCAATTTTGACGAAGGAATTTTTTATAACAATGTATTGAAATACTACTTTAGAAAAAACAAGTACAAGTTTAACAAGTAGCGGATAATAAATCTCCTTTACTTCAAATATTACGATCATTCTCTTTAGATCCATATGGGATCTACAGAGACTTTTTTTTCCCATTTTGCAATCATGGATCTATCGAAAACTTTTTTCTCAGTTGATCCTCGATGGATCTATTGGGATTTTTTTTCCTCGTTAGATCCCATTTTGAAATTATGGATCTATTTAAAAGTTTCTTTCTCATTATTGATCTTCTCGATAGAACCATGATTGCAAAATGGGATCTCAAGAGAAAAAAAAAGTCTCTGTAGATCCCACATGGATCTGAGCAAAGGATCTAAAGAGAATGATCCAAATATTATGTTGAACATTTGTAAAAGATATATTATATATTTCTGGCCTCAAATAAAGATAATATTATAAGAATCCAATGCTAATAAAACACTGCTCTGATTTCACGAGACAGAACAATAACTCATGTCGAAAGTTCATTGTCGCAAAAAAAATATCGAGCATCACCGTTATCGGCCATAATATATTTGGCAATTACTCATTCTCTAACAACATATAATTTATATCGGTTTTTACAATAGCAACCTTCGAGTTTTTGCACTCGTTTTATATGTTACCATTATTATAATGATCTAACGTCATAGACGATTTTAAACTTATTCTAGTTAGAAGCGAATCGGCGACGACTAGCTTTCAGGTTAATAAGTTACAAAGAAATACTGGCGAAGTATTTTGCAACGATAAATTATAAAAAAACAGTCTGTGATTTCGACCGCAGCGGGCAGCGGGGCGACAGCAGCGGCTGAGGCTTCATGTGTATGGAGTCGCTCCCCTCTGTCACAGGAGATCACTTCCACACATGTGTTCAATTCGTATTACATATAATTATATATGGTACTCTGAATTCTCTCGAGACTGCTTATTCCTTCGGATTAGTACAACCACTTATGGCTTTCGGCCCGCTACTTACGGAGCCACCACTTATGAGAGCTAAGTACTTACACAGTACTTAGCTCTCCTTGTATTTATTACTTTATTGCCTAAATGATATTAATATCGCCGTGGACGATGCTACTTTTTCCCAACCGCCCCGGTACCAGGACAGAATCTGAAGAGCGTCTGCTGCCGGGGCAGATGAAACAAAAAAAACCATCCGCCCCGTCACCGAGGCCAAGCCCGCCGGGGCAGATGGAACTAATCCATTCACACCTACAACACACCTTACTTACGTTCTATAAACACGACCTTACTTACGTTTATAACACTGATACAAAATATAATCTTACTATCTCTGACCTCAGTGACCTATTGCCCTCTATCACAATATTGCTGGTCACTCGGTATCTAATATTTGCTAACATTATACAACGTGAAGATTTGTTAAATGTTATTGGGAATTAAACTTCTTTAACTATAAGAAAATACCACAAAACCTACATGACCACAAAACCAATGACGTTTCATACAGAAAAATACGTTCTAATATTCAATGGAACAGCAGGGCTAGCATGCGCACCGTGACAAAATCTTCTCTACTCTTCATGTCGTGAAAAATGAGACAAACGTATAAATAATCGTAGCCGTGTCCTGTTCTTGCATAACAAAAAGATTTTGTCGCGGTGCGCATGATGGACTCTGGTTAGAATCGAGCTGGCTCATCGCACTACTTATGATAAGGATAGTGATTCGCTAGAAAATTCGTGCGACCTGGACAGCGACGTTCCCAACAAAGCGTTATAGTGTTTTGTCGGACCTGGGCCCGTACCGTGACGTGCTTATTGCGATGATGTTTAGACTCATCGAGGACGCTGTGCGACCATACACCTTATCGCGCGGCGATACGGTTCGTGGTCGCGCAGCGTCACCGGTTGAACCTAACAATCATCGCAATAAGCACCTCACGGTACGGGCCCTGGACCCGTACTGAGCGGTTCTTATCGCGATGCTTGTTAGGTTCAGCCGTCGACGCTGCGCGATCACAAATCATATCGCTGCCCGTTAAGGTTTACGGTCGCGCAGCTTCGGAAACTAAACCTAAACATCCTCGTAATAAGGACCTCATGGTACAGGCCCTGTTTCCGAACTTTGAACGCCTAAAATTGGTTATATCAGACTTTTAAGGACAAACCAACTAACCTAATTAAAAGCAATTACCACGCGGTAGCCCAAAAACGACCTAGAATCAATCATATTTTATTTAATTTGTTTTGCTGGATCAATTACTTATAATAAAAAGTAGATAATGCTGCGTTAAACGACATGCATCGAAAACAATAATTGAGCATTAACATTATGGACTTCCAGGTGCTGTGCGAGCGTTTAAGGCGAGCGGCAGAACAACGCACTCTGCTGCTCGAGAGGCTGGAGAAGGAACGCGACCTCACCGATGATCTTAAATTCAGAGTAAGTACTCCCTATATACAAGATGTTTTACGTTTCTTTGCTAAAACGGAAAGTTTGGTGTGTGACAGGCATATGGCGTAGAAGGTTAGGCTAGGCCAATTAAGCTTTCGCCCTGATGCCGGGGCACTAGAATACGGCATCGGTATCCCCTGCCTGTAGTAAGAGCCTACTGAAAGGGGACCTCTGGGCTCGGGGGTGGTTAGAGGTGGGGCTCTAACCACCGTCTACCAAAGCGAGCCTGGGGAGGACAACAGCGTCGTGTGGCGGACGCTGTTGTAGGACGTCTCACGACAGGTACCAGCTGTCCCGGGAGGAGCAGAAGCGTGGTGCTGAGGGCTCCGGTGCGTTCCCTTGGAGATCCCGGAGCCCTCGGTCAAGCACCAAGGCAGGCCACCGGGGGTGTTTTAGTGGGTATAATCCCACATAACCCGGCTGCACCCCAAAGCAGACGGGTATCTTGGTGAAGATTTCCCCCTCGCAAAAAAAAAAAAAAAAAAAGGCCAATTAAGCTTAATTACGAAGCATAGTGTTTGCTTTAAAACATGAACCGGTATGTAGTATCAAAGGACATTAGAGACATACTCATAATACACATCTATAAGACGACGGCTTTAGAAGACTACAATTGGGTTTTAGCTATATTTCGATTGTCATTGTAAACTTTGAAAACAAGAGTATGATACGTCGTTTTTCACAACACGTAAAAAGCAATGACATTAGGTTTCGTAACTCATAAAATAGCAAAAATAATTATATTATTCTCAGTCGTAATAAGAGACCGAGAGATAGGGGAGACCTATGTCCAGCAATGGGCTTACAATACAAAATAATTTTATTATACACCAAAAAGACAAACTTAAAAAAAAGATGAACAATAATATTTTAAAAACGGTAGTATAATGGGCGGCCTTATCGCTTAAAGCGATTTCTTCCAGACAACCTTTGGATAGACAGAATTATGACTTATAAACTACGGTCGGTGGTGTAGATACATAAAAATAAATTTAATATGAAAAAAAAACATACATACGTACCAATGAACACAGAAAGATAATGTTTATAAACGAGGTTTTTAAATATACTATAAAGAGATGTATCTAGAAGAGCGGTATCTAGTGTGATCTGTGGCGTAATCTTAGCCAAAAACGGCAAACCGAAATTGCTTTTAGTCATCTCTATTTTTGTTTGTCACAGACCAAGAATCGGATAAAGTACAATTTGTTTCAAACGATTGCGGCCGATCTCTAATGTTACCAGTAACAAAAAATGGCAGCAACATTACTCAAATTACATTTAATTCGTTCGACATGTGATTACTATTATTACATCAATTCTCGAAAGACAAACAAGTTGGAAGACGCTATATTTTTTACGTTAGTAATTATTTCTGCTTGAAGTCGTGGTAGCTCAGTGGGAGCACGCTCGCCTCACATTCGTGGGGTCGTGGGCTCGAAATCCGGGCGGGACCGTACCAATGAGTTCTTCGAAAGTAACGTACGGATATACGACTGGCTTTTCTGTGAAGGAAAACATCGTGAGGAAATCTGCATATTTCCGGAGAAGAAATCCGTACGTACGAGGCCAGCGTGGTGGATTTGGCCCAATCACACTTCGAGGGTAGGCCCATAACCCAGCAGTGGGATGTTTAAAGGTTGATGCAGATATCAAAACGACACACTGGCTATATACAAATAGTGTAGAGCCTTAATTATAGAAAAATAATAATAATATAGTAACCTAATCAGTAATCACCCTTCGAGGGTAGGCCGATATCCCAGCAGTGGATGTTTAAAGGCTGATGCAAAGATTTATTTCTGTAGCTATAATTTACTAAGTGAAGGTATCTAGTTATTACATAATCTGTGGAAGGTATGTGAAAAGGAAAACGGATTGTACCTAATAACTTCGAGTTCCCTTGTGATTTTTTAATTCAGGGTTAATGGCTTTTAATTTATCTGATACACAGTTAACGTCGGTTACGGCAACCGCTAAGGTTTATTACTGATGAAATCTTAATACTGTACTAGTAGAAGTGGAAGGCGGTGCCAGAAACTGATAAATTGAATGCTAGATTTGTATATCTACTGTTTTCATATATTCTGCCTACGGCTAGTCGCTTTGATAATGCTCAGTGTCGACATATATGAAGTCAGAGTAGCGTCAATTCTGTTGTTACTACTTACTAAACTGACAGGACTAAAATTATTTGTTTTATTCGGTATGTGAGAAGAGGATGGTAACAATTTCAGAGCCGTCAGATTGAGTTCAGTTTAATAAATTGCACAACAAAATTGATACCAATACGTGATTCTTTGCACCATGGAAATGCTTTGAATGTTGAAACGTTTGGCAAGTTACGCTTCCACATGTCATATAGTTGAAATAAAAATCACGCCTCATATCATTGAGCTATTATTACTACGTGTGTATAGAGAGGCTATCCTAAGCAAAGGTCATGTTCCATTATGTTAAGGTGCAACGTTTCGTTCATCGCGCGAAATTCAAATTTTGTTGCTTTTTTTGTCAATTACAGCTTAATTACTCATCGTGGATTTATTGAAACCAATTTTGCGCCAATAAATAAGTTGTTTTAAGAAATTACGGGTAAAATGATAACCTAGATAACATTGGTTTAGCTACAAATCTCAATAAGCTGATTTTCATCTTGGTTTTTGGTTTAGTGAGAAATATACTTATACTAGCTTTCAACTCAAATTTTTGGTTGGTGTAATTTCTTGATACGACTTATTTATTGTCGCAAAATTAGTTTTCATGAACCTACGATGAGTAATTACGCTGTAATTGACAAAAAACGCTAGAAAATTTGAATTTCGCGCGCTGAGCGAAACGTTGCACCTTAAGCGTTTACAAAAAAGTTCGCTTCAGCGCTGAAACAATAATTAGTCGTCTAAATAGACAGTAGACCACGCAGCGCTACTTTTCTCGCGACTAAAAAGTCGAAAGCGCCGTGATTTTCATAGCGCTTACGCGATTTGTTCTACGTTCAGCAACAAACTCGCCGATCCTATAGATGGCAAAATGACGCAACACGTATAGTATACGAGGGCGTATTTATTGCGTTTGAACGTTTTTTTCGTAAAAATAAACAAGACTTAGGCGCTCAAGAGCTAGCAAGCAACTGAATGAAATGTAGCCAGTTGGCATCTTTTGGACGGATGTGCACTGTCCTCTCTAAACGTAGTAATAATTCCTCAATGCCTAATTTTAATCATTTTTCTCATTCTCTCGGCATGTGAATAGCATGTTGCATCCCTGTCCTGTCGTGATCGAAGCGGCCTTCATTAACACGGGCCCGGCAACGTTTCAGCTGGAAGAGAAGAGTATAGAGCTGGAAGGCGCGCGCGCGCTCGTGCGGCAGCTGGAGGCGCGCGGCGCCAGCCCGGCGCCGGCGGGGCGCGCGCGCACGCCGCACTCGTCCATGCGCGACATGGAGCCGCTGCCGCTGCCCGAGGCGGGCGGCGGGGAGCCGAGCGACACGCCGCGGCGGCGCCCCTCGCGCATCCCGCTGCACACGGCGCACAAGGGCGCGGCGCCGCGGCCGCCCGCGCCCGCGCCCGCGCCCCCCTCCCGCCCGCCGTCGGCGCACTCGGCGCGCTCGGCCGCGTCGGGGCGCCGCTCGGCCGTGCCGGTGCGCCGCGACCCCGCGCCGCCCGACCACAAGGTGCGGCCCCGCTCCTTCTGGAACAACTGGTTCTTTAAAGATTAACCGTCGCCGGCGCCCTGTGAGAGCGGCCGCGGCCCCCCGCGCCCCCCGCCCTGCGGCCGCGCCTCCCCCGCGCCCTGTGAGAGCGGCCGCGTCTCCGCCATGCCATTATGTCGATCCTCAGTTTTGGTTGACGTTTGTTTTGATTCGCTTGCGTCGTAGTTCCGCCCGCGGCGTTCTTACCGTTCTGTACTAACGACCGACGCGCCGGCATTACAATCAGTATACCGATCGACACTCCCCGCTTGTATCGTAGTTAGTCTACGTTTTATTTTAAAATGAAATACTGAATGTATATTTTATTTTTTATGTTGGTATTTGATTTTGATGCCATCGCAATTTTACATGTATCATGTTAATTTAGTTATTAATCGTCACATTCCTTGTAAAAGTGGTCCTTCGTCGGAGCGGTCGAAGTTTGTTGAATTTATTATGAGCGCTCTGAAGGAACTTCGGCTCTCCAGAGAAAGGCCATTTTCAAAATAACATTGGCGTGGGACACAGCATTATACACCGATTTTATGTTTGTATTAATTTCACAAATGAACTCGTGTTAAAACGTAAATAATTTTATGCAGTGTAACTCTTAGCAGTCAAGTGAAGCGGACAGAACAGATAATGTCGTGGTAAGTGAAGTACATCCTTTACTTTATACATCTTAGCTATTTATCATTATTTATGCTGCTATTATGTAGAGAAGCTATTTTGCGTATTGTGTTAGCATTTTTTTTTTAATGTTTTGAGTTATCGTTGACATAGTGGCATAACGGCAAGTGATTGTCTCCTCGCAACGCAATAATACTCTCACATGGCCGCAGCGCACTCACACCGACGTTCCTTAACTATTAACTCACTAAACATCGTCGTGGCATTACTCCCGGGCACGGTTACACTCACAATATTAATCCTGTAGTTATTATTAACACCGCCTCGACTCGCAGACAGGTAGCTCACTTTTGATGAACGCACTCTCACCTAGAGACGATAAGTACGAAACTACACAGAATTCATAATAATCATAATTAGATTAAAAATCAAATCAAGAATCAAATTGTCAGTATGATTTACAAAGTAATAATGTCGAGTTTGATGATAAAAAGTAGAAGTATAAAAAGTGCAGGGCGAAAGAAAGTATAACAAATACAGCGAAGCGTTCAAATCAAATAACTATATCCTTAATTCTTGAAAGAATTCTGTCCGAGATTGTGACGGCTCTGTTGAAACGTGTCCATTGTTTATGAGAACGAGCGCGGTGCCGATAGTGGGAATTAAACATATTATCTTGACAATGCAAGCGTGCGCGGAGGGAGGATGTGTGCGTGGTAATGTAGTTGGCCCGTTCGGTAGAAAGTGGAGAAGGAAATTGTGTGCGTGGGTACCTAGTTGGCTCGTTCGGTAGAAAGTGGAGAAGAAAGTTGTGTGCGTGGTAATGTAGTTGGCCCGTTCGGTAGAAAGTGGAGAAGGAAATTGTATGCGTGGGTACCTAGTTGGCTCGTTCGGTAGAAAGTGGAGAAGAAAGTTGTGTGCGTGGTAATGTAGTTGGCCGGTCGGTAGAGAGTGGAGGAGGAAGATGTGTGCGTAGTAATGTAGTTGGCACGTTCGGCAGAGAGTGGAAGGCGAGTCGGAGGAGTTTGCGCGCGCCGCCGCGCTCGTGGCGGAGTACGTGGCGCGCGCGTCGCGCCTGGCGCCGCTGCTGCCGCGCGCCGGCGCGCCGCCCGCGGCCCGCGCGCGCCCTCTGCCGCCCGAGCTGGCGGCGCCGCGCAGCCTGGCGCGCGAGCTGCGCGACTCGCTGCGCCTCGCGCCCGACTCGCTGTGGGACGACCGCCCGCGCCGCTACTTCGAGAGCATGCACTACGCGGACGGCGACCGCGACTCCGAACAGTACGACAGCGACTCGCTCGCGCAGTGAGGCCTCTTATGTCGCCTCGCACTACGTCCGCTTCTAGCTACATGTACACTCTGAATGTTAAAACGTGTGCAAATTGGGCGCCTAAAAAAAACTTGTCATGCTACATGTCATGAAAACAGCTCGTTTTTAATAACTCGCCCGCATAAATGACGTTCGGAGCTGTCGGAGTAACCGGGCTTCTCCGACGGGCAACACTGTTATGGATTTATCGTCAAAAACTGGCTTTTAATGATCACTTCTTTGAATGTTATGCGGCCGATGGTTTTTGTCGTTTAGCGCTTCGCCCCCTGTGAGTGCAGTCTTCGATGTAGAATGTAACGGTTATCGACGTCGGTGTCCCCGTGTGTAGGTCTAATGAAATTTTAATCTTATCTGTATCGTATCTCGCGCTTATTATTGGTAAGCCGCGTTTAAATTATGATTATATGAATTTAATTAATTTTTGCTATGTAATACCTTAAGCGTTATTGAATGCTATGTATCGTGTCGTCTCTCGTCCTGAAATATGTAAATTAAATTTCGGCCTGATTTATCCGTTACGAACGGAGCTACAATTTTATCATTCCTAAAAATAATGTATACTGTATGATGTATTCTGCGGTCAACGTTTCTCTAGGAGGTGGCTGAATAACTTTTGTATTTTCCTAACTTTAGTTATGTTTAAAAATTCGCCTCTTTCTAAATAAATACTCCACTTGTTCGCGAATTTACAAGTTTTTTTGAACATGAAAAATCACTGATTGGACATCGAAAAACAGAAAGTATTCTTTAGAAATTAACAATCTTGCAAAGCGAGTAAACTCCATATAAAAGATTTTGCTCCTCTCCGTCGAAATGGAAAATTACTACCAGTTTAATATTTTTAATTCCCATTACTTTTTTTAAATCTTGTATATGTGCGAGAGAGAGCTTAACTCCTAAATCCACTGATGGCTCTCGCTCAGCGCTTCCTACTGATTCTGTTGTACAACTGTGTGGTTTTTAATTTTGTCTTCAATAAGTTGGTAACACTGAACTAGACAAATAAAAGTGCGGGAACGACTGTAATGTTAGCAAGGCTGTGAACACGTGAAGTGTGCTCGAGGTTGTTTCTGAATATGAGGCGTCATAGTGTAGATATAAATCGATGTTTATTAATGAAAGATTGTCTCGCGGTAGATCTGTGTGCGAATGAACTCTGTGAATAATGAATTATGTACTATTCTTGTTGATCTTTGTCCAAACGTCCAATGATGTACGTCCGACGCCGCCATTTCTGCACGTCAACGAGTCTGTAAACATTTTTAATGCTGTGGCAGAGTTCGGTAACAAATAGTAGGAGACTGATTTTGTATAAAAAATAGTGATATGGCTTTATACCAAGTTAGGGGAACTCCAAAACTTTTCAATTCAACGAGGGCCTTAGTTATAAACGCCTTTCAGTGTTAAGCGTATGTTATTTCGCATTTTCGTATTGCGCAGAACTTAGTTTGTCAATTTGAGGCGTTTATAAGTAAGGCGTTAAGTATTTAAGTAACTATGTAAAATGTTTTGCCTATGGTCCTAATTTTAAGTATAAATACCTACTAGTTTACGCATAAATAATATTCCAATTCCTTGTATTACGACTGTAATTTTGTGTAATTAAGATATGTATTATGTAAGGTAAAGTAATAATTTAAGTCAACCGTTTATTGTACAGCTTCCGATCACGCTATAATAGTATTTGTAAATTATTAAGCCACTAAGATACTCATAAAATTATCTAGTTGACTTGAATCTAGTTGAAGACTTGTATAAAGTTGTACAGAAATCCATATCAATATATACAAATTATTCAAAATAAATTGTTCATATCAAATCCGAAACTTTTATTGTGATCCTTTTAACATAAGTATTATATTATAAATCAAAGGAAACATAACATTTTCTCTTATCAATAATCATTAAATATTAGTCTTAAATCAAAATTAAAAATTAAAATTTGTAGTAACAAAAACAGATATAAATGAATCAAAATCACTTGTGTGTGAGAAGCTAGATTTTTAAATTTATAGATCCAACATCGATGCTACAAAAACTGTTACAAAAAGTAGTCGGGGAGCACGCCATTACTCAGTTGCGCATTTTAAGCGCCTAGTTCGAAGTGACGAGATTAGATAATCAGGTGCAAAAAAATACGTTTAAGCAAATAACATTTCGTAAATTTGTACGAATTACAAAATCAAAAATCGCAAAATGACCCCCCGAAAAAACTTTCTGAAATTAAATGCTCTGAATTTTCAGTGGTAACAAAAATATATTTTTTACGAATTATATAGCCAGGCTAGTGCTTTATGCGGCCAATCAGCTACTTTTAAAAAAAAAATTGATTTGTATATTTCGGATAATCCACCTAAAAGCAAAGAAATACAATTTCCCGTTTTTTCACAAAGCGACCCTTAACGATGCGATTAACAACCCTAAACCAAGGGCTTAGAGCGAGTGCAAAACTCATTTCAAATTTTAGTTTATTTGTGAAAAGTAGTTTATTTGAAATTTTTTAGTGCAATTTTATAACTTACTAGCTGTTAACCGCGACTTCGTTCGCGTGGACCTACCATAAAAAAAGACTCCGCCGACTAGTAGTAGAAGTAGTCTCCGACTCCTAAGCTGTTCTATCCGCGCGCTTATCCTCTAACTTTGAAACGTTCGCGATTCTGATTGCGAGAGCATGCCATCCCGCTCGTACCAACTTAGTCGCACTATGCGCGGTCCCGCTCGCGCACTATCAACTATACCTTTCAGAGTTACGCGACAAACACAGTCAGAGGCAAAGTTACTTTCGCATTTAGTTTAGGAAGTTAGGATGTTGGATCTCAAGGTTTAAAAATCTTTGGTGAGGAATAAATAAAAATTAAATAATTCGATCAAACGCATGTCCCCGATGTGAAACTAGGTCCAAGCATTATATCCAATATTTCCAGAGTGTTGGGGCACTTCTTTATTACGATGAATCCGTGCTGTTTCAACTCTGAAAGGCAAACAGGAAACGTAATTATATTATACTAGCTGTTAGCCGCGACTTCGTTCGCGTGGACCTACAAATAAAAAGGAGCTATGTCCGATCCCGAAGCTATGCTTAAGCCGTGACGATGCGACAAACGCCCAGACGGAGAGTTACAAATTTATAATATTAGTTAAGATGAACAGGTTACCACAGTTTAGACGACACTGTTCCACTTTGACCAAATACTTCTTTTTTGCTTCTGAGTGATGAAACGAGCAGGTTGCTCGCCCGATGGTAAGCGTCATGCTTGCCCATAACAGTTCAGTGCCAACCCAGAATTTTGAAATTCAACAGTTTAATACCGTGCGCGGCATTGTTTTGCACTCGTCGCCCTGAGGTACAAGATGTTATATCTCCATCATCACTGGAAACATTGCCCTTAAATCCGGAACACAGGCGTGTTTGCACACTACTGATTGATGGTTGATTAGCAAAGGTAAGTGACAAAAGTTTGGCAAAGTGACCACAAATTAAATGCGACATTGAAAGGTACTGCGGTGTCCCCTGTGTAGTACATAGTACGTATATAATAGCTCAACGCATAAAGTATTACTATAATGTTTAGTTATAACCTGATTGTAAAATGTAGTCTTAAAGAGAAATCTAATGACACCTCACTCGTCAAAATACATAAATTATTATTTTTTATTTCATATATATAATATATATACCATTATATTTCATATTTAGTTGTTTTTTTTATAGTACCTATTTATACACATAATAATAATACGATTTATTTCTACCTACTTAAGTAATATGTTTAGACCTTTTATTGGCTGTACTATATGTTTGTTTAAGATTATTTTTATATTATGATTTTGTGCTGTTGGTCTATTAATAAAAAAAAATAATGGGCAAGCCGTTACTTAAACAACAAAAATTACCCTCATTAGGCAATCGGTTTTACAATATTTCATTTGCATACTCACTTAGAATGGAAGAAAAACATTTTGCAGTAATGATGTTTTTTAATTCTTCAATAATGGGCCCTCCCGCGACGAGACTCCCTATAGTGATGTTCTCTCCGCGGCGCCTGGCGTTGAAGGATTTAATGAGCTTCAACATGGTGCCTTCTGCGCCCCAGTGGTCTCTAACAAAAAAAATATATAATGGTGGTCGTTTGTCACACACAGCGCCATCTAGCCCCAAACCTGGTTACTTACTTTATACTTTTTTATGTTGTTCTATCAAAAGCTTTGCAATGGGTGAGTCATCAAAAACTTGAATTAAAAGGAGCGAAAGAAATTATTATTATTAACTGTTATTTGATTTTGTAGCCTAATTTGTAGCCACACTGTGGATTTAATGGACCCTATCAATAGAGCCTCTTTACTTACTTACCAATCTATCTATAGAGGAGGCGAAATGAAGGAACTAAAATGTTCAAAAAACTTGATTGATTTTTTTTTCCATAAATCTTCATCGGTTAGTTAAAATCATAATGTTGTGGGAGTAGAAATTAAAAATACTAATTAAAATATGTAGGTTTGTCAAACAAATATAATAAAAGATTACAATACAATATAACTTTATAAAACACCAAAAAGACAATTAAACTAAAAATAAACAATAAAAAAAGTAGTATAATAATGGGCGGCCTTATCACCTAAAGCGATTTCTTCCAGACAACCTTTGGATGTACAGAATTATGACTGAAAAAAATACGGTCGGTGGTGTAGATACATAAGAAATATATATGAAAATATTAATATAAACCTACTACCTACATAAAATATTATTTGATTGAGATTGTTATTCTTCTCGTGTAGATTTCCATTTCCTGTACCGTACAAACAACCGTTACAAATAAAATGATTATGAAGGCCTCGCTACATGGCCTGACCTGACATCGCTTGAAAGGGACAGGTAAACTTGAATTTCACGGGAGCAAAAGAAACAAGCTATTAAGGTTAGAGCTTCTCCCTTTCGCTCCCCCAGAAACTTATATATATCCATCTCTTTCAGACGATGTCAGGTCAGGCCATGTGTACGCACCCCGATGATTCACTTACGTAATAAACCTCTTAGAATCAGTTGTTGTTTCGGAGTCTCCCAGTGACACCCGAGTTCTGTCCAGGCTTCCCAGAAGGGTTTCCGAGCTTCCGCTTCGTTGCCCCTTGGATCGTGTGTTTCGGGACGCGAGCGGCGCGTGTCCTGCGAGTGAGCGAGACGGCGCGTCGGAGAGTCCGGCCTCTTGTAACATAGCCGTGACGTTCCTCTCTGATACAGTGTCGACACGTTTTGACACTTTGGCGGGTGTTTGTTGGTATTCCGCGATATTCTCTTTATCAACTTCTATTTCGAGTTCAGGCAGCTTGTCGGCTTCTGTAATTTGTCACATACAGTTAGTTATTTTGATTATGTAAAGTTTTTTTTCTACCCGACTGCCCAAAAGGTGATGTTTTGGGGTGGGGGTGTGTTTTGTAGTGGTAGGGCTCTCTTTCAGAGTCCGCCTGGGGAAGTACCACAATTTTGCCAGTTATTCAACCGCCAAACAGTAGTGTGCAAGCATTACTGTGTTCCGGATCGAAGGGCAATGTTTCCAGCGTAATTTCTGGGCATACAGAGATTTAACATCTAACATCTCAGGGTGACGAGCGCAGTGCATTGCCGCGCATAGTTTTGAACTGTTGAAGTTAAAAATTCTGGTTAGCACTGAACTATTATGGGCAAGCGTGACGCTTAACATCAGGTGAACGACTTGCTCGTTTCGTCACCGAGTAACAAAAAAAAAAAACAAACAAAAAAATGTATAATGTAAGACGTGAGTAAATCCTCACTTGGCTTCAATATAAAGGCTGAGCCGAGCATAGAGGCCTCGAGTAAATCTTTTGCATTGCTATCTATGGAGCAGTTGTCTACAACGAACAGCAGTACAAATTAAAAAAAAACCTAGATACATTATTATTCTTACCCGCGAGTGTGGCGGCTGACGACTCCCGCAGCCTCTGTAGGTTCTCCCTGAGAGCCGCGTAGCCGACCGATCTTTGTCTTTTTGGCTGTAAAAAAGACAAAGATAAGAAAAGGCAAAACGACACTGGGTTATATCAGGATTCGCCGATATATATCAATTGATTTTTATCTTGATATATATCAATTGATTTTTATCTTGATATATATCAATTGATTTTTTCCTGTCTTCTGAACTAAAAATTTTGGAGATTCATGTTTACCGTGGCAACACGTTGCGAAAAACTACAATTCAGAATAATTTATTAGATTGTTTCCCAAAATGGCGACCTCATTTAAAGTTGGGGCAATCCCTTTTACTTTAACTTACTAGTACTAGCTTTTTATTGAAATTCAAACCTTAACTCCATATCATATATGGTTTATTTTACGAAGTAGTAAAAAATGGCGATTCCTTGGTGCTCCTAGCGTTAATTCAAATTCAAAATTATTTATTTCTACAAATACAATAAAATTAAAACATAAATTACATAAAACATTCAAAGTTAAAAAATAAAATAAAAAAATTAACACATTAATAATTTTCACTTTCTAGGGAAAATTTGCTTCTTTTTTTAGCCTGGATATATATCGGATATATTTAAAAAATCTAATTTTTGATATTTATTATAAAAATCGTTTTTTTTCTAACCCTGGGCTATATACACATAGTGCGGAGCCTAAATTATGGGGGAAAAAATAGTAAAGTAAGAAAACACAATAAAATCAAGATAGGAATTTTGGCGGGAACGTGAAGAAATCATGTCGCGTCATTTTATTATTTCCCAAAACTTGTGTTATTTCGAGAGTGAATGTGTAAAAACGGTGAATTTTTACCCGTTAAGTGTTCGTGAACATAACGAGTGTTGGTAAATGTTATAATGTCGTGAAACGTGAATTTTCGTGTTGTTTCCAAAACTCCATAGAAAGCTCTAGTAAAGTTTTCACCACTTTACTGGGGCATGACTTGGACTTGACCGTGACTTGCTTTGCTCGTCTTTGACTGTGGCTATGACTTGTTTGATAATATTTAACAAAACTTGAAAATATATAAGTGTACTTGACACTGGCAAATGCATAAGACGTGCGACGCCAAAATCCTCTCAGGAGGAAAGAGAAAAAAATATCAAGATACAAACACTTGGCGTAGTTTCATCGCTACCACGTTTCTTTTCCATCTGCTGCGACAAAGTGTCCAGTTTCTGCGTGACCATATCTGATATATCTCCTCCCTCGGGCAAGTCCGCTCCCTTCGACATCTCCACTAGTGGAGGAACTGAATTATCTCCATTCAGAGTGAATTCTGGGGCTTTTTCTGTTTGTGGCTCGGGTGGAGCAACCTCCGCTTCGGAGACTTCGGGGATGTGCTCGAGATGAGATCTCGTGAGATATCTCTGCGGCCGTTGCATCTCTTCTACCTGTCAAAGTATTATATGTATACTAGCTGCGCCACGCGGTTTCACCCGGTATTCTACAGAAACAGAATATTTTTCCGGGACAAAAAGTAGCCTATGTGTTAATCCAGGTTGTAAGCTACCTCCGTACCAAATTTCACTCAAATCTGTTTAGCCGTTATAAAGTTGAACGAAAACTAACACACTTACATACTTACACACAAATTTTCGTACATAACTAAATTTACTAAATTTTCATTCATTATACATACTTTTAATTACGTATTCGATTGTTTTGACTTGTTATTTACCGAGCGAAGCGAAGGTCTCAGATTTTACAGAGGCAAATCGGCATTTGTATGTATGTTTGTGTGTATATTTGTCCGATGAAACTTGCGAACCGTTGATCCGATCTTCATGAATTTGTAGGCAAGTAGTTCACTTCAATACAATTTTTGAGTTCGAATGTGAGCTGAATCGGTCCAGGGGTTGTGAAGATATAGGGGTCGCGAGGTCTCAGTTCGGCGCGAATTACTAGTAAATAAATAAATTTTACTAACAAGGCTAAAACGTTACCTCGAACTCCCTGTGAGCAGTATCCCTGTTGATGACGCCGAGGTTCCGCATGAAGAGCCGCACCAGCGCCGGCGCCAGGGGGCAGCCTGCCGCGAACCCCGCGCGACACGGACGGTTCATGTACAACTCGTACGGCACGGGAATGTCGATTACCGCCTCCGAACTCTCCTGGAAATTTTAAATTATCCCCTGTCGGTAAAAATGTTCAACTTCGAACGGATCTGATTTATTCGAAAAGGAATGACATGAATTTTATCCGAACTCTCCTGGAAATTTTAAATTATCCCCTGTCGGTAAAAATGTTCAACTTCAAACGGATCTGATTTATTCGAAAAGGAATGACATGAATTTTATCCGAACTCTCCTGGAAATTTTAAATTACCCCCTGTTGGTAAAAATGTTCAACTTCAAACGGATCTGATATATTCGAAAAGGATGGCTAGACATTAATTTTACGGGAGTAATAGATACAGCCGTAGTTTGTTTCGTTTACTCCAATGAAATTTATGTCTAGCTATCCTGTTCGAAAAAACCTTCAACGCCTTCACGAGACATTGAATGGCATGGTGCTAGAATGCGAATGGCTAAAATAAATTTGAGGGTAGATGAAAAAATAAAAAATATATGGATGCTGTTGAAATGTAGACCGCCGGCTTGTCCATGGAAAAAGCGTAGTCTGATACCCACCAATAAAGGATAGGGTGTCTACACATGGCCTGACCTGACATCGTGTGAAAGGGACAGCTAGATTTGAATTTCACGGGAGCAAAAGACACAAACTATTAAGGTTATAGCTTCTCCCTTTCGCTCCCCCATAAACTTATATATAGCCAACTCTTTCAAACGATGTCAGGTCCGGCCATGTAGCGATCCCTTCATTCGGTTTCGATGTTTTTTTTATAAGTTATCTAGACCGTGAAAAACTATACTTGTATGTATTTTTTTTATTAATTACAAAATATCTTCGTTGTTATAGATACCATGTCATTGAATGACTCGTGAACTGGTTGAAGGTTTTCCGAAGAGGATCGGTACCTAGATATAAATTTGTGAATACAATATTTAATAAAGATCTACGATTTTTGCAAGGCAAGACGAGGTCGCGCGCGTCTAGCTTAGCATTCCTTGATAAAGGTCACCGAATGTGATCGAAACTGTAGTCGGAATAACCGACTCAATTTAACGTGAGTTTTATTAAAACAATATGTATCAAAACCACGTCAGTTTTCATAGTAAAATATTTAATAAAGATTTAAAAGACAACAAAGTGATGGACTTTGCTGCTTTTGAAACTAGCTCCAGTTTCAAAAGCGGCAAAGACCATAATTTATTTGTCTTTTAAATCTTTATTGAATATTGTCATAAATCTGTCGCAAAATGGTTTTAAAGTTATTATCTATATCTAAAAAGCAGACTTGTGATGAGAGTTACAAAAAATATGAGTAACTAGCTGCGCGCCGCGGCTTCGCCCGCTATTTTACAGAAACCGAATATTTTTCCGGGATAAAAAATAGCCTTTGTATTAATCCAGGGTGTAAGTTACCTCCATACTAAATTTCATTCAAATCCTTTCAGCCGTACAGAGTTGAACGGGAACAAACACACTTACATACTTACACACAAACTTTAATATTATTATTAAACTTGTATTGTCAATTATGTTCTTCGAATCAATTAATGTCTTCGAGTCAATTATGTACCTATATTATGTTCTTCGAAGAGAACTAGTCATCGCGACTCAGAGAATCCTATAGCGATGACTAGAGACTGCAATTAGCAATATTGGCATGAAAGAAAGAAAAAATATATTAATGTAATGTGACGTGTACTTAACTGGGTGTTATCAAATAAATGATTTGATTTGATTTCGCAATTATAATATTAGTGTGATTGCTCTCTCCTAAGTAGTTTAGTAGATAGATAGATACATAGATTAACTCTTTATTGTACACACAAAATTTTACATAAATTTAAAAAGAGGCTTAAAAAGTAGTGTAACATTATGCATGTAATGGACTATGCGGGTTTTGATTCCATACCCCTCTATTATTATGGCCGAATTAGGGGAGCGAGCTCTCAAATAGTCATAATACGTACCTTGCACCGTAGTTCTATTCGAGGGTTCTGTATCCTAGCTCGTATGACGTCAGAGCTAATTACGGTTTTCTTGTCAATAATCAACTTCCTTCGCCTTTTTGCTCGCGGCTCTATTTCCTCAAGTTCCTGTGGAAGTAAATAATAATTATGTAAGGATTATTAAATAATAATTATTTTATGAGGATTTGTCTAAAAGGAAACCAAATCAAACTGTTTTTTATGCAATTGAGTTTTTTTTTTGCAGTTTACTGCAACTATCAGAGGTCATACGATAGAAAACAGTGTATGCACTTATATTTAACTAGCTGCGCCCCGCGGTTTCACCCGCTATTCAACAGATACCGAATACTTAAGTCTCGGCTTGGCACGGCCCACCATTTATAATACCAAGATTAATATACAGGGCTATAATGAAAGGGTATACTAAGCCGAAAAGGGGTTATAGTACTCATCATTATGAACAACTTTTAGTATGGGACCAACACTGAAGTCGAGAAAAAAAGCTGTTACATAGAAAGATGTCAATTGCACTCGACAAAATGTATGAAATTGAAAGGATTTTATGTTTGGGTCCCAAAGTAAAAGTTGTTCACAATCGTGAATACTATGAGACCCTTTCAGCTTAACTTTATTTATTTATTTGATAACACATTAATTCACCAATGTACTTATATTTGCCATTTTAATTTTATATTGTTTTTTTTTCAACTATTTATTGATTGATATTTAATTATTTAAATTTAAAATTTAGAATAAATAGAAACTGACCAATGGGTTATTAATAAATGAGATTGAGATTAACAAACCCTTTCTTTAAAACCCTGTATTTATGTTACTTGCCTCCAACTCGATTTGCGTCGATTCTCGCGCAGTATCTCTGTCCCTGTCTCGCGGTCGGGCTTCCGTCGTCGGTTCGATGGGAACTTCCGGTATTTCCAAGGCTTCCTCTTGCAGTTGCCTATTTAAAATAGTAGGGCTAATAACAGACTAATATCATACAGGTTTATGTTTTAAATACCAATTAACTTACAAGCAGTTTGGCAACATCATACTTAAAAGTTCCATAATGTGACTTTTATGCTTTTACTAAAAATAATAATAATAAATATGTGTGGACGTTTTTTCACACAGCGCCATCTAGCCCCAAACTAAGCAAGCTTGTACTATGGTAACCAGATAGCTGATAGAATACGTAAATACTTTTTTTTTTTTGTAAATACATATATAGCATACATAGAAACACCCAGACAAAGAACAAAAATCCAAGTTCACCACACAAATGTTTGTCCTGGGTGGGAATCGAACCCACAACCTACAGATGAACCTTAGATGTAACTTGAACTTTTTCTGTCACTGTCAAGTGTCAAGACATGAAAGACAAAAAAATGTACGTGTGCCTTTTTTTTCTCGTATTTTTGGCTCCACATATGTATTTAGACAATTTTAAGTAAAGTTTGACTTCATTTGAAATATTACAATAGTTGACACTGGCTAAATACACGGGTGGAGCCAACATTTTAGATTTAAAAAATAAACATATAATATTTCGACAGAATTGACAATGACAGGTAAAGACATAGGACTATTACGCCATCTAGTAAGTATTTTAGAACTGTTTTTTTTTTTTTTTGGAAAATGCCACATTATGATGCGACTAATTATATTATCTGACATTGGTCACTAATTATAAATAGCTCTTGACTAATTTTTGGCATTGTTAAAACTGATGTTCATGAAGTTTTTAGATTTTAGGATTCTATGGACATGTACAAATTGACCTGTGATTGAAAAGTGTTTGGTTTCCTACTTAATTTTACCGTAAACGAACTAACTTTTCTTGAGGATCGGGCATTTCGGGGATCGGGAGAATCGGGACATCGGGAATGTCGGGTATTTCTGTAGGAATTGACATAAAGTGAGTATCGAGGAAGGAAGGAAGGATGGTTTTCTTTGGCGAGGTTTTCAACAGTACCTTTGCCGAGGTCAGTAATAGACAGGAAACCTCCATCAGCTGAAAATTTAAACAACAATTAGATTTTACTATGAAAACTGACGTGCTTTTGATACATTTTGTTTTAATAAAACGGGAATACTCACGCAAGGCAAGACGAGGTCGCGCGCGTGTCTCGCTGAGCATTCCTTGATAAAGGTCACCGAATGTGATCGAAACTATAGTCGGAATAACAGACTCAATTTAACGTGAGTATTCCCGTTTTATTAAAACAAAACAATTAGATTTTTTTTAAATTAGAGAAGCTTTTTGGTAATCGTCTATGATTTGTATGACTAGACTAGCAAAGTGATTTTTCGTGTTGTCTCCAAGAACCTCTAGCAGTCTCCACCACTACTGGGTTAGGACTTGGATTAGATCGTGTCTTATTTTGCTTGACTGACTATGACTTGTTTTAATTGTAAAATATTTTACGGCATATGAAATATTACAAAACTTGACACTGGCTAAATACACTGTGTGAAAGGGAGAAGCTATAACCTTAGTAGTTTCTTTCTTTTGCTCCCGTGAAATTCATGTCTAGCTGTGCCTTTTGCACGATATCGGGTCAGGTAATGTAGTGAGGCCTTAAAATAGTACTTTTGGAGCAATCAACTTTGATGTGACTAGTGACGCATTTTTTTTTTTTTTTTTTTTTTTCACTTTTTTCTATTATTTTTCCCGTATACAACGAATACAACGAAATCATCCGGTAAGAAATAAACTTTCACTCTCATATTCATGTAAAGCTGAACTACGTTCAATAGCGAGGATTAAACCAAATAGTTTGAATGTCGATCGTCCTGAGTGCAGAATCTAGGGCTGGCCTGTGTATGGCCGACTACTAACATGGTCTCAGCAGACTGACGTCTGCGCCGGAGATCCGCTCCATGCGCGCGTCGTGCGGCGCCAGGTGCGTGCGCGTGCGCGTGCGCTCGTGCGCGTCGTCCGTCGTGTCGAGGGGCAGGTCGAGCGCGCTGAGCTGCGCGGGCGTCTCCGCCGGGACCATCATCTGCTCGAGGGAGCGCCGCTCGTTCAGGAACTGAAGGACTTGCTCTGCGTTCTCTTCGCCGAAACCTTCCTGAAGACGAGATACAATACAATACAATATAACTTTATTAAACACCGAAAATACAATGAAAAATTAAAATTAAACAATAATTAAATATCCGGCGGTATAATGGGCGGCCTTATCGCCTAAAGCGATTTCTTCCAGACAACCTTAGTATGGACAGAAATTTAAAAAGAGAAAAACGGTCAAAATTTGAGAACTGAAAGTGTATCGAATTCTCTTGGTAACTTATCCCTGATGATTGTCAATGAGGTTAATCCCTATGAGGTTCCATTAAAAAAAAAAAGTTTTAAAGTATTTAGCAAAGGGCCGGCATCAATTTTAGACATAACTTGAATCATCTCAGAATCTACTATGAGCTGAACGGCTTTTGTTCCGAAGACGGTAGAATTGATATTTATCTATACAGGGTTATAAGGAAAGGGCACAATTATTATGCTAAGCCGACGACGGCTCATAGTACAAATTAAAATATCAAAGTAAAATAAAAGTCAATTCAAATTTATTTATTTTTCAAATTACAAGTACATTGCAATACATTATATGACATCTGAACAATATAAATAATTGATATTTATCGAGATATAATATGTCATGATACATATCCACTGATATATAAGTACTGATGCCTACTAGTATACTATTAACTTTGGTGCGGAACTTTTAATTTATGTTTTAGGCTGGCACTATTTGTGATGAAATATTCCAAAAGCTGTTGATCAAAGCGATGATGGCTGCTTACCATCAGGCCGGCTGTGTGCTTGATTGACAAAAACGATAGGATATTAAGTATTTTCCATGTTTTACTTACAGTTGGCGGTGGAACAGGTTGAGTAATGTCTGCCTCCTTGAGGGTTATATCTTGGATGTTGGCAACGACATTGCCACTATTCTGGAAACAAAAAATAATAATTATTAGCTTCGTTGTTAGTCTGGACGCTCGATTACTTTTAGATCGACGTGCTGCATTCTCGGCCACAACGACGCTTACCATCAGGCGAATTGGTAGTAAACGTAGACCTGTTTACGTAAAAAAGTGCCATTTTTAGCGTCGCAAAATTATCTTTACATCTATTATTTTATGTTTTTATTATATCCATGTTGTTTTATTATCTAATAACTATTCATAACATTTAAGATGTTTAAAACTGATTATCATGTTTGTGAGTGAGTCGTTTGTCAAAGCGGCCTTAGTGAAATATTAAGCCAAAAATGGCGCCACATAGAATGCTACTATTTTAGTATGCATGTTTTTACCTCAACAAAAGGTGGCGCCACATTGTATGTGCGCCTGCACACCAATCGTACAGTTGATTACATTTGTGCAGAGTAACGATTCCCTCAAGGTGATAAAATCAAGGTAATTCGAAAGACGGATAGCTAGACATGAATTTCACGGGAGTAAAAGAAACAACCTAGAACCGTACTTGTTAGGGTGTCTATACATGGCCTGACCTGACATCGTGTGAAAGAGACAGCTAGATTTGAATTTCACGAGAGCAAAAGAAACAAACTATTAAGGTTACCCTTTCGCTCCCCCAGAAACTTATATATAGCCATCTCTTTCAAACGATGTCAGGTCAGGCAATGTAGCGAGGCCTATAGTTTCATTGACTCCAAATAAATTTATATGTAGCTTGTCAGATCAGGGACCCTATTCGGAGAAATGACATTTTATCTCGGTCACTCTCACTCCCATTAAATTCTAAATTAGAGAGACAGTGACCGAGATAATCTCGAGCGCACAGGAATAGGGTCCCAGTCCCGTGTGGAGACACATTTACTACTGCAAATGTCCACACGTTGCTGTGAATAAAAATATTGTTGTAGCATCTCTGTCCTACTATGTCACAGGTATGTCATAGTAGTGTTGGTAACACAAAAAATAAAAAAGGGGTTATTTTTTTAAGTACCTGTAGTATTTCTTCAATGCGTTGTTCATTTTCTGGCTCCTCCAGCTGTAATACAGTTCTCCTTCTGTGTTCTGACACTCGAGGCTGTGGCCGTTCCCTGTCCTGCTCAGTTACTTCTTGGATATTATACCTGCCACATAAGTTAGGTACTTTTAAGTCTTGACCTGTCTAAGTTCACCCTCGCGACGCGACACACCTGCGGATATCTTAGCGGTAGCACAGAACAAATTTTATCAAATTATCTCTAGAATCTTAGATAGATAAACTCTTTGTTAAACTCCTTGTTGTACACAAATTGTACATACATTTCAAAAAGAGGTAACAACTGGCGGCTTTATCGCTGAAAGCGATCTGATCCAGGCAACCTTAATGGAGAGGGACGGAGAGGATTCAAATAGCAAAACGATAGATACCGATGATAGCACAGGGTAGAAAATAATGTTGTGTACTTCATTAAAAAAAAAGAATCCAATCCAATTCAATTTTGGATACTAGGTTTTTTTGGATATGTATTTCCCCCGTCATAGAGAGAATATTAATAAGTAGTTAAGATGCCAGAAAAGCGGCAATGCTATTAGCGGTTATAACTACATACTAGTGTCGAAAGTATTAAAAGTATTGACCATCGAAAGTCACTATCCTACTGATACTAACAATACCATTGTCGCTCCAGACAAGGTTCACTTATGGAACTTATGGACTCCTATTAGCTTTTAGATGTCCACTGTTGGATTAAGTGTCACATGTACTTGGAGATTGCACAATGTCCACTATTTCCTAAATGGTGCTTGCCCAGGTATTTTCTAAACTGCTGGTTGCAGCAGCAGTTTAGGACATACCCGCATGTTTTGGACTATCACTAGTTATTAAAAAAATAAAATGACACTACTCACTCTAGTTGTGCGGGACTATTGCTCGTCCTGGATTTAAGAGTATTTTATTTAAATAGTAAGGTTTCTATAGACAGGTGTAAGGTGGGGTCGTACATATTATACTTATTATTATAGGAATTTATTTTGACATTAAAATAGTCTTTCGATTGAACATTAGAAACAGGAAATCAGCAAAAACCTTGGACCTTTAGAAACTAATTTTAATTTACCTTTTGTTACAATGTCTTGTTACATTTGCTTGTATCATGAACAGGTCCTCTGAAAACATTAAAGTAAGTTACACTTGCACGTCACCTATCTGAAGACTGACCATATCGAGCATTACAAAAAGTTTAAAGTTCATTTGCTAGACTTTTACCATGATAGACTTTATGTTCACACGTTTTTAGTAAGCACATTCCCATCTCAAGTTAGTGAAATTTAAAGTGGTTGAGCCATCAGCATTAAAAACATGTTCATCCAAAACACAGTTCTAAATGCTGATGATTAGCGGCGTGTTTTAATTATTACGTGGAATAACCAGTAAGAATATGCCTTTCCATGTTAGTAATTGAAAGTGATAAATACTTACTGAAATACACATTGACTTTTTTCTGGTAGAGCCTCACCAGCCCCCTCATGAGTTGAGAGCTGAGACGCAGTGAGTAACGATGCGTGGGTCGCCCGGACTCGCTTATCATTACTTCTTTTAACTCATCGCTGGAATTAGAGTGACGCAAATAAATAAACCAAATATAATCAGGGCACCTTTGTTAGCTTCTGTTCTGAGTCATTCTTCATTCTGCTAATCTACACTGTCTGATAGCTGAGCTTGGTTTTAAAGTATCACCAGAATTATGTAAAAGAAAATATACAATAAAGACGCACCACAATTTTCGAATATCTTGCGCCATAAGTTGTCGATGCGTAATCGTTGCAAAACGATGAGGCCATGAATCCGCCACCCATAGTAAATAAAAACGTCCTCCTCTTCTCAAAGAATCTACTGGATAAAACATTATTACGCGAATTCAAGAAGCAGTTAGAAATTCCTAAAAGTATTTAAAGTTTTGTGAGAAACTGGATCAAACAACGCTATCTTTCCCGCCAAAACGAAAAACTAGAAGCAGTCGTTATAAGATTACCACAGGTAATTAAACTGAAATAAACTGTTCGTTCTCCACAGATTATAAAGGTATTGCCATAAAAAGTATATGTAGATATTCTTTCGTTTAAAATCCCCTGAATAGGCTCTTTGTGGTGCAACGTTTCGCTCATCGCGCTAAATTCAAATTTTCTTGCGTTTTTTGTCAATTACAGCTTAATCACTCATCGTGGATTTATTGAAACCAATTTTGCGTTATAAGTTGTTTAAAGAAATTACGGTTAAAATGATCACATAGATAACATTGTTTTTTAGCTATAAATCTAAATAAGCTAATTATCATCTTGGTTTTTGGTTTAGTGAGAAATGCTTATATTAGCTTTCAACTCGAATTTTTTATTGATGTAATTTCTTAAATTAATCTATTTATTATCGCAAAATTAGTTTTCATGAACCTACCCTACAAAAACGCAAGAAAATTTGAATTTCGTGCGCTGAGCGTAACGTGACACCTTGTTTTATTTTTATCTTATTTTTTGGCTTCACACGTTGTGTATTTAGCCAGTGTCAGTGTCAAATGAAGTAAGTCTCAGTCATAGTCTAAGTCAAGCAAAACCCCTACCAATTTTTATGCAAATTCAATAAAACAATAAATAATATATTTTTTAATTTTTATTTTGAATAATATTAATACTACCTACGCACGATTGTAACAATAGCAATTAATTATAATTATAGGTGATAATGATAGTTTTCATAATAACGCGAACCGATCAACGCGTACGGCTGCTTTAGTATAAAAAAATCACATCTAGTTTTGTATTTGCAGTCATTTCTGCAGGAAAATTCTGGTCACACGTTAACTGTCACACCCATAAGGGCGCGGATAAACCGAAGCATTTATTTTTATGAGCATACTAACAAATATACATGCTCATTTTAATTCAGCTTTAAAGGTTCCAATAGTTCATATTGCATTTTAGATTGCGTTCTTGCTTTGGCATTCTTTTTATGATTGTACTAAGTAACAAGGGGAGTAATTGATGGTATACTTCAAGCTTGTCCATAATAGCTCAGTGCCATCCAGATTTATAGAATAAAGGTTCAAAATCGAGAGCAGTTTAGCACTGCACTCATACTCGAAGATATTAAATCTCTTTATGCTCAGTAACTTAAATTACATTATAACCCTTTTTCCTGAGAACAAAGATTTCAGAAGAATAGATTTTTGACGCATTTGCGAGAAGGATACACAAATGCTCGAATAAATAAACTTTGAACTATAGCTTCAGTTCGACAAAAAAGGCAAATGCCCATGCTCAATGTTTTGTCACCAGTGTGCCCCAACTCTATCGACTCATAATAGGATGTTAAATTACTTTCGACTAAATTAAATCAAAGCGATTCTACTTCATAATCTAAAATTCATATTTGAACTGTCTACCCTCGTTTTCAATCGCGCTTTTCAGTCTCGCAAGACAAGTTTTGTTCAAGTTGTCTTTAGTCAATCCAGATTTAGTCGCGTCTTCTAGAACCTTCTCTGCTTCTTGAGTTTGTTTCTCTGTAGCATAGTAATTAATTAAACGAGAATACGCGTTCCCTAAGGACCCTATCGAGATAACTTTGTTCATTTTCAAACTGTCAATTAGTTTTTCGATAAGTTGGGGCTCCTTCCGCACGTGGCTTTCCTGTAACAGTCTCCGGAACATGATGATTTCTGCGTTGGTCATGTATTTCTTCCACAGGGTATCGGCCTCTTCGGTTTTGCCCATTAATACGTATTCCATCCAAAGTAAATTGACTGCTCCTAGTTGACCTCGCGATGCGGCTATTTCTGCTATCTTTTGACCTGTAGACAAATATTTACATGAGCATCCGTTTACGCAATACAAGCTCTCTCGCTCGCACAAAACATTCAAAAATGTTTTTGCAATTATTATTTTCTTAGAATTTTTAAAAAGTTTTAGTCTAATTATTAATTTGATTTAAGCATACAACATACTAACTGAGCAATAGAGAAAAATCTTGTCGTTCGCTTAAATAAATGAAAACATGCATGAGTCAACATGAGAATTTTCACACACAGCGCCATCTATCCCCAGACTAAGCAAGATTGTACTGATAGAATAAATTTTTTTTTAAATACCTACTTAGAATACATAGAAACACCCACACAAAGAACAAGCATCCATGTTCATCACACAAATGTTTGTCACAATCCACAAGGCTGGTCAATTATTAAAACACTTTGGTTCATTCATTCATCGGCTTCATTCATTACTGTCTACTTACATTTAGAAATGAGCTGGTCATCACCACTGTTAACAATATTTGCGAGCGCGTTGCTTCTAGGGAACTTCCTCATAGCTACCTCCAGGTCTTCAGTAGTTGCGGCCCCTTCTACTGACTCCAACAAATTGTCAATGTGTTGAGAGCCCGCTCCCTTTGTGATCATAGCAAGTGTCAGTTTATCGTCATATGTAATTTTACGCTTCATTGGCTCATTGACATAACTACCGAGCTGCTCTATCTTTTCAATGTGACCTTCCAAAGCTAAATTCTTTAATAGAAACTTCAGTACTGTGGCTTTTGGTATTACACTGTCTCGAATCGACTTCAAAGCTATGTCCATAGCTTCAGACAGTTTGTTTTCTTTGACTAGACTCTCAATAGAGATTGATACTTGATCCTTGGTGGGTTTGGGTGAAGGTTTGGGTTTGATGATTTTATCTACGATGCCTTCTTTCGATTTAGCCGATTTCCGGGTCTTTTCTTCGGGCATGACAAACGGGACTTGTCTATTCTTCGATTTCAGATGATTACCGAGGTGGAGTAGGAACTGATCGCTCGGTGCCGTTCCTTCCTCTTGGAGTAGGGTCCAGAGGCCCAAAGCTTTGTCGGTTTCGTCGGATTTGCAGTATGTAACGAGGAGATGGTAGAAAATGTTCGAGCGGTCGATGTGAGAGAGCTCTTTAGTCGCCTCGAGTAAGCCTTCGAGGTATTCCGATTTTCCTTCCTGTGAGAAAAAAAAAGACCTTGCGTTTAGTAAAAAAAATTGGTATGAGATGATCAATTAATTCAGTTGGCGTAGTATAATATCTGGTTCATACAACTCGAATAAAAGCTTGTAGTATCGAAAACGATAGCGCTATATAATTTCGCGTGAAGATGGAAAGAGATGGTTTTAGCGCTCGCTAGTAACACAAATAGGAAATTAATCAAAATTCAGTGCTATGCTATCTTAGAAAAAAAAAAAAAAAAAACTCACTATTAGAGTAATAATCACTTCAGTATTTATACACTAGGGATAGTGTTAAAATGTGTGTAAGTTTAGATCTTTTTAATGATTTTTTTATCGAGAAAATGACATTTTCCCCTTTGGCTATACCAGATGAAAGAACAAAAAACATATATCTATATCAACCTAAGATCCCTAATCTTACTATGAAAACTGACGCGATTTTGACACATTCAAAACGTCGGTCAAATCGGAGTATCCGACTCAATTTAACGTGAGTTTTCACGTTTTATTAAAAAAAACAACCCCTTATCTTCATAACTAGTGACGTGAACAATAGGAAAAATGTATTTTTTTTTTCAATTTATCTTTTGTAAAATGTCACCTCGACGTATCTCTGGCAGGCGTCGTCCAGCCTGCGCTGGCGGGTCTGCAGCCCCGGCGTCTCCAGGATGCGGCGCGCCTGCCGCAGGCGGCCGCACTCCACGAACGCCAGCACCAGGTCGTGGAGGATGTTCACTTCGCCGTGTATCTGTCCACATAACTTATTATTTAACACTTTCACAGTCCCAATACAGAGGCTAAAATTGTCGAGTCCTCGGTGGGCCCGTCTAACGAGTAAGGGACAGAGCGATCATTCTCGTCTTTTCGCACTAGTTTCGCGCCTTTAAGGTGTCTATACATGGCCTGACCTGACATCGTGTGAAAGGACCACCTAGACTTGAATTTCACAGGAGCAAAGGAAACAAACTATTAAGGTTATAGCTTCTCCCTTTCGCTCCCCCAGAAATTTATATATAGCCATCTTTTTTACACGATGTCAGGTCAGGCCATGTATAGCCACTCTTAGGATTGTATGATGAACGTCTAAGAGATATTTACGATCATGATACGTTTCGCTGTGAGTGCCAAAATTAACTTTATTCCGACGTAGCGAAAGTCTCTGTTGTCATCTGCGAGTGAGTTTTCTGTGCAATAGTACTATTGTGTTCTGTAGTTTTACCTGAGTGCTCAAATCAGCCAGCCACTGGAGCCTGGTAGCATCCTCCTTCATTATCAAAGCCTTCATCAGTTCGCCCTTCCACGGGGTGCTTCTATACTGCTTGCAGCAGTTCTCGAACTCGGCCAGGGCTCCGTCCAGGTCTTCGTTCTTCAGGTGAACCTTGATCGACGGTCCGAGCAGAACATTGGACGGCTCGATGTAGTTGTGGGTTAATAAAGTGTTTGTCATTTCTTTCACCTGAAAATATTCATGATTTCGTATGATAGTTGACCGAGCGAAGCGAAGTCGTAGTGCCTATGAGAACAAATCGGCATTTGTATGTATGTTTGTGTACACGCAAACCGGTTATCGGATTATTTTTAAAATTTTGTAGGCAATTAGTTAATATATCCGGAACGAGGATATTCGTCGAAGAACCAAAGTCGCCGAAATAGCTTTCAGAGTTTCAGTTCAGGCCACATAACTCTAGGAACCAAAAGCCGGTGGGGAAGAAAGGTTCTTGAGTGGCGACCACGAACCGGATGACGTAGCGTAGGTAGGCCTCCCACTAGGTGGACCGACGACATTGTGAAAGTTGCGGGCAACCGGTGGATGCAAGTGGCACATTGTCGGTCGGTGTGGCGCTTTAAGGGGGAGGCCTATGTTCAGTGGACGTCTTATGGCTGATGATGATGATGAAGTAGTTCATATCAATACAATTTATAAATTCGACCTAAAAGAGTCGAGTCGATGAGCCTCGTTGATAAATTTTAAAGATTTTGATTCGAAAATTTATAAAAAGACTAACATTAATTAGTGTTATTGCTTTTATAGTGTATATTGTATAGTGTAAAACTTTTTAGAATACCTTAGCGATATCCTTCTCTTCAGCCAGAGAGTTCAAAATCTGAAAAGATTTGGAGTTCAACAAGTAGCCCGCTTCGGTGTCATCCGCCAGTTTGCTGTCTTTCAAAAACGTTATAGCTTCGTCAAATCTATTCGCCCTTACTAGTGCATACGCCATCAGTACCAATTTGTACTTATTTAACGTGAAATCAGGATTCTGCGCTAGAATCTCAGCATGGCATTGCTTAGCCTTTTCAATGTCATCATTATGGCAGTAGAGCTCAAAAAGTTGCGCATATGTGGCCGGTGTTATTTCAAAATTTGAAGCTTTCAATTCTTCTACGTGACTAGTCACTTTGCTCACATTATTATCTTTGATGTAAGACGACAGTAATTGCTTTTGCAGACGGTTCACGTTGCTGCCTTCTTTTGATTTAAGTTGAGCGATCAGTTGCACCAATTCCGCCGCATTTCGCGGAGTATCTCTTCGGAAAATTTCAAGCGGCGTCGCTTCCAAATCGCTCGAAGTCAACTGCGAGAGCAATTCCGAAATATTCGTCGTCAAATTTTCGCCCATGTATCGTTCGATCGCTTCGGCGCTTTCGACTGTTATCCTCAAACCTTTGGCTTGTAAGTCGCCGAGTAATCTCTCGATTAAATCAGATTTGCCCAAGATTTTCGTGGCGGTCTTAACGAGGCGACTGATCTCGATGTGGCTGCTATCATCTTTCTGTCCTTCTTCAATTGTCGCGTCGTCTTCCGGTTGATTGTTCGGTTTGCTGCTAAGCACGTGTAATATTGTCACGAAGGAATGAATATCTTTTGTTTTCCCCAAGGCATTCAGAAGTGGTCGAGCTAACAGCGCGTAGTTTCCTCTCGTTCTGTATTGCAAGGCAGTTTGGGCAGCCTCTTTTATTTTGCCTTGATCCAGGTATTCGTATAGTAAATTCTTAGCGCTGTAAGAAATCGGTACATCGGCTAGTTGAAGCTTCGAAATCACACTCGAGGGATCCTTCTTCATAAGGTAAGGGATAACGTAATCTCTGAGCGCTTCTCCGGATACGACGACGTTCTTACGCTGCATCTCTTTAAGGATTTGTAAAAGCCCTTCCTCGTCGTTCTCTTTGACTTTCTGCGCTAAAAGTGGCCAGTAGAAATGCGAGCGAACTTCGAGTCCCTCCTTTTCGTATTCGACGAACAATTTCTGGGCGATTTCAGCGCGCCCTTGAATTAAGGCATTTTCTGTGGCGATCAATATGGCGTTTGGAATGAGTCCTTCTGTCTTGAGTTCTAAGCAGATTTTAACTACTTCGTCAGCTGATTTGCTGACGCGGAGGAGCTGTTTGATGAAGAACGCGCCCTTGAAAGGCGTGTCTTCGACGTTCGCCGTCTTGGGCATGGTGGGCAACATTTTCTTAGCTGTCTCAAGTTGACCCTTGTTGAGTAGTCTTAAAATGAGATTGCAGACATCCTGGTTGTATCCAAAGCTTTTTTGTAGATGGGGAAATAGTTGTTCGACTTTGTCGCCATGTCCGCCCACAGCTAAGTGTTCAATCATTTCTAATACATCCTGAAAATTTTAGATAATAGATAGAAACTATTGTTTGCCTCATATTCAATGAAAAAATAACTTAGGGAAAGAAATATATCAAGATTAAAAATAAAAACTTTTAGTTTTATATGCGATGGAAACCTAAGAATAATAATTTTTGCATTTGATATTAATAGTTTTAGAGAAAAAAGTTAATTTTAAACGATTTATTTGCATACAATAAATCTTATTCATAAAATTTAATGTTTGTTTGACTTATAAAATAGGTGTTCACACATTGTTGATCTGAATATGCACATTGGTCCAGTATGGGTCCAGCGACAGATGTATTAAGTTGAACGGGCTGCCGTGATGTTTGGGCGCAATAAGTATTTGAAAAATGTATTGCTGTCGCTCTGTTCCCCGTGCGAGCGATAGAGAGAGTGAATGTATCTAATTTTTTTTTATTAAGTTAGCGATTTGGGGTGAAACTGTTATCTTATCAAAATCTTTTGTTTTTTTTGTGTCAATGGCTTGGATTAAAAATAGCCTACGCTGATAGGTATTCTTTAAAAAAAAAAAAATATGTTCTAGTAAAAACTACTTTTCTTCGTACAAATTTTAACACAAAAAGATGTGTCATTTTCTGTGCCTTTAACTACAATGATATTTTACTACGAACTTTATAATATAGTTTTTCACGGTGTAGATAAAATTATCAAAATCGTATGTCATCCTAAGAGATTTTTTTCTGCATGTGCAATCAACTGTTTTATTATCTTTGCATAGGACCTTGTAAATAGATTTTTGTAATGCACTCTAGATCAATAAGTAAATTTTAGATTTAGATTAACTGTAAAATAATCAGAACTCACTCTATCAGTAACAAGAGCATCCTTTTCCGTAGCGAGCTGGATAATCTCATTAACGCCATCTATGTCTCCTTTCTTAGCGAATCCGCAAGCCAGTAATGTGTAGGTGCGGTTGGTAGGCTGCAGCCCGGCTCGAGCCATGGTCTCAAGCACTGCTTTGGCTCCATCCGTGTCTCCGTGGAAAGCATGGCCCATAACAAGAGCATTCAGAACTGGCTCCGAGACTGGGAAGTTCAGTTCTCGCATCTTTTCTAGAACCTTCGTAGCGCCTTCCACGTCGCCTTCTTGGCAGTAACGCCACATTAGTCTTTGGTAGGTTACTCTGAAATTGTATGTCATAGATTTAAGTGTGTTGCGGTGACAAAGAACACACACATGTAAATTTCAATCACAATTGCAAATTATTCCACATGAACAATGAACATATATTTATTAGTATTGTGAAGTCAAAAAATACTTGTATCTCTTTGCCAAGCCCACCATTCTAATTTATCTATAGGTAACAAACAGACAGTTATTTCAGCATAAATAATCATTATCATTATCAGCCATAAGACGTCCATTGGTTAACATAGGCCTCCCCCTTACAGTGCCACACTGAATGACAATTGGCCATTTGCTTCCATCTTTCTTCCCCATCGGTTATCGGTTCTTTGTGTGATGTGGCCTGACAATTGCCACTTCAGCTTGCAAACTCTGAGAGCTATGTCGGTGAAATTGGTACTTAGGCGAACATCCTCATTTCAGATTTTACTGTGCAAAGAAACTCAGAGCACAGCCCTCTCCATTGCCTGTGAGGTTATGAGTTTCCCCAAAAAGCCAGCAGTTAAGGACCATATTTCAGTTCCATATGTCATCATATATTTATAAAAATACTAGCAGCGCCTGCATTTTCACCCGTTATTCTACAGAAGCTGAATATTTTTCCAGGATAAAGGTAGCCTTTTTAAGAGTATAAGCTACCTCCATACCAAATTACGGCTGCTCGGTACAGGAACTGGAACAAACACACTGAACGAACGCATTCACAATTAGTGTGATAAGTAATATGAAATATATTTTTTTTGATTGGTTGGTTTTCCAAACCTGGTTTATTATTTGAGTATGTTTTGTACAATATTAGTATGATTTTTCATTTCTAACCTGTTGGGCTGCAGTCCTTTTTTTTCCAGCTCCTCAAGGAACTGAGCCGGTGAGAAGGGGTGCTCATTCTCTAAATATACACGCAGCAGAGCATTGTAGTGGGAGATGTCCATAGGGATACCCCTCTCTGTAAGCACGCTCCATATCTTCTGGACCAGTAGGGTTCTCTGTTCAGGTAACTCTTCAGGGACTAGCTCTCCTAAAGATTAATGTAAGTAGAGTTATCTATAATAGAGTGTAATAGATTGTATACATTATATTGGTATGACTCTGACCTTCCATCATGGGCGTACACAGCATTTTTTTTGGAGTGAGGCAGAAGTAAATAAACTCAATAAGTAGTAAGAATTTACAAATGTTTTTTATTTAGTGATCTTATTTCAATAATCTGCGAGGGTTCTGAAAAATCTAGCTAAAATTTATTTTGATACTTAACAAGCCTACATATTTAACTTCGAGTCAGGGACCAGGGTGGGGCTGATGCCCCACCTTGCCCCACTGTGGGTAAGCCCATACCTTTCTTCATGGTTCTACAGTCACATGAGCCTCTTCCTCTATTATAAACATTAAAACTTACAATAAAATAAATAAAAACGTGTCAAATAACTTACCACAACATCTAATAACCAGTAGAGATTGAGAGCTTGTGATATCATTTCTTGAGCGGATCTCGTCAAATACTTCATCTATGTCCTTCTTTGTTATGCGACCATATCGGCGGACTTCAGAGTCGAGTTTTTGCAGCAAGGGCTCTAGACTTTCAGCTTTCTTTGTGGCATAGTCCCGCATTAACACACTAGTTTAAAGAAAATAAGAGTAATCTCAATTCAATGGATGAAAAATAATGAGAAATCTATTAAATGGACTCTTAACGATGTATGATGGTAGGTATGGTTATTCATAGCAAAATATATTTTATAAAATCACTATAATACTAGGAAAGCCTGACTATAAACAAGATTATTCTGGATGAGGTACAAAAACCATAATTAAGCGACTTATAACCGCGTCAATGTATTGGAATAACGTTCTTTTACGTCTTTTGGGAAAATACTTACTTATTAGCAGCACACAAAGCTTTTGAACTAGTAATTAAATTGGTTTCTGCAGTCTTGGCAGAGTTTAACAATATTGTTCTTGCAGCACCGGTAAAGTACCGCACAAATTTCGTAGATCGTAGCAGAGACGACATTGTACAGAAATATTACTAAACCATTAAGATTTCCACTGATTATCCGTCTAAAATAGGCGGAATTATAAACTGTCTTCTCTTAAAAGCAGCAAAGAATTTTGAGGTTATTTTGTTATGTCATTCACGCCAATGCCATAGATAACTTAGTTTTCCATAGACAATTTATACCAGCCAGCGATACAAAACTGAGGAAAAGGAGCATTAAGGGTGTCTACAGATGGCCTGACCTGACATCGTTTGAAAGAGACAGCTAGATTTGAATTTCACAGCAACAAAAGAAACAAACTATTAAGGTTATAGCTTCTTCCTTTCACTCCCCCAGAAACTTATATATAGCCATCTCTTTCAAACGATGTCAGGTCAGGCCATGTAGCGAGGCCTTTAATGAGGCGTTTTAAAAAAAATATAGTTCTAAAATACTTACTAGATAGCGTAAGAGTGCGGTTTAAAATGTGCACATAGTTACCATTTGCACTGTCAGCGTGCAAACAGTCGGTTTAAGATGCGCATATAAAGGCTCCTGTATATCCATATAAAGACACATGACGTCATGAGTGACGTCATTTTAGCGTGCTCACGGTGCTCACAAGAATGAGGTAGTGCACTGTGTGCGGTAATGTCAAATTCAAATTGTCATCTGTGAATTCCGATATTCTCTGTTTTTTATAGAAAAAAATGGATTGAATGCAGGCCATAGTCTTCTGTGAAAACAGAAATGAAACTGTGACCATCAAATTGTGAGACACAGGCCGATAAACTGAAAAATTAAACTATCTGACATAAGCACGCTCATGATCGGTTTAATTTGTTGGCGCGCTGTGAGCGTACTAACAATTTAAACCGATCGTTAGCAGTGTATGTGGTGTTTGCACTGAGAGCGCATTTTAAACCGTACTCTAATAGTCCTATCGTTTTACCTGTCATTGTCATTTCTGTCGAAATATTTTGTTTATTTTTTAAATCGTAAATTTTGGCTCCACACGTTGTGTATTTAGCCAGTGTCGACTATTGTAATATTTCAAATGAAGTCAAATACATAGTTACATTACTTGAGATTGTCTAAATACGTATGTGGAGCCAAAAAACACGAAAAAAAAAGGCACACGTACATTTTTTTGTCTTTCATGTCTTGACAGTGACAGCAAAACCTCAAGTTACATTTAACCCCATCTATTGGGTACATTTATTACCAGGTTTTATTTTTTTGGAAAACGCCTCATTTGTTGGCACGTTGTGATTTTTGCTCTGTGAGCGCATTTTAAACTGTAGCCTATTTGAAACGAAAGTATAAAAAAAAGACTGACCATCAGCTGACTAAAGTCATTGATGTCAGTGTCAAATATTTTTTCGCGGTTCCCCCGTTCCCCCGCTTCCGCTGCCGCCGCACCGCTCCATCCCCGGGCCCGTTTGTTCGATTCGATTAAAATTAAAATTAGTGTCGTGTGTTCGTGTGCAGAGTCGTGGGCTTGTGGGTTGTTTGTCGGCGTTTTATATACACGGAAAGTACTGGTACCGGCGAGGCAAATTGTTACCGACTCAACTTGCCAATAAAATTCATACAACTTTATTCAAACCCCTTACTTTTGTGTTTGTTGAAGAAAAGCAAGAATGGTGAGTTGGCGTTATACTTTTTCCAGTGACATTGCATTGACCTTCGGTACCATGAATTATACCGACAAATTTTTACTATGATGAACCTATTCCAATTTAACCAAATCATAAATAAGGCACTAGGTACTTCACTGGAATAGTGTGATTAACCATCAAAAGAACAGCACTACAATCTCTATGTAAACGGGTTTGATAAACTTATCTCCAATTACCTAATCTGATTGGAATGACTTGAATAATTTCTACCAAAATGTAACTTATTTGGTATTCATCACCAACATGGCCTGCTGTTGTTCCTCGTCTAAAAGTACAGAAAACACTTCTGTCGTCGTCCGAAAACCTGTCGAAATGGTACCCATTTATTATAATTCTGCCAATTTTATTACTGCTATAATTTTCGTCTAAGTACCCGTTAGCTTATCTTCTTAATTTTATGACTTGTAAAACACATCAATAAATATAAAATTACACAATTAATACTATCGGACATGTTTTTTTCAGGCTGCCCCAATCAAAGTTGTTGTGACTGGTGCTGCGGGCCAGATCGCCTACTCTCTGCTGTACCAAGTAGCGTCGGGTGCTGTTTTTGGCCCTGAACAGCCCGTGTTCTTGCATCTTCTTGATATCGCCCCCATGATGGGCGTCCTAGAAGGTGTGGTAATGGAGCTGACTGACTGCGCCCTGCCTCTGCTAACTGGAGTCCTGCCCACCGCCAACCCCGAAGAGGCCTTCAAAGATGTCGCCGCCGCTTTCCTAGTTGGTGCCATGCCGAGGAAAGAAGGTATGGAGAGGAAAGACCTTCTTGCTGCCAACGTGCGCATCTTCAAAGAACAAGGTCAGGCGATGGACAAGGTCGCGCGTAAGGATGTCAAAGTCCTCGTCGTCGGCAACCCGGCTAACACCAATGCCCTCATCTGCTCTAAATACGCCCCCTCTATCCCTAAGGAAAATTTCACCGCCATGACCCGTCTCGACCAGAACCGTGCCCAGTCACAGCTGGCTGCTAAACTCGGCGTCCCTGTCAAGGATGTAAAGAATGTTATCATCTGGGGCAACCACTCATCCACTCAGTTCCCCGACCCGGCTAATGCGGTTGTGACTGTCGGAGGAGTAGAAAAATCTGTGCCGGCTGCTATCAATGATGAGGAATACCTGAAAGGCGCATTTGTTTCTACTGTCCAGAAGCGCGGTGCCGCCGTTATTGCAGCTAGAAAAATGTCTTCTGCTTTATCTGCGGCTAAAGCAGCCTCAGACCACATGAGGGACTGGTTTTTGGGTACCAGTGACCGTTGGGTAAGTATGGGCGTCATTTCGGACGGTTCATACGGCACTCCAGCTGACATAGTATTCTCCTTCCCGGTTACCATCAGCAATGGCAAGTGGAAGATCGTTCAAGGCTTGACCATCTCAGATTTCGCACGACAAATGCTCGACAACACTGGCAAAGAGCTTGTCGAGGAAAAGGAAGAAGCGTTGGCCGTCTGTAAGGATTAGAATAGTTAGATTTAAGTATATTGTAAGTATGTGTAGGAAGATCATATTGTTATCATTTGTATGGCAATAATTATATTGTTGATATACCATGAATTTTGTTATCAGGTTATGTAACTCGCCCATGGATCTTCTGACCTATGGACATGGCCTTTATAATCAACACTTCATTATCTATGTTTTCTTACCATAGATATTGTTCTTGTTGCTAATACTGTATTACTTGATATTATTGTTGTATAACATTGGAATATTCCTAGAATGTATTTATTAAATTAAGTTCTATAGAACTATTTTTTTATCATTATAGTTTCTCATGATTTTCATTATCTGAATCGTTTTATTTTATCTCGAATGAGATAACGTTGCTTAGATTTACGTAACCATTTATCAGATAGATAAGATTTTCACGGCACACTGTTCACGTCAAGTACCTACTTACAATGCTTCTATTAGGGTTCTGTAGAAAATTATGGAACTCTTAGTTTCGTCGTGTGCAACTGTCTGTATGACACGGTCTTTTTATCCAGAGACTAGGGACCATAAAACTAATGCTAGTAAAAAAATATATTGAAATATATATTTTTTACTTGAAAAGAGGAGCCAAAAAACACCTAGTACCTTAGCCCAGTCATGTTACGGGTTTCATAACATAAATTTTAAACAATTTGCGCATTTAAGTAGTAATGAAATGCTAATTGACAATAACTGTGGCGGATAAAAAATTACACCGATAACATATACATTCCTACCACAGATAAAATATTCCTACTTAGTAGGGGAGTAGGTACCTATACTTATATTGAGATAAATGTCTTGACGTCAATTTGACGCCGAACGCGATCGGTAGGTAAACCAAATTGGATTCGTTTTATTTTTAGGTAGGTACCTACTTAGGTATAGAAAAATAATTAACAAAAATCGTAACAGTAGAAGCTACTTCAATCAATCAGCTTAATCCTACTGTTCACACTAAAGCGAATTTCGCTATGGGTAGTAGAACTTAATTTAAAAAATAAAATCGCCCGTTTGTCATACCTATGTCGTCAATGAATAGCTGTACCAGTGTAGAGCATCTTGTTTTAGTTATGGATAGCGATGCTGCTCTCGCGCCGGCGGCGGGGCGCCGTACCGGGTGCGACGGTGTTTCGCCAAACAAGCGAAAAATACCGCCTACCTAGTCGGTAAGTACCGCAAAAATTTTGCTCTAGCCGCGGAACTAAATACAAAATACCCGGCGGAATCCCGCGCGGTATTTACCTCTTACCACGGCGGTAGCGAATAACGTTGTAAAGGCCTTACGGCCTGGGGCGCTAGTCTCGACTTTTCGCTACAGCACTTTGCGACCGAATTCGGTCGCTATGACGCAAAAATTCGACAACGAACACGAATTGTTAACGAAAAAACGCAAACAAAGCGTTTAATTATGAGTCATAGCGATCGACTTCGGTCGCTATGACGCAAAATTCGACAACAAACACTAATTGTTCTGAAAAAACGCAAAAAAGCGTTGAATTTTGCGTCATAGCGACCGAATTCGGTCGCAAAGTGCATAGCGAAAAGTCGAGACTAGCGCCCCTGGCTACGGCTTTGGTCTTAGCGAAATGTGGGGCGGCAAGCGGCTGCTCAGTAGCGGTAGCGGCTGCCAAAGAGAATATCATCACATAGAGAAAAATTAAAAAAGGCGATTGTAAAAAACTTGGTACTATAATGAGTACCGATAGAGATAGCGCAATAGAGTCAAGCCAGCGATAGAGCATGACTGCGACAGCCGTCATTTCTAGTACACGTATCACACAAGTTCAAGTTCTCTTTTTTACTAGGCACTTGCGCCAGACTGGCGGCAGCGGCCGAGGTGGACGTATTTGGGCATGGCCATTGATATATTTAAGACTAGCTGCTATCCGCGACTTCGTTCGCGTGGACCAATAAATAAAAAGTAGCCTATGTCGGTCTCCGATAATTACATGCAAAAATTCAGGTCGATCCGTTCAGCTGTTTATCCGTGATAACGCGACAAACACCCAGACAGAGAGACATAATTACATTCGCATTTATAACCTTAGTTAGGATTTGCTGTACCTACTGTGTTTGTAAAGCCTATTGCTCGATTAAGGAGTATATAAATGATATTTTATAACCGCAATCTTAGTACGTACCTAAGTATATGTAATTATTCGATGATTTCTTGACCCGTACATTTTATAATTTATGAATTAATAAATAATCTGTATCTGTCTACAAACCTTCAGCTAATTCAAGAGCTTTCTGAAAGCAGAGCTGAAAGAAAGCTGGACGCAAGCTTTCAATAATTACTAGAAAGTATAAAGCTAGGACTTCACAAGCCCGACGTGACTTTTGCGATAACGTACGTGGACACCAATCAATGCCCCTATTCGGAGATATGACAATATCATGTCGATTTCGAGATTCCAATCTCGATCGTCTCTCGTCTCGATTGCCAACGACCACTCGATGTATCTCGAACGCTAGCCATCGAGAATATCTCGAAAGATAGCGTTGAGAATACGAAATCTCGAAGTTCGACATTTTTTTTCGAGATGAGATTCAATCTCATCTTTTCAGAATAGGGGTCCTGGTCAAGTTGGAGCCCATTTATTTTACTTATAACCTAGGTATATGCGACTAGTTGTGCAATTAAATCCACGCATGTGACGTCGTTGAATGTAGCTAACAACTAGTCGCCATTCAAAATGTATGTCAGAAAGAAGACAGAAAATTATATAAGTATGTAGGTATATTGAAGAGTAGGCAGGTGAGCAATATCATATAACAGCTAATGAATTTTATGCCTAACAAAAATGGCCTCAACTCAGCATAAAGCTGTATAACTGCGCTGTCGCTGATCTTCCGTTGAAGCCGTTCAGTGAATGTAATGGGCTCCGACGTGTCCAAAGCTACGCGGTATACGTTGCATGGGCCTAATGTAGTTCTACCTCACGGATGAATAGAATCTGTGTTCTGCCTTCAGCCACCATCCTATCCGGTTTTCTGTCTAAATAACCTTGGTATTATTTATTTTGTAACCCCACCAAATTGTTTCTAGAATAAACAAATTGTAAAGATCTTGTGAACTGATTCATGTTATCGACAGGAAAATATTTCCGTTTTTGATTTAAAAGTAAGTAGTCAATTATTATTATTATGATTAATTTTGATAAGATAGGTAATTAAAATCAATGATTATTACCTATGTGTTAAAAAGAGTGTCACAAACAGTTCCGGCATATACAATAGCGGCTGGTAAACAGTGTAATTAAGTTATGGAATTAAAAATACTTTTAATTGTGTTGATAGTTTCAACGGTGGATGGAGTTAATTTAGATTTGAATATTCGGTATCCTGCCTTAGATGAATCTCTATACGAAGATGTATTGGATGCGGAACAGTGTCATGAACAAATTAGATTTATTAGAAGCAATCCGGCTCTACAAATCCAATGTGAGTTATTTAATTTATTTATGCTAAGCGTTTAATTTTTGTTACGTTTGCTGACTAATCCTAAATGCACTACAAATATTTCTTAAATAAACTTTTGTTAGCTGAAAATAGTTTTGCCAATGCAATATTTTTTTTCTGATAATCACAATAACTTTCATTGTATAAATATGGTACATAAATTTAAAATATTATAATGTAGCAATGAACTCATAAACATGGTACAAAAATACGGTGAAAGTTGTAACTCCTTATGCACCAGAATTAAGAATGATTGATGAAATATCATAGTTTTACCCTCTTCGGCCGTTAAATATTTTCTTTGGACTTAAATAAAGTTAAGCAGTAGATAACAATTATGATCATAGCATTAAATTTTATACAGATAGCATTAGAATTGTTTTAGGGTCTAAAATATTGTAAGAACATTCGACTTGGGTTTTGGTAGATTCTATATTTAATAATACAATTCTGTCGATTTTTCGTTTATTTCAGTTTGTTTTGTTTCAGTTTCCGACGCTGGTATACGAACCCCAAGGGGAGTGGCGCAGGGCAACTTCGCAGACTATGGCAACTATCACCAATGTCTAGGTATAACCCACAACACGGATGACATGTCTATTCAAGGAAAATACTGCACTATCCAGGTTCCATTAAGTCAGAACTGGAGTTTTCCCTCGAACACTTATTGGCCTGGATTTGATCCGTCGTTTTTGGAGGTGGATGACAAAGTGATAGCCAAGGTGGAGGAGTCTGAATTACGGAGGGCGCAAATGCTTGCTGCTATTGGTGTTTGGGATGAGGGTCTGTTGAGGTAAGTCCGAAACCGTATTTCCAATGATAGTTTTAACTGCCGTATTTAGGTTTTATATTATCAAATTATTAAAGTAATTATGATCATTTGTGATCATAATTAATAATTTGGTTGAGGTGGATCCAAAGATCCACCTCAACCCTTTTCCGCCTTTTCTAAGAGCAGGCCTTTGTTCAGAGCGGAAGTCTTCTCGGTGATGAAGTAAAAAGAAGTAGGTATATCGTGATAATAGCTACCATTTTATCAAGAAAAAAAAACAATCATTATTAAGTGCAATGATCGAGATGTGTAGGTCACTAACCAAGCAATGCGTGTAGATTATTTTATCGTTTCACGCTAGTTATTGTTTTGTCTACAATTAAGTAAAATAAACCTATACAACAACTTTTTACAAGGTTTTATTTAACTTGCAGTCTTTGTAAGCATGTTTTTTTTTTCGAACTAGACAAGCGTTTGACCACAATCTCATGGAAAGTGACGAATTGACCGAAGATGTAGCACGCTTGCCTAGGACGTACCTATACACTTTTTTTTTTTTATGGTATCTGTTCGGAAAGATAGAAGCAGGACGTATTTCCACCATAAGAGAGTCCACCATATCCCGTCTGTTATTTGAGGATGTTTTTTTTTTTGTTTGTATGTTAACGTCAAATCTTGCAATTCAATTTTAGACTAGTTCCCCTTGTTCAATTCAGTTGAAATTTTGGATGCCTGTCAAGCTCCAATGACAATACAATATTATGACAGCGAGATAATCTGATGATGGGTATGGAAGGTGGAAAATGGAAATCCTCAGAAACTAATAGTAAATTTATGGAGTTTGGACTCATTTTGATCTGCGTACAGTAGCAATAACGGATGCTACCCGGGACTTCGTTCACGTGGACCAATAAAAAAAAAGTAGCCAATGTCCGTTATGTAATCTACTATATCTATGCAAAAATTCTGCTCGATCTGTTGAGCCGTTTAGCCGTGATAACGCGACAAACACCCAGACAGAGAGAGTAACATTCGCATTTATAATATTAGTTAGGATTGTCTGGGAAAATATTATTATCCATAAAATCTTATTACATAATATTTATGATGAAATCAAAACTGATGTTTGCATTTTATAAAACGCCACTATTATTTACTTACCATTATTATGATTATATTTTAATTTTATGAATCTATTTGTATTTCACCTTGTACTCGTAACGTGGTAAAAATTGAAAAATTTACGTAGAAAGTATTGTTGGCAATTTTCCAAAGTAGACTGCTCGGTATTTCTAAACACATGCACTTTTATTTTTAGATGTAGACTTGATGCAGTCTGTAGGTATTACCGTAACTACTTTTGGTTTAGTCTATAGCTATACGCTAGAAATGTATCTTCGTATATATCTATATGTCATCGCTGGTAACACACATTAGTTGAAGACCCTTGTTACTGCGGGATTTTGGACGAGAATAATTATCACGCAATTTCCCGAACGCTGCCCATCCGAGTTGGATTCTTCGGGTGACCTCTTTGTCGAAGTTGGACTTGCCTAACTGGACAGTCTGTCCAAGCCTGTCAATCTATATATTATGTGATACACAGATTCGGTTTTTTTTATTAGTAATTATGTTTTGCAGGTCAGGTTAATATAAACAAAATGGCTTAAAAAATATATTTGCCGTTATATTAAAATAATATCATACAAAAGATATCAAAAGAAAAAGATATATATCAAAATATTATATTGCCAAAAATTATAAATGATTATCAAAATTAAAACTCCATTTCAATGTGAAATCATACCCAAATATTAAGGTCAAAGAAAATGACTCCAAACTAATAATTGCTAACCCAAAAAATAATAAATGACCAACATTTTAATTTAAAACGCCATCCAAATATTTATTATTTATTATTATAATTAACATCTCGTAATCCCATAAATGTAATTTACTCTAGATAAATTATTGTATACCCAAACATAGTTAATTAACTCCGAAAAGTTTGACCCTATGATATTCTAAAATGCTTACTAAAGTCTGAGCTTTTTAAGACTCTTACTTTTTAGAGATTTGCCGGCCGCTGCCGCGGTACGCTCGCTTTGCTCGCTCGGCTCGCGCTTTGTTTGTCGCAGTTCAACCATAACCTAACCTAGTGTTTGGGGCCACTATATTATGTTACAACTAGCAGCGCCCCACGCTTTTATAATAATCAAAATATATACAATATAATTATAAATATATTAGTGGTTTACGTTTATAGCGCTTCGTCGGCCGCTACCGCAACACGCTCGCTGCTCTCGCTCGGCTCTTGCTTTGTTTTTCGGATTTCAAACATAACCACATAAAGATAATACAACAACAATATTTTTCAATAAACAAAAATTGGAATCCACACACTAAAACACATACATTACAGAAGCCTAGCAAATTTAACAAATAAAACAATTATAATTTTTCGATTATTTCGTAGATAATTCTGAGAAACGCGTTCGGCTTATTAAAAATCGAACTTCAAAAATTTCGAAACATCGATAAGGTCCCGTCAGTCGTCAGTATACTTTATTTGCTAATAACCTAAATTTTATGGCAATTAGTGGTTTATTTAGGTAGTAACTATCAGCTCATCTTTGCTCGCTAAGATTTGGTGATCATTTACTATATTTAGTCATTGAATACAAATTGGAAATGCAATCAAGGCTAAAATAGCTAGAACCACCGTAATTATAAACTTTCTTTTTTGCTACCTACATGTTTTGTTTTTTTAGCGTTTAGGAATGAAAAAAATAAATTAAAATAAACTTAAAGGTCGTGACCCTAAGCTGTCGAAGTATTTTGTGGTGCTCATTATATTTGTTCCCAAACTTATTTCTGTATACCATTAGTTTTCTACGTATAATATTTATCATATCACCAGTAAATTATTTTACCTATACAGAATAATAGAATAGAATAAGCAGAGACCTCTTCAACATCTGAGCCGCGCTAAAAACTGTTCCGAGAGCTCCAATAACATTTACAAACTTCGTTATGACTTTCGTTCGTTTTTTGAACGCAACGTTTTTCGAGTTCACATTACTTATGATCATACTTTATATTTCATTTTTACTCTTTTCCCCAAAACCAAACATGCTAAAAAATTGAAATAACCGTAAGTCTGTTTCTCATAATCCCCACTTCTATAATATTTATGTACATATTTATGTTCTTTTTAGGAATTGTAAGAATGGTCGTCACAATGAATATATAAATAGGGATTAGTATTATAATAATGACAGAGCTCAGATCACTGGTAGGGATTATAAAAAATGTATCAGATTAATTTTACTTACTTTTTTCATTTTTTTCCAGGTCTACGCCATCGGTTCCAAACATGGGCCTTACATTTAGACTAGCGGTGTGCGTGCCAAAGCCTTGCTCGACCCAACAAGCCATCACGTCATTTCTGTTCAACGTTTCGGCTATAGGTTTCCGGTATGAGGATGATTTCTGTCGTCTCCCTGATGATAAACCTTGGTCCCCGGCAGACACTGTAGCTGTGTAAGTCTTTAAAAGATAGATAACTCTTTATTGTTCACACCTGAAATTACATGCATAATACAAAAATCTACTTAAAACTAGTGTAACAATTGGCGGCCTTATCGCTTAAAGCGATACTTTAAAAAAGTTTTTCTTTTAAAAAGTCATTATTTGTACCTGTTTTTTTTTTTTTTAATTTTGACGACCCATCTGCAGTATCTTTTTATGCTATTTGGACCTTTTTGCTTTTATGAGTAAAATGAGTTATGAGTAAGATGTAAGGTGACGATGATGTAAGATGTAAGGCGGTGATGATGGGATGACGCATAAAATATAATCTTTGGTTATGCTATTCCTACATTCTTAAAGTTATCATGAAGAATTTGTCAGCAAAAGATTATTAAATTTTCGATCAAAGTAATCAAAAATGTGCTGTAATGTGTTCTAATTACCGAATCATTCATGATATTGTACCATTATGTTTATCTTTGCATGAAAACAATTCAAAAATACCTTCATGACATATTTTAATTAATGAGCAGACGAATGGATTTCATAAACAGCGATGTAAATTTAAAAACCTCACACTTATTTTGAGCCATTACGACAGTTCCTCATCGTCGACGTTGTTATCTAATTTGTTTTTATCCGTATACTTACCTAGTTATGTAACGATAATGCAATATCTTACACCCTGTATATAAAGATACAATACCTAGGGTTGACATCAGCCGCAATAAATCTGAGTCGGTCAGAACATCATATTACACGGACGGAGGGTTCTTCAAGAAGAACCCTCCGTCTTGGGCAATATTTTTGGGTGTATGTAAGTATGTTAGTGTCTTACTGTAGCCAAAATGCCTTGACCGATTTTAATGAGTGGGATGTCGTTGGATTCTATTTATGTGAGGGATGACATAAACTACATTTTGCAGTGGGTTATTTTGTGATTCTTTTAATAATATTATTTGTTCAATAATTGTTACTTTGCATTATATTCTCCCATAACTGTAACTTTGTACGATTATAAAATAGAGAATTTAAGGTAGGTACTATATTACAATATTTTTACAGACATATAGAAGCTTTTGCCCCCAATGAGCGCCGATCAGATATGACAACACTCGTCATGACAACAATAATGTTCGTTATATTTAAGAACTTAGGAAGGCTTTCGTGGTGAAACCTTCACAATGCACAATGTACAAGTTATAAATATTTTAATCTTTTACTCAGTCTGTATAACCATGACTTATTTTACAGTGTTTTATTTTCGACAATCGGAATTTTGACGTTGTTGTCTACTACATATGATCTGATTAACACTATTATCCTTAAAAAAGGTGAGTAAACAGAAACTTTTAGATTTTTAGAATTTTGACATTATGTCACTATTTGTATATCAATGAAGACGCTGCCTTAGTGCCATTTCATATTTATTCCTAATTATTATTTCAGATCCGAAACAACTGAGCCCTCTTTACACTTCTTTCTCTGCGTACACTAACGGCCGACGCCTTATGAACTTCAACTCTGCGCCAGGGACTTTACATTGTTTAGACGGGATCAGGACTTGGGCCATGCTCTGGGTCGTGGTCGGCCATTCCTTTAGCACAGAAGCGTCTTTGGCCAACCCTATTGAAATCTTTCATGTGAGTAGTACATGTTAGTAAAGAAGTAATTTTTTATCCGTCACATACTGGATATTAAAAATATATTGTTGGGTCGATCTTGGTGGGATTTATGTGAATGACCTAATTCTTATAAAATTATTAAAAAAGCAACCGCTTGCACTCCTCTCAAAACTTTAATCGGAAATTGGTCCTGAAATTGTGGCGTTCTTCGTATTTGGAAAGGTTATAATCGTATAATCTTTTAACAATGGACTTCGAGCTCTGTAAAAGAATGGCGTGCCTGTTTTGAATCGGCAGTGTAGGGCAACAAAGGAAAGCGCGCCCGCGTTCAAGCTATGCTGTTGCTGGCAGGCTTTTGGTTTCTTGACTTTTGGTCTCGAAATCTACGGCAGCATGTCGGCATTTGTATGTTTGTTCACAATATCTTGTGAACCGTTGATCTGATCTTCATGAAATTTTGTAGGCAAGTAGTTCATTTCAATACAATTTTTAAGTTGGAATATGAGCAAAATAGATTGAGGGATTTTGAAGTGATATGGGTCTCGAGTTTTCAGTTCGGCGCGAACTACAAGTATTTCAGGATTAAACTTTGATATTGTTTTCAGTGGCTACCATCACTAGAAGCTCTATGGATTACCGCTGCTCCAATTACAGTAGACACGTTTTTCTGCATAGCGGGCATTTTGGTAGTGTACACTACAGTTGGAAAGATGAATGGAGGTAACTATCTATACATACAACTTTACACGGAAAGGGAGTGTACCACAGACTGTACCTATCTATTAATATGTAATGGGCGCCAGGAGACAACGACATTGTAAATGTCACAAGCAACCGGTGGCTGATTGTGATTGTGTGTGAGTGTGGTGCTCCAAAGGGAAGGCCTTTGATCAGCAGTGGATATCTTCTCGCTCATGATGATGATAGGTGCCGGAAAAGGTGTGAAAAGGGGTGCACTTGTATTCTCTGGCATCCTCGGGTATTTTTTATGGTTGATATCATTTTATGGTTGCGATGCACCCGCTGGAAATAATCATGCTGGCGCCCATGCCGAAAGAAGCTCATTATAAAGAACCCATGGTATAAGGTGTCATTATGAACACCTAATATTATTTTGTTTTAATAAAACGGGAATTCTCACGTTAAATTGAGTCGGTTATTCCGACTATAGTTTCGATCACATTCGAAGACGAGGTCGCGCGCGTGTCTCGCTGAGCATTCCTTGATAAAGGTCACCGAATGTGATCGAAACTATAGTCGGAATAACCGACTCAATTTAACGTGAGTATTCCCGTTTTATTAAAACAAAATGTATCAAAACCACGTCAATTTTCATAGTAAAACCTAATATTATCTTAACCCATAAAAAGCGTTTCTATCCTTTGTTTGTACTTAGTTTTAGGTGTGAACAATATAGTTTATCTATTTGTCTCCTAAAAATCTGACCTGTTAAAAATCACTGCGTGTAGGTTAATAAAAAAAAAACTGGACATTGGAAATATACCTTACGAAAATTGATTTCCTCCTCCTCCTCTTCCTCACTTTCTCTTTCTCCTTGGCTGAAACTGAAAACTTTGGCGCAGGAAGAAAAAGGTTAACAATCAATAAAATTTAAGAAATGAAGTGAAATTTGCAAGCAAAAGAGTGCGTAGTGCATGAAACTAGTCTACAAGGTTGCACCAATCTTATGCAGAGCTCAAAGCATGTTTTGTTTGAAATTTGTAAGGTTATATACCTACCTCAAACATCGCGTGCTCACAAACAAAAATAGTCGGATTAATAAAAAATTTAAAAAAAGCGGTACCTACCTAATATTAATTTCACACAATTTCAGTTCAACTGCTGAAGAATCTTCCCATATTCTACCTGAATAGATTGCTCAGGCTGTTTCCTCTCCTGGCCGCAGCAGTGTTACTCCAAGCGTCGTTTTTCAACAGAATGTCCGATGGCCCATATTGGGCCACGGTGGAAGACCAGACCAACTTCTGTCGGTCTAACTGGTGGGTGACATTATTGCATGTGCAGAATTATATCGGACCGTGGACGATGGTAAGATATTTTACTAGCAAGATTTTACAACATGTTAACATTGTTTTTGACCGAGCGAAGCGAAGGACTCAGAGTTTTCTGGGACAAATCGGCATTTGTATTTATGTTTGTATGTTTGTGTGTATATTTGTCCGATGATAACTTGCGAACCTTTGATCCGAGCTTCATGAAATTTTGTAGGCAAGTGGTTCATTTCAATAAAAAATTTAAGTTCGAATATGACCTGAATTTAGAGTGGTAGGGCTCTCATGCCGAGTCCGCCTGGGGAAGTACCACACCTTTGCCAGTTATTCAACCGTCAAGCAGTAGTGTGCAGTTCTGATAATGGGATCCATGAGGAATTGAGGGAGCTCGTCAAATATTATAAGCATACATACAGCGATTTTGTTGGTCACTTGTGGCCACTCAAAATCCTCAATGATACGTATTTCACGGGTGGCGCCGAAATAATCTCGATTATGATAACTAGTTAAGCGACTATGACGAAGTAAATTTAAATAAATAAATATGGTTTTGATCGTCGTTTTTTTTATTTAACATTACTTTACCCTCGTGTATCTGTTCGATACTTCAAACCGCAAAACCAAAACGCCTCTTGCAAAACAAACGCAAACATATACAAAACGCCTCTTGCAAAACAAAAACAAACACCTACAAAACAGTTGACGTACTGGCAAGTTTAGCGCTTTATTGTCTTTGAACGGAAACTTCTGAATTTCATCTTAATTTTCATGGTATATACATAACCTAGCGACCCGTGCCGGCTTCGCACGGGTACCAAACTTCATAGGATCACCCGCTAATCTGAAGATTCCCTGGATGATACACAATAGCTATATTATCATCTATTTTTCTATTCTTACTTACTTACATTCAATTTTCTATTCTGTTATTCAATTATTTTGTCTAAATTTTCCTATTTTGTGTTTTCACCAATTTTCTTTGTTTACAGTGCATACCCCACTCGTGGTACATAGCGATAGACGTGCATTTATACATCGTATCACCTGTAGTTCTGTTCTGGGTCCTCGGAGGCAACCGGAAGGTGGCCTGGGTGGGTTTGGCCGGAGGCCTACTGGCCTCTTTGACTATTGCGACTGTCTACAGCTTCCTTAACAATTTTCCCTCTGGAACTATTGTCTTGTAAGTTCGATTTCAACAACCTTTCTCAAACATGCTCGGTTTCGTCAATACTATCGTAGTACCTACTCACGTCTTGTGTTAAAATTTTCGCGACTGACAGAATTCGAACTGGCTTACTTATTAGTTACGTAGCATGGAAAGGGATCTGGCTGTCAAGTGTGGCAGCTGGAACAAATGGTTAGGCGCTTGGCGGCAGATTTTCAACTTGATGGTGTTAGCTAGCGAACCGAGTACTAAAAAGTACCCTATCATATTGCTATGGTTTCCTCACGACTTTTTTCTTTAGGTACCGGTATCTCAAGCGCATTGTTGGGATTTGTCCCAAGTCCTGCGGCATGCGATCCGATCGCGCTAACCATGAGCTATTAAGAATATTTTTTGGAATACCCTCGTCGTGGCCGAGAACTTTTTGGCGCTATTAGGCAGTGACAGCCTCAGGTTATTCCGTTTTTTCCGATCTATCTCCATGTGCACGTCCCCAAATGGGGACAAACCGATCTTTTTGGTTTGACCTGTCCCGAAAGCTTCTTTTGTGGCGCCTCCGCTAGTTTCTAATTTCTATTCGATTCTTCACAAACGACGCCTCAATACATAGCATAGGTAGGTACATATTGACATTATTAATGATAGCGTAATTTTATATTATTCCAGCAGTCGTCCTGACATCATGGACTACTTTCAATATTATTACTTCAACACTCTGACACGGGCTCCGCCGTTCTTCGTGGGGATGCTTTTCGGCTACGTGCTGCATTTATATCGTGGAAAGAAGCTAAATATGCCTTGGGTAAGCTAGTTCGTCTACCGCTAGGTGGACCGACGACATTATCAAGCGCAACTAGTGGATTGAAATGGCAGATCGTCGTTCAGTGTGGTGGTCTAAGGGGGAAACCTATGGCCAGTGCAGTGGATGTCCTTCGGCTGGTGGGTGACTAAGTTAAGTAGTTCATTGTTATAAAAATATTATATCTATAGACTCGTTAGGTAATTAGCAACATAATGAAACTAGGCTTCTCAATAGGTATTTCCGATTGCTTTTAATGTTGGTCAGAATAAGCATTGGTGTAGGATTTTTTGCATTTAAAGCCATTGAAAAAGCTTGAGAAACGCAGTACCTAACATTAAGAAATGATGAATGCCGCAAAAATGATTGAGCTAGTTTAGTGAACGTAGAACAGTACATGGTGGATTTATGCGCACATCATACTGGTCTTAGTAAAAAATTTAAGCTTTTGACCATATTACACATACCAAAAATATATATATTATTTTGCAGGCTTTGCAACAAACGTAGATTAACCTATTTTGGTGAATTTAGGATAGATATTGCTTAGGTTGTGTACGAGTAAAAATAATTACTTCATTGAAACCGGTTACAAAACCCCGGTTTCGAAGACGGCTGAAGAGGTGTAAAAAATAGAATCAGTAGTCAAATTGTAAAAAAAGCGGAAATTAGGCTTTTCCGCGCGGGCCATTCAGATTTGGCAACTACAAGGCGAGACGCTTGACAACCTTTGTCTATACGTATACCTATATAATAGGTAAAATTCTGTGACGTATACAATTATACAAACCTAGTTACGAAAAACAGTCGATATTTACAATACGATCGATATTAACCTCTCTCTTCCAGGGTTAAAAAGTGTAGTGTTGTACAGAAGCAAAACTACGAATTCTACAATAGAATCTACTAATTTACAGATGTCGGTCGCAATCCTCTGGACCTGCGCAGCTTCGGTGTCTACCACAATATTTTTCTACCCGTATTTCATAGTACAACCTGACTGGGACAACCAAATAGTGGATAATGTTATGAATTCGTTAATGCGTCCGGCGTGGGCGGCCGCGCTTTGTTGGATGGTGTTCGCATGTACGCATGGCTATGGAGGTATGAAATATTTGAAAACCCACGAAGTCAGGCCAAAGTCGGGCCCTTATTCGGAGATATGACAAACTAGCAGAGCCCCGCGGTTTCACCAATAACAAATTTCGAGATTTCTTATTCTCAACGCTTTCTTGATGGCTAGCATGCGAGATACATCGAGTGGTTGAAAGCAATCGAGAGACAGTCAGAATTGGAATCTCTAATTCGAGATCAATTTAACTAATATTATCAATGCGAAAGTTTGTGTGCCATTGTAAGTATATAAGTGTGTTTGTTCCCACTCAACTCTGTAACGGCTGAAAAAAATTGAATTAAATTTGGTATGGAGGTAGCTTTCACCATGGATTAACACAAGCTTACTATCCCGGACAAAATATTCGGTTCCTGTAGAATAGCGGGTGAAACCGTGGGGCGCAGCTAGCGTTAAATAATATGATGTTTCAGGTCCAGTGAACTGGTTTCTAACCCTCGACATCTGGAAGGCGCCTGCTCGCATATCGTACGCGATTTTCATATTCCACTACCCGCTCATGTTCGTTATCAACGGATCTGCAATAGCACCTGTATACTTCACTGCAGCGGGATTCGTAAGTCTTTTATAGAGGGATACAAAGACTAAGTCTAAGGGTGTACTAAGCAGAATCATATGCTTTATATATAAAAGGCAATGTAGGTATGTTCCATAGAAAAATTTCAAAGACACTCGACAAAATGTATGGAACAGCTGATGTTTTCCGTGTTTTCGTTTTCAGAGTTGGTCAAAAAGTAAAAATTGTCCATAACGATGAGTACATACATACCTTTCACTATTGTTCCCGCGTGGCTTCGCTCGCATATATAGGCTACAGTAAATGAAACACCCCATTTCACCTCTTTAGGGGTTTATTTTCGAATAATCCTAAACATGCCTATTTTTAATGTTTTTCACAAAAAAAGTTTCATTAATAGTATTATATTTCCATACAAAGTTTGGGGATCCATTTCACTCCTCCTCAGGCTAAATCCGTTCGTATTGTTCGTTTAGATCATTTACTAAATTTATAGATCATTTACTTTATTTAATTTGAACCCAATACGTATTGGGTTCAAATTAGAAACGTAAAATTTGAACCCAATACGTATTGGGTTCAAATTTTACGTTTCTATAATAGCGGTTTGGTCTGGGCGTTGATTCCTAAAAAGGAGGTTGTCCTTTTATGTATATAGATTTTACTCATCACACTATTTATAAATACGAAAGTCGTATGTTAGGGTGTATTAATATGTTAGTTTCCACGCAACTCTTAGGGAGTTTCCTTTGAGAGTTCTCCATTGATCAAATTTATACGTATCTAACTAATGCAAACCTTTTAAAAACAACTAAAACCTTTTTTATTTCAGACGTTTAAATCCTTGGCTCACATAACACTCTCGATAGTGGTAGCTTACTTTGCCACTTTGCTGATCGATGCACCCTTCTCTACACTTTCCAAAATGCTGTTAGAAGGAAGTAAGTCCTATAAAAACCCCGGGCAAGTGCGAGCCGGACTCGCGCACTGAGAGTTCCGTACCAAACTTATCATAAAAACAATAATGTTGATAATAAAAATAAATGTTGGTCCGTTCGTTCCACTTCGATGAAGTACGAGTCTTATGATCGCTTTCACCACCAAATCCTAACTTTAAGGAATCACATATGTAACTTTCTTTATCTCCATCATTTAGGGACGCCTTAGGCCTAAGTCAATTTTTAAGGAATAGGGCAAACCAACAAATAATCCCTCACCCCTCTTATTAATATACGCGGCGGAACCTTGGAGCAGTTACTCAGTCTTCTGTTTTTTTCAATCGAGTTCTAATTTCGAAGAGAACGAAAAGGACTAAACATATGCTAACTAATCCAAGGGCATTCCTCGTAAGGGTTACAGTGTGATTCCTTAAAGTTAGGGGTTCGTTGGTGAAAATGGGCTTTAGGGTGACAAACTTTTTTTTTAGATTATTGTCGTTTTTTGTAACGGTTCACAGGCTAATGTGGTCGAAGATGGCGAAGGCATCTATTCTAGAATGTGAACTGTCTCTCGAACTAAACACACTATTAGTTGTTTGTCGACTTTCAACTCAACTTGGGGGTGGTCCGTAAATTTCATAATTATATTTATAGCTTCTACAAACGGGTCTGATCTAATTCTCTCAATAATTTTAATAAAAAAAACCGACTTCAACAAAATACTATGGATAAATGCACTATTTCTTGGCGCTACTTATCATTACGGAATTCGGTGGCAATCTGTGGTCTTCTTCATCAGTTCCACTTCACCAAATGATACTTTATGAATGCAAGTGCTTGACTTGTTGATGAAAATAACAATATCGCTACATGTATGCATATAATATTTGAGGAGGTTTCTCAATTCCTCATGGATTCCATAACTAGAACTGTATTTTTATAAAAATGAGACCAATCTGGAAGGATATCCTTTCAAATAACAATAAAATATTTCAAATCGTTATAACAATGGCGGAGTTCTGAAGTAACAAACATTTAAAAAAACTGGCCATTTGGAACCTGTTCCTTTTGGAAGTCGGTTAAAAATGATAGTTAGGACATGCAATTCACGGGAGTAACAGAAACAAATAGCATACATAGCATACCTTAAACTTATCAGCTCTAACGTCCTCTATTGGACGAAGCCCCCTTATTGGTGTAAGTTTTTGCTATAATCCCCACGCTTAGCAGGCGGCTTAGGTTTTCTCTTTTGCTACCATAAAATTCATATTTAGATTACCTCTTCTCATGAAATCAGATAAGATTAAGTTAAAAATAAATGTTCTTCCAGAAAAGAAGAAATCGGTGCGACCTGATATAGATAAAAACCTTAACTCCCAACAAAAAGAATGTAATGACATGGACAAAAATATACAAACCAACGGAAACAAAATGAACGAAGAAAATGACCGAAAGCATGAAAACATTGGAAGTGATTTACAAGATGTTAGTAAAGAGACTGGAAATAAGTCGAATAGTAATGATTTGGAATAATGAAGATAACGCAAAAAGTTGAGATATTGTTCATGTAAGTAGAGTAAATGACGTAAATAAACATAAATGAGAAGAAACTTGTTTTTTTTTTAAATCTAAATTTAAGCTACGAACTTGCCACGTGACACACTTGAAAGACGAGCTCTGAGGCATACCACGCGAATCGCGACAAAATCTTCTCTACTCTTTTTGTCGTGTGAAAACAGGACACGGCTTCGATTATGTATGCTTTTGTCTCATTGTGAAACCACCATAAAAAGTAGCGAAGATTTTGTGCGAATGCTGTGTCTGCTGGCAACACTGCGAGATAGAGTTGAACGGACTACAGTCACAGTAATATTTTATGCTACACCAATTTTTGGCGAAAACCTGATCGTGTCTTTTTATTATTTTAATAAACCATCAATATTAGATACATGTTTCGGAAGAACTTGGGGAGAACAAAAGTACGTAATAATGGTTATATTTGACACAAGTAAGTACTTAGTATAGATACAGTATGTAAGTGTGTTTGTTCCCATTCAACTCTGTAACGGCTTAACGGATCTGGATGAAATTTGGTAAGGAGGTTGCTTATTCCCTGGATAAAAACAGGCTACTTTTTATCCCTAAAAATTTAACCGTTCCTGTAAAATAGCGGATGAAACCGCGGGGCGCAGCTAGTATATTATAAAAAAACAATATTTCAACATCAGGACCCGTACCGTGAGGTGCTTATTGCGATGATGCTGGTCAGGTTCAGTCGTCTATGCTGCGCGACCACGTACCTTATTGCGACGCGATAAGGTGTATGGTTGCGCAGCGTTGTCAGGTGAGTCTAACAATAATCGCAATAAGCAACTCACGGTACGGACCCAGATCTCTAATCCGAAGCTCTAATCAAAACAAAACTAACGAGGTGCATATAATAGAATTTATTTTTTTCAAAATAGCTTTTGAATTATTATTACGTATCTAAATAATATATTTTATTATTTACATTCCACTTTATTTACGTACTTATAGATACCACCAAAATGCACATAAAACTTCGGAGCAAAAAATCTCAATATCGAATTCTTGAGGCCACGGATATTTCATGTCATACAACAGTCGCAGGTGCCACACATTTGTGGCGACTGATCTCGAATCAAGAACTTGCATAGTACCTATATACGTATACTGTATTAGGTTTTACAGTTTGGCATGTCGGGAAAAAAAACAAATTATCGCTGTCTCTACCAAGTTTAACCTTGTCTGTAGGTACTCTATTTCCCCACGTGCCAAATGTGTATGCTACGTAATTATATGATAAAAATTATAGTATCAAACGGCGAAATGTCTAGGTTCTAAATATTAAATGGTTTAAATGTCGAAAGTCATTTACATTTCCATTTTAGACATTTTGAACCTAGACCATCGTCGTTAGCTATTAAAACTTCTAACATTTCCTACGTACATAACCTGTTGCCGAACATTTTTGTACTACTTACTAAGTAGTACAAAACTCATCGAGGATCTTTAAACTAAACACTGGCGTCGATCTGTTGTACCGCTCGCCTAACTAAATCTGACAGGACTAAAAAGATATATGCTTCTTCATTTTAATACTTATTTGAGACAAGGATGCAATATAAAAGTTGCCACTCTCAACATCAGGCGAGCGACTTGCTCGTCCGGTCGCCGAGTATACAATATACCATATGGTATATATACATATACCACAAAAATACCGAACTGTTCCTACAGCCAAATGTCTGTGATCACTAGATGTTTAGTAACCTTGCATTTTTTTGCCCGCGAATGAAGATAAATATCAAAAGATCGAATTGTTAGGTATAGTAACTACAGACAAACAAATGTGGTCCCAAGATATTGTTTTTTCTATAATAAACGGCATGAAAAATACAGGTTCAATTAGCATCCCACCTCACTTGAGTGGTCACATAGCTCACAGAACACACATGCTGTCTTTAGTTAAGTTTATAAGACGTACAACAGAATTGGCCTAATTGTTTTATTGCACTATACACACTGCATTCTTATACTTATTTCGATGTTTTTGATACTTATGTACAAAGCAACAAAGTTTATAATGATAGTCATTGATGAGGGCGCTGATGCGATCTTCGGCTCTCTTTTTATGTTTAATGGGCTAGGCATTTGAGTACAAACTCACCTGTGGTCGAGGATGATAAACACATCTAGGAAGGGGAACTGCCTTGCAACTAAAGGCCTCGCTACATGGCCTGTCCTGACATCGTTTGAAAGAGATGGCTATATATAAGTTTCTGGGGGAGCGAAAGGGAGAAGCTATAACCTTAATAGTTTGTTTCTTTTGCTCCCGTGCAATTCAAATCTGGCTGTCCCTTTCACACAATGTCAGGACAGGCCATGTATAGACACCCTAAGGCTGCCGGAACACACCGTTCGGTGGGGACAGATTTTCAACTCGTGGGTGCTAGCCAGCTGAGTACTATAAAGTAGGTAAGTACTTTACCAGCATACTATTGTTTCTTGCTTCTTCACCGGTAGCTCAAACAAATTAATGGGATTTGAACCTCCACTCTGCGACGTGCAATCCAAACGCGCTAACCATTGGCTATCAATACAAATCGTCTCTCTTTTATATTAATGACATACTCCGTAACACGGAAATTCGACGACAATTTTACTTTAGTTCCAATTTTGAAAACGTTCATTTTAAGCGTGTTGCGTTGTACTATAATATTATACATGGTGCTTTTTAAGTGGGAGCGAAACAGCAAAAAAGCAAACATATTCTGCTGTTCCATATATTGAGCTATTATTACTACGTTTAATAGCTCAATGGTTCCATACAAAATGTCAGTGAATCTTGCAGTAAAATGCATGGAACAGCATTTTTTTTTCTCGTCAATTTTTAAAAGCCATAGAGCAAAAGTTATTAATTATCTTGTGCACAACATCCTCACAACCGCCCTAGCCCTAACCGATTAAAAAGCACCATGTATAGGTTCGTTACTAAAATTGGACCATCAAATTGACTAGCTTTCAAAATGAATAAATAAAATAATATTAATTCTTATTAACTATCAAACATGTACACGATTTCCAGCTAGACCTGTTCACATTATTTTAAAAATGCCAAATAAAGGGTCCTCGTTTCGTATGAACTTATGGAGCCTGTATACGGGGCAAGTAGCGTGCGCACGTTGAGGCACTTGCAGAGACGGTGGTCACGTGTACACCAGTACCAGCAGCACCACAAAAGCGCCCACCGCCAGGCAAATTATTAAACTCATCTTTTTCTGAAAAAGGAATAATGTTTTTTTTTCAGCCAGTTATTCCACTCCAGGGCAAAGATGAAAAAAGGTAAAAAAAAAGACTCCTACTCTCTTTGCTTCAATATCAGCCTCTTTTGTAGTAGTGGTACTTAGTACTCTTTTACAGAGTCTGCTTGGGAAAATACTGAATACCTTTGCAAGTTATTCCGCTGCCAAGAAAATGTGCAAATATATTATTGTATTGAAGGGTTAATGTTTGCACTGAAAAACAGATACATTAAATGAGCTGCCGGTCTCGGTACCGGATCCCGGTTGATGCCTGGGAGAGATCGCTATAAGCGATAAGGACCCCAATTAGGAACTCAGTCCGTAGTCCGTAGTACTGCTTATTTGTCTATGGTACTGACCTTCCTGGTTTTAGTCCTAGAGACGGTGCCTTTGAGCAGCTGTTGTCCGCCGCTCTCAACGTGCTCTGTAGCTTGCAGCGCGTAATATTCCACGCTGTCGACCTGCTCCTGCTAAAAGGTTATAAAGGACGGTGAGAAGTAGGTAGGCATAGATCTACAATTTAACTAGATAGGAACCCTTCCAAGTCTATACAACTATACATACATGTACATAAATGCCTATACACCGCGATAAAACTTTCTCTTCTATTTTTGTCGTGCAAAAACAGGACACTGGACGAATTAGTATATTATGTACACGCTCGATATAAAGAGTAGAGACGTTTTTGTCGTCGTGGGCATGCTAGGCCTGCCGCTTAGATATAGCTGACCAACGAGAGAAAAAGAGAGGGAATTACAGTTCTCTCTCCTTCTCTCTTGTTAATGAGACGGAGAGTGGCACCTTCCAGGGCCCCTCGGAGATATGACAAATTGATGTCGATTTCGAGATTACAATCTCGATTTTCTTTCGTCTCGATTGCCTGAGACAACTCGATGTATGTCGAACGCTAGCCATCGAGAATATCTCGAAAGATAGCGTTGAGAATAAGAAATCTCGAAGTTCGAATCTTTTTTCGAGTTGAGATTGAATCTCACCTTTTGAGAATAGGGGTCCAGGTCGGAATGTCAGCACGTCCACTCCACTCTCGTCTATGTAGCGGTAATAAAGGCTACCGGCAGGTAATGGCGTACCTGTGCCGCAACCAACACGGCGAGTTGCGTGAAAAGGTCTCGCACATCGCGCAGTGAGGCCTCGATCCGCGCCAGCTCCTCGTGCCTCACTTCTACCTCGCGCAGCATGCGCCGCGCCTCCGCTGTTTCCGCCTTCACCTGTACACGCCGGTATCTGTTAAGAAGTAGCCGGCAAACCTTCATGCAATCACATGCTGCGTGTCTTTAATTTTTTTTTTACGTTTGACAGGCTTTATTTTTTTTTCTTTCATTCATTTAGCCACAAACTTACCTGATGTCAAGTGCCGAGGGCACACCTAGCTCTTAAGTAAGGCTGTTGGTATACACGTTTAGGTGATTGGCGGCAATGTTCAACACGAGGGCAAGTCAGTCGACTTCTTTATAGAAAGTAGCCTACCACCATGCAAATGCTGATAGCACAATCCGGTCCATATCCTGTTTCCATTCAACAAATGTATGGATTACGATGAAACTTAGTTTATTCCTATCCTGGATTTACGGCTATTTTTTATTACGAAGAAATTAACGGTTCTTTTAGCTTCATGTTTAGATTAAATTTTCGCACATTGAGTCAAATTGCCAGCGCCCTTCTAGCTCATGATCTTCCAACCTCAATACTGAAGTTAGTATTGAAGTTAGCCTTAGTTATCACCGTTATCCCTAAGCGTGTACGTTCGATATTCAACCGTTACAACTGAATTAAACCACAGAATTCACCCTTAGTATACTCAGTACCCTTAATATACTGGGTTCAAATTTGAATTTGTTATTGACTGAAACTTACATTGTCGACGAACAGCGACAGATTCTTGGACTCTAGCAGGCTCTCGCATTCTTCATCCGATATCGTAAGATTTGCTGAAACACGAGTTTAACCGGTCAAAATTCAGCCGTACCGCTAACGGTCAAAGCCGATACGTAGACATGATCCGTTATTAATTATAATGCTTAGCGCCCAATAAACATAGGTTAGCATGGCAGTGCAATGTCAGACACGGGGGCGAGTGACCGACCGGTCGTCCACCCTGCCCGCGCCGCGCCGCCGCATATCGTGAGCTATCAAGCGAAGCGGACGCCAAGGGATCAGCGAGCGGTCCTTACTCAACTTGATCTGTTCGTGCAGCAGATCTCTCTGTTGATCTCTAACGGCGGCAAGCGCAGCGTGGTGCGCTGCGAGCGCGTCCGCGTAGAGCGCGCGCGTCGCCGCGTACTGCAGCCGCGCGATGCGGGACGCCACGTCGTTGCGCCGCGACTTTGCCGCAATTCCTTCAAACTGACGAAGTGCGCCGCACACCTTCAAGCCCACGCTGCCTGATGCCGTTATCACCGACTCCAGCTGATCTTGCAAGTCTGAAATGGAATAAATTCTGTTTTAGACATTATTAGTACAACTAACCGCAACTCTTGGGACGAGCTGTAAACACACGGAACGGAGTACAGACTTGTAGGGCATTGGCTTAGCTAGGTAAATGCATACCGAGCATGGCCAGAAATCTGGTGCCTTACAAGAAAATGGTCACAATATTAGGTTAAAAAGCGGGTAGACACATCCCTACAAAAAATCCTAGCTGCTCTGATTATGCAGTATTTTCGGCGTGAGTGGAAGAGTGGATGTGTAGTACCGACGTTTGTTGGTGTGGAATGTGGGGTCTGCATGCAGGCGGCGCAGCAGCTGTGTGTTGCCGTTGAGCTCGTGGATCCAACTGCGCATGCGGTCCACCTGCAACCATCGTCACACACGTATTAGCAACAACTTACCAATATTGTTCTGATCATCCTAAGAGTGAACTTGACTGACTTGTCGGTAGACACACAGTAATTTTGCAAGGTTGTGAGGGATGGAAGAGCAAAGTTCGTGTAAGCTAGCGGGAAAGAGATAGGGAGTATATAGGAAATAAAACTCTGTCGTATGCAGTGCTTACTATATGTAGGTATTCGTATTTACTTAGGAAGAATCATAGTGGAACAATGGAAAACCGTGGAAAAACTAAACGTTTTAGGGTGTCTATACATGGCCTGTCCTTACATCGTGTGAAAGAGACAGCTAGATTTGAATTTCACGGGAGCAAAAGAAACAAACTATTAAGGTTATAGCTTCTCCCTTTCGCTCCCCCAGAAACTAATATATATATAGCCATCTCTTTCAAACGATGTCAGGTCAGGCCATGTAGCGAGGCCTTCACAAATGCATTTAGGCTAGACATTGGACAATTGTTTATGGTCGATCTGCTTGCAAGCTGTTTTAGTGTTTAGACGTACAAAATCGTATAGGTAAATATTTATTGTGTACAACATGTGGAGCACAATAAGTGCACGTGCGTGCTTAGGTAGATACTTATGAGACACGCATGTGAGATGTCAGATGTCAGGGTTCCGATTACAGTGCGTTTTTTTTAAAAGTTTTTGTTATAGTCAACTGTATTTTGATGCAGTGCCTAGTTTTCACTATCTATATGCCAAAAAACAAAGTCTTCTCAGAATTGAATCAATGGAATGCGAATTATATTATGAATTTATAATCATAACGCTCAAAGTTGCGAAACAAAGGTTTTCCTCATTACCATAAAGACAATTTGGTGAGAAAATGTCATTTGCCCCGACAAAATGTACGAATGTAAAACATTACGACTGTGTATTTTGCGGCCCGAATCAAATGCCGCGGTGGGCAGGATCCTGGTCCGCAGGATAGGGTTTCCTATACGTGAGCAACGGTAGAACGTTATGTTATCCAAATTGTAAACATTAAGATTTTGTTGTACAATAACAACACATGTAAGCTCGTAAACAGTTGCTTTGTGTGTTTGTTTGTTGGGTGCATTGCGCTCCATCGGATGCCCTCATTAGCATCTCGCGGTCGAGCGATTGTACTCATAGAGAGTGGTATGTACTCAGTACGTAGGTAAGTACACTGACCACTGATTAGCGTAATTACCACAATGAGCAATTCGTAACAAACGCGTATTAATAACAATTGAACTTTGTCATTAATGTAACCATGAACACTAATGGCATCGCTACACCTAGTCGTTTGAGCAAGCCAATTCATTAGGTGCAACGTTTGTTGTTTGGTGTTTTTGTCAATTGTTTTTATTATTTAAAACCAAATTAGCGCAAATAAATAAGTTGTTTTAAGAAATTAGGGGTAAAACGATCACCTAAATAATATTGGTTTAGCTACAAATCTCAATAAGCTGATTTTCGTCATGGTTTTTGGTTTAGTGGCAAATGTACTTATACTAGCTTTCAACTTCAGTTTTTGGTTCGCGTAATTTCTTGAAACAACCTATTTATTATCGCAAAATTAGTTTTCATGAATCTGCGATGAGTAATTGACAACAAACGCCAGAAGATTTGAATTTCGCGCGCTGAGCGATACGTTGCTTACGGATTATTGTACTTAAGTGTGCTAAGTGATGGAACAATTTTTTAGAGTTGTGTAGAGTTTAGTAGAGTCCATTTTGGATCCTCCTCATCCCACTCCCCAGTAGTTAGTCTCCCAGTAATTCTAGGAGTAAGGTGGCTACCCTGTAATAGTAGGTAGGTACATACATATAATTATTAGATCTACATGTTACAGAGTAATTCATTTAAATTGATTTCTGCATAGCTTAGAATCATTCTAAGGTAGTCATTTATCTAAATATATCTATCGACTCAACATTATTTTGCCATAGAAAAGAAACTGTGTTTTGACACATTTTATTTTAATATTTTTCACATTTTATTTGCTATAGAAACTGTGTATTGACACAATTTTATTTTAATAAAACGGGAATACTCACGTTAACTGAGTCGGTTATTCCGACTATACTAGTTTAAATGGATCAAACATTATTTTAGGGTTCCGTAGTACTAAAAAGAACCCTTATAAGTTCGTCATGTCCGTCTGTCTGTCTGTCTGAATCCTTTACAGCCTTACAACTTCCAACGTTATAAACTTACATGCATGAAATTTTGCACAACGATAGTCTAAGTATAGACCTACAGTTTAATTTTTTTTTTATTTTTTATTTTATTAAATAACGGTAGCTCCCATAGGTACATGTAAAGAGGGGGTAAAAATAATAATTTTACAGAACCCCATCATGTGGGGAATCGTTGAATAGGTCTTTTAAAGGTATCAATTTGCAAAGAATAAAAAAAACATAATTTTACTTTTATGGGGGGCTTATGTTTGACACATGTATAGTGGAATATAAAAAAAATCATAAATATGTATATGTATCATTAAATAGGTATATTAAAATAAAGTTAAGGTTTCCTACACCATTTTTTTATCAGATGTACTGCTTGCGAAATATGGGCCGACAAAGTTGCTTATAATGTGTGTGTCCCCCTGCCATTTCTTAACTATGCATCTCAGAAACTTGTGATCTTCCATGTTGATAGATCTTAGTAAACAGTAGAAATTCCCTTTCAACTAAAAAATGTGTGCTTTGGATTTTGATTTGTGATTTTATGGTTGGCAGACCAGGTGTTTTGTGACAACTCGGTCCCGATTCTGATTTTGTTTTCAGGCTACTACCCCAGCAAAGATTATTTTTAGTAATTGGTGGATAGTGCTGTGGGTGGCATAGTTTATAATTAATCTTAGGTGCTTTTGTTTTCGTTAATATATACTATGTCACAGTTTACTGTCCCAAATAAAAAAAATTAAATAAAATAACACTCGATGTGATCGAAGGTAAACAGTAAATAGCTCGGAATGTGCTAGAAAGTTCAAAAGCTGGAATAGTTGTTGGTTGTTGTGCTTGACGACAGATTTTTAGTTTGTGGTTGGTAGCTATACAGCTAGTTAGTGAATGCGTACCTCCTGGAACATCTGTTCGATGTCTTGTGCATGTGATGCCAGGGGGTGCGCGTGCGCCTCCACGGTGTCGCGGTACACGCCCACGCCGCCGCCCAAGCCTTCCGCCAGCTGCAATCAACAGGCGTCGTGGTTAGCCAAAACACAGTAACCAACATAGGTATATATATATATACCTATAAGTAGGTACTACCCTAAAACCAGGTATTAGGTTAGGGGCTTTGTAACTCATCATTTTACACAAAACACAATTAGTAAGGGGGTTCTTTCCGTCCTCAGTTCTCTCGCTCGTGCATTGTCACATTGTTAAAGACTTTAACAAACAAACAGACAGACAGTTATCTTTAACATTTATAAAATTACTACTCTAGTCCCGCGGTTTTACGCTATCCTACGGGAACCATTTATTGTTCGGGATAAAACGTAGCCTATTTGTAGGTAGAGGTATCAATCTATAAGCTACCCAGTGCCGGATTAGCCGCGTAGCAAAAGTTAGCAAATGCCTCGGGCCCTGCGCTTTAGGGGACCTCGTGCATGTGCGCATTTATTTAAAATTAATTAACGTTGATTTGATATACCACACAATACGATTAGTATATAGTTTTATAAATAAATAATATGTTTATTATATTTTACTTTTTACTTATATTATAAACTTCAATACCTAATTCAAATCAAGGTCTTCATATTTTCTAAGCGCTCTCGCTGGCTTTGTCCGGCACTGGAGCTAAGATCTTACCTCTGTACTCACAGAAGTATTTTTTTTTACTTCTAGTTTATATACCAAATTTACATTCAATCCGTACCGCCGTTACAGAGTTGTGTGGGTAAAAACACACTAACATCTTAACCTTCGCATTTATAATATTTGTGCGGTGTGTGAAAGATTCGGGTTTTATTAAATTGCATTAACAATTGAATCCATATTTCAATTGATGAATCGCAGAAATAAGCGACTAAGGTAATTTTTTGCAGTATGACACCTCACACCTGAGTCAACATTCTTGTAAGTAGGTGGTATGTACTTACATACATAGTACATCATACGTATGGACCAGTATTCATTTACTCAATAATTGGGTATTCATTTTTATCTGCATCGACCAAAACAAAGGATGACCCTCCTGACCTGGCCCAATGCGAGGCTTGTTCTCTACCTATAGGTAGATATACTTAGTATTTACATGCATGCGTAATCCAAGTCGTTTTACGACTAGGTGTTCGCCCCGGACTGTGACGTCGCGACTCGTGTATCTTCACAACCCCTAGACCGATTTTTCTCAAATTCGAATTTAGATATTGTATTGAAATGAACTACTTGTCGACAACATTTCTTGAAGATCGGATCAACAATTCGGAAGCTGTCGTTGGATAAATATAACTGGACTTTGTTTCCTCGGTCAATTAATTTAAACACGCCTCAGAAACCCGCTTTTTGTGCATCTCGCAGCAAAAACCAATGATAACAAAAACATACGATGTATAAACAAAACTGCACGTTAAAATGCAATATATAACAATAAGAAACAGGATCTGCAGATGTATTAAATAGGTGTTTTTTTTTGTCTTGGCCACAGCCTAGTACATAGTAGAAGTTATGGTTGTTCCTTTCCTCCTTCTCCCACTTCTCCGATTACGATGTCGATTCTTTAGTACCATTATCTAAAAGTAGATTTGATGGCTCAAAAATTGTTACTGTTTTCTGAGATAATGAAACGAAAACAGATGCAGATAGTTTTGGCTCTGTCAGATTATTTTTATTTAAGTGTGGAGATCCGTCATCGTCAGTCAGAGGTCTCGACCACCGCTAAACGAAGACCTTCCCCTTTCGGGGGCATAATCCCCACGCTTGGCAGGCTGCTTGGGAGTTTTGAGAATAGAAAAACAGAATTGACGCCATTGTTTTACTAACAGTTTAATAGAATGCATTTTAAAGCGCTTTAAATTTTTCTGATATGCATTATACCGATTAATTTAAAAAAAATGTTTTTGTCACAGGTAGGTTCAATTCGGGCCGGATGGTAAGTTATCGCCGTCTTTTATCCGATCTTTTGAGTCTCTATTAACAACATTTTTGAAAATCCCCATGTTAGTTATATATAACTTTGAAGTCACGTGGATTTCCCGAGATAGGCTCTTCACGAGCACAGCTCATGAGCGTCAGGCTTGTTTGTTTATAAAGCACTTAACACTATTGGGCACAGCGTGACAGCATCGCGGCGTCCAAGGATCGTAGACGCGTAGGTAGATACGAGATAAGGACAAGTTTAGTGATCCACCGGTATTTGTAGTGTACACTGCAACCAGTCACTGCACTAGCGCGGACTACTCACATGGCGGAACTCCGCGAGCCGGTCCTTTGTACGCATGGTGCTCGCCGTGAGCACCCGTAGAGAGCCGACAGAGGGCCCGTAGAGTGCCAACAGAGGGCTGGTAGAGATGCGGTGTGGCCGGTGTGTTCGCGCCGGTATCTAATCGCGCACTGATAACGCTGCGCTCGGTGCGCGATATGACGTGAAGGCCGGTCGCCGCCGACTGCCGCTCGTCGTTCGCTCTTTACCGCTGATTCATTACTGCTATCTAGGTTATTGAACGAACCTATGATACTGAACTGTGTTGACTGTTTACGTAAGAAACTTGAGAAGGTGTGTATGTGCTTGTTTTTATTTCGGGCAGTTGGAAGTATTTGATTCGAGATCTACATTCTCCGACTCCTGACTGTGAATGACAAAGAAGGCGAGTGTAGATCTAGAATCGAATTCTTTCCGACTGGGTTCAGAATACATGGCATTTAATTTTCTGATGCAGATAATATTTATAAGCATGTTGGTTATTCTATATAAATAGATTTATTTTTAGTTAACCAAAATAAAGTGAAATTGTATACATTTCACTTTATTTTATACATACATACGAAGTATAAAATAAATTTGCTTTCCGCGTCTGACTATACCTATATCCACTAACTCCTCCTGAACCACGCAACGGATTTTGATGCGGTTTTCACCATCAGTTAGATAATTTTTCACGGAATGTTTAAATATATATAATTTTTCTAAATGACACCCGTGCGAAGCCGGGGCAGGGCGCTAGTTGAATACACAAATGGAAATGAAAATTAAGTTTATAGGTATGATGTAAGGAAGCTGCCTGCAAGAGGTTTTTATATATGGGTTAAGAATTTGTCTTTTATATATGAGTTAAGAATTTGTCTTCTATTCACAAATTAGCTCTTCTTTTTTTTTTGGGAATTGTTAGGTTTCGTGAAATTTATAGAACAAAATTGTTTAAGAAATATGATATAGGGATGTATGGTATATTTAAAAATAGCCATATACATATAAAGATTGTATACGGAATGTTCTAAAACTAGTTTTCGACCCATGTTACTATGTTACTAAGGAAACAAACCCGTAATCGTGAAAAAAAAAGGCAAGAATTACAGAACACTCTGGATAGGTTTATTTAGTTTAGGTTTAGGTTATTTAGTTTCATGGAAGTATTAAAAATAAATATTAATTAGTTAGTTATGTTAATTTTTTCTATAACATCTATCAATTCCACCTCAACAAAATTCTAAATAAACATGCATGGGCTTAGTATGTACATATTTTCTATCCTAACTCGTATTATAGTTCAGAGGAGTGTAGCTACAGTCGTATCAGGCTTCGAGGTATAAAAATGAATACGTTCGTTTCGAGGAAAAAACTTCGATTGCGCGATTCAGAACTCCCTTCATAACAACTGTCAGCCATTACAAAACGGCAAAAAATGCACAAAAATGTATCAACGCCATCTACCGAATTATAGGAAGTAACTTTGTCTCTCTATCTGGGAAGTTAACATCATATCAAATAAGGTTTATTGTACGAGGTAATAAAAAAATGGGTATTCCCTGGTGCTTAGCGTTAATAATTTTCACTCTCTTGGGAAAATTTGCTTCTTTTTCTTAGCTTGGATATATATCCGATATATATATAAAAATCGGATTTTTGATATTTATTATCAAAATCGGATTTTTTCAAACCCTGCTACAAATATTATAAATGCGAAAGTGTGTTTGTTTGACTCGGCAAAAGAGCAACGGATCGAACTGAATTTTTGCATGGATACGGTTTAAGGGTCGGAGAGTGACATAGGCTATTTTATCCCGAAAAATTACATTTCCTGAGGGATTCTTCACGCGGATGAAACCGCGAGGCGCAGCTAGTTATAGATCTTTTTTTAATATACAACGCAAAGCGCCACAGAAAAGAAAAAAAAACTTCTAGATTTCTCTTTTCTGTGTGTTGCCAAAGGTGCGATGATGCCATTGTTCCACGTTTATTTACTTCTCGATTAGCATGCGCGTGGTGGACGGCAGCTCGGTGCTTATGCACCTACCTACCTTAAACATTTTTAGTTTAACTTGGATTTCTCTAAATTTTTATACAGCAGAGAGACCGAAAGAAAATCATTGTCAAATTGATCTATAATTGCTTGTGGTCGTGTTTATGCCCCAGGTTGACTACCCAAGTTGAACGTAAGTTTGTTAGGTCAATAGTGGCTAGCCTCAGAATTTTTAGGCCGCCGGTAAGCCTCTGACAATTCTAACATGGCTTAGCGGTTCTTGTAATTGGACCGGGACCTCACCTAGTTAAACCAAACTCTGCTCTCCGCATGAATATCTATGGAGGGTTTTGAGAAAAACGCGGAGAAAAAAGTAATTCATTTTTGACTAACCAAATGTATGGTAACTAGATTGAATGCATCCTAACTAATATTATAAAATCGAAAGTAGCTCTGTCTCTCTCTGGGTGTTGGTCGCGTTATCACGGCTAAAAGGATGAACGGATCGACCTGAATTTTTGATTAACTATGTATAACTTAAGGGTCGGAGACGGACATAGGCTACTTTTTTTTGTATGTCCACGCGAACGAAGTCGCGGGTAACAGCTAGTTTATTATAAGATAATCATGAGCTGAAAGTCTAGTTATACTGTTTTGCTTTAAATATTATGGTTTAGATACGCGAGGACCTAAGATTAAAATGATTTTTAATTTTCATGATTCCGATAATAAATTTCGCAAAATATGCTTAATTACCTAACTTTCCACAAGGAGGGAAGAATTTCACTCGTACGCACTCAGACGCGATAATATTTACATCCTGCCAGCTGCAACACGCGATTTCTCCCGATCCATATCTATTACAAGAGTATTTTACCCAAAGACATATATGGTAGTACCCCTACTCTATTCAGTTAGCAAATTATATTACCCCAAGCGAGTCACAAAGCAAGACACCAAATGGGCACATGCGACGTCGAATTGTCTGGTCGGTGCCGCCCGCGCACCACCGGAACACACCAATAAACAAACTAGACTCAACCCGTCACTTACTGCATCACAGAACAGTTACTACTGACAGAGCGGAGCCATACACGGTAACGGACAACTGACTCTTCTCAAATGCATATAGGTACATAATAAATGTTTGTCTTGATACGAGTCGTTCAGGCGCCTGCTAGATTAGGTAGAGCGGTCACTTAGTTAAGCTAGTTAACGCCTGCTTTATTTGTAAGAGCAACACATTTGAAAATAAATGACATTCAACGCCTGTCAGATTTATTCAAACACATCCGAAACTGTAAATTGCTATGTATCGTATTCTGCAGCCTAACCCCTATATTCTGAACTTCCTACATACTTACGGTCCCTAGGCTATATCAGGATTAAATTGGGTAATAAAGCTGATTTCAAGACGGATATTACCCAACAAAAAATGGACGTCGCGACAGCCCTGCTGTGGCAGTGTCCCCGTGAAAATAGTTATTTGCGCTAGTTACTGTCGCAAATAATTCTTTACAAGGGTACAGTCAGTGGTCTTGGCATGGATTTGGCAATACTTTCTGTGTTTATAAAAACTCGTTACAGCTCTCCGACTCTTCAGGCCGACATCGTATAACGCCATCTATCGAGGACCCTTGACCGGTGCAGTAGCCAAAGGACATTCTACTACGTTTTATTTCTACGATTGCTTGCTCTACAGTCCCAAGCGTGTCATGTAGATATCCAAGATGGCGCCAGGTACGTATCGCCAGGTATCAGGTACGATGCTTTCCCTCCGCAAATCGTAATCCAATCAAGTAAGTATAAGAATAGATTTATCGAGTCTCGCTTGCGCTTCGCTTAATAATTTAAAGATTTACACCAATACATACCAATATTATAATTCAAAGCAATATAGCCGCAGTAGAATAAATATGTTTGTCTCGAGCAAAAAACTTCGTTTGTGCGATTTAGAACTCCCTACATTAGAATTGGCAATTGTTGTGTTTGTATGGTCCATACATAGCGTTGTTCAGTAGACGGCATTGGTCCATTTTTGTGCAAAAAATTCACAAAAACAACTTTAACTCTCATCGATTCTGATGAAAATTAAAATGGCTATAGTCGGCGAAGTGGAAAATTAAAACGGACATCGCTTTTTTTAAAGATATTTTTTTTTTTGTTTTTATTATTACAAATTATTAAAATATATTTTTAGGTTTTGTTTCATCAAAATTAGTGCAGGGATTTTGAAGTTTTGAAGCAATTGAGGAAAATATGAGATTGGTATTATAAGTTGAACCACAGAACATACCGGTCCCTTTAGCGCAAAAGGCTCAGCTTAAGCTGGTTCTTGATTATCTTGAGAGTTTGTAGAATTAAGATGCGGTTTACCAAAAAACAGTATGTGGTGTCCTAGGCTTTATAAAAAACTTTGTTTCATTAAAATCGGTTCACGAAAACTGGAGACATTAAGCAATGTTTAAGAACGTTGAGTACCTTTGAATTGCAAATTTACTTCGGGCCTTCAGTAGATGGCGACAAGAGTCTTGTGAATCGCGGATACGAATTTATCCGTGATTTATACGGTTTCGGAGATGTATCTGTTCTGCAGCCATATTCCCAAGTTAGACGGAAAGTTTCGAATCGACATTGAAAATCTCCTTCGAATACGGATCGGCTTTTATGAATTTAAATAAGGCATAGCTTTTACGAAAAAAAGTTCCCATGTTCTGTTCTTCATTTTCCTTTGAGTTGCAGCCTTATTGCAGTAGAAAATTACATTTGACAAACACAGAAGAAAAAATAGTATCAAAAACACAGGTAAAAATTACTAATTACCTACCGATAATGGTTCAACGTTTACTAACATAATATACAATTACTTTGAAAATCGATTATAATTAATTTTTTATCTATTTTGGGATAAGGATTGGTTGGTGTGGTGGGTGGTTGGTGTGATGGCTTGGTGTGAAAATAGAAGCGAAACAATATTGTTATAGTGTCTATCATGTTTTATTGTAACATTTAGATAGTCGTCTACACATCCACCTTACATACTTGGGGCGCTACTGATATGAGCCTGTACAGAACCGGCGCTCCTCCACATAAATAATAATTTCACGTAATATTATAAACTTACAGCTACCTATAGAGACGGCGGGCGGAACACCGGCCCGCCCCATGTACACCTATATACACACTACACTAGTCTGTACACCGACCGTATTTACAACGAGGGGAGATATGTGCGGGGCGCGGGCGCGGGCGCGGCGCGTCAGTCGCGGTGCGGCGCTCGCGCCAGCAGCGCCAGCGGCTGCAGCGCGTGCGCGTGTGCGTGCACGTGGGCGTGGGCCGCCGCGTGCGCGTGCAGCGCCAGCGCGGGCGACGGCGGGTACCCGGCCGGCAGCGGCGGCCCGGCGCCGACCTCGCCCGCCGGCGGGTTGATGCGCTTCTCCTTCTGGCGCCGATTGCAGAACCACACGCGCACCACCTCCTTTTCCATGCAGAGTGCATCCGCGAGTGCGGCGATCTCCTCGCTCGTCGGCTTCGGGTTGTGCAGGAACGCCTTCTCGAGGGCGACGCGCACGCCCGACTCGATGGAGGTGCGCTTTTTGCGGCGACGGCCAACCGCCTCCGCGAGCCCAGCGCCGAGCCCGCCGGGGCCGCCCCCCACGCCCCCCGCGCCACCACCGCCCGCCAGCGAAGAGTCCGCGTCTTCCAGCCACTTCTGCAGCAGTGGCTTCAGCTTGCACATATTCTTGAAACTCAGGTTGAGCGCCTCGAACCGTGATATCGTCGTCTGCGAGAAGTCGTTCCCGTAAAGCTTGCCCATCGCCAGCCCGACGTCTCCCTGAGTGAAACCTGCGGTAAAACGTTAAAAAAAATATTAGTCGTCGTCACGCGACACGTGAGAAGAGCCGTCGTTCGGTGCTAGTCACACCCACCGAGCTTGATCCGGCGTTGCTTGAAGGTCTTGGCGAAGTGCTCTAGCTCCTCGAGGTCTGCGGTGTCGTCGGCGGCTGGCTCTAGCGCTCGCGGCTTGTGCGCGTGCGCATGCAGCGGCGTGTGCGTGCCGACGCCACCGTGCATCTGCACGGGTGGAGAACGCGCGCGTCCCGAGCCCGGCGTCATCGGCGTGAGGAAAGCGCCAGCACCAGGCGGCGTGCGCCGCGGGGATGGCGAGCGGCCGCCCGCGCCGTGCAGCGCGCCAGGCGGCGCCCCCGCGCGGGCCTGCAGCTGTTGAAGCTGCTGCGCTGCCGCCTGTGCCACCGCCTGCTGCACCTGCACACGAGCACACTTGTAACTCCCCACTTTTTTCCCTGTGTCTAGGATACCATGGAACATAACACACACAAGTAATATCCAATCCGGGATTCACCAATCAATCTGTCCGACAAGGTAAATAAACCTGGGGAAAACTTAGTTAGCAGACGCACTACCAATCACGCCAAGTAGTCTTCCTACAAAGCTAGGACAAGTGCCTACAAGGATATTGTGACAACAGCGTACCTGTGTGTGCAGGAGCAGCGAGTGCGCGCCGTGCTGTGTGAGCAGTAAGTGCTGCAGCTGTGCCAGCGCGCTGCCTGCGCCCGCCGCGTTCTGAAACACCACAGAAACACATTGACATTCAAAATTTACATAAAGTTTTCAGATGGGTAGGAAAATATAATATGCGGCTACTCACGAAAACAGCGGCGGTGGCAGCGGCGCTGGCGGCAGGATGTGTGTGCGCGGGGTGCGCGGGGTGAGGGAGCGGCGCAGAGGGTGCGCGCGGGGGGGAAGGTGGCCTCTCGTCACCGCTGATCTCGCCTTCGCCGCTCGCAGACCCATCTGGAAACACAATGCCACGCCGTCATCTTCACATAATAAAGTGATCAGCCGTAACACTAATAAGTCCTGACAAAATAGCATGATAAAATAAGCCAAGACAAAGTGGAAGGATGTAGTGCTAAACAGCATGATGGGAGGGTACGTTTTCCGAGGACGATATGTAGGATAGAGCGAAGTGGAAGAGAAAAAAGTAAGGAAGACCGACCATGTGGGATACATGGTCGGGCACAGCGAGAAAAAAATATTTGACTGATAAAAAAATCCGATGCCTGGTATTTGAACTGCGAGTAGTACAAAACATAAAATTTTGGTACTTTTCGGTTTTTGTCATGTAATAAATGTACATGTTTTTTTTAAATAGTTAACAAACAAAATAGTTTTTTTTTTTTTTTTTAATATCATATCATAACAGTTTATTACACAATATTTATTAAAATATTCAAATAATATTAATTTTTTAAATCATTTAAATCTAATGCCCGTCTGCAATTATGTCAACAAAGATAAAACTTAGCTATGCATCACCTAAACTAAGTCGGACTTAGACATGGCAAAGGACATGTCTTACGCATTTAGGCAACCGCCTAAGTTTGGTGCACCGCATTTTTCATTATTAGATAAGTCCTAGAAAGTTAAGTATGAACTTAGGCAAAGTTTAGTGCAGACGGGTATAATTGTAACATAACTTACAAGAGAATTAAGAATCCAAGTAATACAAGTTACATGTAATACAAGTTTTCTAGTAATACAGGCTATTATATGGCTACAGTGAATTTTCAAAAAACACATTAATGCCATCGAGCACGTGGGGATGATGATGGTGGCAAGGTCCGGTCGTGATGGATCGACACCGGATATTATATGTAAATGTAACGCCACCGTCCTACCCGGTCGGTCATATTGCACGATTGCCTTACATCATCTCGTCATTACTTCAATTTATGTTCAAACATCCTTTTAAAGCTTGATGTAATAAAGCTTGAGATTCTTAAGCTCTTAAGTTTTCTCAGTTGCGTATTTCTACATTATTGAAGATAAAATAAAACACTAAAGTATAAGTTTTGTTCAATCTCTTACGTCAATTTAAAAAATATGAAAACGAAAATGTATTGAAATATATCTGATATTGTGATAGATGATGAAAGATGTTGGAAATGTATATACTCCCTACAAAAACTTGAAGATGTGACGTACCTGTGGCATGACTATTTCCAAAAATCAAGCCCAAGCCTCAATGCAATAAAAATACCTTATAAATTGCACACAATAGTCGCATTACGAGTTGCAAAATAAATCTGGGCACAAGGTCGACGGCGACAGATGTAAAAATAAATGGAGAGCACCCGCGAAGGGGTGAAGTGAATCTGCAGATAGCGGGCACGTGGACTCACTTTCGCAGGGAGTGCCTGAAGGGTGAAGGCGTTTTTTCTTAGCAATATGCGATAAAAAGGTGTTCCGGCATCAGGTCGGGCCATGCGGCTGCGGCACGCGACGCGGTCAGGTAGAGGGAAGGGTTAGAGGCATTGTATGAGTCAAGGGTTAAGACGGCTGACAATTTCATTACTTACATTGTTGTTACTAAATGTTGTGTATAGATTGGGTTTTTTTGAAAGTGAAATGGGGTTTCCATTCACGATCAAACAAACAGGCTTGTTCTTACTTTTCAACTTGCTGCACGCCCCTTTTCACCCACTAAACTATTTTTTTTTTTTTAATAAAATTATTTTAACTAAGTTTGTTAATTAATACTATAAATTTGTTTTTACCACCCCTCATATAAAATTAAGTTTAGTGATAATGGAAGATTTAAAACTTGAGGGTGAGTTTGTTTGAACTTGGGGGTGGGTGGAGGCTTGAGGAGCCAAAAAATAACTAGAGAGTACCTACTCTCTAGTCTCTACCACCACGCTAAGGTTTCCTTCACCGCTAGCATAAACTCATTGCTGGAATTTGAATTTTTGCCCCTCGGTATTCGATCTGAACGCGCTAACCACTTAATCATCGCTATTTTTTTTTAGTTTTACTTATTAAACATCATGAGTACAAGTATCTCGCAAGATATGCGGTAATTAGAAGTTCTTCATGCACGCAGCGCTATCATAATCCGGATCATGTTTTAGAAATTTCCCTAATAATTACTAACGAGTACAGAAGAAAATAATTAAGTTCCAGATAGCATCTCATTAGCATGGCGGCAGAACTGTACAGAACTGTAAAAACAGCTAGACACGGACACGTCAGATTAAATTGACTTTTGTATATCAAAAGTACTGTTAAAAATTAAAAAGCTCATGTAAGAACAATAATACGTGAATCTTGTTCGTTTTATCAAATAAGAAGTTGAAGTGAATCAGAGCAGACAGGCGAGTAGAGTGCAATTACGTTAAAATAATACACGATTTGTTTTAATTTTGACTATAACAAAAGTAAAGAGGTGTTAAGAATATATTAGTATACTAAATATGATGATGTTTACGAGAGTAACTACTTTGGGCCAGTTAAGGTTTATAGTCGTGCCATTGGCATGTTTGCAAGTTTTTGTAGATAGTGGGAATTTTCAAATAATGTGTGTTGTATCTATAATGTCAGAAATATTTTAACACTTTCAAAGTCAATCAAGTATTATATCAGTAATAGTTGACAAAAAATGTAAAATGTTGACAAAGGGCATGGACCTCGGAGTCCGTGGAGTTGCACCAAGAGCAATTAAAAAAACAAACAAAAAAAAGTCAATACAACAAAAATAATATGTACCAAAGCGAACGACGAAATTAGACTACACTACTTTTTAATTTATAGGAAATTTATAATAATAATACTATTCTAATGTTATTTTATTTTTTTATTTTATTTTCACCGGTAGGTCGCGACTTTTACAATGGCGGCAGTCCACCTATTGGAAGGTCTGTCTACGCTGCGTCTTCCGATACGTGGTCGCCACTCAAGAACCTTTCTTCCCCATTGGTTGTCGGTTAGAGCGATGTGGCCAGTCCATTGCCACATCAGCCTGGTAGCCCTGAGAGCTTTGTCGGTGACTCTAGTTTTTCAGAGAATATTCTCGTTCCGGATTATGTTGCAAAGAAACTCCGAGATTCAACAAAAAACTCCAAAATAAATTTTCGATTTAGTATCTTTTATTTATTTTATAATTTTTATTTCGTATCTTTTGACGTAAAAGATCCGAAAACATCCGTCAAAATAAATGGAGAAGGCTTCAGATCGGCTGTTTTGTACAAAATTGTTTTTATTTGACAAGCCATATGCTATATAGCTAGTGTCAACATGCTTCATATTCTACTACTAGCTGCGCCCCGCGGTTTCACCCGCTATTCTACAGGAACGGTTAATTTTTTAGGGATAGATAAAAAGTAGCCTATGTGTTATTAAGGGAACAACCTACCTCCTTACTAAATGTCATCCAAATCCGTTCAGCCGTTACAGAGTTGAACGGGAACAAACACACTTACACACAAACTTTCGCATTTATAATATTAGTGAGATTAAGGAGACGAACGTAATTTCCAATTGAACCTACACCCCTGTACACGGATATCTATTTATTCCCCCTGTTCCTAATTCCGACATTTCCATCTTTATCGATTCAAAATAATCGAATTGACACACACATTTTTCGCTTGATTTCCGAAAATGTTGTACTTATGTACAAAATTTTATGAAAAGATTATGATTATAACTATTACACCAATGATTATTCATTGGTGTAATAGTTATAATCATAATCTTTAGGATCGCTTTTTTAGATATTTCATTCAATTCGTATTTTTCTTTTAATTAGCAATAATTTTATTATTTTGACTGGCGTGCGCTGACGTTTCTGTTTTTTATCTGCAAGCGGAAGCACATAGCATGGTTTCTGGGTCATTCATCCTTCCTCTGGTCATTGCATTGCTGTCCATTGTTACCACAGTTATTTACAATAAAAGTTTATCTTATCTTATCTTTGCTGGTACCTTTGCTCGCACATAGGCATGAATAATTATAAAGAGTTAATAAGTCGAAACGTACCATGACTGGGAGGCGGCGACGGAGACTTGATGACCAGACCAGACTCCTCTGAAACAATACATAAAACATCTTTATTACATTATTCTAGTCAAGTCAATAAGCATTTATTTTATAGGAATTAACAATCCCTTGGACACTACTACATTTACATTTTGTATTTGCTGTACCTGTCTGAATGGGGAGGTTCCAGACCTCAATGTCTTTCAGATAATCACCGACTTAATAATATGCCCGCCTTGTCAATGTAAATTTTGTCTTGCATTTGGAATTTTATTATAGAAATCAATAATACAGCCTAAGAAAGCTATGCTTGCTTGATATGCTATAAAAAATGCTAGCGTTAGTCCTTAAAAACCTTAGTCCTGTCGTCAGTTGTCTCGCTCGTTCATTCTCACATTCAATAATATAATAAAAATATTATTGTCTATTTATGATAAGATTAAAAATGTTTTAGAGAAACTTTCGTTTCTTATATAATCTAATTTGAGGAAGATTGGAAAAAAAAAGATGAAATTTTTCTTCTTGTTCTCTTTGTAAATTCACATAATGCGCTCGTCACCATGAGATAATAACTAGCTGTTATATCTCTATGGCACAGACAAGTCAAAAAGCAATTTTTTTTCTATCTGTTGGTGATTTTACAAGCACCGCCTTTCAAATCCAGCATCGCCTTCTTTTTTTATTTTAATTCTTAGTGCAAGTTTCAAATCACGAAGTTTTGTTTCGTGCATAATAAAACAAATGACTTGCTAACGCAACGAGTGTTTCTGTCACTAGAAAATCTGTCATTTCGCATGATGTTTTGTGCGAAATCATACCATCTGAAAATAGTGGTGTAAAGAGACGTGAGGTGATGCCGCTACGATGCTGATTAGTTTTCATTGCAGTATGGATTTTATTATTATTATACTGAACTAAGGATCAAGTTGAGTCCAAGGTGATCCTGGCTAGAGTTGATATGTGCCTTGCAATCATTATCACAAAATAAATAGATCGACGATCACAGATCAAGCCGGTCAAACCGTTTGACCAATTTGACCCGAAATCAATGAACGTACTTGTTTGTGTGTGCGTGTTATTTCGTTGTATGGAGTCAGCCTACCTTACCGATTTTGTGCCATAAGTCTGTCATGATATCATACTGCAGAGGCACCGAGGGCGTTCGGTAAAGGGATTATAAGATCAGAAGCCGAATTAATCACCTACGAGTACCACCGCTAACGACTCTAATCACGAAGCCACGCGGAGGTGTTCGGTTACTGATTAATGATATCAATTACACTAATCCAGTACGCACTACTATATCACATCACTATTTAAAATATCATTCGTAAAAAGGTGATATAGAAAAAAAAGTTATGCAAATAAGTTCCTAATCTGTCGTAGCCTCTCTACGCGGGCGCTACGAAAGTGCTACGAGACGACAATATAGACTTTTTTACAAGCATTTATTTAACTTGCAATGTTTGTATGTGTGTATGTATATTAAGGTCAAATCTTGCTACTTAATTTTAGACCAGTTCCCTTTGTTGACCGAGCGAAGCGAAGGTCTCAGAGTTTACTGGGACAAATCGGCATTTGTATGTTTGTGTGTATATTTGTTCGATGATAACTTGTGAACCGTTCATCCGATCTTCATGAAATTTTGTAAGCAAGTAGTTCATTTCAATACAATTTTTAAATTTGAATATAAGCTGAATCGATCCAGGGGTTGTGAAGATATAGGGATCGCGAGGTCTCAGTTCGCCGCGAACTACTAGTTTAATTGAGTTGAAATTTTCCATACCTGTCAAGTTCCGATGACAATACAATATGATGACAGCGAGCTGATCTGATGATGGATACGGAAGGTGGATAACGGAAATCCTCAGTAACCAACAGTTGATTGGTGGAGTTTGGATTTATTTTGATCGTACGGCGATCAAATAACGAATTTTATAAAAGCTTGTCTGGGAAAATAAATTTTTCGACACGAACTTTTTTATAAGTAGACATGAGCTTGTAGCGTAGTTACCGATCTTAGCCGATCCGATCCTAGTAGGTGTTCCTAACTGATCAACGATGTTACGCAACGGACGACACGATCAGTGTTCGGATGGGTAACCGCTAGTGGCATTTATAACTTAGCGCTACCCTCATTCGGATGAGACGGTAAATTATAGGTTTGTCTTATTACAGCAACCGCCAAGCCAAAGCAGAAGCTCTAACCACGCCGTCTCAAATAGACTTACTTTTAATAATACTGTTGTGTTGAAGAGTTCTAAATGTAATTTTATTTTTCTTAGGATAACTTACAGCTAGGAACATCATTAGTTAAGTTATTTAAGAATAGAAAGCCAATTAAAAGTTTTCACAGATAATAAGAAGAATAGAAAACATTGTTGTAGAAGACGGGACTCGTACATAAATAAACAATAAATAATGAGATAATTAAGTTTGCCAAATTTATACACAATTACATTACATATATTTTTAGATCGAAAAAGTTGATGAAATTGCTAGGATGTACCGAAATAATTCGAGTTACAAAGCTGCTTCAATTTAAATGCTGACGTAATGTAATAATATTAGAATATTATTACATAATAATATATTAATAATATTGTAAAGTTTAATATTAGAAAATTGTTTTTTTTAATTAAAAATAAGTAAGTAAAGGTTGTGCAATGCGTGGGAACGGTACCTGCCGCGGCGGCGGATAATCTCGCGCTATCCCTATGTCGAATAAAAAATATTAGCAAGCGCACAAATGCAAGCATTCAAATATCCGCCCCAATACAAAAGATAGCTTTTCACAAAAAAGCGATGATTTGAACTAAAAAATGCATACGCATTGTGCGCTAAGCTGATGTTTCTTTATTTGTTCCTTGGCTTTTTATTGAAACGTCAGATAACTTTTTGCATTAACTACGCTGTCATCTAAAAGGGTACAGTCGCAGAAACGAGACGATCGTAGGTGTATCGAAACGGACTTCAGTAAAAAACGACAGTTGTTCCATTTTTTGCGGCGGACGGATTAAGAAATGTTTTTTTTCGACGAAACGAATCGTCTAAAATTACCGAAATCAAAAATTTGTTGAAATGTTGGGTAACATAATATTATAAAATCACTAGCAAAAACAGTTTTAATTTTAATCACGTTTTTGCCTGTATTTCTACTGACAGCTGAAAGTTAATTTTCTGTTGTTTTTTATGTTAAATTTGCAGCAATAAGATTCTATTTCCATAATTTATACTAATACAAGTGGGATAATTGATTGATGAAAGTCCGACAGCCAATATTCATTTTTATGCGAGGGGACTCCGCATTGAGACCGGATAATAATCATTCTGCTGATAGCTTCAGGATTCTCTTAAAAAATGTTTTGCCTTAGGCCATGAAAACTTACCATCATTTAGCTTCATTACTGATAAAAAAATTATATTACTAAATATTTATAAACTATTTACTAAATATTCATAATCATAGATTAGCGTTACAGTATGTATGTTTTATGCAACCTTCAAAAGTACCATGGAACCGACAAACTAAATGAACCGTGGATAATGTGGATCAGTTCAAACAAAAAATTAACTTTCTTATTAGTACGTCGTTTAAAAGCCAGATAACAAAGTAAAAATTTAATTACCTACTTACTTACCAACACAATTATGAAAGTGACCTTCAGGTATAATCATTATCAATAGATATAACCAAAAATTGTTTGTATTTACATTTTAAAATAAGATATTTTAAATATTATAAATAATATTTTGATTTAAATACCTACATTTAAAAGTAATACCAATAAAAACAATAATACCTAGAACTAGTCTTACAACGACTTCTGGACAAGAGTCAAGAAGTGAACAAGTAGTGTGTAGTTATTCATCTAATAATTATTATATGACTGAAAAAAATGCAGGTAATGAGAGAGTCAAGTGACAAAATTGTATTTTTGTACAAAAGAATCCTTGCTTGTTATGTTAGAACAAAACAGATTTTTTCTAGACCTTCATCCTTCATCCTCGGTCACACCGTCGCTTATCCTCAAGCGAGATGATGTCCAAACGCAGATTTATTTCCAATTAAACAAATAAAAAGTACAAGTTACTCACGGTACGTATGACAGTAGGTTGTGGCGCGAGCGGCGGCGCGCACGCACGCGGATAGCACCATGGCTTGCGTGAGCGTGGTGTATGGTGGAGTGTGTAAGAACCGCACTACGAGTGTAGCGCTCGGCGCGCGAGCTGCCACTGCCGCGGCCCGCGGTACCCGGCGGCGGCGCCGTATTCCCCGCCCCCCGCACTACCCTCACCCCTCCAACCCTCCACCGAATTAAAAATTTGGAAACTTTTTTGCCCAATCCGTTTCTTTTTCCGCCCTTAGTGATTTTTTTTCGCGATCTCGCCATTATTTCGATTACCTGGCGATGATTTTTTTGGCGCTTTCGCCGAACGGATCGAGTTTAAAAGCTGTTTAATTTTTTATAGGAAAGGGGAGCGACGGGTTCGGCTAACCGATGCGCGAATTCCGATATCGGGTTCGATTGAAAAACTATACGAGCGTGCGTGTGCCGAATGTCGTTAGCGAATTATTATCAGACAAATAACGCTCGAGAGGGAAAGATAACGTATCCAGACGCAAAGCAACGTGTAACGAACTATACTCACAAAAAACACTGTAATTTCGTCTGTATATTCTTGTAATTATAATGTTACAACTTATGACAGGAACAATGGTTAACGCCGTCGAGAACACCTAAATAATCCCTATGGCGTAGGAAAGAGAGTTTACTTTGACTATCGACAAATTATGTATAGTATATTAAGTACGAGTATGTAGTTAAGGAGGTAAATTAAAAAAAAAGGCGGTTTTTCCACGCCGTGCACCTCATTATTTATGTAGATTATAGAGCTTATGTTGAGATATAGTTCTTTGGTTCTATCGTCTAGTAGATATAGCTAAGAGGCAAAACACGATTCCATACATTTTCTCGATAAAAATAATCATTGAAAATCCCTCGATTTACACACTTTTTCACTAAATCTCCGAACGTCTATTGTAATTAGATTCAAGTGATTATTAATTAATAGAGAATAATTAGGTTATAATAACATATAGGAAAGCATAGAACAGAATTTTGATTGATTTCCTGGTTTACTTGTAATTAGCAATTATCTGATTTTTTTACTAGCGCGCTAAAGCCATTTCTTTTCATCTGCACCAAAAGTGTACAGCGCTATCTTTTTCTCGAATTAGCCCGTTAAAAATCAACCTGACGCAATAAGAAAATCGCTGGACTTACACTCGACCTGACGCCTCACCGCATCAAGACGCGACAAAGAGCTTTTCTGTATTTTCGCAAATAACATTCATGAGATGTGTAGAACCGGCGTTTTTTAAACATGAGCCGTCCACTTATTGTGATGAGATAGTCGGGCCTTTGAAGTGCGAGGGAGCGCCACCGCCACGGTCATGCTGATCGAAACAACACAACTGACTGACGTGACACGGACGCACAAATTACAACAAATATAATGTTTTGATGTATTGGAATACCTCAGTCTAACTGAGCTGGATTTCCGACTATAGTTGAGACCCCATTTGGTTGTCTTGTCAATGATAGTCGCGGCTTCGTTTCGCCTCGCAAAAATGTTTCAATACATTTTGTTATGCAACTGTAGTGATGAGACGTGCACGGTCGCCTGATGGTATACGTCACGTCTGCCCCTAACAGTTTTTTTACGATACTGGCTGTCGAGACAAGCAGGTCACTCACCTGATGATAAGCTTCACACTTGCTCATAACAGTTCAGTGCCGCTCAGAATTTTGAACGTCACTTTCTCTACGCTCGTTACCCCGAGATATTAGATGTTAAATATCTACACCCAGCTTAAAGTTTTACTATGAAAACTGACGTGGTTTTGATACATTTTGTTTTAATAAAACCGACTCCGACTATAGTCGGAATAACCGTCTCAATTTAACGTGAGTATTCCCGTTTTATTAAAACAAAATATACCCAGTTATTTCGTAAAATATATAAATATATCGTAATGTTTGGATGCTACCGCATGTCGGAAATATTTAACTAGTGGTCACGTTGACTTGCTGCAGATCGGTGCATCTTTGCAATGGTAATGTGCGCGGTGCCGCGGACGCTCGCGCTCGTTGAACCGCGTGTTTGTTTAGGCGCACACATATTGCTACTTTGAATAAGAAATTTGGCTCTTTGTAGAGCTTCTTTAAACTGAATCTAATGTTTTCGTAAGCGACCCCGAGCGGACGGACAATGCCGTTTGATCGAGCTCGCCTTGTTTGCACTGCGATCTTTTGAATTGCAGATATTTCAATTGTATTTTCAAGTTGAGCCCGAATTGCTCAGACCATAAACAAAACTGTTTAACTTTGTTATCGATCATGAATTTCTTTGTTTCTATTATTGTATGGTAAGTACATACATTAAACATCAGTTAGATATCGCATCAATAAGTAAAAGAGTCTAGACAAATAAAAATTCTGCGTTTTAAACGTTTTGTTTTCGATAATAATATATATTTTTCAATTTTTTTTTACATTGTGTTTTGGTCATATGACCAAGCCACCCTGATTGTCCTGACTTTACAACTGTTTCTTCTTATGCCCAAGTTCATTATCTTGAACAGTATTCTGGGATTCCGATAAGGGGTCAGCCAGAATAAAACAGGGATATCAAAAGAAAATTTCGATAACTAAACGACTGACAGAATCACTTAAATCAAGCCGAGGCTACATCTAGGTGTAGAAACGCATAAAAGAAAATTAGGTAATGAATATTAAATTTATGTTCATACATTTATTGGTGACGTCTAGTATAGGTCAGTGGAGGGTAAGAGTCGTAGCGGCGCTACGAAGGGCGCGGGCGAGCGAACGGACAGCCGCATGTTTTACCGTTTTTATAGGTTTTTTATGAACAGTGATTTCTATATTTGTGCAGTTTAGTGAGCCGCCCGAGCGGGCCGCAGACGGCGCGACCCTTGCTCACATCCTCGTATATTTAATTAAAGATTTGTCGCGCGAGGAAGGGTTGCTAGCACTCGCTTGTGCCCACGTGCCGACAATCACTGTGTCCTCTAATGCTCTATTTAGAGGGCGTAGGGCGAGGTTTATGCGACAATCTCATCAATATATAGGTGCATTACTTTTAAGCGTTATGAGTATGATTAGATAGATTATGTTTTTTTTTAACCCACGAGGAATTTTGGTATTAAGAATGTTAGTTAGAGACCTTTTAATCTAGGAATGCAAGCCCATTTATCGTTTTTGGTTTAGCCGCAAATCTACATAGTTTGCTTCTCGCCTTGGTTTTTGGTTGTGTAGTATTTAGAAACTAGTTTTGGTAACAAATGAAGACTTGGCAAAAAGTTACAAAAAATTGAATTTAGTGCACTAAGCGAATCGTTCTACATAAACAATAATTAAAGTTATATTCTTACTAGCTGCGTCCCGCGGTTTCACCCGTTATTCTACAGAAACCAAATATATTTCCGGGATAAAAAGTAGCCTTTGTGTTATTTCAGGGTATATGCTACCTCCATACCAAATTTCATTCAAATCCGTCTCAGAGTTGAACGCGAACAAACACACTTACATACTTAACTACTTACATACAAACTTTCGCATTTATAATATTAGTGTTATAATTAATTTTATTTAAAAGTTTGCGATTGAAATGTTTTGAATCGCAATACGTCAAAGTATGGACAATGGACATTGATATTAATATGGCAAATGGTACGTGGATTGTTTGATTTACCACCGGTGGTTACCGGTAGCCCCGTTGGTCATCCGTGGTCACCGGCGACCCCCGACCGGTGTCCGGGTGGTCCCGCGGGGGTGCTTCGTGTATTACGACGTCGTTCACTTGGATCCACACCACGCCGGGATGGGAGCCGGGATCATAATATATTACAACTACCATCTAATATATGTACACATCTTGGGATGGCGACAAGGTTGGTGCTTTACTATCTGTTTTTGTTTTGTTGGTGTCTAACAATTTTATGAAAACGAAAAGCTGTAAAAAGTATTGCGTTTTTGGCTCGACAGGTAAAATAGCCTTTTGATAGACAAACGCAAAGAGTATGGGACGAGGCAGCGCCCAGGCAGACATAACACGCAGACAGTGTTTGTATGAGAACATAGGCTACCTAAGTGAATCATAAAAATGTTCTCATTCGTACCAAGTATCTCTAGGTGTATTTGCCATCTTCGACCACACTAAGGATAGACGAGTTTGAGGTCAAACACCTAGCCTGTCAAATAAAAAAAAAAGTGAACTATTGAGTAAATATTCACATAGACCGTGAAAATAGACGTCGACCTCAGTAATGGACCAGCTCGACCCTCTCGCTATAAAGGCGCACAATAGAAGAGAAACATTTATTCGAGTGGCCTTTTTTCTATTTAAAGCTAAATTGAAAATGCAAATATTGTGCTAATCCAATATGGCAGCGACCCTAGCTGCCGCCGCGCCGCCCGCCCTCTAGTGCGCCACACGACCAGGGCAGGATTTAGGTACGTTGAAAACGATAGCACAAACATTTTTAAAAACGTAGTATTTGAAATAAACAAATAGTACGCTCTATTATTTTAAATAGAACATAGTCAAAATGTACTCCTCTTCTAAGTTTAATCCTTAGAATTTAATATTATTAACATATCCTCAGTAGGAGTAAAATCATACAGTGCAATATTCAAATTTAATGTACGAACAAGGGGAATATCGAAAGAGAAGTATAATTCACAGGAAGTCCCCGCAAATAGTTCATCAATGACGATTATTTATAAGCTGTGACAATGACATTGACAAGTGTTTCTATCGACTGTATTATTCGACAGCCTAACTTAACAACCAATGACAATGTTTTTAGAGTATATAATCCTTATTAGCAACCCATTGTCTTTTTTTTAATAGACAATCTTTGGATTGGCAATGAATGTTATTTATTTTGGTCGTTTATGTGAAGTAGTGAAATTATAGTATTTTTCGTACTATCCGTAGATATGGATGGAAAATACATGGTACTAAGCATGACATTGTAGTATAAATACTATAATTATAGTACTAAATCCAACCCTGCACAACACAGTGCACTGGACTCATCTTTGTCTAGATTACTATACACTTCAATTTCCATCTCTATAATTATAATTGTAAATTTTTTGTTTCTATAATTAGTTCTTCATAAGTCCTTCTTGCGTCTGTTTGAGGAAAAATAACGTGCTTATATTTTTCTCAACGACGCACGGAAAACTGCAAAACTGTAATATTAAAAACAAGTAAGTTGAGAATTCAAAACCGGAGATAGAAAATTCACAATTATTAAAAAAATAATGACTATTTTGTAAAAATTTACATAAATGTAGAAAATTTGTTTTTAGCGCTGACTTCATTTAACTTTTTTTATATTTTCAGGTTATTAAGGTTATGGATTATATTCTTAGTTTTTATGAAAAATAAGCAATGTTGCAAAAATGGCGTCCGTTTTGTGATTATTTTTTTGGTTTATTATCAAAATATGTTACGTTTTTATGAAGTATTTTAGTTTTAGCATTGCTATTTAACGAGGTAACGTCACCAGCCTTTTGGGTACCCTGCCCGCGAATTAGTATTTTCTATAATTTATTACATACAATTTCCATTATGTGAAAACTCTCTTTTTACGCGATTGTTCAAGAAGGAGGGTAATGTTTTTGGGGTCTAGTAAGTAAGTATATAAGAATGTATGATTTTGTGTACCTATATTACCTCCTGTAGCTTAAACGAAACGATTTACAGAAATGAGGTGTCTGAGACACCTCCTTCTCCACACACACTCCTCTTTACGTCCGGAGTGACATAACCTACAGTTTGCAGTCGGCTATTTTGTTTTAATTTTTATAGTATTACTTGTAATATCGTGTATGTATTAGCATGAGTGATGTGTTAATGTCACGGTGCGTTTGTATTTGTAAGGAAGGGTTGGCCCCGCCCGTAATCCCGCCAGCGGCACGCGCCCGGCGCTCCTCTAATCGCTAGTTTAAACTGAATTTACATATCCAAGGGAGGAGGGTAAAAGACAAACCCGCTCTGTTCGACAATTTTAAAACGTAAACTCGTCGAATCAGTTCACCATCATCATCATCAGCCTACGTTTGTGTCTTGCTAGACGCAAGCCTCTCCTGAGATTCAGCTATCTGCATTCACTTCATATTTAATGTAAAGTCCGCCGCGTAGCATGGCAAATGCTGCACAGTGTTATGTTACGCTGTTGGAGGTAGCCGACTTGCAAAGGTGTAGTGAAACTTTGCCACGATCCACGATTGTCGTTATTGTAAAGATTATCTGCTACACGTCTTAGTTGCAACTCATTTTGCTAGTGAAGTTGATTTATAAGGTAGACTGTTACTTTACTGAGTTATAAGTTCTGCGGTTAAGAATAAGAAGAATAAGAATAAGGATATGTTTATAGCCAAAAAAACAAAAAAAAATGAATACGGAAACATAAGCAAAAACAAGTTTGGCAATAGGGGCACGGCCAGCGCTATGCTATTTGGTCCCGAAGGGTCACGCAGAGCTGTTTTTCGGCGTACACCTATGCTCAAAAGATGGAAGGTGAGCATTAGGCGACTGCGGGTATTATAATACCCACTTATAAATATATGTGCTAATATTAGAGAACTTAAAGGTTTGTGTGTGTGGTTAGTATTGGTTGAGGCACGCACTTATGTGGGTCTGATGTCACGGCCGTTTCACACTATACGGTTGAGACCGTACAGTAAGTGCGCTTTACGCAGATAAACTAGTACTGTTATCTTCGATGTTTGATGATCATTGATTCTTAAATAAGCATAAAAGTAGAAAAATAAACCCTCGCGAAGTGCGAAAGGTCCGTGTTGAGACAACACAGGCGGTGTCTCGGCCGGCGCTGATTGCGCTAATCAATAGCCGCTGCAGCTGCACCCCCCTCCCCTGTACGTCTCCTCACACCTTGCACCCCGCACCCTCTCGTCCTGTCTGAGACAAATAAGCCTGGAGCGAACAAAGTATGCGCTGTGAAAAGATGAGTACCTTTTTATGGCATCCACTTAATTATGAGGGAGAAGTTATAAAACAATGTTAGATTCACTTTTAAAATTGTGATATGTTACTATATTTTGTTTTTTGTATCACCCGCATCCACAAAACATAGATACGTCGCAAGAAAAAGTTGGTAGAGATATTTTTAAGCGATTAAGCCGCTAAATAGAAGCCTTTTCCATAATAAATGCAAAATAAAATAAAATAATACTTGCTGTATCCATGGGATAATTCTGTTTTCCTACGAGTATACTTTATACGGTTCTTAATAATTTTGATGTATTTTTATCATTTGACCGGATTATTACCCGATTGCCCAAGAAGATGGGTAAAATTTTTGTAGTGTATGTACGTTTGTAAGTAGTTATGAAAGTATGTATATTTGTTTGTTCGTATATTCCTCCTGTAGCCTAAATCGGCTTGACCGATTTTGACGAATGATGTGTCGTTAGATATGTCTTTACCAAGTGCTACATTTTGCAGTCGGTTTTTTTTTTTTTTTAATTATAATATTTGTTTGTAAGAATCCCTATGTCGAGCACAGTTAAGGCAGAGTTAGTGTAGCATTTTATTAAGTCATTGCTTAGATAAATATCGCCTACGAAAATAGCTACAGACTTTCCATCTCTATAATTTATTGATATAGATTCACAGCCCGTTCTTGTCTCTAGGTGTTGCTTATTCATAGGCAGCGTGTTGAAGTATTCGCTTTCTACTGATTGATTGTAAACGAGTACTGATAAATTTATTGATCGTTTTAATTATGATCAACATTTAAATTACTCCTCACGAGCTACATTATGACTTCCCGATATTTCGATGCAGTTCAGTTTCATGTTCACGGGTAGACCGAAACATGCCTGTGGTGAACAATAAACCTCGCAACTAACTAGCAGACAAAATAGACTTACAAGGTAGAGCATTTGATACTCATAATTATTATGTTACATCTATATTTTAAGACAATGTTCTCACAAATAAACATATTTTGATTTTTGATTACTTTTTCTCAGTCTTCATTTAAATTTAGTATTCAAACGCGAAAGTATAAAAACAATGTTTTAACCATCCTATGTTTTAACAAAACTTTATTAATAAAGAATGTTTGAAGCTATACTTGTATCCCATTTGTAGTTATATCTACACAGATAAGGGCGGGCGGGAGTTGGGGCGGCGTCGGGTCGCGTATGTAAATTTTATGTAAATAGCAGGTATGTAAAACACGCCGCTGGCTATTGGCGCTCCGCTCGCGCGCGCGCTAAAAAACGTAGCTATTCACCGGCGGTAAGGAAAGGGTGCAAAGGGTTGCAGCACATGGCCGTGATTTATGTGTATGACGCGACATGACGGCATTTTGTAAATGATTCCGTCGCGGGTAACGACGGTGACGGCTTTAAATTAAAGCGCGGTGATGAATGGCTTGAAGGGCGAGGGTGGTAACGAGATCGGATTAATGCGGACTGCATTCATAAATAATGCGCGCAGAATGTCGTCCCAACTCAAAATCTTCTCAGACTACGTAATACACCGTAATTTCTTAGCTTACTCATAAAAGTAAAAATATTGCTAGCATATTTTTTTTCTTCATTCACTGCCTGCTATCCGAATGCGTTAACCACTGAGCTATAATCGCAAAAAAATTAATACACGTAATTTGTATTATAGCTTTAAATTTTTTCCCGAAGCTTTATATCATAACAATATTGCTAGCATAACTTTTGCTTACCAACATTTTCATTTAAAAATCATCATCGTCACATCGATAAAGAGTCTTACTTTAAACTGATCTCGCGTTCTTCGCTCCCTTTCCCGCCAACTGTTTAACGTACTCCTCTATCGTTGTTCCGCATATAGTATTGCAAGATGTGTATTTTTTTATGATGCTAAATAACAAGAAAAGCAACTCACTTGCCTGATGAGCACGCTTGCCCATAACAGTTGTGTGCCACCCAGAATTTTGAATTTTAAAAGTACAAAACAGGCAATGCACGGCGCTAATCACACTGACCCCCGAATACTGAAACGTTTGTTAACTTTGACGACAGATTAAGTATGTTGCTGCCTTTGTCATTTGCTTAGTGCCAGACAAAGGCAGCATTAGAATAAATCTGTTATCAAAGTTAACAAGTTGACAAGTTAATTAGCTCCTTCAATCTGACACAATAATATTTGCAAAAGACTACTTGGTGGTTAAATAGCTGGCCAAAGTGTGGTATGCGTCCCAGACAGACTATGCAAAAGAGTCCTACACTAAGTTTGCTGATTAGCAAACTGCTCAGCGCTTATCACGAGCCAGGCGAAAGAGAAGACGCGGTAAACTATGAAAGAAATTATACATTAAATGTAGCGTGGTCTGAAATGGCCACTTGCATTTCGCTGTATGCCGCTCAGATTGATCATTCACTTACTAAAGTATTTTTTTAGCACAAGTTTGTTTGCTTTTATTCTTAAAATCAAGACAAGGCGAGGTCACGCGCGCGGCCCTCGTATAGTAATCCTTGAAAAATATAATTGAATGTCATCGAAAATATAGTTGGAATAACGAACTCAATGGACCCGGGTATGTCCTTAAAGTGCTATCAGAACCACCGGAAGAGGGCAGCAGCATTCTCTTAGTAAACGGTGAGCATTCTGCGATCCCCAAGCCACATGCCAAGCGTAGAGATTATGGCAACTAATCCATTTTCTAAGAGGGAGGTATTTGTTCAGCGGTGGATGTCTTGACTGATGATGAAGCGACTAAAATTAAAAATCGTAATTCCAACTTATATTATAAATTCGAAAGTAATTGTGTCTCTCTATCTATCTGTCTCTCTGACTCTCTGTCTGGGTGTTTGTCGCATTTCACAGCTAAACGGCTGAACAGATCGAGCTGAATTTTGCATAGATATAGCTTAAGGGTCGGAGACGGTCATAAGTTACTTACTTCTTTTTTGTTCGCATGGATCCATGTGAATGAAGTCACGGGTAACAGTTAGTGTTAAATAAAATTATTGGTAAGTTTTGCTACAAAAGGACTGATATGACGTAGAAGCAGTGGGAGCGGGACGGAGCTATTTCCAAATAATATTGTAAATTTTCGGATTGTAAATAGCGGAGCTTAACGCAAACAGAACTAGTATGAGCAACGGCGCGCAAACACGGACAGGCAGGGCTCCGGGGCCGGACCGGACCGGACCGGTAAACAGCCTGATTGTTTGTCCAGTAAGCAAACAAGTCCAGTTTTATTTATTATGAGCGTCCCCGGAGACGCAGAGCAATGAATAAAAAAGTTATGTATTTCAAATCAATCCAGTACGACCTCTAGGGAGCGTGTACAACTCATATTTGGTTAATCTAACGATAATTTAAACATGCTTGCTTTATTTAAAAGTGTTTTTTTAGTGTTAACAGCGCGAGTAGAGGTTTTACCCTCTATGAGAACCTTTTAAATATTTTTCAGGATAGGTCAATTTAGTGTCCAGGGTATCAGCTACATACTTATCTACATCAGCTCAGTCCTTACGTAGGAATAAGATGTGAACAAAATAATCAAATACCCTCAATTTTACTCAGTCATATAATATTTTTTTACCAACGAAAAAAAGAGAACATTCGGATTACTCAGAGACGTTTGTTGATCTAACGGTAGTCCAAATGGTCAAGCCCACTAATAGCTATTGGCAGCACACCCAGCAAGCCAGCAACTTCTTATTCATATTCTTATTCGAGATGGGGGCGATGAGTACTGCACTGACGTCCCACATGGGGTGTATTGTGCATTCCCCCCTGCCAGCGTCTACCCGAGCCAACCCAGCTCCTTGAAATAACGGAGCGAGGCTCTGGGCCGCTGGCATAGCTGCTCCAGTTTTTTAGATAGTGTTAACGATGATGATGAGACCAAGTCAAGTTGTCGGGATGACATGGGTGATGTTGAAGCTGCCTCAAGCAACCTAGTGGCGTTTCTAGCTTCTTCTGTGGCTGTACAGTGCCACAACACATGTTCCAACAGCTTATTCGATGCGCCAGATCTAACTTACAATATATTATTAGTGTGAAGTGAAGTGTTTTTTTTATATCCAATATAAAAAACATTGGAATTCAATTTTTTATTTTGGTATTCTTTTTTTAAATCCAATAAGAGTGAATTAACCGAAAAAGCATAGAAGTTACAATTTAACCATCGAACCGAACGCCATATGTAGAGAAAATCGGTTTTAAATTCGTTGCAGATATCGCGATAGTGAAATCGAAAACCAAAATCGAATTCGGAACTATAGAAAGTGTCGTTTGAATAGAGGAGGCTGCGCGTGCACAGGCTCGCGCAGCTGCCGCTAGCGGGGGAGAGGGTGCGGGGAAGGGCAGTGCGGGGGTGACAATCCTCGGCACGCACGACGCAACCCTTTAACTGCATTTAACTCCATTTAATTTCACCGGCGCGTGGCGGCGTATCTTCACATGCGGGCTGCAACTGCACTCGTTATGTCTCAAATTTATATCGCGGTCGAATAAATATTATAAATTGCTTTAATCATGACGTCTGATAGTTCCGGCGGCAATATTTCAAGAGTATTAAAGAGATGGTCACATGAGAAAAAAATATCAGCCATTATGTGCCCATTAAATATGTGCGTCGTAAATATCACTATGTACGATTTTTTCGAGGGTTTTCGTCGGACAGTTCGTTGCCCGTAGAAGTAGAATTTGTCACAAAATAAATGTATATAAGCAGGATTTACAAATCGCTCTGGGCCATGCCTAATCTGCTGGAAAAAACTTGATTTTAGACTATTGGCGATGGTAATCGTTTGCCATCCCGCTCACTCAAAAGGTGCGAGTAATTTGGGGCGAGCGGGGTACCACTTGATGACTATCGTCACCAGACTTATGACACCAGGTTTCACACATTGGTTTTTTATCACAGAAATATTCCTGTAGGTTTTGGCGGGAACGTGAAGAAGCCATGTCGCGTCATTGTGTTATTTTCCAAAACTTGTGTTTTTTCAAGTGTAAATATGTAAAACGGTGGATTTTTAATCATTAGGTGTTCGCGAACTGTTGAGTTTCGGGAAACGTTTCGTTGTAAAGTTTCGGGAAACTTGACTTTTAGTGTCATTTCCAAAAACTTCATAAAAAACTCTAGTAAAAGTCTGCACCACTTTACTGAGTCATGACTTAGACTTGACCGTGACTTAGACCATGACTGATACTTCATTGAATTGTGAAATATTTTACTTCACTTTGGAAGTTACAAAACTTGACACTGGCTTAATATACTATGTGTGGAGCCAAAATATAAGAGAAAAACAAAAATGTTCCTCTAATTCTAAACGCTGCAAGTTGATAATCCCCCAACTTACTTTTTCAATAACAAATAACAATCCTTACTTTTTCGGCGGATCAAAAAGTATTACAAATAGATTGTAAGGAAGGTAAGAAAATGGTACATAATAGTAACCCAGCGGCAGCAATCTGTAGCAATGCAGTCGACAGCCTCTGTCCTCACAAGGGTCGAGGTAACATCAAACGGCATTCAAATGTCCCTCCGCCCTCCGGCCTCCGGTTCGGAGGGTCTTGCACTAGTCAGTCCGCGCGGCTGCACGCATGGCCTCCGCATTAATAGAAGCGGTTCCTTTGCCCGCTCATGCGGAAGTTCCATTTCGACAAACAAAAGGGATGTTTGATTCCGTCACAAATTAAAGTCAACAAATGCCGTATGTACCTATTCCTTCTTTATCTAATAAAAATTGGAAATTCCACGAAACGGTTAAGCGGTTTGTTGATTTTGGGTGAAACATTTTTAACATGTTACAAAACTTAACATGAGTTTTTTATAAGGCGATGCGTCATTTAATTGCACTGATTGTGTGAGTATGTATGTAGCAAGTGAGGATTGTGTGGAGTGGTGTGTGTATTAGAAAAGATAGCTCAACGGAAGCTGAGTGATAAGACTTCAATACTTACAGATATCCTGTGTAAAATAAAAATAAAATGGACTTTTTCAAACTGCAAGACAAAATGGGTGGGTGGAAGTCTAAAGCAAGTTTTTATTGTGTATTCGATGCATATTAGATGTATTATCAAAGAAAATACATATATTATAGATAATATGATATGATAATAATATCGTTATCTTTACTTTTTGTAAATTTAATGATAAAATGGCGTGGAATCCACATACTATTAGCTAAACGAAACTTCGACCTGCAGGTCGAATCAGGACAAGATTGGCACAGGACCAAGATAAGTGACGTAGAAGAAGACCGGCCTATGCTCAGCAGTGGGCGATTACGGGCTGAAAATGATGATGATGATGAAACAAAACATAGTGAAGTTTTTCTATTAGTAAAAGATAGCAATAGCACTAAGTTTAGTTTAGCGAGTTTACGTGGAATCGACGCCATTACATTAAATGTAAAATGATCTATGCAAAAATCAAATTAATAGTTAAACTACAACTTGTTAAGTAAAATGTGTCAATCATAGTATTTCAAAACTAAAACTAGTTGTGGTGAATTATCTCAGATGTTAGAGATCTCTATTCCTTAAAACAGTTTATTTCGTCTAAATCCGTCGAGTAGTTCTGACGCTAGCTCACTGTGACCTTTCAATCCCACTTAAATTAATACTTGTTTTAATAAAACGGGAATTCTCACGTTAAATTGAGTCGGTTATTCCGACTATAGTTTCGATCACATTCGGTGACCCTTATCAAGGAAGGCTCAGCGAGACACGCGCGCGACCTCGTCTTGCCTTGCACTGCGGGCTGCGGGCCGCGGCCGACTCAATTTAACGTGAGTGTTCCCGTTGTATTAAAACAAAATGTATCAAAACCACGTCAGTTTTCATAGTAAAATTATAACTTTTCTTGAAAGATTGCAGCATATAAGCACCTGTTATTATGGTTTCTTGTGTATCTATTTTGATGGTTTATTTTCTTGTCAGGACAAGGTTTGTATGAAGAGTTTAGCGAGGCCGGAGGCCGAGATTCATCGCGTACGAAGTCGTGGGTATCACCTAGTAGGTATACTTTTTTTCTTTTTTTATTTATTCGCCCATTTCTGGGCAGGCTAAAGCCATTAAGGTCATACCGCCTTGTCTTCCGTATTTTTATTCCCTATTTTGTTTTTGCCTCAGTAAAGTGGTAGAGACTTTACTAGAAGATTCTATGGAGTTTTGGAAACAACACGAAAAGTCACGTTTCACGATATTATACTATTCACCAACACTCGTACACTTTCACGAACACTTAATGGATAAAAATCCACCATTTTTATGCATTAACACTCGATATAACACAAGTATTGGAAAATAATACAATAGCGCGACATGACTTCTTCGTGATCCCGCCAAAACTAGTAGGTATACAATAAAATTGACGTTCGAAAACAAAACGACATAATATTTGTTGTGACTGATTTCGATAAAGTTTTTCGGAATTTAGAGCGCAACTTTTCTTTGATGACCGCCTAACCCTAACTTAAAACGTTTATCGTATTCACGGCAAGATACACCTAAATTTAGTAGGTATTTATACGAATATTTTTTAATTCCTTTTATAATTAAATAATATTCGTGTAGATAGTTGGATAAGTTTGCTTGCGTAGTCGCACATCTGCGTATATTTGTAACCTCTTCTGAATACACATAATGGCGTTACGATGAATCCGCATATTTGTTATAATAATAAAAGCATAAATATCAATGAACTAAAAGCTCCCGTACGCTCATTGTTTCCATTGTTTCGTTTTCGAATACGTAGTTTTAAAAGTGAAACGGTATCCCTTGTACATATCGCTACATGGAGCGCACGTGCACAGTAAGGGTTAGAGCAGAAGGGTGAGTGAGCGGTGCGCGGGGGGTGTGTGGAGAAGGGTAGCATGCGCGCGCGCACAATGAAAACTTACCCTTCGCCCGTTGTCTCGCGAGCGTCGCGGCGCCGTGTTTTTTACTGATTACCGTTGTGTTGCGGGGTACGAGGGGCGCAGGGTATGGGAGGTCGTAACAAGCCCCGCCCCGCTATCTCGTTTGCATACGTCCGTCGCGCCCGTCTCCAGCTGGAGACCGCAAGCGCGACCGAGAGAGCCGCATCGTAGTTCGTCTGCACGTTTTCCATTGCAAATGAGCCGCGACGCATTGACGGTACGTGATTCCATGCGATGATAGACGGACCATATCACATAACATAAAACTATTATTATGTTAGTAGTCAGACGAGAAACCTGACAATACAGTTTGTATCTTTCTTATACGGGTATAATTAAATTTAAGTAAACTTTTAGCCTTTGAAATCTGAATATTAAATTAGTACACAGTTTTCATTGTAACCAATAAAGCTGACACGAAATGAAGTATACATATATAATTCTTATTCAACTGCAAAATTCGCATCATCATTACAAATAAATCAATGTCACATTTTTTAGGTCTACGCTAGTGAATCCATAAATTAAATTACTCTGCAAGGACTTGATATCCCAAAAAGCGTACTGTAGCGCTTGGGGAGTAGCTCGACTAGAATTAGGCAACCATCGACCCTATCAGTCATTCATTACCATCATTGAGTGCCACCTTCATATGAAATTCGGAGGTCAGTAAATGTGTAACCGCAATTATTATTAGCATTAGCAACATACCGATACTGTGGTTCGGATGACGCTTCAAATTGTAGATACAGTGTTTTTTATCCAATAATCATTAAGACCTTTGAGCAACCTAATAGCTCTGACATTAAAAGATAGCCTTTCAGATTACCGTTCAATTTTACAGGCAAAGTGCATATATGTACTTGTCTGTATGTCTTGTCTGTTGTCTTGTCTGTACTTGTTTGTATGTATGTACTTGTTAATTAAAATAACGGTACCATTCTGAAATATGCACCACAATGCAAAGTCTGAGCGCACGACTATCATAGAAAAGTACTCATTGCAATTCAAATCCAAAATACGATTCCTTCAAATTCAAATCCTTTATGTCGATTGTAGAGCAAGCTTTACAATCATTCTTGCTTGTAAGCACTTAAGGAATTTGATGTTTACTTAAATGTTGGTAAGTACAAGCCAAATCTGTTAGGTGTTTAAGCATATCACCTATCAAATCTGCTAAGCGCGTGACGAGTATGCAATCTGCAGTGTGTTAGATCTAGACGCAGTAGCATTGGCAACAATGTTCTGAATAACTTGTATAATCAATTACTGCTTCATTAACCATTGCCGATGCTTCTTCTCCAAGTATCTTACCGGCGCAGCCAATTTTTCGCGGGCTCGGCCACCGGCGGTGTTTAATAAGCCGTGATGTGATGCAATCTCTAACCGCCAGTAACGGATTTTCACCACAATTTCGATGAGAATTCCAGAAATTAACCCCGTTTCTGGTCTCGAAGCTGCCTGAAGGAAGCTCACTCGGTCACTGAGCCGCACACCCATTGTTCGTCTCGATATTACACGCTAACGAGTGTTTTGTGTTTGGTTTACGCGACGCAGCTGATTCCCTAGATTTTTTGCTAAAAACCGTTATTTTAGACATAAATCTCACCCTTCCGAGTTTGAAATTTCAATATCCCCTTCGCATAAAGCTTTCGCGTCGCGCTTTTTTGTCGATTTTTTAAAAAATGTGGGGTAATGCATTTTTTATCGTAAAAATGTGCGCTCGGAGACGGTCGTTATTCCTTCCCACGGCGGGAAATGGGTCACCCATTGTTCGGCTCCATCGTTTTTGCGCTAAAAAGAGATTTCGCGTCGCGGAGACCTGTCGTCTCCCGCCGCGCCCCACCCCTCTGACACACATTTTTAGGGTAAAAAATGTAAAAATTACGACGCAGCTTGCGAACGACTTTTCTCAGAGGGTTTTTTCGCGATAAATCTAATAGCGGCTTGTAGTACAGGAGGCGTTGCGGATGAAGGGTTCCAGGACATCTGTCGCGGCGATTACCTCGCCCCGGGCGCCGGTGCCGGCCCCCGCCCGGCCCGGCCCGGGCGCGCCGGCAATAAAATGATTAGGTAAACAAAACGAAGCCTGCGGGCTGTTTACAGGCGGGGGCGGAGAGCGCGGGGTGCGGGCGGAAGGAGGCGAGGGACGAGATTACCTCCGTTTTAACGCGCGAAAGATTTCAAAGGCGCCACTTCACAAATAATCTATCAGCGTCGTCACGAGCCCTTTAAAAGGCCACTCGGCCACGGCGGCCCGGAGGGCGCAAATTCGATTCCGCTGTAGATTGGAGTGCATATTCAGCTAACGAGGTTTGTTCATCCCCCGCCCGTACTCCGCACCTCCCCGCCGGATACCTTCGCTCTCCTTTACCTCCGTACGAGGACTACACTCCACAGATATTTAGATGTGAGGAGCTTTTATCGCTTCGTGGATACCCCAAAGACGTGAAAACGGGATTTAGCGCCTCAGTATCCAACGAATGAAGTCTAGCACTACGTTTCTGTACGACTGTATGACGATCTACGCAAAGCGCCACGCTTGCCCATAACCATACTTTGTACTTACTATTTCCATGATAAGGGAGGCTTTTCTTCAAAGTGAACGTGTTCTGATGATGATGAGGATTTCTGTTGCCCATACAAGTAGCAAGGTCACCCAAAATTCCGTGCATTGACAATAAAAACCCAGCAACACACTAGCGGCTTGATATTTCTGAATAATGATACGACTAATTAACTTAAAAAATAATGATGAAACATGTTATTTTGAGAAAGGTTAGTTTTTAAAAAGGTTAGCTGTTGTTGTATTGACTCTTCATTAGGCGTATCGATGGTAGCGGACATGGCAGAGCATGATTTCCGGCCTGCACCTGCACTAGCTACGCATATCCGGTGCGATATGAAATTCTATATCACTCTCATAATTTATTTTAATGAATTATCAATTGAATACTTCCATAATTATAACCGTACAAAAGAACAAAAACTTTTTTCTAAGCCCCGTTTTAAATTTTGGAGTTCCACAACAGCGTGAAATAGAAGTAAAGTCTTCTATATAGATGATTCTTCATTGACGTAGCGAAGCAAAGTTCTCAGATTTGACGAGAAAAAATTTGCGTTTGTGTTTGTAAATAAATAAAAATAAAATAAAAAAGCCTTTATTCTACTACACATTTACAATACTATTATGCTCTAAATTTTAACTGTTAATTAATTTTAATTAAAACGTACGTTTACGTTTGTTTGACTTTAACTTGCTTGCCATAGATAGATCCAATCTTGAGTAGAAAAGTTGACGGTCCACTTTTCAACTCCGCACCAGATCAGTGCCACTATTCTGTTCTGATTTAATATTATGAAAATTTTGCGTCAGTATATATTTATTTTTATTTTTTGACAATATTTTGGCTGAAATAAAAAAAAAATTGGTTATAGTGTTTTGGGACCGATTTCGACACAAAGTAAGTGCACTTGCTTTGTCTGATTTTGTAATTTATTTTTTCTTTTGTGTGTTGTGTTTGTTTCTGTCACGAAATAAATATTTTTGTATTCTGTATTACTCGTATTATTGTTAAAGACGGCAGCAAAGTAACAGGATACCGCGGTCGTTGCACTGCAGCCGCGACACTCTGCCGCGCGACATAATTATTCCAACATAATTGTCGCATAATATCTGCCTAACTGTTGGCTAAATTACTATCATATATTATTATACAAGTGCGTCGCGCCACCTTTCGCACTTTCGCGCCTGCATGTTAAAAAGGCACGCGTTCTTTCCTAAAGGATAGTGATAGCCCCCCAATAGACCATGGTATGGCCAAACATTGCAAACATTGCCTTTCAAACTAAATAAATAAATAAATGTTTGCATACTACTGCTTGGCAGTGGAGCGACTTGCTAAGTCTCGTATCTCAGAAAAAAAAACACACGTCCCTACAAAATTATCCTCATTCTTGGGCAGTCGGGTAAAAGGTTGTACAGTAGTTCAACCCAGCATGTAATTACTTATAAGCTAAATCACATCAACCGATACGGGCAGTATTTAAGGGCTAATTTGAGAAAAATATAGCGCTATACACTTTTGCACGCAGATAAAAAGAGATAGCTTTAACGCGCACTCGTCAAGAAATCACACATTTGCTAATAACAATAAATTAAACCATGAAATCTATCAAAGTTCTATTGTATGCTATCCTAGATATTATTATTATCTTACAATTAGAGTCATAATCACTTGAATAATTTTATTATTACAATAGGCGTTCGGAGATCAGGCGAAAAATGTGTGGAAATCGAGGATTTTTCAATGTTTTTTTTTACCAAAAAATGTTATGGAATCTTGTTTTCCCTCTTAGCTACTCGTATATCTACTAGAAGATAGAACCAAAATAACTTTATTATATATATCTCAACATAGTTGCATGAAATAGAAAAACCACATTTTGTTCAGTTTAACAGCTCACCGTCTTGTCCATACAAAAGCGTAGTCTGATACCCACCCCTAAATGTTATCCAATTTCGATGGTTTTTTTATGTTATCTACACCTTGAAAAGCTATGCTTGTGTCTGTTTTTTTTAAATTTCAAAATATCTTCGTTGTTATAGGCACTTAAAGTAACATTTTTTTTTGCGTCGAAAATACGACGAAATCTGTAGTAGTTATTAGAATACCATAAACATTAAAAAAAAAAAAAAAACTCGCGACATAGATTATGGTTTATCCAAGCCATTGACACCAAAAACAAAAGATTTCTTTAAGATTTAGGGGGTGATAACAGACTACCCCTGAAACGCTAATTTCATCAAAAAATTAGGAAAATTCACTGGCTCGCACGCACGAGAAAAAAACAGAGCGACAGAGCGACGTATTTAAAATATAAAATGCGCCAAAACCTCACGGAAGGTCTATCATCTTAAGTGCGTCCCTATATGGGCGTTGATTCGCAGATATAGATTATGAGAACATTTTGACTTTAGCATCATTATGGTCGCGGCGGGGCGTGTAGAATGCGCGCACGCACTTATTAATTACACCCGTTAAAGCAAAGAGCCGGTAGAACGCCGCCGTAGAGGTCGCTATTCAAAGCAGCCGGCATTGCTATACCGCATCTCAGGGAGTCGTTCTACTCCCCAGCAGAGTAGTCTCTCAGACCAGACACGTACCATTTAACTCATCATCATCATAAGCCCACATCAGACCAATGAACGCGGTCCAAAAGCAGGCCACTTAGATCGTCATAATCATTTTTTATAACCATGAGCTACGAAAAAAGCTTTTTTATTCTCATTTCATAACTACGTTTATTAAAATATTATTATTGACGAAACGAGCAAGTCAAACAGTTACTGCAATAAATTTATTGATAATTAGTTTTTACCCGCGACTTCGTTTGCGTAGACATAAAAAGTATCCTATGTCCGTCTATGTGATATACAGTAGCTCCTTATCAAATTTTATCAAGATCCGTTCAGCCGTTGAGCCGTGATAACGCGACAAACATCCAGACAGAGATACAAAGTTACTTTCTATAGTTCGCTAGATGGCGTTGATTAATTTTTGTGCATTTTTTGACGTTTATGGCGTGAGTGCAGAATCGTTAAAGCGAAGTTTTTTCCTCGAGAAGAACGTATTATATAATATAATTCACTTATATACCTCGAAGCTGTATTGGTCCTGATACGACTGCGGCTATATTCCTCTGAATTATAATATTAGTTAGGAAGGATATACAATTATACAGTTAGAAAGCAGAGTGCATAAAACGCCCACGCAATGACGTCGCGCCGTCTTGCGGGTTCAGTGCGCACGCGCAATACATTATGCAATAACTTACACCGTGGGCACAATTATAAAATTCAATTAGTAGCACGAGATTAGCGAATTCATTGTGATGCAAGTAGGTAAGTAATATAATATTAAATACACTGAAGGTTTTAATTAGTGTCATATTTTTTTAAGTGGAACAGTATAACGACTGCAAATGACGCGCTTATCTTCCTCGGGATACTTGCGTATTCAGTGGTCGGTGCTCATTGAGAAAATATCGATGAAGGTTTTTTTATGGTGGCCACGCATCGGAGAATTCTACGCTAAAATTACCACTTAGTAGGTCCCACAAGATCGTAAACATAGCAGAAGACCAACAGGGCTAGCATGCGCACCGCGACAAAAACTTCTCTATTACTCTTCATGTCGTGAAAAATGAGACAAACGTATACATAATCGTAGTCGTGTCCCGTTCTTGCATAACAAAAAGATTTTGTCGCGGTGCGCATGCTAGCCCTGCAGGGCGTTGTTGGAGGTTGGAGGAATGTATTGAACTCACATGTTGAGGGATTGGTCTCTTCATCATTAATGGCTGAACGACGCTGCTGCCCGTACTCCGGTAGTTATGGTCGAATTTTTACTAAACTAAATATTGAGATAGATAGATAAACTCTTTATTGTTCACACCAGATTATACATATCTAGGACAGAAAAAAACTCTAGGCAACTCTACTCGAACAATTTATCAGGCCGCCTTATCGCTGAAAGCGATTTCTTCCAGGCAATCTTGGGATGCTGAGAGAGGCATGAGGTGGGATGTGGAAGGAAATAAAGCCTTTGCGCTGCTGTGTAATGGTAAAAACAATATACCTGACTACAAAATGTAGCCTATGTTATTACTTCTAACGTAATGAGGAAGCTTAAGACACCTCACTAGTCTAAATGGGTCTAGCTGCTTAGGCCACAGGAGGTAATATAGGAAAATACTAAAATACTCTCATACTTACATGCACTCCAAAAATATTACCCTCTTTCGGGTATAAGGCTTTTGTGGATGCTTGAGAGATCGCCACTGTGGGTACTCATTGTATCTATCGTGATTCTATCGACACTTCGATTTATAGTGCGATGGTTGCGACACTCCACAAAGACTCGTCTATAGGAATTTGGGCATCCTCCGCGCCAACAATGAGCTGCGGTAAATAGTCATCGAATTGTAATCGGTAATCGCACGAGCTCAAATAATAATCGAATAATCGGGCCGCGGCCGTCGACCGCGATTATTAATCGAGCGCAGGCGAAGCGGGGTGAGGGGCGAGTCACGCGCGCGCTCAGCCTCCGAGATTTGAATACTAGATAATTAATATCGCTTTATTAGCGGGGAAATATCGATTTATGAAGATATTATCCGCTTTGTGGTCGCCGCCACCGCATCGTGCAGCGTCCGGCCGCGGTCGCTCGCGTCAATCAATTACTGTCGAGCGCACGCCGCCGCCAGCGCACGCGCACCCACCGAGCGCACTAGCCAGGGAACCTCTGCTTCATTGCAAATTTACACCGCTAAGAGAAATCGTTCAGGAACAAACAGGCCTGTGTGATTATGACTCAGCGTAAACGCAGAACAGCCCATAAATGCAACTTAGTGTGAATTTAATAGGAATCCCAGCTCATGCCGGTAGTTTATTGTAGTAATTATGTGTGCGATAGGCATCAATCGCGCTGTGATGCCATGCGTCGCTCTTCGTCACGACGATCCCGCGACACGACGCGATTGCGACGCACGCGTATTGAGACGCAACAACATCGCACGCGGCAATAGATTGTTTGTATTTCAGAAAATCACACTTGGCGACCGTTGTTTCGTTGGTAGCACACTTATGAACAGGAGGGAGCAGGTTCAATTCGCGGCCGGGAAATTGAAAGATACATTTAATTAACTGCTCTAGGTCTTTGTGTGTTATGTGTTCCATGACTATCCCGATATGGGGAATCCTAGTGGGGAGCCATGAGTATAAAGAGTTATTTTTTATTTCTTCTTAATCGATAGTAATTGGACAAATAAATAAATTTAATTGCGCATGCTCTTCACTATAGCACTTCTGGGATGTAATATTGTAATAATCATTTTAATCGATGGAAAAAACAATTGAACTCTGAGGTATCATAATCGTGCCAGAACCCATCCGTTGTTTTAGCTACTTGTATCGATTGCTCGAGGGATGACGTAGCTGTGCGCTAATGTAATACCCGTCTCGAAGCGACGCAGGCGCAGGCGCGGGCGGACGCTAGACAAAGCACGTATTGTGCTCGCGTTCACTTTAATTTGTTATCTTCATTTATTAATCAGCTAAGGTCGTTCACCGCCGACGATCGGTTTGTTTGGTAAATGAATAAAGATTTTACTAGATTACCGTGGAAGTTATTATCCTGTATCAAGCCACACCTTTGTCCGTTATTCAGCTGCCGAGCAGTAGTGTGCAAGCATCATTGTGTTCCGGATTGAAGGGCAATGTATTTAGTAAAAATAAATAAATAGATTTTTTAGGGTGCATTGCCGCGCATGGTTTTGAACTGTTGAAGATCCAAATTCTGGATGGCACTGAACTGCTACGGGCAAGCGTGATGTTTCCAAAACATTCTGAGGTTAACGAGACAAATTTCGTCCACTAAGCTCGTTCCCTTTATTTCAGAGCATGGCGCGACTTGTAGATTCTCCAAACTGCGCTGAATGCGACATGATAGAAGACGTACAACATGTGCTGCTGGAATGTGTCTTGAACGAAGCTCAGTGAAGGGATTTGCTGTGCAACTAATATAAATAATAATAATAATAATATAGGTTTAATATAATATAGATCTTTGTAATATAGGTTTGTGTAATATAGGTCTTTATAACAGCATTTTGGCTTCGCCAGTATCTGAGGAAGCTAAAGTGCTGTTAAAATTATATAACCGTGTATTATAATTATTAGTTTTATGTTCCTTTGTCTGTTACGGGGGTGGCACAGTCACCGAGTGACAAAAGTCCTAAAACAAAAGGAAAAAAAGGGCGTCGTGCCATTTTCAAGGGAAGACCGAAAAATGTGGGGGAGGGGGGGGGACGAGAACTGAAACATAAAAAAGTCGCGGTAAATATCCGCCGTGAGTACTAGTGGAAATTTACGTACGAGAAAAAAGTACACACACAATTGACGGTGCCTTACTTGATGACAGATGCCACACATATTGAGATAGGTCCAGGTTCTAGGCTTGACTAATCGAATACTATTAGATATTCTGTTGTACGTGGTAGTCACATAAATGCTTTTTTATTCTCAGATTTCCGTTTGACCGATGATGCGGGTTATGGAAGACCACGCTTTCTTGTTGAAGAAACAGAAAAATTCGGGATTTTGTGTATGACTGATTTCGGATAATTAAAAGAAAAACAATATGTAATTACGCCTTTTTTTAAATTCTTTTATTCATTACACAGTTACTATATGAACCATATCTAACAGGACGAGAATGTTCAAAAATGTATGGGTGAATCTAAAAAAGTATTGAAAAATGCCGTCAATTCTGTTTTACCATTCATTAAACTAAACCAATCTGACAGGACTAAGATAATCTACATCTCTTTTCATTTCAATGTGTGAAAAGAGGATTGAAATAATTTTAAAGCTGTCAAATTTAGTTTTAGTAAATCGGTACAACAGAATCGTCATCAATGTGTGTGTATTTGTTTCTATTTTACTTCGTCTAGCCAGATTTTACCTACACTACGTCTTCCGGTTCGTGGTTTCATTCAAAAACCTGAAGTAAAGTGATAATTTGTGAGATGCGACTATTAAATAAATAAAAAAAATGTTATCAAATTATATCAAATTTATATATTTTGAATTTGAATATTTACTATTTATGCACTACTGTCCAGTATGTATATTTTTTCTAAACAAAGGGTTTTCGGGCATCTTTTTTTACTGACATAGAAAAATATATGAACATAAAAACTAGAAGTATTCGTGGACAGAAAACGGCATGTTCGCTCCTTATTACCACAGTAGACGGTGACACAGCGTTTTACAGTTTATCTATTTATCTCTACAGAGCTATCGTCAGTTTTCGAGCTGGTTGGTATCGCGATGGCGAGCGCGTATCCGATCGCAGATAACAGTGCTATGAGATACGCGCGCGCCGGTGCGCTGTTTCCAAAGAGGCGAAAAACCATTATATAAAAAAAAGTTAGTGACGAATTTCAATACAAACTTTAACCCTTTTATGGGGCGAGTATTAAAAACTCCTTTCTTAGTGCTCATCTACATTATTATGTTTAATATAATATGTATGTTTGTATGTTAATGTGTTTGTATTTTTGTTTGTATATTTGTCTGATGAAAACTTAAGAACTCAGCGAAAAGCCACTGATATTTACGTACATAATTTCCAAATAACTCATTGGTACGGGCCCACCTGGTTTCGAACCCATGACGCGACGAATGTGAGGCGAGCGTGCTCCCACTGAGCTACCACGACTTGAATAACTAATAACAGGTTATGAAAACGTTAAATTTCTTCGTAGCCGAGCACGCGTTGAAGTCTTTTGTAGTGCGTAGGCGCAACTCTTAGCGCCGCCGTGCACTGTCTCGCTCGCACACTCACACTTATGCACAGGCATGAAATATACGCAATCTTTCTGTCAACGGACGTCGCGTATCGTCGTCGTTTTGTGAGAGATACGAGTAGCTATGTTTTAATTTAATTGGTGCCACTTCTTGTATTTATTGGGTATTAGTTTCTTTGGCTTTAGATTTTAGTAAGCTTTTCTCAGCTTCTTATTGGCCAGCCCCTGACTTGGACTAACTAATAATTTGATTGTTTTATAAAAAACGACCTGGACATTTTAATATATTAAACGAACTAGATCCTCCTTTGTTTGATTGTTTAATAACAAACAACCTGGACTTTTTTATGTATTAAGCGAACTAGAGCCTCCTTTGTTTGATTGTTTAATTACAAACAACCTGGACTTTTTAATGTATTAAGCGAACTAGAGCCTCCTTTGTTTGATTGTTTAATAACAAACAACCTGGACTTTTTAATGTATTAAGCGAACTAGAGCCTCCTTTGTTTGATTGTTTAATAACAAACAACCTGGACTTTTTAATGTATTAAGCGAACTAGAGCCTCCTTTGTTTGATTGTTTAATAACAAACAACCTGGACTTTTTAATGTATTAAGCGAACTAGAGCCTCCTTTGTTTGATTGTTTAATAACAAACAACCTGGACTTTTTAATGTATTAAGCGAACTAGAGCCTCCTTTGTTTGATTGTTTAATAACAAACAACCTGGACTTTTTAATGTATTAAGCGAACTAGAGCCTCCTTTGTTTGATTGTTTTATAAAAAACAACCTGTATATTTTAATATATTAAGCGAACTAGATCCTCCTTTGTTTGATTGTTTAATAACAAACAACCTGGACTTTTTAATGTATTAAGCGAACTAGAGCCTCCTTTGTGAATCACGTTTGCGGTCATCCATCCAAAAACTAACCTAACCAAACGTTGCTTAACTTCAGTGATCTGCTAAGATTAACTAAGTTAGTATAGTAAATTTGCTGAGGTCCTTAGATAGTTATGAAAAATAGCTACGAAAATTGATAATCATAATTTAATAACTAGTTTTTAAAACGAGAACAGAAAACCATTTTTGGTTTAAATAGGACAGGTTAGTGGTAGGACTCTTTTGCAAAAACCGTCTGGGGAAGTACCTTTGCTAGTTATTCGAACGCCAAGCAGTGGTGCGCAAGAATTACGTTTCGGATAGATGGGCAATGTTTCCAGCGTAATTAAGAAGCATAAAGAGATTTTATATGTTTGTAATATCTGAGAGTGACGAGCGCAGGACAACGCCAAGCAGTGCTTTGAACTGCTATTGTTCAAAGTTCTGGGTGGCATTGAACTGCTATGGGAAAGATTGACACTTACCATCAGGTGAGAGACTTGCTCTTCTCGTCAATAGTAATATTTAAAAAAAACCTAGTTATGGAAATGGAATAAAAAAGCTTTTATAATAAGTTTTGAAAAATGTTTATGAAAGTGGACCAAATCGGACTAAGTGGCATGCTTTTGGACATTGGTCTGATGTGGGCTTATGATGATGATGAGTTTAATGGTACTTGTTGTCTGAGAGACTACTCTGCTGGGGAGTAGAACGACTCCCTGGGATGCGGTATAGTAATGCCGGCTGCTTTGAATAGCGAACTCTACGGCGGCGTTCTACCGGCTTTGCTTAAACGGGTGTAATTAATAAGTGCGCACGCGCAATCTACACGCCCCGCCGCGATATAATGATGCTAAAGCTAAACTTATAATATTCCCATAATCTTTATCTGCGAATCAACGTCCATAGACGGATGCACTTAGTAACTAAACTAAAAAAAGTGTGGTTTTTCTATTTCATGCACCTCATTGGTTATGTAGATTAGCGATCTTATGTTGATATATAATTATGTTTTTTGGTTCTTCTGTTATGTAACACTTGTTAGTCTTACAATTTTAATAAGGTGTAATGTTGTAGTGTGGTGAAATAGTAGCTTTCAAGAGCATGTTGTCGGTAACCGCATTAATCGCTTTATGGATCAGGTCTCGTCACGCGACGTCACCCCACCGACACCGACGTGGAGCGACCACCAACCCCGCCTGAGTTGGTTCACGTTTAAAATAATTATTTTATAGATACCTATAATCACACTCACACACACTAATGGTTCTGTGAATAGTAGGCCTCGCGAGCATAAGCTTTTTTGCACAATCTCAATTTCTCAGTTCGGGACATTCGTCCCGAAGACCTCAATATTATCTTATACTTAACAACCGAATAAATTATTATAATGTTTCTGGAAATATTATCAAAATCAACTTCTTCAAATCAAGTCAAAGGCGAATGTTTCTGGAAATATTATCAAAATCAACTTCTTCAAATCAAGTCAAAGGCGCGCAGTAAACTTGCTCTTTTTCGGGGAAATATCCCTCTAATCAAAAATCGACGTCGCAAAAGTCGATGAAATTATAGAACCTGTATACGAAGTTTCGTCAAGATTGGTTGAAAAATACGACCTGTACGCGAGTACCAACATACGGACAGATGATAGCAAGTTTTGCCAGTTAAAGCAGAGACTTCTTTCGCTTCGCTTACTCGAAAAATTAAAAATGCGAAAGTTTGTTTGTAAATATGTGAGTGTTTGTTCCCATTTAACTCTGTAACGGCTGCACAAATTTAGATGAAACTGTTTGGATTTAGAGGATACGGCGCCGTCTCGGAGCCACCGTCAATCGTCGAACCCCGGCAAACTTGGTAACTGAAATAAACTTGACATTTGGCTTCGATTCTGTTGCATCACTCACTAAACTAAGCCGATTTGACAGGACTAAAATGTTTTTCATTTCTTTTAATTTCAATATGTGAGAATAGGATGGCAATTGTTTTAGAGCTATCAAATTAATTTCGTTGCGTTAAGAAAATGGTACAACAGAATCGACATCAATGTAGACATAGTATTAGAGAAAAGCTCTTTTCCAATACTTACGACTAGGTCCACTTACTTACGTCCAGTACGTACGACCTTATTCAAATTAGTTCATCTTTTTCTATTTCCCACCCCTTTATATTTAAAAGCGGCTAAAATGCTCTTTTTGCAAACTGTACCCAACAAACCGTGGTTTTATTAAAAATGTCGGTACGGGATGAGTTAATAATAGCAGTTCATATAAATTGGGATGACTTGAGAATAGAAAAAACAAAAAATTGGTGTGGGACGAGTCAATAATAGAAGTGGGTTGATTTAAGAAAACGACGTCATGGGATGAGATCTATTGGGATAAAGACAGAACAAGCCTAAATATCGATGCGAGAATTTGTTTCTTTGTTTTCACTCAATTATAAAACGGCTTAATAGATTTGAACGAAAGGTGTAGATAAATATAATTACTTAAAATTCTGTATTACTTAAATTACTGGGCAAAAACAGATTTAACATCCAAAATCTAAGGGTGACAAGCACATTTCATTATCGCACATGGTTTTAACTGCTAAAGTTCAAAATTCTATTGGACAAAGAACGAGGTTAAAACCGCCTGCACAAGATATAGAAAACAAAAAACTTACCTTATATAATTTTAGTTTAAATTTTTAATTTGAAATGGATTGTATTGTAAATAAGTAATTTTTTTGATTTGAGTTTGTATTCTGGGCAAGCGTGGTGTTTACTATCAGATGAGCGACGTACTCGTCATAGGTTGCATAAAAACACATTTTAGCGAATCATTTCGGATAGTGTACATTTCTTATAGGACACGTTTGGATGGATTTTCCTATAGTACATAATAAAAATCATCGCAACTACATCATCTGTGGGAGGACTGATTCTATCAAATAGCAATCGTCCTCCCACGGATCCGTGTACCAGCGTATATTGAAACTGTTATAATTTTTTGAATGTTGCTGTAAAAAAAAAAGCGAATAAACCCATATTGAAAAAAAAAAAAAAAAAAACACTTCAACATTGGAAAGAACCGTGTTTTCTAATGAGACTTTTTACAAGAAACACTTATAATGGAATGATCTTTGATTAGAAAGTAAATATTCAAAGGGAACGATTCCCAATAAGACTCGGATCGACACAAACGGTACTAATCCATCAGTCAGCCTTACAAATACGTAAAGCGCAAGCCGAGTGAATGCTACTATCGACACTATCTAAAGGTTATGTAACATCCCTTTAATTAATTTGAATAGGAAAACGCATGTTCATCGATTCGAAGATGAATATTCGAGTAACATTCGTAATTAGATTCCATAATCCCGCTTGGATTGAAGCGATCCAATCAGAGTTTGTCTTGTATCGGGCATTCTGATGTTAGCAGCGGTGCAGGCAAACGCGGTGGCGGTGGCGGTGAAATATGGTTCTACTCAGAATACGCTGCGCTAGCTAACTAGCCGATTGTACGTCATAGTAATGGCGCCCGTCTGTTTGTTCGTCACTGTGTATAATTAGCGGCCAGTCGCGAGCCGCCTCCCGCGCCTGCGCCTGCGTCAGCACTAACAATAGATAAACGCTTCTCTCGTTTCAGCTGTAAAACTGACTCTGATTGCAATAGAATAGAGTCGCAACTGCAGCGAATATTACTGAGAGGTGTCGATAGAATAGAAAAACAAGAACGTTTTGACTACAATTATACTATGAAAACTGACGTGGTTTTGACACATTTTGTAATTTTGTGTACAAGGCAAGACGAGGTCGCGCGCGTGTCACGATTATAGCATTCCTTGATAAAAGTCACCGAATGTGATCGAAACTATAGTCGAAATAACTGACTCAAATTAACGTGAGCATTCCCGTTTTATTAATGCAAAATATTTTGAATACACTTCGAGACCAACTATTATCGCGACTACAGAGTCCGCGTGTTCTATGTGCAATTTGTGCATTATGTGTTTCGAGGACACAATGTTTAGTACTAAATTAATAAAGCCATGCGTCTTTCCGCTTATTAGCCAGGCTTAGGACGGGGAAACACATCGCGCTTACGATTGGGCGGCTTGAAATTAATTCAATCCAAGGCGCAAATTGCCTAATTTGGCCGATGAATTTGTCGAGCTTATGCTATTTTTCGCGATATGTTGATGTGTTTGATGATATGTTATGATGTGTTTATCAGTCAGTTCATGGATTTCTGTTAAGAGGGCGCTAATCCTGGTTCCCTCTATCTCGTTCGCACTTCACTCTAGATTACAACGCAATATCTCGTATTAATAAAGCAGCGTATGAAACGTTTTTTAAATGTGTTAATTATTTCCACTCTATCTTATAATTTTAAAAAAATACTAATGTTTTGGCCGCCTATGACACCGACTCCCTAACTTCATTATGCAGACGCCACCATTATCACGATAAGTAAAAACACAACAGATCAAATATAATGCACATGCAAATGTTCACTCCCAACCCCTTTTTTTGCGTTCAAAACACGTAACTAAAATGTAATTTGTAGAAGTACATAAATATAGCTGATTAAGTAAGTTCTAAATTAGGTAGTTTCTAACTAGAAAAATACACCAATAAGAAATTGAATAAAACGTTTTCGATTCCAACCTAGTCTAGTTTATAAACCAAGCTTTGTTAATGAAATCAATATACTCATAGTGTTGTTTAAAAATTTAATGAATTCTCGGTAATGAGTGTGAGATGACCTTTACCGGGCGTCGTTAGCGTGCCAAACTTAATGTATGCCACCGTTCATTACCAGCTCGAACTGGAAATGTCATAAATCAATAAGCAATCGAACCCCAACTATCGAGCTGTTGTAACAAATAGGGCGCCAACATAGCATCCCAACACTAAAATAGCCTGTAAAAATTAAAGAATGAGTACTCTGTACAAACACTTTAAAATAACGCTTTTCGACTTGACTTTTTCTATTTATATACATGCCTATTTGTGGTAACTTTTAATTAGCTTTAAGTTAAAATATTAAACCTGTTATTTAAGTGCTAGCTGTTAGTTATCCTATGAGAATAAAATAAATAAACGTTCCGTTAGATTATGGCATTTACAACAGAATATAACCTCATTACGATTTCTTTAACCATGGTTGACGTTTTTTCGAACACCAGATGTGATCGAAACTATTGTCGGAATAACTGACTTAATTTTACATGAACACCTTTTAATTATAATAAAATAGAATTTTCAGACCTTGTAGCAAGACTGCGTAGCGAGTTTTTTTTGACTTTAGTTCGTAAGACTCTGTTGCCAGGGCGGAGGTCACCTGCTAGCCATGAAATCTCCATATCAAATCCTACTTGCCTTGTGGCTCAGTGGGTGGATTTCCGCCTTCTGATCTATAGGTTGTGGGTTCGATTCCCACTCAGGACAAACATTTGTGTGATGAACATAGTTGTTTGTTCTTGATCTGGGTGTTTCTATGTATTCTATGTATGTATTTACAAAAAAAAAGTATTCATGTATTGTATGAGTTATCTGGTTCCCATAATACAAGCTTGCTTAGTTTGGGGCTAGATGGCGCTGTGTCAGAAACGTCCACCAATATTTATTATTATTATTATTATTACTTCATAATTGCGAATCACGCAATACGTGATTCTTACAAGAATTATCTTGTAGTATATGGGAGGTCTCGCGGCGACCGTCTCCCACAGACGTCAAAAACCCGCTGGAGTGATTACAGCACTTACACGAAATCAGCATAATGATAGAATACATAAAATGCATTAGAAGCAGGATGTGCTGTGCGTGTAGTAAAGTTGCATGGTAACTAATAGCTAAGCACACGACAGACTATGTACGTGAGTGTACGAGTTTTTTTTTTTCTTTCCTCCTAAGAGGATTTTGGCATCGCACGTCTTATGCATTTGCCAGTGTCAAGTATACTTACATATTCTCAAGTTTTGTTAGATTTCAAACAAGTCATAGTCACGGTCAAAGTCGAACACAGCAAGTCACGGTCAAGTCCAAGTCATGCCCCAGTAAAGTGGTGAAAACTTTACTAGAGCCTTCTATGGAGTTTTGGAAACAACATGAAAATTCACGTTTCACAACATTATACCATTCACCAACACTCGTGCATGTTCACGAACACTTAACGGGTAGAAATTCACCGTTTTTAAACATTAACACTCGAAATAACACAAGTTTTGGAAAATAATAAAATGACGCTACATGAATTCTTCACGTTCCCGCCAAAAGTCGTGTACGAGATTCTTTATCGTCAAAGTAGAATACTTATCACCGTATTGGGTTAGACAACACACGTACTTTAGGCGGGTAGTTATACCCTCGGGGCTAGCATGCGCACCGCGACAAAATCTTCTCTACTCTTCATGTCGTGCAAAATGAGACAAACGTATACATAATCGTAGCCGTGTCCTGTTCTTGCATAACAAAAAGATGCGCATGCTAGCTCTGCCTATCTGCAGACAGGAGTGATTAGTGACTTGTCTCGCGTCGCGTTACTTTGATAGTTTTTGCGCCCGCGCTCGTGCGGTTGTCAATATTTTACTTTATCAAGCACAAAACATTGCTGGCGATTATTTTTTTGCTTTAGTAGTTCCTTAGTAATTTAGTACATTCGATTCATATACGGATTTTAACCGAGCACAAGGTATATATTTACACATTTTAAAGTCCATAATATTATAATGGAAAACACTAACGTATGTTTAATCTAATTAAATAACATATTAAAAAAAAGAAAAGAAACAAAATTTAAATAAAATAATTTAGTAGTTAATATGGTTTTTATTTTGTGTGTTTTTTTTTATATCATATAAGTTAGTCATAAGTAAGTAAGTTAGTCGTTTATCCGAACACCCCAAAGAACTTAACGCTTCCATGTGAAGGGGATGTAATGAAGCACTTAGATAGACATTTATATTTTTATTTACATGGACAACGCAGGCCCACAGCAGATATTTAAATTCATCATTCAAATATCTTCCCGGCCGGGAATCGAACCCGGGACCTCGTCTGCTTATAAGGAAGACGCGCTACCAACTAAGCCAGGACGGTCGTCTATAGGTGTAAAGCTTTTTTATAAATCGACAAACTGTATGGTGAAATCCACAGGCAGTTATACCAAACATTATTGCATGCCACGTGACACGTTCCAATACGCAAATTTTTCGAGGACTCTGGGAACAAAGCCGCACTCTTACCTAACTCACGAGCGTTTTGTTGGCTGAACTAAATTGTATTGTTTGTGTGTTCATAACACTATCAATTCGAATTTGTTGAAAATGTTTGCGCGCTCCTTCCCCGAGTTTAATCTCAACAATGCTGCACATTAAAATTGCCGGTCTATTCTGCCAACTAGGTAACCGCGCATGTCTGGTGAGAAGTACCTCGCTTTTATGGTACCTATTACTGTTCAGAAATGTCTGAACATCGAATTGTAAGGGTAAGGAACTGCAGTCAGATGTGTGTAAATTGACTTAATATTACAATTTTGGCGAATATTTAGTACTTACCTGCTTGCTAGATAATAAATAAATAAATATTGGTGGACGTTTTTCACACAGCGCCATCTAGCCCCAAACTAAGCAAGCTTGTACTATGGGAACCAGATGACGGATAGAATACATAAATACTTTTTTTTTTTGTAAATACATACATAGAATACATAATAATATATAATACATAGATTAATAATAATTTACTATTATTTATTATTTTTTTATGTAGAACTGAAAAGAGCTCGCATGACATTTACTTCGTATCGTTATTACTTTCCCCGAGAATATTCATTAAGTGTTCAGCTCTTTGCACTCTGCGCCACGTTTTATGGCTGCTTTCAAATATGGGGTCAATTCAAGCTCTTAACATTTATACGTACTCGGATGATGACGATTGGAGATAACGTTTAGTGTTTAGTATTTGCGTCGTGCTGCTTTGATCATTATTATATTGGATTAAATTGACGAACAAACGCTTTTTGTTTTTTCGATCTTTCATGAATTTATTGTGGCTACTATATGTAATTAAAAGTATATAATATGACTAACCATCTAATGTTTTTTTGTGCCAAAGAGAAAATAAAAATATTTTTTGTCTCTCAAGTTCTTTTTTTTTTTTTTAATATTTTGGTTCCGTTTTTAAACATTGACACTTTTTCATGTTTCCACCAAAATACGCAAAATATGTTTGCGTTGACCACATCAAGCGTGACGTAAGCCTCTAAGCTGTGTCCCATTATGTAAAATATGCTCAGAGCTCAGAGCGGTAATCAAGTTTGGCACGAACTCTAACTCCTTCGATAAGCTACACTTAAAATGCACGCCATTTCGTATAAAATAAGCATATCACGCTCAACTATAAAGATTTAAATCGAGCACAAAGTTCGTTTTAAATTATAATTTTGTTTTAGATCATATCATTCTTAATTATTGACAAAACTAAAATAGTCACCTTTACATTTTAAAAAGAACTCCCTCATTTTCAAAATTAAATGTATTTGCTTACACTGGCTTTGATAATGATCTCTGACCATTAAATAAATGTTCTTATAAAACACTGGAAAGGGTTAATATCATACTTTACTTAGGTCAAAGAAAATTAAAACAAGAAGAATAACAATGTCGTACAAAAATTGTACCCCTGAAAAACATGCTTAAAACTAGATGGCTCTTACGTATTTAGTCAGCTAATATCTAAGCCGCTATAAACGCCGATGAAAATATGGTTAATATAGCAACGTAGTATTAGTATATGACCGCTATTTAAGGTTTAGTTCAAATAAGATTGCACTATACAATGAAAAAAATATGTTTCCAAAAATAATGTTTTCAACGCCATCTCTTGAGAACCCAGAGAGTTTTCCAAATAAAATATAAAATAATTTTACTGATATTATCAATGCAAAAATATTCATAACAAGTCGCGTTTTTTCTCCGTAGCATTACGAATGAGCCAAGTAGAAATTGTGAAGATCATGTCGCAGATTATTTATAGCTCTAGCGACATCTTACGTCCTTATCAGTAGTGCAATCGAGTTACGCATCTTTCCAAGGACATTAGCACTCTTGGTATTATTTGTCTATGCTTAGGTGTAGTCATAGTCAACTTAACTTCGTTAGTCATATTAGAACTTTAACTAGTAGAGTGAGAAACTTGAGTGGGGTCTTTAAAAACTTAAGGTAAAAATGTTTTACGAACCATTTAATACGCGCTATGCCAGTCTTTAATAATATACTGCATCAAAGCATGGGGCGGCGCTGCGAAAGCACATATATCAACCTTAGAAAAAGCTCAAAGAGCTATTTTAAAGGTCAGCAATTTTCTCCCATTTAGATACCCTACTATCCAACTTTATCGTGATACCAGCACCCTTATTCTCTATTGCCATAACTAGCTTGTTACGCGCCATGTTAAGTTCACTCCGTGTTAGTCGCATGAAACGGTATTCTCTAAGTTTCTTTCGCGATTCTTCACGTCGTAGCACGATTAGGAGCCGCATTTAAGTTTAGAGCATGTTATGACGTCACGCGTTATTGGCAAGTTACCTCACGTGCGATAGAGAATAAGAGCCCAGTGTACCGGGTACTTTTTTCACTGAGAACTATCCTATAGCAACACAAACTGTTTCTACTAGTTTCATATAGGAAAACTGAATCTTCACTTACTAAACGCCGCTTAGATAAAATGTTCGAACTGCCTAAGATTAGAAACATTTTCAAGCATAGATTATCTTGATACCTCGGTAGTAATTTAAAAAAAAACTGAAATAGATGAGTTAATGAAACTTGATCATTATTCTGTTAAAGTTAAGGATCTACTACAAAAGTATTCACCTGAGAATATACACTCAGTCCTGAGGTAACTCCATGGTTCGAGACCTTTAATTTCAAGACACCCTCACACACTGACATACCCTCTCACACACACCCTCTCGCATACCCCATCTCTGCGAACCCAGACTCTTTGAGGACTTTTGTATCGCAGAGATTATACACAACCACATACAGCCTAAGATCCTTTTATCTTCTCATCCGAAGGTTATCTGAAAGAGATTGCTTTCAGCGTTAAGACCGCCTTGTTGTACCTATTTCTAATGTTTTTTCTTGTTATGTTCTTTTGTGGTGTCAATAAAGTGTTATTGTATTGTAATTTCGCTGGAGAGATCGTCCTTCAATCCGAAATGAATAATGTTTGCACACTACTGCGTGGCGGTTGAATAACTTGCAAAGGTATGGTATTTCCCCAGGTAGTCTCTGCAAAAGAGTCCTACCACTACATCAAAAGATTCAACTAGTAAAAACCATCCTATTTGTTAGTTCTTTAATTAAATTGTAGAGCAGTGTATTTTAAAATGCGTGTTATAAAAATACTCTTCCTAGTAAAAGTAAGTGATGAACAACCAGTGGCCGAAATAATAGAGCGGAATCTCCATGCGATGTGATGACCAACGATGAGTCGGTGCGTTCCCACGCGTGCCGCACCGTGCCGCATCTAGACACGGCAAGCCGCGCAGAGCCGCGCTATGCCGCAACAAATGTGAAGCCACAAATATTAAATCAAATGACTCAATAATTGGGAGCTACCGGACTACACGAAGGGTCATAATATTGTGCCCACGTAGCAATGGCATGAAATCTAATAAATACTGTATTGTATTTTAACATCTAAAAAGAGATGAATTGGCATTATGACGCTGTCATAATAGGGTACATACCTACATTGTACATCGGTTTTAGAGTTACTATTTCAAAATGGGGAGTTTACCCAAGTCCTGTCTAAGTCCCAGGTTTAATATGGCCAGGTCACTTAAAATGCCTGATTTTACAGAAAAAGGTCTTACGTATAACCTGGCAAAACTCAGTTATTATTTTTATAAATTAATACAGCATGTATCTAGTTATACCACTTTTAATTACGCAGTGACCTTTTTAGACGACATAATTTTTTCAAAATATTTTTTTCTCTATTTCTTACGTAAAATGGAAACAAAATTTTAAAATGCCTGTCTCAGATTAATGTCGGCTACATTAGCCGTTAAATACCTGTCATATCGTAACCCTGATCGGTCTGTAATGTTTGTCAGTCTTTCTGTCGTTTGCCCACCTCGGTCTGTTGTTGTCAAAAATTTTTGAAGGAGAATTATGGTTCACGGTAGTATTAAACATAACCTATTTTTTGTCCCATCGCCGACCAAGTCCGTCTCCCCCCTCTGGTCCCTCGTCCCTCCCCCGCCGCCAGTAGCCGAAACAACGCAATCATGAATACAATTACGTGCCTGACCACACGTAATAGGCACAGTTACTCCGAATACCTCATTATTAGATTTGATTAATATTCCGGAGTTCAATCAGCGCGCGGTAATTTATGGTCATTTTGGTAGTACAAACAGAGTTTGCCGTTTGATGTGTCCGGTTCTTGTGGGAACGGGGAGCCGGCGCCGCCGCCGGGACCCGGCGACATTCCGCCACCGGGCGGATTCAAATCAGCCGCGTCGTGACTCCCATCAATCGACGGCCAAAAAACTTTAATCACGATAATTTCACTTTCGGTAGTTCCAAACGCTTTGTGTTTTTTGTGCGTTGCGGGTGGAAAGTGAAATCGTGTGTCAAATGCCAGCGTTCAGCGTTCAGCGCATCACACGAATAGCAGTTGATTGGGTTTTTACGGGCGGGTTGGCGAGACCGCTAGGAATCCGCCGCGGCGCGGTCGAGCCAGGGGTCGAGGAGGCGGGGGATACGGGGCTACTGAATTTAAAATTCAGATAAGCGGAATAAACACTTGTGTGCGGAATGTGTGTAGAGCTGATAGCTGCCCGCTGCGATCCGCTTCGCGGGCTGGCTGATCTTTGCCAAATTGATGAGTAACTGTGAACTTTGTAATAATAATACTTCGTACTTACAATCGATTACAAGTACGTATTTACGTACAAATCGTATTAACAATCGGTTACGAATTACGATTACAGCCAGGAAGCCGCACAACTGAAATGGGATTGGGCGGTCACATTTGTCCGATGCCGAAAGACCGCTAGGCATTCGCCACCGCAGTTTCGGTCCCTTTATCAAAATGCCCTCCGGTTCGACCCAGACGAAGGTGGCGTGACGAGCTGAACTCGCACGACAAATACTGGACCACCAAAGCCGAAGACCGGGAAGTCTGGAAGGAGGGAAGCTCCCTTCCTTTGCCCTCTTGGAAGCCTTTGCCTTTGCCTTTGCCTTTTTTGCCTTAGTGTCCCACTGCTAGCAGTGGGACACTCTGGCCTGAAAATTATAATCATCATCAGCCATAAGACGTCCACTGCTGAACATAGGCCTCCACCTTATAGCGCCACACTGACCGACAACGTACCACTTGCATCCACCGGTTGCCCGCGACTTTCAAAATGTCATTGGTCCACTTAGTGGGAGGCCTGCCTACGCTTCGTCTTCCGTTCGTGGTCGCCACTCAAGAACCTTTTTCCCCCCATCGGTTATCGGTTCTTCAAGCGATGTGGCCTGCCCATCGCCACTTCAGCTTATAAATCCTGACAGCTATGTCGGTGACTTTTCTTCTTCGGCGAATATTCTCGTTCCGGAAAGATCATTACGCGTATGTATAAATAATTATTACTCCATCGAAACCGGTTACGAAACTCCGGTTTTATAGACGGTCGAAGGGATATTCTCATCGCAGAGGAAGCGGGACGAGGTAATGAATCGCGCTTACGATTGGGCGGTTCAAACTTCATTCTTACAATTGGAAGTTTATGCTATTTTACGCTTAATACTTTCTTGGGGCGGGAATAAATACGAACTGCCAATCGTTTAAAAGGTCAGTGGACTATGATTTGCATCCTTTAAAAAGTCAACTTCTCAACATTTTCGTCATCTGCGATTTTTTTTATACGATACGGTATAAAATAATACTTTTCCGTGATTTATTTATTTATTTATTTATTTAAGACCAACAGCACAATAATACAAAATAAAGAACATAGGTACATTATATAAAACAGCCAATTATAATATATTATAATAGTAATTTATAATTATAATAGTCCATATTTCTTCATGTAGCAGCCAATATCACTGAGTACAGTGACAATATTACTATGTATAGTGTATGCCCATAGCTAAAAGTGAATTCTTCTGGTCGAGAGGGCATTACGTTATCTCGGGGCGCGTGTGCACAAGAATGACCCTCGCAGAGCGTTAGTAGCCCTCGCCCTGAGGTCGCTCGATCAGTCGGTCGACCGGTCGGCGCGTGGTGGCGAATGTGGCAATTTTCCACTACACCTCCCATACACGTCGGCGACAGTATTGTCAATTTGTGTACGAGCATGCACGCAGTTCACTGATCAATACTGGTCATGGCAAAACTGCACAATTATATTTTGCATATATTTTTTCTGGACCAAAACTAAATTTTTTTTTTTTTTTTTCTGATTTACCTTTAACTAAACAAAATACATACAAACCAAATCAAACTACCTAGACTACTTAGTCTAATAAACAAAATAAATTGTTGGAGACCTTTGGAGGTCTAAAGATAATAGAAATATTTAAGCCACTAAAAGTTGGCAGCGTACCCACGATAGTTCGACGTAGTAATGCGTACGCATTACTACGTTGAATGACGTGGCTATAAATTTGGCTGGGCTTTTTTTATTTACATCCTAATGTTTCTTATCAGATTATGATGTGTTTTGATGTTCTTATCAGATGAGAGTGACAAAAATTCGGACGTCCGACAAAACGTCCGGATCACGACAGTATAAGCAACACGAAAGAACTGTGATCACACACGTCAAAAAACAATGAATTATTCACTTCAAGCAAGATGAATAGTAAGCTGGCTTAATTTACAGACACAAAATTAATTAACATCAACATTATTCAAATGGCCAGTCAAAACTTGCGCGGACGCAAGTGACGCGCGGGAAAAAAAATGATGAATCTCCTCGCACGAGGAGCCGCGGGGTCGTTGACCTTACATTACTACTAGTTAATTGTTTTATTACTTCTAATAACGCTCAAGTTCCGTGTTTATGTAAATTTAGCAATAATTTAGCAAAATAATTTGCACGTTTACATATAATTCGCACACATAATAAAGAAGAAGAAGAGAAGAATCAGAGAATAATAAACAGCACCCATAGAACACGTTTATCATAAAAATAAATAGCTTACACCCAAAAAAATAGTTTCCAGCATAATTACTGGGCATAAAGAGATTTAACATTTAATATCTCAGGGTGACGAGCACAGTGCATTGGTGCGCATAGTTTTGAACTGTTGAAGTTCCAAATTATGAATGGCACTGAACTGTTATGGACAAGCGTGACGCCTAACATCAGGTAAGCGCCAAGCCCGTCTCGTCACCGAGTAGAAAAAAAAACTGCTGATCAGTTACCTAATTTTATAAATATAAATATATATAATATATTTTATAAATTTGCAGACATTGAGTAAATCGGCACCGGCCCCAACGGGTCGGCTGGAGGCCAGTGTTGCTCTAAATTTGCAGGAAATTTACTTCACAGAGAATCAACCATTTAGGCATTTTGCGTTATAGGTACCTATAGAACATAGTTCTTATGCATCTTGCTTTTTAGGTAACTCGATCACGATCGAAAAAAAAAAACGAATAGAATCTGTAGTTTCTAACAAAGCTTTACAATCCAAGGCTATGCGACAAAGTAAGGGACGAGTGGAGATTTCCGAAATATTTTATATAGCAGTTACTTTTGATAGGATATATGGGATAACAGTTTTCCCCCGAAAAGCTAATTTTATCAATATATATAAGTTAATTAATTACCTCTTTGTATGGCACGCACGGGAAACAGAGCGACAGCAATACAATTTTCAAATACCTACTGAAGCAAACCTCACGGCAGGACGACCTTCTTAAATCATTGAACTTTAACCACGTTATTGAATCAATTCAAATCCTGACAAAGTTAAAAAAACTGTCAAACTTTCCAGTATTCAGAGTAATACATTTGGTACAATAAAACACGCTCATTTGCTATGATTAGTAACAATAAAGTGCGCTTGCACTTGTGATAAATGATTAGTGCGCCTCTGTTACAGCTCGATGGCAGAAACGGTCAGGTCATGGTGTGCCCAGCTATCGCATAGCGTGGTGGAATTTCAGTGTATCTAAAAATAATAATGAGTATGGAAGAAGGGTTGGGATATGTATCTTACCTCAAGCATGAATAGGAAAAATTCACGTCAAAAAATAGTCAAAAATTTAATAAAAAAATATTTCCTATTAGATAAATAAAAAGAATGCTTCGGTGCATGCCCGAACGCAACTGCATAGTGACAGTTAAATGTTGTAAATCTAAAGAAATTTTAAAATATTGCCAGTACATAAGCTTTAATTATAAGATTGGGCTAAGTAAGCATGTAGATTTTTTGTAATATTGTAAGTAATAAGCAGTTAAAATAATTTATTTTTCATCAAAATTACAAAAGTTTTGGCCATGTCTTTGAATGTAGAAGATAGATATCACAGATAAAAATATTTGCCTTTTGTCTTGCTATACTTTTATCGAGTTAGGGTCTAAAAAAAAATTTCTTTTTCGATCTTACTTGTCTTGCTCTATCTTCTAAAACAGTAGAAAGAGCGATAGAAACGAAACAACTAGAATAAGTATGCTACTTTTCTCGGATAATAATAGTGGTATTTATGACTACCGTTTTACGAATGGGTCTAATGTCGACTAAAGCGGCCACAGTATGTCTATTGTGATGTGGTGAACGAGAAACTATGATTTCTTGACGCAGCAATATTTTGGTGCTAGACTAATCATGCTATGGCCGATTCTACAATCAGACCACTACATAGCTGTCAGTTTGTCTAACGACACGAGCGATACGAACCCGCGTATAATTTGCGCTCATTCATAGCAGCTACGTACAATACTGATACGCTTACAATTTTACATAGATTGATAATAATGAAACCCAGCCATGCACACTATCTAATGATTGCATTAGGTATTGTACTTTATAGCTTTCATGGCTGACAGATGAGAACAAATACTGGAACTGGAACTGTACTGATCCATGAGTACGCATTTTACCATACAAGTATTTAGTATTTCAAGTATTTATTATTATAAGTAGCATTAGTAGGTATTGTATTCTAAGTATATGCATTTTACTGTCCTGTGATTTCACGATGACATGCTTGCAAATCTCTGAATTTAAATCTAGATGCCCACACATTCAGTTCTTGCAGCATGATAGCACAAGCTACATTATTTTTGACTTTTTTTTTCCTTGGGCTTCAAAAACTTTGTGTAGGTCAGCTTAAATCTTAGTTAATTACAGCACGAGAAATAGCTGAGAGAGCAGAGAGAGAGAGAGAGTAGAGAGAGAAACTGTCCACGGATTAAAATCCATCGTCTGAGCAGTCTATTAGTAATTTTAAAACTTCAACATCTTTATTCAGTTATGGCAATTAGAACATTTTTGAATTTGTCTGAGTAAATATAAATTACTAATTAGCATTTAATTACAATAACCATTTTAATACACGCACGGACAAAAAGTCAAGGGCGTGTAGATTACGATTCAGATTAGTAATAAGTATCTACGTACTTGTCACCACTGATCAGAAGATTTAAGGAAATGAAATCACATCGAAAGGGATTATTTTCCTGTGGATTAGTTGATGAAGAGCGAAATCTAGATTAATAGTTCGCGCCAAACTGAAGGCCCGCGCCCTATAATATCAAAAATCCGATGACCGATTTTTCACATATTCAAAAAAAAATTGTATTGAATTGAACTATTTGCCTACAAAAACAACCTCGGACTTGGCATCATTGCGGAAATGCCATCATCTACCACTTTACTTAAGTATAACTGGGACTGGACCATGACTGTAATTGTTAACTAAACTATGACTGAGGTTTGTTTTTGATTGTTTAATATATGTACTTTACTTGAAATATGACAAAACTTCACACTGGCTAAATAGCTATGTGTGGACCCAAATATTATAAGAGAAAAAAAACGTTACTATGGCTAAGATACACTATTTGATAAGCTAAACTTCAAGAGAGAACAAAAAGGCCACTTATGTCGATTGTTGTGAAGAGCAAAACTGAAAAGATGTAAGGCTATCAAAAACACATAAACCAGCAGGTAAACCCTGGCGATGTGTATCAGACACTCGGACAAATTAAACTCACCTCCGCCAGTAATTAGTTCTGTTTCGGCAGAGATTTGCGCGATAGCAGCTCGTTACTTTACGACGCTGTAAAACAATTCACATGAGTCGGTCGACGTGTCTGTCTGTCGATGACGGCTCGAACCGATGCCAGAATTGAATAAAGTATCCCGAAACCTAACTTCTAAATTACACTTGACTGATTTTAGCCTTTTTTATCAAAGTAACTTAATTTTTTTTGGATAGGGGATTGTGTCTTTCGTGTTGCCAAGCGCAAAGTTGCTCTATAAAGCTCTTTAAAATATGTGAAGGTAATGGAATAAAAGTGTTTTATTCACGCCTGCTCCTTGACCTGCCCACGTGGTCAGCCGGAAAATACTTTATTTTTTGAAAGAAAGAAAGAAAATATTTTTATTTTGCAACAACATTAACAACAGGTGAGCAATATCGATGTGTCACAAAAATGGCCTCAACTCAGCATAATGCTGTGGATACAGCGCTGATCCTCCGTTGAAGCCGTTCCGTGAAGTCACGAAAGGCTCAAAACAGAGGAGGTTGGGATCTTTTTTATATAGAACAAGTAAAATGTGGTTTTGATACATTTTGTTTTAATAAAACGGGAATACTCACGTTAAATTGAGTCGGTTATTCCGACTATAGTGTGTGTGACTTGAGTGCAAGGCAAGACGAGGTCGCGCGCGTGTCTCGCTGAGCATTCCTTGATAAAGGTCACCGAATGTGATCGAAACTATAGTCGGAATAACCGACTCAATTTAATGTGAGTATTCCCGTTTTATTAAAACAAAAAGTAAAATGTGCTTATGATCTGTGTTTGTCATCGATTTCTCCTAGCTGACTGCTGGCCGATGTTACTTTTATTACCGGATGCTAATTACAGATATAACTGTTACTAAGGGCGAAATTAACATAATATTACTTTTATTCAAATTAGGTGAACAAGACACTGATTTGCGTCTTATCCATCATCGTAACACTGAACACGACTTTTAATTGTGTTTTTGTTAATTTATTTACCCAAACATCGACTTACCTCTCATTATTATCCTACACCGCATTACCATATTTTATGATCAGACGCCGCTACTGGTATTTGTACATGTCTGAATTAACATTTACGTACGTAAATTGAGCCAGTTATGTGAGTTTCCTAGTTAAGATAGATCTATTATAATTAACAAGAAAACCCACTGGCCATTTTAACACTAGAAAAGTTTAAGAAAGAAAGAAGAAATACGGTCACGAAATTTTTCTATACCCTAGATTAATTTCTTTGCAGATAAAACAATCAGGGTCATTATGTTTTACCCATCTAAAATGTGCTTACTAAGATATGCACGTAAATATCATAATCTAAAATTAGCTTACTCAGATATGCACGTAAATATCATAATGTATGCAAAAAATGTATTGAATATTGATAAATAAATAGGGATATAAAAAAAAGTCTGCCTTTTAATGTTGGTGATGACTCAAAACGTCCTTTAGACGCTGGTGTGAGTTTGCTGTTTTAATAAATAAAGCTAATGTTGATTTAAATTATACAGGCCATTATTAAATTCAAAATTTTATTGAAATTCTGAAGTATACGTTCTATGACGTCATAGCGTTTAAGTTTCTATTTGACTCTGTTCGAGAACAGTTTTGTAGATTGTTCGTTTTTTGTTCTGTAAGAGACAGGTATGCATTTGAAATTGAGCTCTATAGTGGTCAAAATACAATACCAAATAATACTATTCGATAAGCTATTTAAGTCCGAGGATTTTGGGCTACCTAAAAGTACTGTCTCGAGGAAACCAAATAGCTATAGTATAGGAAGCTATATATAGTATAGGAAGCCTATACTTACGACGAGCTAGCAAACTCTCTGGCAGTCATCGTCATCAACACCGATGATACCAGTTCGACAAAGCTCCAGAGGACACTGTATTTAGGTAATCGTACTGATATCTACAGGCTGTTCCAAGCGGTGACGTTAATCCGAAAAATGTTGGTTCCTAATACCAAGGGCTTTACGAAAATACTCTTACCTGTATACTGTGTCCAAGGTTGGTTTTGTGAAATATACTGTTATGCACTCCAATATGCAATATACACACTGCCACTGTACTGATCGCTTGGTGCTCTCACTAGCTCGCCTAGAGAGTCGTATATTAGATGTATTTCCATTTGCAAAACGACGTGTCCGGCGGACCCCGTCCAAACTGAAAACTTAATTCCCCCCAGACAGATGGCTTTTGGAGAAAGGGTGACACTTTCTGTCTCAAAATTTACGAGTTCAAGACGTACAAAGTTTAAAGCTAAGCACACACGGACGCGGCGCAATGCTCTTCTTAAGTGCTACTCTGCATCAGCTTTTTAACATCCCAGTGCTGGGATATCAGACTACCCTCGACGGGTGATTAGGCCATATAATATCCGAGCGGATAATGTTTTTAGGGTGTATGTAAGTATATATATATATGTAGGTAAGTTTGTGTGTTCCTTTATTCCTGTAACATAAAAGGCTTGACCGATTTTGATGTCGTTAGATTCCTCCATTACGTCCGGAGTGACATAGGCTACATTTTGTAGTAGAGTATTATGTTTTTCTTTTAATAATATTTCTTTCCTATAATATTACCTACTTGTTAAAATGAGTTACATGTCAAAGTCAATATTTTCACTCGCTCTATTCACTTTCATTAACTTTTGTCAACCTTTTTTATGTGTCGCAGGAGTAAAGTGTCGTTTTAAATAACGGGCAGTACGACCAACTTATCTTTAGAGCTGAATGAGGGAGCTACCTTCGTAGTTTCTGAATAAAACTGACAGCGATCTCCATAAAAGTTAATTTTATTTATTTGACCAACTCGATATGTTGTTGGGACTATAATAGCGCGCGTCACGCACGAGACTCCCACTCCGAGGAAGTGCCAATTTGACCCCCTTCCGACGGCGCACGCGCATTGTTACTGTTGCGATGCCGTGTACATACCGAACACCGACTAATAAATCAAGAATTTCCTCTCAATCTGTGATTCAGACCGTTGGAGTAAAGTGTAAACGGCCGTTTCCGAAGAATCAATTAAGTAATGTCATCATTAAATACATTTTTCCACTAGATATCATTGCAAGATAATTTTTATAAGCATTTCTGAGACTTGGCATAATGGCTGATTATATTTTTTTGCTTTGTAAAAAAACTGTCCGTAAATAGAAAAGATCAACGAAAAAATAAACTTTTTTAAATTAAATTACAATCTAGCCTCAGACAGGCTTATAAGTAATTTAAATCTAGTTTAAACTTCGAGGTACTTAATAACTAATAACGTGTCCAATAACACTTTTCTTATTATCTTTATTAAGGCGAAGACACTGTTTATGTAATAATAATAATAATTTATTTTCCACATACGTACACTTGTTACTCATGAGCTAAACTAAATCTAAGCTGAGATTAATATTATATGTATGAAGTAAAAATTTAATTTAGCTAGTTAAACCCTGGTCTCCACACTAGGATTCCCTGTATCGTGGAGACCAGTTTTACGCTAGAAAAACAAAACGTCGGACTACACTTAACAAAACAAAGATCAACAACGGGCAATATTAAAAAGTGCGGAAGGTACGCAAATGAGAATGCGACACGTTGTTGTGTTTGTGTTGAACATATTCACGTAGCACCAATCTCGAACGAGTTGGGCTCGCGAAGAAATTCAAGGCTGTTTTGTATGTGTTCTTTATAAGCAGCACTTGCACTATATTCAGTAACAGCTAGAAAGATAATACATTATTGAAGAGATGCTCATTACTACACACATAATAATAATACGATATGTTTCTACCTACTTAAGTAATATGTTTAGACCTTTAATTGGCTGTACTATATTATGTTTGTTTAAGATTCTTTTTATATTATGATTTTGTGCTGTTGGTCTATTAATAAAACAAAAAAAATAATGATGCGCATTATGTGCGGAGTAGTTGTAGGCGCGATGATCGCATCACGTATAGCCATTAGGTCGATCCGGCGATCGAGCGCCGGCACCTGACCGCAAACGAAATGCACAAAAAGCTGGGGCGCGTTGTCCTTGACCTCGGACACCCACGGCTTGCGCACACGCACCGCGTCGCGCCACCAGCCGGGAAGCGATGCGGATAAAGTTTGGTCTAATTACCTAGTCCCACAAATGATATTGAAAAATGTTGTGTTTCTGTAGCCAAAACTTGCTTAGCTAAAAGTAGGTTGGAATCTTCTAGTAAGTAAAAAAATACCTGTGTTAGAAGACCCCGCTCTTCCATATCAATTCCGTTACATTTTTGATGGTACAGGTAAATGAAGCGCTGTAATCGCTTATTTTGGTGTGATAACCAGTGTATAAAAAGTTCATTCGTTCTTAAACGGTGCACTTCAAATAAAATATAAATAACACTTCGGATGATATAAAAATACTAGTCGTTGTCTGCGACTTCGTTCGTGGAAAAACGTACAACAACAACGTACAAACGTATTCGTACAAAAAAATAATGGCTGGCCTATGTCCGTCTCCTACCCACGCTATGCAAAAACTCAGGTCGATCCGTTCAGCCTTTTAGCCGTGAAAACGCGACAAACACCGAGACAGAGCTACAACGGGACAGAGTTACTTTCGCATTTATAATATTAGTGAGGATAATAGTGAAGTGTGTAGGACTACGGTTAGTGTTAATGTAAGGATTTAAGCGGCTATTGAGAATTGTAGTTCACTGGACAAAATTTTCAGTACTCGTACTGCCAAGCAGTAGTGTCAAGGGAGATAAGCGGGCGGTAGTAGAGCGCACTGTGGTCTACTACGCTAGATCAGCATTTAGTTCATATAAAAAATTTGCTAGTAATAAAACTACTTAATATGATAACAAGTAAAAGAACCTACGCTAACGCTGCGCGATTTAGTGTGACAGAGGCGTACATAATTGCGCGGCAGGTGCGCAAATGCGCACGCGCCTCAAATATCAACACATGTCGCTCACCCCTGAGATACGCTACGATATCGTTACCCGACATTATTAATGACACTGATAAGTGTTGTAAGCCACGCGATACACAATAACTTTTACACACACGATTATTAAAACGTGTATAAAACCTTACATTCAAATGTGAATTGACCGAGCGAAGCGATGGTTTTAGAGTCTACGGGAACAAGTTGGTGTTTGAATGTATGTTTATATATTTGTCAGAAAATAGCTTGCGAGCCGTTCATCCGATCTTTACTAAATTTTGTAGGCTAGTAGTTAATTTCAATAAAAATAAAATAATAGAATATGAGCAAAATCGGACCAGAAGTTGTGGAGCTTTACGTTGCTAGGCTCAGTTCGGCTAGAACTAATACGAGTATTTTCTATATGTATACAAGTTTGTGAATGTGAGTGTATGTTTGTCCATCTACACTCAGCTCCATAACCGCTGAACAGATTTGGATTATATTTGGTGGCGAGGTAGTATATATCCTAGATTAGCACATAAACTGCAGTTTATTTTGATAAAATAACAGTTTTAGTAGTATAGAGGGTAAAAGATGGGCAGCAATAAACCATTATTTTTTTGCATCCATTTTTTCCAAACCTTTTGATCGTGTTGATAGGCGATTACGTTGCAAAGTTATTTGTGTTTTTATTGTAATGCTCGGCGCTAACTAGCATTCAAATATTTACACAAAGGAGTAACAAATTACAAGAGTTCATCGTTCGAGAGATAATCTAGATTGGTATTGCAACACGACAGGCTATTGTCGCTTCACAAAGATTCTGTTATAGACGAAACAAAGCGCCCGATTGTTGCATAACTGTATCTAAAACCAATCTTATAATGACGTCTGTTAAGGGCACGTTCACCATTGAAACATAAATTAATAGCCCCTATACACATAAAACACGCCCTTTATGCGAAATAGACTTGAATTTTATGGGAGTAAAAGAAACAAACTACATAAAAGAGTCACAGTCTCCGTTAGTTTTTAAAAATTAATATCTACCAATCCATTTCTCATAATATCAGATCAGGTCATGTTTCTCAGAAACCATGATTTTGCGTGCGGCCGGTTTCGGAACTAATTATAGTCAGCCACAGTGTTGCCACCTTAGCTATTCTGTTGCTAGATCTGGCAGAAAGCAGTAAAAATCGGTATTCTATAAATATTTAGAAAATAATTGAATTTGCTTTGGTTGTATTATGCATTGTTTTTTATTTTCTGTAAATAAAGCTCACACACGTAATCTCCTCATACTTCTTACACTTATGTAAATGCGCGGGCTAGCACACGAAATGTAAGCGTGCTGCATTCTAGGCTTACTAACTATCAGATTTAATTTCTCTATGCCATCAGGCGTGTGGTCAAACGCAAAAGTATTTTGAATAAAAACATAAGAATGTTTCCTAGTACTTTTGACAGAACCTCAGGGGTTTTTTTTGACATACATGGCAACAAGAGCAGTGCAATCGGTCGCGAGGACTTGCGCGCAATCTTTGACTGTCACGCACACTACTAAAGCTCAAAGATAATAATAAGAAATGTAAAAACAACATTATATATATCCACCAAAACTAAACTGAGTAGGAGCAAAGATAATTTTCGACCAGTTAGGGTAAAAGCTCATTATGAATTCAATAATAACAATAATACACCATCAAGAGAGTTTATCATCATTAAGCCATTTTATATTTATTATTATTTTTTATTCATGAAACATTGCTTCCTTTTCATTGTCATTTGTCATTTAATATATAAAACGTTCTAACATAGAAAATAAGATCCACCTTCTCCTTCTACCAAAGTATAATAAATGTGAGAGTGAGATAGCTGTGATCTGAGAACAGGCCCTAATCGGACCCAGGTCGTGCGCGAGCGCGCGTCACCGGCCGGCGGCAGCGTGTTTACTCAAACACAAAACGGGTGTAACAAAAACCATTTAATTGAATACGGCTCAAGTTTTCCTGTTAGAGTACTTGAACTTGAGTTATAGCAGTGCTGATTCGATCACAGCAAATAATTTGACATGATTCATTCATTATGTAATCTCATTATAATACTTTTTGCAGCGCATTTGCATGACTTGCTGTGAAAACGAAGCAACAAGTTAAGACTGACTGTAAAATGTTGCTTATGCCTCCGGCCATAAAGAGGAATCTAAAGTCATCTCTCTCGAGAAAATAGCCTGAAGTCTGCAGCTACTAGAGGATACACAAACATACGTATCTACTTACATACACTCCAAAAACATCGCCCCATCTTAAGTCGCAAAAAATAAAAAAAATATTGTCTATTTTCAGACAAAATATGATTCATTATTAATAGTATCGAGAAAATATTTCTGGTATCATTATGGGTAATAATAGCATAGAAAAATTAATCTAAGGTGCCCATAGAAAGATGCGAAGCCCGATTGTAGTAACGACGTAAGTGATAAGGATGTAAGATGTCGCTGTGCTTTAAACTGCAACATGATCGTCACAATTTCTGCTTGACTTGAAATATAATGCTAACTCACCCTTAACGGTACTGAGAACTTGTTGCTGCTACTTGTTATGAATATTTTGCATTAATAATATCAGTAAAATGATTACTTTTATATTTTATTTGCAAAACACGCTAGGTTCTCACGAGATGGCGTTGGAAACATTAATAATGGAAACATGTTTTTAAGTCGTATATTACAATCTAATTTGAGCTTAAATTGCGGTCATATACTAATACTATGTTTCTATATTAATCATATTTTCATCGGCTTATAAAGCGATTTGACCATAAGCTGACCTAATACGTAAGCGCCATCCAGTTTTATGCTGTTTTTTTTCGGGGGTAAACTTTTTTGTATTAGAATGCCATTCCTCTCGTATAATTCTTCTGTGATACTAGGTATGTAAATAATGAGTTACTTTAACTTTGCAATTAAATAAAAATTAACTGGGGCAACCTATTTCAATTGATTGTCGTAGTTTTCAATTTACATCGTTAACAATGGGCAGTAAATAAGGCAAATAATGAAATATCTTAGCAGGCCATGGTTAGGTTTTGATATATTTTAAATGACTTAATGAACTACAATAAATACAACACTACATCAATAATAAACGCCCAAGTGCGAGTCGGACTCGCGCACCGAAGGTTCCGTACCAAAAAAAAAACCTTTATTTCAGATCACAATTTTCACAGTAACACGATCGATTTTTAATACTTTTTGTTTTACTATAGAGTTTTTATTTTTACTTTAATGTTTGTATATATTACATTAGTTTTTCGACAGAACAAAGAAAATCAAGAAATGTAGAAAAAACACGTTTCATGCATTTCTTAATTTGCACACAAATATACATACTCCAAAAACATTAACTCCTCATCGCCCCCATCTCGAATAAGAATAAGAACATTAACTCCCTTTTTGACAGTTGGGTAAAAATTTCAAGCGGCTACCTATTACGATTCAAAATGGTTTTGACCTCTTAAAGATTTAACGGATGTCTATTCATCATGCCTTTAAAAGACGGCGTAGTGTAGACTTAGTAACTAAGATTCCCGTAAAGTCCTGTTGACACCTTTCGTGTAAAAATAAAAATTAAAAACATTATCCAAATCACTTCACAATTGTCTCAAATTGAGTTATCATAAGCTTCTAAGGTCAGCTAAAAAGTAGGTGTGCACAGAATAATGCAAAATGGACTCTAATATAAATTCCCTGAATATTTGCGATGGAATGAGCCGTAAGTGTCGTCACGTATCGTATGGGCGCGTGGGAGCGATGCGCGGGCGCAGCACACTACTGGCTGGAAGCGGTGATTGGCACGCGGACTTGTACTATTATTTATTCTGTGCCCGCGCAACACATTTGAATGTATTCTAATGGAGCGCATTACCGCCGCGTACGGCTTGAACTAGTGATGACAATTGTTGTTCATTTTAATTTCGTGCTAAATGTTAATTTGATGGTAATTTCGAAATGTTAACTAAAGTGCTATTATTGTTTCCACATCTTAATAGAAATAATTGAAATATTTTGTAATATTTTTAGAACTGTCAGCTATCGATAATATACGTTGTGAAAGAGTTATAAATGTTAATTTATTTTTGTTTAGATCAAGCAGTTTGATCCTATTCGCTGCTTTGCAAATATCACTTTGCATATTTTATATGCGGCTGTCAAAAAAATTAACGCAAGAACTTGGGACGTGTTTTAGGAATAATAGTAATACGCAACTGCATTTTTTTAATCATCAACTTTGAACTTTTAACTTTGAAAGTCAAAGGGCAATAATATTACAGCCCCATGTTGATTTCTATTATATTTATGTAACCGTAGGTAGATTAATTCACGGATGATATTAATTAATTCGCGACGAACTGAGACCACGCAAACATATAACTTCACAACCTTCCACCAAATTCTACTCCCAACGAGGCGTTTTCCAAAAAAATAAAAATTGTTCTAAAATACTTACTAGATGGCGTAATAGACCTATCGTTTTACCTGTCATTGTCATTTCTGTCGAAATATTTTATGTTTATTTTTTAAATCGTAAATTTTGGCTCCACACGTTGTGTATTTAGCCAGTGTCAACTATTGTAATATTTGAAATGAAGTCAAATCCATAGTTACATTACTTGAAATTGTCTAAATACACATGTGGAGCCAAAAAACACGAGAAAAAAAAGGCGCACGTACATTTTTTTGTCTTTCATGTCTTGACAGTGACAGAAAAACCTCAAGGTACATCTAACGCCATCTATTGGGTACTTTTATTACCAGGTTTTTTTTTTTTAAAACGCCTCATTCAACTCATTATTCATTTATTCGAAAGTAAAAAATAAATTGAAATTAATTGCTTGAAATATTTCATAAACATTGAATAAATGGCTTGCAAGTTATCGTCATGCAAATATACAAACATAAATACAAACGCTTACTTCCCATAGATTCTGAGAACTTCGCTTCGCTTGTTTAATAAGTGTTAATGAGATGCTAGTTTTGGCGCAAACGTGAAAAAAATCGCGTCGTTAAAAGAAAACATGTATTATTTTCATAAACTCCTTAGAAGCTTCTAAAAGCTTCCACCAATTTACAGCGTGACTTGGACTGGACAGTGACTGAAATTGTTGACTAGGACTATAACTGAGACTTTTTATATCGTGAAATAATGAATAAGTGGCTTAATATAATGACCGAATTATAAGATTTTTATAAGTGCTAATGGGGATAATGCTAATGCGCATGCTGCTTGATCCAGCACTAACGTGCGCGTGGGCTCATTTACCGCACCCGCCACTTACCGGCTCACATTCACGCCCTCACCAATACTGATACCGTTGGCTTGTAATATACCATCGGAAATATTATTAGGCGCGATCTGAAATCACATTCAGATCCGCCGCGATTCGATATCGAATAATTTGAATTATTAGAAAGTTGATCATTCGAATGATATTGAGGCTTCTGTTGCGGTTAGTCATAATCACCAACGAGTATAGAAGCTGCATTACGTCTGACCCAAGTTAGAAAAGAGGTTAGTTAGACCAGGTACCAACCTGCGCAAACGGCATACTGACCATGGACTTTTTTTTTCTCAGTAAATGTTACTCTTAGTCCGTTAGGGCGGCGCGACATCGTTTAATAAATTAATGCAGGGATGCGCGCGGGCAGCGAGGTAGCGGGATTGTAACGTACGCGCAGGTGACTAACGGGACCTGGGAAAGGTCATCCTTAAGACACCCTCTCTTTGCACTACGCTCTAAAGATAAAGTAATAGTTAGACCAGGTACCAACCTTATACTTATTTCACCCGATACGTAAAAAGTGCTTCTTTCACCCTTACGCTTGATCACGCTTGGAAACAGCTAGATAATAATTTCAATATATTTTATGACGTTTATGTGATTATTCAATATAAAAAAAATCGTGACAATACTGATTGGTTTTGATTAGATACTATTATTCTCAATAGTACCTATCCTTTGGATCTAATAATGTACTGTATGTTCTTATTTCGTGACCAAAATGCTGGCCTCTACCTTGCTCAAGGATTGCAATCGCACTTCAACTCGGCTTTTCTTCCAACATTTTAGGCATGATCTCTGCTGGTAGGGGTTAATTTAGATTAGTATTGCTTTTGATTCGTTTTAATTTTGTTTTTTATTTCCCTTTCAATCAATTAATATTAATAGTACTAGTTAATATTATTAGTATTTAAGTACTTAAAGATTATAGTTAAAAAAACGTAATTTTTTTGTTACAGACTATAAAAATTGCTAAAATTTGCAGAAGTAAATTTGCCGTAGTTGCCTATAATAATAAATATGTTAGGCAAGAGTTTGTCAGAAAATGTAATTTCGAACGCATCCTCGCTCAACCTGCTTTAAAATTATCTCAGTCACGGCACTAGCTAGGTTAAAAAAAGAATCTGCCTTTATTACATCCGGTTACAGCCATAAATTGTATTGTTTTTATATCAAGTTGTTGCCACAGTGTATACAAGCATATATAAAAGTAGAAGAAATTATTTGTTAGGTCCATCTAAACCGTGCACGTGAGATGCGAAAGTGGGGTAGAATTCTAGAGACACATTAAAACGTATTATGTGTCAAACGCGCCCCACTGACACAAGATAGGGACAAGTGGACCCCTGGGGGTCGTACCACTCCATCTATATTTATAAACAGACACGCACCGCTACGTTACCAACTACTACGCTATCAACCTGCCCCCACTTTAAGCTAAGTACGAAAACCTTGAAAAAAGTATTAAATTAACAAATGTACATAAATGTTTATTCGTTATTTTTTTCATATCCGATAAATTAAAAGCACTGTTCAAATATCATTCAAATCGCTAGTGGTGTAGCTCGATTTTTTAACTAGTCAATAATATATTAAAGTAATTACCGAAAAACGAAAATATACTTAATACTTCGTGGTTAAATCGTTGCGCTTGGTCGGTTTTTATTATTTCTTGTTTTACTTTAGAGTGTGGACTAAAACAACACTAACATACGATCATTTTTATTCAAAAAAACTTATATAACATACCATATGAACACTAACATTGAAAGTATCAACCATTTTTCAAAGACAACTTTCCAAGTTGAATGCAAAAATGTCACATCATTAGCAAATTGCTCGAGTGCGATTACAGAAAGCGGATTTCGTAAAAACAAGCAATTAAATCTTTGACTAGAACAATGACATTGTAGTATAATTAGGGGTTCACTAAAAAATAGCACCTCGAGATGCAAATGAATGGGCTTTCTTTTATGAGTGTCGTAAATGTTAGCGCAATGGCGTGGTAGGACGCGGGGCTGCGCAATGTTGCGCGTTTTATCATTCGATTGTTTCTCAGTTAAGGCCCCGTCCGGCTCGGACAATAAATTAGAAAGTCTGGTTTTTTGTCACGAACGGAATATTTTTACGGTGATAGCTTTCTTCCATACAATCGAATCCCTTTTTTAAAGGTTCCCTTATTTGTAGTTGTTTACGAGAAAGGACCGTAACGTATTCGTAGAAGAAATGTTAATGTTCGTTTTAAATTGTTTAGGGTAGATAATGGTGGTGAATGTCAAAAACTGTATAACGTTGATAACGGTACGTAATGATCGCCAGACCGACAACGTTAAGCAGCGTTTAGATAGAACTTCCATCTTCTTAATATAATTTTATTATAAAAGGCGATGTAACATTATAGACTTCAAAACGACTCGACTGATTTTGATGTAATTTTCAGGGAACCTTCAGATTAGCCCAGCGGATGATCCTGTGAAGTTTGGTACCCGTAAAAAGCCGGAGCGGGTCGCTAGTCAATTATTATTACGTGCGACTTGCAAGTCTTAAAAATATAAGAACTAGCAATAAGAGCACGACGTAGTTCATAAAACAGGAATTTTCTTGCAGAAGTTAATTTTTGCAACGGTTTTTGCCAAAACAGACGTGCGGATCTGGTCTGGCTACCAGCGTCTAAAAGAAAAAAAAAATTGAAAAAGAGGAAAATATGTTATCCTCTAATTTTCTCTTATTGGTCCGATAAACCATATTCTCGCTTTCAGTTAACAGCATACGACGCCAGGGGAAAAAGTTCCATCGACCCCGGTGATATGATCACTGGATATAATGAACTTTTTTTACTATCTGCCCCGGTACCGGGGCCGGGACACCGGGCCAGATGGGACTAATCTGGATGCTCGGGCATATAGGTTTTTATTATTTTTGAATTATGTCGCATTGCATCGCGTTGCTGCATCTTAAGCTTACGCAGGACAATGGCGATACGCTCCGTAACAGGACTATGTCTTGATGGTATCAGGCTTTGAAAACGGCAGTTTACACGCTGATCAGCACGTAAGCTCTCCCGGTGTCACAACTAACAAAAAACATTTTCAGGACATTAAACAACACAGTAATGCTCACCGAGTTCCATCGAGCACCGTCCAGCGATGAATGGACCGTGGTCGTGTAAAATACCCCCACCACAACGCCTAGACCTGTCTACGTCCTGCATTATTCACCCCTTTACGGCCAGTGCGAAAACAAATGTCAGGTGATTTCCCCCCGGCTCCCCTAAATAACGGGACTCTGCATAATTGGAGTAATGCAAGGGTCAGGAGACCTTTGCGGTAATTGTCTTGTTTGCGCAAACGACCCTAAACACAGAATAAACAATAATAACAACGAACGGCGCTGGCGCTTGAGTAACAGTAACAGGCTTCGTGCTTACTTCTTTTCAAATAGGTCCTATTTCATTCAAAAAACTCTAATTTATTCATCATAGACCGACACACAGAGAGCAAATGAATGAATATACCTACGCCTGCAAATAAGACACTATGCAATTATGTACTGCGTACTAAATGTGCCATTGCAATACATTACTGTCACATTAATTTTTGGAAGAAGAACTATCTAGTACATTTCACCAAGGAACATAATAACTTCACTCATTCACTCGCTAGAGCTCGCTGTGTAAGGAAGTTCTGTGATATTAATCGCATAAAATATATGCCGTCTGTCTAGGCAACACTCTGGGCATATTGTATGCGTTTTTTTTTAGTGATGGCTGAGTGAATAATGGCACAAAAGCTACAATTAAATGGGACATCGCAATGAACTCCTGTATCAGCTCTAGTACGTAGCTCAACGGGTATGGCTCGTCGGTATGTTTTTTAATGCAACTGACGAGGACCAAGTAACTCGCCTGATGATAAGCGTCACGCGTCACATAACTGGTAGTGTGGTACTTTCCCAGGCGGATGCCACAAATGTCCTACCGCTAAATTAACGTCTTAATGGATTACGTGTCAATATAAGTTCACTATAAGTGAAGTATTGCTAGCCGTCGGCAATAAGTATTTGATTATTCAAGATTTCAGTATACTACAACTATTTATAGGTATCAACAGTAAGCCTGAGATAACGTCGAGCGGAACTCGAACAAAAACTCCAGCTATGGACGCGACCGGCTCCTAACAATGAAATTATGCAAATATCCTCTAATTAGCACGAGTATGTTACTAGTATTACCATACATATGCATATTATTACAATAATTCAGACGTTTTAATAATAGTTACATCGCACACCGGGCTTTATGTCGAGTTATTCAATCTCCGGGACAAACAAAATGGATATAAATTACGTAGTCTAGTAAATCGTAAAATGCCAAGCTTTTTTTGAAAATTGATGTGTTTTTGCATAAAAAGCGAAGTTTTATGTGATTTACTATGAAGAATAGTTTTTTTTAAGGGCAAGTCATCGTGGGATGGGTTTGGGGAAGCGAGACTCATGCGCTGCATTCTGCGTCGGCAATTAACGGCGAGATCGTAGATTATCGAACCGACATCCCAGAAACCGAACGTGTAAAGGAAAGATTTGCGTGTGCGCCGATACATTAAGCTTTAACTGAAAAACAGACAGCCCACTTTGTTCCTTACCATCTTACTTTAAGGTTTATAGTCGTGCGTCGCTGCATGCTCTACCACAACAATAGATTTGCATACTCTGCAATTTTTTGCGCGGAAGCTTTTTGTCCGACGTTCGGAATCCGAAAATCAATCATGGCGACCTTATGTAAAAAACTAAGATTTCTTACCTGGTTTGAATAGAAATGCGCTTTCTACGCTCGTGAATAGCACCCATAAGAATAAGATTTAGTAGAAAAACTTTAAGAGATGTATTACTGTAATTGAAAAGATAAAAATAATGCAAAACTGTTCAAATTTTCTTTCGTAGGGTCTCCATATATTTAACAAATACTTATATATTTTTTAAACTTGAGTCTATTATAACCAATCTGTAGTCTTTCCGCTGCTTTATTCATTAGTAATAATACTTTTCAATTCAGAAAAAAAAAATGCTAGCCGCCATAATTATTGCACCGGAAAGACACTTACAGATTGGTAATTAAAGACTCATTGTGAAAATGAACTTCCGCAAAGTATTGCCTGAGTCAATCAACTACCTTTTGATTAACCAAGTGAGCGAAGCGAATGAAGTCCCTGCTTCAATTGGCAAAATTTGCTTTAATCTGTCAGTATGTTGGTACTCGCGTACAGGTCCTATTTGTTTGACCAACTGAGCGAAGTGAACGAAGTCTCTGCTTCAAGTGGCAAAATTTGCTTTCATATGCCAGTTTAATAGTACAAGCGTAGGTACAGGTCGTACATTTGTTTGACCGAGTGAGCGAAGTGAACGAAGTCTCTGCTTCGACTGGCCTGGAAGAGATCGCTTTCAGCGATAAGGCCGCCATTTGTTACACTAGCTAAAATGTTTTGTATTCTGTCCTACTATGTACAATCTGGTGTGAACAATAAAGAGTTTATCTATCTATCTATCTGGCAAAATTTACTTTCATATGTTAGTTTGATGGTACTCGCGTAAAGGTCGTATTTTTATAGTAATCTTGATGTAAGTTCGTAAATAGGTTCTACAATTTTTTTTTAAATTATTTACCGGTAAATGGCGCAACAAACTTCGCTCCTATTTGGGGAAATACCCCTAAATCAAAAATCGCCGACTACAAAAAAAACTATGAAATTGTAGATCTGAGGTTGTGTAAAGAAGTTTTCGCTTGCGAGGTCTATACTGGTTCGCAGAAATATAAGCTTTTATTAACTAGTACATAATTTATGTAGCTACAAACACTAGACATAAACTAAGCATTAAATATTGTAGCATTATGCTAAACTTGTAACGGATAGTCTAGAATGCAAACAAGGTACATATTTGAGTGGCAGGTGCACTGCAGTGCAGTGCAGAGCAGTGCCTGACATGTGGAGTATGTTAAGCCCTCTACTAAGCGTCTCTCCCCGTTACTGCTATAAATAGTAATTATAATTATTCATTATGCTGGTCACTTTATCTACATAACGCTTTATTAAAAAGATACAAGTATTGATATCATGCTTTACTTAAGTGCAAATATATGCTAACATTGGATTTTAATACACAAAATATTGAAAATATATCCAACTTTTTTTTTGTTATTCACTCGTGTGTATCGTGGCTTGCAGAGCAAAAACAATAATCTACAAAACCGTTGTCTTACAGGCAAGTTAGCGCTATGATGTTTTAGTACGAAAACTTTAAATGTCATCTAGATTTTGATGGCGTCATACAGAGTGGACCAAACTAATGCCCCGAGGAAAGTACCCTAAAAATGGACTTGATAAAAAATAATGGATTTTACTCATGGCTAACATTTCTTTATTTTTGGAAAATAAAATAATTGCATTCAACGTTTTTTTTAAAGTCACTTGTTAGAGACGAGTATCGAACTCGCCAAATGTAGAAAATAAACATTCTGTATTTTTATGTTACTCGGTGACGAAACGAGCAAGTCGCTCACCTGATGTTAAGCGTCACGATTCCCTAAAACGGTACAGTGCCACCCAGAATTTTGAACTTCAATAGTTCAAAACTATGCGCGACAATGCACTGCGCTCGTCACCCTGAGATGTCAGATGTAAAATCTCTGTATGCCCAGTAATTACGCTGGAAACATTGCCCTCCAATCCAGAACAAAGTAATGCTTGCACACTACTGCTTGGTGGTTGAATAACTGGCAAAGGTGTGGTACTTCCCCAGGCGGACTCTGCAAGAGAGCCCTACCACTACAAAAACCGATCGAAAGGATCAATGATAAGGAACAAATCTTGCCAATAAACATTGCATCTACATTTTGAGGAAGACCATGAAATCCAATTGCAAAGAAAAGGTTGTTGTCTATTTTCTACATTTGGCGGCAACTTCAATATTTAGGGTATCTTCCCTCGAGGGGCATTGATTTGGTCACACCTTGCTCAAATGGTCTAGAACGATAAGAACGGATTTTGCGAAATTCCACTTCTAATAAGGGGTAAAATAGAGGTAAAAAAAAATTCTCTTCTGTGGGTAAAATGGACCCCCAAAGTTTGTATAGAAATTTAAAAAGATACATGCTACGCCAATGAAACTCAGTTTGTGTAATAATCAATCAGAGAGGCATGTTTTTTTTTCGAAAATAATCCCCTGAGACCAACACTTGAGTGGCGACCACGAACCGGAAGACGAAGCGTAGGCAGGCCTCCCACTAGGTGGACCGACGACATTGTGAAAGTCGCGGGCAACCGGTGGATGCAAGTGGCACATTATCGGTCGGTGTGGCGGTCTAAGGGGGAGGCCTATGTTCAGCAGTGGACGTCAATAATGCAACCCCTGAAGAGGTTAAATGGGATGTTTCATTTACTGCAGCCTAGACAAAGCGAACCGTGCGGGCAAGCTAGTATAAATAAAAAACAAAGTAAAAAAATATAAAGTAGTTTTTTTTAAATAAAACATAGACGAGGATGACACTGGCTGCTGTGGTCGGCTTCAGTCCGTGCGACGTCACGGAGGAGTTATGTATTTTTTGACAAATTTACACCGCGGTATATGATATAATTATTTGAGTAAATATCATAACTAATATTATAAATTCAAAAGTTACTCTGTTTGTCTGTCTGTCTGTCTGTCTGGGTGTTTGTCGGGTTATCACGGCTAACGGCTAAACGGATCGAGCTCAATTTTTGCATAGGTATAGCGTAAGGGTCGGAGACGGACATAGGCTACTTTTTATTTTTGTAGGTTCACGCGAACGAAGGCGCGGGTAACAGCTAGTTATCTAAAAATGAATCCCCATTTCTCTTGGTCACGCCATAACTTGCGAACGGCTGGACCGATTTTGATGATATCTTTTTTGTTGTGTTTGTGTTTGTAGGCTGTGTTCCACGGTAAGCTACCTCCATACCAAATTTCATATATATCTGTTCAGCAATTACGGAGTTGACTGGGAACAGACACATTTATTTTTGACACAATATAAGTAAATAATTCCTGGTGTCTATCTATAAATATCTATCTATCTTTGCTGATCACATAATTATCAAAGTGCCATCCATGATTTTAGTAAACGATGTATGAACATTACGAAGCTTTACAAATACGAATCTAAAAAACTAATTTTCTTCGTCATAATTACATTGCAAAAAATCGTCTTATTAAGTGCCTATAACTACGAATATATAGCGAAAACTCTAAAATATCAAACCATGGTTTTTCATGGTTAAACCCCTGAATATTGAAACGTTTGTTAACTTTGACGACAGATTAAGTCTATTGCTGCCTTTGTCATTTGCTTAGTGCCAGACAAAGGCAGTATTAGAATTAATCTATTGTCAAAGTTAACGAACGTTTCAGTATTCGGGTTAAGTAGCACAGAAAAACATCGGATAGTATTTAGGTACGAGTGGAAAATCCTTGGCACTATTTGGTCTAAAAGGCTGTTTTTAAATGCGGTCTACATTACCGCAAAAATTTTAGTCATTGCGACCCTGATTTTGAGTAGGAATCAGATAGCGACGTTGCATATTAGCATAGCTATTCCAATTAATAGATAACTCGCATTGTTGTCAAGTCGCCCGCGCCGCATTCACACGGTTATGTTTTTGCGGTTTCCGAGCGCAGGTAATCCGTACCTGTGTGAGTCCGCGCGAGTAAGATGCGCTCTTTGAGGGCCAGCTTTAGCAAAACTATACTAACGTTATATCTGGACAACGTCACACTAATACACTTATACACAACACTACACACTATAGTACACTAATATTAAATAAATAAATAAATATTATACGTACGAAAGTTTGTGTGGTATATTTATATTTATAGGTATATTTATTTAATATTAGTGTACTATAGTGTGTACTGTTGTGTATAAGTGTATTAGTGTGACGTTGTCCAGTAATAACGTTAGTATGTATGGAAGTGTTTTTGTGTTTTTGTTTTGAGTGTGTTTGTTCCCGTTCCACTCTGTAACGGCTATACGGATTTGGATGAAGTCTGGTACTATACACTAATATTATAAATGCGACAGTTTGTGTGTAAGTAAGTATATAAGTATGTAAGTGTGTTTGTTCCCGTTCAACTCTGTAACGGCTGAACGGATTTGGATGAAGCTTGGTATGGAGGTAGGTTATTCTCTGGATTGACACATAGGCTACTTTTTATCCCGAAAAAAACCCGTTCCTGTAGAATAGTGGGTGTAACCGCGGGGCGCAGCTAGTAAGTAATATGTTTAAGTAGTGGTAGGGCTCTCTGCAGAGTCCGCCTGGGGAAGTACCACACCTTTGCCAGTTATTCAACCGCCAAGCAGTAGTGTGCAAACAATATTGTATATTACATATATACAGAAACAAACACACTTCCATACTTACACACAAAATTTCGCATTTATAATATTAGTGTGATTAAAAGAAAAGCAAAAATTCCAACTGCAAAACTAGCCAAAAATACAAAACGCTTTTATAAGACGAATCTAACAACACTTTGCAATCAATATTCAGTCAGGATAAACTGGAAATGGAACTCCACAGTAACTAACAATAGATTGGTGGAGTTTGGACTCATTTTGATAAGCGTACAGATAAACGATTTTATAAAAGTTTATCTAGAAAAAAAAAAAACCCCCAAAACCGCCTAAACGGGTCGTTCAGGCGCACACATACCCCAAAAACGTTATCCACTTTCTAGGCAGATCAGTAAAAACTGTTTTTTAGTTTAATATTTTCATTAATTTGACAGATATCAGACTGCTCTATACTGGATTTTAGTTTCACATAATTATTTTAACTCTTCACATACATACCTTATAAAGGGATGTGCCTGTAAGCACTATTTTAAGAACAATGATCTTCAGCAATCAAGTCAATCTTTAGTATTATCAAAGCAAAGCCCCACGGAGCTAGATTATAAATAAAAAAACTGAATACTGATACAAGAATCTTCTTACAAAGATTCATCAACCCTTCCTTGCGGTGGGTTATGAAATTATTGACTAAAAACTTATATATACTGAACGTATCTATTTAAAACTTATATATCTCACTAAGTACTACTAAGTAAATTTACTTAGTTTACTTTTTTTATATATTTTTTAGTTATATATTTTCTAACATATGGAAATTCTTAAAAACTAATCAGAAGGAAAATATTTATCCAATGACATCCGTTAGTGAACTCGACGGAGTAAGGAAGCGTTGGCTCAGAGAGAATTCCTGAGAAATGTGCCTTATAAGGCGTCAAACTGTATGCAAATTAAGTATGTAAAAACATGACAGTTGGATGTTGATAGACCTGCGCAGACGCAATACTTTTTATACAGCGCGTGGCATGCGGTTTGTTTGCTACTGCCGGTCTAATTCCCGACACAGCTATCTCACTTGCAAATTTTCGAGTATACACTTGAAAAAAAAAACATAATTTTTTAGATCGATTGCAAAAAAATGGTCCATAACAATTGTTTATATGCCAATAGATGCTAATAAAACGTTGTTAAAATGGAACTTTGTCTTGAGAGTTTGTAATGTTTTTAAACAAAGATAATTTTTGATCTGTTTTTTTATGTTCATTGTTTTGGAATTCTGGTGATTTATCTAAAAAAAAAAAATATTAAGCCAATATTAAAAATGTGTGAAAGATCCAAGGCCGAAAACGGGTCTCTAAGAAATAAGCGCTTGTGAGAAACAAATTCTGTTAAAGCGAGAGAGAATATAGTACACGGAAAAATTTTGTCTGTCGTCTATGCAGACCTTAAGAGGTAAATATGCAACCGTCTATTCCATACAAACGTATTCTCCTCTTTCTTGTTTGAATTAATACTACAGAAAATATTTTTTGCTATAAAATGTATATCTACCACTGATATAGACATGAGCACGCATAGGAGCATGGTAGTGGTAATTATACAGTTTAGGGCAAAACATAATTATTTTCTGTGATATTTTATGAGAAAACAGGAGAATAAGTTTATATATACCAAAAAATATCTTTAAAATACAATTCACCCCGACGTGGCACGCGGTAATAACCATATTTAAGATTGAACGGCTCTAAATTTATTCCAACAATTTGTGCGCAGCTCCAATAGTCAGTCAATCTAGAATATGCTATTTTGCGCGTAATATTTTGGTGAGGGGCGAATTGATACGAGCTGTCAACTAGTTATATGTTATGGACGAATGAGGCACATTATGCAAATGAGAGCTGCAGTGAACAGCCAAGATTGCCGCTTATGGCACAACATGAGGTGTCAACTAAACTGTAATGATTACTGTATTTGCCTATAGCACTAATACTGATGCACATAAACCTGTAGCCCAGCGAATAAAGACACCTGGGCTCGTACCGTGAGGTGCTTATTGCGATGATTGTTAGGTTCAGCCGATGACGCCGCGCGACCACGAACCGTATCGCCGCGCGATAAGGTGTATGGTCGCGCAGCGTTCTCGGCTGAGCCTAACAATCATCGCAATAAGCACCTCACAGTACGGGGCCTGGTTGGTGCAGCGGAAGATGCTGAATTTTGTGGACGTAGATATTTAGATAGATAGATAACTATTTATTGTTCACACCAGAAATTACATGCATAATACAAAAATCTACTTAAAAACTAGTGTAACAATTGGCGGCCTTATCGCTTAACGCGATCTCTTCCAGGCAACCTTAACGTAGTAACGACGTTGTTAGGAAGAACAGCAATTTTTATACACTATCTACTCGAAAAAGGTCAATTATGTATCATGCAAACCTCATCTGTATGTCATTTACGCCCTGCTATTGAGCCGGGCAATAATATGTACTGGATTTCATTATTATCCTCTGCGCAGGTCAATAATATGTTGGTAAATTTCATTATTGCTCGCTATGCGTCGCCCTGCGACGTTACATGTCATTCTTCCTGGTCAGTAATTTTACTATTTTCTATTTGTTTGTTAATAAAAAAAAATAACAAATTGCTTTATTGTCATAATCATCGACATCGGGCTTAAAAACCTCTGTTGAACAAAAGGTCTCCCCTATAGGAGAGGGTGGTGCCATAATCACCGTACTTAGCAGGCGGCTTGGACATCGAAGAACGCTCATCATGTACTAAGAGCACGCTGCTGCCCGTTCTTCGGTGGTTCTAGTGTTCTGTTGGTGGTTTTATGATATACAGGGGGAGATACATTGCTATATTGTATTGTTCGTTTCTGATGCTCTCGTTCGCTATTATTAAAATAACTATTATTATATCCCATGCCTGCGACCGCGCCACGTCTCACATATTTCTATCTACTATCTCGCTTCAACACTATTGCTTGTATGATCTCTTATCTGCCTTTATCTCGTCTACCAAATATTTTTCAAATCAAAGATCTACATAATTATAGCTCCCGGCCTTATTACATTGAATAATGTAAACAATTTTGATTCATAAAATTAATTGGAATTTTCCGCTCTTAACCCCGGCCTTATAATTGATAGTACAATTAAATAATATTCAAATGAGTAAATTACCACAGCACAGTGCTCTTCAATTAGTTATTTATTAGGCGTGATTAGCATAATAATGCGGCGCGTTAGACGCGTCGCTGCGCTCGCGCACCTCCCGAAACACAGCACCTGTGTTTAAGCTTCATTATACCAAGGGAGTCACGAGGAAAGCCCCGCTATATTATAATATAATGTCGCGAAACGTGAATTTTCGTGTTGTTTCCAAAACTCCATAGAAGGCTCTAGTAAAGTTTTCACCACTTTACTGGGGCATGACTTGGACTTGACCGTGACTTTCTTTGCTTGACTTTGACCGTGACTATGACTTGTTTGATGATATCTAACAAAACTTGAGATATATTATGTATACTTGACACTGGCAAATGCATAAGACGTGCGACGCTAAAATCCTCTTAGGAGGAAAGAAAAAAAAAAGCCCCGCTATTAAGATCTATGCAATTCATAAGCACGAGTTTTCTTATTCTATTTTAAGAGTTAAATTTGTATATTTACGTTTAAATGGGTGTGTCCGCGTGTCCCAGCAGCCTGAAGACAAAATAAAAAATCAAAAAAACATATAAGTACAATATCTTTTAAAAATAAAACACTAGAACTGGGTCGAAACATGGGATAGCTTCGTCCACGACTAAATAAGTTCGTATAAGTTAAGCAGCCAAATTTACAACTTATTATAAGTATATTTAGACTGCCCCAGAATGCCACTCCTGTGGCCTATCAAGGAAAAATGTAAAACAAACAACAGAGAGGTAAATAAAGATTCCTAAAGCCCTAAAAGAAGCACTGCTCAAAAGATACCCTAGACCTGTTGTTTACAGATAAATCAATTTATGAAATAAATAGATATAATTGCTATCAACATTTTTAACAACAATGATATCAGGATTATTATGTATTAACTAACTGAAAGTATGCTAAGTTCTGCAAGTCAATCTCATAATAGTTGTAATATTCGTTAATTCAACTGTGCGACTAGACAAGCAAGTTGCTCAGCAAACGTCACGCTTGCCATGGAAAGCTCAGTGCCAAATAGTACCACCCAGAATTTAAACTTCATCTTCTCTTAACCCAGCGCGGCAATGCACTGCACTTGTCATCCTGGGATATAAGATATTAAATCTCTTTATGCCCAGTAATTTCACTGGAAACATTACCGTTCTGTCACCGTTTACACACTACCGCTTGGCGTTTAAATAACTGGTAAAGGTATGGGAATACACCAGGCGGGTTCAATAAAATCGTCCTACCCCTACAAGACATCGTCTCATCCAAAGCACGGTTAATATATAATATTACAATATTATATATTAACCATGCATATATTTCGTAAGCTAAACCAAATCCGGGTTCAATAAATTTGTGCATCGATGTCGCATATTGCATATCACATCGGGTCCTACGTGAGGCCTCGGACGCAACACATAGTGAATATTACATTAATGTTGCCATCAATATTTTGCGTGCCACTGAAATGTTTACAAATGACACAATTCTAAAACAAATATTTAACAACTAAAAATGTTTTAAAAAATTCAACATTATCTCCGGTAGCAATGTAAATAAATTTTGGTTGAGATGAAAATAAATTGCGAGAGAGAAGAGTGAAGATAGCAGAACGCTTGACCGAAAATCAGTCTGTTAAAAGCTAAAATATTATATTAGTAACAAAATTGATGGTGTCTATTCAAGAAATGAGATGGTTTGAAAGATAATCTCTAGACAATCTAAACCCATTTGAGCGTTGTTCGATGAAGCTGTTATCGGTTCGATCGCACTCCGAAGCTGCGCAGGCGACGGTCGTTACTGCCAGAATTTGCGAACTGGCCGCGTTTTTGCGCCCGCACACATTTGCATGCGCTCTACGCCTCTACCTGCGCGCGCATCTGCCCGTTTTTCACCTCCGTGTGGCTCCGAGCCCCGAACAATCACTTTATTTCTTGCATATAGTTTTTGTAGCTATGATTCGAATGGAGTTTTTTTCTGAAGATTTATTGCGAACGTGTGCTGCGCGGGAGAGCGACAATACGGGCGACGGATCGGTCCTAACAGATGATTTAATTTTATTGCATTTCATTTTATACATTTTATAGATTACATTCACAATAGATACAGGTAATTTCCACGTAACGGCTACCTACGACAAATTAGAAGCGGAATGTAGGTCCGTCGATATAGCTATCAAGTCAATTACTGGAAGAGTAAATGGCACAAAAGATAAAGACAGTGGCCGAAAGTAATCGGTAGATAACAACACATTCGCGGAGAGATTATTGTAGAAAGGTCTGGTACTACAGGTGTAATAGACCCCGTCCCGGGCCGGGCACGGTGAAGGTAATCGCCGTTAGTGTTGCTTAAGGTCTAATTGTGGCAAGACTAAACTGCACAAATTGAGCAAGAATCATACAAAAACAAGACTGAGTCTGTAAGTCTCTTGTTTCTCGCAAATACTTCTAACATTGGTATTATTTTTTAAGCTTTATACTAAAAAGACAAAGACTGCGACGCTTTTAAGTCTTGTAGTTACTTAATTATAAGTACTTTTTCATTCTTTCAACAATATCGCCGAGCAAGACCAGGGCCCCTTTTCGAAGATATGACAATTTGCTGTCGATTTAGAGATTCAAATCTCGACTGTCTCTCATCTCGATTACTTCCGACCACACGATGTATCTCGCATCGTAACGATCGTGAATATCTCGAAAGATAGCGTCGAGAATCGGAAACCTCGAAGTTCGAAATTATTTTCGAGACGCGATTGAATCTCAGCTTTTGAGAATAGGGGTCCAGGTGTATTGATGTAATACCGACTAAGACTAACACTAGAAGTATGTACTAGTATGCGCCTAGGTTAGTCTCGTCTTGGTCTTGCATTCTGGCGTCACTAAGCGCCGAGCAGTTGTGGTGATGCTACAGAAGGCATTCTAATGGCAATTACCTTCGATGCTCCTTTCCTCGGCTGTTTTGTCATTAAATGCCTTTCACGTTCGCCGATCGACGCAGTTGCGTCATTCCTCGAGAGTAAACCCAATTTATGTGTTGTATGATTTTGATTGCCTTCCCATCCATTATTTGGTAAATTCTGTTATTTTTACTTTGTTCTTTCGTTTGCACTCACTTTTGTTCCGTGTAGAAAAGTATTTCTACAATGTTTAACAAACACTCACAGTATGCTTACTCTTAGGTTATTATTAAGTTTACAGTAGGAATAAGATATCAATTATATTATATTGATTTATTTGATTGGAGATGAACTTCCTAAAAGTGTCATACTGGTGATCGGGTGCTGCTTGCGGGTCGCTGGTCTGCTCGCGGTATACACACTAACTAGTACTAACACGACAAATTTTTTTAAACCTTAGATTAAGATTTAACTAGCTTTCCCCTCCCTATATTGTGTATAGCTAAAGTAAATTCGCTTAAGTTTTTAAAGTCATGGACTCCGGTGTCCGTGGAGTTGCACATTAAATAAAATAAAAATCTTCCTAAAAGTAACTAATTCAATTAATCCCAGAACAAATGCATATACTCATCATTCAAATATCTGTCCGTCCGGGATTCAAATCTGCTACCTTCGGAGCAGATTGCAAACGCACTAGAACCTAAGCCTAAGCTATGTTGACGACTGGATAGTCGTCTAGTTCCAGTCTCCTTTGAACTACTCGTCGTAGGGTTGAACCTGTTTCTAAAAGCAGGTTCAATCATTCTCTCTGCATCGTTAATTCGTTCGATGCAGCATCAGCCATTCGGAGTAATACCGAGCATTGAGCAATAAATCTAACTCTTCACTGGTAATATACTGCGGATTCAAAGCAGCTCGATTATCGCTCACGAATTCTCGGCACGACTCGATATTGAGTTGAAATCTTTCTGGCTTAGTTGGTAACGTGTCTGCCTTATGAGTAAGAGCTCTTGGGTTCGATTCCCAAATTTATCATTTATGCTAATTAAGCCCTTTCATTTGATATCCGCCACGGCTTCATCAATTTTAAAAAAAAGTTCATGACTTTATGTCCTGTAGCGAGCGCCATATTCAAATCGTAGTAGGACGCCTAAAAAGGCGTCGATAGTTTTGTATGAAAGTCGATGGACCTTAATGTGACGTTACGTTACATAACCTACAATCAGCGGAAGATCAAGACGCTTCTTACGATAGCTCTTGTCAAATTATGATAAGTAATTTAGAAGTTATGAGGGAACAGATGAACATACTTGCATACAAATATACCAGTCAGAATCATAATCCTCTTTTTTGCTTTGCGTAGTCGGCTAAAAATTTATGCTTGATGTAAAGTTTGTGAAAAGTCATCAAAACAGTTTAAGAAATGAAAGATAACCCTGTGGCGGCGACTGTACGTGCGGAACCATTCATACTGTATTTTATAATAGTTGTTAAACCGAAATTTGCCAAACCAAACGATTGTTACATTTGCAATTTTCATGCTTCTAATACAATTGAGTTCTTATCAATAGACAAACTTTAATTGCATTAGAAGTTGCTGTAAACTTGATTGATGTTTTTGTAATGTTAATGGTTTTTGTCGTTTTAACATTTTCTGAAAAGGCCATTTTCAAAATTCTGGGCTTTTTACAATTTGGCGATGGACTAGGTATATTGCCGTACCTAGTTTGACACTTCTGAAATAATTTTGTGTTTATTTAAAAATGTAGTTTAGTTGCACGGTAATACGGATAAGGATAAGATATGCTAAGCCGAAACATGCTCAAGTACTCATCATTATGAACAACATTCACTATGGGACGAACCATGAAATCGAGAAAAAAAAATCAGCTTTTCCATAGAAAAATGTCATTGACACTCGACAAAATGTATGGAACCTTTGGTTTTTTTTTCGTTTGCATGGTTGGTCCCATAGTAAAAGTTGTTCACAATCACTATGACTGTACTGTACTATGAGCCCCTTTTAGCTTAGCATATCCTTTCGTTATAGCCCCGTATGGTTTGTCCACTCGGTTTTCACTCGCCGTATATAGATGCGTCACTTTCCTACTTATTAGCATACAGAATTATAGACAAGTATGCGTCGACGCGCGCAGCCATCACACCACATCACGATTTATGACGCACCGCGCTTCGCACCGTTCGTGCCGAACTAAGACCGCGCGACTTCATAACTTCTGGACTGATTTTGCTTGTAAACTTGACATCGTTTTGAAATTTACTTTCCTAAAATATCATGAAACATGTTCATGATATTTTAGGAATTTAATTTGATTAATTTTAATAAACATAGAAATATGTTAATGAAATACACTTTGTTACTTTTAAATACATTCGTGAAATACAGTTTAATTGAATGAAAAATTGGCAATTCAACGGGGTAATGTCGCCAGCTTTTTGGGCACCTTACCCGCAGACAGCGACCTAAATGCGGTTTTTTATTTGTAGATATTTTAGATTTAATTTAAGTATTTATTTTAATTTTGTCTATAGTTTTAGTTTGTACATTTAAGTTTAGATTATAATATATTGAATGAAAATATTTTTTTAGTATAAAAAAACGCTAAATCTTGCAAACATAATAAAAACTAGTATTAATCTATATATATAAAAATGATTGCATCTTGATTTAATTTAATTTTAATCGCTGTTCGCTAAATCTCAAAAACGGATTTACCGATTTTGATGATTTATTTTTTGTTTCACGAATAATGTTTCATGAAGATTAAATCAACGGTTTGACAGTTATCGTCGGATCAATAAACACACAAACATACAAATTTATATATATATGTATTTTAGGTTGAGAGCTTTTTTGCCAAAATTACCCATCGTGAGATTTGCGGGGAAATTCTGAAGTTAAATTTTGAAATAAATCCTAACTAATATTATAAATGCGAATTTAGCTCTGTCTCTCTGTCTATATGTCCCTCTGTCTGTCTGTCTGTCTGGGTGTTTGTCACGTTATCACAATTAAAAGGCTGAACGGATCAACCTGAATTTTTGCAGAGATATAGCGTAAGGGTAGGAGATAGACATCGCCTACTTTTTTTAAAATTGGTACACGCAAACGAAGTCGCATATAACAAAATCGCGCCTAGTTAACTATAAATATTTAACAAAAGAAGCCAACATGTCGGTTAGAATAAGTCGGTTGTTCCTCTCTTTCTTCCTCTTGAAAAATAGGTAATGTCATTAAAATAAAAACAAAATATCCCACTGCAAAATGTAGCCTATGACACTCCGGACATGAACATGTACAGCCGTGTCGTAGGAAATCTACGACACCTCCCTCAAAATCGGTCGAGCCGCTTAAGCTGCAGGAGGTACTATAGCACACAAACATACTCACATAATTACATATACCCCAAAAACATTATCCGCCTTCTTGGGCAGTCGGGTAATATCGATTTTTATTGGAATTGTTTCAAAAGTAATATTTTCGTAACGCTTGGTGCCAGCTCTCTTATACTTGGGCTTACAATATGACTTAATATTAGATGAGTTCCAGGCAAACCCTTATCACAAATAATAAAGAAAATCTTGTTAATGTTGTTGTTAATTCAATAACAAATTCAAAGTGGCGTCCAAAAGTAGCCAGTATTAAGTACATAGATCTGATCAAGGATCGAAGCTCAGTTTGAACAGTAAGATGTGCACAGCAGTGGCCCTGTCGACAAGACGGCGGGACATAGAAGGCGGTGCGCAACTGGGGGCATACCACTAGTCGAAATTGACTATATCGCACACAAAGCTCATGTGATATAGTAATAATATATAAGGTAATAAACTTAAAAAAAATTTTTTTTCTTCATGGCCCTCTGGTGTCAGATGACGGTGTCATCGAAAATGCCAAAAAAACACGCTTGGATTGGTATAGGAACTGATTTTTACGCGCTCTTAAAATTTGGGCTTATTCAAACAGTTCAATCTAACAATGCACTACACAACGCACAGAGGCTTGCTGTGGGATCCTTGCAGAGGTACTCAGCAGCTAAGCAGTAGTGTGCGAACTTTACTGTGTTCCAGATAGAAGGGTAATGTTTCTACAGTGTAATTATCGAGCATAAAGAGATTTACATCTAATACCTCGGAGTAATGAGTGGAGGAATTGCCGCGCAGCGTTTTGAACTGTTTACATTCAAAGTTCTGGATGGCACTGAACTGTTTTTGGCAAGCATGCTACTTACCATCAGGACAGTAACTTGCTCGGCTCGTCACACAGTAGCATCAAATAAATTAAATGATATGTGCATGAACATAAATCTTGGTCTTAAGCATATTATTATAAAAGGTTTTGGTAGGCCCCCGGGTCAGAAAATGCTGCGTCACGGCAAAGCGCCGTGGGAGCGCTTTTTGTGAGCTGTCCAGCCACCCCGGTCCGCCACCGACTCTCGACCACTCCCGAATAATCTACTGACTTGGCAGCTTGCGACTCTACACCAGGCAAATCCTGCTGCAAATTGATACATGTTTGTGGAATTACCATGCCGCTGCAAAAATACCTATGTAGGTATTTTTGCAGTGACTTATGTAGGTATTTTTTAAGACAGTTCTAGGATCTTGCCAGGGCTTATGGTCTAATGTTTAATGGAATTAAACGACTGTTTAATTATATATAAGAACTTTTCTATCATAGACAATTTATTTTTTGATTTCAATTTTGTTTTTCGTTTTAGGTATAGGATGAATAATTTTACATAGTTACCGTAAGTCCGTTCACTTACAGCAGAAAAGAAAGTAAGCCATTATTGTTACGACTCCTTTATTGTAGTGATTATGATCGATGCCATGCCGTCGTTACTATTCAAATGCGAGAGATTACGATCGATCAAACGTTTCATCGTCGGTTTCTCGAATAGATTACACCGGATTATTCGTGATCATATTCGAGTAGCGAGTCTATCGCTAATAAAGCGAATTCTCGCATTAAACGCTTATTACTACATATTTTATGCAAAAAAAACTTTCGATTACTGCCGTGAAGTGTGACAGATCGAAAACGTGGATGATACCGGCGTCACGCGTTTTTGTTAGAGCGATTTGAATAACGCGAGTCGCGGCATAGCACAGCGACCACAATACCGCGGCCGCGGGCGTGAAGCACGCGCAACACAAAAACGTAGAAACCGTCCGACGCAAGCACGACGTTTTTTCCGCGACCGGACCATTCAATCCGTAATTAACGCGGACAAAAAACGGGCCTAGACGAAAATGAGAAATGTTTCGGTGTCGCGCGGACGCACAAAAACTGCTCTCAGCTGTGAATTTGTATTAATTTAATTATGTCGTCGTTTTGTCTCCGCAAGTCACGCTTCTACGGAGATGTACCTAATTTCAGGAATCGTGGTCCAGCGGCTTCATAAGGCCCAATTTACACAATCAAGATATTCTCGCAATTTCTTGCACGTGCAACACGTCTAAACCTAAAAATCTTGCAGATGTCAGTTGTCTGCGATTGATTGCACAACAGGAATCGATTGTGAAAATCTAGGCACTGCAAATGTTGTTGCTGATATAAGCTTCCTTGTAGTTTGAACCGAAGACAGCGCACACGCAGTGAGCTGCCGCCGTCAGACTAAAAAACTTAATTAGATGTTTCGGGCATCGCGACCTTCTGCCGTATTCAAATGAGCCGCGAGAGCATGCCATAATGTATTCTAAACACTCACCGTTAAGGTCGAGCACCATCTGTGTATTGAAGAAGCTGCTGACGTCACCGCGCGCCGACACTGCAACAACAATATATTATAATGTAATTAGAGATAAGCATTAATTACACTGAATGTTTTGAGCCATCGTAACAATCACTTCTATTGCCGCTGATGTATGGTAGGCATTATACAGGTGCAGATTACGAGCCAAGATTAAGTATACTGTTCTACAACCTACAATACTGATTTCTGATTTTGACTAGAATATCCCAAATCGGTAGAGGTTTGGGAGGAATTCAAGTGCAATTTTCTGCCTTTTTCAATTCTTCACAAATTAAATCACTGGAACACATGTAATTTCACTGGCAGCATTGCCATTTAATGCGAGGTACTGTAACGTTTGCACAGTACTGCTTTGCAAGTTCTTTACCAGCTGGACTCTACAACTGTATCGATTTGCATAAGCCTCAATGCAAAACTATGCAAAAAAAATCAGCAGCAAATTCAATGGCAAACGTTGAATCAAGCGCTCTGATAGTGTTGTTGAAATCTAACAAAAAGTGGCACTAAACGATAAAAGTGACTAACGCATCTTAAGAGGTTGCATTACCATCCATCAATATTGAGATTAATAAAAAACACACTTTTAAAGTTATTTTAGGCGAGACTACAAGCGCGCTCATACATAATATTTTTGGTTCAGCTTCCAATGACAATGAGCAGACTAGCATTTCAACATTTACAATAATAGCCATTATTCGGCTATTAAGTTTGTTACAGATTGCACATAGGAATAGATCACGTGGCTTGTGTCCGACAGTGAAATATGGCACACCCCCGGAATTAAATCACACCTACGCTTTACAGAACTGACGGCGACACGTCAATCCATATAAGCACAATGCGTCTGCAGCTGCCACATTGTCCGGTGAAGTGACCGTTGCCAAAGGTACCAGATAACGTTCTCATTTTAAACAATTTGGCTCAAATGTTGAGGGCGGAGGCTTCGGACACGCGTGCCTAATCCAATCATAGAAACAACGCGTTGTGCTATTAGAAATTTGAGAATTTATTGAACGGGCGATTGCTAGCAACGTAATTCGATACCTCAAAACCTCAACTTGCTACAAATTTGATTGTGCAAAAGTGTAATAATTTTGGGCGTAGTACTTGTACGTCAGTTTAGAGATTAGATTTAGTTTTATTGACAGAATAAAACAGTAGTACAAAGAGTACGTGGAATATTGTATGAACAAAACCGCAGTTTGACTTTGACCTAAGCATTGAGTCAGAAATAATAACACTTCAAACGTAATGACCAGTTAGGCGCAGATAAAAATAGTATAACAAAACCTTAGGACGTTGAACATGCAAAACTGAGACAATCGTTGAGCAGAGGTTAAAATATAAGGTTACAGTATTATGGGTATAAATAATAATGAGATCGTAATTGCGGCGGTGTGTGTGCGCGTCGACGTGCGATTGCGATCGCGAGCGCCGGCGATCGTATCGCAGTGTCGCATCGCGTGCGTGTGCGCAGCGCATTGCACAGGTGCACCACCCACTACCTGCCGGAATGTCGACACTTCGAGCGTAAATTAGGAGCAACCGCGGACCGGGGCGACACTCTTGCCCAACGCCATAGGCCATTTTAATATTTTAAAACTGATTGGCACGGCAACACGCGAAAGTTAACTAAAAATAAAATTAATGCAAATTATGATCGATATGAGAGATATGGATGAGTCTTTGCGCATTTTTTATATGACAAAGTGATTATCTAATGGATAAAAATATGAAAACTTAAGATAATTTATTGTTTACTATATATACTTAGCATTATCAACAGGAAACCAACTTTAAATCCTGCATGTTTAATATGAAATTAATTCAGTAACTTGAAATGTTATGCATCGAAGCAACATTTAGTTCGGTTAATTTAATTTGAGTTTTAAAATGTAATCTTATCTCGTGTAACTTTTAGACCAAATAAGGGTAGATCTCTACACCCTCACTTCACACCGAGACGCGTGCATTCTTCACCCATCTCGTGACTACGGCTATTTCAACATGGCCGAAACGACGAGGTAAATAAATGAAAAAGTTTTTAGCGTGGTTAATTCCTGACAACAAACATTAACTAATCTTATCTCGTTCGCTAGATTCGCCTATAGAACTACATGAATACGTATAAATTGCACTTTCGAGAAATAAATGAAAAGGTTTTCCATCGCCTTTGTTGCGCAAAGGGTAAGAGGAAAGTTTCGGGTATTCCATTAGAGACCCTTATTTTCTTATCACGATGTAAAAGATAGCATCGCATTAAGCAGCGGGCGTATAAACGGGGATGGTTTCTATTTAAAGTGGGGTCAGGTGCCGGTCCATCGCTCACAGCGACTAGCGCGGGCGGCAGTAAATCGAGCCGCGTAAAATAGTGCTGCTCGAGCCGCCGTCACCCGCCCGCGGCTCCCGAGGGAGCCGGCCTACTCCGATACTCCATAAATCGTCCCCATTTGGCTAACCCGCGAATCAAAGAAAGGTAATTCACGATGTTTAAATCCAATTTGAGTCGCGACCCCTCGCCCTCGTGACGTGAATGTAAATTCACTGACAAACCGTTTATTGTTATCGTCGGTTTGAAATTATTATTACTAGGAGGCCTCGGAGGGCGCTTAGGGGCGGCACGCACTCGACTGAGAACGTCGTACACATGTCTCGGCTCTCTCCACTGTCCCAATTGCCCTGACTCTTCTACTGACCCTAGTCGCTTGCCTTGCACTTGACAAACATGTTTTTCTACAAAATCATATTCTGATAAGTGTTTAAACAGCATACACAATTTCAATCGATTTGAAAATAGTTAAGTAATGTGCTCAAATTAACATCAACATTCGTATTTTCACTACTAGGTAAAAAATATGGTGTAACTCTTCTTCAAAACTGCTTTCCAGTCTATCAGAGTCGGAATTTACCGACAACCATGTTAAAACAGTGATTTAAAAAAAAAATGCACAAATATGTTTTTCGTTTTAGTTTTTGCTCCTAACTAGGCACACATAAAGAACGTACTTCAAAAAGAACGAACGAGAAAATACTGAAACTTGAACCAAAGGAATATACTAACGACAAATGAAATGAGAATAGAAAATAAAGTGAATGTAAAAAAAAACATTCTAGGTCTGGGTGTTAGTTGTCCGTGTCTTTGTGTTTAATGGCAGATTTTTTTAAATTTTTGCTTGCTTGCCTTGCTTGTCTTGATTCTCCTAAATTTGTGTAAAATATAATATAGTAATATATACATATATATAAGTAAGTTTAGAGTAAGTAATTATAACATATAGATGAAGCAATAACAACATACCAACAATAATATCTAACATTGTGTATACTAATTTGCATCAGCACACAAGTGTCAGAACACAGAAATGAATCTTAGAAGTAAAAAAAAAACTCTTCTGTGTGTCAGAATGTTCGCCTGAACATTTCTTAACTGAGTATTAATAGTTTTGAACTCGATAAGTGCTAAAAATATACAGTGTGATTCAAAAAACGAGAGTTATTATGTATTTCAATTATCTATAACAAGATTTAACTAAAGTAGATAAACAAATCGCGCCACCTCCACACCTGCGCTCGCGCGTCCAATCGTCCATAAGGTAAATATGTGACGAAATGATAACGTTCGATAGCTTCGGAATGTCTGTGGGGAAAACCCAATCTAAATAATTACTCATTATTATTTAAATAAGCCGTGGTAGGTCACGCCCGCGTCACATTCGTGAGATCGCGCGTTCGAACCCGGGCGAGCCTGTACCAATGAGTTCTTTAAAACTTACGTACGATGTATCACTGACTTTTAGGTAAAGAAAAACATCGTGAGGAAACCTGCAAATTTCCGAAGAAGAAATTCGATAGCGCACTGCCCGCACTGGGCCAGCGTAGTGGATATGGCCTAATCACCCTTCGAGGGTAGGCCAATATCTCAGCAATCCCACTACCGATATACTGTTATATTGTTTAAAGGCTGTTGCAGAGATTTTAATAAAAACAAGTAATGCTAAAGCAAAATTTAGCCTATGACACTATTCCGCCTATAGGTAAAGACTAATCTAAAACGATATTTTGCCATCCAAAGTTAGTCGCGGCTTGCAGTAGGAGATCACAAAGGCTAAATAACTGGCTTTTACCTTTACATACACATTTGAACAGCTCAGTTTATATGAGAAAATATACCTGGCCTCTGTTGGATAATCTTGGATATTCCATTTCACAATTTTTTCACTGGTAGAATGGCCAGGATCCGGCATTTGATACGAAATTTAAGATGATCCCATACTTCGTTCTACACGATAGCACTTCCGCCAAGTTCAAGAAATGTTACGGCTAGCTCTTAAATTCTCTTGTATGTCATTTAAATGATCTTTAGTCGTGCTCATGGCACTTTTTATTAAACCCGTGCGCTTTTTTATCCGACAGCCTCATAAACATCAGTTTTTTTGTACTTACTATTTATTTCATAATTTGCTCAATATTATCGTCCAACAATAATTCCAAAATACAGAATAAGTCAACATTCTTTTTCCAAACTTAATTAATTGATCATTCGAATCGTTGAAAATTTTAAAATATTTTATAAATATACAATATTAGTATAATTTTTTTCTAATTTAGTTCCAAACGTAATCAAAGTTTATTGCTAAAACATAACAATAATGCCTTATTACAGTGTTGAAAAGGAAGATACATATTTTTATTAAGACTTAGATACAAGCAAAATATTAAAAAATAAAATTCAAAATTAATTGGTTCGCTCTAGTGAACTGTAAATGCTCAAATGCGTTAGCAAGTTACAGACAGAAAAAATATAATAATATTCGAAGTGAGCTCTAATGAAGATCTCTAAGGAGTAAATGCAACATACATAATGTATCGGTGCGCACGACATATGAATTACAAACTCAGTACTAAGAATCAATAATAGCAGCTTGTATCAACTTGGGGAATTGTTACACTCACTGGTTTCGTATGACAAAAATAATGAAAGGTATAATGAAAACATGTATTATAGAGATCTTCGAATCAGGATGATAGCAGCAATAAGAGCAAGTTTTCTTACTGAAGTTGTCAAATAACATTGACAATCTTTTCACTAGAATCTGTCAACAAATTAATCGGGCCAAATTCAGAATAAGCCAATGATATTAAGTCTAATAAATAACAATAGCGAAAGACAGGGTATGATTAACTATTGGCGAGGGTAGTTGGAAGCGTTTCTAGGAAGGTGCGAAGTGTGAAGCTACAAGGAGAGCGTCTCTGTCGGCGTCTTGTGTAGTTTCGTAAAGGATAAAGCGCGGGTGGTTCGGGGGTCGTTGACCGGGGCTAATTGCGTGCCGCCCCCCACGCACCGTAACCCCCGCCCTCACCCGGCCCTGGGTCACGCAGACCTTCGCACATGACGTCGAGTAACGAGCACAACACATTTGCCCTATATACGAAAATCGATCACGGGAACAAGTTCACGGCGCGACATGCGAACATAGTTCTCAAAACAACGCTATATATATAAAGTTAATAGATAGTGGTAAAGTTTAGACTCGATCACTTAAAAACTAGTATCAAAAAATTCAATGCCAACTCAACCGATTCGCTTAAGCTTTTTAATCCTGTGTAAATGTAACGTGCAATATTATCTGTACAATATAAAACAGAAGAGAACGACGTTTAATGAGCGCAGAGAACCAACAGAGTAATTTAATGATGATTCGAGTAAGCTTCTAACGGTCACAAGCAATTTAACCACGAATCAGAGGCGCTATTGAAAACTACTACTACTTGAAAATATTTGATGAAACGTAACAATTTTATTCTTAGAAATTGTTCCCCTTCGCATAATTTGCGCTGTTTTATATCAAGCCGAAATGCACTGAGCTCGTTAGAGGAGGGTCATTGAAACGCGCGTTTGCTTTAGCGATTGCCTCCGCTGCACCGTTCTCAGTTGCCGCTACATTAATTTCTGTTATTCCAACAACTAGAATACTTGTTATGTTTATGCCTTCTATTGTAGTTAGTAATTTGCGTTAGTTCCTGACAGCTATTTCGAAGTCTTGTGGTTTCATTGAGAGCTTGGATCTTGGTATTGTTTGTTTACTTTTTCGTTTGCTGAGAGTCGCTTGATATGTATAAGCCAATCCAGGCTCAATTAATGATAGCTTGTCAGGAGTAGAAGCATCGTCAGGGCTTGTAGAGTATATTGAAAACCCGGCTTGTTACGATGTCTCTTTAAACCTTCGTGCCGTTTGGTATCAATTACAGTTATTTCGTAGTTGATACGTGTAACTGTCGAATCGAATTCAACAGTTTTGTACGGCTGATTAATAATATTGAACATGAAACAGAATTTTTTATTCAATGAATATACCATTGTTTAACCGTGGTCGTGGGCAAACGGTGGATGCAAGTGGCACGATGTTGGTCGGTGTGGCGGCTTAAGGGGGAGGCCTATGTTCAGCAGTGTACGTCTTCTGGCTGATAATGTAATCGATTCTGACGTTAATAATTACATCTAAACATTCTACTTATTTTTTGTTATACTTGAATACCAAATCTGCTACTAAAAAAATTACAATTACTATTAAAAGAGTATTGATTTATGATGTATGTCTTTCGATATTGGTTCATTAGAATTAGGTAGAAACACAGTTATAATGTATTACTTTGTACAAATCATGTATTTATTTATTTATTTATTTAAGCCTATTTATTTCCTGATACGTTTACATTTTAATTACATTATATATTTCAAACTTAAACATTTTACACTTTAACTAATCCTTTTTAAACTTTACGTATTTGTATATATTACATGTTTTGCATTAGTTTGTATCAGGAACCCCTCTCAGGTAAAGGCCTCCTCCAAGGCTTGCCACCTTTCTATCTACCTATCTTGAGCTATTTGGATCCATTGTTGATCCGCTATTTTTTTGCAAAACATGTATAATTTTAGGTAATTGTTAGCCAAGTTCTGGATTCACCGGCCGTAATTTCCACTTTCATGTTTTCGTAGGATATGATAGAGTCAAGCAATTTTTTATCATTTCAAAATATATTCACTATCATCATCTAATTCTTAAAGGTTTCCTTCTTAAGTAAATACTTCAGTGCTTAGCAAAAAATATCGATGTATAATAAGCATCAATGAAATAGGTATAAAGTTACATAATTATAGTCTATAATTTTGATGCTCAGTAATTCCTTTTATTGTTTGCTGATAATAATAAATACATAAAAAATAGATATTATAATTTGGTAAATTCTCGGACATGCAAAATAAAATAAAATTTGAAGACATACGACGAGAAAATCGCTACTCCTAAAAACTCTGTTTGTGTAGTATTTAAAAAATAATAATAATAATATAAATAAATAAAAATAAAAAAACTTGTGAGCTCTAATTGACGTTTTTATATTGTTTAGTTTGGTTTAACTTTGTTTTTTACTCTTATAATCATAAATCATTTATTGATGATTATGATTTATTTTACTGCTTTGCTTAGCTAATAAGTACATAATTAAAAGAAAAAAAAAAAGGAATGACATATACTTATTAAGCATTTAGACTGCATTTAGGGTTATTGTGTAAAATTACACGTGCGTGATATATTTGGTAACAGGTGTTAGGTAGCGGATGTCAGCCGTTTGCGTGTAGTCGCAAAAGTTCACGTCTATCCCAGGAAGACACAGGCGTATACACGGACGAGGGTACATATTATCGGCTGCGCGCGCGCCGACGGCTATCTGCCCTGCCATTACGCTACCAAACTACGCGTGACGCCATCAACGAACGAATCAACGGCTAATTCAGTTACCTCGATGACATTATTATACCGAAATATCATTACAAGGAACATTATTACTACCTGGTTCGACAGCACGGTGGTGATTCAAAACCTATTTTACTATAATTTCAATATAATTCGTTGGGAACGCGTTATAAATGACATTAGAGTACTATTGTTTAAGATAGATGAAGACGTAGTGATGATTGCCGTCGCTTAATCGCTTTCGACGCCTCACGATTCGACGTAACGTTTCCCTCGTTGTATTGTCTCACAACGATAATTGTATCTCCATTGTATTCTAATGAATTACGATTAAAAATCCTTAAGATAATTATTTTACACACGCTTTAAAAATATTCTTCAAGTAAACCGTAAACTCAATATCAAAACTATTAGAGTGATGGGATAGTTTGAGTTCAATAATAGGCCAAATCGGAGGTTTTTCAAGTGCAAATAGAAAGCACTCAAGCTCTCAATAAAGGTGGAGTGCGTCCGAGGCGTGTCAAAGGAGTCATTTTGCAGATGGGTGCGGGTGAGGCGACTAGAGACGAGAGTTAATATTATTTGCGAGGGTGGCCTCAGATAGAAGGTATTCTTCGGGCCCGGAGAGCAACCCTTGCGGCGCGACTCAATCTCGGGCTACATCGCACCTGACCCCTTGTATTTCCGATTTTCACACAATAAAATTATTTCTTGACACGTTTGAAATGGCGCGGTGCCATAATTTTTCTTGGACATTATTTATTTGAAGTGTATTATTTTTAGCAATAAGATATGGATGTCGTCAAAGGTGTGTTTTCCGATGATTCAGTTAATATTTTGATTAGATACATTTTCAAGTTCACACGTGGACGATAAAGTCATTTACGCAAAGTTGTTTTTAATAACAAAAAATAATATTAAATTGCAAAATTATATTTTTAATAATTTCTTTATTCATTTAATTTTTTTAATAAATAATGTACACATTTTATATTATATCGAATATAGTATATCAATTATATTTCAAATGGCTTTATAAATACAATGTGAAAATTACATGTATATCCAATTTAATTTATGAAATGCAATTGATAAATATGACGCATGTGTTTCCCGCAACGAACTTGGCTAGGCCACTGTTCTTAAGTTTTTATACGAGTTGTCATTTATTTTGTAAACATAAATAACCACACCTACAATACTCTGTGATGATCGCAATAAATATCGTGTTTAATAAACTGTCAGACATTCGATACCAGTTTGAATTTGTATAAGTATCGGGGGGAGCGAATGGATGACAATAATGGAGCCGGGAATCTGACCCTAGAGACGGTCACGCAAGGGTCGCGGGTGAAGAATGGATTCCACTGACAACACCGAGCACGGGGGTGAATGGAGACTCGTGCTAGGACAACAGGTCCGTATGACAAACCCTTCGAGGAGACTGCCGGCGCCATCCCGAACCTCTGAAGAGCACACACAAATCACTGGAGACACTAGTCGTGACACTTGCACCAGTACTGACCGTGGGTCGGCTGGTCGCGCGGCGGCGGTGGCCACGCGGGCAGGTCGCGCAGGCGCATGGAGCAGTCGAGCGGCTGGTCGCGCAGAGCCAGCGCGGGCATGGCGCGGCCGCGGCCGCCGGTTTTGGGTCGCGCCGTCTCTCCGGTGCGCAACGTCCGCCCACAACGCGCGTCTGTCAGACACTGCCGTGCACGAGCCGCTTTTTTCCCGACGTTTTTTAAGCGCGGGCGGGGGCGGGGCGTCGATGTCGACCAATAGACGCGTGACGCCCGCGCCCACCTCCCGCGCGCCCCCGCAACCGCCCGCGACCTCTTATTTACGTGCCGTATATTAAAAGGGTTTTCCGCGTGCCGTTATGGATTTTCCTACGCGAGGCGTTTTACATACGGGGCGGACTCGGCTCGGGCGGACTCGCTCGGGCGGCGACGCTGCGCTCGCGGCCCGAGAATTTCAATTTGAAATTCGGTTCGTCTTCGGCAAAAAGCTGAAGCGAGTCGTCCATTCATTTTCTCGATCTCCGTTTTTGTCTTTCGAATAAAAGTCGATCCTTTAGCTTTGCAATTGAGATGAGTGATGTATTCAAGAGTATTAGAGCAAGTCGAATTTAGCTGTGATTTTGAGGCTGCAGCGACAGAATAGGTGCGAGTAGTAATGATAAGTGTGGGTTACGTCAGAGGAGAGGTCGTTGACCCGTCAGACGGCTGATCTTGAACCTCCGACAAACGCTCACTCGCGCAAATTAACATCTGCTGCCAAAAGACCGCCACCTATCGATACTTACTTACGCTATATTTCGGTACCTAGGTACAACAACAAACGGGCATTGTCTGTCACCCCAACAATGTTACGAGTCTTCGTACTTTTCATTATTCAAAAATAGTTATTTTGAATAATCCCACTGCTGGGATATCAGACTACACTCGAAGGATGTTTTCCTTCACCGAAAAGAGAGAGAGAAAAGTTTGTTTTTGTGATACAGGTGCCGACTTCGAATCCCGAGCTAGCGGAGGAATCTATAATTGAATCACGAGCGCAGCTAGTGAGCGTTATAATCCTGAGCGTAGCTAAGGAATAAAAAAAAAATACTCTCTCGTGACACATTCAACTTGCCACCTCAATATCGAAAAAATCTACAAGTGGCCTAGTATCAAATTTGCCTGAATTTGGAAGGAAGGATTATTTTATATTGAATATATAGGTAATATATGAACAACTTTTACTATGGGCCCAACCCTGAAACCGAGAAAAAAAATCAGCTGTTCCATAGAAAAATGTCACTTACACTCGACAAACTGTATGGAACAGCTGATACTTTTTCCTCGATTTCAGGGTTGGTCCCGTAGTAAAAGTTGGTCACAGTCATGAGTACTATGAACCCTTTTCGGCATACCCTTTCCTTATAACCCTGTATTTTATGGTTTATTATTATTTTGATATCTATTTACAATACTCATAGAATAAATATTGTATACTATGAAAACTGACGTGGTTTTGATACATTTTGTTTTAATAAAACGGCAATATTCACGTTAAATTGAGTCGGTTATTCCGACTATAGTTTCGATCACATTCCGTGACCTTTATCAAGGAATGCTCAGCGAGACACGCGTGCGACCTCATTTTGTCTTGCACTGACCTTGCATTTAACGCGAGTATTCCCGTTTTATTAAAACAAAAAAAAATGTATAGTTCCATCTCCCCTTAGTTATCCCGTTGCTCTACCTGCCTCTCCTAAGACGACCTGTCTCTACATCGGACAAGTGCTACGTCACTCCTTGCAAACAATAAGCTGACCGTTTCCTTATTCTACAAAATATATCTACAATACAATACAATACAATATTTTATTTATAACTCCATAGTTACATATATAATCCATCTATAACTACGGTAGAGTACACGGAACAATGTTAGCGCATTTACTTACTATATTTGTCCATGGTAGAACTAACGAGACTAAGAATATAGGGTTATGAGGAAAGGCTAAGCCGGAAAGGGTTCTAAAAATATCAGCTGTTCCATCGAAAAATATCAATGACACTCGACAAAATTATGCAACAGCCGTTTTTTTTTCGATTTCATCGTTGGTCCCATAGTAACATACTACATACATACAACATAATGATGAGTACTATGAGCCCTTCGGCTTAGCATACCCTTTCCTGATAACCCTGTATATATACTTAATATAATTACGATAATAACAGGGTTTGATAAAAATCGGATGCAAATATTATGTGCTCTAAAAAGTCGAAATATCATTCTGAAAGTAGTATTAGTGTGCCTAAATTGTTAATAAAAATCTTAGGTTCTTCAATATTATACTTTTATTTAATTACTTAATCAACGAAAATTAGTTCTTGTAATAAATAATCAATATTGCTGGTTATCTTAAATTATTAAAATTACTGATTATCTATTTTATCTGGTACCTAGATCCCCGGAAATTAATTATTATTAAAGCAAAAATATTTAAAATAATTGTAGTTTTTTCAAATGCTACCGTATTCGTAAAATGTGCAAAAAACGTGTAGACTTGGTGATAAATATCAATTGATATTTATCAAGATATATATAACGATATAATAGCAGTCAACCCTGAATAGTTATTATGTCAACATTTTTAGTGCTTTCTACCTAAAAAAATATACCAAACTCAAATACCATATACACAAGTTGGACCAAATATACAATAATTGTAAAATCGGTGGGCCGCAAAGCCCATAAACCCATAATAAAACACATTGAAGGTAAAGCGCACCACACACCAAAGACACATTTGTGTGCAGAGTGCCGAGTGCGAGTTTTTGTCATTGCGTTTACCTATTCGAACACGTTTACGTTAACTATGATTTTTATGAAGTAAGAGCAGTGCCATCTAGATGACGCTAGATGGCGCTGCTTTTATTATATACAAATTATAGTTAACGTTAACGCGATCGAGCATGTAAACGCATTTGGAAAACTCGCACTAGGCACTCTGTAAGACATTTGTGTTACGTGCAACACTTTTTGAAGAAATGTGGTGTGTTGTAACGACCGCTAATTTACGAACGCACGTAACACATTAAGTGTTACTGCATACAAATGTGTCTTTGGTATGTGGTGCGCCAATTGTAAATTGGCGAACATAGACTCCGGAAGTGCATCCAAGTCGTCGATCAATCGGGGAAAATTTATTTCTGGTAAAATAAATGCTTGTAAGTTACAAGTGTAGGTGGTTGCAAATATTTGATATGCTACAAGCAAATTTTCTATTTTTTCGGGCTGCATGTTTAGTGTCAGCTGCTCTTAAACTTGTTGCGGGGCCGCAGGAAAATGCTTAGCGGGCCGTATGCGGCCTGCAAGTAGCATCTGAAATATAATTACCAACGAGTCAAAACAAGATGAATATAATCCAATATTTAGTTAATAAGTACACCTTTTTCCAGTATAATGTTATTAAACGAGATTCAATTTTAATTGGCATACGGTTGGTCCGTCACACTTTGCTTCTTCAAACTTGGCTTGGTACACTACAGTGTTCTTGATTTAATGTCTACGTCAAATACTTTAAGCATATTTTGTACTAGTTACTACTTAGGTACAGATTAAGTTCAGTGATTAATTGTAATTATTAATTAATGATGATTTAGAAATAGTGGGAATGTTAGTGAGGGCCTCTTTTACCAACTCCAAGTAAAGTCCAACGTAAACTACTTGCCGGTTAGCAATTGACTGTAATACAAGTTCAAAATGTCGAAGTAGCGCTAACTGTCACATAAACTGAACAAAAACTAAAGTTACTTTGGAGTTTTACTCGCCAGATAACTCTAACTTTGAGATGATGAAATAGGCCCTGTGTTTTTTCATAAAATGTGCGTATTAGCTTCACTGAGTCTTGTCGAGTCTGGGTCAACGACGTAATTTTAATTTGGAAAACATTCCATAAATCAACACTTCACCAATATCAATCCGAATAATTCTACCGATTATAGTGTTGGAATTGTTCGATTCGATACCGTCGGGGAATACATTCGAAAGCAGAACAATGCGTCCCGCGGCTTTGTCCGCGGTATCGTTGACCCGACGCTAAACATCTCCTACTATAAACAAACAGAAGTGAAACATAGCCATATGTCGATGGAGTAAGGTACAGATTAACGTAGCTCCAGCGACAATGGTGGTGAAATATGGGTCAGGTCGAGGTGGTGCGCCATCTGCCGCCCCCGCACCTGGCCTCCCCCCACCCCCATCCGCACCCCGCACACGACACATGCAGATTTATGGCCCGAGCCATCAAGCAGATGTAAATTGCCTTTTGTTGACACAAAAATTACGAAAAATTAATCATGAGTCACGACTGGGTCAAAAACGATGTCGCCAAACTAAAATGAACATTACTTTTACCATAGAGCTTAGTGCAGACAGGCAAGAGTGCTAATGTCCTTAGAAAAATGCGTAACTCGATATAGTTCTGATAAGAACGTAAGATGTCGCTAGTACTTTAATCTGAGACATGATCGTCACAATTTCTGACTTGACTTTGACTTCACCATAAATAGAAACAGCTAACTCATTCGGAGAAAAACGCAACTTGTTATGAATGTTTTTGCATTAATAATATCAGTAAAATTATTATTTTATATTTTACTAGCTGCGCCCCGCGGTTTCAGCCGCTATTCTACAGATACTTTTTCCGGGATAAAAAGTAGCCTATGTGTTAATTCAGGGTGTAAGCTACGTCCATACCAAATTTCGTTCAAGTCTGTTTAGACGTTACTGAGTTGAACGACAAACACACTTACATACTTGTACACTTACACATAAACTTTCGCATTTATAATATTAGTGAGATTTGCAAAACTCGCTAGGTTTTCAAGGGATAGCGTTGAAAATTTTATTTTTAATTTGAACTAAAAAAAAACTATTTGTCTATTTGTCTAAACCTCAAATAGCGGACATTGTAATACTAATTGTATGTTTCTTTAATACCCATATTTTCATAGGCTTTTATAGCGGTTTGGACATAACATGACTAAATACGTAAGTGCCATCTAGTTTTAAGCGTTTTAATTATGAGTTATCGGGGTACACTTTTTTGTATGAGATGTTTACTCTTCTCGTGTAGATTTTCTTTGCTTCTACGTTAGAAACATTTACAACTTTTTCCGTTTATGTCCATTACTTTTTTTTAGTTCGCAAAATGCAATTATCAATACTAAAAATACAACAGAGAGAGAGAGCAGTAAAGTGGTATAACAGTTACAGTAAACGACACAAGACTACGGTTAATTTTATTTTATAACAAATAAAAAACCTTCCAAGTGCGAGTAAGACTCGCGCACCGATGGTCCCGTCTAAGTTACAAAAAGAAAAAATATGTGTTTCTATTATTCAGTTTTGCACTTGATCGTCTTTAAATTTTTAGATGATACTACTACTATATGTATATAGTTTGCACTATAATCACACCAAGTTTGACACTTGTATGTGTTACTGTTCTTACGATAGAGCAAAAACAAGAAATGTAGTGTGTTTTGTGTTTGTTTGTTATATGTTTTGTTTTCCGTGAATTTTGTATTTTTATTGTTTTTACGAGAAAATTTCAAAGGCTAATCATTACTGTATAAAAGATAAAGCCTTCTAAAAGCGGAAGAGACGAACGGACAGACACAGATGAACATAAGGCATAGGTTCAGGACACGGAACCCTAAAAAGTTGTCTTCAGTGTTATTTTGGTACGTTACGTAATAAAACAGTTAGCGAACAATGGAAGCAGATTTCTGTACCGGTCTGGCTGAAAGAATCAGGTAGATTTAAAAAAGTACCTACCTATGTTACGTACATAATTTAGGAGTTACGTATTGAGGAAGATACTTGATGGAGTATATATAAACATATAAACAGCTAGAAGATGTCCACTATTGAATAAAAGCTCTTAATTAGGGGTTGCTTGAGGATCGCAGAACGCTCACCATTTACTAAGAGGACGCTGCTGCCCGATTAATTGTTATTGAATATAAACTAAGAAAAAATATCTGGAGGAGCCGGGTGTGCTAAAACTGCGATCAGAACCAATGGAGGACAAACAGCCGCGTCCTTTTATTAAACGGAGAGCGTTCTGCGAAGCCGCCTGACAAGCGTGGGGATTATGGCACTATTGAGGGGAGGCCTCTGTTCAGCAGTGAACGTCACCGGCCGATGGTGATGATGATTCAATTAATCTACTAGTTATACATGGTAATACTATGAAGTCGCAAGTACTCATTATTATGAACCAAAGAATGTCGTTTGGTCTATGGTATGAAATTTTTTTTGTCAAACGTTAGACAATTTTACCTGACTGCCCAAGAAGGACAGTAATGTTTTTAGGGTGTATGTAACTAAGTATTTATGTAAGTTTGTAAATATGTATATTTGTGTGTTCCACCTCCTATACCTTAAGCGGCTTGACCGATTTTGACGAGCGAGGTGTCTTTGGATTAATCTTATGCCTGGAATGACATCGCCTATTTTTAGAACATTTTGCAGTCGGGTATTGTTGATTTATTTCAATAATATATTGTTGTCATCTAAGCTTGAATTTGTTTGTTTGCGACTAAACGGCTGAACAGATCTTGATAAAATTTGATAACGAGTTACTGTATATCACAAAGACGGACATATGATACTTTTTTAAGTCCACACGAACGAAATCGCGGGTAACAACTAGTTGTATATAAAAGCAATGTGGTTGATTTTAAAGGTTTTAGTAGATAGAACAACACTAATTCAAATATCTCTGTCACTCCTGGTACATGAGTGACAGAGATATTTCAAGATAGAGAGAGCAATACTTTAGTTTCTTCAGTTGGGTCAACTTAACTTGAACCTCAAAAATTTACCACATATTCTTCGTAGCTATTTTGTTTTGTATTGATTGGGAACGTGTCGGCGGTTCAGGAATAAAGCTTACACGTGTTTTGAATTACATAAGTATGTTGTTATCTCACTTTATGAAAGGCAAGTTACTGATAACGAATTTGATAATAATGAATACATCAGATTAATGTGATTAAAATTAATCGACCGTGGAGTGAATAAATTAATTAATGATAAAAATTGATTGCAATTTCATGTCGGTTGTAAAAACTTTTTAATCAATGATGTATATTCGTAAGTGTAATAAAATTATTAACTTAAAATATTTCTTTGCAGATTTTTGGAAGGACCTTTGACCTTTGCCCAGTATTGAACGAAAAATTGGAGGACGTTTGTCACATACAGCGCTATCTAGCCCCAATGTGAGCAAACTTGTATGGAACCAGATAACTGGTAGAATACATAAATACTTGTTTTTTGTAAATACATACATAAAATACATAGAAACACCCAGACAAAGAAAAAAAAAACCATGTTCATCAGAAAAATGTTTGTCCCGGGTGGGAATCGAACCCAATTTATTTAAATATTTTGTATACTGTGGTAAGTACCCACTGTATTCAAATATTTTGTATTTGTCCCACTGCTATGCTGATAGGATGAAACAAAAAACAATTAATTGCATTCAAACATATTCATATACCTATATTCTGTTGGAAAGCAAGAAGAGGTCGCGCTCGCGTCATACTTATAGCATTCGTAGAAAAATATCACCGTATGATCTAAGCTGTAGTTGGAATAAAGGACACAATTTAAAGAGAAGATTAAAATATATTTTTATTAAAATATTGTGTTAAAACCACTTACGTTTTCATAGTAAGTCTATATCAGTCTATTGTTGATCGTAGGCCTCTCTCAAGGTGCATTTATTATATTTCCCAGACTAGTCCTAGAAACTTGCCTGATATTAAAAGTGACGGTGTGGTCAAGAAAGTAAGCACACGTAGCCTGGAATGGGAATTGGCTTTCAAATGAGAAATGAAATGAGGAGGATGCGGAAATACATTTATTGCTTGGAATACAATATTGCAATACGGTAGTTGCTTGGCGACAGGTTTTCATGTTTTTTTTTAGAGAGTGTTAGTTAGCAAGCCGTGTAGTATCTACTATTTTTCGAAAATCAACCCCCAAAGAGGTGAAATGGGGTGTTTAATACTGAAGACTGTAGCCTATACGAGCGAAGACGTACGGGCAAGCTACTTTATGTAAATTTATATACACTTTTGTATATTAATCGCTGTTATAACCAAAGAAGAGAGAAGAGGTAAACATTTTTCCTCTTCTGTGGTTATAACCATGTTGTGTGCTCACGGTTTGGATCGCGGATTCGAATAGAACTTTTATAAAATTATTATATAATGTGTCATCAGTGGTCTATTGTGTGTACTTAATAAATAATAAATAAATAAATAAAATAAATTAGAAGCCGAAGGGAATTGACACTATCACTCATGCGGATGTAAGTAGGTACTTACATCCCTTATCTTATCTAATCGTCTAGTTCCAAATCCGGTAACGTTGCAAACAATCATCACAAAAACTATAAACAAATTTAGTAACATAGAGTTTTATCACGTGATATCGACAGATTTAAACTAATTACTAGTCTATGGAATTGCCACTACAATATGTACCTACTTAGTTTCAGGGAAATAGGCACAGTTAATTTTCCCATCGGGCACAATAGGCAAGCCAGGCACAATCGAGATACTCACCATAATATGAACAAATACTATGGGCGATGATGAAATCGCGTAAGACAGTCAATACTGTTTCATATATATCGTATAAAATGAACGATATTTTTCTGAATGAAGCAGATTATGCTTTAATAAAACGGGAATACTCATGTTAAATTGAAAACGTTACACTGGGTTCCCGTTTTATTAAAATAAATGTGTCAAAACCACGTCAGTTTGCATCGTAAAATGAAGCAGATGTTCTTTTCGCCTTTTAAGTTACTGTTAGTTCCATATAGTTCATAGCGATCGAACAACCGAAAACCCGGTATCATCGTATTAATTTTTATGTTGATCGTGACTGGCAATGGTCTGTCACATATTAAGATTTTACACAGGGACATGAACTTTCGGCAAATTCCGGTCGCGACAGCGCTGGTGCAGCGTGGCAATGGCCCGTGTAAGCAGTTTTTAGCGAGAGTTCTGTCCGTGATTTAATTAAGCTAAAAAAATACAGTAATAATACGCTACACTATATTTTTTTACAATCAGTGACTACAACTTGCATATGTCTATAACTAAATGGAATTGAAATAATAATAACTAGTAGTTCGCGCCGAACTGAGACCTCGCGATCCCTATATCTTCACAACCCCTGGACCGATTCAGCTCATATTCGAACTTAAAAATTGTATTGAAATTAACTACTAGCCTAATTTCACGAAGATCGGATCAACGGTTCGCAAGTTATCATCGGACAAATATACACACAAACATACATACAAATGCCGATTTTTCCCAGTAAACTCCGAGACCTTCGCTTCGCTCGGTCAAAAACACTAAAAGACTCTTATAGTAATATTAAAAGATAATAAAAACACATTAAGATTAATACAGTGAATGCAGACCGCAAAACTCGGTACGAAAAACTCTGGATCGGTCGCTGTGGGCACCTAAGCATAAATAAAGTTTTTTTTTATCGTATATTACCCCAGCTTGGACCACCAGCTCACCTGATGGTTAAGCTATGACGAGATTGGATATGGAGCACGCAGATAACTCTATAGCACTCTCTTTGATTCTAGTCTAAGTAACTTTTGCGATCGCTTAGATTAATGAGTAACTTTGTCAGATCGCGACGGTCTTTTAAGAGATTCGCAAAAACTCTGAACTGACTTGTCTTTTTGTTATGATTGTAAGTTGTCGCCAACGAAGCAATATGTACCCTGAATCCTATCACGCGACGACACGATTCGCCCATCGATTCATTCATTCGTTCGCTGTGGTGCCGGAGCTTTACTAGTAAGAGCGAGGCCTTCGGGCGACCGACGACGGTGAGTGGTGGCTTCGTTGGCACCATTTTGGGAGTAATGGCTTCATCGACAGTCAACGGGCAATTAGCGAACAACAAAAACTACCGCCCATACTTCTCTCCATTCCATCAAGGTCAAAACTTAACAATACTTTCTAGTATTTTTAGCTGAGCGTTGCCATTGCTACAGAATCAACAATAGTACTAGTACAAAAGACGCACTTTGGGATGTCAATTATTATTGACAGCTTTTTTGATTCAATTGAAAATACATTAAAAAATAGGGACACGTATTTTTTCGTTTTATTTTATTTAATATTCATTATTTATTTATATTTATAGGTAAATTATTAATTTTTAAGATATTCACAGGATTCGTAGCTGTTAATACATATGCCAAATCGATGATAAAAAAACAAAATCAAACAGTGTCGTCATCGTATTGGGCTGCCAGCTGCCAGTCTAAAACTAAATTCAGCGTGATTCTCGCATTTGGTAGGTTACTTCAACAAAATTATAAGGACGTTTGGAGTGTTTGACAGGTTTTTTAAGCTTATCTCAAAAACTTACTATTAAAATGTTGACCGAAAAAAAAATTCTAAGAAAGTTTTTACTAAGTTCTATCAACTTGGATGATGATAAGTTTCTGAAATCGAGTTTCTGAGTTTTGGCGAAAGAGGGACTCCTTCCTCTCTCGCCAATCTATGCCAGCTTACGCTCTGCTGTGGGCTGAAGAAGCTGACGATGATGAATGGTTTACTGAAGATATTTATGATATTATGATGTTTACTAGATTCTGGTATAAAAAAACTGTTTGTTATTTTTTTATTACTACTCAGCACTCAGCTTTTTATCTTCAAATATGTTGAAAATGTGTGAAAGAGATAGCTTCCGCCGGGAGCACGGCCTTAAAAGCCACAGAGTTGTCAATTGAAACACTCGCTACGGTGATAAGGTACGTCTAGGCAATGATATTGCGCTTGCGACGATAAATAATTCAAATGCTATCGTCATCGTCGACTGTCATAAAATATGAGTATTATTGTTATCTGTATACATACTCACCTGTATACAAGTACTTCCTGTGCGCTTCTATCACGGTCGATGATACAACACGCCAATCTTTAGGTAGAATTAATGGATTGTCATTCAAAAGTCGTGACGTATTTTAAATCAAAATGTATTAATATGCGGACAACACGATTAATAGCAAATTTGAAATGAAAACTAAAAACAATATTTAATTCAAATAAAAGGTTAGAAATTTTAGCATACTCGAATTTTAATCAGACGGAGTAAAATGACATTACGAGTGCTGCCACTTATTCGTGTGTGTAAGAAATATTTACTTAATTCAATCATATCAGTTCAGTGAACTATTTCATTAATTAATATTCAAAAGTCTTCCGAAAACTCGTAATTTAAAAAATAAAAATAATAATAAATAAACGATGGCAGTGAATGCTTATTGTTAATATATAATTCAAACAATTCATTTACATATTATATTATTCATGTTATGTTTATTTAAATTATAGTTACTTTTATAACGATAACGATAATTCGACTGACCTAGTTCATCCCTACCTATACCATTTGAAAGTTGGCATCACTATTTTGACAAGTGATGACAAAACAAATTTAAAATGAAGTCGGTTTCTTTATTTCAAATTATTTACTAAACAAAACACGTAAAGTAATACAAAAATATAATTAAACACTACTTCAATTACTTGTTAACGCAACACGAGCAGTTGCAGCAGGCAAGGCTTGACAACATGCTGGCGGCATCAGATAAAAGGCAGCATTTTGGTCAAACGTCGCATTATCATTCGTCAAATCACCGCCAACAAACCCAAAACGTTCTGATAGATTTTTGAAAAGGGGTTTTCAAAAGTTTTCAGAGGCTGAGTCTATTCAATCATGTCAAATACTATATGCGTTCATATTGTAAAGATTACATTGTATTTCGAAAAAAAAAAAAAAAAAAAATAGCACGAGCTGGTGCTTTGTTCTGCACTGATCTGAGTCGTCTATAATGTTTAATAAGTTAACAGTTTGAGCTCCTTTTAGTTTTGTTTAGCTTTTAAGGCGAAAGGGAGTTTAGTTTCGAACTTGTTTTTAACCATAACCATGTGTAACAAGCAGTAGACTGTAAATTAGGTTCAAATGGTGTTCAGTAGACACTTGGCAGCGATCCAGCGCTCGCCCGCGGCGGCGTCTGCCCGCGCCTAAACTATCTTATCGATATTTATCGCCTCTTCGACCGTACAATAAATATATCGATAAATATCGACAATTTTGAACGCTACCGTTGGTTGGATGATAAGTTCAATTGTGGGTCCCGGTTGTTTGTCTACAACAATAAGCAAGCCAAGTGCGAGGCCTCCGGGTGGCGTTAAGGCCCTAGTCGAGTCCACGGATGTGTTGCTTGCTTATTTTCATCATGTGAAATATGGAAATGCGCATTTAAGATAAATATCTGGGACATAAATATCTGGGACATTTTGCACACATCGTCACCTGACCCCAAACTAAGCAAAGCTTGTAATATGGCTGCCAGAGACTGATATACGTACATAGTTTTTTTTTTTTAAATACATACTTATATAGATATTAACACCCAGACATAGAACAAACACAAATATTCATCACATGAATGTTTGTCCTAGATGGGAATCGAACCCACGCCCCCAAGCACAGTAGGTAGGTTCACTACCAACTGAGCCACCGGGGCAGTCAAAGATAAGTATAAAGTAAAAAAATACTTCCGAAAAGTACATCTTGTGTCCGTTTATAATAAGATGAACACAAATAGTTGAAAGAAGTTTGAAATAATTTTAAATCGTCGGAGAAGTTAGAAAAAATTAATAATCTATACCAATATATATACCAATACCAATATTTGTTTGCTTATTTGTTTGTATTGAATAGGCTCCGAAATTACTGAACCGATTTGAAAAAATATTTCGCTGTTGGGAAGCTACACTATCCCCGGGTGACATATATATATTATATTTTCAAAAAAATTAAGGATCCTTACTAAAACTCCTATAATGTAACCCAAAATGAAAAAAAAAATACCTAAAATATTATTTACATCGCGTGCGCTGCAAAAAATAAGTTAATAAGTTTTTTCCAATAGATACTACCAGATCACCAGATCTGATAACCTATTATTATTGATTGTAAAATAAGACATAAAAGAATATAAAACCCAGGAAAAGAATATAGATCTGAATCTTAAAAGTGCCCAGTACTTCTAGTAGCTTAGAGGCGGCCCTGGCTGCAACATTCATAATGACGTAACTACTGCATTAAACATCGGGAAATATGACTAAATCAAGTTTTTAAACTCATTATTAATTTAATTTTTCAACTTTTTAGGTTTGTAATTTAGAAGTCTTAAGATATCTGTAATGGTCGTTATGTCAATGATATAGAAATGATTCGTTTAGCCCACTTATGGAAAAATCATTTATGTTCAATTGTAATTTTTTGTGTATAATTTTGATTTCCTACAAACTATACGCATATTTTTTAAACCCGTAGTTACTTTTATTTTAGTTGCAACTCAACATCGAAACTAATAGAAAACTTTCAAAACAGTTGAAAGTTTTCATGGCGGGTAAAACATAAGATACGTACAGATAAAACTTACATGTTCTGAGGATAAAACATAGAAACAACCTAAAAAGACAGCTTCTGTTATACTAAACTATTTTGTTTGAGCTGTGATGTTTGAAACGGGTAAAACAGTTTACAAAATAACAAAACCTAATGGTGGCACTTCACATCGACGAATACGCAAATACACAAACACTCGTATCCGCTGGTTGTCGGTTTTTGGCCACATATCAAAGGATTCAGATATTATTTGTTGCTATTCGCGTTCTAATGTGGACAGCTTGTTAGTGATATTTGGGCGACACCCAATTATTTAATCAAACACAGCGAATATGATGTACGAACACAAAAAGCGATGTGAAGTGCTACCATAAGAATACGGGGATAGACATGTGTCTTTAATTTTTCATGTCTTTCGTTAAAGTTTACATAAATTAATGCACAAAATGAGTTTTTAATCCGGAGTTTTTTTTTTCATAGTTTTACAATGGCAATAATGTCATGACAATATTCGATTTCATTGTTAGTGTGTTCGAACTATTTTGTTATTGTTCGACATCTTTAAAACAAAACCTTAATCTGTAAAGCACGTAATGTCAACAAAAAATCATCGCGGTTAGGCAAATTAACATCAATCGGAACGACGTCATACGACTTCGTAACTGGACGTAACCGGACGTAACTGGATGCATGGAACTGACGACCTTTTTTTTGTCGTTTAATCTTGACAAGATTGCATGAGCATTGGTCTGCCTTGGTGCTTAATGGAGGGCTCCGGGATCTACACCTACGTCGTAATTTCCCCCTACGACAACGTCAGCCACTCGACGTTGCACATGCAAGACGCGAAAGGCCGTGTAAAGTTGAGAAAACGAAGCAGGAAAGCAATTCTACACTAGGTGTTTGTGTGGGAGTAATGTTACCTGTGAAAAGTGTATGTGCGCGCGGGGAGACGTGCGCACGGGCATCGTGTCGCGGCACACACGCGGTCCTCAGCAGCCGCTGCAGCCGCGCCGCAGGGTACACCAGCCACGATGTTGGCTCGCGGCGCCGCTGCAAAATAACGTCATAAAAAGGTGAGCTGTATTCATTGATGGCATAGGTGCCATGGGCTAAAGCCACTGTCTGAGTCCCCGGCCTAGAAAGAGATGGGAAACTATACCTCAACGCTAATAAGAATTTTCAGTCTGTACAGTAGGGATACTGTGAGAACGGACGGCTTTTGGCAACAATGAGACATGAAGGGTTTTTCGAACAATGAGACAAGAACTAAAACTTATACTAAGAAGTATGGGTAATTAGCTGTCATTGCGTGTGCCTCGCTTTTGTGCGTAGTTACTGCTTTCAGCTACATTATATCAGAAGTTTCTGGTTTCAATCAGCACAAAATGAGTTGGGGCTGGTTTGTGGCAAAAAACTCTGTGTACGTTTTGTTTATTTTTCACTTTTTAATTTATTTTTCTATGTTTTGTGCTACAAATAAAATATTGTCTATTGTCAAAAAAATTGCTATTATTTTTTTGTGCTTATTTGATAAAAACTTTTATTTTGATTGCTCTTTTAGTTAATATAACATTAATCAAACTAGATATTTATTCGTGAAAAGCTTTGTTAGTATAAAAGGGGTGCACCGATCGACAAAATGGTTATTGTTGCAACTCGGAGCCCTAATAAATAACCTTCTAAAAAGGTCGTGGTTTGTCTCAGGATCTATACCGACAAAGAAAAAGTCTCAAAGGGCCACGTGTGAGGAGCGAGCGAGCCAGGTGTCGTCTAACCCTTGCTTAACAGGTGCTCGGTATTAGACACAAAAACACGAACAAAAACGCGCAAGGCCGCGCGTGCCGCACAAAAAACGCAACCCTTTGTCGCGCTTCTAACGATGCGCTAATTATAACGCTATCTAACGCGTCCCCTCGCCACAACTAATCACTTAACCTGTTAGTTTCACACGGTATTTAACTTTAACGTCTAATAAAATTTGTAACCATTTTGACTTAATTCTGATATATGTACGAGCGGAGCAAGGCTAGAGGACATATATTTATACATACATAATTGAACAGGCGTAAATCCGGCGCACTAACGCATGGTGGGAACCTACGTCCCTTTTTCAGACAGATTCAAAATATAAAGTGGTGTAAAATACATAGAAACTTAGGTGTTGGCCATACGAGGGGCGTCGCGGCGCGGAGGCGGGTTCGCGTTGTCTCGCTCTCGGTAATGTATTCACGTTTCCCGCCGTTCATTTTTTATCGCAGTCGCGCGGAGCATTAGAATTTCCAGGCGAGAAAATCTCACGCACACCGAGGCGGCTTTCCACGGGATCGTCCACTCGATAATCATCCCAACCTCTCTGGCATACGAGTGAAAGTCATTTGCCGTGGGCGGGCGGGCGGCGGGAGGCAGCGCGGTGTGGGCGCGAGGGCCGAGCATTGTAAATTCCCGGGCGGGCAGCAGGGTGACGCGGGGGTGGGGGCGGTGCGCGGGGGCGCTCGATATCACGCGCCTTCCGCACCACTACCGCTAGACTCGGCTTCACTCGCCGACGCTCATGATGACAGCACCTCACTACACTGAACTCCATGCCCATTGGAAATGTTGGAAAACTCAATCCTTACCACAAAAAAAAGAAATATACAGATTTTTATACCGTCAGAGTGTCAGAGTATCTTTCAGCATCTTTCTGAAGTCGATACACTAATCAATGTGTGTTTTTGTATCTGTTCGCGCATAGTCAATCCAATTGAATCTTCGCCTTTAAATCCTACACCCACGAGGCTCCTATTACGCGTACGAAATTGCGAGCATTAGCTAACTCCTAATAAAAACATAGCATTTTAATATGAAAACCATTTAAAGTTGAAAAAAGCTGCACTACGAAAAGTGATCCAAGATCTATGTGTATACTTACCTACGAATTCGAAGGTAATTGTTTTAAAACAGCACTCGGTATTGATATAAAACATTATGTCTTACCCCCAAATACTGAAACGTTTGTTAACTTTGACAACAGATTAATTCTAATACTGCCTTTGTCTGGCACTAAGCAGATGAAAAAAGCAGCAATAGACTTAATCTGTCATCAAAGTTAACAAACGTTTCAGTATTCGGGGGTTAGTATCATAGTATTAGCCATATCTGGCGCAGAGCCGATAACCGCTGTGGTAGATGTAATATAGAGTGGAGATCACGAATCGGCAAACGTAGCGTAGGACGCCCTGAAATTCGATGGAGTGACGATATACGTAAGGGAGCTGGCAGTGGGGGAAGTTAAAAGCTGAAGGTCGGGCTAAGGCATAAAGGGATCATTCTTGTTTTGCACTTGGGCAATACAAGTGATCTAAGAAGCTGCAGGCAGCGGCGCCGCCTGCCAAGCGTGGAAATTATGGCACTCCCGCCTTGAAGAGGAAGGCCTTTGTTCAGTAAGCGGACGTCTTTTGGCTGATGATAATGATTGATTCAATATCTTAATCCTGATGTGCAATTTTCAACCTTCTTGTATGTAGATAACGTCGTCTAGTTGTTAACAAAAGTAATGTAAAGTAGCTACAAAGGTATACAATGTATACCCACAGCCTCCTGCTCGCTCTACATCCCTTGAATGCTAACACCGCCCTCGTCTGTAGAGCATGGCATGTATCTGCTCTACATAGGAGCTCTCCTAACGAGGTTTATACACATAAATGGGTTCAGACGGTCGTTTTTAACTTAAACTCTACGTGAGGAACAAACTAGCAGTTATTCGTATACTTAGTAGATGAAGTACTGAAACTTTTTAAAATTTTGATGTAACATGGAAAATCCTTAGTTTGAGCTTTCAAAGCATTTGTTTTGTTTTTTTTTTAGCAGTGTACGAGATGAGTACGTAGCTTGCCTGATGGTAAGCGCCACGCTTGCACATAACAGGTCAGGTGCACCTAAAATTTCGTTCCTAAATAGTTTAAGACCGTGTTCGGCAATGCACTGCGCTCGTCACTGAGGTATTAGATGTTACTTCTCTTGCCCAGTAATTACACTGTCCTTCTATCTGGAACACAGTAATGTGTGCACACTACTGCTTGGCAGTTGAATAACACGCTTAAACCTCTAATGGTACCAATTCTATTATACCACTCACTAAGTTATCTTACAGGACTAAAATTAGATGCGTTTCTATATCACACTAATATTATCAAATTGAAAGTTTGTGCGTAAGTGTGTATGTATGGTTTTTTGTTATCTGTCAACTCAGTAACGGCTGAACAAATTTGGATGAAATTTGGTATGAAGGTAGCTTATACCCTGGATTAACACATAGGCTATCCCGCTATTTTTATCCCGGAAAAATATACAATTACTATTGTATAACGGGTGTAACCGTAATGCGCTGCTTTATTTTCGCATTCGTAAACAATTACCGGCGATATCAAATGCGAGCGATCTTCATTTTGCGTATTTTTGAATTATTCGAATTCTAGGTTACCGTTGTTTTACAATATATTTAAAATTTTCCATTTCACACAGCAACCGTTAAACCGGTAACTTTCGCAACGTCGAAAGGAACGTCATTTAAAAGTAAAACACGTATATTTGTAGTCTGTCATCTGTCAAATGTATATAAGTGTCAATGTAATGTATATACGTATATCTGTCAAAAAAATTGCGGGAAAATACTCCTCTAAACTCGCCATTCTGTCTGTTTTATCCTTATTTAATTTATTGCCACAAATTTACAAAATTATTTTGATGGAGGTAGTTTGGTTTTTCGTGGATTCGAATCCGGGCGGGCCCGTACCAATGAGTTCTTTGGAACGTACGAATATACCACTGGCTTTTTGGAAAACGAAAACATAAGCATACCTGCATAATTCGATGGCGTATGTAAATCTGCTAACCCACACTGGGCCAGCGTGGTGGATATGGCCCATATATAGCATCACCCTTCGAGGGTAGGCTGATATCTCAACAGTGGGATGTTAAAGGCTGAAGCAGAGTTTGGTTGTAGGTTATCTTTATATACACATAGCCATCATTTCTTTTCCAGAGATGACAGACAAGCTTAACTATCAGATTTTCTCTCGATAGGAGAAACCATTCGTTGCGTTAGCGAATCATTATGATTATTTAAAAAATGTGACTGAGATTTCTTTTGATTGTCTATCATTTCGCATGAAAATACTCAGGCGTGCGTTTCAGATATAGAGCCCCTGACATTTTGTGTGGCAGGAATCGTGTCGTGTGCGGCCAGCCGAGGTCAAGGGCGAGTCGTAACGGGACCGCTCCTGAGACTTCTCCCGAGCCCAGACACTCTACAGGAAAGAAGTAAAAACGTTATTTAGCCCTTTACCCTACAAATCCTAGTCATTTAGAAAGTAGGCAAGTTACAAGCAATGTAAAAAAATATTTTTTACCCCTCTGCCCAAAAAGGAGGGTAATATTTTTGGGATGTATGTATATTAATTATTTTTATATGTATTTAATTATTATTATTATTAGACAAAGACCCTTTCCAGCTGCATATAACTGACAAGGCCATTATGAAGCCGCTATATTAATGTATTTGTATTTAATGTATTTCAAATGAAAACTGTGTATTTGACGTTACCAAGTTTAGTATTCTAGTTCTATATTGTATTGTATTCTAGTTTAGTATGCTAAACCAGGGTCCGAATAAATGAATTGAAATTTGTGTTCCTATAGTACCTCTTGATGGGGCTATATTTTGAATCGCTCGTATGTTTTCGTACGGAAATATCGTGCGTAAGCAATGATTTTCTATTCATGGAAAGCAAATTCGAATGGTTCAAACCACTCGTTGCGTTAGCGAGTGATATGATTATTTCAAAAACGCGAGTTTTGTTTGGGGTTTTGTTCGAAAGCTAGTTATTTCGAATGATACTACGTAAGTGATGTCGATTATCGATTCAAAAATGGAGCCCTTGTAGCAAAAATTAAAAAAGATATATATATTAAAAACCTATACCATATAAAAATCTATCCTAATTAATATTATAAATTCGAATGTAACTCTGTCTCTCTGTCTGTCTGTCTCTCTGTCTGGGTGTCTGTCGCGTTATCACGGCTAAACGGATCAAACTGATTTTTTGCATAGATATAGCTTAAGGGTCGGAGACATCTATAGGCTACTTTAGTAGTTCCAAACGAAGTCGCGGGTAACAGCTAGTACTATATAAAAATAAATCGCCGTTTGTTAGTGTCGCGTCTCGCTAAAACTCAAAAACAGCTGGACCGATTTTGATGATTTCTTTTATTTTGTGTTCATAATTGTAAGGACAAGGTTTGTGTACAGAGTTTAGCCAGGCCGAGGGCTCAGCTTCAACGCGTACAAAGTCGCGAGCATCAGCTAGTAATGAAAAATAAAATGTGTCAGAAACCACGTCAGTTTTCATAGTAAATTCAAAGATGCCAAAATTACACAAAGTATTTTTGCACGACATTAAAATGATCTGTTGGTAAAATAACGGATTAGTTAGCGATATGCGAGGATGTCATAAACTGCGCTCGTTGGGTGCGCATGCGCACGCGACGTGACCGTCTCGCTCCGGCGCACGCGCAGGTACATTACCTACCCATGCCACTGTCACTGGTAACAACACTATCCCGAGACAACAGGTGAAGGGCATTTAAGGTCGCGCTCCCAGTCTAAATTATCTCTTTCACACATTTCCAACATTCTGTTATTTTTTGTTTTAGCGTACGGCAAGGAATAAATAAAATAATTTGGAATAATAAAAAATAAGGTTATCGTCTCCTTCGTCAAAATAGAAAATATCAATACGAAAATTGCTTTGAAACGTTGAGAATGTAATTCTAAAGACAATGACGGTTTTTTTATACATAATAGGTTTGCGATTAACCACGTCCTACCTGATGGTAAGTAATGAAATGGTCTAGGATGGAGCACGCTAATTTAGAAGGTACCTGTCTGGACACTCATATTGTCTCTCCCTGCATCAGCATTTTTAACATACCACTGTCGCGTGAACGAAGTCGCGAGTAACAACTAGTAGCTGATAAACATAGAATGCAAGTTCGATGTGGTACTGTTGCAGCGAATTATTCAGATCTTTGCACCGCCATCGTCCGGCGCTCCTCCAATGAGCACGTACTGCTGCGTCTCGCTCTAGCCGCCGCATCTACTGGCATTGATTCCACTAATTGCGCATACAAGCGCACTGGGAGGGATGGTTATGGCTTTGAGCTCTTGCTCATGTTAATTTATTTTAACACAATACTGCGCATATACTTAAACTTTAATGACACAATTTGATGTCCGTCCATTACACTACCCGCTACCATTGCGCTACCCGAGTGGGTTTTTCCTGATAATTATAATCTAGGTGTCTTCAAGTCGCGAGTAAATCGGTTTCTTCTAGGCAAGCGTGCTCTATCGTAGGCTGCATCCTCGTTTAACATCAGACGTGGTGGCAGTCAAACAAAAGCCTATAAAAATAAATAAATAAAAAACTAACAAACCACTTTCAGGGCCCGTACCGTGAGGTGCTTATTGCGATGATTATTAGGCCCAGCCGAGAAAGCTGCGCGACATAACCTAACAATCATCGCAATAAGCACCTCACGGTACGGGCCCTGGGCCCGTACTGTGAGGTGCTAATTTAACTATTTTCGTTAACTATTTAACTATTATTTGATATATTGTTTTTTAAAGGAAATTGTACTTATTTCTATATTATATACGTCACTGTTTCTTTTGTTGACTCGATCAACCGGTTTGACTAAAACTTATTTTAGTACCTACAAATATCTACACAGCATAATAATATGTAGCATAACTACTAACGAAAAAACGTTTGTAATGTATTCGAAAGATAATATTATGAGAAAAAAAAAGACGATTTACGATGATACGTATGTCGTAGGTACTAAAGATTTATAAATAATTTTAACTATTTGTAGTGGGAGCTAGGGCTCTCTTGCAGGGTCCGCCTGGGAAGTACCACACCTTTGCCAGTTATTCAACCGCCAAGCAGTAGTGTGCAAGCATAACTGTGTTCCGGATTGAAGGGCAATGCTTCCAGCGTAATTACTGGGCATACAGAGATTTAACATCTAACATCTCAGGGTAACGAGCGCAGTGCATTGCTGCGCATAGTTTTGAACTGTTGAAGTTCAAAATTCTGGGTGGCACTGAACTGTTATGGACAAGCGTGACGCTTAACATCAGGTGAGCGACTTGCTCGTCTCGTCACCGAGTAACATAACATTTAAAATAAAAATAAAACCGACTTCAACAAAATACTCTCAAAAATGCTCTACCTATAGAGATGTTTTTGGCGCAACTCGCGAAATAAATATTATTGTGGAGTTCCGGTGGCCATCTGTGGTCTTCTGCTACATATAGCGATACTACCCACCCCAAATTTTTTTTTAGAAGATGGGTTGAAAAGGTGCAGATTGCCTCAAAATTTGACAGACGTCTAGTAAGACGTTTACAACAGACGCTTACAGACGTTTAGTAAGACTCTCCACCTTTTAAGCACATTAATTAAAAACCACAACGTCCTTATTCCCATAATATTATAATATTATAAATGGACAACGCAACAGCAATGCTAAAACCTGATTTTTTGAATAAATTTCCCGGGGACTTCTTATCCCAAAACCCACGGTTACCGAGGTATTTTCTTGCGGGTGAAATCCCGGGGCGCTGCTTGTTGATTTATAGCTATACAGATTTAGGTATAGATACATACTCGTACCTAAAATCGAAATAATAAGATTCGTCCGTGGTACGTATTACTTCTAATAGTAATTCCAGGCACACGTTTTGTAAAACAGTAGGCGATATTGTACACAATAAATCGATTAGCAGCCAGTTCAGCGAATTGCGTTGAATATGGAAGCGCAGGACTTTGTCCGTGTTGAGGAGGCCACGTGCTAAACACCTATTAAATGTATTATTAACAGGCATAGTACATAACTAAATTTATTGTTGAACGTGAGAAGAACTACTATTACAACCACTGAGCTAGGCACCTATTCTTCAAAAAGTTTGCTGTTTTTTCAATAATTTTGAATATCGCTTTAAAACTCAGCAAACAGGTAATATTATAAACAGAAAAACAAAATACGTGACACAAAATGTAAGTCTATGTCATTTGGGATAAAGAAGGCATCCCACGATACCTTAATCTTTCATAAGCGTCATAGACGTTGAGGTCTCCGACTATCTGATCAATGATGATAATTCATATTATGACATTTAAATTTAAATTTTTGACTTATGTAATGACTTAATTCTATTTACAATTATAGTACCTCGCTCTTTATTATTGCATGCTGTCTTCACCTGTAAATATTGTGACATTTAGTTCTATTTTATTTGCGTACATTTTTGACATTGTATTGGTGTGCACAGTGTAGGTGAACCTAAATGAATAAATAAATAATTAATTACCCTAAACTAACACATTTCGTTAGTTGACTGCCTCAGAGTCTACGGGGACAAGTCGGAATATGTATATGTTTGCTTGTCTATTTATTTGACTGTAACTTGAGTACCGTCAATGCAATCTTTAAGAAATTTAAATTCGAATATGAGAAACAACGGTCAAGGAATTGAAAATGTACAGGGTATCGCGATGTCCCAGTTCGAAGCGAAAAACTAGTTATATGAATGACCAATCATCGTCAATTCATTGACTGTAGATTAACTCATTTCATTAGCTTAACTAGAAGGTGCGTCACCCTACGAGTTACAAGTGTTGGGCGCAGGACACGCAGGTGTGAGGTTCGAGTTCCGAGAGCGTTTCCTTCCTAGAATGCTTGCTATGCGCGGGAGTCGACCAGCTATTGTAATGGACGCGTGACGCGCTTGCTCATTGCCACTAATGTGCTGTATAACTGGCGGTGTCCTGCGGCTTGCAACTGATTTATTATATCAACCTGTCAAAGTAAGGGCTTTATTGGAAGTTTTCTGTATAAAAAAGTTCACGAGAATGATGTTAGATACCGAGGAATTTCACGCGAAGCTTTTTTTACTAAAAAAGCTCACTGTTTTTTGTTTTTTAATGTTCCGCAACGTAATTTTAAAAATCGAATAAAAATATAGACTGAAATTACTTTAAAAATAATCACGACAAAGTGGATTATAATCCCTACTAATATTATAAATGCGAAAGTTTGTTTGTTGGTTTTTTTTTGTTCCTCTTTCACGCAACAACAGAGCAACGGATCGACCCGAATTTTTGAGTGGATATTATAATAAAATTATTGTTAATTTCAGGCACATTTTATCCATATCTTAGTTCTACTGACAATCTAATCTAATTTAAGGGGCAGAGATTGACATTTCTTATTACTGATATTGACATTACATAGAGGTTACTTTCTATCCTGGGAAAATTTACGGTTCCTGAGGGATTTTCCACGCGGGTGAAACCGCGGGGTGCAGCTAGTAGTTTACCGGGTGACTTTTTTAAACCGACATAGAAACTTTAGGTTGTAACAGGTACACGGTTTATGTAGTAAAGGGATATCATGCACACAAAATAGGATTTTAAAAATTACATACTCGGCAGACACTCAAAAATTTTCTCACAAAAAAACGTCACTGTTATAAACTAATTAATGCTTATGAAAATTTCCCAAAAAAAAAAAACAAAAGCAACTTTGACTTTGAACTTTCGGCTGTGACGGAGTTTATTTATTTTTACCCGACTGCCCAAGAAGGAGGGTAATGTTTTTGGGGTGTATGAGTATGGAAGTATGTGATTATATGTTTTTGTGTATCTATAGTAGGTATAGTATCTCCTGCATCCTAAATGGCTTGACGATTTTGACGAGTAAGGTTAGGAGTTTTGGATTTCTCTTTACATCCGGAGATAATTATAATCAAAGGTTATGTTTTTCGTTTACAATACAATACAATAAATATTTATTGTGCATAACTGTGTCACAAAAATCTTAAAAAAACATAGGATAAAAGTATCAACAGTCAGTATCCTTACGGACGTACAATAATTTGGTGCTTTAGGTGCGTCTTATAATAGGAACATGAAATCTTAAACAGAGACAGATAATAATATTACCTGTTAACTTACCTATGTAATGTATATATGTCATGATTCGCACTTGACTGTTAATTATCACTGTTCATTTTCGAACTACTTAATTTAAAAGTTTTGATCAATGTATTAATATTGTCCCCAATATCTGTAATACTTAGGAACATAAGTATTGTATAATTCTTGTGACGCATCCGATTCAGAGAAAGTAAAACCAGCATTAATTATTGTTTTCACGTATCCCTTACCTGACTACTGTGTGCAGTCGTTAACCCAGCTCCACACCACAGTAAGAAAGCCTAGAAGTTGCCTAAGACAGGCTACATGCTATCGCCGACAGGCGCTAGTCTCGACTTTTCGCTGTGCACTTTGCGACCGATTTCGGTCGCTATGACGCAAAATTAAACGCTGTGTTTGCGTTTTTTCATTAAAAATTCGCTTTCGTTGTCGAATTTTTGCGACATAGCAACCGAATTCGGTCGCAAAGTGCTGTAGCGAAAACTCGAGACTAGCGCCCCAGGTGAGGTGTGTGTCAGAAGAGCTGGGTCTCCTAGTCCAGTATTAACCATGGTACTACCCAAGTATTAATACTACCCAAGTAAGATGTGTAAGCTTCTGATTAAGTAGTACCTGTTTGTTTTATTTACATCTGGACTACTCCTGCCATCCAGCTGATGCGTGTACTGCACCCGCAACGGATATGGACTACAATTGGATATTGTGTGGCGACGTAAGTTCCAAAAGCGAGTTGGAAAAATCAATGATAAATGCTTAAAGCTAAATAGCATATATCATTGATTTAAGAGATTAAATTTCATTATTTTTAAGCATAATTATATCATTGACTTTAACAACACATAATCTAAAAAAATATAATATATTGCGGTTTAAAAAAAAATAACAACTTCAATTTTTTTATAATATCGTGATGCTACTCAATCATTAATCTAATGCATCGCTGGAGCCGAAACACGAATCCTAATATATCGCTCGATCGAAAAAAAAAATCTTGAACATGCGGCTTATTATTGACATGGAACTGCTGGGCTAATTTCTGTCGGTTTATAACTTGCAAGCGAAATATAAATTAAAAACCGTAAAAATGTTTTCGCGCGCTTTGCTTTCCGCACTGAAACTTCCTCTGAATTGATATTTATGTCTACGACGTTACGATCGATGTTTCTTTCAACACGTATTGATATTCATTTTTTTGAACGCACTAAGCCTCAAGGGCCACCACCGCACAAATAAAAAAAATGCATGCCAGCAACGCAACGATATTGCCCCATTCAATGTGTTATTAACTAGGACGGTTAACGTAAGCCATCATCTATATAACCTCTTCGCGCTAATATTGCCTGATGTGTGGTCCTGGCCTTAGTTATGCCATTCACAAGGGCCATTGAAGTTCCAAAGCGACAATTCTTAGTACCGGCCGATCAAATTCTTTGATTGATTCATGAAAGACGACTCGGGTTTTAATTAGACCTGAAGCATGGGAAGAAAAACATATTTTAATTTAATAAAATTGTCATACGATAAAGTATAATGGGGATAATGCAGCCCAATCCAATCGATGCAGGTTTAGCGGCATTAAAAAAGCCGTTTATAAAATTACATTTTGTGTCAAAAAAAAAATTAACAGGCTTTCTGTGCCATTTTAAATATACTAGTTGTTAACCCGCGACTTCATTTGCGTGGACAAAAGTAACATAAGTCCATCTTTGTGACATACTCCTTATCAAATTTTATCAAGATCTGTTCAGCCGTTTACCCGTGATAATGCGACATACATCCAGACCAGACAGAGAGACGAAGTTTCTTTCTATAGTTCGGAAGACGGCGTTCATAAATTTTGTTTATTTCTTGAAGTTTTGTATGGATTGGCAGTTATAATATAGGGAGTTCGTTTTTATATCTAAAGTACTACTACTACATTTTGCAGTCGGGTTTTTGTTTTTATTTCAATTTCACATATTTTCAAGTGACCATGGAGCAAGAGCAATGGAGCATCTCTAGATCAAAATGCTGGCCTTGCTCAAAAGATTGCAATCGCAATGCAACGCGGCAATTCGTCCACCATTATAGGCACGATAACTGCTGGTAGTGGTTTATTATATTAAATGTTATTTTCAATTAGTTTCTATTTACTTGGTAATAATGAAACTTTTTATTCTTTACAAAGTTAGCCTTGCAAAAAAATATTTGAAGAGTTCGTTTGTGGAGTGTTTAGAGGATGTTTTACCTTGTTTGTAGTCCTGGCTTAGGTTTTAGCGAACGCTTCATCATCATCATCAGCCATAAGACGTCCACTGCTGAACATAGGCCTCCCCTCAGAACGCTTATGACTCCATAATTAACATACCGGGTATGCAATTTCCATCGACACGACTGTACGCTTTGTCTGGCAACGACCGTTCACATCCGGTTTCAATTACACTCAGTAATTAACAACTGAATTACTCATTACTCCATCAACAAAACTAATAGGCCTCGTTATATTGATATAAGTCATAATCAGCATTTTAATCGTCCATTAATATTTGTAGATCGAGATTTTTGTCAATTCGCCTCACGACTCGCGCAGGTGTGCAGCGCGTCTCTTGAATAACAAACACTGTACCTGCCAACCGGAGGACCGAGACCAACCTAATTGGAAACACTGAAGACTCTATTTCAAACCCTATGGACAGGCTTTAGTGTAAAATATACTGCAGTGGATAAGCTTGCCCCGGACCCTTATATCGATAATGCTGACCACAAAACTTTACATATGATTTTTTACGCATCAAGTGTTGAATAAAACTTTGTCCTGGATATGTCTCGGTGCAGATTAAATGTAAATACGCGACGTGAATGCGAAACGAGCCATCGATCTCACGAACTGTTTTTCCAATCGGTTTCCTTGGAAATCGATTATGAATTTAAATGTAGGTGATTATGTGGTTCTTGGGAACTAACACGTCACTTTCAAGACGTTGAATGTTAACACTTAAGTTCTTACTTGGTACTTACTTACGATGTATTACTAAACAATAAACACTGCATAATGCCTTTATTTACTATTTCAAATACATAAAAACTAAAATGACTACCTAAACTACTTAGCCTACAATATAAAATGAACATTTTGTTTTAATAAAACGGGAATACTCACGTTAAACTGAGTCGGTCTTACTCGGTTCCGTCGGTTCGTCACCCTGAGATGTCAGATGTTAAATCTCTGTATGCCCATAATAACGCTGGAAAAATTGCCCGTCAATCCGAAACACAGTAATGTTTGTACACTACTGCTTGGAGGTTGAATACCAGGCAAAGGTAAAGTACTTCTCTAAGCGGACCCTGCAACAGAGCCCTACCACTACAAAAACACACAACACCACAGCAGACTTCACGATTTCTCATACCATGTAGCAAAAGTTTACCTATACCCGAGGCGAACTCTGCAACAGAGCCCTACCACTACAATATATGACGTATTTTAAATAATGAGGCGTTTTCCAAAAAAACAAAAAAATTGTTCTATAATACTCACTAGATGGCGTAATAGACCTATCGTTTTACCTGTCATTGTCATTTCTGTCGAAATAATTTATGTTTATTTTTTAAATCGTAACTTTTGGCTCCACACGTTGTGTATTTAGCCAGTGTCAACTATAGTAATATTTCAAATGAAGTCAAATACATAGTTACATTACTTGAAATTGTCTAAATACACATGTGGTGCCAAAAAACACGAGGAAAAAAGTCACACGTACATTTTTTTGTCTTTCTTGTCTTGACAGTGACAGAAAACCTCAAGGTACATCTAACGCCATCTATTACTTTTATTACCAGGATTTTTTTTTTTTGGAAAACGCCTCTTTGGTCAGGGCACTAGCCCGATAAAAAAGAAAAGAATAATTTGAGGTAATCATCGGAACAGTTAATAAAACTCATATTGAGCGCTAATCGTTATCTGACGAGATTGAAAATCGGATGCATTAGTGTTGCGAGTCAGGTCGCATCGCTGCTTGTGCTCCGCTGCAGTGCTTTACAGCGCTGCAGCGGAGCACAAACAGCGCTAAGTTATGAACGTGTTGCCGACGCTGTGATTTATCAGCAAGAGCGATATTCCAGCCGGTGTGCCCGCGCTTCGATCCCATACACAGCTCAGGAACACCAGTATAATGCGAAAGTTACTCTGCCTATTTCTCTCTGTTTGAGTGTTTGTCGCGTCATCACGGCTAAAAGGCCTGGAAGAGATCACTTTAAGCGATAAGGCCGCCATTTGTTACACTAGTTTTAAGCTGTTTTTTGGTCATTTTTATGTTATTAGTTACTGGAGGAGGCCTTCACCCAAAGAGGGGTTACTTAACCCTAATTTATAAATAAATAATGTTAAAATATAATGTAATAATACAAATCTATTACATACTAATCTAGTAACTATTAATATCAATTTAAAACCTTAAATAAAAATGTAAAATGTAAAAACTAAGTATACAAAAATAATTAAATGTACTAAACTTAACTACTAGAACTAATAATACTAAATAAGATTAAATTAATGTTAATAAAAAAATATGTGTAAAAATAATAAACTAATATTAATATAATAGAATAAAATAGTGTTTTGTAAGGGTAGGGAATTAAAAGGCTATTTTATTTTTTATTTTATTTTATTTATATGTTATTTCTGGTTCTATCTATCTATCTATCTATCTATCTAACGGCTGAACGGAGCGACTTGAATTTTTGCATAGATGGGTCGGAGACGGGCATATGCACCTTTTTTTAGGTCTACGTAAATGAAGTCGCGGGTACAGCAGGGAACAGCTTATAACGTATATTTTGCAGTCGAGCTTTTTCTTTTTCATTTAATAATATTACTTGTGATCGGTCTTTATTTGCCCTCGAATAAATCTTTTGTTTTCTAGATTCATTCGTTTATTCAAGGTCTAAACTTTACCATCATTATTATTCCTAGCACTGATTTTGTCGTAATTTATACCTTGTTAGAATAGATAGATATAGATATGTACAGTAATTATAATAGTACCTTACTTCAACGCAGTTATCGCCACCGTCGCAATATTTTGCAATAATGCGACGGTGACTAAAAGTTGAGGGTAGTAGAGGAATGTTTTGGGAGGCCGTGCGGGTGATACCGACACTTGGGATCGGGCGGAACTCCAACTCGCTGCTCGTCAAGAACTCTTAAGTTTTAATTGCAATATACAATTGTGAGTACATGATATTGTAATAATAGATTATGTATAGATTAAATTAAACCCATGTTCATGTCTAATGGTGTATTCCTTTAAAAATCCTACGACATAACCTCATTTTAGACTTAAAATCAGGGCCAGCTACTGACAACCTTTATTAAAAAAAATGCCGAAATGTTAAATATGAGTGTTCCACTAACTGCACTGTGGCGGTCAGTACTCGGTAGATCCTGTGCCCTCGATATGATATAATTAAAACGGCGTCGGAGGCACGAGCGCGCGAAATATTACCATACCTGTGCTATCGAACCACCCATCTGCTCTCCCCGGTACTGCCACCGAGGATAACCACTACAGAGAGACAGCTTCTAATTCTAACATTGCGAGTTTTCGGCGCTTAACTACAATTAGCAGTGATGTGTGCGTGAAGCTCTCACCGATGAGAAGATATTGGATTCGTGCGCGTGGAGAAAAGTAACTGGCTGGCGAATAACTGCATGGGCATTATTTAGCTTTATTTATGAACTTGATTTCTTTTAACCTCGTAAAAGTTAAATTTATATCTTTTTTTCAGCTTTTCACATCATACTCTATTATAGTGATTAAATTTTTCAGTACATTAAATATATATGTAAACCAAATATTTACACCTTACTATTTACAATTGAGTTTCATTGAATTTTATTTTTATTTGTGGTGCTGCTCCGCGGACTTTTAGGTCCGCGGACTTCTAGGGTCCCTTTTGTCAAATTATAATTGTTTTGCCATATGTCAAGATATAAATGGTGCCGCAGCAAACTTCCTCTCGTTTCGGGGGAAATACCCCACCAACCCAAAATTGCCGAGGACTAAAAAATTCTATCAAATTGTAAAATTGTGGTTGTGTAAAAAAGCTTATGCTCGCTACACCTACTATGCGTAGAACTACTAGTATAAGAGATATGACAGATACGTTGTCTACCTCTCAAACTCTATCAACCACAGATTAAATTAATTACTATCAACAGTTATTTTGACAAGACATAAACAAGAAATTCAAAACCAAACTGTTCCTCGGAAATGACGCAGGGTTATGACGCAGGGTCATAACTATAATTTACGCTACCAGGAGATGTTTTTCTGCGTATGTTTCATTCAGTGTAACAACGGCCGATGTGCGCCCGCGCCGAGTTGATTTACCGACCCGCGCATGTGCTGTGATAACGCTTTACGAGTTATTAAAAATGTTCAACAATTAGGGTGCGGGATTTGCGCACGACTTGCCGGTATCGGACGGATCTGGGATTATGAACCTGAGGAATTACACATGCCCAGATCAAGTACTGATGGTCTACAGGAAGATAAAAAGCTTTACCATTGCCGTTCAGTGTGATAATGCCGCCAGCAATGGCCAGCATGTTCGGTATATACGCTGGCAACTGGTACTGGACTTGAACATTCTGATTATCTTAAGACCAGCAATGCTCTCTAGGTAATCCAACTGGTCGTTTTATGTAGTCAGGGCACTTTTTCCCCAATAAAAACATAAACATTGATGTTTTCCAAATAGTAGAATGGTTTAATTTGGCGGAGTCGGCGAAACTTGATGACAAAAAGATAATGTGAACCATTGCTGTAAACCATGGAATGTCCCGCTACCTCTGAGGATAGAATATCTCGCTTATACCAAAAATTTGATATTGCAACATCATAATTCAGTTTTTGTTTTGAAAGTGTTACCATGTTAAGTTTTGGCGTGGACTTAGCTAGTATCCCCCACCAAGAAACGGGTTTTAAGCTTAAAAGCCCAAGAGATATTTACCCTTATATTAAAAATTGCAGTAATTACGGATGGAATTAGCTTTGATTCTTGATTCTTATTCTATTTCGATGGTTCGGGATTAAGCTTCGTGTATTATTTGAAAATTTCACTATGAGATAGCAACAGTTCAAAGTGCATATACATTTTGTAAAACAATCGCATTAGCGTATCATTTCACACGACGCTGTCACGAGTTCAGTACAATCGTGCGTTGATCGCAGACTGCCTGCTTTTGGATAACACCAATGTAGGCTTTGGTAAGTACAGTTTTGAGCAAAAGTATTTTCTATTAAAATATTGAAACAACACATTATACGTAAATCTATATGCTCTTTATTAGCATATTGGTAGTATTTTCTTTTGTAAAGTCTTTAGTTTTTATATTTCGATTTAGTTGATAAAATATTTGTAAAACTTGATAAATGGCACGGACCCCGGGGTACGTGGAGCAAAACGTAAAAAAACTACTTCTCTCTCCCTATTTAGGAAGTGCTTTGATGATCCGCCTGGCTAAGTTGATAGCGTGTATATCTTGTAAGTAGGAGGTCTCGGGTTCGATTTTTGGTATGTTTGAATGATGAATTTGAATATCAGCTCTAGGTTCGGGTGTTAGTTGACGACACGAGGAATCATATGTCTGTGAAGCGGCGTTGTTTTCAGGAAGCAAGGCTGATGACAAGACATTCCATTTCTGGGAAGTGAAAGAGATTCTCCTTCCAGAAATGCCACAAAGGTGATTTTGGTTTTAGTTGGAACTGGTGACATTTTGGTTTAAAGTTTTGACATTTTTTTTTTTTTTCATATCACACAACTCAAATTACAATCTTATACAAAGCAAGATATCTTGGATAAAAACAGTTCTAGATCGTAATTCAAAACTTGTGTACAACTGAAAAGACGTGAAGCGAGATTAATGCTCAATATACCCAAACATAGTATATAAAACGAAATTGTTCTAATATAATATTGCAGACCGCACACATCCCCGGACAGTTTCGCGTGTATGCGCCATCTGCATGGGTACGTGAAGTTACTGTGTCCCCGAATGTATGTAAATCTACATAAATCTTCCCACGAGAGGTGTAATGTCGCAAGCTGACGTGTCAAGTCGCCACGTGGGAACGCGTACGCACGTGATGGTGGCACGCCGCGACACGCCACGCCACACACGCTCCATGTCGGCAGGTATCGGACAAATCTAAAGACTAGAGAGCCTAGACAAATGTTTTAACAAAAATTCCATTCATCCATCAAGAATTTGTTCGTTTTTATTTTTATAATAATATAAATAATGACAAAAATTATACGTAATTTTATTTTATACGCCATATTGTGCATTACTGGCCACGCCACGCCCATAAAATAGTTTTAAAAATTCAGAAAAACGAAGAACAAGTATTTGGTAGCGGGCTAGATTTTGTTGTCCGGGTTTTTGCATGAGAATTTTCCGTGACCGACTTTAACACTGCTCTGTCACACTGGTGTGACGGTGAGGAAGAAAATTTCCCAACCTTCATACTGTTTGTATAGCAATATGAAGGTTAGGAAAATTATTCGTGGCTAGAGCGGTATTAGAAATAAAATAATACATTAGGTATGATGTTGATGACTGCAGACTGCAATGGCAGCTGCAAACCTAAGTCGGCATTTTATTATCATAGATAATAAATAATAACTTTATGAGAGTTTTTAGTTTTTTGTTTATTTATTTATTTAATATTATATATGCTTCGATTATGAAAAAAATCCATTCATCATCATTTAGCCAACCATGTTATAAATATTTGCGCCTAACTTACTCGCTGTCGTCATTGTCCTGTGCGTACATTTAATCCGACCGCAAACGGATATACCACTGCCGCCTGCAGATTGCAGTCTGCAGACAGCAGCTACTACCATCGAAATATTATCTAACAATATCGCAAAGTTAAGTAAGTTAGGTTAAGTATTAGCATTCATACACATCTCATGACACGTCCTTTAACCACGCTAAGTCATGTCAGAGCTAGGCAGCCTAAAACTCTGACACCGCGGGCTAATCACTCGGCTTACACGAATTTTTATTTTTTGTGTTTAGTGTGGGCACTGAATCCGAATCCGTATTCGAATTTCGATTCAATTTCAGAATAACGCGTGTTTCTGAAAAGTAAAAACATTCACCTGTGCTGGCGCCGCTCTGCATAATTTGACCACTTAGTGCCTATAAACTTAATAAGTGAAGAGAATACGAGCAGCTTTATAAATATGTTTTGAAATACTTTTATGTAGAGATATTTAGGTAGTTTTTAAAACGTTGTGATATCTACTTGCATGCTAAATTTATGTAGTTGAGATAGTGTGCATTAGTTAACTTTCAGACCACAATGTAAATTGTTCTACATACTCTCGCAAGTAATAATATTTTTAGTGTCTTCCCCAATTTAGGGATCAATACACAAACAATAGATAGATATAATACAAACTAAAAAAAGGGTAAACTAAAACTATACATACTTACTTTTGTATTTTACAATAGAAATCTAAATCCTCAAACGATCGTACGTTAGGTTAGTTTTTTGGAAGAGAATTCGTTGAATGTTCGCTAGGGAAAGGTTGCATCACACATTCCGCAAAGCGAGATTGAAAGCTTAAAGTGAGCTAGCATTAACTACTACGCATATGGACAAAAGAAACTGTATTTAAAAAAAAAATAGAATAAGAGATCTAACATTTATCAAATGCAGTAGTAGCCCCGACTTATACGCAACATCCTGTATTAAAGTAATAGGTACCCTTTTTCTAAAGCCCCGATAAGTACCTGGAATCAATTGTCCATCCATTCATTAGAAGTCAACGTGTAATTTGTAATCTTCTATATCTATACCAATATGTAAAGAGGAAAGATTTGATTGTTTGTTTGTTTACATTGAATAGGCTCCGAAACTACCAAACCGATTTGAAAAAACCTTTCGTTGTTGGGAAGCTACACTATCCCCGGGTGACATAGGCTACATTATTATTTTCAAAAAAATTAGGGATCCTTACTAAAACTCCAATAATGTAACCCAAGAGGTAAAAAAAATTACCTTAAATCTATACCATATAATTTTTTTTTTTTTAAATACCCGTGTGAAGCCGGGGCGGGCTGCTAGTTATTAATAAAAATATAAATATCATCGAGACATTGCAGAAAACCTCTATAACATATTCCACTGCACGTCGTTGCGTTACTTGTCCTATTACCTTTATAATTATAGCCCATTGTCAGTCTGTATTTATTGTCCTGTATATTTTGTGTAGGTGTACTGTTTATTAAATATACAGTCTTCCCTTTGTGCGCATTCGTGGTAACTGTTGACGAACTGTGGTTTTATGGAAAGGTCAACTAATTGTTATTATCCTTCACCTTCACGGTGTGCAGTAGTCTGAAGTGGATAATGACGGTATTTTTACGGTGAAAAAAAAGCCTTACTGTGAAGACAAATAACACGGTGCTACAACATAGACAGCTTAAGGACAAAGTAACGGAACCTTGTTAGAACCATGGTATATTAACATACTCTGCAAAATATGGCACTCGGAGATCCGATAGGTCACGTAGGTGACCCCAGATTATGTCGCGCGTGTAAAAGCAAGAGCAGAACACTTATTTCGCTTTAGGCGATAAGGCTGTCCATTATACTGCCGATATTCTGCGTGCACTCGTATGAGTACTTCGAGGTCATATCTTAACAGCCTCCTTCATTTCGGAGCTTCTAGCTTTCAAAATGAGAATAATACCACCAATAATTATTATTATATTGTAGTGATAGGACTCTCTTGCAGAGTCCGCCTAGGGAAGTACCACACCTTTGCCAGTTATTCAACCGCCAAGCAGTAGTGTGCAAGCATTACTGTGTTCCGGATTGAAGGGCAATGTTTCCAGCGTAGGTAATTACTGGGCATACAGAGATTTAACATCTAATATCACAGGGTGACGAGCGCAGTGCATTGCCGCGCATAGTTTTGAACTGTTGAAGTTCAAAATTCTGGATGGCACTGAACTTTTATGGGCACGCGTGACGCTTAGCCTCAGGTGAGCGACTTGCTCGTCTCGTCAGCGAGTAACATATAAAATGTAATAATAATAATGCGCCACCTAGCGAGATAAATAAGCAGTGCGTCTCTCCATTGGTGCAGCTGAAGTCGAATGGCAAACCGAATCAAATCAACCAGTAGTAAAGTACTGTGTTAAAATTGAATAGTAATAAACAAAGCTATATTCGCACGGTAAAAGTACGACCGCGTGCCGCACAGGTGCACGTCATCGCCTGCGGCACCACTCGTCCACAAATCCATTCAACCACCGACAGAGGCTTGCTTTGCAGCTTATCTTAAACACAACAATTTACAATGTGCTACCGAAGCGCCTAAAGCCAATAAGGTACCTTTAAATAAAGGTGACTTCCGATCAAGATTGATAAATAAATGGCCCATGAGCATTTTAACCATTGAGAATTTTAATTTTTAACCTTTGTATCGTTTTCACCTGCAGTTACTTATTGTCATTTTGCACGATATTGTCATTTATTAAGCAGCTATATTTCTTCGTAACGGCAAATTTCAAATTGCTAATTATGACACTTTTAGCTTCATAAAAGTAACAATTTTTTACAACCCTGCATTTGCATTTCTAACGAGTAGGTTCCTTATAAAATAATTAAATTAAACAATAATAACTATCTGCCGTAAAAACATTAATTATGTACAGTTCCCTTACAAATTACATCATTAGAAACAAACATAAATTAATAGATAAAATGCTCTATTACGTGTAGATTAGCCGTTCAATTATTGACGTGGATGGTAATTTATGGCGCGACTCGCACGCAGCGCGGTCTCCATTAGCGGCGATTTCACGCACATCTGTCGCCCGCCTAACGCAAATGTAGTCTGTTCTAATTGCCATACGGCAGCGTCGGTAGACACAAGCTGTTCCGAGAATATTGTTCCAAACTTAAAATTTAACCAATCGGTAAGAAATTCTTTTTTTGTAATGAAAAACTGCTACATTAATAGGAGGTAGGCTAGCTATGTCCCAGCTTACACATCAAAACCGTCATGATTGCTGGTCATGATAGCAATGGTCGCTGACCAGTCCAACTATCAACTCTCCTCAATGACCCCTTCCTCAAATGACAATCAGTCTCCATCACAAAAAGTGCCGCCAATTGCAAGCGCCGGCCGCGCCAGCGAATATCAATGAGCTGTAATTGACTACAAGATGACTGTATTAGCCGAGACAAGACAAGACACGGTAATATGGCCACTTGAACCAATTGTGCAGATGTGCTCTACTACCATGCTACTATGACTTTACTCGCTATCCATTCTATTACAAACACTTAACTTTTGTATAACTTCGTAAGGACCAGACAGATAGAACTATCAATTCAGTGGTGCGCAATGTGCGCAAGCATTTTAGCACCGACTTCGTTGGCGAGCGGTCGCCGTACTTGAGACCAATGCCACGTAGTTTATAGAGTTTTCGATAGAAAGAAGAACTAGATATATTGGGACCACTAGTGCAGTACGGGAATCCTTACTTACTTACTTTTGAAGAGTATCACACTAATATTGTAAATGCGAAAGTTTGTGTAAGTGTGTAAGTAGGTAAGTATGTAAGTGAGTTTGTTCCCGTTCAACTGTAACGACTGAACGGATTTGAATAAAATTTGGTATAGAGGTAGCTTATTTCCTGGTTTAACACACATAGGCTACTTTTTGTCCCGGAAAATATTCGGTTTCTGTAGAATAGCGGATAAAACCGCGGGGTGCAGCTGGTCTCCAATAAATATTGTGTCGCGCGTAAAATATTTCACTAATTGCGCTTGGCGGATATCATATTAGTTTACAGTTTTTTTTTTTTTGAGTTGTTATTCTTATAATACACACAAACTTTACCATTTTGGTATAATTCGTTTGTGGGATTACCAAAGTGTCTCAAAAATAAAGTGTGTCTATTATTTTCTATTTTCACAGACCACATCCGCTGCAGAATGATTGTCAATTGCCTCTATGGCTGCGTGATTGGCCTGAGGGGAAGCCGACTCCGCCATTCGTAATTGCTAAAATGTATCGCATCACCACAACACTCGAAATAAAGAGGTTCGCAATTGAGACAAATGCCTTAATTTATAATTTGGTCAATAGCAATTTAAAATTTTAGTGTGGACAAGTCAGTGTTTTAATTATGTTTTTTTTTAAATACGATTTTGCTCTACGGACTTCGAGGTCCGTGCCTTTTATCAAATTTTCCAATTATTTATAACAACTAAAACTTAATATAAAAACTAAAGACTTTACAAAAGGAATATACCAACGAATCCTTATACTATTACAGGGTTAAGTGCTATTATAGATTTGCGTATAAAATCTATAATAGCACTTAGCTCTGTAATAGTTTTGATCTGTATAGTTCTGTTTAGTTTTTTAGATTTTGTCAGAATTATGCTGGTAGCATCTTTTTAACTAAAATAAGAGTTTCAGGTTGCATTTTTTTATTTATTGTACTGACTTGACTAACGAGACGAGCACGTCGCTCACCTGATGTTAAGCGTCACGCTTGTCCATAACAGTTAAATACTACCCAACATTTTGAACTTCAACAGTTCCAAACTCTGCGCGGCAACGCACTGCGCTCGTCACACTGAGATATTAGACGTTAAATCTCTGTATGCCCAGTAATTTCGCTGGAAATAGTGCCCCTCAATCCGGAACACAGTATGTTTGCACACTACTGCTTGGCGGTTGAATAACTAGCAAAGATGTGGTACTTCCCCAGACGGACACTTGCAAAAGATTCCTACCGCTACAAAAACGGTTACGTTACGGTTACGGTGTTTACGGTTAATTTAAATTATCGTTTCAGGTTAAGTTAAATTAGATTTCTTAAAATGATGTCAGTTAAGTGAAATACAAATAATTGATACTTCTTCTGCAACACCCGTTTTGAACATCCCAGTGCTGGGATATCGGCCTACCCCGAAGAGTGATGAGGCCATATCCACCACGCTGTCCCAGCCATGGCTGGGTCGATGGCGGATTCACATACGTCATCGAATTTCTTGTCCGGAAATATGCAGGTTTCCTCATGTTGCTGTTGATGTTTTCCAAATATCTCATTGGGCCCCCCCGCCCGGATTCGAACCCGTGACCCCACGAATGTGCTTTGATCGTGCTGCCACTGAGATACCTCGACTTCTAACTGATTACCTTTGTTCCTTTTTTGCGATTTTGCAGTGGAAAACACTAGATATTCGATAGAGATTAGTACAAATAAGATGTGCTTCTTAACATCTAGAAGTAAAAAAAAATCTCTTCCGTGTTCTTAACTACTCTCGTCGCCCTCCTATTGGGATGGTTGCCATAATCCCGACGCTTGGCAGGTGGCTTGGAAATTGCATATGTTCACCGTTTACTAAGAGAACGCTGCCCGTCCTCCGGTGTTTCTGACTTGCACATGGTCCAACGATATAGCAATAGCAAATTTTTAAAGCAATGTTCATGTTGTGATTTTCTATTTTGGCAAAGAAGAAAGATAATAACTCGAAAGAAATGTATTTTATCGTCTCCTTCGTCACAATACAAAGTATTACCTATCGACAAAAACTTGCTACAAAGCTTTTTTTTTTAAAGATTTTGATGAGTGAGGTGTCCTTTAATTTATTTTTGCGTTTATGTCATAGAGTCACAGGTCACACCCTAGATTCTGCATTCAGAACGCTCGAAGCGCACTACGCATCTGTCTAAATACACTTATAAGAAATGACTCTGATTGGTTGATTGTTATGCGCGAGTAAGCGTAACCTTGAGATAGACAATGAGAACGATAGGTCGCACTCCCGCGACCCGCACCTTCCTCAAACTTTGGTGACTTTTTGTAGGAGCAACGAATCTCGTAATGCGGTATCTAGTGTGATCTGTGCATAGACTACAGTTTACAGTAAGATTTTTTGTTTTTCTTGTATACTTGTGTTTAGTTAATAAAGGCCTATAATTAGATAGGTTGATTACCTCGTTAATGCGTATTCACTGAGGACAACAATGACATGCAGCGGCGAGTTTGAGTAACGCTTGAGCATCGTACATCGTTAATGAACAGTTAATTGGCGAGTACTCACGCCATCTCTCGGCCTTGGACACAATCCGCTGCGTCTGATCTCCGCCGACGGCCTCGTTTGCCTATTGATACACGTATTAATAGCCTTGTAGATTAACAGGTCAAACCGCAGAAACTTCTTCAGCTGGTATAGATACTGACTCATTCGAGAACCTGTCAACATCAGTTGAGAATTAAGAGCAAGTTTAAGAGCAAGTTTAAGCTACCAACTTAAAGCATAAAACCCTGCCGGCAATAATATCGCGAACTGTTTTTGCAGTTAGTACCTAAACTTTCTACTCAATAGACGGTGGCTCAAGTGTTTGTATATATGTTAAGGTCAAATCTTGCAACATTTTTTTTTTTTTTTTTTTTAATGTCGCGAACTATTTTTACAGTAAGTTCCTAAACTTGCTACTCAATAGGCGGCGGGTCAATTTGTATGAATGTATGTTAAGGTCAAATCTTGCAACTAAATATTTATTTATTTTTTAGGCCTTCTTCAATAGAGTTGAAATTTTGCACTTCTATCAAGTTCCGATGACAATACAATATTATGAGAGCGAACTGATCTGATGATGGATATGGAAGGTAAAAAACGGAAAACCTCAGTAAGTAACAGTAGATTGATGGAGTCTGTACTCATTTTGATCAGCTTACAGTATCAATAACGGATTTTATAAAATTATGCCGTCGCGCTGGCGAAACTGCAGCTGAGGGTTGGAGGCCGCGGCAGGAGAGGACTGTTGGTGTGTCGTTTCCACTTTCCCTACCTTCCGCGGCCTTGAAGAGGTCGCCACCGTTTGATGGTGAACGCGATGGGGTCGCAGAGGAAGAGGAGTGTTGGTATGGCGATGCGTCGCGCTCCCTGTCCTCTGCGAACGAAGTGGCAGGTGGCGGGGCCACTCTTCTGACTCGGTGCAGGGGGACCTCGGGAGTTTAGACACGGGGTCGTCTGGCGCCCATCGGCTGGCTTGGCTTGAATGCTGATGCGACTATCGCTTGTACGTATAATTGCAGCAAGTACCAGTTTCTTGTCTTATCGTGCACGCATCTGCCAATCAATTTGCAAGCGCATTGTAAATGTGACGTCATTGTGCGGGCCGTACAAATTATTCGTCAACGTTAATTGAAACACGCGATTTGAATTAATCAGGCAATTTGAATTGAAACCGGCGCGCCCGCGCCCTCGCCATGGTATTGCGCAAGTTTGAAACCACAATATCGCTTTCTTTATTATGAACTGTAAAGTAAAATATGTTTACTTTCGGATGCTTTAGGTAAGTGTATAATATAGCCAAGTATATTGCTTTTGTGACATCCGGTATACAATCTTCGAAAAAATACACGTATGCAGTACGGTGCAGCCGAGTAGCACGTAATTACACCAATAAATCTTTCTGTGTCTGTGTTTGACCCTGAGCCCTCTGTGCATGACGGAGGGCACCGGAATCTCTAGAAACGCACCAATGCAGTAAGCTGACTGGGGCGACGTTCCTGGCACACTGCTCTCTCCCCCAACGATAGCCCTTCCGCGCCTTATTTTTTTCTGGCCAGGCCAACCACGACCCCAAAGGCCCTCTTTTAGACGGAAGATCTTTAAAAGTCAGTGTGTGATCGAGCTCTTTTGATTAAAAGAGCTCGATCACCTCTCGACCTCTTTTGTCAACCAAAGATTTAGTGACACCCACTTACACAGTATGTCTCAAGTTATTCCCATGTACTTGTCCAAGGTTGAGTTTGCTTCAGATCTTTGTATGGATAGTGTAATTGCGGCTGCGTCGCGACCGCCGCGGCGTCGTACTCCATATTGTCCTTTACCGTCTCATTAAGTAGCTGTAAAGGAATACTGATAACCCCACCGATGCGGGCGCATGCGTCTCTCCCAGCACAGAGTAAAACATCTACAGACGAATTGCTTGTACATAAGCACGGTCTGTTCCGAATGTGTACGTTTGTCGACCACCAGCGGATTAATAAGTTCGAGAGAATGTTTTGCGTTTATATCAAGATAAGTGCCACGACGCGATTCTCTGCTCATTCGCTGTCCACGTGATGGTACACTTGATGGTACCCCGCTTGGCCACAAGCCTAGCTCCAACGCTATCGCTGAAACATTAAAATCCTGTACGGCGCACAGCTCTGCAATTTTGAAAGTATAAACTCAACCTAATATGCTTTTTGTTGTCGGTTGCTTAATTTTTTTGCTTGCCTATCTTTTCGACAAGACAGAGATAAATTAGAAAGCGACGGAAGTTAGAAAGCATTAGAAAAGTATAAAGAATACAACTGCGTCACAAGACTAACAAGTCGTTTGTCTGATGGTAAGCGTCACATTTTCCCAAAACAGTTCAAAACCATGCGCGGCAAAGCACGGCACTGGTCACCCTGGTGTATGAGATATTGAATCTCTGTATGCCTGTAAGTACTATTACTGACCTTTGCCCATCCATCTGGAACACAGCAGCAGTTTTTCATCCTGGAACATGAAACTAGCAAATTAAGGGCACAAACAGAGCAAAACACTATCAATTGCAGTATACTTTTTCTGTACAGATTATTTACTCTGTGGTGGGAGTACGCAGGCACGGTGCCAATTACACCATCGCGAATCTGATACTGCTAACAAGACGATGCGTATCAAACGCCGCTAGGGATGCGCGTGCGCGTAACGCGCTTACAATACCTCAGGTTAAAAAGCGTTAAGCTCTTTTGCAAGAGAATTTACCTGTACATTACGCATTGCGCGCTAGCTAGCATCTTTTAGCTTTTTACTAAGAAAAATTGCAAGATATAGCCGTAGTACCACCGACATGTGTATTTTGTTTTTTCTTACGTGGGAACAAATGGGAGAGCCTAATTTCAAAAAAACAAACGACTTCATCAAAACCATTTATTTAAATTTGTTTCATCATAGTCGTTTAACTATCATAATCAAGATTATCTTGGAGCCACCCGAGAAATACGTATCATTGAGAAGTTCCGGGGCCATCTGTGGTCTTCTTCATCAGTTCCACTTCACTAAATGATACTTTTTGAATACAAATGCTTGACTTGTTGATGAAAATACCAAAATCGCTATATGTATGCCTATAATATTTGAGGAGTTCCCTCAATTCTTCATGGTTCTCATTATCAGAAGTTCTGAACTAGATTTTGATAAAAATGGGACCAATCAGGATGCTTTCCAATTAAAAAATGTATTTATCAAGTCGGTGGGGTACAACCATGAAATAAAAAATATTAGTCCTGCCCCGGGATGTTTTGGGATGTTATTGGCCTGATTAACTAACTTTCATTGTATAAAAGTTCAAGCGCTTCAAAAGTGACTTACCTCGTTTTTTTAATTAGCTAGAGATGTGAATAAGTCTCGCCATGCATGCATGACATTGAGTGAAATTTTATCAAATAAAAAAAAACGTAACGTTGTTGCTTGTTCAATTTTCTCCATTTTCGACTGAACTTTTCTAAACTCTAAGGTACTGTCTAAACTTGAAATATGCTTCGACTCTCGAGACCCATTGATGTTCGATAAACTGCATTATTATTCCATAAATCCCGATAATTGTAAACAACCCGGGGCAACACTACTCGCCTGCGCACGGGCAACATTCAAATTCCATAACACAACACTAAATCTTACCTCACTAATTCTATTTTAAACCCTAACTTAACCTGCTAAAAGCTTAAATTCGCCCATTGAAGAGTCGAAACCACTTTGCATGATGAACGCCATGGCGAGAATTACGCGGCCGCTGGTCGTTATTGCTTTACCATCGTAAATCTTCGTTTACTTCACTCAATTCTAGACCTTATTATTCTATTCAATACTGCCATAGAAACAGCAAAGGTACTTTCGGGTGGCATTGTAGAGTGTGCGGAGTATTTCACGGCGATCGTCCGATAGAGTCTTGCCGATAGAATCGCGATCGGACGGAAGGACAACTCGTGGCCGTGAATCAACGGCAATGCAACACAATGCAACACCGCGCAACATCTAGAGCATTGTTCCTGTTGCGTAACAATGCAAGCTGTACTTGTTATTTATTTGGCAGAGGAGAATCAGATTTACTCTACGTAATGTGATTTAGAGTTAGTCTAGAAACTAGAAAGTATTCTATTAAGTACCTTATTTTTTAATTCCTTTATTAACTTAACAAAGAAGTCGATTCTGTTGTACCATTATTCTAAACTAAACTCTACAGCTCTATAATGAATGTCATACTTTTCAAACAAGTTGAAAAGAAAAGATATGCTGATAATTTTAGTCCTGTCAGATTGGTTTAGTTTAGTGAGTGGTACAACAGAATCGACACCAAAACAATATTAATTTACAACCTCATTTAGCCTACTAAAAAAAAACTTAATTTCATATCTACCCTTTGAATAGGTAATAAACTAGAGCTGTATTTTCATTAAGCTTTGAGCCTCGACCATGTGGGTTCCTTGTGTCGAGAATGCCAGAGAACACAGACAAAGATACGAAAAACCATACCCAGACCCAAAGTAGACATATAAATTCACCATGCAAGCGTCTGCTCAGCCGGGAATCAAACCCAGGACGGGTAAACACGCTACCAACTGAGCCAAAAGGCTCGTCATATTTGTAACATATTCGTCATATCCACTTTATGTCTACATTTTTTTATAAATAATATTGTCTTGTAAAGATTAATATCATTTCTCCAGAAATAGAACATTTGCTGCAACATGTAGGACATAATTTAAAGCGCGGTTTCTATCAAGCCAAACGCGGGTTGAACAGCATTTTTTTTAAAAAATGTTCTGGCTTTTGAGTGTTGATAGAGAGGATGGAGCCGTTTCTATACTGATTCTATTATCGGTTCTAAGCTCGAATTTTTGTAATATCGTGTAAACCTCATAATCGTGTTTTAGTAGTTTATTTTCATGATTATAATTATTATATTATTATTTTATTTATCCTTCTGTATGACGAGACGATTATGACGCTCGCCTGATGGTAAAGGCCACATTTGCCCATAATTACTGTTAAGTGCCACCTAGAATATTGAACTTTAAGCGGCACCACACTAAAAATGTTGTGCATCGAACATTTATCGCATACCTACATTTCAATGAGAGTGCGAAAACACCAACACACAACATTTCTTCACAGAAAGTGTGTCGCGTAACACAATTGTCTTACTGCACACTGTCTTTGGTCTTTGTAATTTAATTTAATTCAATTAATTGTATTCTTTTTAATGTGAATGTTATGGATCTTTATCTGAAATAAAAATATTTGAATTGAATTTGGTGTGTAGTACGCCTAACAGTTCAAAACCCTGCGCCACTATGCACTGCGTTCATCAACTTAAGAAGTCTATGTAGATCCCATATGGATCTCAGCACTGGATCTAAAGAGAATGATAATTAAATATCAAATCTCTAGCCTAGTCATTTCTCTGGAAACATATAACTTCAATCCGAAACACAGTAATGTTCGCACACTACTGCTTGGCGGTCGAATAGCTAGTAAAGGTGTGGTACTTCTTCAGATGGAATCTGCAAAAGAGTCCTACGAATACAATGATTTCCCAATATTTTAATAGCTACAATAGAGTTTGTAGAAGTATAGCCGCTAGATGACACCAGATCACAGGCCGCCGAGGATACAGTAGAGTGAGCCCATAACTCACCGCGATCTAGGCCGCCGCAGATTGGCTCCACTCGCAAATAAGCACTATATACAGGAACCATTCACATTATAAGAAACTCGGGACTCTACTCCAATAAGCGTAATACTAATGTTTCAGAATCATGTACAGATCCTGTACAAGATGAAGCTCTTTAGGAGGCCTACGTCCAGTGGGTTGACATTTAGATTCAATGAAGGTCAGGCCAATTTTGGTGCTGACCGGATCTTGAACAGTTTAAAGAAAGAGTTCTCATACTTTTTTTTTATATTTGTGCCCTGATGGCGAAGCACTAGAATACGGCATCGAATACCCCTACCTGCAGTAAGAGCCTACTAAAAAGGGACCTCTGTGCTCGGGGGTGATTAGAGGTAGAGCTCTTATCATCCACCAAAACGAGCCCGGGGAGGACGACAGCTTGGAGTGGCTGACGGTGTCGTAGGCGGAGGCGTCTTAGGACAGCTCGTAGTTGTCCCAGGAGGAGCTGATGGGTGGTGCGGTGCGTTCCCTTGGAGAAACCGGAGCTCTCGGTCAAACACCAGTGCAAGCCACCGGGGGGGTTCAAGTTGGTATAATCCCACATAGCCCGGCTGCACCCCAAAGCAAACCTTACCTTGTGAAGATTTCTAATTTGTAAAAAAAGAAATGGTACCTAGCCGACCGATAAAGAAGATAGGTCGCCCAGGCACAAAAAAAACGTAAAAACTCGCAGCAAACTACTTATGGTACACAAAAATGATAGGTGCTGGTTCGATTCGTAAAAGTATATTGACGTAGCAAAAATAAAAGACAAAACAAAAAAAAAAAAAAAAAATACAATATAAAATCCTTTTAAAGAGAAGGCGGCCAGTCTCAGGAAGGAGTTCGTCACACTACTTCTCTCAAAGATAAGCCCTCGCTTCTTCGATTTTTCGTCTCCATGATTTTCCATTATTTGTAACTTGTTTGCAACCAATTACTATTTATTTAAATGTTAAATAGCATAAATTGCTAGGAATAGACAGCGCTAAAATCAAAGAAAACTTACATACGTACTTCATAAGAAAGAAATACTGCTACATATTTTAACCAGGTAGGCATAGTCCCTAAGACCTCGAGTGGTCACTTATTAGGAAACTATAAATGATTATCCGACAAGTTCCTAAATAATGGTCACTAGAGGGACCACAGAGCGCGGCTCCTTTGAATAATTCGCGATGAGTCGTAGATTTATGGCCCCTAACTACAGAGCGGTGGCGGCGCACACAATTAAATCATTTGCCTACAGACGTCCGCCGCCACACTAACACACTCAGCACTAAGCTGTGGCAAGCCATACTAACTAAAACGCAACCTGTGGCTATAAAACTCGCTGGCATCTCATCTGTGTCGACGAGTAGTACTGCTGCTTGATCTGTGGTGATATCACGCTGGAACTGTAGCCGACGCTGTAGTATTTGGAGCATATCCGTACTTATTGACACCTAATCTGTGATATATTTCCATAAGTACTGCTGTTAAGCTGTGGTGATATCACGCAATAACTGCAGATGAAGCTGTGGTAGTCGGAATTGGGCGTGGGACCGCTGCCGCTGCGCAGGCGCCACTCGCCGTTTACGAATATTGTGATTAGTGGCTCGGGCTGTTATTAATCAAACTATTATAAATTTGACTGTTGCAATCTGCTGAATATTCTAACATATAATTATGAATACAATAGCGAGATTCGGGGTTGGAATTAAATACTTGATTGCCGTGAATTTGGCCATTTTGAATCATTTAAATATCTAAAAAAGTTAGTTTTAAAAATATATCATAGCCATTTTTTTTCTTAAATTTTATAACTTGCCTACCTTGTTATAAACATCTTCGGTGATTCTATTATAGATGTAGGTACTAATTACGTGGCTATTATATTTTACGAGTATCAATTTTTTTTGAAAAAACCTTTGCAGAAATTTGATTTCTTAGGGTAGTTCGGTTATTTTCATACAAGTTTTCATTTATTTAGTCTTCCAATTTTCATGAAACTTGGCGAGTATATTCAAATTGAACATAGGACTAGGACTGTCTGCAATGACTTGTTTGTTTAAAAAACGCACAGTTGTTAGTTTTATTAGCGACAGTTCAATATTTGTTATTTTATTTGTGGCCTGCCGGATGCAGGCACGGTGGCGAGCCCACGCCCGACCAATCGAATGCCAATTAGTAATTGTTGTCCAAATGGAAGATAAGTGACGATTACCGCTGTTACCGCCTTTTACACAAGTTCCCACTGTCCCTTTTAATGATAAACCATGTGAAAGGGCCACTACGATCCAGTAGCAAATCTTACATGCAACAACTATCAGCAAGACGATTCTAAACATTCTGAGTAACTCAAGCGTAGAAATGTAGCAAACAAAAAGTTGTAAGGCAGGATAACTGATCAGCCAGAGTTGGCATTGTATTTTAGACAAATATATTTGTTATGAGTACATGATTGATTCTTGTAATTCTTTACCGTACATATAAATATGTACTATGCACTACAGGAAAGAGAGAAAATTTGGTCGTGCATCAAATATTCTGATAAACAAGCGGAGGACACAAATAATGTTATTAAAAGAAAAACAAAATACCCGACTGAAAAGTGTAGCCTTTGCCACTCAGCATAAAGACTGAGATTAAAAACTTCCATAAAGAGGAACCCAACGACAGCTCACTTGTCAAAATCGGTCAAGCCGCTTAGGCTGAAGGAGGTTATATAAGAACACACAAACTTACCCTTACATACACCCCATACGTCTCGGGCAGTCGGGAAAAAAAGAAAAAATACAAATTAAATATGTACTTAAGTTCTCAAAGACTCTCCCCCGAATACTGAAACGTTTGTTAACTTTGACAACAGATTAATTCTAATACTGCCTTTGTATGGCACTAACCCCCGAATACTGAAACGTTTGTTAACTTTGACGACAGGTTAAGTCTATTGCTGCCTTTGTTATTTGCTTAGTGTCAGACAAAGGCAGTATTAGAATTAATCTGTTGTCAAAGTTAACGAACGTTTCAGTATTCGGGGGTAAGCAAACGGCAAAGGCAGCAATAGACATAATCTGTCGTCAAAGTTAACAAACGTTTCAGTATTCGGGGGTTACCAGTACATATTTATACTTGATCATGCATCTTGCAATATCCAGTTGGTCTTTAATACAAACGAAAAGAACCTTATAGTTACCAACAATCAAAAAGTATTTATTTCAGATCTTTATGGTCCAGAAAAATCTTCTTCTTGACCTGCTCCGGTATTTGGTTCAGGTGCAGGGCAGTTGATGAATAAAAAAGGCAGTTGGAATCACAACACAATGTTCTAATCGGACATGTTTTACAAAGAGAATATAAATACTACGTAAGAATGTTTTAGTCCAATGTGACATTGTTGAAGCCAGATTCAGATTCCTACTTTTAAGAAACAAGGAATTCTTATACTAATGTGGCAGACAAACAATACAGTGTGCGGATCTTGAGTACTGGCTAGCAGCATGTATTGTGATCGTGGCTGCGGATAAGATGCCACAGGCTGGTCCGAGTCCGAGTGGAGTTACTTTGTGTCGGCAATTGCATAATTGGGCGACGATCAATTGGCGCTCGCGCCGCCGCCGCCGTCATCGCCACTGCGCCCGTGTGAACGGGCGCATGTCCTCGGATCATCATAATCTCAACCTCTCCGCTACTATTTTGAATGTGTTTTTTTAGTTCAACGTTCTACGTTTTAACAGTTCAGCTTTTGAACGTCAACAGTTCAAAACCCTGCGCGGGAATGCACTGCGTTGGACACTGAGATTTTAGATGCTGAATCTCTTTGTGTCCAGTTATTTCGGTGGAAGCATGTAGAACGAGAAGATATGTAGGTACTATTATGAAGTGATTTTAATAATTTTGAGAAATTCATAGGATCTACTGATGATGCATCACATTAATTTTATTTAAAACCCTCCCCCACTGAAGAGACCTCCTACTGACTCACATTAAATACACTTCACCTCCTCTTTCCTTCAATCTTCGATTCGATACGATCTTCCAATTACTTATTGTATGTATAGAAGAACCAATTAGAATCATATAGGAACTTAAAACTCTTATCTCGCTAGAAGGGAGAGTCTAATTCGAAATGTAATTGTAGAGAATGGACCTTTCCATTCTGTTCATTGGCACAGCAGCCACTTCCCGTGTGTTTAGCCCTTGCAGTTTTACTAGCATTTCTCGCGGTTTTACCCACAATCGAATAGGTAACCCAATTTAGTTTTTTATTAAAAAAAACAACCGCTGGAGTGAATTTGATCAAAACTGCGACAATGGACCAAAACCTAAAAAAAAAACTTTTACGAAGCTGATTAAGAATACAATTAGATCACCATCACCAAACATCAATTCATAGCAACATCATAGAGAATAAAGAAAGTAAGAAACGAGGCTAAATTTCTATGTCGGCTATGTTCTCACTTGCTCTGTTATCTGTCTCGCTCGCTCGTATTTGTTTCAGACGTAGACAAAGAAAGAAAACGCATTCTTTGCATTTAGCTTGTTTTTAACATTCACACTAGTATCTCAAATTCTTTAGGGGTGTCCCGTCTCATAAACGTAGTGATTATACTCTCATTGTAGATAGATACACTTACGAACTTACATACCTGACAGACATTCGCATTTATGATGTAAGTGTGATCTACGTCGGTAGAGTTTCGCAGACACTTCTTAATCTTGTTACAAAATACAAACTTTATCATTTGCTCTGCCTTCTCTACCTCTCTCATGCTGTAGTGGAAACAATAATTTTATTATTATTGATGGAAATTGTTGTGGATTTTCTTTGTGAAAGTAGCTGAATGTTTCTATAAGTTATTTCCTGTATAGGTAATTCACGCCACTTATTTACCGAGTTAAGAAAGGCCTACGACTGTACGATAGAAAACCGGCAGTTAAAAAAAGTTGTAAGTTGTATTTAGAATATAATAAATATATAAGTTGCCTAAATGGATTGACAGATTTTGACAAGCGAGGTGTCGTTTGTCTTTTTGTTTCAGTCGGTTTTTTGTTTTCTTATAATAATAATATTCGTTGAATTAAGGAAACGTACCTAGAATAAAAATTCAATCTCGAATTACAAAACAAAGTAACTGCATCTCGAGTTTTGGCGGGAACGTGAAGAATTCATGGCGCGTCATTTTATTATTTTCTAAAACTTGTGTTATTTCGAGTGTTAATGTGCAAAAACGGTGAATATTTACCCGTTAAGTGTTCGTGAACATGCACGAGGTGTTGGTGAATGGTATAATGTCGTGAAACGTGAATTTTCGTGTTGTTTCCAAAACTCCATAGAAGGCTCTAGTAAAGTTTTCACCACTTTACTGGGGCATGACTTGTACTTGACCGTGACTTGCTTTGCTCGCCTTTGACTGTGACTATGACTCGTTCGATAATATATAATAATAATAAAACTTGAAAATATATATGTATACTTGACACTGAGAAATGCATAAGACGTGCGACGCCAAAATCCTCTTAGGAGGAAAGAGAGAAAAAAACTGCATCTCAGATATTATTGTCATTTAATGAAATGCATGACGATCACTTCTTTGAATGGAATTGAAAATCCAATTGCACTATTTCTCCACAGTGGTACTGCAATGTAAGTATCACATCAATTCGTTCGTAGTTTAATTCCATTAGGTAAGAGTATGTAGAGACGTGAGAGAGCCATCCGTCTTTATTATTCAAATCAATCAGCAGCAGTCAGATCTTGATGGCCTTATAATGATGGGAGCGCGTGTCCTGACCACAGTCAAGTGTGTATAATGAAGAAAGATAACTTATATGATACTAAATTTTACCTGACTGCCGAAGAAGGAGGGTAATGTTTTTGGGGTGTATGTGAGTATGTTAGTATTTAAGTATATTTGTATGTGTCTATAAGAAGTCTTGTAGCCTAAACTGGTTGACCGATTTTGTCGAAGTGTCGTCCTCTTTCCGTCCGGAGTGTCATAGGCTACATTTTGCAGTCGGGTATTTTGTTTTCCTTTTAATGATATTATTTGTTATTGATGTTTTATACACTACTAGTTGTTACCCGCGACTTCGTTCGCGTAAAAAAAGTATCCTATGTCCGTCTTTGTAATATACAAGTAACTTCTTATCAAATTGTATCAAGATCTGCTCAGCCGTTAAGCCGTGATAAAGCGACAGAAATCAGACAGAGATACAAAATTACTTCTTATAGTTCGCTAGATGACGTTGATCCATTTTTGTGGATTTTTTGACGTTTTGTATGGACTGACAGTTGTAATGTAGGGAATTTTGCATCACGCAAGCGAAGTTTTTTCATCGAGACGAACTTATTCATTTTTATACCTCAAAGCTTTATTAGTCCCGATATGACTGCGGATAGTTAGACAGGATAACTGAACAATCTACATAACTTAACCCAAGATCTAGGAGCTAGTGACGACGTTAAGTTTGATATTTCTTTCTAGGAACAGATTTAGTTCCAACTTTAATCACATAGAGCTTTGTAGCGCTTGTGGCATAGCTCGCGTTTAGCCTGACAAATCGTAACTAGCTACCTAACTTGTTTACTTTTATCTTACCGATTTTGAGCATACGCAAACATACGCTATGCTCAAACGCCGAGCGCTTAGCTCGCCGAGTTAAGCCAAACAATACACTCTGTCACTCGCTGTTTTTTCTCTCTATCGAATATTATTGGCACCAGATTTTCAAATCTGACTCCCATGGCGGTCAAAGTTGTTAACCATTCTTATCCTGGTATGGCCAATTCAGTTAATTTACAGGTCAACTAACTTATTATTAAAATAGTAGTAATAAACATTATATCTGTCTGCATTCACTGTGTGTATTGGGGCGAGTGTCAGCTCATTTCCGATTACCGGCGGGACGCACCGCGCGCCGTGACGAGTCAATCGGCAACGCGCAACTACCGCGACGAACACTTATAACACTTATTTAATTTGTTTATTGAATTTAATATAATACTATATTGCAAAATAATAGGAAAATGGTGGTAAGGTAGAATAGTTTTTTTTTTGTCTGTTTTTAAGGATTGGTTGTATTAGAATTGAACGGCTTGTCGGAGACCGTCCCATAAACCGCTTCAAAAACCAGTGAAAACTCTACGTAAAATCTGTGTTAACTCGGCTGCTATATGGCAGGAAGATGTACATAACAAAAATCACGACTAAATAAATACCTATAGAGTCATATCTATAAACATTACCTTTGACCTCAAATCAAACTCTGCTTTAGCATGCTGGATACGCAGCCAACTGGCAGTAGGCTTGATCATTTGGACTTTCAATGGTCTCTGAATCATCTGGTCTGGTCATCTGGTCTTTCAATGGTCATCTGTTCGTTTTGTGTAGTAGGCAGAGTAGTTAAGATAGCCTGTCTCATCATCATCATCCAGAAGAAATCCACTGCTGAACAAAGGCCTCCCCCTTAGAGTGCCATAAGGAATGACAATCTGACATTTGCATCCAGAGGTTTCCCGTGACTTTCACAATGTCGTCGGTCCTCCCAGTCGGTTGTAGTTAGAAGAATAGTTACAAGAATACTGAAGATAGTAAGTATCTTGACTGCTCCGGTGGCTCAGTTGGTAGTGAACCTACCTTCTGTGTTTGGGGGCGTGGGTTCGATTCCCACCTAGGACAAACATTCATGTGATGAATATTTGTTTGTTCTATGTCTGGGTGTTAATATCTATACAATTATGTATTTAAAAATATCTATGTACGTATATCAGTTTCTGGCAGCCATATTACAAGCTTTGCTTAGTTTGGGGTCAGATGACCGTGTGTGCAAAAATGTCCTAGATATTTATTATATTATTATATACTTACGTGGTGAAAGTAGGATCACATCGACGCTGTTCTCATAATACGAGCTTATGGTCGGTAATTAAGAAGTACAGTTATTTGGCAATCAAGGGCTAAATCGATTGGTCGCGACCACGGCACCGCCACAACTCGTAAACTGTAATTCGGAGTAAGAACCGGCACAGGAGAGATACTTACGATACGGTGAGTTATCACAGACGAAATTGAACTTAGGTAAACTTATCACACTAATATTATAAATGCGAAAGTCTGTGTGTAAGTATGTTAGTATGTGAGTATGTAAGTGTGTTTGTTCACGATCAACTCTGTAACGGATTTGAATGAAATTTGGTACACAGAGGCTAGTTTTTATCTCGGGAATACATTCGGTTGCTGTAGAATAGCGGGTGAAACCGCGGGGTGCAGCTAGTATATAATATAAACTCATATATATCATAATCGGCAGTTCATTCGCGGTCTGCAGGACATATGCGGCCCCCCCTCTCTTCCAAGCTTAGCAGAATACGCATTTTATACGTTTATTTGTGTATTTGGTATGTATATAACTTACCTGTAGCCTGTGGAAAGGCTTACCACCTCCGTTTTCCTTTCGAAATACAATCTAGACTGTTTCAAACGAAAGGTGAAATTCCCTGAATAGAGTCCCTAAAATTAGGCAACGCACTGACAATGCCCAATAGACGGCGACGGCGACCTACCATCAGTAGGCTCGCTTGTTTAACAACAAATAAAAAAATTAAAAAACTCGCCTTATGTTTAAAGACGGCGTGGTCGAGAATGGTAAACACATCTAACCTGGAATGGGAATTAGCTCTCAAGTGAAGCTGCCGAAATACACCGTTAGATGGAGACGGATATTTTACTTAGACTAGCCGCAAGTACTTGAAAGTACCCTAATACCATTTGTTGCTTCTTCACGATGTTTTCCCTCACCCGTAGCTTAAGCTCATTGTTGGGTTACCTTTTATTAGAATCTGCTGCTTCAATTAGAAATGTCTCGCCAAATAATAAAAAAAAAAAATGTAATGTATGTAATGCGCATAATGGTAAATAATTACATTTCGCATGATGTCTCCGCGAACGCCCACGACGCGCGTCGAATGCGGAGCGCGGAACTAATGCGCGAGTCCGAAATGCACTTTATAGCTGCGCACAGGTTATTCCGAGGTTTCCGAAATGGACACTTAGCCAAAAAGGAATACTTATAGCATCACTTCGTTGTCCGTTTGTCTGTCTGTCTGTCAGGGCCCCTTTTCTCAGGAACGGAAAAATAATAAAAAACGGCATTTATTTTGACACTCTCAAATATATCAAAACCAATAAGGTAAGTACTTCTCGTTGATCTAGAATCGTAAAATTTGGCAAGAAGCCAGGTCTTATATACAATTAAGTTTGTCCTTCTAATCGACTTACAGTTTCGTTACAGCAATGTTCGGTGCTATCGTGTATAATTTTACGTAATAAAAGTTGTACGGAACCCTCAGTGTTCGAGTAACATTCGAACTTGTCCGGTTTTTTTTCACTTATATAAAAGATGTTCTTGATGAGCACAATGATAATCTAGAATATAGAAAAATAGATAGATTACTCCTTATTGTGTACACCAAAATAATAATAAAATACATACAGAAATATTTTATATGTAAGCTTGTGCCACAAGTGGCGGCCTTATCGTTAAACGATTTCTTCCAGGAAACCATTGCATGGAAAGAAATCCACGTTATGTACAGGAGAACATGTACGTCGTCTAACCGAACACCTGGTATTTGATTTTATAATAAGATTATTATCAAAGGAAAAATTATTACTTTTATAAAATTAGATAAACGGAAATAGCGCAGCCAAATACTAAACTAATAAACACCAAAGTATAATACATCATAATATATATGTATAATAACACAAAAACTATCCACCATTTCTACACAAACCATTGTGTTTAAAAGATTGAGAAAATGTTGGTATGTCTTGTAATAAAGACCTTATGCCCGTTTTCAACAACAAACGCCCTAACTTTAAGGGATCACCTAAGCAAATTAATGGGGTTATTTATTGGTTTTAAGGGTTTAAGGGTTAATTTCCCTATTTTTAAGAGATCCTTTAAGACCTTAGTTGTCCCCTAAGTAATGGTGAGAACTAAACTAACTCTCAGTTTCATAGGTGATCCCTTAAAGTTAGGGTTAGTTGGTGAAAACGGGCATTAGTTGAACAAGTACGAGTGTCTCACTGATGCGACTTTAGAAAGTAATTAAATTATAATGCCCTTAATTTATTTTATAGCGTAGGTATAATTATTTTTATCTTTTATTGAATGGCATACCTAAGGCACAATAATAATTAATAATAATAATTTACTAGAAAGCCGGTTCCCAATCCGGGCTAAGTGCGCTTTGACCATAGAGCGTCATTTCGCACCATTCAGTTTTTCGAGTACTATCAACATTTTTTATTTCATTAGGTCACCGATATAGCTCTCGGGGTTTGCAAGCTGAAGTGGCAATGGGCAGGCCACATCGCTCGGAGCACCGATAACAGATGGTAAAGAAAGGTTCTAGAGTGGCAACCATGAGCTGGAAGACGCAGCGTAGGTAGGCCTCCCACTAGGTGGACTGAAGGTATTTTGAAGGTCGCGGGTAACCGGTGGTTGCAAGTTGCAAATTGTCGTTCTAAGGGCGTCCTCGTGGCGGTCTAAGGGGGAGGCCTTTGTTCAGCGGTTGGACGTCTTCAGGCTGTTGATGATGATGATGATGACGGTGTGTTTCTAATGATGTTGATTTCGTCCGCATTGTATCCGAGGATGACGATATGGATATCATGGGTATATTATCATATTTTCATGCTTGTATGTGGCTGCCAAATTGAATAAAATCTTTTAATTTGCGTTTCTATGGAGATCCTGGTGTCCTCCATCAGGTACAGAGATTTGGGAAACGAGGTTTTTTTTATATGATTCTGAGTTACGATAGCTAGTCTAGCCGCTAGCCTGCTGTTAAACGTCACGTTTAACTATAACAGTTCAGTGCCATCACCCAGAATTTTGAACTTCAACAATTGAAAACCATGCGCGGTAATGTAGTATGTGCAGTCCTACATATCCAGCCTGTACCAATACATCCGAGTATCTTTAGGAGAAGAAAAAACTAAAACGCAGATTCCAACTTTTCAAAGTAAATTGAAAAGTTACGGGTACAATTGTCGACTCTCCACACACCCGCATAACAGTGATAAGCTATTTTATTGATACCAGTATAATTCCAGTGAGGTACGGTCCCCGTCGGACACCGCAGCCCCGGGGGTCAGGGGTCCAGGAGTCCGGGGGTCCGAGTTATCGCGCGCCACCTGACGAGGGTCCGTCGCGTGCCGCAACTAAGAAGGGGTAGTTTTTGTTTGGGTGCCCGTATTGTAATCGAACCCTTTCAACTTTCAATTTGTTATTTCGATGTCAAAAGCGAATGAACAGAACCCTCCAGATTGTGATTAGCTTATTGGGATTGTTTTTTTACTGAGAATAGTAATAATGGAAAATACGTATCATGTTTTGAATGAAATTTCCATGTCCTGACTGTCCTTTCCTTTCTTTCCATGTCCTTTGGCAGTCGTGGTAGCTCAGTTCGAGCACGCTTGCCTCACATTTGTGGGGATGCGGGTTTGTACCCGGGCAGGCGTACCAATGAGTTCCCTGGAACTTCGTACGGATATATAACTGGCTTTTCGGTGAAGGAAAACATCGTGTCGAAACCCGCATATTTTCCGAGAAGTAATTCGATGGCGTATGTGACTCCAGCAACCCGCACTGGGCCAGCGTAGTGGATATGGCTTAATCAGTAATCACCCTTCGAGGGTAGGCTGATATCCCAGCAGTGTGATGTTTAAATGCTGTTACAGATTAAAATTTAATACAAATTTTATATAATCTGAATTCTGTATTATTAACGAGGAGAAATTTCAATATTTTAGCTCCAACTCATAAAGTGAGTTGTGAATGAGTTTTCTAAAATAGCTACTAAGGTATATAGACAGGTACACACAAATACAGGTACAGGTATAGATAGGTGTATAGATTAGATTGAGAATTAAGTTTTTTTTTTTTTTTTATGTCGTGTTAAAAGTTATTTTCTCACAGAGTATTAACGTAACTCACCCCTTCAACATTTCACAACATTTATGTGAATTTAATATCCTTGGGCCGACCTTTTCAGTAACGTAAATCTGCTAAATCCATATTGCGGGCCGCTGTCTCGGAATCCACTCCACCCTTTCCCCTGCGACCCCTGAGTCCCTAAGTCCCTCGCGATATGTTTATGAGTAATGTTTACATTCAAGACGACAGCTCGCGTGCTTCTGTGATGGATGACGTCACTTCAACAGCAGAATAAGCGATAGTTACGGAGAGAACAACCTGTACAGTTGAAGGGGAGCGCTCCCATCGTATTTTCCATGCCTCGTGTAAAATAGTGTTGCCGATCTACCGATAGCTACTATCCTATATCTGTATCGATAGTTGGCCTTGAAAATCAGTTAGGATATCGATAGTATTGATAGCACAAAATGTGGAAATATTTTTGGAATACACCATCGATAGTTGTTTATTATATTTCAACTATCGATAATATCGGTAGTGAACCTCGTCCGGGACGACAATAGTATCGATAGGGTGTAGTGACTATCGAGGTTCAAACCAACCGATACAAATGCCATGAAATTTGTTTAACAGTATTTCCATATCTGTGCTATCTACATAATAAATGCACCGGGTGTTTACGAGTAAATATAACATATCTGTTATGCCCTGATGTTACAGGTATCCTTAGATGACGGTGATTGCTTACCATTAGGCGACTCGTCTGCTTGTTTACCACCCATCTCATTAAAAAAAATACGATAGTTGCACTACTGCTTAGATATCGTTCGGTCGGCAATACTATATGAATGAAGTTTCCCCGGGAAAATTGTAGTTCCATTCTGGCAAATTTTTGTGACAAATATTAGCTTTACTTCGGCCCTCGAACCATAGATTTTACAACAGTTTCTATGTAAGATGAACCAGGCTTTAATGTAGGGAGGAATTTTGTAGGTCGAAGGGAAGGTCTTACGTGATGGATCGTGTGGGTGATTGTCATGAGGATAATTTTGATTGAACATGTTTGGCGGAGGTTTTAAATGGTAAAACATGAGTTCAGATTTATAGCTTTCACGAAAGTACGTTAAAAATATTTGCTGCTAGGTGTGTTCCACGGCTAAGTACGGACTTACCTTCATATTTGGCAATTTTTTATTCAATTTATGTCTAAGCGTTACGAAAATACTTGGGAACAAAGAAGGATACTCAACTTTTTAGAAGGAAAAATACAATTTTTTTATTGTGTATCCCTCGCCAAAATAAAAACGAATACATCAAAATTAGTATACCTATGTCATTGAAGATGATATATTAAAGATAACTAAGTGACTTTTTTTTATCGTTAAAAATGTTTATATATAAATGTGTGAAAATTGTTTGGCCGGGAAAGTGGCCTTAAATAATAAGTATGTAGTATAATAATGTTAAGAGACCAACACTAATATCAGAGTTTTTAGGCCACTCGGAGGAGTCTGACATGCCTGAATGGTTGTTATTGTATGTATTTTTGTCTATTGCTCTGTGGCTTTCTATACCTAAACGGCGTGACCGATTTTGTTTGCGAGGTGTTGTTGTATTCGTCGTTTTATCAGTCATATGCAGTCGGGTTTTATGTTTTTCTTTTAATAATAATAATTAACAGCAATAGATAGATAGATGAACACTTTATTGTTCACTTTTTCTACATAATTTAAAAAGAGGCTTAAAAACTAGTGTAACAGCTGGTGGCCTTATCGCTGAAAGCGATCTCTTCCAGGCAACCTTAGGATGGCGAGGATTCATAGAAGAGGTAGAAGACGACGATGTGCAATGATGGAGATTGTGTGATACTTATACTCTAATAAACTAATTTAATTATAGATATACAAACTAGTAATAATACATACTAATAATTAAATTACTTATACTACCGATACTAATATAATAATAAATAACAAATATAAACACACAATAAAAATACACGAATAAAATATATATCTATATAAAAATAACAGCAACTCATCTAGTAATTGTCTTTATATAGTTTACATTACTTCAGTGTCAGGTTCATACAAGTAATGTAATTCCACAACATCACAGGGGCTCCATTTTTTTTATCGCTCGTATGATATCACTTGTATCATTAGAAATTACTAACTTTCGAAAAATCCCAAACAAAAGTCGAATTTGAAATAAAATAATTTGAATTTGACGAATATGAAATAAGCATATCATCCGCTACGCAACGAGTGTTTAGAACAATTCAAATTCGCTTTCTGTTAATACAAAATCTTTAATTTCTTATGATATTTTCGTGCGGAATCGAACGAACGATTCATAAATAGAGCTTCGTGATGCAACAAAGTATGGAGACAAAAAAGGAGCTATTATCACCTTGAGTTGGCAACGTACGACAATATTAGTACCTACAATTAGGCGCATACGCAGCTGGGATGGTGACAGGTGCCAGTTTGATAAGAAACAAGTAGTTTTAATAGAATCAAAACTAAGTAAGTAGACTCTGGTAGGAAAAATAAATATAAAATCCATAGATAGTATGTAAATTTCATATACATGTAAATTTTTTCTTCAAGCAGGACACAAACAAAATGTCATCACAAATCTTTACGTCAATAGAATGGTAAGTACCTTCCATCTGTCCTTTGTTTCTTATTGGTTCCTGAATGATGCTAATTTTATAACAAATATTTTAAAAAAAAAAAAAAAAAACCTCTGGAAAAGAAACGTAAAATAGGTACAAAGGAATTGCTTGAGGGCCTCAAACTCTGACAAGCCTGTATCTTGAGGCCCGGTGGGGATGAGGGCCTCAAACTCTGACAAGCCTGTATCATGAGGCCCGGTGTAGATTTCCTATCAAGATATTTAATTTTAAGTAGGTAATTAAGCCTACTATTAACATAATAAAATTTAAAATGATTTCTTAATTATCCTTAATTGTTATTCATCTAATATAGGTACTTAGGTAATTTAATTAAAATATAATCTAAAATAAGTCTGAAACAAAAATACCTTGGTAATATTTGATTTGGATGGTGATTAGTACGAGTCATCAAGTGCAGACAAACAGAACAATGTCTCGCTTTTGTCACAGAGCTGTGGTGTGTGTGTGTTTACATGTGGTGTAATGTGGCATACATTATCGTCAGCGCAGGCGGCGCGATGCTGGGCGTGGCGCGCGCTGCCATTGGCCGCCGCATGCAAATGCGCGCGCCGCCTGCTCACGCGCAATCACTGCTCGCATGAAGCCCACCATTGTCTCTGCAAAAACGCAAACAAACTCGCCCGAGCTCGTTTGTCGGGAGCTTGTACGACAAAAACGGCGGAATCCGCATAACAAGAAACGGCAAAAAACATTGGACGAAACGACGCGGCGCTTTTTACTCGGGATTGATGTCCTCGGCACCCCCTCCGCGACCGCGGCGCACGCGCAGCGTCCCGTCCGTGTGTATGTAGCTAGTTATCCTAACGTCACATCGCGAACTGTCGTCACTTTTCAGCGTTTTTGCGGCGCGGGCGAGTGTCTCTCCCCCCTGTCTCCCCCCGCCGCGAGGGCCTGCGCATGCGCGATGCGCCCGAGTCGCGCTCTATGTGCCCAGTCAATTGGCAACAAGGCCATTACTTTTAAATCGCATTTACATTGAATGCTCTACCGACCGGACCCGAACATCGAAATGCTCAATTAAAATAAGGCGATAAATTAGCAGATATACTCGTAAAAGTCTCTGCATGAATCAACTTTGCTAATCAGCTGCTCGTGAAACCATAAGTTCACTTTTTATCCATAAGTATGCGATCTCATCAAAAATCACGAAGAAAATGTAAACCTTTTAAAAATTAAATTTAATGATGCACATGCGATTGGTGCGCCAAGAGTTCATAAGGTACTCGTTACCACAATGACAGCTAGTCTTAAATCAGTATAATGATCAGTAGATGATCTGATAAATCAACAACACTACACATAAATAATTATGTCACTGGCTAGCAACACAGGAACCAAAGGTGGAGCTCCCCGAAATCTCAAAAAATCCCACACTATAAACTAAGTAAAATTGAGTTTATGGTTTTTGCTTGCTTGCTCTTTTTGTCTACTTATTTCGGACAATGACTGTGGTGAGTATTCCGATCCTTTTAACCTGTACAACAGTAAATTCTTGTGCCACAGAAAATTGTAATGATGTTGCATAATTAGGATAACGACTTACGCTATCCCACGGGCACCTAAGGTAGCGACAAGATAATGAGTGGGACTCGACGGGCATCGGCATGGGCGCATTTTTTACAGAAGGAATTGTAGAAGGAACCGTGCTACCGAGCCTTCATCGCTGTCTAATTGCGAGCGGCTATTACAAGACGTGAAGAAATCTGCGTCTCGTGAAGGCATTCTCCTATTCAAACCGAGTTCACACTGCGCCCGTATAAACGTTCATTAGGCGTCTAAGATTCGTTCCGAGTACGCATTCGTATTCATTATGCGTTCCGGCAAAAACTAGCAGCGCATTAGAATGACGGTGGCTCGTTACCCGCGCGTCCATTCGCCCAATTTACAAATAAAACGCGGGGAACGTCCGGCGAGAGCAAAAACTGCCCGCTCCGCTCCCTGGTCCGCTCCGCCGCCCGCGTGCAGCACAGTGCATATGAATGGGCTTGTTTTTTGCGCTGGCGACGCGACTTTAATATGCCACTCTGTGAATCACTGCAGCTTCTGTAACAACACTGCTGAAGGGATTTTTCAAAAATGAACTACGTAGACTAGTTCAATGTCAGTCACATTAGTGTGGCTCGTGTTTTTACCGGTTATTATGTATACTTTTCCTCCGGAGCTTGGGTAGAATTCTTAATTTTAAGTTCTTGTCAATATGCACCTAAATTATTCTTAGCCGAAGTTTTTTGTAACTCAGTTCAAGAGTTTGGTGAAGTGACACGAACTTTGAGTGAGCTGTTTACTTACTTAGTTAACCATTTTAGGTTATTGTCCACTATAATTTTGGAAGCGAAATTCAGGATTAAATTTTAATTTGCGTGTGATACAACGTTGTACGTTACCTATTGATATAGGCCAATAAAATATTGTATTCTATTCTCAATTCTGCTAACCCATGAGCTGGTAGTAAGCGCCAGGCTAAGCCCCAGGGCTACAGGTCTCTGATTATGTAACATGCGGCGCGTTTTTGCTGTGAATGTCCCCGCGACAGACGCGCAGAGCATTCAACAGATTATCAGCCACCGACGGCATCATATCAGAGTTATGATATTACTAGCTGCGCTTCGTGGCTTTTACCCGCTGTCCAGGACCACAATTTATTTTAAAAAAAAACAATAATTATGTCACTCTTCGTATTAGAACACGCCAAACTTTGTGTGGTAGCTGTTAAGACATGGCAGCGGAAATGGTTGCATGGGCCCGGTCTTCCAGACCACATCAAGCTTTGAACAGAAGCCCTCAAGGCAAGAGAAAGCGGGCCGACCAAAGGAAATTGATGTTTCATTGTGACTGAAGTCAATTATGTAAGCAAAACTTAGTACGAAGATAATCAAGACGAAATGAAAAGCCACGACGTTTTCCGTCCCACTCTATGGACTAGTTGCGTGGCTATTCCTTATTTAACTCTGTACCTTTCAAAATTGATTGTCCCCTTAATTTATTTAGCCCCTTTTCGCGTGACTACGACGAAGCCTAAAATTAGAACCGTACTTACCACCGTACCCTTATTGTCAGTAGGTTCTCAGGACAAGACAATGCAATAATGTAGCACCCTCCGCGGCTTCCTTCTAAGAACTGCTCAAAAATCACGACGAATCTTTTTCCTGCGTGGACGTGAAAGAATGACGAACCAACACGAACATTTTCGCATTTATTGATATTATTACAATAATAATTATCATAAGAGGACAGGCCAACGCAGATAATCGTCATTAAACGACTGAATGTTTGTTTTTGCAGCAGACGAGCATGTGACACACAATATTCATGATATCAAATACCGTGATCTGCACTTTAAAAAGCTGGCTCGATCAGAATAGTCTAGAGTATAATTGTAGTAAAATCCAGGTGTTAAGCATTTGAGGAGTTACAAAACAATATTATTAAGAATGATGATTCTACCATTACAATATAACCTAATACATCTTTATTGGAATCAATGTTTAAGTTTGAAGATGATACGTCTCTATATCCCAAGAATTAGTGCATGGAGTACAAGAATAAAGAATATCGAATTAGAGCGAACTAAACTGAATCCCTCAAACGATATTATGATACCCTCGAGGTTGTTCACCACTTAAATACCTTGGACAGATTGTTCAGTTACATAGATCCAACTTCGGCAAAAAAGGTGGTCCTAACAATCCAACTCGGATGGGCAGCGTTCGGGAAGTTGCATGATATCTTCCGAAACTCCGCAGTATCTGAAGACCAGTGTGTGTTGCCAGTCGTGACATATAGAACTGAGACTGGTCCTTAATAGCTGTCATTTTGGAGAAACTCACAATCACACAGCGGGCAATGGAAAAAGCTATGCTTGGAGTTTCTTTGCGCGATAAAATCTAGAACGAGGATATTCACCGAAGAACCAAAGCCACCGACGTAGCTTTCAGGGCTTGCAAGCTGAAGTGGCAATGGGCAGGCCACATTGCTCGAAGAACTAACTGATGGGAAAGAAAGGTTCTTGAGTGGAGACCACGAACTTGAAGACGCAGCGTAGGTAGGCCTTCCACTATTTGAACTGACGACATTTTGAAAGTCGCGGGAAACCGGTGGATGCAAATTGTATATTTTCGTTCAGTGTGGCAATCTAAGAGGGTGGCCTTTGTTCAGCAGTGGACGTCTGCAGGCTGATAATAATGATGAAACTAAATCCAATTCTTGAATTTAATGATAAGACTACTAAGGGTTACCCCGAGTGTCATAGGCTACATTTTAGAGTCACCCGACTGCCAAATGTTTTGTTTTGCTTTTAATAATAAAAGACTTGTTGCGAAAATAAAGGCTGAGCACCACCACGGGCATCATTTAGTAAAGGAAAATCTCAGATCGCGAACTTCCAATGTCCATAACTATCGCGGGTGAGCGGAGGCGTACAACGCGGATCGTGATACGCGCTGACTTATTAAATCCCGCTTCAATTAGGACGATGCTCAAAACGTGACCTAATCAATAATTAGTATTGCGAACTTGGAGCAACCACGCTGTACATACACATAGACACATAAACATAGATCAGATCATACCCAATTAATACTATAAAGTATTTTCATTATTGACGGGTTGACATGACCAAACTCGATATTAGTGTGATCTGTCACATAAAACTAGTCACAAAATTACTTGTCACATCACATACTTAACAACGTATAATGAAATACTTATTTACTTCTACAATTACTGAGTGAGAATATTGAAATAAGTATTTTTTTTGTAGGTCCAAGCGAACGAAGTCTCGGATAACAGCTAGTATTACATATGAATTGTTTTGATATTACGACGTTAAAAATTTTGCAAACGTCAAATATATTCCTTTTTTGCAGTAGTTAAAAAAAATTAAATGTCACGAATAAAACCGGAACCGGAACCGAACCGAAAGAACCGGAACCGAACCAAAACCGGAAGACGCAGCGTAGGCAGGCCTCCCACTAGGTGGACCGACGACATCGTGAAAGTCCCGGGCAACCGGTGGATGCAAGTGGCCCGTTGTCGGTCGGTGTGGCGCTCTAAGGGGGAGGCCTATATTCAGCAGTGGACGTCTTATGGCTGATGATGATGATGATGATAATGATGATGATGATGAATAAAAGCTGGTATTCAGTATAATTCATTCATGGTTAAGTACATTGCTATTTGGTGAAAACACCCTCATTATTCATGATTTGCACGAATTAGCAACGTATATTATCACACTAAATAAAGTTAAATAACGCTGATCGACCTTTTATTTAAATTATCGTTAATAAATAAGCAGCTACGATAGCCATCATCTGCGATAGTGACGACGATACGCGCAAATGTCGCCGACTCTTGCACTTCATCGACCGACGAAGACAGGCTTTCATTCATGAACTCCCGTTCTACTTCATTAATAAATTTTGTCGCCGCTCGTTAATCGCCTATTGTCAAAACACCACTAATCACTGACAAGTTTCAACTTAATTACCCCGTGATAAGACTGCACTTTGTGCCGATATATAGGACACAGACTAGTCGAAGGGCAGATGTGCAAATGTCAAGAGTGTGGTCGAAGCGTTAACGGGACTTGGGTTCGGGTGAATGACTTCGGACTACGATTATCGTTCTTGCCATTTCACATTGAACATGAGCCCTATTTATAGAGCAGATGAAGAAAGTAGCTTAGTCTACTGAATGTGGAATTATTATTACGGGCTTTTTTGGGTTCCGTGGGGAAGGAGGAAGGAACCCAAGAAGCTCAAGGAAGCTTAAATTCGTCAAGTCCATCTGTCTGAATCCTTTACAACCTTATAAATTCGAAGGTTATAATCGAGTATGCAGGAAATTATGCACAACGTTAAACCACAGATCTATGTCTAAACATAGATCTCAAGTTTAGATACTTTTTTGTGTAATAATGGTAACTCCCATACATAATTATGTAGATAAGAAAAAACATTTTTTTTTTTCGCTGTAGTCCATCACGTGGGCGGTCTTTATAAAGTTAACAATTTTAAAAAATAATAAAAATATGTATAATTTTATGTTAAGGCATTGTTATGTGATACATGAAAAGTGGAGATTAAAAAAATTCGCCGGTTACGACGATTGGGGTATCATCGAATAAATTTTTTAAAATATAGGTAAGGTTTCCTATACACAATTTTTTAGATGTATCGCTTGCTAAATATGAGCCGACAAAGTAGCATGAAATGTGTTGTCCCCCATACGATTTTTTAACTATGCATCTCAGAGACTTTATTATCATCTTCCAAGTTCTTATTAAAAAAAATCTTTTAATATTATTTCTGGCAACATGTGTTAATAATATTTTGAAATTTGCGGAAAAAATTGTTAAATACTTTATACGTCCTGCGCGTCTACGGAACCTTACTAAGCATGGCCAGACATACTCTTGACAAGTTATTTTATCTGTTGTCTTTTATTAAAACGTGCTCAGATTAAGGGCAACAGAAAAAAAATAACACTTTTAACACAATGTGCAGATTTCTGCTAACACTTGATTTTCCCCGATTTTTTCTATTGTTGCCGGATCCGCTTGAGCTAGTTGCAGTTTTTAGATATTTCATTCTGGATATTTCAATTTTTCTGCATTTTTTGATCCTCGTTTTTTCATCTCTCATGTGGTTTTCCGGGATAAAAATGATATGTTTGCGTTCACTTTTTTCAAATATTACAAAAAATTATTCGGGTGATTCATTGAAAAAATTACAAACTAAGGACTCGTGTATTTCTGTGATGAACTTTAGTGCCGGAGAGTATGCATTACCTTGGCAATTCTGACACAACAACACGTTCCAAACACTTAGGTAAGGACATTTCTTAATGACTTATTTATTTATTTATTTAAACTTCTCAATGAAATGAAATGTAATGCTCTAGTAACCTCCGAAGTCTTAATTCCTTTTTCGAATCATGTTTGCTTTACATCCACGTTGTAAAACATAGGTAAGGCTGTAAAGGTTAACTATACTTTCCAACGGAGCAGGAATAAATGGTAGCAGTTATCGCCCTTATTAATCAGTGATTCTACTGATACTGGTAATTCCCTGTTATCGCGGCTGACACCTCATTCAAAACAGGCGCCGATAGACATGTAGATAAGCTCTTTCTTGATGACTAACTTTTGCACGCGGCTTCACGCGCGCTGTGAACAAAACATAGTCTATGACAATGCGGGTTAGTGTTGCACTTAGTGTGTAGATTACCTCATACAAATAAATCCAAAATTACAAACTTTATCTCTTTAGAAGTATTGTTTATTATATAATAGTATACTAGCCTCGCCCCGCGATTATGCCGCATATTATAAATGTTAAATTTTTCCAAAATAAAAGTAATAAAATTGCTAATCCAGGGTATAATCTAGCTATCTAATCTATTCAGTCTTTACGGAGGACAAACACCCTCATACAAAAATACTCCCTCTCACACACGCGCTTGTGTGTGTTGTGGTTGTGTACTCATATACACTTTTCTGTCAACTTCTCGCTCGCCAGAAGTGTCTTACATGAAAGCGAGATACATTTTTTGCCAAAGACATAATCATTCTATGGTTTTTTCATAAAACAAGTTTGTTGAAGGCAATTATTATTGATACCAATCATTTTTGTAACATTAAAATAAATTGAATTATCTAAATTAATTGACACTTTTAGTTATACAGCGTTTGTGCATAATGCGTTTGCACATTAATATAATTACAAACTTTCGTATTAATAACATTAATGTGATCCGCATTTGTTTTTTCGATAACTAATCAGTACGCGCCGATCGGTAGCATTCATTATCTATTCTTATCCATCTGATTCCAAGGATTCCCAACTATGATAGTCGTACAGAGAAATTTACATAGAAAAGTGCATAATTTAGATTACTCGTATCAGTCAGATAAACAGTTCTACGAAAATCGTCCGACGTCATAGATTTATACTAATTCCCTTATTTTGCAGTCCAGCTGGGGATTTTTTGGTGGTTTTCAAGAATTGCCATTAATTCTTATCTATAAAATATCTTATCGGTATTATTAATTGGACAATATTCTGTGAGTTAATTATTAAATTTTACTTTATACTTATCAATATAAGTATCTAATCAATCAAATATTGGTAAATAAATCATAACGTACAGAGATAGGCACTAAGTTTTTCACAAGGCTCTACCGTGTGTCTAACACCGTAGCAGTAATATGTTTAGAGAGAGTTAGTTTATGGCCATTAGGAAAGTGACCCCACCCATTGTCGGCCCTCAATTAATTATGTTGAAGCGATAATTAGATAATGGGCGAGCAGTGTGACGTCGATTGAATAGATACCACTTACTGTGGCGACGACACCTAGACCAAAAAATAATTAGGTGTAGAAGGTCAGTTTCATACAACTAGCGATAACATGCAGGCGGTAACAAGCGAGTCGAGCCGTTCGACCAAGTTGATCCGAAAATGTAGTTCGTTCCACTTGGTGGAGATAGTAGAAAATGTAACCTGTCATTTAATTACTATGGCAAGGCATGAGTTCTAGCAATTTTTCCATTGGTGTTAGTGGAAATGGAGACCTGTCAAACTTAAAAAAATAACTCCATTGTGCATGCGCTTGTTATCGCTCGTTGTATGGAGCCCGCCGTCTGTACCTATTTATTTTGTGTCTAGGGGCTGTTGCCTGGTCGGATCGGAGTCACAGAGGCGACCGACACAACAAGCATATTCCTGTCTATTTTGTCACTGGATGGCGCTAAGACAGGGCGAACGACAAATTTTCTTGTAACTTTAGCAGTAGGTATAATTTGATAGAGCTGTGATCTCAATAGATGTGTGAATGACGTCGCAGGCAAATATAGGGGCGGTAAAAAAAAGCGGCGTGCGTGTGAGCAACCGAGCGCTCCCGCCGCGTGGTGGGACTCTAACGAATACCGATATATCGATAATGATCTATCGATGTCGATCACTGTCAGAATGATACACATAAACACATATATCAATAATCTAACCATTTATCATTATATAATCTAATCATCATTATATTTTCTCACGTAGGTAAAGATAAAATTAATATTTTTACAAGTTTATGACAAATAATCAAATTTTATTTATCTATTAATTAATTTCGGAACAGGGAAAACCTAAAAATGATTACATTTTGAAACAATTTGCATATCACAATAAATTATCTTGTGTTTTATTGAAATTCATTGAATATAATATTATTTAGCCGATAACAGTTCAGTGTGGGTATTTTTATTTATTTAAAATAGATTTGTATCAGGATTTTCTAGAAAAATATGTTGCACTGTATTTTTTGAATCAAAATTTCCCCAATCAATTAATCAAACGTATTTTCAGGAAAATTGAGTTTAATTATGTTTTGTAAGTTCCGTTGTGGATTTACCACATTGCATTCGGAAAATACAGAACAATCGATTTCATTCATGAAAAAATAACAAACCAAAACACTGAAAATTCAGTATTTTTTTCTTTATTCACAAACCCGACAATGAAAATAGAACCGTTTTTTTGCACATAACTATTTATAACTATTCATATTTTGCATTTCATTAGATTTTTTAAACGTCGAATTTGAATAATACTTTTTTAAAATCAATTTTTCGCGATTACAAGATAGTAATGGAAGTTTTTTTAAATTAATTAACGATGAAATATGAGAATATTCGCTATTTTCCTGACTCGGCATGTGACTAAAAAGATCTGATGTTAAGTGACGGTGGGTCGAGGATGATAAACACAAATAGCCTGCAATGTGAACTGGCTCTGAATTGAGGTTGTCAGAACACACTTGTGGTGTTGTTGTAGGTACATTAGATATGAAAAAGGCAACAACCATGAAACCTATAAGTTGTAAATATAACTCTAACTTATCGATAATTTGTATAACGCTGAGCGATCACATCACTCGGCCACTAGGGCAGGCGCAAAAAAAAACCGCAACCACGGTCAATTACAGTAGCAGCTAGTTTTTAATTCGCGAGAACTTTCTTCGATTAGCATGTGCTACAAGTGAAATTATACCGCATGAATATGCGAGCAGCTGCTTGGTAAATGCTAAAGTTGAACGACTGCGTCGGTAACGCCAGGGTTCTCCGATGAAAGCTAACATCTAAACGACCTGAACGACCGAAATGGTTTTAAAACAACTCTTATTTTACATAGTCAATGAACGAGTATGACTAACATAGGTATCACACGGATGACTTCACGGAATGGCATTGTAGCTTTGTGGCATGCATTATTGTAGCCATAATAGCTCAGTGGTTAGCGGTTCGCACACCGCAGAGTGTGGGTCAAATCACAACAATGAGCTTTACCTACCAGTCAAGGAAAAATCGTGAGGACACCATAGTTTTCTAGTACTCTGGGTAGCTACCGGGTGGCAGTGGGGTTAAGGGTTAAATTTGATTATCTTACGTCAAGCGACTTTACGGATGTATTCTGGCTGTCTCACTTGAGGGTCAGTTCACATTCCAGGCCAGGTTGTGCTTACCATGTTCACTTTCACCTAGCATCAGGTGAGATGTGGCAAAACCCTATCGCGAGTAGAAAAAGAAATAGGTATCGTGAAATCAAGACATGAAATCAGTTTTATTTATTCTAAACTAACTGCTACCCGCGACATCCTTCGCGTGGACCTCAAGCATTATCTATGCAAATATTCAGCTCGATCCGTGCAGCCGTTTAGCCGTGGTAACGTGACAAACACCCAGACAGATAGAGAGGAAGAGCTACTTTCGAATTTAGAATATTAGGATTAGGATGCCATATTTGACCTTTATTCTCGAGAAAATAGGTTTATCGATTCCAAAAGTAAAATGTATCGATCGAAAGAATATCGTACTTTGCACTGCTGTAAAACTAAAGCTCGTACTGCTTTTTGGTTGTTGCAGCATGGGTAAGCATCTATGATTGACCGAGCGAAGCGAAGGTCTCAGAGTTTACTGGGACAAATCGGCATTTGTGTGTATGTTTGTATGTTTGTGTGTATATTTGTCCGATGATAACTTGCGAACCGTTGATCCGATCTTCATGTTCCGAATCCGAATCCGAATTTTTAAGTTCGAATATGAGCTGAATCGGTCCACGGTTGTGAAGATATAGGGGTCGCGAGGTCTCAGTTCGGTGCAAACTAAACATTTATTGCGTAAAAGTCTGTACAATTGTGGAATTATTATGCTAAGTCTCAACAGTCTCTCCAGCGGACGTGCAATATTATGATAATTATTATAGGTACAAATTATCTGATCTATGTAAGTATTTACAAGAAACAAAATTTATAAAATCCCTATTACCCGCGACTTCGTTCGTATGGACCTAAAAAAAAGTAACCCATGTCCATCACCGACCATTAAGCTATATGTATGCATAAATTCAGGTCGATCCGTTCAGCCGTTTAGCCTTTTATAACGCGACAAACACCCAGATAGAGAGACAGAGCTACTGTCGTATTTATAATATTAGTTAGGATTACGATAACCAAAGAATTATTTATGCTACGACTATCACACTAATATTATAAATGCGAAAGTTTGTGTAGGTATGTAAGTATGTAAGTATGTTTGTTCCCTTTCAACTCTGTAACGGTTCAGCCGGATTTGAATGAAATTTATGTATGTATTTATGTAGGTAGCTTGCATCCTGGATTATCACAAAGTCTACTTTTTATCCCGGAATAATATTCAGTTTTCGTAGAATAGCGGGTGCAATAAGTGTACTATAACAATAATTATAACATCAAAAAAAGTTTGTAGGACTAAATGTTTAGTTTTTAAATTAAATCTAAACATTAAGATATTATATTTAAAAAAAATGAAGAAAAGCTTATATCATTTGATTATTTTGAAATCATGAAGCCAATCATCCTCAAAATAGACTTACTGCACTGTTCTAGAGTAGTTTATAAATAGGCTAACAATCATGTCTTTAATTATGATAGGAAACGATCAAACAACCGGCCGGCACCGTCGGGCTGGTTATTTTCTTTCTCACAATAAAAAACATTGTTCTAAAACCCGCGTCGATAACACAACTTATCTTCTTCAGATACTCTTGTCATTCTTTATTCACAACACTGGTCTTACAATAAGTAGTATATTATTTTGTTTTCATTTGCATAACACTATTTATCAGGAATTCACTATTCACTATTCTATTCATTCACTCACCCTCCCATACATACACACACCCACAAACATACACGCACGCACACATACACATAGATAACTTTATGTCTGTAGTTAGAAGTCCAATTATACAGGCTGTTACTGAAAGGTGTAGCAATTTGAAAGGTATGTATATACTCATCATTATATGAACAACTTTTACTATGGGACCAACCATGAAATCGCGAAAAAAAAAACAAATGTTCCATACATTTTGTCGAGTGTCATTGTCATTTTTCTATGGAGCAGCTGTTTTTTTTTCGTGATTTCTGTGCTGGTCCGACAGTAAAAGTTGTTCATAATGATGAGTACATACATATCTTTCACTATTGCTACACCTTTCAGTAACACCTTGTATAATATAAATCCATAATTGGCTGTTAGTTAAGTTTTGTAAGTTTTTGTCTGTTTTTTTTCTAAGGGCTGTGGATTTTGTAAATAAATAAAGTAAAATAAATCAGAAACATCACCGCTGGTTTTAGAACAATGTATAGGTAAGCCCTACCTATACATTGTACTGGTTTTAAAAACACTTAACAAAACTTTTCTTCTGTTGCTATATTCTTAACATCCTTGGATCACAACACTGGTCTTACAATGAGTAGCATAATTAAATTAATTTAAATTTAAATTAAAGACATGGCTAATATCAAAAGTATACTATAAAGTTAGGGAATATTTTGACGATAATTAAATTTCACATTCAATAGACAGTAGAGATATTTTGTAAATAAATATTTTTATAATAAGGTTAACAGTTTAGGTTAAGATTTTAATTAGAGTATTATAGTAGCTTGATAATGTGAATACATTTCAAAATGTGAATTATTGTACGCCCGCAATGGGTAAGCTGTTGAAACTTATTATTTTATTACTATTAAGAACACTTTTTGTACACAGTTTTTGCAATAAAAAATTCTGATTCTGATTCTGATTAGTATTTATTTGCATAACATTATTCATTCGAGAACCCTACCTGGTCGTGTATGTTCTGTACTGTGACCGCCCGCGAGCTTTGCGTGCACGCTTTGATTTATGCCCCGTTGCGACGGCGTCTTTACCGCACTGACACCGGATTAAACATTACTACAATCTACATATTAATTGCAGGCGAAACCGAACAAAAAGCTATGGCTAATTAACTCGCCTTGTTATGATGCCGCCGACGCCCGCGCAGCGGTTAATGCATCGGCATTTCCGCGCGCGGTTTGTCGGAATCTCAGACAACACAGTGTATCCTGCGCTTTTTACATACAATTAAATGGGACTTTGTCGTGTTAATACATCATTTATTTGTTTTTATTAACTTTCAATTATTCTGTATCAAATAACAAGGGTTTGAGCCATAATAGATTCAACTGAAAACAGGGGTAATATAGGGTGTAATATAGGGTATATCTGATTGCTACCGTTTTCATGATTTATTTCAAAATAATCGTATGATCTGTAAAGGCTCTCTTGTTGACAGTTACAATGGCGTCGTTTCTGCTGTACCAGTCACTAAACTAAACCAATCTGACAGGACTCAATTTATCAGCTTCTCTTTTCTTTTCAATATGTGTGAAGAGGGTGGTAATAAATTTAGAGCTGTCAAATTTAGTTTAGTTTAGAAAATGGTACAACAGAATCGACGTCATTATCAACATCAATGGCGTCCATTCCACTTAAACTCGTTAAATTAAACGAATTGCTATTACTGTCTATTGTGTCTTTTACTTATAGAAACACAAGAAATACATAGCTTGCATTTTAGTGCTGTTAAACGAGTTTATCGATTTAAGGCTCGACGAAAAACGTACACTAGCAAGACTTAAAACTTGTTTTTAGTCGGCACCCGGTCTCGTCTAAGCTTGTATGGAGAACTAAGCTCTGACTTATTTGACAGCACTGATGCATGTTATCTCTTTTTTGGTAGTTTCTATTAGTAAAGGATAGCAATAGCACTACATTTAAAAACGTGAACGAAAATAAGGATGTGAACAAAGAAAGCCAAGTCAAGCAGAAAGTTACCTTCTCTATTGTCCTCTAAAATTTTAGAATGAGAATTTTCAATCGTGGCCAATACGCTAAAAATTTACGGACAAACAGCACATAAGCTTGATCGTCAACATTAGTTTCCGCACTAACTAACTTTAAGCCCCGGTTCCACCCGCAAACAGAACACTAAACTACGTCGCATGCACCTGTACCAAACTTCTATTATATTATTTTGCACGTGACGGTAACGCGGGAGGGTGGGGGGAGTAAGGAGTAATGATACATTCTGAACTCAGGCGAGAGGTAATAATGAGTTATGTACGTGATCCAATTATTTGGGCGCCGGCTCATTACGCGCTAAGTGTGAAATATTGCTGGCTTTATTACTACCATCGCTGACTTGCACCCCACCACCCCCCGCGGGGTGATACCAACCTCCTATCCCCCCGGAGGTTGATGGGGGTGCAGTGCTGCAACTGTGCGCGCTAAATCATAATAATGTAAGGTGCAGACCGCTCTCAAAAGAGTTGTGACTATTCTCGTGTGATGTACGGGCCGATAACTTAGATCCGTTTGTCGCCTGCTTGGGGAGATTAGGTAGGTATATTTGAAGTAAGTATATAGTTAGTATATTAAAAGTAAAAGTAAATTTAAACGGTAACGGTAAAGGCTATTTTGTAGGGCGCTAGATTGTAAATGCTGTCATAATGTAAGCTCCACTTCTACGTTTAGTTATTAAAAAAATGCGGTAAGAAACTAATTATACTGAATAATATTTATAAATAGCACTATATTTTGATGTTAACAAAACATAGCACTCAGAGATATTGTGGCTTTCTATTAGAAAAAAATATTTACCAAATGTTCCGGAGATTGAGAAAAAAATAACTTTTAAACTTACCTCTTTATATTATTTATTAGCTTAGAGTGTCGATGATAATCTAGATTAACTTTTATCATCATCAGCCAGAAAACTTCCACTGCCTCCTTTTAGACGAGGGGGGTGCTTAATCCCCACGCATGACAGGTGGCTTGGGGATCAAAGATCGCTCACCGTTAACTAAGAGAATGCTGTTGCCTATCCTCCGTTAGATCTGGTCGCAGTTTTAGGTGGGTGACTTGCTCGTCCCGTCACAAATTACCATAGAAAAAAACATACCCGGCTCCAAAACTAACAAACTTACTTGACAAATATGTAGGTATCTGTATTTAAAGACTGTTGGGTTATTATTGAAGGCTTTTCCGAAACCCATTACAAAAAAAGAAACTTTAAGTATATATGTAATTTAAAATAATGTATGGCATGCAGAATAAAGTTAAAAGTCGCTCATAAAAGAAGCTTTAAGTCTTATAAAATAAGAGTTATCTTCCGCTCCGGAAGCACGGGGACAGCGCGCCATTCCACTGATAAATGATCACACCTCGCGCACTAAATCGACACACATACATTAGTTAAGAGTTATATTTTAAAGATTTCCTCGCGAGTGCAGTAACGAACACCCCCCACTCGTGGGGAGCTAGCCGGAGTTATTCCATTAATTAAAGCCAGGGGGGGCGCGAGTCTATCTCCCCTGCTCCCTGCCGTCGCTGGCGCCCCCCGCGCAAAAACAAAGCAAGCTATAACGAGCCCAGGGTTGCCTACCTGCAACTATGCCGATTTATGGAAGGAGTTTGCCGATTCGAATAAAATATGTCGGCAAATCGAGAAACCTTGTTCGCAATTTCGCTCCGTAATGAGTTGTGTGTTTAATATTGATATTGTATACCGAAACAAATAGTTTACAATAGCAAGAATATAGTTTTTATTGTCATTTGCATATGTAGTTATGTTTTTGAGATAAATGATAAAAAATATGTTATTTTTTTCAGCAAATAGAATAACTATTTAACTAAATTTTTGACCTAGCTCAGCCTAATAGATGTGTGTCTGGAAATATGGGGATAGACAACTCTGCTTTTTGGCTCCAACTTGCATCATGGCGAGCGATGGTGTGGCTAAAGTTAGAGTATGTTTATCTAGAAGATATCTTGATATCTACAAATTTTAGCCTTGCTTTTGCCTTAACCAACTCGTTGCTGACGAATTAATGGAATCTGCGAGGAACAGGAGGTCGTAACCAAATTGCCTGAAGGTAAACGTCAAAACCTACAAACAGTTTTCTAAATATTGTAAGCAAGATCCTTGAATATAACCAATAAAAAAGTAGGTTAGCAAGCTGCGTCGTCAGTCTTTAAATTCCGCGCAAAGGCATGAGGAAAACTAATAGGTACCTACAATTGAACGCATAATAGCACTATGGAGTATGGATGTACTCGTAGATACGTGGCTTGAGAAATATAAAGATGCAATTTTTTTAACATCGAAATATGTAAATTATCCTAGAGTAAGTAAATGCTTACTTAATACATAAACAGTCTGGCAGCCCTGAAGGCTCCAGTGGCGGGGTTGGGGTGTGGGGGGCGGGGGGCGGGACGCGGCGGGGGTCGCACGCTCTTAGAATAAAACATTATTCATAAATAGGATATTACGGCGATGCTGCGGACCAGAGCCTTAACTTTAGTACTAAATTTTTAACCACAAGTAGGCTTTGCGTTTTAACTACAGCTCACGTACGTGCAAAGTACCAATATTTATGGTTTTTTTTTGTACTGAGTTTTTTTTTAGCTAGTCGCTCGCCTGATAGTAAGTAAAACTCTTTCTTATGATACTCAGTTCCAACTAAAATGTTGTAGCTCTGGTAGCTCAGTGGGTCGATCGTTCGGATCGCAAGCGGCAAGGCGTGGGGTCAAATTCCAACAATAAGCTTCAGCCAACGGTGGAAGAAAACTTCGTGAAAAACCATTGCTTGGTGGTACGGTACTTTTTAGTACTCGGCTGGCTAACTACCATCCTCCTGCTGAAAATCTATCTCCAAGCACCATTCGAGGCTGTGTGTGCTTACATCCTCGACTACTATACTATACTTAATAATTTTAAATGTTGGCAGCAAAACCACAAGCGGCAATGTACTGCGCTCTTCACCCTGAGATATAATTATGTATTGCATGTTGAATCTCTTGATGCTTTGTAACTTTACTGGACACATTGCCCTTCAAACCAGAACATAGTAATATTACAGTACTGCTTGGCTGTTGAATATCTGGCAAAGGTGTGATACTAAACTAATCCCAGCGGAATCTGCATGTGAGTTCTACCACAACAAAATACATAACACGCATACGAGTTTGTAACATATGCTGTGCCGTGCTTATTATCCGCTATCACACAGGTAGTGTAATTTTTTCGGGTTAAAGAGAACCTATTTGTTAATCCAGGATTAAAATTGCTTAGTGTCATACCAAATAAGTTTGACCAACTCCGTGGTTCTTTCAATCCACCACCATCTTCATCACTATCTTTCATATTATTAATACCACGTTCAAGTTGATAGATATATCTTTCTGTGCTGTTCAGATTTAAAAGTTCTAGTACTGATTCGACAGTAGCATCGTATAACGGCAGGTGGCACCGCCCTGCCTCACACCGCGCCGCCCACTGCAGCCGCCCTGCGCCAGCCTCTAACAATGCAATATGGACAGATACGAGGTAAATGAGATCATTTTTAAGGAATATGGTTTTATAACTGCAATATTTATAGATATAATCATAAGATATTATTAGTGTTATACGAATGCGGTTTGATTAAAAGATTGCCTTTTTAGTTTGCTATAATGGAGCTCCAGCAGTTTAAATAAAAAATAAATGACGTTTAACACTCAAAGCACACAGATTTTACTGTGTCAGGAGCACCAAGAAACACACGACAATTTGCCAGTCCCATCGAGTTGGTAACATTGTACATAGTAACGCCCAGACCCAGAGCAGGAGCATAAGAGACGGCGTGGAACGTGGAGTGAGTAGATACGCAGATCAAAATTAAAATCGTTTATTGTAAATATATCTATGAGAAGAAAACGGGGCATGCCGTACTAAGAAGTCCAAACATAGACAAAGATCGGGAAAACTGGAGACTCAAGTTCAAATCAACTCAAATCAACAAAATCAAAAATCAGCGATTGTACATAATTATAAGAGTTTATGTGTATATTTCTGCGATGATTAGTTGCGATCTTAGCTTCATGGTAGACAAATACTTCATTTCAAACAGTAAAATATCATTATTTCAAACAATTTTTGAATTCGAATATGAGCAAAATCGGTCTGAGGATTAAGAAGTTATATCGCGGTCTCAGTTCGGCGTGAACTACTAGTTTAAATAAGGAGAAAAAGACAGTGTCTTAACAATTTTCCGTTTCAACATTTTAATTATATCTCTCTGGAACTAGTTATACAATATGTAGCTATGTCGCGACTTGAACATTATCAACATGGTGCCTTGAGGTAGACCACCCATACAAACTATTCCATACAAACTTATTCTCCAGTTTCATGGAACATGGCTGTGGTAGATAAATTAAAAGGCAAAAAAATATTTTACTTAGTGTCATTATTCAGGGAGGAAACAGGAACACCTCCCAATAGAGACAAGGATAGTGTTATGGAAACGGTCTTAATATACATTTTATTAAGGAATGCTCCACCGGCATTCTTTAAGCAAACAAAAAAAAAACTACTGATTTGATGTAGCAATGTATATCACTCGTCCCCGAAATTTCCATGTGAAACCTTTTTGCGAGCATCTGTGAAATACTCCAAGACTGTCCCAGCAGTGAACGGTTAAATCGGAGCCAATTTGCATTAAAGACGCATTCGAATGCGGGAATGATTCCGCGACCACGTCACGTCGAGAATATAACCGTAATTATCGCCATATTTGAGCATGTTATGTATTAATTGTACTGTGGTAACCGCCGCTAACTCTCGCGGTGGAAAATTACAACTATTCCTGCTTTCCTAATTAAATTTATTACCACAATATACCAAACAAAACAATACACAACAAACGCAGTACGCTAATTAATCAAAGATAAAACAGTTATCGCATAATAATACACAAATCTGCGCTTTCTAATTTCTTAATTAAACATACAGTTTCCCATGTCCGGGTTCCATTTTCTCAGCAACTTACGGATATGTATATGTGCTGTGCAAGTCATATAATTTCTAATAAAATCTAATAGGCTCATGGGTATCATAGGCTGGTTTTTGTAGCATAAACTGGGCAGACACTACATAAATACCGATGAGACAAATCAAAGACGAGCACGAGTATGAGCGCCCAGCTAAATGTGCGAGCGGGTATGAGCACCCGGGTAAGTACGCGCGGATAGTCATTGCGGCGCTCGGTAAGGACAACTGTGCCGTGGGAAACGCCGCCAGACCGCACCACCACATACCGAATCACTGTACGACATACGTGACTATATCGCACGACAACAATTTTCACATACATCCTTGCTTGAACAAAGAAGCTAGGCTAGTACGTATGATTAAGACGCCAATGGTTGGTGATCATTAGCGAATGTTGGCCGCTGTAATTATTAAATAACAAAGTGGGTTTTTAACATACGTGTAGACTCGACCGGCGTGATATGTATGCTTATTAATATTGATAGCCATTGAAATATACCATATGCGATGGATAGATTAGCGCTTAGCATTTACATAATGGTATTTATGTTATGCCTAGATTAGGTATTGAATAATAAGCAATTACGTGGCGATAAACGTTTGAGATTTTTTTAAATCTAATTAAATTATCATAGACGAGGAAAATATTGCTTTGAGAAATAATTAAAAAATCTGTTATTTAAATGCGATTTAAGAATTTAGATCAATTTTATCTCTTGCCTTGTTATAATTAATCTGTCTAGTAAGTAATTAAATTAATAAATTATTTCCAAGAACAAAGTTTTCTATTAGTAGTAGTAGTTTTTTTTTCCAAACATTAATATATCTATGCTTAGCAATGCAATTCTATGTCAACATTCCGCGATCCCCAAGCCGTCTGCCAATCGTATGGATTATGCCCTACTAATGTCCCCGTTGGAATTGAAGGGGATGCCTTTGTTTTCCTCTGTGTCTGTGTCCTTTGAACAAAGGACGTCTACAAGCTAATGATGATGTTATGTATTCAATCAATTTCGCAAACTGTGACCTACATTGAAATCAATTTGTAATAGGCCTGTAATCTTATTTACGTAAAACATAGTTGCACTTCGTTATGAAAACCAGAGCCTGGGCTCCAATCAATTTTAATGGACAGAGTTTTTACAAGAAATTGTGTCAAGGAAACATCTGCTGTAATTGTTAATCAATAATCACCTATAGATATGATAATGAACCAACTATCCGAGACACCTAACTGTTTACAGTATAAAAGTAATTTATTGATAGTTTTTTTTTTATTTATAGTTGGTAGCCTAGCCGTCGCGATAACATCTTGTCTACACTTTATGTCGTGCGTATAACAGACAAAAGTATACGTAATCGTAGATGTGTCCTGGGCCCTGTTTAACCAAAGTTACAATCCGACAAATTTGTAAAAAAGTGTCATAGTTGTAGAATTGTACCTGTAAAAAACGTTTAACCCAACTAAAATTTTGTAATAGTATTGTATTTGTAAATTGTAACGAATGTAAACAGTGTTCAACTAAACATACAAATTATAAAAACGCTTGTTATCGATGACAATTGTATTTTACAAATATGTCATGATATACACCATATTACTCGAAAAGTATATTTTTTTACAATAATCTATAATTGTCAACCATTTTTACATAGGGTCACCTGTTAGAATTGTGTTACAATTCTACAATTGCGTAAGCTTTTAACTATATACAATTCTGCATTCAACCAACCAGTTTTTCTGACAAATCTGTAAATTATTGCCTGTCAAGTGAAAATGTTGGTAGAACAGGATTAAATAAAGTTGTATTTACAATCCTAAAATTTTGTAAATTTTCCACCATTACAATATCGTAACTTGTAATTTTGGTTGAACAGAAATATGTAGAATATATATGTATTTGTAGTGATAGGACCCTTTTGCCGAGGCTGCCTGGGAAAGTACCATACCTCTGCCAGTTATTAAAGCGCCAAGCAGTAGTGTGCAAACGTTACTACGTTCCGGATTGAATGACAATTTTTCCAGTGAAATTTCTGGGCACAAAGAGATTTAACATCAAATATCTCAAAGGTGACGAACGCATTGTTTTGAACTTTTAAAAAACAAAATTCTGGGTAGCATTGGATTGTTATAGGCAAACGTGGCGCTTACTATCAAACGAGCTACTTGCTCGTTACGCTAATTAGTATAGCATTACAAAAATAGCTTTAATAACAGGTGATACTTAATGATTCTAAATTATACGGTTTTTGCTCATAATAATAAATATATGTAGCGATGACTGTAAATTAAATAATAACTACTGTGTGTTTAGCTATAAAACCTGTTTATTATTTTTTTCAACCGTATTATACCTTAATACCATAACGGTAAATGATCTACTAACACTGCACCGACTGACAGAGAAGGCACAGCACAAACCAATGGGTCTAGATCTAGAACATGGATCTAACATCTAATTGGTCTAGAAGCATGAAAGGCCTTTGCCCTGATGCTACTAGAATACGGTTTCGGTATCCCCTGCCTGTAGAGCCTACTAAAAGGGGACCTCAGGGCTCGGGGGTGGTTAGAGGTGGGGTTCTAACCACCGTCCACCAAAGCGAGCCCGGGGAGGACAACAGAGTCGAGTGGCGGACGCTGTTGTAGGCTTAGACGTCTCACGACAGCTGCTAGCTGTCCCGGGAGGAGCTGAAGGCTCCGGTGCGTTTCCTTGGAGATCCTGGAGCCCTCGGTAAAGCACCAAGGCAGGCCACCGGGGGGGCATAAGTGGGTATAATCCCACATAACCTGGTTGCACCCCAAAGGAGTCGGGTATCTCGAGAAGATTTCCCACTCGCAAAAAATAAAAAAGAAGCATGAAAGGCCAAGAGTTCGTTGTATAAAGTAGATTATTCCTGAGGTGAAATAAATTATCAAGCTTAACGATGGCGCGCTCAGGAGCAAAGAGAATATCATCACTACGTTTATTAGTGACTATTATTACTGACATTCCTAGCAATACGCAATTCAAGACTAAACTAAAAAAGTGGCTAATTAATAGTGTATTCTACGACTTGAAGAAATGTTCAAATAGAGATAAGTCTACTGAAATTACATTGTTAAATAAAAATTTGATACGACCTGCTTGCAACTGAAATGTATCGTTTTTTTGTATTCACAAGATCTTTTTTCATGTTGTTTTGGTTGTTATCATACTTAAGTTAGTAGCTATTTACCCGATATCTTAAAATCAGGCTTGGTGTTCAGGTTATCATATGACTTACGTACTGTAAGCCTGTTGTGATTAATAAAACGTATAATAATAATAATAAATAACGTAAACGTAAAAAAAAAGAAGCGATCAATGCGATTATTATAAATACAGCTGGACATAACTAACAAGCTTTTAATCAAAAAACGCACTAAATTGGTCCATCCGTTTGGGCTTTTTGAAGAAAGCTACAGGCAGACAGACGGGTGTCAAACTTATAGCACCCCTTGTTTTTTAACGTCGGGAGCTCAGGGCCATAATTTTAACAATTTATTCATTAATTTTTCAGAATTAAAAACACGAGTTTGACGAGGCATGACTATCTATTTATTTTATTTAAATAAAACGGGAATTCTCACGTTGAATAGCGTCGGAGATTTCCGTTTTATTAAAATAAAATGTGTTAAAACCGCGTCAGTTTTCATAGTATAATATCTATTTATTGTTTTTAATTTCATTCTATTATCTTGATGAAATTATGATATTTTTCTTAATGCAGCAATTTAAATTAAAGCAATCGTTAAGGCGATGACATGAAGTAGATAAGATATGAAACGGTTTTTATACTGACACTAAGCACCTGAAATAGATTAGTCTTGAGTTTCTATGTGATGGGAACCGCTGCCTATGTATTATGCAGGCGCCAATGGACCGCATAGTTGCGTCGCACAGCGCCAGACGATGTAGACAGTGCAATTGGACAATTCTAAAAGAACAAAGGATGGCGTGATAATTATTATTAACTAGCTGATAACCGCGACTTCGTACGCGATAAAGCTCAGCCTATGTCCTCGCAAAATACCTTCATCACAATCATATCAACCTTTTCCTGACAATTACGAACACAAAAAACAAATCATCAAAATCGGCCCAGTCGTTCTCAAGTTATAGTGGGTCTTACATGTGGCAATTCTCCATCAGGACGTTTAGGAGCTGATAGGAAGCCAGGAAGGAAACTGCCTTAACAAACTAGACCACTACACGAAACGAATAGTTGGATAACTCAGAGACCATAGACAACCAACCACCACCTATTCAAGCCTACTACCAATCGACAGCACCTACCTACTACCTAGAGCATTCTAAACCGCTAAATGTACCACTTAGCAGTGTAATGCCGCCAGCACACATTATAGATACGTTGAACCTACGTTGATACGTATGGGAATACGTATCAACGTTTCCAAAACGTTTCCAAAACGGCCGGACCTATTTTCATTAAATTTTCAGGCAATCTTCAGATTAGCCCAGCGGGTTATCCTTGAAGTTTGAAACCAGTGCGAAGCCGGGGCGGGTCGATAGTAATACTCGTATATATTCTTGATGTCACATCATGTTTAAAGTCATAAAGATCTTGATATATATTATGTAGCTGGTCTGGAACCTACAAGATTGCTCAGATTCAACTTCATGAAAAAAAAAACTTAATCAATATCAATATAAAGAAACTTAATAAGATTGCCTAGTACATAATCTTAAATTATAAAATTAAACTAAGCATGATTGTAGCTTTTTGTAATACTCATAGTAATAAACAGTTTTTTTTTTTTTTTCCTTAATATCATAATGTAAGAAGTTTAAAAAATAAGAAAGTTTACTGTAAAGTAATCTCTACTGTACTAGGAGTGACAAATGTATTACAGCCCTGTCATACAATAGTGCCATCGATCCAGAATGCTCCGTCGTGAGTTTGAGACGCAGACACATAACTTACCATCTATCTGAGAACCGGCCGGTACGATGTAGAACGGCGCGGGCGCAGGCGCTGGCGCCTAGCTTCCCGGTACCACGTACGATTGAATCCGCACAAAAACGCATTCGAACACATTATGAACCCTATGCTTACGCGCGACCGTTGTTTTAGAATGTCGTTGCGACAGTCACACAAAATCACAATATCTCATGTACCTAGCGTAGATGCAGACAGTATCGCAGGTCCAAGAACAGAGTTTTTCGTAGATGCATTTCTCACACGAATACAAACCGTATAGTTACGGAAAATAGGAATGGATAGCTGGGCGGCACGTTTGTATTTGCAGTTATAAGAAAGATTTCATTTTAAAGAAAGAAAAGATTCAGCAAAGCTCAAGTTTCACTGTGGATTATCATAAACACGGTGACACTTTAACCTTATTTTCACTTATCACTTATCTTCGTATCGCCTTCTTTCCTTTCGTATCGTCTTCTACCTCATTCATGAATCTTCTCCATTCGAAGGTTGTCTGTAGGGATCGTTTTCAGCGAGAAGAACACAAGTTGTTGCATTAGATTTGAAGCCTTTTTATTTTAAGTATCATCAAACACCTGAACAGATTTTCTTGAATAATAGCTAAGAAAACTCATTGAAACAAACCAAATCAGTTCATCCGCTTGGGAGCTACAATGCCACAAATAGATACACAGATACACACGTTAAACTTTTAATACTCCACTATTTGCGTCGGGATATTGGTTATTGAAATCAATAAATATTTTCTAGTTTTTTATAATGTAACTGACGTATAAATGTTTTTATGAATAAATTGAATATGAATATAGACACATTTTTTTATTGACGATTGTTGTCACATTAAAGCCTTGTGATTTGTGTTGAGTTGTTGTACTGTTTCTTGAGGTTCATATTTGCCCAGCCTGTGTTGTAGGAACAAAAACACGCGTCGAGTCTTGTGAAATAACCGGCATCTAAACTACTTCATATTTACATTATGCACTTTCTGTCCACCTACATAATTGCCTGCCATTCTATCGTATCTATGATAGGAATTCTTTTATAATTAGTAAGAAAGTTGATATAATTCTGTATTATTGATTTGCTTTTTGTTGACATTTCAAAGATTGAGATTTTTCTTGAAAATAGCGCTATTTTATTTGATTTCTAGTAAATCCACCTGTAAATAATATTATAAGTAGTACAGAAGATTCACTGAGCAGGTGAGAGCGATCGCTGTCTCACTCTCGCACTTGTTAGCTTAGATGTAAAAACGACCCAGACAAAAGAGATGAGGCTATATTATATCGGCTCGGGGATGTGTGCTTCGCATTTTGAGTGAGACAGACTTGCTATAGTATAAAAGTTACAAACTGGTGAGTTTTAACCTTTTTATCTTCTGTGAGAATTTAGATACCAATTAAATATTTTTGGCAGATGTGTATTTTCAACCCAATCCAAAAGCCTCATTCAAACACTAAAATTTAACAGTGGCGTTGCTGTTCAAAATGACAGGATAAGGATTATTTTGCCAGCATTTTTATTGTTATCTAGAAATCACTGAATTTAAGTTGGTAACGCAAGGGTTTGTATCAAAATTCAAAAAAATTGAAGCCAAACATTTTTCGAATTTTTATACCATAAATTTCAACTACGGCTTGATCTAGAGCTTCTCTTTTGCCTTTGGCGTTCAAAGGGTAAAACAAATCCTCAAAGGCAATAATAAGTACTTCGTACATAGTTCTCCCACCCATATCGTCCGGTATATTCCTGTGTCTTCGATGCGGATTCTCAGAATGAAACCAATGCCAACGTCAGGCATCTGGTTTTGGCTCATGTTTCCGTGTCCATTTTTTGTTTTGTTTTTGGCAATCAATATATTCTTATTCTCAATAAACCTGTTCCTAAACAATTAGTACGTGGCGCCAGAGAAGGACCGGTAGAAATACCATTGATCGGTCCACAGCGTCCTCAGCGCGATGGGAACAGCGACAATTAAACACGCTCGGTGACGCCGCGTTTTTCTTCACGATGAAAATGTATGAGCAGCGGTCAGCGCTTCAATGGACGCTCGTGATCACAAGGACACTAAACTTCCTGCTCGGCGAGTGATGAGAATCTGATAATAAAATTTAAACTGCTGCTAATATGTACATATCTATCAAAATCATTATAATTCGTACCTCCCAAAAGAGCATATTTGAATCGGTGGCAAAAAAAAAGGTTATATCAAGCTGCAGTGTACCTGTAGTTTTCAACTAGTTGGAATTGGTTTTATTCTTCTAGAGCTGCCAAAAATAGCAGCCAACTATCGTTTTGGTTGTATGTGTGCCAAATTGCCAATGACTTTGGTAGCTAACACACCTGAGAACCATGGTTCACAAATATCCCCCCTAAAAGGTACAGTCCAAACGAATTCAAATTGTTGCTACTGTTGTTACTGTGACAGATTATGGGGACTCAAATTTATTGTGTAGAGCCATTTTGCAGCATGTGTATCATTGTATGGGTATGATCCTTCTGCTAGGTATTGCTAGGAAACTACCTTTGTCAGTTTTTCAACCGCCAAGCATTAGTGTGCAAAAAAACTGCCTTCGGGGGGGTTGAATATTATGTTTCTAGTAAAATTACAGGGCACGGTGCGATTCTAAATCTAATATCTCAGGGTCACGACCGCAGTGCATTTCTGCGCATGGTTTTGAACTGTCGAAGCTTAAATTTCTGGATGGCACTGAACTGTTATGGGTACTCTATGTTATGGACAAGCGTGACGCTTACTATCAGGCGAGCGAATAGTTTGTCTTGTCAATCAGTTGCAGTGGTTGAGTATTTCCAAATGCACTGTGTAGCTAACACTCTCAAATGAAAAGCTAACCCTCGAATACTGAAACGTCTGTTAACTTTGACAACACATTAATTGTAATACTGCCTTTGTCTGGCACTAAGCAAATGACAAAGACAGCAATAGACTTAATCTGTCGTCAAAGCTAACAAACGTTTCAGTATTCGGGGATAAGCATGCTAATATCAAGTGAACTATGGTCTAACGCCAAGCCTGCCAGATACGAAAAAAAAACGTTGATGCTTACTTACTTCTAATTACATAAGTCGTCAATTTTTTATAATATCTCTGGAAGATGCAATCTGTATAGTTACTACTTACTTAGTTTAGTTATTAACCTTCTCAAACAGACTAACATTTTTCAGTAGTGTGCATTTAAGAATCTCAAATAAACAAAAACGCCGTCTAATAATAATAACATAGTTAAACTCTATGATTCCCTACTTCACACTAATATTAAAAATGCGAAAGTTTGTGTGTAAGTGTGTTAGTATGTAAGTAGGTACAACTCAGTAACAGCTGAACAGACTTGAACGAAATTTGGTATGGGCGTAGCTTACACCCTGGATTAACACATAGGCATACTTTCTATCCCGGAAAAATATTCGGCTTCTGCAAAATAGCGGGCGAAACCGCGGGGCGCAGCTAGTTGACTATAAAGCTTGATTCCTTAATGACTATAAAGTTTATCTAATAGCAGGTAACAATAAACAAATACCTCACACGCGTCCTCTCTCGCTTGAGGGCTAATGTATTTTTAATAACGCCACCTGTATCACAACATCATCATGCTAAATTGACCTTTAGCCGAGCAACTTTATGGCTGTAAATCTGAACACGTCACAGAGGGACAGGTCAAAAAAGCAAAATCCATTAATGAAGGTGTTTCCGAATTTAACTATTGTGTTCGTCTCGGGCGAGAAATTGTTATAAATGGCTGCGCCCGCGCAGGCAACCCGCAGGCAGTTAAAATACGCGTTGGGATAAAAAACAAGGCGTTTACCTAGGCTCCCGAAACCAACGGTAATTATAGAGTAAAGTGCTATCTGTCTGTCTGTCTGAATCCTTTACAGCCTTAAAGCTTCCAAAGTCATAAACCTACAGGCATTAAATTTTGCACAACGATAGTTTAAGTATAGACCGCAAGTGCTTCCATACATCTAAAGAGTAAAATTCGCAATAACCCATCTTGTGTATTTGAATTGGTCTTTTAAACTTAACAATTTTGGAAGAATTAAAAATATAATTTTTAATTAGAGGAGTGGCTGTCAAACATGGAAAGAGGGGATAGAAAAAATTCGCCGGTGCCCCACATGTGGGGTATAATTGAATAGGCCTTTTATGAAAAAATTGAATCAAAAATTAAAGGTCGCGAAAGATGTACCGCTTGCGAAATATGGGTCGACAAAGTACCTTGCAATGTCCTCCCCCCCCTCGATTTCAGGGTTGGTCCGATAGTAAAATTTGTTCACAATCATGAGTATCATACTATGAGTCCCTTTCGGCTTAGCATACCATCTCCTTATAATCCTGTATACGTGTAAAATCTGCTTTTGAGCGAACTATATGCCTTTATGTTACACTAGTTAAAAAAGAAGACAATGGTAATGTTTACTTTTTTATGAAAATATAATTCTTAATTAGCGAAGTATAAGAAGTATGGGTTTTATAAAATAATTATGCAGCTTCCACAATATGACATTCAATATCATTTAAATGACCAAAAACAAAGGTTCAGCCGCAACAAAAGACCACGAAAGCCGAAAGCCGAGAGCACGATCCAAAAATGCAGCATTGTAAATATTTTCTGCATAACGACTTTTCTTAAAGCGCGCCGCGCCGGCATCTAATAATATGATTGCATATCTCGGTCCCAAGGTGACCGATGGAAAAAATGTGGCGATTTTTGTCGCTTAATCCCACCGCTGGACGGTATCTGATTTACCTAGTAACTGTTGCTTAAGCTGTGCTTTCGACCAACAGGACAGCAAGCTAAATTATTTAAATGCAACCTTTGAGGCTATCCCGACGATTGCATTCCGCGCCGCTCTTTTGTCCTCATCTTATTATAATTTGTATTCTATGGTACACGTGATAAAATAGAAATCTACATTATTTTTAGAGCAATATAAGCTTTTTAAAATATTTTGTAGACTGATCAAAGATCAATACTCAATCATTTATTGCGACATATGTGGATACATGCAGGTCTTAAATAGCATGTTTTGGTTTTACTAATACCACTATGACCCTATTAACAAGCAACAGTTGGTGCGGAGGGGTCCATTTGTAGACCGTCAAAATTATCTTTAAAAAATTGGATTTGGATTGGATTCTAGGACGCACTTTAGATTTTTAATAAAACAATCATCATTTTCTAAATCTTTCAATTTGTTCTGCAATTTATTAGATGTCTTTACAGCCATTATATTAGGTCCAGAGCTGTGCATTTCTAGATTAGACTTCGGTTCAATGAGTTTATGCCTATATTGGTATCAAGCTTCGCGTTCTTTATCTGTTACTTTATGAAAAAAATTAGAGTATTTTTTAACAAATTTAGCGATTCCAAATATGTCAATAGACACCAACGATAAAAAATATAATTTGATAAAATATGGTTTGTGGAAATTTGACATGGAAATGTCAGGGGATTTTATATTAGCGAGGATACGAATACATTTCTTCTGGGCAGTAAAGAGGTCTGCTGCGTTTACACTGTATCAAATCCCTATTTGCCTAATAGGATAAATCCTGAGCGCTTAATAAAAAAATCAAAAGCCTTATTGCGAAAAATGTGTGTAAAGCATAAAAAAAAAACAATAAGTAAAAAAGTGAAAAGTCAGAAAGCATCATAAGCTTTCCTTGACTGAAGTACAGTCGTTTCTTTACTACCGTTCTGGAAACATCCAATCCCAACTCCTTGTTCATTCGTTGTTCATTTTGTCCGTTCCTTTGATGAAAATCAACTTCGTTTTACTTAATTTTTAACTTCGTCTTATTCGAGAATTGATCGTGCTGTGAAACTCTATATCTGATCATTGTCGTGGAAGATGACGCTATTCTGATAGAACATTTAGATCGTCGAATTTATCAAGCTTCAATAACAAAAAGTTCAATGTTTGAAATTTCCATTTGGTTCCCACTGAATGGACCACGTTCGTCCCAGGCCTTAACAAGGGCAGATCGTTAGAATACTCAAATGATAACAGTTTTTGCGCATTCGTCGCGATCGCTCCGTGCACAGAAAAGAGAAACGTTTTTTTTCTCTTCTGTGGCTCCGTGCAAACGTTTAGAGCAGACAAATGGCCAATGCTAGCTTTTTGACAAATAAGTAGTGATCATGCTGATATCTTTGCCTGTCGTCAGTTCTGCGTATACCGGTAAACTACATAGCATTTTATTTACTTATTGCATATTTTTAATGAAATCTGAAAATCTGAAATAAATCTGAATCTTATGAAAAAGAACTTTTTCATAAGATTTAGAGATTCCTAAAATAACTTGTTAAGAGCATGTCGGGACATGCTTAGTAGGGTTCGGCAGGCGCGTAGGACGTTTGAAGTATGTATCCGTTTTTACCGCATATCTCAAAAAGTAGATATCACATGGATCTATCAACATGGAAGATTACAAGTTTGCGAAACGCATAGTTTAGAAATGGCAGGGGGGGGGACATTGTTAGCAACTTTGTCGGCCCATATTTCGAAAGCCGTACATTTGATAAATGGTGTAGAAAACCTTAACTTTATTTTAAAAGACCTATTCAATGACACACCACACGTGGGGGACAGGCGAAAAAAAAAATATTGTCCCCACTACATGAATGATAAAACCCCAAAAAATAAAAATATGATTTATTTATTCTTTGCAGATTATAACCTTTATAAGACCTATTCAACGATTTTTACCCCCTCTTTACTTGACGTTGTGCAAAATATCATGCATGTAAGTTTATAAGTTATACGGTTGTAAAGGATTCAGACAGACAGACAGATAGGCGGAAACGACGAACTTATAAGGGTTCCTTTTAGTACTACGGAACCCTAAAAATGGCGAGAGTACAAAAAATTATCAATATGGTTTTCTTATTAGCTACTGCACTCATCTCATAATATTTGATTTAATATGTCTTCATTTTGGAAATCTTCATGACACGTCATTTTTAACACATTAAAAATTGACTCTCACTAATCTTTCTCATGAAGCTTGCAATAGATAGTTAATAACTATTTATTAAAAACTACACAAAATAAAGAACAGACACAGTGTGTAAGAACAGAACTATGGACTAGGTTTTGATTGGAGACCTTATCGCTCAAAGCGATGTTTTCTAGACAACCACGAACACAGTCGCCTCGGCACGATAAGAAACAGAATGAGTGCAATCAAATGAATGACTTGCTTGTTTCGTCTCTCCATCGTTAAGTCTCTAAATTTTATAAAAAAATATAATGTGCTAATGGTTCTAACTTATTACAACAACTTGTTTGAGTAACTGAAAAACTTTCGGTTCACTTCTTATACTGACCAATTGAAATATTCATCGTATGCAGTGTGTGTAAAGCTAAACACAATTCGAGAGGTATGCAGTTCTTGCTTCGTCCGCGTCGGCAGTAAGCCATTTGCATTGCGATTTGATGGGAATCGCAGGTTGTTTGCCTTTCTACTGATGGTTTTTGTCGCCTTGCATCGTTTACCTCGGGTTTCTGAAACGTTTGTTCACTTTGACAACAGACTAATTCTAATGCTGCCTTTGTCTGGCACTACACAAATATGACAAAACAAACAAAATGACAAAGATAACTTTAGACTTAGTCTGTTGTTAAAGTTAAAAAAACATTTCAGAAACCCAAGGCTAGTCACTCATTTTAAAGATAGTGTGTCATCAAATCTTTTATGTAAGTTCCAATGCATGGAAATATACAATTAAGTTACAAGTACTTACAATATTAACAACCATGCAACACAACATACCTATGGACAGTGGCTGATATGCGTAATGATAAAATATATTTTCTACAATGATAAATGCGAATTTAACTTTAACCTAGCCTTACTTGTTCAGCGCTCATTTAAAAATTAACGAAGCCCCATTATGATGCAAAGAAATGTATATGATAATCATTATAATCTTCGACCTTGACCACTTTTTCATTTCTTCTATAAATAGGTAAAGTGCAAAGTTTCGCTTAGCGCGCTAAAAAATTTCTGGCGTTTTTTGTCAATTACAGCACAATTACTCGTCGTGGGTTCATAAAAACTAATTTTGCGCCAATAAATAGTCTGTATAAAGAAATTATACCAACCAAAAAATCAAGTGGAAAACTCACATAAAAAACAGCTTATTGAGATTCGTAGCTAAATTATTATTATCTAGATGATCACTTTAGCTATAATTTCTTGACACAACTAATTTATTGGCGCAAAATTGATTTCGATTTCATTCAATTATGCAAGAATTGACAAAAAACGCAAGAAAATTTGATTTTGGCGCGACGAGCGACACGTTGCACCTTGAGTCCAAAGAATCTAAATGTACAACTCCTTATTAATATCACCAAGTCCTAATTAATCAAAAGGTACTTAGGCCTCAAGTGAATGTTGGCATGTGAGTATGTAATTTTGTTTATGTTTTCCTATAAAGCCTGCAGTAGCCCAAATGGCTCAACCACAGAAAAGAGAAAGATAAGTTAAAAAAAAGAAAGTAAAAAGCAGTAATCCTCAGTAGGACTCTCTGTGTCGAGAATGACGAAATCGGAGAGAATCCGAGAATGAGTCAAGAGACCGATTTTGCTCAAGAACCATAATAAATCTATTTGCATGAGCTCCTTGCCTACAAAATTTGATCAAAATCAGATTAATGGTACTCAAGCTATCGTCATACAAATGTTCACGAAAATATATAAGCGCTTTAAGTATAAACATATATACAAGCGCTGATCTGCTCTCCTTCGCTTCGCTTGGTCTACTATTGAACAGCGACGATTGCAGCGATCGTGGCTGTCATAATAACGACGATTCGTTATGTCATATGATATTCTTTTGAGAAAGTTGCCTGACTATTTCTGTTTATGGATAGACCGTGGCGTAGCGTCTATATCTACATAATTACGTTCTCTCGATAGCCGATAGTCGTCGCGAAACGACCGATCAACGATGTTTTGACGGCGTCGATCAGTGCTATCGCCGCAGTAGTTAGCTAATAAGCTTGCCGCCTCGTCCCTGGATCGCTACGCTATTATACAATTTGCGACTTGCGATATTATTTATCTGTTCGATGGGGAAGAAAGGTTCTTGAATGGCAACCACGAACTGGAAGACGCAGCGTAGGTAGGCCTGAAGTACTGACCACGTCTTAAAAGTCGCAGGCGATCGGTGGATGCAAATTTCAAATTGTCGTTCAGTGTTGCGGTCTAAAAGGAAGCAGCAGCAGCAGTGGCCGTCTTCAAGCTGTTTATATTCTCTGTCAACTTAGCAATAAACACAACATACTATACTAGGCATAACTACTATCTATTCGTCAAGATTGTCAAAATCGGCGCCGCAGCTAACTTTTTAGGGAAGCACCTTACATCAAAAATCGTCGGCGACTAAAACATTCTAAAAATATGTTGAACCTGTATATCAAGTATCGTCAAGATTGGTTGAAAAATGTATACCAACATACGGACAGGTGAAAGCAAATTTTGCTAGTTAAAACTGAGACCTTTTCGCTTCGATCACTCGGTCAATAATATACTAAATATAACTACTACAGAAAAAACTTTCGTACGTATTCGATGCCAAAATGTGTGAAGGTCAGCAAATGTCGGGTGTAAATTGAAGCTGCATTTTCATACATTTTGCTATCGAATACAATACGAAAGTTTTATCGCTATAAAATTAGTCCTGCAGGTCTCTAGCATGCGCACCGCGACAAAATCTTTTTGTTATGCAAGAACAGGACACGGCTACGATTATGTATACGTTTGTCTCATTTTTCACGACATGAAGAGTAGAGGCGATTTTGTCGCGGTGCGCATGCTGGCCCTGCTGGTCACAGCACGGCCGGCCGCTAAAATTTAGCTAATAAGGCAGCCTTTGGTCTGAGTCCGCAGTGATTGCAGATCGAAGAGATAAATATCATTATTATAACAAGTTTTTTCGTCGCCGATTGTTGTGTCCGCCATAATGCAGGCGCAACTCGTTAAAATACAGGCTTCGCCTCGATGCCCTGTTGTATGTTGAACAGATCTTTGTGACAGCATTTTGATTTTGTACTTTGTTGTTGAATGTTGCTTTTTAACGGCCTAGTTTGCTAAAAATGTGATTTTTCTATTTAGTGCCCCTCATTTGCCTCAATTTGGGATATACGTTTTATGGGTTACAGAACCCAAAAAAACGTATAACCCAAATTGATAGATTACAGAATCTAGTAATGCATGACAAGAAAACATGTCATTTTCTCAATAAAAAAAAAACATTGAAGTGACCTCGATTTACACACATTTTTTCGCTGGCGCTCGGAACCGCTGTGTGTTTAAATATTCATTACACTAATAGTGAGGAAATAAATAAATAAATAAATATCTGGGACATTTTTGCACACACGGTCATCTGACCCCAAACTAAGCAAAGCTTGTGATATGGCTGCCAGAGACTGATATACGTACATAGATATTTTTTAAATACATACTTATATAGATATTATATTATTAATAATATCTAGGTGTGCATGGAACGGAATTTGGATTGATTTCCTGGTTTAGGTGTAATTAGCGATTATCTGGTTTTTCGACGCGCGCGCTTAAGCCATCTCTTTTCATCAAAGTTTAAGTCATTTATAGATAAATATAAATTTACCGGTCAAATCTGCGCGCGAAACTGTATAGCGCTATCTTTCTCTCGAAATACCCTCTTAAGGTGGAGGCTTTTGTGCAGCATTGGACGTCACCTGGCTGATGGTGATGAATAATCAAAGAACCCCACTTATTATATAATACTTACAATATTTTGGACTATTCGATCAAATAAGTACATATTTTTGGGTGAAGTGGCTGATAATTTATTTGACGACACTCCTTGTTATTCATAGAATCCAAATCCATTTGTCATGCTCGTTCGATATTACTATCAAGCGTTTGTGTAGTGATATTTACATTATTGCGTTATCAGGGACTGGAACAAACAGCCGGGATCCATATTGTAGCGGCGCATAAAGGCTTATTATGCCGTTATCTATCAAGGCGTGCCGGAATCACTTCGCAACCTGCCTCAATCACTGACTCAGTGCTTTATAGCAGCTTATGCAATTTATCTATGTGGAAATAGGTTTAATAAACATTTATTCTCATAAAGATAAAATTATCACTTACATGAGAATCAATTACATAGAAAAATTATATTGTAAGTCGTTCTAGTTAAGGTAGGTACACAATTAAAGCATTCTTAGATAAATAGATATATAGAATAGTTAGTTATTGACCTAGGTTAACAGTAGATAGGACACAGTTCTTTGTGTTTATGGTGTGTGGCATTAACAACATTACACGGTAGCGCTAAGCTACCGTGTAATGATACGTTAAATAACAGATCTTGATTGTTTTTCCTATAGCAACAACCGCTAAGAGTTATCAGAAGCGGCCTAAAAAACTCTGACACCAGGGCTTGCCATGTGGTCTATACAAACTTACTTACATTTTGACAGCAACTTCCTTTCTGTCGCTTTGCCGCCTTTTATGATCGGGTCTATGACATTTTCGATCGGACTTATGACATTTTCTGGCTAAAAGATACTTTTATATAATTAATTTATTTTTCATTCGTTCACTTTTCATACTTCATTAAAATGAAAAGAAATTCGTAAGGACATTTTGTTAGGTGCCATTCAGTTTTACAGTTTTTTGTTATCTACTTGGACAGTTGTGGGTTCAATTTCCACCGATCAAAAAAAAATAGACTATATCTACTATACATAATAAGCATTGAAGCTACCATTAAACATTTGATACCATTAAAGCTTTGTTCAATGTTTTTACCTGCGATTTGAAAACTTTCCGCGAGAACCTGCACTTTTCGAGATAAAAATAAATATCTTGGATCGTTATCAAAACAACTACCTTCTTAAATGCAATTTTTCATCAAGGTGGTAAAAAGGTAACAAATAATGGGATACAAGAGAGATTTTCTTTCACACAAACAATAATTTTCTGTAACAGTGACGGCAAACACTAAATAATCGCGTCGAGTCGTCGTGAGCAGAGGGCGGCGCGAGGTGAATTTATCTCTCTTTGCGAGCAGGCAGTGGCGCTGACCCAATGCCGAAGGCAAGGAAGCCGCTGACCGAGAACTCCCGCCTGTTCCGATAATACTCATAATACAGGTGGCCTATCGGAAAGTGACTGCCCGAAAAGGGCTTATAGTACTCATCATTATGAACAACTTTTACTATGAGACCAATCCTGAAATCTAGAAAAAAATATCTGCTGTTCCATACATTTTGTCGAGTGTCATTGACATTTTTCTATGGAACAGCAGTTTTTTTTTTTTTTAATGATGAGGATTAAAAGCCCTTTTCGGCCGGTCACTTGCCGATGGGGGACATTGTATAAAACGAGTATTAGTTTCAGTTCGCTAGGAACCGAGCACCGATGGGAAGAAGGTGCTTGAGTGGCGCCCATACGAACCGGAAGACGCGGCGTAGACAGGCCTCCAAGTAAGTGGACCGACGACATTCTAAAAGTCGCAGACAACCGGAGGATGCAAACAGCAGATTGTCGTTCAGTTTTTTTTTTATGTTTGTCAGTGACGAGACGAGCTAGTCGCTCACCTAATGTTAAGCGTCTCGCTTGTCCATAACAGTTCAGTGCCACCCAGAATTTTGAACTTCAACAGTTCAAAACTATGCAATGCAATGCACTGCGCTCGTCACCCTGTGATGTTAGATGTTAAATCCCTGTATGCCCAGTAATTACGCTGGAAACATTGCTCTTCAATCCCGAATACAGTAATGCTTGCACACTACTGCTTGGCGGTTGAATAAAATCAGTGTGGCGCTCTAAGAAGGAGGCCTTTGTTCGGCAGTGGACGTCGTACGGCTGATGATGAGGAATAGTATTATAGTGTTAAAATCTCAGAAAATCAAACTTTTGTATAGATTGGAAACTGTACTGTGTATCTCGTAAATATTTTTCTATTGATTCGATAGGCACTCTTGGTGTAGCGCTGACTTATATCCGGCAAAGATGCTGGGCCGCTGACCGAAGACTTTCCTCCTGTAATGGACGCTTGATACTAATAATATAATATGAGTATCAAATTCAAGCCTGTATCGTAGCGCCAAGATCTCAGAATAACAAGATTTTAGATGGGCTGCTGACCGAGAACACTCCTGCTCACACCTTGGACGCATCTTGACCTGAGTCATTTTCCTAGTTTACTGTAGCCAAAATTCCAATTGGTGTATCTTATAAATACTATTTAGATTACATTGATTTGACGTGTTCGTGACGGGCGCGTAACTTAATCTCTCGAAGGGGCGTTGAATCATAGCCGCCGGCAAGGATACCTGGCGGTTGAACGAATATTTTCCGCATGTACGAACAGTGAATACTAGATAGCATATAAGTACTTCGCATAATTAATTCAGCCCTATATAATAAATAAATAAATAAAATAGCCTTTATTTCCCTTCGATTAAAATACGAAACAAATTGCAAATTTTATCAAATTAATATTTCTATATGTACTTAGTTACATTATTTCTATACTTTATTTCTAGGGCACCCAAACCTGGGTGAAGGCCTCCTCCATGCCTTGCCACCCTTGGCGGTCTTGCGCTAGACGGGTCCAGGTTGAACCTGCAACCTCAACGACGTCGTCGCACCATCTTCTCCGAGGTCGTCCCCTGTTCCGTATCTTGTCTCTTGGATGCCAGTGAACGACGCGTTCGCTCCATCTGCAGTCTGTTGCTCGGGCTAGATGGCCAGCCCACTTCCATTTGAGCCGACATAGCATCTTCACTGCGTCCAATATTTTGGTCGTTTTTTTTATGTCCACATAATAAAGGACTTTTTATTATTATTATTAATAATAATAAAGAGTCCTTTATCTTTGACTTTTTATTATTATTATTAATAATAATAAAAAGTCCTTTATCACAGTACCAAGAAAGAAACACAGTCGTCACAGAAAGAAAGGTGGAACCTCGAAATGACAAGATTGCAGTCTGAAAAAATTGCGGTCCTGAATTTTATTCGTCTCGTATCAGCGTTTCCCTAATTACGAGTATTTCTCGGGATAAAAATGATACTGCTACCGTTATACGATAAGATCTGAATTTTCTCCTTTGAAGCTCATATTCCGCACTTTCTGTGAATAAAAACGTCAATAAAATAGACAATATCTCCCTAATGTTGACTACAAGGAAATAACTATAATAATTATGTAAAAGATATCAAAATTCAATGCAAACAATATTCGATAACTTGAAATCAAAACGCAAACAACGCCGAAACGTTCAATGTTTCGTGGAAACGATGTCGGGAAATTAGCCGCCTTATTATATTAAATTTACGTACATAATCTTATCGCAATCGGTACCGGATTTATGAGAGAACTGCGCGTGCGCTAGTCCACTAGAATCAGAGGAATTTTAGACCACATTTCAAAATTTTTGTTGTGTTTTTTCTCGTATCGATCGCTCGTGGGCCGCCTCAATAAATATATTTAGCTAGATTACCTGCGCGATTGCAGGTGCCACGCACTCAACTCACTGCCTCTCGGAGCTTTTCTGATAAATTTTAAATATAAATATAACTGTTAGGGCATATGTTATTGTAGAAGCTGATACCTACTTATAGATTCATTAAAACTGATTGATACATTATTTAAGAAAACAAATCATAAAATCATCATCATCAAATCATCATAAATTTAATAGTTAGATTTTGAAAAATTATTTGACTAGGTATGTCTTTTCAAAGTATTATTTTTAGACTAAAATTTAAAAAATGATTCCGATTTTCAGAGGTATACTAGATTTAGTAAGAATATTTCTGTGCCATGGTCGCAGAAGAATTAAATTATTAAGAAATTAATTAGAATTAATTAAGAATTAGTAATTGAGTAATTGTTAAAAGTAACCTACAGTGTGCACTTTGCACTCATGCAAATTCAGCGCTGGTTCGATATTCAAACCGTGCTGGATTATGGCACTCGAGAGCCTGCAATTATATTGCTTGCGTCTACGCAAGGGCGCGTGGGAACCACTCGAACCAACTAAACCATGGTGGTACGCTGGTTTAATTCCATGCCAAAACGAGAATTATTAAAAACTCTTAACTTTATTTATTTAAAAATAACGTTTAGGAAACACAGGTAGGTAAGGATGTTTTAGGCTTCGGTGTAGGCCTGATTGACTGGACTAAACTGAAAGCGATCTAAACGAGATTCGTAAAAATATTCTGATCAAGGTATGTTGTGATAGTTGATTGATTCAGGCGTATGTTGTGATGATAAACTAGCGCAAAGTGTATGTTTTTTTAGTGTTCACTTTTTTTGTGTGCTTTTTAGAAAATCAAACCTTCATGGATAACTCCAGAATGCATTCCACATAAACTGAAGTTAAATTCATCTCATCTCTAACAATGTAAAGTCGAGTTAAATCAAGATTTTAATTGACTTCGTGTAGCACAGCAACCGAAGTAGGTGTAGCCGCACCTTTGCGTGGGCAACCTTTAGTTAATCATGATACATATTTGTACATTTAGATAAAAAAAAAAGTTGATTTAATAATATACACTTTTTTAAACTATCGCGGTTGCTTACTCCATTTAAATTATTAAAAGTTGTAAAGTGTTCCAATATTTCTGTGTTAAACATTAAAAATATATATAAAAAAAATACAAAATTATAAAAATATGAAAAATAAGATGTCAACGAAGACCTTCTATCAAAATATCGCACATTATTTCAGGCGCGCCCTGGCATCTCGATGAAGGACTACTCAATAACCAGTAAAGGAACACTAATAATATTAACGCGTCTTAAGCGGACACATCTCGCACAGACAATAATTTATTTATAAGCCCAATTAAGAGCCCATTTAAATATTTCCTCGGAACTATCTGTCGGGACGTCAAAGCGACGGTGGGCACAAAAAGCGCTGCAGCGACTACCCCTTGTCCTATATAAGTAAACGACAAACTCACCAACGCGATGCGATGCGAAAATATCAAACAGTAGCTGTACCTACACGTGGCCTACGTTGTCGCGTTAATCAGTCTGCGACGAGACGCGACGCAGTGTAACGACTTGAAGAGATTTATTTAAAAAAAAAGGTCTTATATCAAATAATCGTATTTTGGTTAGAAAGAGATGGTTCTAGATTTCCTTTACTAATGCAGTACGAGAACAAAAACTCTACCCCAAATTTATTTCGCTAAATTATTATTTTTAATGTTTCTTATATGATATTTATTAATTTATTAATATATTTATTTTATATTATATGATTAATATGATATTTGTTGTCTTCTTCTTTGTTTACTAAGTTTTTAAAGGGCTAAGTATTTAAGACGCAATATACTTGACGCTGGTTAAAAAAGTAATGAACTGAGATCGCCGCGATTGTCGATCACGCACGGGTGACTACAAAATAGGACACACGTCGCGAGAAGTATTGGTCGCATTATGTTGCATAGCATCGCGTCACGTTACTCACTTAGGACAACGGGTTAGAGTATTGTATCGCGGACGCAAATGACCTTAATTATCGCAATTAATGCACTGTCAATGGAGGAAAAAAGGCAAAGGGGGCCGCGACTAAGAAACCCCGCTAATATAACTAGCTAGCAGTATCTACAGGGACATTTTAATTGTAATGATCGCGTTCGTTAACTTCGGGAACCAGCTGCCGTGCTCTTAGCTCCAAACGGAGGTTTCTATGTGATCTAAAATCTCCATCTGCGTCTCTACAGTCAGGATGATGGAGATAAAGTGATTTAGAATCAAATCTTTTCGGAATGAAATCAGAATAGCCTGGTGGAGTATTAACATCTAGACATGCTTTTTGTAGTCTTTTGCAGAGTTTGCCTGGGAAAGTACCGCAACTTTGCCAGTTATTCAATCGCCAAGCAGTAGTATGCAAACATGTTTTCCGGGTTGAAGGGTTAATATTTCCACAGCAATTACTGAGCTTAAAGAGATTTATCCTCTACTATGTCAGAATGGCAAGCGCAGGACAATGCCACGCAATATTTTGAACTGTTTTAGTTCAAGATTCTGGGTGACTTTTAACTTTTATGGGTATGCGTGACGCTTACCATCGGGCGAGCGACTTGCTCGTCTCGTCACTCAGATAAACAAAAATAAAAACTTCGATTCTGTACATTGTGACGCCTTTAACATGGCTTAACGATTGATGCTAACAACCGTCCTCTAAAGGACAAACAAACGGGAATTAAGTAAATCTGATCATCTGATCCATGTTTTAGGTGTAGCATTCTTCTGGGTGCTCGGTATAAATGGTTGGTGAGCTGATTTTTGGATTTTTGTCAAATAAAGTGCAAGGCAAGACGAGATCGCGCGCGTGTCCCGCTTAGCGTTCTTTGATAAAGGGCTCCGAATGTGATCGAAACTATAGCCGGAATAACCGACTCAATTTAACGTGAATATTTTCGGTTTATTAAAACAAAATGTGTCAAAACCAAGTCAGCTTTAATTGTAAATTAATATGACACAAGCCTGTTGTATTATTTTTTATAACTTATTGAAATACTAGTCGTTACCCGCGACTTCGTTCGCGTCGTCATAAAAGTATCCCATGTCCGACTTTGTGATATACAGGAACACCTTATTAAATTTATCAAGATCTGTTTAGCCGTGATATCGCGACAAACATCCAGGCAAAGATACAAATTTACTTTCCATTCTTCGCTAGATGGCGTTGATTCATTTTTGTGCATTTATATTGATGTTTTGTATGGACTGACAGTTGTAATTGTAATGTATGGAATACTGAATCGCGCAAGCGAATTCATAGCTTTATTGGTCCAGATACGACTGCGGCTTATATTCCTCTGAATTATAATATTTGTTAGGATAACGTGACGCGGACAATTTTATTTCTTTCAAATCACTTTATTAGTTTAGTTAAGGGCATGGTATAACAGAATCGACGCCGCATATTCCGAAATAATAAAGAAAACAGCACAGCAATATGACACGTCCGAAAAAATATAAAAAAGTAAAGATAAGGACCGTAATACACTACTTTGGTCACAAAGGCCGTGATTAGCCTGCACCAGCCAATCTGCATGGTACAATTTTAGCGAAGACCGATTATGTAGATCGGGCCTTAATAATGATCCCTTGTTTTGAGGCCCGGGCCATAAAACCCAAGGACTTGGACGTGTAATAATCGATGACATTACATATTGATGCAATATTGGATGATATTATGCATGCTAATTGTATGCAAAATGCTCGGGCTTTATTAGTCAGATGCAATAATATTATGAAAATTATTATTCCAGACTATGTTGCGGGTTTTTTTTTTTTATTTCCTTGAAAAAAATATCCATAACACCTTACAATATTTAATTGCACTAAAATTAACTATATAGTATATAGTTCGCGGCGAACTGAGACCTCGCGATCCCTATATCTTCACAACCCCTGGACCGATTCAGCTCATATTCGAACTTAAAAATTGTATTGAAATGAACTACTTGCCTAAAAAATTTCATGAAGATCGGATCAACGGTTCGCAAAGTTATCATCGGACAAATATACACACAAACATACATACAAATGCTGATTTGTCCCAGTAAACTCTGAGACCTTCGCTTCGCTCGGTCAAATATTGAAAAATAATTTTAATTTGTTTGTGGTTGTAGTTTTGGATACTTTATTTCAGTTTAGTGTTAATCTATTTTGTAAGTTCAATAAATACTTTGTTGAACATAAAAAATATCAGAATTTTATTAAATTTTAAACATGTTTAGAAACTTATTTTATGGGTAAATGTCTTAGCCCGTAAATAATTAAGACTAATAACCTGAACATTTGAAAATACATCCGTCTACATTTGAACCTGAGTGGGTTCAAATGTAGACGGATGCATTTATGATGATGCTGTTTATCAGCGCAATAATTATTACTAATCATAAAACAACATGAATAATAGAATCGATAAAGACACAAACCATAAGAAACAGCACGACTTCGATTAAACAATGTTGAAACAGCCTCTAATGATAGTGTTGTACCCAAACTACTATGCTGTCGGCATAATTTACATCGACAAACGTTACTAGTAAAGAGCATGAGGAATCGGTATTGTCATCGCACTATCATTGGCTGCATGAACTGTACCAAAATAAAATATTACAGTGGTAAAAATAAAGCTTGTATTCTAATGCGAGCTAAGAAGCTAAATTTATTTGACACCATCGAACAAGTAGCTTTTGAAACTGACGCGGTATACGGTGGAGAAAGCTTACTTAAAATAATATTATTATGTATTTAAAAAAATTGAACTTCCCAGTAAATATAGCCCACTGCAGATTGGCTTTCGCCAATCTTCCCTGTTCTAGCAGGCCTAGCAAGGGCGCTGGGATAAAGTTATATCCACCCGTTTTGTCGTCGCGTCAACGTGACAAATCTAGAACATGTGGAAACAAATGGATACATCCGTCTTGCTCTCGCGGAATAAATATGATAGACAAAATTTATCCCGGCGTCCGTGCTAGGCTTGCTGGTGTAGCCACAATTTTCTTGGATGTCGTCACGCCATCGCTGTATCGGGCTTCAGAGCCTACGCTTACCATCACGTGGCTACCATATTTAAATACCAAATACTTCATAAATATTCATAATGTCAGGATAAAAAACAAATATAGACCTGATTCCTCTTTGTATTTGGTGATATGTCAATATTGACGAGGTCAGTGCAGAGAATAGTATATTTTAATACTTTGCACCTTCTATAGGCGTTCTACAAGGTGTGTTGTTGGTGTTCAGGTGTGGTGGTGGTGTTTAATTTCCAAAGACTACGTTTGGCGATTGAACAGTGTAATGTCGCAGGCTTTTTGGGCACCTTACTCGCAGACGCGTATTGTCCATTTAAGCATTTGAAGTATTGGGTCCAAATTTCGCGAAGCGTTTTGTTCTGTGTGTTCATTCCTAGAAAAATGATTTTCTTGCTTGTTCGCTTTTTTGTGTATGTAATGATAGTGATTATTTTAGTTGTAGTTATAGATTTTGCATTGTATAATATTATAATTTTCTTTATTAATAAAACACTCGGTGGAAGGCAGCCTTGATGTGTTTAAGATAATTTAAGATAATCAGGTCGGTTGTAGCGACAAGGCAATTATTTCCAGCGAGGTCCGCTCGAGGAGGGCGGGGGGTGATTTGCGTACGAGTAATCTACTCAGTGCCGTACTCACACAGAACATGTTTGCCAGAAGGACATGTAAGCTGTAATTAGGTCATCATTATGATAAAAGTGTTTGTTGAAATAAAATGCGTAGCGACCTTTTTATATTATCTTTTTAAATAGACATACATAAGTACAGGAATGCTCGGATATTTCTTAGTCTTATTTTTTCTCGGTTTAGATTACTCCTTGAAGGATTATTCTTCGTAATGAAAACTTTTTTGATTAAATTAATTTTGTCAAAAATTTAATTTTTGACCAAATTTTTTTGATGTGTATATGCATAAAAATACAAAACCGCGAATAAACCTGCAGGGCGTAGCTAGTCAAGTACAAAATGCACTATAGTATAAATCTTTCCAATACATTGTCCGTATTCATAAGTTTACCAATTCAATGTTGAACTGTGGCATACCATGTTAGGTCGATAATTACAGGGTCCCCTCGCGCCCTCGTCCCCTAAATTATTCCCGGCTAATAACATGCAAGCGCACATCCGACGCAGTAATATTACCACGGTCTGTAGTCCAAGCTGTATGCTTTTACTGTTTTGCAAAGATTTTGTAGTGGTATACTACTCTTTTGCAGAGATCGCCTGGGAATGTACCACACCTTGGCCATTTATTCACCCGCCAAGAATTAATAAACATTATTGTATTCCGAATTGAAAGACTGTACTACCAGCTAAAATACTGGGAATACATGAATAATTATTAATTAATTATTGCTTACCTGTAATGATTCTTTTTAGTGTGTGTTTTTTAAAATATTTTAATATGTATTTTAGTCATAAATAAAAATTTCTGTATTTCTGTATTTTCTGTTTCTGTATAACTTAATTACAGGTTTAACATCTAATATCTCAGGATGACGAACGCAGTGTATTGCCGTGAATTGACTGAACTATAGAAGTTCTAAGACTATAGAGACTATAGACTGAACTATAGAACTATATAAGATCAAAATTTTGGGTAGCACTGAACTAATATGGGCCTACAAATGTTTGTAGTGTTGATAATTTTGTTGTGCTTTTGTGATGTTTTGTTTATTTAACCTAGTTATACCTAGTGATGACTATCCATAAAAGTATTTTTAATACCTATTTGGAAAAAAAGATGATTTATTTACTGAATTTTTACGTAACTATTTAATTATTTGGGTAACTTAAATAGCATTAAATAGTAAATAAATTGAAATAAACCCTAAGTAAAAATAAATCATAAATATATATACAACTTAAAACTAGCCCTAATCTAATAAACCGCTACCAGCAGGCATCGTGCCCAAAATGCTGCTCGAATAGCCGCGTTGAATAGCGATTTCAATTCTTTGAGCAAGGTAGAGGCCAACATTTTGGTCAAGATGAATTGAATTGAATTGAAGCGTGGCTCCTGCAATCAGTCGAGCGACTTGCTAGTCCGTTAATTAAGTACTCGGTTGCATTAAAAAAGAGAAATACTTTAAAAAACGCTTCATAATCAAAGCTCGCCACAAGCATACATGCATAATGCTAGTTTACATACAACACACAAAGACCAAGAGCAAATATTTTAACTCATCATTCAAACATCAGTCCGGCCGAGAATCGAACCAGCGACAAATGCCATCAAAGCCAAGATGGTCGTCTAATATACTACTCTGTCAAGAAAGTACCGGCTAAAGGTCAATAAAACATAAAATGTTAGTTGTTCTTCCAAAATTATTTTATCGCCTTCAAAGTATGCTCCTTCAGAAATGATATTCATATTCATATTCATATATTGCGTAAGTACTATTTACATGTCAACTTAAAAACTTAGATTACATTAAATATATATATATAATAAAATATGATGATACACTTACGCCAACGAATATGCCAACCATGGAAACATTTTTAAACGTTTTTTTCCGGAATTGAGTTCAGTACTCGCCACGAATTCTCTTTCAAGTCTTCTACCGAATTAAAACGGGTGCCACGAAGTTGTAATTTGAGTTTAGGAAAAAGAAAAAAGTCGGCTGGAGCCACATTTGGTGGATAAAGTCGTTGCTCGATGGTATTTGTTGAGTTTTTGGTCTACATTCGTTCACAATGATGGCCTTGTGGCTCTAATCTACACACTAATATTACAAAAATATTTGCGTTAAAGTAGGTAAGTATGTAAGTGTGTTTGTTCCCGTTGAACTCTGTAATGGCTGAACGGATTTGAATGAAATTTGGTATGAAGGTAGCTTACACCCTAGATAAAAATGAGGCTAATTTTTATCACGGAAAAATATTCGATTTCTGTAGAATAGCGGGTGAAACCGCGGGGCGCAGCTAGTAACTAATAAGGTGTATGTGTAAGGTCGTTTTAGCCCCTTGACTTTGAGAGGTGGTAAGTCACTTACCTTGGGATTTTGAAACGTTTGTTAACTTTGACAACAGATTAAGTCTATTGCACTATTTGTCATTTTTTTAGTGTCAGACAAAGGCAGCATTAAGAAACGTTTCAGTATCCCGAGGTTAGTTTGAGACAAAAAGTCCCAATAGGCTTAGCAGTTTTGTACTACAGCTTCTAAAAAATATTTGTTGGTAATAAAGATGTTACTAATGGTAAGTGTAGTGGTACTGTCTTGATTGTTCCTTCATCGTTGGTGCGATCCATTTGTTATAGAATGCAGTGAAGTTAATAACACGAGCTGCGCCGGAGCAGGGCAGCGAGCGGCCGTCATTACATAATCACAGGACAGGCAGGCTGCATATTCCATCGATATAATAAATGCGAAAGTGTATTTGTTTATCGGTTTCACGTGAAAAAAAAAACTGGGGTAAGTAGTTAGCCCACTGCAAAAACTCACAGTCACCTCAGTGCGCAATGAAAAGAGCTATGCTCGGTTTTTTTTTACGCGATATAATCCGGAACGAGGATATTCGCCGAAGAACCAATGTCGCAGACAAATATAACTTTTAGGGTTTGCAAACTGAAGTGGCAATAGGCAGGTCACATGGCTTGAAGAACCGGTAACCACGAACCAGAAGGTAGGCCCACTAGGTGGGCCAACGATAAAAGTTGTAAAAGTCGCGGGCAATCGGTGGATCCGACTGGCAGATTGTAGTTTAGTGTGGTGCTCTAAGGAGAAGGCTTATGTTCATCAGTAGACGTCTTCCGGCTGATGTTGATGATGATTAATTGAAATGCAGCCACAAAAACAACTGTGCTCTAAAGCTAATTGATAGAGCACATTTAGACTGCTTGGTAGCACTTACTGTTACATGGAAGAAATCGCGTTCAGCGATAAAGCTGCATGTTTTTACATTAGTTTCAAGCATCTTTTTCTTACGTATTTGTCCTATTCTATCACAAAAATACCAGTATATTGAGTAATATATGTCAGATAATAAATGACGCAGTTAAATGGCGAAAACTTTATTCAAAAGAGCTACCCTAGCTCAGTCAGCGCGGACTTTTCCGTTCACTTCTCTAGCTGCTCAGGAAAGAGAGATAGGCCCTAGAGCAACTGCAAAGACATAATAATGTATGGTTTCTGAAGGAGAGCGAGTAAAACAGTGGAGCGCAGCAAGTTTAATGAAATCGACGCGGGTCGCGCTCGCCAATCTATGTATTATAATGAACAAGCGCCCGCGCATTACAGGCATTGTCTTAGTGATGGGACGAACTAAACCAAAGAAGCCGGGTGGCTTTTCAAAGTCATACATGGCAACATCTAGTTGCGGGTTATTTGGAGTATATTCTCCAAGTAACCCGTAACTGTATATATAGTATTTTTGACGTTTCGACAGTGTAACAACTGTGAATAATAAATAATATAAATCGGAGGCACTATAACATTTTAAAGCTTCACTAATAATTGGGGCGTATATTGGGGTTTTTAAAACATATCCTCTCTACCATATCAGCTTTGGTGGATTATCTATACCAATATTATAAAGAGGAAAGATTTGATTGTTTGATTGTTTGTTTGATTGCATTGAATATGCTCCGAAACTACTGAACCGATTTGAAAAATTCTTTCGCTGTTGGGTACCTTTTTAGCTTTCTTTATATTTTTTTTTATTTTTTTTTGTAACTTGACGCAAATAGAAGGGTTTTTGTGTGTTTGTATTATAATTTTTATTTTTTTGTTAAATACCCGTGCAAAGCCGGGGCGGGCTGCTATTATACATATTTAGTCTTACAGCTATACCGTAATTATTAACATTATTAACCGGCTAATTTTATTTTGTACAACGGAGAAGTGGCGCATCTCTACGGACTGCACGGATAGCCGCATGGTTGATTGGATATAGTTTAATGACCATAAAGCACCCCCCCCTTTCCTCTACCTTATCCCTAGAGCAGTAACCACAGCTCTATGGAAATTGCACCGACCAATAAATACACCGCAATTGTAGTGATCGATCGAGAGCGGTCTTTGGAACAGTGTAGGTAATCCTGTAAAGAAATAGTTTCCTCATATTGTCGGTGAGGGAAGCCTGCCCCACACAGACGCGGCGTGCTAAGGTGGCCTTGGAACGGGCTCACTGCTCAGAAACCGGCGCTGTCGGATGATAAAATAATGCGGGAATGATGACCATATTAGAGTTAAAATTTTAAAAATTTCCCCTTGCACGATTTATGTATGGGATCATACATAAAACATCCGTGTACACACTTTATACTTCACGCTCTGCCTACTCTAGTCATTGGACGTTCTCAAAATGTGTATTTCTGCAGGGTTTTCTACTCTGTGTCCATGCACAGCATCTCTAATGAAAAGCCGAGGAACTATGCAATAAATATGTGGCTTTCATCGTCATCTCGCACGACGCTGTAATTTTCTATTATAAAATTAGCATTATGGGGGTTTTGTTTGGCTCTTTATTTATTTAGTAAGGATGTATTTACTTCCTGAGAGTTAATAAACGAATACATACGTACTACGTTTTACTTACTGTTTTAACAGGTATGAAGAGTAGCAAGAATGAAATTGACAACGATAAACCTGAATCTTACCAAGAGGATTCTTTAAGGTCGTATGGTTTTTTGGGAGGCTTATTGAATAAACTAGGTAGTTTTTTTTTTTTTTTATATATGAGTAAAACTCACTCATGGACGATCTAGTAAAGTTATAGAAATTTTTATATTTTTTTAAATTCAGTTTAACATTGTCAATTTGAATTTTTTTCTTATGGCAAGATCAGCCTATTCTCCCCATTATATAGGGCCAGATTTTCTGTATTGTGGCTCGCCCGAATCTGATTTGTTTGACCCATTATCTTCAGAGATAAAGGGTTAATGACTTTGGTCGAAGTTTAAGAAGTCTTATCAGCCCTAGTTAGAATTAGAAGGTTTAGGGTTATTTTAACTTTTTTTTAATTACAAAATAACTAATTCTAAGGACTGGCTTAGTAATATATTTATAATGCGTAGCCTACACTGGGGTCTAGTAGCATGAAATTTTGCGCAGGACTTTGTTACTTTACTTGGATGAGCACCAAAAAAGATAAATCATAGAAGGTAAAGTTTGTATGGAATTATTCATTTTTACTTTCTATTTGCTAGAGAAAGAGCCCGGTCTCGGTCCAGTTCTAAACGGCGTAAGAAATCGTGGGCCAGTTACAGAAAAAAAATAAAAAAAATAATTTAATCTTAAATTCAGAAATTTTACCAACATGACAAAAAAACCTCACAAATTATAGCCGACAGACAGATACCGGAATAACATAACGCTTCCTTATTTACTAGTTTAGTGAGGAACCCTAAAAGATCTTCTAATTCAAAACTGCGTGCTTTTCAAAGCATCTACGCATTTACTCCATTGTTCATTTAGAGGAGCGATGCTCAGCAGGCCTAGCGCGGGCGCCAGGATAACTTTTTGTCCGCGATATTTATCCCGTGAGAACGAGATCGATGTATCCATATTCTAGCTTTGTCACGTTGACGCAAAGACAAAACGGGTGGACATAACTTTATCCCGGCGCCTGTGCTAGGCCTGCAATTTTGGAAGAACTCTACTAGATTGCTGGTCTGAGTACGAAGTGCGCACTCAGCGGCGATGGTGGCGCGCCCCAGCGTGTGATTAATATGATTATTTGATTGTTTAATCGCAGGGCGCGCTATGCAGTGACCGCGCACGTTCGTGCTTTCGTGATAATATGTGCACCGGGACCCCAGAGTTCTCAAAGTAAGGATATTATGCCCATCCGAATATTTGGGTCCCAGTATCAAAATAAACGCCATCTGCCGGCGAAGTCGGCGTACAATGAGCTCGGCATCGTGGCGACGTGTTCACATCGCAGAATAAAATAGGTTTTGTTATTATTCTGTGGTTAACATAATGACTATGTACCGCTTTTTTGACACCACGACGAAACACGGCCTTTCCAACCCAGTGACGAGCACACCTTTATTCAAATGTATTTATTTTCGGATAACACAATACATTGCAAATTAAAACTCGTAATTATAACAAAAAAACAAGTCAGCAGAGCGGTAAGGTTTTTATTTTAAGCATCTTGTGCAGAAAATTTCAAACTACTCGTATATAATTTCGCACAATACAATGCATTGCAAATGAAAACACTAAAATTTCAACAATTTTAAAAGAATAAGCCAGCAATTACTATTTATGATACTAATTATAATATTAGATATAATAATAATAATAATTATTATTATTATTTTCTTAAAAGTGTTGTGTAATAATATTTATAATCTTCGCAATAAAGTAACCTTAAGTTTTTTTCATAAATCTTAACTTTTTCTCTATACAATGTCATGTAAAGTCGAGTCGTGGATCTACATTAAAACAACTGGTGATATACACCCTATTATGTAGTCGAATAGTTTCCTAAGGTGGCAAGTGATCGCCCGGGAGGTCCGGGAATCGAACCGACACAAAAACCAGCCATGCCGCCGCAGCAAGAAGGATCCACCGCAGTATCGGCGAATTTGAATCACTCGCCAGATTTTGCAGAGAAATTCCGGAAAATTTACCATTTTCGCTACCATCGGCATTCGGAATGGATCGCGCCGACGAACTTTTTGTTAAGTTTAATTGGTCGTAGCATCCATCTTGAAACCGCCGTGAATGAATCGAAAGATGCGGACATTCCTGAATGAATGCAGCGGAAGTTATAATTGATACGGGACCGTAATATAAAGCAATAAAGTTGTAAATACAATTGCTATACGAAAATTAATCTTTCACACCTTTTTAGCCTTTTTAAAGATATTTATTTATATCATTATCATCATCATCAGCCAGAAGACGTCCACTGCTGAACATAGGCCTCCCCGTTAGAGCGCCACACCGACCGACAACGTGCCACTTGCATCGGCCGTTTGCCCACGACTTCCACAATGTTGTCGGTGTACTTAGTGTGAGGCCTGCCTACGCTGCGTCTTCAGATTAATGGTCGCCAGTCAAGAACCCTTCTTCCCCACCGGTAATCGGTTCCTCGAGTGATGTGGCCTGCCCATAGCCACTGCAGCTTGCAAACTCTGAAAGCTATATCGGTGACTTTGGTTCTTCGACGAATATCCTCGTTCCGGATTCTATCGCGCAAAGAAACTCCGAGCATAGCTCTCTCCATTGCTCGCTGCATGTGCGACTCTGATTCTGTGTTTATTTATATGCTCATCATTTAATCTAAACAATTACATAAATATAGCCTAATAAGAACCTAATTGGCTGATAAGTGGCCTCGATCGTCGTCAATTGGCTCCCTATAGGGGTCGATGCTAATCGCCCAGTAATGGAATTAAAAACCCATGACGGGCTATCACGTGGTCACGGTGACATACACACCATGAGGAAGCGAGGTTAAATTGGAAATGGAATATTTACACAGGAAATAAAATAATAAAAAAAAAAAACAGCTGTTCCATTACATTTGTCGAGTATCATTGACATTTTTGTGAACAGCTGTTTTTTTCTCGATTTCAGGGTTGGTCCCATAGTAAAAGTTGTTCATAATAACGACTACAACAAAGTCAAAGTCAAAGTTATTTATTGGTAAATATTCATCAACAAGTCAAAAATAATAACATTTTGTATACAATAATAGGTATACAAATTAAGTAGAGGCTATTGAATCATGAGTACTATGAGCCCACAGATATGAGCCCCTTTCGGCTTAGCATACCCTTTCCTTAAAACCCTGTAGATAGCGGGTGAAACCGCAAGGCGCTAGTGTAAATATATTATTTTATGGATATTAGTTTGTAGTCAAACTGAACAGCGAGTACACAGAGTTATTTTTAATAACTTAGCGTAATTAAATTCATCAGTCTTATACCTACATTTTAGATAATTCGTAAAAAAAAACAATACAAGAACATTTAAACTAGGGCTATAAAAGACAATTATCTACGCAGATTCAAATAAGAAGGAACGCCCAGCGCGTTCCGCGTTAAATCTGGGCTTTAACGCAAATCAAATTTATCTATTTCCAATATCCAAGTACATTGCAATAAATTATAAGACAACAAATATAAATAATGATGTATCTGATGTATCTTGTTGAACGTGACAATGTCGTGCAGCACCTACACTAAGTGTAATCTTGTGTCGTAGGTAGCTGCATGCGCACCGCGACAAAATCTTTGTTAGGCAAGAACAGGACACGGCTACGATTATTTATTTATTTTTATTTATTTATTTACAAAATAAGCAACTTTACAGTTCAATAAAAACAGAAAATCAACAATATAAACTTTAGACAATTTAGATTATGTATAGGTTTGTCTCATTTTTCACGACATGAACAGCAGAGAAGATTTTGTCACGGTGCGCGTGCTAGCCTTAATTACCTTACCTTAAAATTTAAAAGTAAATACGATTTCACATAAATTTATTCATAAAAATTAACATACGAAAGAAACTTTTTACACATGTCACTGTTTTTAGGGTTCCGTAGCAAACTAGTCTAGCCATGTTCGTATATATATCACGGTTAATTTATTCAGAGAAATTATTATAATTATCTCCAAATGTCATGACACGCACTCGACAGTATTTTTTAGTTGTTATTTTTTGAATTTAGATTTCTATATTTTTTTAAGCTCACATGTCAAGTCTGGATTCCAGTGCTGTTTTCTAGTTACTGTCTCGTTTAAACCTCCCATAATCCCACTAACGGTGGACAGTGGTAAAGATACGCACATTAATATCAATTGTGAAGATAAATTTACCAATTAATTGAATCGACGACTGCAATTGTGCGCTGCAATCGTAATACTGGACCCATGGACATATTCAATTTAATCATTTACTAAAACATTCATCAGATTCGAATAAGGATTTTCAATAATCAAAATTATGGTAGGTATAGTCTTTTTTTACTACTGCTATGTATACAAGTCGCTCTCCTGATAGTAAGCGAACCCATAACCGTTCAGTCCCATCCTGAATTTTGAATTTTAACAGTTCAAAACCCTACGCGGTATTGCAATGCGCTCGTCTCCTTTTTATGCCCACGAATTTCGCTGAACACATTCCCTTTCAATCTGGAACAAAGCTATGCATACTATATATATAGCATACTAGTGCTTGGTGGTTGAATAACTGCGGCAAACGTCTGGTTCCCCTGGAGGACTCTACCGAAAAGTCCTACCAGTACAACTTACATCGAGTTACTCACTTAGTTAAATACTTATTGAAAGAAAAAAAGAAATGTAATTTTATTCCGCAACAATAGTAACATTAATTAATGTGGAATCATAGTGTAGGCAGACAAGCAATATGTATCACAGAAATGGCCTCAGCTCAGCATAATGCTCTTGCTCTAAACGAGCAAACAATACTTTTTCTTACTTTTTTGTTTTTCTGAGGTAAAATTCATCAAAATCAATTCAGCGGCTTTGTCGGTAAAATGTAACAATATAACAGAGGTACAGAAAGGCAATCACCATCATCAACAGCCAGAAGACGTCCATTTTTGAACAAAGGCCCCTTAGAACCACAGTAGGCCTTTAGGGTCTACGATAGAGCATGCTTTAAAAGTAGCATGACTGATGCAAAGAAGCCTCAGTCATCAAAATAATCAATTGGATGGAACATTTACATTTGCTTTCAATCTGCAAGACTGGGTTGGGATAGCCCGCGCCGGGGGGCTGGCGCCGGAGCGGGCAATGGCCCACGACTACCATGAGATCAGCGCGCGCGCCGCGCCGCCTCTAAACCACGCCTACCCTAGTGGGGGCACTTAGAACGCAATCCCTAGACTAGAACTAGTGTCTTGTGTCACAACTACATTAGATGAATTTCCAAAATAGGTATAAATTAATGCAAAAGTATAACTGATCTCTGTTTGTTTGTTACTATGTCACGAGTAAGCGGCGGAGCCGATTTAAATGAAATCTGGCGAATAGTAGGCATAGTAGGCGTTAGGAAGGAAATGGAATACTTTTTATACAGAAAAGGTAAGAGAAAAAAGTTCGGATAATATTCTGTCGCTTTGTTTGTCTATTCGCGTCTAAAAAAACCTGAATCGATTTTTGAACGATGAAAAAACAGTAAATAAATAATAAATACTATTATAAAAAAATACAGTTTAAGGTACATAATAGTAGGTACAAGTCCACATGATCATCATAAGGCCGCAACTTAGGAACCTAGTCCGTAACTGCTTATTGTTAATATTTTGTATGGTTATTGATAAAGAGTTATCAACTTTTTATCATCAACCAGAAGACGTCGACTGCTGAACAAAGGTGGTCCCCTTAGACCACCACTCTGCCATTTGCGCCCACCGGTTGCCCGCGACTAGCACAAAGTCGTCGGTTCACCTAGGGGGAGGCCTGCCTACGCTGCGTCTTCCGGTTCGTGGTCGCCACAACAATACTACAAGTATTTTCTTTGCATTTCCTAATATGCCGCTTTTGCTAGTACCGCGCCAAACGTGGTACCTCACTCCATGTAGAGAGTGGTGAGACTCCGTGTGAGAAGCTTCAGAACCTATATTTTTTATCAAACAAGCATTCCACATCCTCTAATCAAAATATCAATAAATTAAAACAACATAAGCTCACTAATAAGCAGCACACGTAATGAATCAGCCTTATCTGATAGCGATCCCCATCCATCCGTCATTGCGATCACAATTAGTCGAGCAAATTGTTAATTTCCTGTTACCTGGGGCCTAGTGGCCCCCAGCCCCACCTGTCCTAATGTATGTAAATCAGTTGCAAATTATACAGAGAGAAAAAGATCCTTCGAACTCGTGCCTTCGCAAATTTAAGGGCAGACCTCTTGGTGGCTATACTGCCGATTTAAAAAAGCTGCGCCATTTTTATGCAGAGCTCGGACTACATAAGAATTAGGTACGTGACATTTTGTTTTGTCTACTCTTTGTGTTAAGCCACTGTCAAGTTTTGTATTATATCAAGTTTAGTAAAATACTCAGTCAGTCAGTCATAGTCTAAATCAAGCAAAGTACGTCACGGTCAAGTCCTAGTCAAGCCCCAGTGAACTGGTGGAGACTTTACTAGAGGTTTCTATAGAGTTTCGGAAACACACTTTCACAGTTTCACATCATTATACTTTTCACCAACACTCGTGCATGTTCACGAACACTTATTGAGTAAAAATATATAGTTTTTACACATTAACTCTCGAAATAACACCAGTTTGGTTTGGTGCAGGAACTGAAACGTGGTCCTTGACCACTGGCCTTTTGGAGAAACTCAGAGTCGCACAGCGGGCAATGGAGAGAGCTAAGCTCGGAGTTTCTTTGCGCGATAAAATCTAACTCCCACTAGATGGACCGACGACATTGTGAAAGTCGTGGGCAACCGGTGGATGCAAGTGGCCCGTTGTCGGTCGGTGTGGCGTTCTAAGGGGGAGGCCTATGTTCAGCAGTGGATGTCTTATGGCTGATGATGATGATGATGATGAAAACCAGTTTGGGAAAATAATGCAATTACGCAACTTACTCCTTCATTTTCCCGCCAAAATTCCTTGTTGTGACCTTCTTGAAATTACATAACCTTACCAACTTCGAAAATCGCGCGTTTATGAGCTCTGCATGACGCTTAGGTACTTCTTGAATCAGCGGTGTAGGGCGCATAAAGGTCCGCTTTTACGTTCCTAAATGGCAGCTGTCGGCCACGCTTCTACCTTGCAGAGGTATAGGAAAATGGAAGAGTAACAGTTTAACTGTATAAGGTAGCCACAGAAAAGAGACGGATGTAAAAAAAAAATGTCTTTTCTGTGAAGGTAGCCTATTAGTTGGAACTCAAGCCATAAAAAAGAACCTAACAACAACTCATACTCCAAGGTTTAGGCTACTGGTCACATGAAAATAGACAAATATTCATACGCCCGACTAACATTACCCTCTTTTTGGGTAAGTTGGGGAATGTCCTAAAACTACGACCAGAACCACTAGAGGACGGGAAGCAGCGTTGTCTTAGTAAATGATGGTATCATAAACATTCTGCGATCTCCAAGCTGCCTGCCACGCGTGGGGATTGTGGCAAAAGTATTACTTATGCCTACATAATGTGAAAAACACAGATTTTACATAGATACCGCAATAGAAGATCGTTGTTCCCGCAAACCTACATAACTCACCAAATTTGGAGGAAAGCAATGGTTGCGGGGACTACGACCAAACGTTCTCATTGGCTATCTCAAGGTTACGCATACTTAGGCGGATGCGTGGTGCGTGATGCGGGTGAGTGCGGAAATGCGGAATCTGGAGGGGATCTGTGTGTGGAAATAAATGTTTCAGAGATGGAGTATGATATGAGTATTCGGTACGAACAAATTAGTTGATTGACATAAAGATAAAATACTAATTACTTTTCGAAATGATTGACGTCTCTGTTAATATGCTATGAATTTTGAAGGCAGGAAGAAATAAATACTTCTCTACCGCACTACTAAATCTGAAAAATTTTAACAAAGGAAGGAAAAACAAAGGCTTTAGGGATTGCAAATTGCTAAGTTTTTTAGGTTAGGTTTAAAATGTAATTAAGACTGAAAAAGAGTGGGTGAAAAATGGTTGATCATGAGGCAGGTTTTTATAAGATAATTACTACGGTAATTTTGGTGATATGTAAATGTGAAGACAATTGTGAAGTATATAAGAACCCTTACTATGAAAACTGACGTGGTTTTGATACATTTTGTTTTAATAAAACGGGAATACTCACGTTAAACTGCCTTGCACTCAAGGCAAGACGAGGTCGCGCGCGTGTCTCGCTGAGCATTCCTTGATAAAGGTCACCGAATGTGATCGAAACTATAGTCGGAATAACCGACTCAATTTAACGTGAGTATTCCCGTTTTATTAAAACAAAAAAATATATAAGAACCCGTTACATGCAGTTACAGTAGCGACTTAAATTTGAGTTTGAGATTTTGACCCGGGATTCTGAAACGTTTGTTAACTTTGACGACAGATTAAGTCTATTGCTGTCTTTGTCATTTGCTTAGTACCAGACAAAGGCAGCATTAGAATTAATCTGTTGTCAAAGTTAACAAACGTTTCAGAATCCCGAGGGAGATTATTTATTTATTTTAATTATCTATTGATATCACTAAATATTGGTATGTAATTAATTAGGAGACAATTTATGTCATCGTTGTTAAATAGTTGGTTGCATTATAACATATAATTATGAGATCAAACAACATTTTACGATAGAAGGATAACTTTGCGAGATTCGTTTTTTTTTACATGTAATGTTTTTGATGGGATTCAATTTACAATTTGTATCTAACAAATAATCTGATCATTGTCCTGATATTAGTGTCGGTAAATGGCCTTTTAACGAAGAGCCTCGACCAACTAGTTCAAGAGTCTTTCGCTAGACGTTGGGGCTAAAGATGATTCAGAAGATAGTCATCCTGGATACTGCAGCCATTGTCGGGAGGTACCACACCTACAGTTGGAGTGCTGCCCTTTGCTAGCGGACCCAAAATTTGATCTTGATCTTGATATGGTTTTAATATTTTACATTATATATATGACAGTTAATATTATAACAAGTAACATTATTAAAGAAACAAAAAACCCGACTGCATAACGTAGACTTTGTCAATTCAGGCTTAACAAAAATCCAACGACAACTCACTCGTCAAAATCAGTCCAGCCATTTAGGCTACAGAAGGTAATATAGGAACACACAAACACATGCTTACATACACACCAAAAACGTCAAATCTTCTTTTGACTATCAATTATTATTAAAAGGTAAACAAAAACTCGACAACAAAATGTAGCCAACGACACTCTGGACCTAAAGATGAATCCAACGACAGCTCACTTGTCAGTCTTGGGATAAAGGAACACACAAACAAATATACTTACATACACAGTATACCCCAAAAACATTAGTCTCCTTCTTGTGCAGTCTGGTAAAAAACTAAAAAACTAAGATTTCAATTAAATAAAGAAAAATAATTAAATATTACTCAGCGGGAAATTTATACCGATTTAATTGAACAAATTAATGCTTTTAATATTTAATCACAAACATTTATTGCATATTATAAATTTCAATTATGACTGGCGTGTTTCTAGGGAACAGATAAGATTCGCCGCCATTGCCATGCAACCCATGTACTACTTATGCCCGTCTACACTAAAGTCAAAAAATATAAAACTACATCATATAAACTAAGTCGGACTTTGGCATGTCAAAGGAAATTACATTTACGCATTTAGGCAACCTCCTAAGTTGGTGCAACACATTTTTCATTGTCAGGTAAGTCCTAGAGAGATATATGAACTTAGGAGCTGTCAAAATTTAGTGCAGACGAGCATTATACACTCAATAGACGCTGTATGGTGATTATATAATATTATATTAGGTGTACTACGAGGATTAGTCTGCATTTTTTAAATTACCGATTTTTAAATGCCTTTACCGATGATAATGTTTTATAACCTACTTGTAGCGACTGGACTATTATAATTCTTATTATGTTTGTAGTGTATGGCGGTACCTACATTATAATTAAGATGATATGTGAAATAGAGGGTAGGTCGCGGCGGGCGGCCGACGACCTGTCATTCCAAATAAACCTGTGCTCACGATACCATTGTCTTACTTGTACTCGCTCCCTGGCCCGGTATTTCCTAGTGGCGACGAGGATGGGATTACCCTAAAAACATTCTAGAATATATTTGTACTTATCATTATGAGCGAGTTTTACTTTGGGACCAACAAAGAAATCGCGAAAATAATCAGCTTTTAGCTAACCATATGATAAAAAAAAAATGACATTCACCCGCCCTGACAAAATGTACAGATTTTTTTTTCGAGATTTAATTTTTGGTCCCATAGTAAAAGTTGCTCATTATAACAAGTACGGGTTATATAAGTTTAAAATACATACGTTCAGATATAACTTTTAAATCAAACATTTCATCATTACCGAATACAAATCAAAATACATAATGTCATAAGTTAAAAGCACAGAATACAGAAACTGAAAGTATATAACTGCCAAAACACTTAACATTCAATATAAGTAATGGTAAGAAATCATAATAGTCGGGTAATCTAAATTCAATATCTATAATTTAGCATTCAATATCTAATAATTATGATCAAGCACTAGGCGCTAACAACTATGTGGTACTTAATGCCAGCTCAGTCCTTTGTGATTGATATTTATCAATCGGTCGAAAGATGAAAAATGTTTCCAATCGAACAATGGAAACTGTAGAAACCAAGACAAGTCTGATCAGGCCGTGTCGATTGAATGAATCGGTAGAGAAAATACACAACCCCACATAGTAGCTCTCAAAACATACCTTGATTAGGTGTTTCTAACTGATTACCGATGACGATACGGTGAGTCTTCAGTCTCTCCGAGTGTAGAAATATAACTGAGCGCTACATTGGATCGGATGACACGTTTGATTGTTGTTCCCGATCGGAGACCGGTTAGTCCTATGGTCCTAGACCAACAACTGCCAAGCCATGTCATATATAGGCCTTCAGACTTCCTACAAACTTTGAGTTCAGGGCTAGCCACTCGCCCTGTATAAATTTATTTAAGTACTTTTATCCCCAGAAATAAACATGCGCAATATAAATGTGATTAGAACTGATATTCATTATCATGATAATTATTTGATGCTTAATTAAAATAATTATCAAGGCTTTGATAAGGAAAGATACTGTAAAATATGCCATCGAACCATACTCGGAGTGATAAGATAGCAGATGTTCCAAGATACCGCTTACATTTTAACTAAGACACATTAACTGGATTTGAGATTTAGGGCTATTTGATATGTGGATCCTTGCAAAATGTTCAAAATTCTTGTAACCTGTTCTTTATGAGATGTATATTAATTTGAGCTTGCAGTAAATACTGACCCCCTTATTAATAAACGCGTAGAAATCTTGGAGCAGTTACTCAGTCTTCTGTCTTTTTCAATCGAGTTCTAATTTATAAAGAGCGAAAAGGACTAAACACTTGGTAACGATTCCATGGGTACCTGGAACATATCTGGAACATCTGGAACGTTTTTGCACACACGGTCATCTGACCCCAAACTAAGCAAAGCTTGTAATATGGCTGCCAGAGACTGATATACGTACATATATATTTTTTAAATACATACTTATATAGATATTAACACCCAGACATAGAACAAACACAAATGTTCATCACATTAATGTTTGTCCTAGATGGGAATCGAACCCACGCCCTCAAACACAGAAGGTAGGTTCACTACCAACTGAGCCACCGGGGCAGCTACTCCACATATATTAATATGGGGGTAATTGATTAAACAAATAAAAGCGTTATCTAATTCCTCCAATCAAAAGTGACCGCGCGACCTGAATCGGCGAACTCGATTTTTTTAAAGCAAACAGTGCTAAAAGTTCTGAGAAATTTGCGTTGCGAATCAATATTCAAGTTATCGATGTTTGAACGACGATAACAGGTGGCGGGAATGTGGGTCGCGGGCGCACCTGTGACATGTATTATGGGACATTGGTACTCGGAGAACTATCACAATAAATGCCCTTAAATATTCTATTTCACATAACATGGTGCGGATGACACGGGTTTTTTCTGAACAATACTCCACAACACAAGCGGGTGAATATTTTTCACCTTTATAAATAATATAAATTAAGTTTATAAAATTCATACCGGATGATTGCTCAGTACACGAATTAACTTTTCTTAAAGCTACGTACCGATATGACAGAAGGACAAACGTTTTAAATATATATTTTTTGAATAAACTTTCTTTTGTAACACGGGGCACCAGCTAGTAATTTTAATAGTAAAATTAGTAAGACGAATTGGCCAGCCCTACAGATATAGATTTTTTAGGCCGCCAGCTGCCAGTAACAGTGCCATCAGTATTCTCAGCTCAAACGGAAAGGTTTCGTTCCGAGTTCTACACTCTGCTCTCTACAATTAGTATGACAGAGACACCACAATGTAGATTTCGAATAGGATCCTTTCTGCTCCCGCCGAATAGCCCCTGATTCGAAGCCTGAAGTTCTCTGAAATAGCTATACAATTTTTGTTACAAAAATTTGAACAATGTTTAACAGGACTTCTAAAGACGATACATTTGAATGAAATAGAGCATATAAAAACAATTGCAAACAATTGCAAAAAAGACAAAACTGGCTGACCCAAATGACCGATCATGCCTACCGGAAAAGACAGAAAGGACATGACATGACATGACGAATGGGCACTTCAACCTTTTACATTTAAATTAGTCTCACGGGATATTTAGCACGATTTTCAATCTCATGCAACTATGCCGAAATATCAGGAAGTTATCCTAACTAATATTATATATTCAAATGTAGCTCTGTCTCTCTGTGTATCTGTATGTCTCTCTGTTTGGATGTTTGTCGTGTTATCACGGCTAAGCGGCTCAATGGATCATGCTGAATTGTTGCATAGATATAGCTTAAGGATCAGAGACGGACATAGTCCAATATTCTTTTTATAGTTCCACGCGGACGAAGTCGCGGGTAATAACTAATAAATAATAAAAACCGTGAGTACTAATTTAAATATATCAAATAGCCGCGAAAGTCTAAAACAATGGTAAATCTTGTAAGTCTAAAATATTATTTATGTAAACCGAAATGTTGAGATTGTGACAGGAAATATAAAAATACATCAAAAATCAATCTGGTCTGAATCAAACTGCCGAAGCTATCTGATGTCAATATCTCTGTATACCTTGTCTAATGAATCAGTATTATTGGCGATAAAGCGATTGTGATTTTATGGAACTTAGTGACGAGACTCATCTGATGTTAAGCGCCACGCTTGCCCAAAACAAATCAGTGCCAGCCAGAATTTTTACCTACAACAGCTCATATCCACGAGCGGCAATGCACTGCGCTCGTCACCCTGAGATATTAGATATTAAATCTATTTAAGCCCATTAATTACGTTGGAAACATTGCCCTTCAATCCGGAACACAGTAATGTTTGCATTCTACTTCTTGGCGTTTGAATAACAGGCAAAATTGTAGTATTTCCCCAGTTCACTCGAGTTAATGGATAGTCAGATACTTCGGATTTTCAACAGCATATATTCAAAAGTAGACACGAAGCCGGGCTGCGATGTGTTTTATGCAACAACATCATTATTTTCATTTTTTACATAAATCTTCACTGATCGTCTCAAATTTAAATGTTCACGAAAATAATAAATAACTACGTATTTATTTTTAATAAATTTCACTCTGCAAAATATTTGGATCTATCTGCATAAACATATGTTATTTCCGCTGGAGTCTAATATAAGTGAAGGTTTGAATATTTAAATGTAGATAAAATATTTCTAGATTTTATGTAAAAAAAAAACTCTCCAATTGAAAAACAACAACATATTTCCATAATAAAAACATCATTTGTTATCACTGACGAAGTATCTGAATATTTGCAAGGTTTTCTACAGGTAAATAATAAAATGCTGATTAGTTTATAAATACCTAATATTATGTTGCGGTTTCTCCCGATAAGATGCTAATTATAATTTTAGAATTAGCGATAAAGTGACGCCAAGTCGTGGTGACTTGGCGTCACTTTATCGCTTTATTAGGAACTCGGGAGTGATTCACGCTGTACGATTTCACAAAAGAACAATTTTGGCTTTCTATTACCAATCTAGACTGAATCTACAATAATACTAATTTATAGTGTCTTTCCGCTGCAAAACTTACACTATAAATTGTCTCTATAAATTGGTATCTATTAATAAATTCAGTTTGTAAATGAACTTCCGTAAAGTAACGCCTGATTAAATCAACTACCTTAGTGAGTGTGTCAGTACAAGATCTTCGTGCCATTCATGAAGAGCTCTCGTACTTGTAAAAATATATATAAACACGATGTTAGGGCTACGTTTCAAAATTGTAAAAACATACTCTCATAGTGGTCTACATACCACAGCCGATTTTATCAAGAACTATACAACGAATACGAAATGTCTTAATTTAAGTAAATCAAAACAATTATTTAATTTTTCTGTTATTGATCGTTTTTCAGCGAGGTTAGCCCTGATGTCAAACTTTTTAGGCCGCATGAAAGCCGGACATGGCTTAGCGGTCTTATAGCCTGCTGAAGAAATGTTTATAAAATAATTGTTAACGTTCTCACAAATCGTCATAAATAACTCTACAAGCACTCGATTCGTGCGAGCAGGCGGGAGGGAATCACTCTGTCGCGTTTGCACTGGTTGTTTGATCTAAAAGCGGCCTTTTACAAAAGGCTGAGGCTATACATTATATTTCTCTGTAATTATGTTTATAATATTATTTTATAAAATAACGACTTGAACCACAGGAAGACGAGCAGCAGTAAACCTTCTCTTAGTCATCTTAGTCTAGTAAACGGTGAGCGTTTTGGGATCACACAAAACGCTCACCGTTTACTAGCTCACCGTTCGGTGATCCGAGCGACCTGACTAGCGTGGGGATTATTGCGTATTGTGACGGGTGAGGCCATTGTTCATAGTTTGTTTGTTCACATTCTATGTGTAATGTGTGTGGGCTCCGCTCTTCGAAGTGAGACAGGCCTGGTATTACAGTCGTAATTATTTATAAGTTGGTTTAAATTTTTGATTTAAATCATCGATATTACCATTTGGGATTTTGTGAGACATTTTGTTTATTGGACAACTTATATGTCTTTATACAATGTTTGTTTATGCGCGTATGAGGTCATTCTCTTTAACATTCGAACAAATAATATACTTATCGACTTCCGTCACTCGCTATCAGGTAATCAAAGATAAATAATTGTTATTCATATAATTTGCATTATCTTTTTAGGGTTCCGTAGATAGATAAATTCATGATGATAGAAACGTATTACGCATAGGTCTAAATATACCTACCCATAAAAATGTACTATCATTGGCTTATTGCTAGGCGCGAGTACAAGCGTAACCTTGAGATATCTAATGAGAATACTTGGTCGTAGTCCCCGCAACCCACGCTTTGTTTAAATTTTGGTAACTTTTTGTCGAAACAACGATCTCGTAATGCGGTATCAATACACTCTCTGTGGTCTGGCCCAGTCTGGCACAAAATCATAACTTATAGATACATTTATGAAGAAAAAAAATGTTATTATTGTCAGAAACGCATAATATTTAAAATGTAAATCATGTAGAGTTCTCAAGTTCTTAAATTGTCTTAACAAACAATGTTTTCGTAGTAGTTTTTCTATCCAACTAAGCCGTCATGAAAAAGTTGGCTAAAATGTAACTAAGTCAAATATGAGATTTATTCGAGCGTTTTGCAAAAATTTGTACGAAACCGTATAAGATGCGAGACTCGACACGCTCTTGTCAAGTTGTTTTTATCACAACTAATCCATAGTATGCGGATCTTCATATATCAGCCTATTCCGTTATCGTAAAACCTAAATTCATAGCTTAAAAGCTAAGTATATACCTTTTAAGTACATAAATAGATAATTATGGTAATAGCGACTACGTAAGTAGCTAATATATACATATAACCGTTTTTGAAAATAAAAAGGACCTACCTGACTCAAATCCATCGGCACCGGTAATTTTGCCAGGATACCAACTGCCGGGTTCTCAGGAACAAACAAAGTACCAGCGACGAAGAGTTCACTATCACTACGTTTTAAGCTGTTTTTAAAAAACTTCTCAGCAGTTTGTTTCACAAATCACTAATCACGGTAAAATGTCAAATGTCTTCGTAACGCGTCTACGTGCTAAACGCACTTGTCTTCACCTAGAAGAAGGTTAGTGCCATCCCAACAAGGACATAGAACGTAACTGAGGTAGTCAACTGTAAAATATTATTCACTCAGTCCCGAGTGACATCACTACACCAATATAATATTTAAAAAAAAAACTGTATCATATATTTTTTAAAGGTGTTTTTTTAATGAGTTTTGCAAATAGTTGCAACAATTGTGCTCATATGAATTGGTCAAATAACTAACATATAATCAGATTTTGTAACTTAATTTACTTAGTCATAAATAACTTTCTTTAGATTTATATTCGTTTATTCTATGCAATTTATTTTTATAATATGATAAGTATGGATTAAGTTATTAAATTAAATGTTAATCCAAACAAAATAACGATTAAATGAAGTATCTCATTATGTCCGATACATATATGGTATTCTTATGTGTAAAGTACTTTAGAAGCTCCAAAATAAAGATTGAGCTCTATCAATTCAACCTTACTACCTACTAGCAAAATTTTACAAATTTTCTTTATCATGTCGTAATCACTCTAAACAAATGATTTTGAAATGAATGAAATGAATTCCCTATTTTAATCATTTATTATTCATCTTCGTCAAAGGCTACTACTTACTGGCTTTTTTTAAATAAAAATATGAAATAACTTTATTACGTTGTAGGAAGTACAACAGAAATAGCAAATATAAATTAACAATATACAATTAAATACGTAGATACTACGAACATAAATACAGATTGTAATAGTAGTTTAGTTATTTAAATTTGTAAATACGTTTTGTTTGTAAATTAATGATTAATAATAATAATGATAAAGGTATTTAATTTGTCACAACACTGCATAATTCTAATATATATTAGATTTTAATGTTATTTTAGTTACGGAAATAATGATTATTTATATTTTACTTATACTTAATCAGTTAATTATTTGGTGACTCACATAAAACAAAACTTTTAAATTAACTCGAATCGTCAAGATTCACTCGCGATCAATCGAAGTAACTGAACTATAAAATCTAAACGTGCAAAATTACCAAGTCGATGTATCGTAAGATTGTAATATTTGCTCTGGTCGATAACTCAACGATATCGAGAAAGTTATCATAACCAAATAGTTCGGAAAAGCAATCGCATATATCTACATAACTATAGCCATAGAGAGTCGCTATCAGCAAACTGTGCCGCACTCATTTTCATACGATTCCTTATTCTGAACGACGATTAACGATTTGGACCGTTTACACAAAAAAATTTTTTGGGCAATTATTTTTTTGTAGCGAGGATAGCTTAGTGATTAACGCATTCGGATCGCATACAGCAGGGCGTGGGTTCAATTCTCGGCAATGAGCTTGAGCTACTGGTGAAGGAAAAATATGAAAAAAAAACCAAAGCATGTTGGTAAGGTACTTTCTTGTCATCGGTTGCTACCACTCTCAAGTTGATAATCTGTTGCCAAGCACCGGCAGCTTAACTTGAGAGCCAATTCCCTTTTCAAGCTAGATGTGTTTACCATCTTCGACCACAAAGTCACTTGACAACAGGCGAGTTTTTTTGAAAGGACTAGTCAGACAACCATTAAAAAAAAACAGATACAACATAACAGTAGTTTTCAGTTGTAAATAGAGTTTGAAAGATTGAGACAGTGCAGAATGTAAATAGATAAGTGTAACTTAAAATTGTTATTTGCTTAAATCCGTAGAAGCTTAAACCATTTTAATGTAGCATGACTTAGACTGGACAGTGACTGGAGTTATTCACTTGGGTTATGACTGAGACTTGTGTTTATTATGAAATAAAATAAAAACATATTTAAAAAAATGGATACGCCTTAATGCCTAACTTAAATTAGCCATTAAGGACTTAGTATCGAGTAGCAATTTAAGTAAGCAAATTAAAATCGCATATAAGTCCGCGTTACACCACCAACTTGCCTGACATGCATTAAATTTTGCACAACGATAGTCTAGGTATAGATCTCTATTATCAAAAAAATATTGTTTTCATAATTGAAATCAATTAATTAATTTTGAGATTAATTATTAGATGTGTGGCCTTGGTACATGTAAAGTGGGGGATAAACAATTTTTTTGCCTGTCCCCCACGTGTTGGGTGTCATTGTAAAGGTCTTTTAAAACGAAGGTAAAATTACTACACCAATTTTTTAGTAGGTACATGTGGCGCTTGCTAAATATGGGCCGACAAAGTAGCTTGCAATGTGTCCCCCCTATCTGCCCTTTAATAACTATGCATCTCAGAAACTTATCATCTTTTATGTCCATAGGTCTTAGTAAAAACTTTCCTTTATAACTTATTCAAGCAACATTAGATAACACTTTTTGAGATAAGCGGAAAAACCTGTTGAATACTTCAAACTTCCTACGCGTCTACGGAATCCTTCTGAGCATGGCCAGACATGCTTTTCACAAGCTATTTACATTTCGAAAATGTATACAGTACCTAATTGAAATAAAAATTCTTAATTGTATTCTAAATATTGTATTCGATTTTAATTAATTCCTAGCTAATATTATAAATGCGAAAGTAACTCCGTCTCTCTGTCCGTCTGTTTCTGTCTGGGTGTTTATCGCTTTATCACGGCTAAACTGCTGATTGGATCGACCTGAATTTTTGCATATACATATAGCTTACGGACGGACATACGCTACTTTTTTTGTAGGTCCACGCGAAAGAAGTCGCGGGTAACAGATAGTTGCTTATAATGATAATAGATTATTGCCATTAATAAGTTATATTATATGAGTAAATGATAGGAAAATACGAGGCATCGCACGATACGGTAAAACCATATTTGTAAAGACCACTCAAACGAGTAATTGTTATACTAATGTCTACTTTAAAATATCAATCCGTATCAGTCAACTCCTTAGTTTACATACCTGATAAAGTATTATTAAATCAGTACAATGGATTGTTCTTTGTATGTAATTACTAATACCCGCATACCAGTCTAGGCAACACTTCGCACACTTGCAAGTTTTTGTAGACAGTGTGAAATTCAAAAAACTGTGTAATGACGTCGATTCTGTTGAACAGTTTTCTAAACTAAACTAAATTTCGTTTTAATAAAACGGGAAGTCGGTTATTCCGACTACAGTTTCGATCACATTCAGTGACCTTTATCAAGGAATGCTAAGCGAGACGCGCGTGACCTCTTCTTGCCTTGCACCAAAACTAAATTTGACAGTTCTAAAAATTATTACCAGCCTCTTCCCACGTATTAATATGAAAAGAGGTGCAGATCATCATCATCAGCCAGAAGACGCTGCTGAACATAGGCCTCGCCCATAGGCGTTACACCGACTGACAACGTGCCCTTGCATCCACCGGTTGCCTGCGACTTTCACAATCTTTTGGTCCACCTAGTGGGAGGCCTGCCTACCCTGCATCCTCCAGTTCGTGGTCGCCACTCAAGAACATTTCCTCCCCATCGGTTATCGGTTGCCCATTGCCACTTCAGCTTGCAGATAATTTAAGTAAAAGTAGGTTTTTGTACCGGTAGGACTTTTTTCCCAAGACCGCATGATGTAGTACCGCACCTTTGCCAGTTTAACCGCCAAGCATTAGTGCGCAAACATTACTATGTTCCGGATTGAAGGACAATTTTTCCACTGATTGTAAAGAGATTTAATATCTAATATCTCAGAGTGACGCAGTATTTTGAACTGCTAAAGTTCAAAATTCTGGGTGCTCGGATTCTGGGTGCTTTGCTCGTCTCGTCCCTGAGTTGTATAAGAAAAGTCCTGTCTGATTAGTTTAATGGTGGTGCCTACGAGAACCGACGCCTTAGTTTCTATCTATCATTAATCATTAACATTGGATATTTTTAAGCTTCGTTTCCATATATTTTATTTGACGGAGGAGACCTTTTTTTTTCATATTTTCTCTGACAAATTGATAAATATAAAACCAAATCTTCTTCAAAGCATTTGTAATCTTATTATAAACAGACACAACATTATATTTTTTTGGAAATGATTACGTAGTTAATGGTTTTATATGATCGAATATGAGAATATGCACGAGCGAGACTGTAGACGCGACTAAGAGCCTTAAATTTAGAAATAGACAAAAAACATTTCCCCTTTTTGCTGGGCACTCGGTTATACTGGCAAATCGTGTCGATGAGCCCTAAGTATTGATTTGAAGGTAAAATAAAAAAGCAAACAATTCAAACAAAAACATTTCATTTCCATGCAATGAATACAAGTATTTTACCTAATCTCAAAAGGGTTCTCAAACATTTTGTTTTGTTTATCATCGGTCTGATGATGAATTTCACAGTGGACTGCCGGCGATTGCTCCGACGAATGGTGATGTCTCGGCTTCTGAAACACGGGGAAGGTTTTGTATGAACGTTTGGTTTACACTATGTTTAAAAAAAGACCATTTATTTCGGAACCAGTCCATAGTATAAAATAATAAAAAAATATAAAATGAAAATAAAAATACCAAGTCATTACAAAGGCTTAGAATTATTAATTATAAAATGTTAATTATTTGTTAATGTCAACAAAACAGGAAATCACAAACACAAAACAAATGATCGCATTTTAAATTTAGGTTTTATTGTTTGTTCCTAAGATTTAGTTTTATTTACATGCATTAGTGTCCGCGACTTCATCCGCGTTGTTGCTCGGCCTGCGGCCTCGCAGGCTTAGGGTTCGGACCGAGACTCGGCCTTGAGCCTCACAATAGTAAAGTAAAGATAAAGATCTTCCACACAATCTTTCAACCTCATAGGGGATTAATTTTCAAAAATCGACTGAAAAATATAAATTTCTTTCAGTCAGATATTTGAGTTTTATTAGGTAAATAATTTCGCGTCATTTGAATTTCTTTTACTCATAAAAATGGATACAAAAGAGAGAGAAAAAAATTAAGTAGGTAAGGTAACGTAAAGCTGCTTATTACGAAACAAATAATCGGTTTGCATCCACATTTTTTTAAATTTCTGTCCTTTTCCGGGATATAAGTTTTACTTCGCCAAATTCTACTTAAAATTGATTTAACAATTTCTTCACAAATATGTATTCAACGGATGGACTGGAAAAAAAATAGAACAGATACAACATTATTTATGCATTTTGTAATATGAGATTTTATGCAATAGGATACACCACCATTGCGTACCCTTTAGCCACCTTGGTAGTCATTGTATTGGATAGTAAATGTAAAGTTGTGTGTACTTTCAAGCCCAATTGACGTTTGTACTATATGCTCGACCCCTGACTTTAGAATCATTAGGATTCAGAGAGTCCTGGGATCCTCGGATCAGTCTCATTGGCGCCCGTAGTTCGCTTAGCTGGCGTGAGGTGTGTGAAATGCACAGTCACGCACCCTCATACCTCCAGCCATGGAGCCACGGAGGATAAACGCCGTCTTGTTATCCAGTTACTTGTCTTGGCTACGTGGGAAATTTACTTTACTAGGATACCCCAGATGTCGCGCTAATTCAGGATATCCCGATTCAAGATTCAGCTCAACATAATAGGGTATTATCATACAACTTTATTCTACCAGCTCTTATAATCGAAATATAAAAAAATTACTTTCTTTTTTAAATTGTACGAAAGCTATGTAGTGTAAAAACACGGACAACAAAATAGGACACTATCAGTATGTATCATGTTAAGCACATAACAATGGCGACTTGAGAGATAATTACAATAAAATTAAAATAAATATGAAAATTCCCGTTAATAATCAGTTGTAGTTTTTTACAACTGATAAAAGATCATCAATTTATTTTTCAAAAAGTGAGCATCGAATAAATATGATCGATCACACTCATGGTTACCATAGTTGCCACTAGTATGTACTAGTAAGTAGTAGAGTGCTAATAAGGAGGCGTGCTCACCACTCACAGCTTGGCTACCGGTTGTGGGAATAACTAACAAGAACGCCGACATTCTTACAAAATTGGAGTCATTGAAATGTGAATACAAATTATACGTATTTCAGGATATCCCGATTCAAGATTCAGCTCAACATAATAGGGTATTATCATACAACTTTATTCTACCAGCTCTTATAATCAAAATATAAAAAAAATACTTTCTTTTTTAACTTGTACGAAAGCTATGTAGTGTAAAAATACGGACAACAAAATAGGACACTACTTTTAGGTAAAAACCATGGAAGACTGTTAGTGAGAAGAAACGGTGGCATGGTGGTAGAACACTTCACAGTGCTTGTCTGACTATAGTTACTAACTCTTTGAAGTCGAAACTTTCTCCAAGCGCCTGTCGTATGGTATCCTCACTTCAACCCAGTTACCATTTCAGCTCATGACAGGACATCAGTTGAGCTACTCAGTCAAAACGCCTAGCTGACAAGTCATTTAGCCTTTTTCTTTTTTTTATTTCAGTAGTAAAAAAGTCTACCTATTCGTGTAACTAACTTAATAACTTTGCTACGTTGATGACAACCTTGATAATAAATTCAATATTCAATATCAATTATTTTTTTTATCGGGCAAGTGCCTTAATTTATTAAGCAAAATACATACAAACTATATAAATTTGACAGTAATACATTTAAAATACGGAACTCCGAATCACTTACAGCCAGTGCTTTATGCCTTTAATTATTTACAAAGCAAATTGTAATAAATTAGTTATCATTCGAGTTAGAAGTATCGGCCGACGGGAGCTTGCAACATCACTGCCGCTCGACGTCCGATGACAAATTTATCGTATCTCACAATAAAAACTGCTCGTAAAAATATTACTACAATCCTCCCCCATTCCCTCCTTGGGAGGGATCTGGGACGGCTCGGGGGCGCGTGGAGGTATCCCGCGAGAAATAACACACTTTGTCTTAGAGAGAATCGCGTTCAATCGCGGAAAAGCAATCGCAGAAAGTTTTGTTGTTGGATGCGGCGCACATTAGCAAACCGCCGAAAAAATAAAATTATCTAAAGTACAAATTATTTGCAACGGTGACTAAGCATTAATATCAAACGTTAACTTATTAAAATTTGGAACGCTGAGAAAAAGCTTTGAAGGCATTGAAACGTACCTAGTAACAATAACATTTCGAAACAGAATAATTGAAGCAACGTAAAGTTAGCTACAACAATATTGAAAAAAATAGAATAAAAGATGCCACATCCAAAGTATTCGTACCGTTCCAGATCTGTACGTTAAAGTTGTGCGAGCCACGTTACGATATTGTTCGCTAAACCGGGCTCCGTTTACGATTATTCTGCAACTACCCGCATCTCGGCCGTCATCTGAACGGCCGCCATCTTAACAGCCGCCATTTTGACTTGACATCCATCTTGTTTCGTTTGATTGTAGGCCGTTTTGGGATATGTGCAAAGACACCGTTTTGATCCGATGTTTTGGAGTAAATCCCTGAATAGGTAGTATTTTGGTCTCGCCTTATTGACGGTGTTGATCTTTTTTGGTAATTTAGAAGATGACATATTGTATCCGATACCGCTATTTTATTTATGAACCACTTGATTTTGTATCATACTTACGTTGAAATTAAGGGTCTTAAATTATGCTTTCTGCTGCCCAGCGCCTTTATGCCCGCCGCCATTCAATTGTTTCTAATTGTCAGCTCGAACCTGAAATTGTATTTAAATGAAATAATTAATTTCATGAAAACTTTTAGCAAACTTGCCACATGATCCCAAAAGTTTTATTTCCATAAAAAAACTGCACCTAAGTTTAAATCGGCAGGTTTTTGTCCGATGATAAATTTGGTTTTATTTCCAAAGTTTGAAAGAGCATTGAAGTACTCGTAACATGATTCCCCACGTAACACACATAACGTACCTACTTAATAAACAACGTCTATCTGACGATGGAAAACGTGCCATGTTCAAACAAACAGAATATGCTGTGTTGCATGTACATAACTTGCTCCCCACAGATATCACCTGAGCCGAAGCAATCATCATGCGCGCTCATTGGCTCTTTGCTTTGAAAGATGCAGCATAAGACATCACGTGTATTTCTACGTCTATTTCATTATTATTTCAGGTTTTTTTTTTTAGAAATGAAAACGAAAGCTAAGCGTAAATATGGCCACCTCAATTTTTTGCTCTACAATGCATATAAGGAAAGTTCTTTAAAAAGTTTGCGGAACTTTTTCACCAGCGTAAATTGTGGTATTTGCAGGAAGCTATAAAGGCGTCAAAATAATGCAACTGTATGAATGATGGCAGTTATAATTCGCACCCGATTTGGCTTGCGACGTAAAGGGAACGTCCAAACAGTCTGCTAAAAACGCGCTCGTCCGCGGTTCGCATGGCAGGCGCGGATCGCACGGTGCGGGCCGGAACGAGCGCTACGCCGCGCCTTTACGAGCCATATTTATGGCTCACTCGTCGGACACTCGGCTGTTTTTTACGATATACATAAAAGCTGCCGTGAAAGATTTACGCGAAATATATTCCGGCTAATGCTGATTGCACCGCGTTTCATCGTACTAATGTTATTGCTCACCGCTCTGTCCGCCGTTTTATTGCGAACCCCAGCCTATGCTGTAAATGTTTATGTAGATTAAATTGTTCGGCGCGACACAATATCGCTCCATTCTACGTCTCTGTACCTACGATGAGATACTTATAGCGGCTAACAAACGTAGTTAGATTCGGTTTCTATAAGGGTATGATTGCGAGTTCGTAAGCCGACCGACGATCAATTTTTTGATAGTGTCACTCGTAGGCGACGAGTCATTTCTTACGACAACATTTGATTTGAGTCCCCGCAAATTCAATTTGTAGCACAATACCGCTAAAAGCGAAGACGTCGGATCCGAGCAGATACCGGCGGAGAACGGGCGGGGGGAGAGCCCCGAGGACGCGACGAATGGAAAGCAAACCGAACACCCAAATAAATATTCGCTTTAGCAACAATCGAGCTTGCAACTCACACAATTACGGCGGAATGGAAAACCTTAGATAAATAAAATCGGAAGCGCCCGAGGGACAGCGGCGGGCGGGGCGGTGACGCGAGGGGGAGGTTTTTCGCAAGAAAAAGCGGAGGCAGCAAACACAAACATCGAGCGAATGTAGCGAATTTCCAAAGTCCATTCGGTTTATTGACACGGGTGAGGGGCCGTGCGGATTCAAATCCCCCGCACCCGCCGCGATTTACAATAAATTTCAAGCGGAGAATATGTTTGCAATATGTCGAAGGAAGGGCCGCTCCGCTCTCGAGACCAATTACTTTGCCCTTAAGCCCTGCGTCCCGCGGCGACACCCCGCGGGCGGCGGCCTCCGAGCCCGCTGCACTCTACGAACACAATTTTAAACACTTGCGAAGGAATGCAGTAAGCTGTTTACATCGTAATCGAAAGTTTTCGAAGGGGAGCAGCGCCGTTTTGAATTTTCCATTTGGAATTTCGGATCTTTCAGTGGGGTTCAAATAAGTTAACATGAGGCTTATTTGCCGGGGAAAATGTAAATCTACATTTGGGAAAGTAAGCTTTTGTTCGATGTAACTTGATCTTTCAGTAATGATGCAAGCACATATCAAAAAGGTGACGTTAAATCTCTTTGGGCCACTTTTTTTTAAATTGAGATTTTTATCTAGTATGAAGTATGAACTTACTCATAACTTATGACAAAACTCACGCACAGAAATGGAGTAATAAAAACAGAATAAAACGATAGCCGTGGTTTCAAACCACAATAATAAACTTGAGTTACGGGTGAAGGAAACCATACCATGATGGTACGTTTTAGTACTCAGTTGGCTTGCCACCATTCAATTAAGTTAAACTAAAGCCTCATTTAAAGAGCCAGTTCTCATTTTAGGCTGGTTGTTCCTACACCCTCGAACACACCGTCATCATCAATTAAGGCTTAAACATTAAAAACATTAAGTCATAAAAACAAAATATTAAAAATATTATTATTAAAAGAAAAAGAAAAATCAACAGCAAAATGTTAGTTTATGACACTCCGGACGTACAGAAGAACCCAACAAATCTCACTCAAAGTTGTAACAGAAACATTACACACAAACATACATACTTACAAAACACCCCAAAAACATTACCCTCCTTCTTGGGCAGTCCAGTAAAATTACCAGGAGTTCCAAAGCTGAATATTCTTTCCCAAAATGGAAATATAATAAACAGCATTTCAGTAAGTATACTTAATATATATTTAGTATATATATACTATAAAGGCGCTCACCAATTTCCTAAAACTCTAAAACCAAATGAATATTTCAAAATGGACGTAAAACCGTCACTGTATAATAAAGTGTTCGCATGATAGAGCTATAAAACATGAGATTATATTATAAAGCTGGGGCGGGCGCAGGGCGGGCGGCTACGGGGGGCAATAACGCGGCCTCCGGGGACAAGCCACTGGGAAATTTTGAACCAATTATTAACGCTGTTTTTGATGAGAATGTTTCTTAAAATTATGATGTAACAACAATTATGTTTAAAATGTTTTGAGGGTACAGCCCTACTTTACTAAACACTACACTACTTTCTTAAAAAAAAGTATAGAACCTCAAAGTATACAGCGTTATTTTTAATTGCCCAAATACCTATAACACACTGCTTACGAATGTTTCGTACAACCTTAATATTTTTTTCGGTTTCATCAAAAAAAAAGTAGTTTGAATATATATTTAAAAAAAAAATAAAAATTGGTAATAAATAACCATAAACAGTTTTGTTTCAATTCCTTTTTAATTACTATTAACTAATAGACCATGCGCGATGAAATGGTAACAAAATTTTGATAGTTTTTTTTAACATAAAATAAAAACATAAGAACATAGTTACTTTTTTAAATCCTAGCAGAAAATATTACGTCTCAGCATCTACATTTTATTTTACCAGATAAACACTAATGATGACAATAAAGTAACATCCAAACCAATCTCGTTTAGCTTTACAGAAAACCTTATTTGAGTTAAAATCCAAAAGCGAACGTTCTGAGATCATTATTTTAGTACAAATTTTCTGTAAGCCCTAACAAGTGTACGTTGTGTACATTTGAAGGCATGTTTCTCATTACTACAGCGGAATTCCACTCTTTATTTATGAAATAAAAATATTTCTGTAGACGCTGACGAATGGGCCCCCCTCCTCTGCGACCCGCGGGGGGAAATGGTTGGGGTGGAAGAGACGCTTACCGCGTCGCCTGTAGGCGTAATAAAACGGTAAATTCTAATGCTCAGTTTTAATAATAAAATTTTGAACTTTAAAGACCCGCTGATTCTCACTGTCTCGTTCACATCTTTGTCAACATTTTATAATATAAAAAATTCGAGTGATGGTTATAAACAATACACGTTAATTTATCTTTAAATACCATTGCCAATATTTTATGTAAACATTTTCGATTTTGACGAAGAAGACAGGAAAAGCAATGTTTTTCAAGTTTTTGTCCTTCTCCTATGCCAAGATAAAAAATAATAACTTGAAATAAACGTATATAAATATAAATAATGAAATATTGGTGGACTTTTTTCACACACAGCACTGACGTGCAAGGCAAGACGAGGTCGCGCGCGTGTGTCGCTTAGCATTCCTTGATAAAGGTCACCGAATGTGATCGAAACTATAGTCGGAATAACCGACTCAATTTAACGTGAGTATTCCCGTTTTATTAAAGCAATACATAATTTTTTTTTTGTAAATACACATACATAGAATACATAGAAACACCCAGACAAAGAACTAACATCCACGTTCATCCCACAAATGTTTGTCCTGGGTGGGAATCGAATCCACAACCAGAAAAATCATAGCTCAGAAAAATCCACCCACTGAGCCACAAGGCTAGTTATTTCCTTCTCCTTCGTCGAAATAGAAAGTAACGACAAAGAAATTGCTTCAAAGCGTTGGCAAAATTATTCAATAAATGATTTAAAAAAAAACAATAACTGAATCTCATTGCTACTAAACCTTATTTATCAAGGTTTATTTATTTAATACTTTATTGCACACACCTACAACGTATTTGGTACAACAGGAGGACTCAATGCTAAAGGATTTTCTACCAGTCATCCCCGTGGTTGAAGAGAGGGAGATGTAGGCGTGCATCAAAAATCACAATTAACAATAAACTAAGAACATGAATGAAAGGAAAAATAAATAATGACTATTGATAACAAATTAAAAATTGACAAATATACTTAAGGTTCATTGGGTACATTTAATTTTTATTTATCATGGAAATAAATCTCGTCAGCGTCACTATGAACGAAAGTACAAACTGAGAGGAAATTCAGATTTTTACAATAATCGGGCTTATGTTGACGGAGCTTTCCAATTCACACTTAACGAGATGTAATTATATTGAAGTTTAATTTCTGTCGGACAGAGAGGGAGGTAGGAGGGCGAACCGGAAAGATTTTTCAATTACCGACTTTGTGCCTTTCGCTCCAGTCTCAGATCACAGAGCAGTTTTGTGAACAGACAGAGTAGTTTTTACCTCTGTTTATATCAAATAAACTAAATAAAAATACAAAAAAAAAAACAAAAAACTAAAAAGGATTTTTCTGAATAGTAAAATTTTCAATAGTAAATACATTTTGATACCTTATTGGGCTTTGATACCTTCTTAGATTAAGCTTATTTGAATTCTTTAAAACTAAAAATGTTGACAGTTTTTAGTCACAGTTTTACTTTTTATGTTTTTCAAAATCTTCTCCTCGTAATAAGACAGCGAAAAAATAGAAATCGACCCTGAACTTTTTCTAAGTCGAAATATTTCCATCAGTGCAAAGGTTATTTTTCCTACTCTACACTCGCTGTGGAATTCTTAATATCAGTGCGCGCTAACTACGGCCGTATAATATTGGCTAAAGGGCGGACCTCCCTCCTCATGGCGTAGCCACCCGCTCTGGAATCCACCTCTGCCCCCTCCGGGTACAGCCTTCAAGTGTCGCGAGCAGTAAGGGGCCATTTACAACTTAAACAATTTAAATTGTTGAATTAAGTTTTTTTTTTTGTATTTTCTTTGTGTTCATCTTATTATATTTTTGATGACGAGGCATGCCGTATACTTACTTTTTTTGCTGAATCCTGATCCTTGATTTGACTGGTCAGCTTACAAATGATTTACTTGGGTAACAAACAAAAAAACTCTTGGAAAATTGGGTAGATCCTGGTAGGTAACACCCCTTCGTCCACGCTGTTGACGGTCGGGAAAATAAGTTCCTTTCGTTCACAGTGTTGACGAACGCTACAAATTTTTTCCGCTGGTTCACGAAAGTCTTATCGGGAAAACTTAACATAGAAAAAAAATAGTGAAAAAAATGTAATGAAATATATAATGAAAATATTAAAAAAATATAAAATTGAAAAGAAAAAAAAAAATATAGTAGCGTTCGTCAACACTGTGAATGAACGGAACTTTTTTTCCCGTTCGTCAACAATGTGGACGAAGGGGTGTTGACGAGCGTTCGGGAAGTACCCAAAAAAAATCCTTGGGTATCAATCATGAACCAAAATTCCAACCAAATAAATCTTAATCACGATTTTCCTGTATTTTTTCTTCAGGCTAAAAATATATGCATGCTACGTACTTTCATGCCAAATTCATTGCCAAAAAAAACGATTCAGCCGTTTTGTTGCGGAATATAGCAAGCTATTTTTGTATCGGTATCGGCGTGGATTTAGCTTCCAAAACAAAAAATTGGACTACTTTGCACTAGTTACCTAACTAACATTTATATTTACATCCTTAGCCTTGTACTTTCAGTTAGTACTACGATTTAGTCTGTGGCCTTGCTAAAGATTACACGGCACAGTAAATGCTACTTTTAAATTGGATTCTTTCAGCCCCCGCCCCCGCTGCCGGCGACGTCACAAAGGACGGCAGAGACCGTTTGATTCTTCACATTCCTACACCGCTGTACCGACTCAAATCGGCCTATTAAATGCCTCTCTCGACGAACCAAGAGGGCGTTAAAATGCTCCTGGAAAAAGCTTTGTTCTTCAAATAAAGGTCCACGAAGGGGAGAGCTAGGAACGTTATCGCTCGTTACACCTTTTGATATCAAAGAAATTATTACACTGCTTAGTAAACTAAATAAAGAACAGATGCTTTTATATTGGAGTTTTAAGTGAAATTGCAGGGCATAAGGATTTAACGACAAATATTTGCGCTTAGGTCACCATCGTAATAAGTTTCAGAACCAGATGAACGATGCAAAATTCTGTTTTGTTCGTTACTAATTACGATGAAATACAACCATAAATGAATAATTAATGCAGCCTTAATGTCTGCAACAGGCAGGACAAAGTGGAGTAGCATAGTCCAGAGTCAAACCGTTGCTTCAGCAATTAAGAAAACGACTAAGAAAGTGAAGCAGAAAGACGATCAGTGCATAGCTTGCAAGGTTTACTTTAAAATTGTTTGTGTCAAGCAACGATCTGTCTGTCAGTAGTAAAAAAATCTGTTGTGGGCGAGTGTGTTGCTGTTTATCGACCACAGAAGAGAGAACTAGAGGTAAAAATTTTTCCTCTTCTGTGTTATCGACTAACTCAATTGTAATTATGTAACTAGAAATTAGCACCGAAATAAACATGAAGACCAACTTAACTTTTTTTTTTAACTTTGGGCCGATGTTGCCCAAATAGGATGTTATAAATTGTATACAAATTGAACTACTTACCGACAAAACTTTATGAAGATCGAATTAACAGTTCACAAGTTATCTTCGAATTAATATATACACAAAAATACAAATATAAAATAGCTGAATTTGTTCCCGTTGGCTCTGACACCTTTGCTTCGTTCGATCAGTTACATGATTCTGACCAACGTGTTCCATCTTCAACTACACGTTTTATTTTTGCGTAATTTGGGCGTCAAACAAAATTAAAATTCGAATATGTACAAAGCCGGTCCAGGGTCCAAATTGTGGCCATCATTTTTATCCCGCGAGAACGAGGCGGACGTATCCACAATATCCATATTCTAGCTCTGTCACTTTGATGCGTCGACAAAACGGGTGGACCAAACTTTATCCAGGCGCGCGCGTGCGAGGCCTACTTGCAGCAGGCCTACACGGGCGCCGGGATAAAGTTATGTCCACCCGTTTTGTCTTCGGGTCAACGTGACAAAGCTAGAATATGGATACATCCGTCTCGTTCTCGCGGGTTAAATATGGTGGACAAAATTTTATCCCGGCGCCCGTGTTAAGCCTGCTGCTGAGGTTTAGGGGTCACAAGGTACCCATTCGGCGCGAAATATGAGTACATAGTTACTTTGGTTAGATTCGCTTAGATAACACGCAGTTTAAAGACTACTGTCTGGATAAATTTGGATCGTTATACTGAATAGAACATTCATGTTAAATCAAGATCGTTTAGTAAATCTATTTCTGTAGTTGATAGAAGTTCTACGATCCATTCATAGTTCGTAGCGTGGTCAATTGCGAACGAAGGGCACTCGATATTGGCAAGTAAATGAGACCAATATTAACGTTCTATGGCGGGCCAGTGCCGGACCTAGGGCAACGCGCGCCCGAGTGACGCTTCGGTTAATTACGGACATACAGGGGTAAGAGGTAGCGGGGGTGAGTCGAGGTTGTCCGGGGTTCAGGGAAGGGAAGCTAACTATGTAGGGGGAATGTGCTTTGTTTGGCTCGGATGCTGCTTTGCAAATTGTTTTTGTTGGGTATAAAAATATTTTCGATACGATGTAGCTAATTTATGTATGGTTAAAATAGTCTTAATTTGAAAATCAAAGGAGCAAAAGAGAGCGTGAACATGGAGATCAACAGTAGTTGATTGATTCAGGCGTAACTTTGCGGAAGTTCATTTTCAAACTGTCAAAAATAACCAATATGTAGTGTCTTTCCCTTAGACGAAGCATCATACTGGACAGACCCATGAGACGTTGCCGCTCCGACGTTCACATTGTCATGTTTCTCTTTTTATTTCACGGGTCGTCGCATAGAGTAAGCGAGAGAGCTATTGTAAGATTGGCAACCTCGCACTCTGTGTCCATTTTATGACCGACTAGTCGGTCACAACATTGCGACCCGTCTTACTAAAAAAGCAAATTGGATCAAAATATCGCTGTGAATACTTAATATTGTTATACATAGTGGCATTATGGCGTGTTGTGCTGTGTATTGTGCATCGAGAACAACGAAAGGGGAAGTAAAAGATCCAGAATTATCATTTCACACGTAAGTCTTTTGTAGCGTTTTTTACCTAAAATAACCAGAATCAAAGCTAAATATTCGTTTCACTTAAAGAATATACATGTTTGAAGTCATACAACTATCACGCAGTGTTATTTAGTAATGAATTTAAGCATTAATTTAAGATAAATAAATGCATTGTTTTACGTGTTCCTGCTAGTGAAGTACCACTGCACGTTTCAAACTTTGTCGATATTTGGTCGATATTTATCTAATAATATTCTTGTAATATCCTACATATACTACATTAAGTGAAACATGAACTGTTAATTCCTTTCCGCGTTTAATCGGCTTGATACGTATTCTATCGATAATTAATTTTAATCTTTTTGAAGCTTTCGCGGCTTGAAATGTATGATAATTTGTACCAATGTTGTGTCATGGTTAAACAATTAATTAAAATAAAACATTTTGTTATAGGTTTCCAAAATGTCCGGAAATCAGAAATCAGTGGATAAAGGCTGTGAGGCGCGAAAACTGGGAGCCACCTAAATACTCTCGACTTTGTTGAAAACGTTTTGAAAAATCTAGTTTTATGACTGGGCTGTCAATTAAAAAACTAGGAAGAATAAAAGAAACTAGGAGACGGTGTAGATACTTATTAACTTTCATAGTTACTATATATACTATATATATTCGTACTATTTACATGGCAATTACGAGTTTCGATGTTCAATAAAGTACATATTTTTGCAAACATTGTGTTCTTAATTTACAAATTCTTAGTTTTGTACACTGTGTACATTTTTATCGATAGATTCTGCACTAGTTTTCACTTCCCTACTCACTAAACGTCACAACAGAAAGTGGACACGCTGCCAAAGCAATCACTCTATCCAGTGTGATACAAGATCCTTGGTCTTTCCGCTGTAACGTCGCGTCCAGTACAATAGGAATAATGAACAATTGTTTGTTTTTTACCTAATATGTATTTAAATTTTATATAATTTTTAGAAAAGAAGTATCATCATCATCATCATCACAAAATCAAATCAGAAAAGAAGTATATTACAAATTATTTATTCCAAATGTTTAAACAATTTTTTGAAAGAAGAAAATAACAATTTTGAAATTATTATCCTAAATTAAGAAATAGAGCAACACTGGCGTCCGGCTGGGCGGCCCAGCCGGACGGAGATCAACTTTAGCATCGGCATCTTACGAGCCTATCTTCACGGACGGCTTCACGGACGTTACTCAATATTCCGAATCAAAAAGGCGCCAATGAAATTAAGCTTAAATAAATAGATTAACAATGAAAAGTGAAAAATCTGGTCTCCTTTTTACTAATTAAAACTTTATTAAAAGCAGATCAATATAGAGACCTTACTTTAGAGCTTTTGGTTAAGTTCAAATCGTGATAGGACCGTTAAAATCACGTGAGATACATAAATATTTATACCAGAGAAAAAGTCTTCGAATAACAGTTTTCAAGCTTATAAGTTGTCATGTTGTTAACGTGTTCCTCTCGCATCGTGAATCGATTGCAGCCCTCGCACTCATCAGCTTATTCAAATACAGCGCATGCAGGGCGCACGGCACAGGGGTGCAAGGGTGCAAGTTACATAGTAACTGTCACTTTATCTGCGGTGTAAAGCGGGGGTGGCGATGTGCGCGTATGCATAATGTATGCCATGCTTAGCGCTCCGAGATTACTCGGGTGAAACTGCATATACGATTGGCATGTATCACTCTACATGCCTTTCGATTGCTATTCTTATTTTGAAACGGCGGATGTATAAATATTTTTAACCGATAGTATAGTCAGAAATCAGAAATCAGTAATATTTATTGGCCATAAATAACATTGAATATTACAGGCAAGTCACTTTTACATTAAACTGTGTTTAGAGTTAAATTAGGCAAACTAATCAATAATATAAACAATTTGATAATATTGTGACAGGTAGGTATGTTGCTTACTCCGTTTATTCATTACACAAAAATTCCGTGAATTTCATTGACATATATTCACTTAATTTATAGAACGGATTATTGTCAAAGAAATGCTTAAGAATCTGTTTAAATCTGCTATGGTTTAGTTCGGTTATAGAGTTAGGTAATTTATTGTACATTAATATTTTGGGGTGGTGGCTGTATTTTCGAAGATGATTTTTAAAACGGATTGTAGATTTTCATCAAGCTGCATACCCTTTTAATGTGTTTGTCACTGATCTCAGCGTGCTGTATAAAGCACAATTTATGATGGCACGGAACGGCGTGGTCTCGGTATAAACCGTGACGGCATCGGATTAACGCGAGCATTAAGATCTTAATTACAAACTTGAGAATAAACCTCCAACTATATGTAGTGAAATATTCACTTATATATAATATATCTTTTTCTGTAACAAGAACAATCAATACAACTGAAATTTATATCATGACTAGCTGCGCATCGCGGTTTCACCCGCTATTCTACTAAGCCGAATGATTTTCGGGGATAAAAAGTAGCCTATGTGTTAGTCCTGGGTATAAGCTACCCCATACCAAATTTCATCCAAACCAGTTCAGCCGTTAACGAGTTGAAAGGAAACAAACACAATTACACACTTACCATACATACTTAAATACTTACGCACTTACAAACTTTCGCATTTATAATATTAGTGTGATACATCTACTGAATCCTAAAAATGGGACCAGGAGCACCGGTGGATCGGAAGCAGCATTCTCGCCCTGAGATCCCCAAGCCGCCTGCCAAGCGTGGGCATTCAACATTGTACGTCTTCTATTAAACGTATGTAAAATGTTAAAGGAGAAAGTTTTGGCAGGAACGTGAATAGAAGTGAATGTAATTTTTCAAAACTTTGTTATTTCGAAAACAGTGGATTTTTATCCAATAGGTGTTCGTGAACGTGCACGAGTATTGGTGAATAAATAGTATGTCGTGAAACGTCGTGACTTTTGGTGTTGTTTCTAAAACTCCCTAGAAGCCTCTAGTGAAGTCTCCACCACTTTACAGTAGCAATACTTGGACTTGACCGTAACTTACTTTGCTTCACTTAGTCTTATGACTGAGACTTGTTTTATTTATGAAATATTTTACGTCAGTAGTAATATTACAAAATTTAATTTATTTATTTATTAAAACAATACACTATCATTACAGGAGATTCTCTAATACAATAGAGTAGCTAAGATATTAAATTAAATATTATAATATAATATTATTAAGTCATCAATATAAAAAATTGTCAGAAACATTACAATAACATAAATTATATAGTGTAGCACTTACGAACTCGCTCTGTGAACCACAGAAGAGAGAGGTAAAAATGTTTCCTCTTCTGTGCTGTGAACAGTGGAATATGTCAATGTTTTCCGCCACTCGGTTTAGTGTTTGAATATACTGTCAGTAGTGTGTGAGTTAATACTGTCTAAATATACTATGTGTGGAGCAAAAATTAAATAGATAAAATAATTAAATACCATATTTCTTTTCATATTTCGCATATATATTTTCATAGAGCACTTCTTTGCTTCTCTACCTCACACCGTCCCCATACAAAACTTAATTAAGGCGCGCATGTTTAAAACAAGGCGCACAGTTGCCGGAATCAATTTAGCCTAAGCCGGAGGGTGGAAGGGTGGTGGGGTGCAATAATTAGTTGGCGGATTACCCGCGCCGAGGAAATTAACTTGAAACTCGATGGCTTCCGGCCTTCACGGCTATATAATGTGCCTATGCGATCACATAGAGCTGGAGGAAGTCTTTTCAATTTGTAGAAATAATGTTTGTTATTTGACTGTTTAAAACACAAAGTTTTGATTTTCGTAAAGGAATGTATCAATCACGTTCGTCATTACGCACGTTCGTTCTTTAGTGAGTCGGGACAATTGCATGAAAGCATAGAAAAACACCCGTCTGGGTCCGTACCGTGAAGCCCTTATTGCGATGATAAGGTTGAACCTTATCGCGCCGGGATGCGATTCGCGGTACCGCTGCTGAACCTAACAATCATCGCAATAAGGACGTCACAGTACGGGTCTTGGTCCGAAAGAAAATCTGCCAATAGGAAGAAATGGGAGAACGATCTAGAGCTATATTTTAATTTAGCTCTAAACTGGCTAAATAAATACCTACTAACAAAACTGTTGAAGTACAAAATCTGGATAGCACTGATATGGGCAAGCGTAACACTTATCATCAGGCGAGCGACTTGCTCGTCTCGTCACTCAGTATTATAAAAAAACGATGTAATTTTTTGTTGAAATAAGCGTTTCGTGAGAAAACTGATATCACCCCCTAAATCTTATCAAAATGTTTTGTTTTTGGTGTTAATGGCTTGGGTAAATAATAATCTACGCTGATAGGTTTTTTTTTTTTGTGGTTCTTATAAAAACTACTTTTCTTCGTCATAATTGTAACGCAAAAACTAAACTCGTCGCTTTAGGTGCCTATAACTTCAAAAAAATAGCGACAATTCAAAAAATCAAACCTATGGGCATAGCTATTCACGGTGTAGACAACATCTACAAAAATCATCGAAATGAGATAAAATTTAAGCGTGTGAAACAGTTGGCACTTTTTGTATGGATATTATACTACTTGAGGCGGTATACTCTAATCTTAAGTGACGGTGTAAAAATTAAAAAGTAAGTGAATTGGTACCTCCTAGGCAAGCGTGCTACATCTTCGGCCACATCTTTGCTTTCCATCAGGTGAGATTGTGATCAAACGCTTACCTAGATCGTTATAAAAAAAAAGTATTTTTTATTTCAGTATTTCCTCACCTGTGTATCTCCAAGAGAGACCAAGTCTTGAGAAAAAGCAGTAAATATTACCGCTAGTGGCAATTAGAAGCGTACAATTAGCGCAGGTATTTGGCGACGGCGTTTGGAAGCACCCCGTTACATGGGAGGCCAAGGAATGGAGGCCATGAGATATGTTCCGCGTTATTGCATTTTGCCTGCAAGTTGTTAGTGCTGACTTTACGAGGTATTTTGTTTTATAAGCATGCTAAAGGGGAAAGAGAGGACCGCGAAAGTCTAAAACAGTGTTTGATAAAGAAAGGACACAGTAGAAAGACATGTACAAAATCTGCTTTGCATTAGTGTGAACAGCTCTTTATGTCATTTTAATATTTAAAAAACTGTATTTTTCTATAGCAACTACAGCATTGTATACTAACGATATCTTGATAAATGGTAGAACAAGTTGTTCAACAAAATACAAAAAAAAACTCACAAACAGAATACAAATACACAAAGTACCAAACTAACTAAACTATGTTTTTCATGTACAAGCTAAAGCAGGCACTTCTGATTGCTTATCTATACATGTAATAAAACTGTAGCCGAGCTAAATCTGTACATTAAATATTTTTTGAAAATTTTGCCTTTGGGGAATTACTTAAGGGATATAGATGCCAAAACAGTATTTTTTTGTCTGTCTGTCTGTCTGTCCTTTTGTCAACACATCATGTTAAAACTACCGGACGGATTTTGATTAAACTTCATATGGGCATTGCTTATTTCATGGACTATCAAATAGGATACTTTTGATTACGAATTTCGTCCCCGAAAGGGGTCAAAAGGGTTAGTAAAGTTTCTATGGGGGTATTTTTTAAATAAATAAAATTAAAATATATTTTAAAAAATCTGCCGATGTGATTTGGCCCAACAAACTTTTGGAGCAGATATTGTGATTGTGAATTCCGTTGTACGAGCATTACAGTCGGCAATTGGATAAATTATCAACTTATTCCTATCCTAAATCGAACCCATCCTAAATCTCAATAAACTTAGCAACAACGGCTCAGTAGCGGTCAGCTGTGATCGCAACTTTGGCGACTACAATGAGCGCTTGAGGGCGGAAGAGACGCGGGACGGGCGGGAGCTGGTGCAGCGTCACCATGGCAACCGCCCCCGCCTAATCAATTGCAGAAATATGTACGAACCATCACCGGCATAATCTGGCCTCCCCCTCCCTTCGAAATACAATCTAGTTACAGACTTAAAGGGGTTCAGAAAACAGGCTCAAGGTTCAAGTTAGAGTGGTATTTTTATACGGCAGAGCTAGGCGACATTACACACACTTGGGAAGCGAAGAAAAGATGTACGATCGTATAGCATCCATCGGATGTAGGAAAACTTTTAAGCGCGACTCACACCACGAGCGATAGTGGCTTAGTTTAGAATCTCAATTTTCGAAAATTTAGGCCTGTAACTCGAACTCACAAAACATCGAGAACATTAATACCCACGTCGCTTTTTGCTATTGTTTTTGTGTGAATAAAGTTGAAAAGTTTAAGTTGAATGAACAGGGAAAGAAAGAGGGAATAGGCTAATATCCTGCAGTATGGCTGAATAAGCTGCCGATGATAAAGATGACCAAACCCAAGCCAAGCCCAAGCCCACTGCCAGGCCTGGGGATTATTAAGAGGGATGCCTTTGTTTAGCAGTTAACCTTATGTGGACGTGTTCCGGCTGATGATGATGATGAAAGTTAAGCTGGCTTAGCTTCGCTCGCATTGTGAATCGCACTTATATGAGTAAGTTGGAAATCATAGGAGTCAGGAAGAATGGAGCGGACGAGGCTATTGTAAATGTTCCATGTCGACTTTACTTGATGCAATTGAAATATCCGGATTTAAGTGGGTCTCTATTCTTTTTTTTATCAAGATCCTATCTAACTATAGCAGCACCCGGGGCGACATTATCCACAACATGAACTCGAAGCTTTTATGTATCTTAAGTTTTTCTAGTAAAAGCCCAAGTGCTAAGTCAGGATATAAACTACCAACATCCAAATTTCATCCAAATATGCTCAGCCGCTACGGAGTTAAGTAGTAACAAACACAATTACACAAACTTTTGCATTAGCAATGTCGTGATTTTGTTCCCGTCATTTACCCATGTTGTACCCGTACCTGTAGACGTTGGGAACGATACGCTCGAAGTTGTTGACCATTATAACTACCTTGGACAGACTGTCCAGTTAGGTAAGTCCAACTTCGACAAAGAGATCACCCGCAGAATCCAACTCAGATGGGCAGCGTTCGGAAATTTGCGTGATATCTTTTCGTCCAAAATCCCGCAGTGCCAGAAGACAAGGGTCTTCATCCAACGCGTGTTGGCAATGGAGAAAACTATGCTCGGAGTTTCTTTTTGCCGAAAAACCAAAGTCCGGTGACTTTGGTTATAGTTTTCAGAGTTTGCAAGATAAAGTGGCAATGGGCAAGCCACATCACTCGAAGAACCGATAACCGATGGGGAAAAAAGGTTCTTGAATGGCGACCACGAATCGGAAGACGCAGTGTAGGCAACCCTCCCACTGGTGGACCGACGACATTGTGAAAGTCGCAGTCAACCGGTGGATGCAAGTGGCACGTTGTTGGTCGGTGTGGCGCTCTAAGGGAGAGGCCTGCAGGAGACGTCTTCTGACTGATGATGACGATGATGATGAACAAGCATAAAAAGTAAAGAAATGTTGTTGTGGTGGTGGTGGGCTAAAGAGGTGAAATGGTAAAATTTACTGTAGTAGTAACCTATGCGAGCGAAGCCGTGCAGGTAAGCTAGTTCTATAATATGATACGTAAGAGTGGTGTAAAAGAAGCACAAATGATTAATATGAAATTCTAGAAGAAAAAAAACTATACCAAATAAATAATTATAACTTTTACACACCTGTCATGTCTGATTCACGGCGCTTCGTAGCAAGCGTGCTACGAGCTAGTAGATTTGCTACGCTGAAACAGCAAAATTTTATAATAAGTATATTTTAGTTCATTACTAAATGTTTCAATGACGTCGATTCTTTTGTACCAATTCCTAAGCTAAGCTTTGACGGATCTAAAATTATTGCCATCATTTTCACTCACATTGAAAAGAAAAGAGACACTGATAATTCCAGTCATGTCAGATTGCTTTAGTTTCGTGAGTAACACAGAATCGACGCCATTGTTGAAAGTTACTTATCTTATTCTTTATTATACTTACTAAACAGGCACCTACTACCTGATTCATAAAATATTATTTGTCAATTCTAAAATTTTGATCGTATCGATTTGAAGTCAGTCATTATTTAAGTATATACAAGACGTTAGTACTACTAACACTAAAATAGTCGTAGTTTTTCTATTAAGTTGTATATATATATATTTTACTAATTGTAAACCATGACTGCGTTCGCGTGGGCATAATATCGCTGAAAAATCTACAAAAATATCCTATGTCCACCTTTGTTATATACAGTAACGCCTTATCAAATTTTATCAAGATCTTGTCAGCCGTTTATAACGCGACAAACACCCAGACAGAGAGACAAAGTTACTTTCTATAGTTCGGTAGATAGCGTTGATCCGTTTTTGTGTGTTTCATGAGGTTTGTGGACAGACAGTTCTAATGTAGGAAGTTCTGAATCGCGCAAACGAAGTTTTTTTCGAGACGGACGTATACATTTTTTTAACACATAGCTTTGGTTGGTCCTGTTACGATTGCGACTATATACCTCTGAATTATAATATCGCTATGGATTTTTATTTAGGGTTTAGGTTCGTTAAATTTGTTATGAATTAATGTTATCTATGTTAAAAAGATAAAATGTCATTAGTCGGTATAACGTCCTATTTCCGAAAACATACCCCATGTTTTTGGAAATAGGAAAAAATAGTTTATTTACACATTTTCAAACCTAGATATCAAAGCTTGTAAACGATTTATAAATACTGATTAATATCGTTCGGAAAATCGGCGCAATTGCGTTCATTGGTTAATCGATCAAATCAAGAAGACGGTTTTCCACTACACCAAGATATATATTTTTTGGTTTCCGGTTAATGTCGCGAACGGAATTGTGGCTCGCGTTAAGCTAAAATATGTGGCGTTCTATGTATTGTGGAAAAGCTCAGAACAGAACAAAAAAACCCGTCTTACAAAACCGGCTAACCGGTTAGGTATACAAAAACTGGTTAACCGGTTTTTACAAAACTTACTGAGATGTAAAGCATTTTGATTTTCCGCATCACCACGCAGCCGAAATTGATATATCCAATGTGTAAATGTTGAAATTTGATGTGGAATCTGCAACAAATTAATTAAACTACTTATATGAGATTGAAGATGTTATTGATTTGATTGAACACCGTCAGGTGCTTAGAAGGACTTCAATCAATTACAAAAAAAAAAACAACAATATAGTCTCCCAATCAACATACATAGCAATAAATACGTATATCGCAAGAAATGACAATACCATGGATTTCGTGAAATCTCTAGTGATACCAGGAACTTCCGTGTGATACCGAAAAGCTTAATCTACACCTAACGAATAAAAACTTCTAGGGATATGATATGATGAAACATTATTCAATCGGTGAGATTACATAATAACAAAGACACAAGTTTTCAGGATAGTGAAATGTTTTTTCATTAGACCCATCTAGACTTCATTTAAAAAGTTACTACACCTAAAGCTTGAGTTATTACATGTGATTCATTGCCACTGTGTATAATTTTATTCAGTAATTTCCCTAAATTTTAAAACATACATTGTAACATACAACAATACATTGTCAGCTAACCATGTTAGTAAACACGGCCCGTCCACAACGAATTTCTAGCTAACAGTGTCGTTGTTAGCAATTAGCATTGACTAACATAAAAATCAAAAATTGACTTTCCAATCCATGTTAGGTTGCACTCACGAGTTACTAAAACTTGTTAGCTAATACCAAAGTCACGCCCACTTTTTGTGAAATTAACATGTTAGCATTTTAGCTTACACGAGTGGATGTAACCTAGGTATAGTTATTTGCACTTTAATTAAAACCTATTTTAACACCTATTTTTCACTGTCGCCAGAGACTATAAAACGAGATCGTACCTCCTATACGAAAATTCGGTAACCAGAAAACGATACACTCGTCAATTAGATTACGTGAGCCGATCAAACGTTAGCGAAATTAATTGCCTCGTCCCGCGCCTGGTGTTGTGAATTGTTGTATTATAAATATAATTATTCGACAGTGGGTATTGGTGTAATTATCTAAACAGAAGCTACGCAAAAGAAACCATTGCGGTAATTATTTCGCCAAAAGTATAAACTATCAAAATCTTTTATTTCTACGGACTAAACTTTAACACAACTTACGAAAGAAATCGAACGACGTATAAACGAAATATCCATCAGAGCGTGCAGGACCGTAACATGCTGTCTACACCTATTAACATAAATGTTAGTGCATATGACAGCGGGGGGACGAAGGATGCTGTATAATTACACCCCCTTCCCCATTCCCCTTGAGTTATTCCATCCTTCGTTTCCCCTCGATTAATTGATAATGCGCGACCAATATCGGCACACCTGCGCCTGAAAGCTAAGATTAACATCCCTTATTGCGAGCAATTAATCGTTTGTTTAATCTGTATCCAGCCGCCCGCGAAACTTAATTACAACGGCCACTAATTGTGTCCCGGCCGCCCTCATTCATTCATACGCATAGCTATATGCGTAACCATCCCCAAAACTAACTGTAAAAAGCCGAGCACACTCCATTACGTGATTTAAAAATCATATTCAAAATCGCTATAAAGGCCAAACGAGCGTGCCCGCTATTCTATTACCGACCCTTGCCGGAATAAATTCCATCGAAGCGCAATAATAATAAAAAAATGTCGAGAGCTTGTCGCGTGCAAAAGACGTGCGGTCACGCGGCCCTCCCCCGCCCCCCGTCCCGTCCCCGTCTCCGCTTCACCCCTGGCTCTCCCTCGGAGCCTCCCTCGCACGAATATAATATGCATTATGCGAAATCCGTAACTCTTATGTTGGGTCTCGAGAATACCTTAAACAGTCTAAACACAAACGAAGTTCATCTCTAACGTGTGGAGACAAAGAACACTTGCTCCGCCGTGCCCTCGCATTTGCGTCGTTTTTCCGCGGAAGCTCGGGCTTCCTCAGGGCGGGCGAGGCCTGCACTCTCGAGATAACGTCGAGTATTAATCATAGTATTATCGGCCGGTGGCGCGTCTTTGTTATGACACCGCGTTATTGCAGTTTTTTCTCTATCTACCCTCGAGGACGCGATAAACGGCTTCGAGAGTGAATTTTCCGGGACAGATGTTTTAGTAATCCGGCGAGATATCGCGCATAACGCCGCAATAAAACGTCCAATGTTATTATTATGCCACGGCTGAGATGGGGTCGTTGATATAGACATACCTATCTCTACCACTCGAGCTACCCGCTGTGATATTTCCTGCATCTATCATAGAATACTCCTGAATTTAGTTATCACTACACCCGAGCCACGCAAAGAACTTCTGACTGGTGCAATAACACCGTCACTTCTGTATACTTTTGCTTAGTTTCTCAGCGTTTTACAATGGTTTTGCAACTGTCAGAATGTTTCTAAGCACGATTTGGAAATAATCAAGGCGAAGAACGAAATCAACCGTCAAGGAATTCGTAGTGTCTATAGAATTGACATAGAAAATTGATAAATTTATCTATATACATTCTAAAGACATTCATATAGACATCAATTTGCATTAAAGATTTTCCTATTCACGTCGCATAATGATGGGCACTGTTCAAATATATTCATTGTCATTTGTTTTGAAAATAACATTGAATATTTGAAAAATACCGACAATAAATAGCTACATACCTAATCTGACTTTACAGTTCACTTCATCAGTCACTCCATTCACGCTCAAAGTCGATTGCAAGTTGAAAAGAGCCTTTTCCGAGTTATTTCTCAAAAAGCATGCACGATGACTGGCTCCATTGGAGCTTAATATCTGGACGGAGACGCCGACAATTTGTGTATGATTAATGGTCGAAGCTAAACGGAGGAAATCTCAGCTCCCTGGAGGGCTACAAACTATAAAAGTTTCTATGCGAAACGTTTGGCGCGGCGCGTCAAACAGCGAGGCTAGAGTATGATAAAGATAGATAAATGACTGACTTATCAGTAAATTTCGGTGGTAAGTATATACACCTGCATATATATACGTGCTTATAACCTGCAGTTGTTCGCCTCAGTGGTGGAACTGGACTGCCCAATATGCAACACTGGACAAGATTAGGTACATGTTGAGCATTCCGGATCCAGACCGAAATTTATGACGGAGATTAAGGTGATGTTTTTACTACTTTCGTTAATTTTGTGTTTTGTTGTGTTTATTTCACTATTAGTTTATTATATTTTTTTATAATTTTTTGACATGTGAATTAATGTTAGAATAACTTAGCGGAATTTTGTAATTTTTAAATAATATGTTACGATTAATCAACAAATATGTTTTTTTTCTGAAATACATTATTTAATAATAATAGCTCGATTTCGTATGACCTCTAAATATAACAATTATAGCAACTAGTTACGTGCTAGTTAGTTTCTTCTATGCATTGAGCAACTCGGTACCGGCCCGAAAGGCCCCCGCGCGCCGGAGGTCTTTGTTGCTCTAAGCTTCTATATTATTACTTATATCGGAATCTTAATGACGCAACGCAACGCAACGCAGCTCAGTTGACATTACAAACGTAAGCCAGAGACGTAGTCAAGGGCCATCGTATTTGAACTCAAAACGACGTCCACATAACGTATCTTCTATACATATTATCTATATATCTACAGCATGTCTTTAGTATTACATTCGAAGTCGGGCAATATCTTAGTCGAAGGGAAAATATTAATATTTAGGAAATACGAGTAGTCTGAGACTCAATCATGAACTAGACCGCGCCGAATACTAAAACATCTTTAAAAGGATCACCGTCGTGTTTCCATTTCCAATAATTCCTCACCCACACAGACATACATATCTCCACCATACTACAACTACATGTAGATGTGTACGAATGTGGTGTATGACTGTGTGAGCTCAGGGATCATTTTTCACGTTTCATGAAGCGGCCGAAGTCGGGTAGTGGATTAAAATACATTTCGTTGGGCCCCGGTGATGGATGGTGCTACCCTCCGAGGAAAAGGGTTGCTTCCACCTCACTCCACAAACCCCAACCCCTATCGCAGGGGCTGTAATAAACGATCCGAGTGGCAACAGTGTACGTACCTATATGAATGTGTAATTTTATTGTTTTGTTCGCGAATAACAATGAGCCATATCTGGAGGTAATAAAGTCTTAGGCGACGCCCTGTCTGCTTGCTTCGAGAAGATAAAGGACATGGAAAAAGTTACTCTGATTTTTATATCGCTGTAATAATTTATCGGTTTTGTATAGGAAAGAAACTAGTGACGGACCTAAGGATGTGGAGTAGCTGAGCGACTATTGAATTTTTCATCGGCTTTTATTTAACTTGCACTACTCGTAAGTTTGAAGTGCTTTCGATTAAAATCCCTCAATTTAAAAGATATCAGTGGTTTCTCTGATGATTCTGCCTGGTCACTGAAACTTTCTGATGGCGGGTGGTAGAGCCCCGTTTGTTTTTCAACACTCAATACATTTATTGCAAACATTATGTAAAATGCATGCAATTGCATTTATGAGCTCATTTGATCTTTTATTTCGAGCACTTTTGACTAAAAATGATGACGAGAACGGGCAATGGCATCAGCGTTCTCTTAGTAAACAGTGAGCGCTCTGCGTTTCCAAGCCCCAATCCGCGGATTGTGACACCCCCTCTCTTTTTAAGGAGTAAGCGATCTGCGATCCCAAGCTCCGATCCGCGGATTGTGATACCCGCTCTCCTTTTAAGGAGGAGGCTTTTGTTCTGCCAGTGGACGATTTCTGGCTGATGATGATGATGATGAAAACAATCAAAATCCTGTCATCAAAAAGTTTTTTTTGTCTGGCGACCACAGAATACTCACAATAAAAAAAAAAAAAAAAAAACTTTATTACTGTAAGTATTACAAAAAAAACTACAATCATGCTTAGTTTAATCTTATGATTAAAGATTGTGTACTAGGCAATCTTATTAAATCTATAAAATAAGTGATGAAGATGAAGTAATCAGTGTAAGTAACTATATAAATAATTAATATAAAATAATCTATTAAATAAATGGCGACCGATTATGGATATTATTCGTGGTGGTACAGAGCAGTGACAATATGAAACTATTTAATTATAAATAATCTATGTGGCTAGATAGGTTGATTTGGTTTGACAACCATCTTGGCTGAGTTTGGTAGCTCGCCTATCTTATGAGCAGGAGGCTCCGGAATTCGATTCTCGGTAGGACAAATGTTCGTATCTAATCTGGGTCTAGATATCAGTTATCCGTGTAAGTTTTCCTTGCCATCTTCGACAAAAGTGAATCTAGTGGGTTGTAGTGAGAAAACATTTTATTTTATATTACATATGCTACGTGTACAATAAGCTACGTGCCCATTAGAGCAGGTCGGCTGTGAGGCCCACAGAAGAGATTTTTTTTAAATTATCTTTCTCTTTTCTGTTGTGAGCCCGATGCACGCGACTTTGAATCGCGTAAACATTAGCCTCACGGTCCTAATGGAGACACAGCTTTATGTTTCATCCTAATCATTATTTTTCGCCATTTTTTTGTAATATTCCTGTAACTCTACCCTGAAAATATTAACGGCAAACAGAGTGAGTGAAGGCAAATATAGGAAAAAACGGAAATATTTACGTTGTATCGTGTTTAGTTACGTTACGTTACGGCTTTCGATGTTTGATGGACTATTAGACGAATTCAATATTTGTCGGTTAGCCTTACACGATGAGGTAATAGAGCCAAATAAACACCAAACAAAAGAAAGGTTGTCTGGAAAATATCGCTTTAGGCTATAAGGCCGCCCATTATACTACCGGTTTTTATATTTCTGTTTATTTTTAAGTTTAATTGTCTTTTTGGCGTGTTGGTGTATAATACATTTATATTGGATTGTATTGTATCTTCGCAAGCACAAAACGAATATAAAAAAAACTTTAATAAAAAAATAAAGCCTATAAAGTCTAAATATAAAGCATGTAAAGCCTACAGAAGAGATTTTTTTTTCTTCTTCTCTCTTCAGTGGTATAGCCTGTTTAGTACTTAAAAAAAAACTTCATTTTTTTTTATCTCAGTGAAAAGTCGAATTTCAAATCTGACGTGGTTGTTTTTACTACTACTACATATTTTAATTCTATGATACGGGAAAAAACTCATGCCAACTAATGTTGAGTTCTTATCATCTTGTGGAGGCAATAAACTATCTGAATCCGAATCTAAATACGTCATGCGTTACTATTCATTGAATTTGATTATTCTCGGACAGTTAGAATTGATGGTTATTTTGTTATCACTCAAGGAAAAAGTTAATAAAAAAATCTGCTACCTACCTACGTTGCGTCTTGCGGTACGTGGTCGCCACTCAAGAACCTTTCTTCTCCATCGGTTATTGGATATCAGAGCCCATTGCCATTTCAGCTGCAAACCCTGTAAGCTATGCTGATTTCTAGCATAAGTAGGTGGCTACAGTGTAACTTTTTCGAAATCCACACTATCATCAAAAAACCCGTAAATGTTTATAAATAAATAAATATTGGTGGACATTTTCACACAGCGCCATCTAGCCCCAAACTAAGCAAGCTTGTACTATGGGAACCAGATAACTGATAGAATACATCACACAAGAGTTTTTTTTTTACTTTTCTGTTTTCTATGGAATACATGAATACTTATTTTTTTGTAAATACTTACATAAGAGTACAAAGAAACACCTAGTCAAACAAATATCCATGCTCATCACACAAATGTTTGTCCAGAGTGGGAATGTAACCCACAACCTACAGCTCAGAAGGCGGAAATCCTCTCACTGAGCCACAAGGCTAGTCAAATGTGAGTGAGTAGTGTAGCTGCGGAACGACAACATACCCCTTGACAGCACTACCCACAACAGAAAGCTCGTTTCCGCTGTTCTTTCTTTGGTGAGCAACTAGATACCGGTCATTAGCTGATTGGTACCAACTCTGTGACAGACATCCAACAGTCCATAGTACACAGTGTCACACGCATTATGTCTACACTGATATTTGCACGCGGGCGCGCCCGCCCGCGCCTTCTATGTAAACCTATTTGCTAATGTATTTTATAGATTGACTAACAGGCCCGCCCCGCTTCACTTACATATGCTACAGTTAATTAAACACTCCATTTTACCAGGCGTTGATTTTCGAAAAATCCTGGGACATACCTTTATTTTTATGATAGAATACAGAGTTTCATAGGCTTAGAATAAAAAAATATTTTTATGCTAAGCCATCCACACAGGCCGCTTCGGTGTGGGGCAGGCTTGACACTGAGTACCTACCGACTCGTGTGCTGGGGTACATTTATTTCGGTAGAAACTATAGGAATCGTAACTATTTTACTTCCTTCTACAGCTTATGTTATGTTTTTTTTTAGTAAAGTAAATATTTATTTCTAGAAACACGTTTTACAATGATGCATAAACTAATTACCAGTCTAGTGTACGGTTTTACACTCTTGTTAAAAACTGACTTAACAGTAGGCCCCAAGCTCGGCTAAGCCCGTCTCTTGGTGACCCAGGACAGATTTATCTGAATTTGTTTAGACGCGCGCGCTAAGAAGTTTTACATAGGTTTCTGAATTAATAAAAAATTGTGGTGTTGGTCATAATATACCATTTATGGTTACTCCAGATGCGCACGATTTCACAATACACAAGATATCACGAGCTAAATACACTTAGTAGTCGTTACAATGCACATAAAGCCACCAAAACACGTCAAATCTTTCCGTCGCGTGCCACCGACTAACAGTATAAAAAGCAGCTGCAAACAACAAAGGGTTGCGGAAGGGTTGGACCCCCAGTACTCGGGGTAAGATCAACCCTATTTTTTAACCCTAAAGCATTTTTTTAAGTATTTTTAAAGCCACGCGCTACACACAAATCGCGACATGCTAAGAACCCTTTGTATGCAAAGAGCCAATAAAAAAGCTCGGCGCGTGCATGCGCCGTGTGATTTTAAACTGATTTGAATATAGAACATTTACATACGGCGCGAGCCACGCTCCTATTGGCTGCGATTTGCGTACGAGCTTGCGCAATGCGAGCCTACGTGGGTTTTTTAAAGTGTTATTTTATAGAACGACATTTGATTCGCTGACAGGTATGAGTTATATTCATACATTAATACATAGAGATAGTTTGTATTCTGCCTATAGCATGATAACAACTGCTAGATGTTTATGATAATAAATCATTGATTTCTACTTTACTATAAGATAGATGCAGTGATATAAATCATCAAAGAGGGGGGAGGAAATGGGAGAGCCGTAACTTTATTATTTTTGGCTCCGCACGACTAGTGCATTTTTCGTGTCAAGTATAAAATAACGTTGCTGTTTATCAGTTTACATTTTAAGCAACGGGGTAAAGACAACAAGCTATTAATAGAACGCCTTGAACTATTCTATATGATCAATTAGCCTCGTGTCATAAATAGAGCACGAAATAAGTCTCAATTGTCAAATGACATCTGAACGTCCGCCGCAAGCTTTGAGAAGTTATTAACTTCTCAAAGGCCGCAAGAGCTTTTGTTTAACGGTTTTATCGGCCTGATCTAAAGTGACTGTCATGAAAAATTAATAGTGCTTGATTCACATTAAACCAGGCCTGTCTACGACAAATGGCGAAGGTTCTCGGCGTGTAGGCTACGCGAAGATTTTTGCAATTGAAGGTTTTTCCTAGCACCTAAATTTCAAAGTCACAACATCCTCTCTCTTATGACTTCTTTATTTCACATAATAATTTACAAATCTAATGTACAATCACCAGTGTTTATTATTCCTGGTGGTACAAGAACAGAGGAGAGAAAAATGTTTAACAAGTGCGTAGGCTTATATAAAACTTAAGAAATGAAGGTACATAAAACTAAAATGGTGTTTAAAATTAATATTTCATTAAATATAATATATATTAAATAATATGTTTTTAGACATGTAAGTGAGCACTACGTTAGGTGAAAATATGAATACATATATATTTTTTTGTTGGAACTATGCGGTTAGCGCTAAGTGAATTATCAAACCGGGTAGCGTGAACAAGCGCTCGGCCAGTCGCCGCTACGTCACAACAACAAACAAACAAATCACAACAATATTACGTGGTTTCAAATGAGAATGAATGCCCGGATAAATGATCCAAAAAAAACCACTACCATTTTACTGAACCATGACTTGGACTGGACAGTGTCTGAAATTGTTAATTCAGACAATGACTGAGACTTGTTCTGATTCCATTTTGTGAAATATCATATCGACTTGAAATACATACAGAACTTGACACGGGGCAAATACACGAGTATGACGTGTGGAACCAAATTTAAAGAAAAAAAGCAGTAGATACAAAACATTCCAATAGCTGTATAAAAAAACATAAATTTTGTTAAAGAAAGTAAACACGGCGAGCCCGAGGCAAACATCGAAAGTTGTCGTTATTTCAGCGGACCTCATTAGAGGGTCGGCGGTACTTTGTAGTACAATCAGTGTAGCCAGGGGGCGCCATTATCGAATTGTTTAAAATAACGAGGGACCGTTTGTGTTGCTAGTTACGAGGGTCTTACTTACTTGTTAGAAAATTCATGGTACATTTGCTGAACCTGTTAAATCCGGCTTTTTTTGGGCTTTTCTTTTCTGATTCTTTACAAGAAAATAAGTTACAATTTAATATTTTTATAAACAAAGTAATTAAAAAATATAAATAAAGTAAGTACTTTTATTTTAGTAACTAAGCAGGTATTATTGTGCTATTCTCTAAACTTATGTAAGTTCATGCATCTCTTTTCGTCATGCCCAAAATGCTAGTCGGGGACAGTCGCGTTGAATTGTAATTGCAATCCTTTCAGCTATGTTTAGAGAAAAGCTCATCTGAATTTCAATAGCTTTTTTCTAACACGAAACCGTCAAAAATAAAATCTGATTACATATTATACAAGTATATGTAATCACATTATATGATCACGCATATGTAAAAAAAAAAAAAAAACGGGCTTGCTGGCTTATGGCCATTCATTTGTTAGCATTAAATCAAAGGGAGGCATAGCAGCTAGATTCAGCAGCGGGCTGATGACGTCGTACTAAACATTTATTCTGTGACTAGCCGATGCCCGCGACATCGTACGCGGTGCTGCTCGGTTTAGGGTTCCGGTCCGAGCCGCAGCCATGCCTCGCAAATACATAACATACATGCACACAACATTCATACATTTTCAAAAATCCTTTGGTAGTTCTCACCTACGTTAATTTTGGAACTTCTGTGCAAAATTATGTAGGTACCGGTTGCAGACCCATCGACTTAGGCTGTATTACGTATATATCAGCCAGTTGTGTATAGTGAATAGTTTTCATAGGTAAGAAATCTTTGTTAGATCGTATCTTTGAAACAACCTTAGCAAAGTTAAACACCACTATAAACTTAATACAATAGCTACCTACAGCTACCCACCGACAGTCCTTCACATCATTCCAGCGCCCGCTTACACGGTTCAAAGATCACAAAAAACGGACCATTTGGTAATTAAATTGTGCCCTGAGGGTCCGGGGACCAAGGCCAGGGGAACAGGGGGAAAGGGGGGGACTGAGGACAATTTAAACAGTAAACATGACCGTCTCCTCTGAAACGCTACTCGCTGAAATTGATCTGCAATTAAATTGCCCCACTGTTTGAACTAAGGAGGAGGTTGTGGAATGTAAAGACAAGACTTTTTTTAATACCGCGCTCTATTTTTACCTTATTTTTCTTTCTTTCTGTTTGTTAGTTTTTTTTTTTTGTCCAAATGATTAAAATTACCGAAGTCCGAGATGGAAATGACTGGATCAAATCAGGCAGTGGGTTGTTCTGAGCTACCAGCACCTAAAGAACACAACATGGAGTCGCATGCAGTTTTCCCTTTAATGAAGAACTTCAATTTATGAAAATGGTACATAATGACAGTACAATTAGTGATCCTAGTGTAGTTTTAAATAAAATTAAAAGACTTATAGAATGTAGAAAAAACATCTCAGTTTCCTATGTATTATAAGCGTGTAGTAGTAATTTATTTTGCAGAGTCTGCCTGGGAAAGTAGCACAACTTTGCCAGTTATTCAACCGCCAAGCAGTAGTGTGCAAGCATTACTGTTTTTCGGACTGAAATGCAATGTTTTCAGAGTAATTACTGAGCAGATATAATATCTCACAGTAATGATGAGCGCAGGATAATGCCACGCAATGTTTTGAACTGGTAGAGTCCAAAATTCTGGGTGGCATTTATATGTAGCGTGACGTTTACCATCGGGCGAGCGACTTGCTCGTCTCGTCACTCATTTTCATAAAAGAAAGCTATCTTTATAAAAGATACAAATAGGTAACTAGATACGTCACACGCAAAATTACAGAAAAAAAACAACTTGTGTTAATCTTGGAGTTACTACTCCAAGATTAACACAAGTTGTTTTTTTTCTGCTACAAGGCTAGTCTATTACTACTGTAATAGACTAACCTTGTAGCTCAGTGGGAGGTTTTCCATCTTCTGAGCTATAGGTTGTGGGTTCGATTCCCACCCAGGACAAACATTTGTATCATGAACATGGATCTTGTCTGGGTTTTTCTATATATTTTATGCACGTATTTACAAAAAAAATATTTATGCATTCTATCAGTCATCTAGTTCCCACTTCCCATAATACAAGTTTGCTTACTTTGAGGCTAGATGGCGCTGTTTCTGAAAAACGTCCACAAATATTTATTATTTAATCGCCATTTTAATTTGAACCCTATCATAGAAGTATGACCGCCAAAGAAGTAAAAAATCTTTATCTTCTGTTAGCGCCAACTATATGAGACGCTCAGCAATTTAACTGGTCGATTACCTATATTATACGATGTATGGAAGTATAGAAAAAAAAATGATAAGACCTGCCCCCTTAATATAGATGTTACTACATCATAACAGTGAGCGTGCGCGAGCGGGACCACGCATAGTGCGACTGAGTTGGTACGAGCGGGATGGCATGCTCTCGCATATCTCAGAATCACGAACGTTCATAATAAGGGTGCTGTTTGCGAGTGCTGCAAATACCTAGTCCATTGTCTCGACATAAATATTTCGTTATTTATTCGATCGCAATATACTTATAACGATAATTAATTTCTCTCATTAAAGACATCGTGCTAATGATGCCAGGAAAATATTAACTATCCAACAGAATAGAAAATAGCACCTAGTAGATACAATAGAGACCAGTGTTTAAGCCCAGTCTTTCTTTTCTTTGTCCTTGATTTAAAGGTTATAAACTACGCAATCTGATTGGTCCTTTAAATTTTATGGGATAGGGTTGAAAGTTACGCACACGTAAGTTGGAGAAAATAACAGTTAAGTAGCCAAGTTTTATTTTTTGCTATTTATAAGCTTGGTAAAAGTAGCGCTACAATACTCATTTAACAAAAGCAAAAAACGGACGAGCATTGTCGACACGTAAAGGGCAGTGGTACCGTTATCTAGACACTTAATTATATAGAGTGCGACCCTGGGATCGCAGGGTCTAAGAATAAGGTTTCGGTGTCCTGACCCTGTCGTAATAACTAAATCACGAGTTTTGGACCCGTTGTTGGTTAGATTTGGGATCTTGTCTCGTACTGTGAAGTGCTTATTGCGATGATTTTTAGGTTCCACCGACGACGCTGCGCGACCACGAACCGTATTCCCGTAATAAGGAATGGTCGCGCACCGGTGTCAGCTGAACCTAACGATCATCGTAATACGCACTTCACGGTACGGGCCCTGATTTCCCATTCAAGCGAGTCCTGGGAAGACAACGGCGCGGTGTGGTGAGGCCCGTGTCATTGATGAGGTAAGGAAAGTAAACGATCCCATCATTTCTTGAGAGTTGCCTTAGACAATGTGCTAGGGAGGTACCAGTGTTCTATGAAGATTTCGGTGCTTTCAATCAGGCACAGAGGCAGACTTGCTTAAGCTAGTATCTACCGAAGATTTCCAATCGGTCGCCAGAAAAGGTAGATATCTACTTATCATGCGAATACTGGGTTATAAGGAAAGGATATGCTAATCCGAAAAGAGCTCAGAGAACTCATCATTATGAACAAGTTTTACCATGGATCAACCATAATATCGCGAAATAAATCAAACTGTTCCATACATTTAATCCTGTGTCATTGTTTTTTTTTTCTGTGGAACAGTTCAATTTTTTTTTCTCGGTTTCAGGGTTGGTCCCATACTAAAATGTGTTCATAATGTTGAGTAATATGAACCATTTTCGGCTTAGCATACACTTTCCTTATAACCCTATACCTATACTAAAGCTTAGACAGAGAAAACACAATGTCTTTTTTTTAAACAAGTCTTTTAATATTTTTCGCATCTATATTTATGTAGGTAGATATGTTTACATTTACATATGTACATGTACATGTTACCTCCTGTAGCCGAAGCAGCTTGCCCTGTTGATTTTATATTTGAGGTCTTGATAGATTGATCTGAATTTCGTATGTGTCATATTACTATCTACCTCTATAATTCATGGTAAAAAATACAAATTATTTACAAGGAAAACAAAAAGAAGTAAACCTACTTTTGTTTATATATAATGCCATAATTATTAGGTTGAACCCAGGGAAGTATGACTTGTAAATCGGCTTTACCAAATATATGAATATGAATGCCAATTATATGTAAAACTCAACAGACTCACTTCTAATTTTACAGTTTTATTTCTTTTTCAAGGATATTAAAAAAAAAAACATCTTATCAGGCATTACTTTCTAGGTAAAACTTTCTTAATAAACATCTTTCATGTTGTATTTTGTTAACTTTTTATTCGTTTTCTCTGTGCGAAAACAAAGTATGTAATTGTGAAAGTTTGATTCAGGTACAATATGTTTACTGATAATATGTAAACAGTATCTACATACCTACCTTATAAAACCTCGTACGAAACGGTTTGATTCCACTTTCTTTATTCGAACTGCTGCGCAGTGGAATGCGCTGCCCGAGTGGGTTTTTCCTGATAATTATAATCTGGGTGTCTTCAAGTCGCGAGTGAATCGGTTCCTTCTAGGCAAGCGTGCTTCATCGTAGGCTGCATCCTCGTTTACCATCAGACGTGATGGCACTCAAGCGCAAGCGTATAAAATAATAATAATAAAAAAAAAACCTGCAGCTTGCTTGCTTCTACAGCTATTTCAAATTATTTGTACCTACCCAATACCTACTCAAAAAAATCCTATTTGAAAGTTTATGAACGCTCTACCAAGCATGTAAAAGTTCTTATTACTGTAACCGTAAGACCGTGGCTAAGTGATGCTGCGAATTTCATTATTTTTGTGGCTTTCTTTTTTATGTTTGAGAGAATGTGGTCAAATTCAGATCGTCAGCGGCTGCCTTTGATGTGGCGGAACAAGAATTTGGCGGCGCCGGACTTGGGTATGCTAATTCTGTTCTGAGCTAATAAACAAAGCGTGTCCTTATTGATGCCGAATAGTTGATGCCATGTAAAGTATAATTAATACTAAGATAAATCGTAAAATGGTTAAAATGTTATGGGCGAGTCATTTTCGAGAACTGTATCCATATAATTTTGCAACAGTTCAAATCAGAAATTATACATCTACTTATACATTTTATTAACCTTAGTTTACCTGGTGAACCCAAATCACGCAATTTACCCCAAAGTCCATAGGACTTCTTTTTAAAATAATCATTGATTTTATTTATAAAAAAAGCCGAATGACAAGTTCAAATGTTTTTTGTAATAAGGAACGCTATGTTAATAGCCTTTAATATAAAAGTTTGTTATACCTTTGTAACAGTGTTGTTTTAAAAAAAAACAAATTTACTACATAAAAAAATAACTAACATTACTTATTTTGTTTTAATAAAACGAGGATACTCACGGTAATTTGAGTCGGTTATTCCGACTATAGTTTCGATCACATTCGGTGATCTTTATCAAGGAATGCTAAGCTAAACATGGTTAAAGACCTCGCTACATGACCTGACCTGACAGCGTTTGAAAGAGATGGCTATATATAAGTTTCTGGGGGAACGAAAGGGAGAAGCTATAACCTTAATAGTTTGTTTCTTTTGCTGACGTGAAATTCAAATCTAGCTGTCCCTTTCACACGATGTCAGGTCAGGCCATGTGTAGACACCATTACTTGGATACTGATAAGCAATAACATGTCAACACAAAAAAAAAAAAATTGTTTATGATACAGAACGCCTCTTTGTCAGCCAAAGAATCGTTCTGTATCTTAGACGAAGCATCATACGATCCATGTTCTGTATCATTAACAAAAAAAATATTTTTGTGTGTTGGCATGTTATTGCTTATCAGTATCCACTTAAGCTTTTTTCCACTCACGCTGTATCCCTTAGACAACAAGTTATATCTATCACTTTTAGGTAGTCTAAAAGGTCTTTTGTTTGCTACACCTGGTACTAGCCCCTTTCAAAGATTTAGATATACTTAGCCAAGTAGGTATCCGTTTTGTCGTGAAATGATAACAAACAGAAAAATAGAGTTACATTCAAAATATATAGCATACCTACTAGCTGCGAAAGTACAGTACAGAATTCAACCATTACAGAGTTAAACAGGAACAAACACACTTACATACTTACACACAAACTTTCGCATTTATAATATTACTTACTAAATTTTAAATAAAAACTAAACCAAAAGTGGCCTGTTGATCATTCGGCTGTCTGTTGATGTGAGTTTGTGAAACCGGGGATTTTATCTATGCCGGGGGTAAGGGTTAAAGTATAGTACATGGTCTGAATTGCGTTGGTGTTAGTAGTCACGGCCGGTCCTTGATGCGCTAACGTCAACAATCACTGGCACGGGTGACAGCTAAAACTTCAACATAATAAGGTTTTATTTGAGATAGAGACACGTTTAAAAACTATGACGTCCGATGATAATAAGTAATGGCGAGGCTGAAATTAAGTACGAATAGAAGAGGTACCTAGTACCTACCCACCAACAAGCGATGAATGAGTGGAGTGGAATTGTAATGATGATAAGTGCTCAAGCTTCCAGACGATTCAGTAACGATGTCAATCTGACCGGAACCTGTCTTCAACTGAGGTAAAAACCGGCTTCCCTGCTTGTTATTCCTCTGATTATCCTAAACATTCAGCAGGCAGCCATTACAGGAGATGCCATTCTAACTAGTCCATCCCTTTTTTGCCACCACACCGTCATATGCGACTACAGCGGTCGGCGGTCGCGGCTGGAATGCGTGCCGTTTTGTTACATTCCGCGATTGTACCGTTAAATTTGAATTTACGTACAGTGTACACGTGTGCGTGCGTGAGTAGAATGAGAGTGTGTGCAGGCATTCGCATGCGCGTTGTAGCAGACTGATGGATGACAAGTGACGTCGGCGCCGCAAAGAGCCAGGGGCATTCAATCCGAATTCCGAATAAATATAATCTAGTATTTATACTATATTCCTTTGCCTTTAATTGAGGCTTTAAAGAGCGCTTAACCGCCGTTAATGAGCGATCAAGGCGCACGCGCTCATTTTAGCGCGCTCCGTCAGATATTCGACAGTTGGCGGCAGAAATCGTTAGACATGAAGATGAATTGCTTGTAATACTCTAGGGCGGAATACATTAAGACAATTATGAAACTTGTAGTTTTCAAAAGTCCGTTTTGTCCATTTTAATGACCACGACATGATATGAAATTTCATTAAATTTTTGTCGTCATATCAGCATAACTATTTAATTTTCTTAACATTTATCAGCATTATTTCCTATCGATAGTGCCTTCCTAATCTGAATCCTCACTAATAATACCGGCAACATGTTTCATTTTGTCATATTCATAGCCATTTTGTTTAAATAAAACGGGAATACTTACGTTAAATTGAGTCGGTTATTCTGACTATAGTTTCGATCACATTCGGTGACCTTTATCAAGGAATGCTAAGCGTGACACGCCGTCCTCGTCTTGCCGTTACTGAGTCCATGCAAGGCACTGGACTCAGTCAAGCCTCATTAGTACCATTTTTGCTCACTAGATCAGATATACATAGGTAGATACTTATCTTATGGATCGTGTAGGTATAGGTTATCTTCTTAGGTCGGTATATGTTCCATGGCATCCTCGACACAGAGAGGATTGATTCGTATATTTATTATAGAGGGTTATTGGTAACTAACGAAAAACCTCTCGTAGGCATGTTTCCTACATCTACTATGACTTTGTACTTACAAAACTTAATAAATTCATCAAAAACATTTTTTCAAGTTTGTATAGAAAAAAATAACCTTGTATTTTTTGGTGTAAATGTCAGGTATTAATCTTCACCCGGGCCCCTCTATTCCTTCTCATTTAAAACCGCTCATTGTTATTGTCGTTTGAAAACCCGAATTAAAAAAAATACGAATTAAAAAGTAAATAGGTTAGTGATGGAACAAAAGTAGTTATGCATACGAGAGGTTTTGCGTTAGTTACTAATAACCTTGTATACAAGGTCAATAAAAAAAGGTAGAGCAGCCCTGGCCAGATAGAGCTCATTAGGCATTCACATGTGGCGGAGTCCTACGGCGGCTCAAAGCGCGCCGCTGCCGCTTCACAGGTCTGCTGCCGCCACCGCAGCCCTACGCTAATCAGTCCTCTCGTAAACTTAACAGGAAAGACACCATAAGCTGAACATCTCGGCTATCCGACTTATAATGTATGCCCGTGCACAGTCCCGCCGCGGTCCATATCAAGCTTTGTCCTATGACTGTGATTAAGCAATAAACCACCTGAATCTAAATCATATACTTAGGTGCCTTTACAACATTAGTAACTAAACTATACTAAAATTATGCCACTGATTTTTTAAATACACCATTCTGAATACTCAACCATATTGCCGTTACGTCACATTTTTCAAATGTGCGACTTTGAGTAATAATTGTGTTTCAGCCTAGATATACGGGATTGTGAACATTGCATATTGTGGTTGTCGCCCGTTTTTATCACGTCGATTTTGAATCTATAGTTTTTTTTTTTTTTTTATAAAAGTACCTACGTTCAGCTTTGACACTTGCATTCAGGTAAGAAACATACACCAATACCGTATTGTGACATCGACTACATAAAAGTTTGTATAAAATGCAGTTCCTAAAAGGTTTAAGACATATCAGCTTAAGGCCTCGCTACATGGCCTGAAAAAGATGGCTATATATAAGTTTTTGGGGGAGCGAAAGGGAGAAGATAACCTTACTAGTCTGTTTCTTTTGCTCCAGTGAAATTCAAATCTAGCTGTCCCTTGCACACGATGTCAGGTCAGGCCATGTGTAGACACCCTAAGTACAGACGGTGCATTGGTGAAAGTTTCACCACTAGGCCACTTGCTTAAGGGAAATGTACTATAAGCTCTTAATTTATCTCCAATCCATGCTGTGCAGTACCTAATGTCAAATTCTAGGCAGGTCAAAGTCCTACGACGTGGCCTGAAGTTTGGCAAAAACGCATCAACTGTTCAAAATACCCATCTAGAAAGGAGTAGTGAAAATTGACGTATGCAAATACGCCTATCAAATTACATACGAATGTTGAATTTTAATACTGGAAATATTCGTACTTTGTCCATTGACATAATTATCTATATTCTACCGATAGACAAGAACATTCATGAAAACCATTTGTTCAAATCCTGGTTAGTTAGAACCATAGATAAAATCTGTGGTTAGAACTAAAGTTCGCTGCAGCGCTAAAACATTATTTAGTTGTTTAACCAAACTATTAAGACATGCACCGTTCCATAAGCGCCCTCACTGCGTGAATTTCAAAGACATACTAAAATAAGGTGTACGGATTGCAGTACAGTTTAGTCGAACAGAGTGAGTGATCGGATCGCGAAATCTAGTGCGTATAAATATCGATTAATTTGCCTGATTGCCTCACATTGCCCTAGATGATCTTTCATTAGGTACCTATTAGGTTTTCATTGGGTATTAGGTTCATTAGGTGTCATAAGGTTAAGGTCATCTCAAAATAAAATATTAAATAATAGAAAGTTAGTAGGTATTTTTCTAGGTGTCCGATGCTGGATAGCTTAACTGCCAATCCCATCTTCGAGTTTCATTACTCATTAAAAGCTTCACGGTTGAGAATTAGTTAGGTTCATTAATGAAGTTAAAGCTCATGAAGTCGTGAAATAAACTAGCGTATCTCCATTGGTCACAGTTCGCGTGCAGTACACCGGCGCGGGCGCAATAAACACGCCGAGTGGAAAACCACAAAGAAACAGGTAAGCGAAGTGGCATATTGTCAAGACGTATTGACCCACAGAATTCTCAATATTGTACAGAAAATAGTGACGTACCTACTTACTTACGATTTGAAGCAAAAAGCAGCAGGGTAGAGGGTTTGGGTGGTCCGTTAGTAATTAACGGTTGTACCTATGAAGTGCCCATAATATGTAGGTAACTGATAACGTTACAAAGTAACATTCCAAAGTAAGTAGATATTACTTACCTAGGTACGGTGCTAAGCCTTGCGCTATTTCGAGCAGTTTCTCTGTAAATTTTCTTCTGGTGATAAACATGCACGCATGAGGGAAGAGTGGTTCTCAGAAGCGCGTGCGCATCTCTCAGGTCGTAAATCCAGGATTGAAATTGGGTAATGATAGACGAGAGTGCAGCATTATGGTGTGAATTGATCGTTAAACTGATCAACGTCCCATTGTTTTAATAATTGACAAATGACATTTTAAATTAAACTGAAAATAAGTAATGTTTTCATTTTCTTGGTTTTGTTGGCGTGTTGGCTACTAAGATCACGTTCCAATATTCTTCATGCAAGATCTATTCCGCAATCTGCATAGGTAAAGTTCATCGGTTGTTATTTTGATAAGAGATTTTTAAGTAGGTAAGTAGTAAGTATCTTATTCAACAAAGAGAAGAGACGAGCAAATTGCTCGTATCATGATAAGCACGTTTATTCACAATAGTGGGAATACCTACCTATATTAGGTTTCTACATTACATACATTTTCAGCCAGAAGACGTCCACAGCTGAACATAGGCCTCCCCCATAGACCGCCACACCGACCGACAACCTGCCACTTCCATACACCGGTTACCCGCGACTTTCAAAGTGTCGTCGGTCCACCTAGTGGGAGTACATAATAGGTAATTACTAATTTGATGCCTCAATAAAACTAAGCAAAATACTGATAGTACTCGAGTACCTACTCCACCTACTAATTAGAAATTTAATGAAATCAAGCATAGATACCTAACAATTTTGTCCTTCGAAGTCCAAAAACCTTTTTTACCTAAAGATACCTGAAGAATTGAGAGCAGCGAAAAGCAAAATAATGTTTACAGTAGACACGTAAGTAAAGATTCGGATGTCGAGAAGATAGCCATTTTACTTATTCGTTGTATTATAATCGTACAATAATCGTTCCACAACTTTATAAGACCGCTCTTTGCCCTTATAAATACCGTCTGCGGCAGCCGCGACATGTTTATCTAGCAGCGGGGTGCCCACCAGGGTGGACCCCCGGGCCTTCAATATGCTAATAAATGCACAATAAACAACAAAGTATCCAAAGATTATTTTACTACATACAGACTACAGGGTGTGTCGTAATGAATGGATAATTGCAGTATATGACGGCGCGCGCGACCCGCGTGCCGGCAGTAATAAACGAACTACAAGCAAGTACACGTGTGTTTACTTCATAGTCCCATAATAGGTATAGGCAGTCTATAAATACTTCAATAATCCTTTACCAGCGGGTAAATGTAAATCTGTAATTTAGTATACTTTTACCAAAATACCTGGCAATCTACTTTGTACAAAATTTAAACTCAAAATGTAGGTACATAATATATCTACCTACCTACTTACTCTGTAAAATTGAGAAAGTTGAGATTGCAATAAGGCGTCTCGTGCACGTAAAACTCCAGCGGGCGTAAAACTGCGATTCATTACGAACGGCGAGCGGCGCCGGGTGACGCGAAACGCAACCCTAGCTTTAGGTTTATACTCTTCAAGTTATTAAAGCTGTCAGCTTAGCTCAGGGTTATGGACGTTCAATGCTTTAGGTGTCTTGGTAATGTGGTTTAGCACATTGAAAATATTTAGCTTCTCAGTTCAAGCGGGTTCCTGTTACGTTTAGGTAAAACTTAAGTACCTAAGTATGACGCAGGATATTTTTTATCTAAGTTTGGAAATGTATGCACTAATTCACCTATAGGTAAGTCAAAGTGATTCCAGACAAATTAAACTGAAAGAAGCACTGAGAAAAAAATTAAGTAATTGTCTAACCTAATTAAGTAGATATTTCCTAGGTACGTAGATGTAGGTATATTATAGTATAATATACCTAAGTGTTTTCAATGTAAGAATGCTAGGTACATATAAAATACTTTTTCATTTTTCGGTATGTTAGATGACTAGGCTCTTAATGATGCTCGTGATGCACTGGAGGCCACTATACTAGGCTAATACTATAGATTATATTGTATACAACAGGTACTTTTGACTTGTAAATGAATATTTACCAATAAATAACGTTTGACTTTGGCCTTTGACACAATATTATACCTATTTGATTTTAGCTTAATATTACTGCATATTAAGCAAAGTCTAATAATCCTCGGCGCTACGATTACTTAGACGTCAGGCCTAAGCTATAATACAAAGCTACCTATATTTTATTTTTGCAAAATAAAACTAAGTACATCTGTAATAAGCAAAGTCTAATATATCTCGATGGTACGAGTACGTCTGTTAAGCGTCACGTCGTCCCCCGCTAAGCAACACCGTGGAGGATTGCCATCGCATGCGTAACTAGCGGCCGCTCGTGAATGCTAAGTTGGAACTACCCTCATTTTTGCGTCGCGGCGCGGTGGCGGTGGCGGACATACCCCAGGTCGAGCGAGGGTGGACTTAAACTCACGCGGAATTGAGAATATTAGGATGTGACATTACTACGACTCTGTAAAAATACGTTTGTGCTTACATTGGAGTTACAGCGGTAGGCAAATTAAGCATAAACCAATTTTTACAGATTAGAGCTGCAGTTTTGTACTGATACGCTCCGTCCTTTAAATCTGTACGTCCTGCTGACACGAAATTGCTAGTCTTCACAATCGATGAGACTAAAGCTACATAATTTGACTCTACATTTTAGTTATACATGTTCATATAAAGCGTTGGCACATCGGCAAAATGAATAACATAACACAATGAGTAGATATCTAGTACAATGATTGAAAACTGTTTTGTATAGCGTGAATTATTCTTCAATTCAATTCTTTATTTACAAAAAATAAGCAACTTAACAGTGTATTTTCACCAAAACGTTACTTACTCTACATTAAATCATTTTAAATAAAAACAGAAAATCAACAATATAAAATTTAGATAACTAAAAAAATAAAAAGTGTAACAAAGGCACGAAACAATAAAATAAAACTATACTTATTATGTATAAATTGTGTATTCCTCACTAAACTTTAGTGAACTTTTACATTAACCGATATCATTATCTGTCGGTAATGATGAAGTCATGTATCAGCAGTCTTAATCCAGTATGTGTAGATATTAGACTCTTTTCCCCAAAAAATAGAGTTCTCCTCAGAGAAACGCTCTGGAGAACACTAAAATACCAACTTAACCTAGGCTTGTCCACTTTAATTCAATCGCTTTTCAAATGTGTCAACTGAGAAGCCGTTTACTTCGAAAGACTCGTAATGAGTTTCTAACAAATTTCAAGATTTAAATAATATATCGTACGCAAAAAAAAAAACTGTATACTAAGTTGTATATACGCGTAATGGTACTTAATACCTGTCACGCAATGACACACAATGACCGTTGATTCGCACATCACCGTCACGTCCGGACATCCATAAAACATCGCTGGTGTATGCCGACCGACGGACGGAGGAAGGTTAAAACACGCGCCTAAGAGATAAGTCGCTACAATTTTTTTCGGCGCGCTCGAAATCCCTTGTCGACGGCCCTGTCCGGTAAAATATTCCCCGGTTTATACGCAGAATAATAAGCCGCGGCTATAAGGGAAGATAACCAACAAGATCATCTATAAAACACTTGAAAAAAATGGAGCCATCACATCATAACTACTTACGTACCTACGCTCGCAAAAAAACGTCAAATTTTCTTTGCATAAGTAGTTTACGTTTTGTTTGATAGGTAGGTTAGGTACCAAGAATTGTAGCTTCTCTAGCTGTTTTTTTTTGTAAAGCACTACTTTTGTTTACACTACACTGTTTCATTTTTTTTTTAATGCTTTTCTAACGCATTAAGTAGATATTTCTAACTAAGTAATTCTGTCATTATAATAATCGTGAGATCAAATAGCTCCTTATTTTATCGGCAAAAAGTGTCGAGGAGCTTTGGCAAAAAGCCGCGAGCTCCAACTCGGCGCAAAAACTCCGCGCGCGGCTCTCCGGGATGTTTATTGTATGAGCTGCTGAATTTCAAGTGTTTTCGCAGCTTTAATGGATTGCGTGCTTCGTGCACCCTCCCCTCACCCTACACTGAACTCTAAAAAAATATTACGTCCAAAAAATACAGTCTTTTCTAACTTAGGTATCTCTGACGGCAGTAGCAAAATACTCTGCAACTATAGAATTAAAGCTAGACGCTATTCTATCTACAAATAGCTAGTCTAGGTTGTACACGACCTCCCTCACCCAAATAGGCAAAGATTTTAGGATTAGCTACATTTATATTTCCTAACAATACTTTTCCGTAAGTACCTAACAAAATAATGATGAGATAAAAATGCTTACATGTATTGTTTAAGATAAGCGATATATTCCGCTCGGTTGGCGCAGCCAGTCACGGCTGAAATATTAATCATGGAGGTTTCAGGGGCGGGAGGAAATTTCATAAAGCAACTTTATGTTAATGGAATAAATTGATTGCCGTTCTGCCTACTCACGCCGACTCAGGCTTAACAAGTCAAATGTCGAGCGAGCACAAAATATTTTCGTATTCGCTATTTTTTGCCAGAGCTGACAATGCGAATGTCAAACGCTTTAAGACAGTTACTATTATCTGAATCTATGATAAAATCTTAGTGTGATTAGTTATATAACAGTTGACCAGTGCTAATGGCGATATCGAGTCGCCGAAGACAAAGCAGGTCATCGATCACTTACTGTTAATGCACTGGAGACACAACACTACACACACCCCTTTCATCCGCTAGTGACGCACCAATAATGGCGTCAGATCATTCATCATTACCCTTTCATTAGCGGACATGTTCATTAGTAAATATTGATGGGCAAGTTTGGAGCGTACAACAAACTAAGGTAATAAACCTGCGCCTAAAGTGTGAACTACACCGACCTGCCATAAACTGTCTTCAAAGTCCAATTTATTAAACAGAATGTGAATGAATAGGTGTTCAGCGTTAACATGATAGAGTTGTAAATATCTACGCCCGGTGCGTTGATTTATTACCACTAAATGTTTTAGTCCAATAATTTATGAACAAAACATCATTTTGGGTTAATGCCGCAACACAAAAGTCTTTATAGATTTACGGAGACTAATTTCGTCTGGACTTTATCAGACATTACGGGGTTTATGTCTCGTGTTATTGTGTTGTAAGCAAAAATGATAACAACGGTAATGTAGATGGTGCCGTGAAAAAACAATAAAACATTTAACTACGTCACGCCGGGCGGACATTCCGGGCATAATGGCCTCGGCGATATATCCCTTACGATTTATAATGTATCTGTTTTTATTACCATAGAGCGGAATAAGGGAGCTACTTCGCTGTTTGCGATGTCTTCTTGGAAAAACAATGAGGGTTCAGGTTTGCTCGCTTGGCAATTTATTTATTTTGTTTTATACACCTAGCTATGAACTATACTGAAAATATTGTCTGTCAAAGCTAGTGTCTCCACGCTGTCAGGCCTAACATCCATACATTAAGTAGGTATATTTTTTACTGAATTAACTTTAGTTACGCACACTTTATAGTAATCAACTAAACGTGCCGCGATGATATAATAATGATATCAAACTAAATATATAGGTAAGTAAGTAGTTATAATTTAATGTAGATGGTCGTGGTCACAGGCCAGTCATTATTTGGACAAAGTTTATACCATTCCTAAACTGGCCGATATCACCTTACTGCCAGTTTATGAGCTCCCAAGATGTAGCCGTAATAGTAAAATGATCTTAATACAGCATAAACTTCACATTATCCTCTTCGCATCTGGCAACTTTTACGAATTTCGACATCAAATGACACTAACACAGAATTCTACTTATAATAGTTGCGTAATCAAACGGGGAGTCATATTCTGCCATCTTAAGGTGGGTTTAGACCAAACGAACATAGACCTAGAGCTAGGACAAGAACTCAGATTGTCGTTGTATGTTACTTGTTTGGTGTAAACTGATGAATTTAATGGTTTTAAATGATAATTTAATCATCATTTAAAACAAAGAATACCAACGAGAAAGAACGACAACGAACAAGAACTGGAATTCTGCACATGCTCTAGAGATGTTTAGATAAGGCGTAGGTTTTGAATTATTTGCTGAACCAACGGAGATAAATTAAATCTGTCCTAAAAAGACAGATTTGCGGGTCCATTTTAAAGGCACTAAAATCGTATCTTAAGTAAAATATCCTTGGGTAAGCCGCTAGAACACGAAAACGCTTTGAAGAGAACGCTCCGATGAGCGAGTACGTCCGAACACGAAAGAACGCTCTAGGTTACTTGTTCGCACGTTCGTGCGCTGTTTACACTAAGCGAGCGAGCATTCTTGGAAATCTAGAATTTACCAAGAATCACTTCGAACGAAGATGTTACGAAAGAATGCTCTACCTCTGTTTACGCCAAATAAATTCGTCTCGTTCATTCACTTGTTCGTCTTCGTCTCGCTCATTCACACGTTTGGTCTAAACCTACCTTTAGATCTCATAAAGTTCATTGAACCTTAGTAAAATTATAAGAAGCAAAAAAAAGACGTATTACCGGAAAGTAGTAGCCATTTCTGGGACAAAGAGGCGTTCTCCAAATTGATTAAGCGATGCTGGCTCGTGACCATACTTACAACAGCTAACATGGCTAACCTGATTTAAATGTGACTACCTGCTTATTTTACAATATCTCTTTTGTATACCTAATGCGACCATGTGGCTCAAATTAATAGCTTCCTCTTTGACCAATAGCGTACAACTGAACAGTAGCATTGATAACACTGTAGGTAACAAATGCTACATTGTAATCTCAAATTCTAATTGACATTTCCTTCAGTAATATTATAGCTTATCTTTAATATTGTGAAGTGACCACCACCTGTCACTAGATATGCAGTTCACACTCCCAAAGAACTTGCGAGTAGGTAACTATAGAACTCAATTACAGAGGGCGGTGGCGGTTTAAATCGCCAATCCCTCTATTGTGTTGTAAAAATATTTTTATTTCGCTGCAGGACGCACAACGCACCCTCGCATACAAATTGTTATGTTTTTTTCATCTCTACCATCGATAGATTAGAATTGCTCATAGGTATACTTGATTAGCATGAACAAAACATAAGTAGGTACTTAGAAGTATATTTATTCTGAGCACCATCATCATCAGCCATAATACATCCACTGCTGAGCATAGGCTTCCCATTACTATTAGTATTCATGGGATTTTTACCACGGTTTTTATTTTTGTTGAGTATATATCCCGTGAGTACTAATAGTAATGTATTAAACCACCACGAAAGTCTAAAACAGTGTTTATAGGCCTCCCACTTAGAGCGCCACACCGACCGACAAGGTGCGACTTGCATCCACCGAGCATGGGGCTCCTGAGCATGGGTATGGATATATAGACACTTGGCTAGATGTGTTGGCGGTAGCTGGGGTAGATCACTGACGTAATGGTAAGCGACATACTCCACTCACGAGTATGACCCCGTGATGGTAAGCGTAACCGATAGCGAGACGATATTTAATCATTTCACCAAAACCTGGACGAGATTGGTACAAAACAGGGAAACCTACTAATGAAAAAGGAAGGCGGTTTATCTTCTGCTGGGCTGAATAAGTTTCCGATAATGATAATGAGCATCGAATAAGATCAAAAAATTAATAAATGGTGAGGTCGATAATACGTTTTGTAAAAAAAAGTAAAGTAATAAAAACTCGCCAGATATCCTTTAGTAGTCCATACTGCCTAAATACCTATAACCAGCAGTTCGATAGATACATTAAAGCATACCATGCAAAAATACGGAAAGATAATAGACTAAAGATAAATTTAATTACTTAGCCAAAATAATGTAAAATTTAGTTTTAATTCCCAACAAAGCAAACTAAATGTTGCAGACGAAGCGGGGCGGAGACGATGTGAAAATTTAAACTAAATCCCCATTGCGAATGGCCACGACAATGTGAGGGATAATCGGACACATTTGCATCGCGTCATTCACTTCCTCCACAGAAAAATAGACTTTCATCCATTCGTCACAAGAGGGTCAGTAACTGTATTTTCCTTTGCAAAATGTGGCTATTTCACAAAGCTTTTGCTTACATCAATTTCACACGCATGGGTCACTCGAATATTCTAGCTATTGTTGAATTTTTAACATTTTCTTTTTACGCAATAGCGTGGGAGTGTTACTTCATAGTTGGAATTTGTAAAGGAGATTAAGAACACTTGCTATTTTTACCCGACAACAGGGAACCCAAAAGGAAAGGATGGTGTTGTAGTACTTGTAGTAAACGGGTTTGTTTTGTTTACCGATATACCTAGATTGATGAGATGAAATGTCGATAGATTCTAGATACAAGGACCCTATTCCTGTGCGCTCGAGATTATCTCGGTCACTGTCTCTGTAATTTAGAATTTAATGGGAGTGAGAGTGACCGAGATAATCTCGAGCCCACAGGAATAGGGTCCCAGGGTTTCTCATGTCATCATAAATATAAAATGGCGACTTAAAACACTGGATACTAAAACTGACAAAAAAAAATGAGACGTATCAATAGACTTTCGGTAGGTATTATTTTCAAACATGTATGCCGTTTCGTCCCCTATCTATAGATTTATTGCTATTGACATTTGTTTTTTTTAACTAAACCTAAATAGGTAAGTAGGTATATAGACTAATAATATAATATCTATTATATTGATGATCTCTTTTTTTCGTTGGGTGTATCTATGGAAATAAAAAAAATATTACGTACATACAACTACTTAGGTATACGTAGTTTTTTGGAAATTCAGACTTAAATAAAACGGCAAATGTGCAAGTGAGATATTTAGCTGTGGTGCGACTGATATTGGTACTAATCTCTATCACTTTCAATACAAATCCCACTTGACATTATAAATATAGAAAAGATTTTTTAGCATGTTAAACACAAAACACAGAAGATACACGATCCCTTATTCCCAACTGGACGGCACACCTCCGCAAATCGTAATCCTCTTAGAAAACATTTCCAATTTAAAAAGAATTCCTCTTATCCCTCCGAGGAGGGCCACGCGTAAAAAATAAAAGGAAAAACTGTGTGACACGCACCGTGCACACATGCGTAGATATACGGCGTCGCTGTAGGTACCCCTCGATTCCTTACAGGTCGCTTCTTTCTACGAGAGAGCATCTATTGAAACTCCACTCAGACCGTGTTAGCTATCTATTTAGTATAAAAAGGGTCGAGAATTTCTCGAGATCCTTTTTTATCCGGGTAGGGGGGCGCCACCCTCGGCTGACCCGCCTCACCTATGTTACGTCGAATTTTATACGTATGCTACTAAATTTCCTTAACCTTCTCAAGAGTCGATACAGGTGCCCAGTAGAGCAAACCTTTTTCAAATCAAATCTATATTTATAGACCTTTGAAAAGTGCCTATATACTTTGCCTAGTAGATTATATACTTAGCCTACTAGATACTTGAGGCATTCGAGTTCTCATGTACCTTACCTTGCGATAGAAAAACTATACGAGAAGAATGACAGTCTCATACAAAAAAGTGTACCACTTAATATGTTTGTGTAGTAAAAAAGTAAGTATGCGTTCAAAAATAATGGTTTCAACACTATCTATTGAGAACCTAACGTGTTTTGCAAATAAAATATAAAATTAATAATTTTACTGATATTAAGTACTTATGCAAAAATATTCATAACTAGTATGGTGTTTTTTCTCTGTCCCATTACCAATGATTTAGCTTGGGTTTCTATTTCAAGTCGAGCAGAAATTGTGACGATAATTTTTCGCAGCTTAAATCACTAGCGACATCTTACGTCCTTATCAATTACTACAATCGGATTACGCATCTTTCTATTCACAGTGGCCCTCCTTTATAAGATTTATCTATGAGCTGACCTTGTAAAAATCGATGTAGAAAATGTGCCCAAATAAACAAACGACAAATATTCGTTACAATTTAATACATACTCAATTTACCTAATGTTTGTTTTCCGTACTTTCATTCAATAAACTCGCAACGCAACACATTCGCAAGCTCGGTAGGCTTCGGCCGAAGGTAAAAAAAAAAAAATTTTTTTTTACTGAATTTCTGAAAATGTAAACTTGCAATAACTGCCAAAAGTTCGGACTGCACATTTAAAGCAAGTCAGTCACAGAATAACGCAAAGGGCGAACCTCCGTATCCAAGTAGTGTACGTACTCCTAGCGGAAAAGTGTCGACTTTCAGGATTTGAATGATGTAGATATTTAGTGCATGAGGCCGTAAGTGTTTTCGCAAATATCTCAATAACGGCTGGACGCACAAATTTGAAATTGCCTTACACATTTACACGGCCTCATGCACTAAATATGTACATCATTCAAATCCTGAAATACGACACTTTTCCGCTAGGAGTACGCACACATCCAAGTAGCAATATCCTTACTTCCAATAACACAAGATTACAAGATCAATTTGTGTATCAGAGTTCCCTCGCGAGCCTCGCCTCGGGCTCCACTTCAAATATTTAAAGGGGGCTGAATTTGATTCCATCCGTTTGAGGCCACTCTCGGCCGCAATTGGATCACACGTCTAGTTACTGACTCGCATACAGTGCTATTTCACTGAAAGCTACTTACCCGGGTAAATCTAATTTCAAAAGCCCTAAGTAAACTTAACGCATACTGTCAACTTTAGTGAAATAAAATGGTTTCTCTACCGATGTCTGTTATTTTGAGACTCGATTGCCATTTTGAGAATTGGGGATTCTGTGCCTAGATCATTTTTAAGTATGATTTTCGGCTTCCCGAAGTAATTTTTTTTTTTTTAAACTTTAACTTTTTAACTCTCGGTACAAGAGTCCGACTCGCGTTTAACCGCTTTTTTAGTGTACATAATCATATTGCAACAGCTCACAATTTCTCGATACATAATGAAAATGTAGATAGAGCTTCCTCTCAGAATCTTTGCATTTTTGCGAACATGTGTATAAATATCTGATAGATACATGCCATAAATTCGAAATAGTCTTACGTCAATTCCGAAGCAATTCCGAATGTATCTTTTGTACATAGAACCACATAAGTCGGGCGGTGGCGGGGGCGCCTGGGGATCGGTTAACCCACGTTACGCGACATCCCGCCGGAGCGCCTGACTTTCCACAAAGAAAATACCAATCAAAATTTGATTTACTGCCGCCCGTGGCCATACATCAAACCACTCTAACGTGCAGAAACAGAGAATGCCTAAAATCTTAGGGGATCCGACTACTGTCGAATTGAAAATCCTTCTGGCACGCCTCGAGATTGAGACGCTTAAATATTTATGGCCGAGTAAAAAACACGCGCGAGTCTATGAATAAATATCGGGAGTTGGATGAGGGTGGCTGAAAGTGGATTAGATATCACAAAACGGAAAGTACGGAAATACGTAGTAGTAACGAAAAGACTCTATTAGATACCTACCACAACTGACAAACATGTCCCCAAAATGCTTTGCTTGTGTTTTAGTAAGAGACCTACCTTGAGGATGATTCTTATTGTTTACCTAAGGTTATATGCAAAATAAATAAAGTTAAGAAAATGTACACCTTAGATATATCAGGTTAGCACTCGCTCTGGGCAAGCTAGTAGGTAAGATAAACATAAATAATAGTCATTTCAGAATTTTCATAGCAACACCTCTGAGCAAGTAGCCACTACGTTTTAACCGGTTTTAACTGAAGTGTTTTGCTATTACAAAGGTTAGTATGTCAGCCAATTGGAATGAGATGAGATCATGAGATGTAATAAATACATTCAAAGTTCCCTGGATAGGTAGTTGGGAATCGAATGGGAATTATTCATCCGCTTCCACCCCACCCCACTCTATCCCCATCCCGCAGCCACAAATCTATCTAGTTGCAAAATATGTATACTAGGCACACTGCCGTCTCCACCCGCGGCCCACCGTCCACGTTCATATTCAGTGGCATATAAAATCATATTCGATTTCTGATAAGCCGACAGAATAAATTCAGATAGTTTCTTACATTAATAAATAAACATTATCTGCGAGTCAAGTGCAAAAAATATGTTATGGTTTGACGACATGTTAAAAGATATCATTGTAGGTACTTTTCGTTATAAAAAAACTCTACCTATTGCACCAACACTGCAAATGCGAAAAAAAAAAACAGTTCCATAGCAATGTTTCATTGACCATCGACGACCAAATACGACCAGATTGGTGCGATGGCAAAAGTTGTTCATAACAGTACAATGAAATCTTAGGAAACGGTCGTCGTGTAGCCGAACACTCATGTAGTATGGACAGATTTTACAACATAACAGAAAAAATAATAGTACAACTCTTAGAATAACATATTCTAAGAGTATTTACAATTACTGCTGCTACTGTGATGATCTGTGATGATATTTTTAGGGAGATAATTGAAAGTACCTAAACATGAACGAATTTAAAAGGCAAAGAAGCAGTGGAATAAAGAAGACTAAATGATGAAGCTGATAAGAACAGAACTCAATTTCTAGCTTAGTTACGACATGATAATTAACCGCCTCATCAATTACAATCTTGCCACCTGCCAATTCTTAGATTGTAGCAAGATAATGCAATAAAAAAATTACGAGGAAGAAACAAAATTCCCCTATCGGCAGTTTTGCATCGAGATCGATCGCCGAGGGCCGAGGGCTCCCCTAGCGGCTCTCTCGCGAGGGTAAGCCGTTTCCGATAAGGCGCCCGGCTCCCGGAGTTTCGGCATGTCGTCTCGACCTTATCTGCGTGCCGCGTTCGCCTGCAGCGTACGTGGCCGGAATAATGCATCTCCGACACACGCACACAAATTGAAATCATTTCGCCATTACAGATTATTGATTGCGGCGTTTGTGAACGCTGTGGTGGAGAGTAATAATAGCTCAATGGATGGAGACGACAGTTTGTGTAGCTATATCACTGTGAAAACTAACATCGCTTTGGCACATAGAGCTCGCTTTCCTAATCTATACTTATATGTATATAATACTAGTAGTTCGCGCTGAACTGAGACCTCGCGACCCCTATATCTTCACAATCCCTGGACCGATTCAGCTCATATTCGAACTTAAAAATTGTACTGAAATGAACTACTTGCCTACAAAATTTCTTGAACGGATCAACGGTTCGCAAGTTATCATCGGACAAATATACACACAAACATACAAACATACATACAAATGCCGATTTGTCCCAGTAAACTCTGAGACCTTCGCTTCGCTCGGTCAAAAATATAAGTTCAAAAACTAAAACCCGCCTACCTACGTAAAAGTCTGAAACAAAAAAACATTATTCGAAATTCAAATTGGCATAGTCCATCTAATGTACTTTTAATTGATGCCTCAATGAGTTTTGAAGTCTCTTGCCTTGCCTCCTTTTTCGTAATCGGGTAAAAAGAACAAGCCATTTTAATTAACATTTTAAAGCCAGGAATTAACGCAAAGACCAAACCGCTTATGATAGAGACATGATATTTGGACCCAATACTCCTCAAATGTGAACCTAGATGAACCTAGGTGAACAATAAGAACGGATATTGCGAAAATCCACAAAATGGATCAAAGTTTGCATTGAAATAATTTATTTTTTCATCTATACCAATGAAACTTGGGGTGTGTAATAATCATAAAAAATAAAGAAAGGCATGTCTCAGGATTTTTCGATATGACCTCTAAAGAGATGAAATGAGGCCTTGAATTTACTGTAAAAATGTTTTACTCCTACTGACTGATTCTTAAAATTATATAGATATCTTTAAAATTTTTGAAAATGTGTCAAAACTTATCTACGAAGTTTCTTTAATACTGATCAACCAGCTTGCAATTTATCGTCGGACAAATGTTATACCAAGATGTTAACTGCTCATTTCCATTCTTATTAGGTATTTAAAGGTAAATTAAGTTTGTGTAGATACTAATGTAAACTGTCATCGAAATTGTATAAAAACCAACACCTGCCCCCTAATCGTTTGAGAACAAAAAAAACGTCCTCACCTCACACCATCCCGAGATCTCAATCTCCCGGCACGCTTGCCACTCTGACCACATGACACTCGGCCGTGACAAATGTCCCGTCCCTGAGCCCCGAGGGGTGTCGCGGAAAAAAATTATAAGGAAATTTACCTAATGGCCACGATTCTTTATACCCGGCCTCTATTGTCACGGCACAATGCTTTAATGGAGGGATGACGTGAGCTCCTCACTCGTTTTCATCCCATTTTCTTTTTTTACTGGAAACGTTCGTGCGTTACTTGTGAATGTTGTGAATATGGGCATTAGCGAATATATTACGAATTGCAATCGCGATTGATGGTTTTCTTCGTAACAAATGGCTAGGAAGATAAAATATAATCATTACTAGGTCTGATAACTGTTTGCCCTGCCTGTAGTAAGAACGTACTAAAATGGGACCTCTGGGCTCGAAGGTGGTTAGAAGTGGGGTTCTGACCATATACCTAAGCGACGCCGGGGAGGACGACAGCGTCGAGTGGCTGACGCTGTTGTAGGCTTAGGCGTCGCACGACAACTGCTAGCTGTCCGGGGAGGAGCTGAAGCGTGGTGCTGAAAGCTCCGGTACGTTCCCTTGGAGATCCTGGAGCCCTCAGTAAGCACAAAGGCAGGCCACCGGGGGGGGTTTAGTGGGTATAATCCCACACAACTCGGCAGCACCCCAAAGCAGTCGCGTATCTAGTGAAGAACGGTGAAAAAACGGCCTGATTACTGTAAAACCGAGTTCGGGCTATAAGTTCGCAAAATCGGTTGTCTGGAATTGAGTACTTAAAGAATGTTTGTTAATTATTTATATCGGCAGGCAAATGGCGCCGCAGCAATTTTCCTCAAATATGGAGGATTTCCCCCTCTTTGGAGTAAAAAATCGCCGACAACGAAAATATCTTTAAAATTGTAGAATCTGTATAAAAATTTTCGTCAAGATTTTTTGAAAAATACGACATGTACGCGAGTACCAAAATACGGTCAGATGAAAACAAATTTTGCCAGTAGAAGAAGCAGACTTTTGTTCGCTTCGCTCACTCGATCAACTAAACTATCGCTTACCTACTCGACTAAATTTATGATAGCCTAGTTTGGACTGTGTACCTAAGTCGAGTAACGAATGATTTAGTTTAAAAAAAAACGAATATTTTTCCGGGGTAAAAAGTAGCCTATGAGTTAATCCAGAGAGTAAGCTAGCTCCATACCAAATTTCATTCAAAACTGTTCAGCTGTTACTGAATTTAACTCACTCATTTATACTACTACTACTTTCGCATTTATAATATTAGTGTGATTATTTTTTTATTCCGCAGTGGACGTCTTCCGGCTGAGGATGATTATGATGATGACATTATTTTTAGGCGGGACCCAATATGAGAAGAGCCGATAAATATTGAAACGTATTTTTTCTTCAAAGATAAGAAAAGGTTTAGAGTTATTAGTATTAGAACATTTTTGTTATCCCGAAAACTAAACTAGGAATTTGAATCTGTTAATTATTTACAACAAAATACTGAGAGCGCCGATTCAATGCGTAGTTTGTAAGCTGCGACCAAGACAAAATAAAATCATGGGTAAACTAAACTAATTATTTTGTGACCTCTAAGCTTTAGATAAGATCTGAGCTTCATCCAATTTGATCAAATCATTTTGAGAGCCCTTGACTACTTACTGACAGAAACATTGAGCTATTATAACTATGTAGAAGCAATAGTTCAAAGCAAAAAAAATTATTAAAAAATAGAACAGGCCTGATTTTGCGTTGTGTTTTTCTCTATTTCGGCAAAGGAAAAGAAATACCTGTTACATCGAGGATTTTTGCTTTTCTTTTGCTAAAAGAAATATTGACAAAAAAAAGAAAGTAAAAGTAATTCCTATTTATTTTTACCCGACTGCCCAGAAGGAGGTTTCAGATAGTATGTAATTGTATGTTTGTCTGTTTTCCTATATTATTGTTATGTGACCTGTGTTTTTGATACCTAGTTTAGTTTATGACTAATAACTAGATTATCATATTCATACTTACTTAGATTTATACTGATTTTTCCATATCAATATCATTGCAATTCAAAATTGCATTGCAACAAAACAATATGAAAATGTATACTGAAAATAAACATTGGGATTTTCTTTTAATTAAAACTTACCAACGGGAAAATAAAGTCCACACCACACAGCAATCCATTATTTTGAGCTGTAAAATACACAAAAACTAGTAGACTCAACTCAACTAGTTTCAAGAAAACTTTTTATAGACCTCTCTCACACGTTTGAATAACTGAAGGATGACTAATATTACACATGAGAAATGCAAATTTTAAATTAAAATTCATATGCTAATTACAGCTGCCCTTATTTGAATGTATGGGACAGGTTGCACAGAGCCCTTTCAACGGGCAACTGGTGAGGGACGGTGAACGCTGCTTCCATCGCTCGGCACCGAGCCTCTCCGGACAAATAAATTCAAAATTTACCAAACCCAGGCTTGCCATTGGACAGCAACCCTTCTCTTTTGCGCGTGTGCTAAAAAACGAAAGGGTTAAAAAGCTACCCTTTTTAACAGCACCCTTTTTTTCTGCATCCCTTTGTATCTTGAAACCCCTTCGCTGTAAGCTCAATAACATTTATAAAATCATCTGTTAATTAAATGAGTAAATTAATAACCTAAAGGAATTATGCGCAGGTACTTAGCTGGTAGGTCTTTACAAAACAAAAAAATATTTAAAAAATTCAAAAATAAAACACTTACCTGGACAAACAAACAAAGCATACATTGCCAAAACTATAGAGCTCTAAAATAGTGATATTGCCACATGCTTAAAGCAAAAAAAAGGTGGATAACATTATTTTATCTCAGAATAGTAATAGAAACGAAATCATACATACATACAAAAACAAAAACAAAATAAAAATTAATAATAATGAATTTCGTTCCGTTAAGTCTTACGCAGTTACGGCAGTTGTATTGTAACATAAGACTATCGCAAATAAATATGAGTTAAAGACTCAAAGATATTCCCTTTCACAAAAGTGCTGAAGTTTAAAAAGTAAAAAATATTTTACTGCTTGGATGTACCTCGCAAAAAGGAAAGTAATGGGCTGAAAGCTTAAAGTTGCAATAATATATATCTGATTTTACGTCCCATTATACGCAAAGGAAAGCCAAATAATGTAAAAGGTCAACGCTCTTCGTATGACAGCATAAGATGACAGCACACCAGGTGACGGATGACACTGACATTTCATTCGTATACATCTTCAGTGTTCCAGAGCTAACATTCGTTGTCGTAGCATTACCCAAGGAGGCTATACTATAAACTATAAAATGTAAGAAGGAGACGACGAAAACTGATTAAAAATTAAGCATAGATAGAATAGAAAATAAATGGGGATGGAACATATTTCAGTTGTGATAGGACCTCTACAAAAGTTAATCGTGCTAATTTTAATTTAATTTAGGTATTCAATAATTGAAAATGACTCTTTATCACTTTGGGAATTGTTTAGCTTTAGTGTACGCACCATATCACATGGCATACAAGTTTTCTGGAATGTAAGTAGAAACCTAACCTACATTTCTATGAACAATTAAGACTAATTGTTCATAGGTTCATGGTGCTCAATCCTGAATTTAAATAGGGATACTAGTGAAAACAATACAAAAATCTCTATTATGTATGAATGTACGACCAATAAAATGTACCTTTATGTTAGTATAAAACATTATGATTTCATACACCTACTTGAATATTTCAGATCAGAGTATGCAACTTTCTCAAAGTGTGTGTACGCCGGAGGGCTGTACATATTCACGCAACTCTGCAAGATGTTGCTGCTGGCTACGTTCTTCCCTGATACGGACGGCAGCCATGTCACAGGAGATTACAATGTGTTTTTAGTAAGTTATTTTAGTAACACTGAAATCAAAGGTAAATTATGATCACACCTAGTTTTAGTTAAGCCGATTATTAAGACATTAGACATGCTCAATATGGCTCACAATAGTTCACACAAAAGTTAATACTTGACCCATCTATCCACCACTGCCTAGCACATCTGCGAGGTGAGCTCTGACATGTTAAAAATCAGGCAATAGTAAATTATGAAACTTGCTACAATAAATAGAATAGAATTTTAAAAAAATGCTTCATACTCGTAGCTTCCAGGCAAAAAAAAAAATAAAGTCATAAATAAATCTATTTCTATGCTAATATACGTATAACTTAATTTAGCAACAATGATTTACAGGAGATCCTGAAAGCGACTGTTGATTTTGCTGACCTGTTGGGCCTCTACTTTGCTCTCAACTCTGTCCCTGGAAAGGGCCACGCCAAGATACTGACCTCTGCTATTGGATGGGCTAGTGCTGAGGTAAATTTAACACATCAATTGATACCCCAACAAAGATGCACAACTATAGTTAGCTCAGTATGGGAAGATGACAGGCCATCTTGCTCATAGCACTTTACTTACACCATGTGTGCTTCTGCTTTCGCACAGTCACTATCTCCATCAAGAACATCCATAATTAGGGGGGTTGGTATGATAATTATGGACCATTTTCAAAATTATTCTGACTAACTTAAATTACCATCGTGTATTTTCTCAACACTAGTTGAGAGAAAAGATGAGAAACAATTCTAGAGCTGTCAACTAAACTTGGACATGACCTAGTTTCTTTGGGAGGTCAGACCGCGTCCACAGCCAGACGAGCTTACGATGAATACTTTGATTGTGTCTATGAAACCTTAAAAATTATTGTCTACTGTAAACTTGACTCCAGCCAAATAGACAAAAAATATGGAGCCAAAACTTAAAAGTAATCCAAATATTGATGTTCATGTTTCAGGTGGTTGTGACACGTGGTGTGCTTCTATGGGTAGGCGCGCGCGGTTCAGAATTCTCCTGGGTGTATGTTCGCTCGTGCGCCGAGTCTAACGTGGCGTTACTTCAGCACGGCGCCGCGGCCGCGCTCGTCTGGCTGTGGACGCGGTCTGACCTCCCAAAGAAACACGTGCCTATGGTCGCCGCCTTATTGCTGCTACAGCCTTACCGCTCGCTGTTAGAGGAGGCGTTAGGAGCCGCGCTAGGGTTGGCCCCTTGGCCGCTGCTAGCACTACGCGCTGCGTTAGCGCTCGGTGTATCGCTCACATCTCTAGCGATCTATGCCAACCTCGCTACTCTGATTGGAATATAGACACTATAATTCCACAAGCGTGCAGTGGTGGCCTTACTGGTTCTACAACTTCATACGGCTGCTTCAGATGCTTAAGGCCCTGTATTCTGAACCAAGTCGGAAAGTATCTAATTTGAGATGTACACTCTTTGTCTCTGTTTTTTACTGTCAGGACGAAAATAACGGTAAATCTCGAAATAAATGCTTTCTGACAACTGTCATTGCTTGCTGCATTAGTGCTCGATTTCTCACTCGCTCTGTGCCAATGTGGGTGAGATTGGGATGTAAAACACTTGTCCTAGTAGGACGTGTCGACAGAATCATTTTTTTGTAGCAAATAAGTCTGAGTGTTACCTGTATGGAATAGTTTCACTGGACTGTAGTGTGCATTTTGAGTGTTGGTTACGTGATGGTTGAATTTTGGTACATCATTAAATTATTATTAAGTACATTCACGAGTTGTATTACTTAAAATTACCTACCTGATACATCTTCTTATTCTTATTCGAGATGGGGGCGATAAGTACTGCACTGACGTCCCGCATGGGGTGTATTGTGCCCGCATGGGGTGTATACCTGATACATCTTATGCTGCTCTTTTCTTTTGATTTTTCGAACACCGTCATACTTATGAGATACTTGTGCGATAATATTATGGATATACTATTACATGAAAAAGTTTTGGAGAATGATGAGCTTGTTCCATCGTGATACAAATTAATGTGTATCTTTTAAAAGTTGCGAGCTCTTTTCAAAATTATTCATTGGTGATTTTAATTTGTACCCGCAGAATTCTCCCTTATCTTTGTATATTGTTAAGGTTTCAATAGTAAAGCTTTTCATGCCAAGAGCACAAAACTGGCCAAATATTTGTCTGAGGGCACAATGCCTGGTTTGTTTCCAAATGATTGAAAAAAAAGCAAATTGTCATTTATCTTGTCAAGTAGACTTTGACATATGAGTAAATGTGAAGTTCTTTCATTCCTCCAAGATGTGAAGCAAGACAATGTTACCAGGTAGCAAGCTTCAATAGTTAGGCTATTTTTAAAATAACTATGTATTATAGAGATCCAAGGCATGGTGTGACTAAACTGTTCTGAAAGTCTGTAGTGAAAGGACTATTTTGCATAGCCTTTCGGGGAAAGTACCGCACCTTTGCCAGTTATACAAATGCGAAGCAGTAATATTCTACCAGTAATGTTACGGATTGATGTTTTCCAGTAAAATTACTGGGCGTAAGAAAACTTAAAATCTAATATTTTAGGATGACAAGCGCAATGTGGTGACGTACAGGGTTTTTAACTGTTACCCGGAAGCGGGACTTCTACCATCGGGTTTAAAAACAAAAGAGTTTAATATAGGGTTTTTTTTTTTTTTTTTTTTTTTATTGTTCTTGGTGCAGCTCCACGGACTCCGAGGTTCATGCCCTTTGTAAAATTTTACCTAATATAGGCTTAACACCTGATAAAAAAATTACCTGCTGCCAGTGGTAGTGGAACTCGCTCGGGGGTTTCAATGAGTAAAATAACTACTTCTTTACCAGATCTTACTTTTGTTTTTACAAGGGGAGACCTATGTTCAGCATTGGATGTATTCTGACTGATGACGATGATGACTTTTTTAAAATTTAGTACAGATTATTGGCCGTGCCACCTCTACCGGAGCCATCAACGTTGAAATAATAGAACGGCTGCCGGAGATACTGCTTACTTACTGACATCAGAATAAAATCGATCTAATATTTATAAAAAAAAACTAACCTACTCACTGTTATCAGACTCCGTTCTGCCATCGAATTAGTTTTTAGTTTTTTATTGATAAAAATATGATATTATTATGAAAAAAATAACCTAAGCTTACCGATATCTGAGTCGGGTTGTCATAAAACAAGATAATAGCTAATCTACTGCTATCAGACTCTGGAATTTGAATCTGAATTCTGGAAATTGTTGACGCTTCACCAGCTTACCTCCGGCACCCATTCTAGTTGCCGGTTCCAGCAACGGAGGCACTTACTTTTCTTTAACAACATCACCTAATCTGTGCCTACGGTGCAGTAGTCGGAGAAAATGAAATTATTGAACGGTTGCCAGAGGTACGATTGACCTACTATCACCAGACTCAAATCTGTCACCGGGAAAAAATAACTTGAACCTACTGTTCCAACTCGGTTCTGTCATAGAAGTTGGTAATTGTTAAATAAAAAATAAAGCTCATCGTTATCTAGCACCAGTGGGCCTATCCCGTAACTCTGAAAGCAATAGCGAGAGTTGCGCAAGCGGGACTGTGCATAGTGCGACTAAGTTGATACGAGCGAGATGTCATGCTCTCGCAATCAGAATCACGAACGTTTCAAAGTTAGAGGATAAGCCCGCAGAACTGTTTTGCTGGTCCTTGAAACACAAAATAATAGCTTAATCTACAGATATACTACTCTGGAAACACGTTTTAGCTCATTGTCCGCCGTTCCGCTCATGTCTAGCAGCCGTACCAGTTGCCGGCTCCGGCAGCGGAGTCACATCCTTAATTTTGCAATGCACCTAGCAAAGCAGCCAATGCAAAGCAGGTAGGAGCTAGCATCTGGCACCACCGAGTGTAAAAACACAAGTAATGGAGACGTGAATACTCCGAGCAAGTTTATAAAAATACATTTAAATAATTATGACGCGAACGATTATTTTACAAATTTATATTGATCAATTGTTTAAACACAGTGCCTAACAATATTCAACAGTTAGGTACCTACTAAACTAGCAGTTTGACTTCATCCGCGATTGGCGTCACTCATACATTGGTGTTTTATAAATAGTGACTTTATTTACGACTGTGTTTACTTGGCGTGTTGGTTCTGTCATGAAGTTATTTACATAATTTCGCAAGATGTTTGCGATATTGATAGGAGTGCTGTTTTTTGTGGGATATTCGCAAGCTGTGGATGTTGCAAAGTGCAGCAACGGGAACGAGACCAGAACGACGTTTACTCCTTACAATGATGGAGTAGTGGGTCGGTACCTCGCCGAGTGGTGTATAAACGTGGACCCTGAGGCACCCCCCCCGACCTCCTGGATGCTCCAGCTCTCATTCTTTCGTAACGACTATTATTGTAAACATCCTCCAAAGGATCTTATATACAGTCAAGGGAAAGCTCACTCTTTGTATCAACAGCCGATTGAAGTCGATGGGAACTGCTCTCATGTATGTATACTTATTTCGACTGTCAGGTTTGCTGTTTGGAAGCGAATTAAGGAATATTTATAGCTTTTTATTTGCCTTCAAGTCACTAAAAACTTTAACTGATTTAGAATCGTGTTCACAGTTCTCAGACAATACTTTATTTTAATAATAACAGTTGTAGTTCTCGCCGAACAGAGATCTCGCGACCCCTATAACTTCAAAAACCTTGAACCGATTCTACTCATATTAGAACTTAAAATTAGTAAACATCAGGTTTTTGGAGCTTAAATTATTCTTTTCTGCAGGTATGTCTAAATACAACGGTTGATTTAATCTTCAACGCATGCTACTTACTGAAGACTTCCTTCCTGGTAAAAAACCTGAACCGTAACATAACTGACAAATTTTTCTATATCAACAATAAGTACACTGAAGAGCAGTTCAAGAACAACACAGCGATGGTCAATGTTATACACCATGATAGGCAAGTTTCCATTGATGTTACTACTTAATTATAATAATAATGTTTTACTCATTCTGCACAATGCATTGCCGCGCAGGATTCTATAGTTCAAAATTTTGGTTTTCAAAGAACTGTAATGTTTTTGTGTGGTTTTTACAATCAGGCAAATGATATCTTATGTAGTCACTCAGTTCCAAAACTCGCCTGGCACATTCGCTCACCTGTTCTAGCAATACCGGGAGTGAAGTTTGGCAGTGACACGTTACTGAATAGGTATAAAAATTGTGTTAATATTAGTGAAGACACATTCACTAGGTCTCAGAATCAGAATCTTTATTTTGCCAGAACATGGTAAGTATACATTTATACACAGAAGTCTAAAGGATGGTCGATACAGATTTATTTTTTGTAACACCATGTCCTTGCCGAGTACACATATGAAAAAATAAAATAAGAGTGTCATAATACATTTAAAATGTTAGAATCGACTCTTTAAGTACCTATGTGTTAATATTACAGTCTATTTTGTATCAGTCATTATAATCTCAATTTTCATATCAGTTTGTCAATTAGAAATTCTCTAATTGTATAGTAAGATTTTAATGACAACAATTTGATGAGTTTATTACTAAAACTTTTATTGCTCGAGTCACTCATTTTTTTAGGTATTTTGTACCTACATACACGTACACATATACATGTACATGTACACGTATACATGTACATTTTGTTGTTGTATACATAACTGGAACCAATGGGTCTTTGTGTGATATCCTGATTTTTACATTTTCTCTTCGATTTACTTTTTCTTGGCCACTGTTTTTAGCAATAACTCCTTCAACAGTATGCCTGCCAGTTTATTGACGTGTATAGTTTTGTGTAAGGAGTGGTTGTGTAATGAGGCGAGCAGCAGAGGCCTGATGGCGTCTCCGCACTTCCGCGCCAGTGTCGCTAATACTCCCCTCCCCTTACTCCCCTGTATCCACACCAGTATTAAGAACATAGTGTATACTAGTTTTTGCCCATGGCTTCGCCCGCGTGGTTTAAGGGAAGTGTAATGTTTTTTTTCCATTATAACAGCAATATTTCAGTTCCCTACTGTTATATGTACGTTTGGGAAAGAATTCATCTTTTATTTATGAACTTATTACCATACTATTTCGTAATGTAACTTCGCTTGCATATCAACCGCACCCATCAACATTTTTTTAGAATTCCGTACAGTAACTTGATTTGTATGTCGCCCTCTGAGTCCGCGTTATGAGCCCAGCGGACCACGCAACCCAAACACGAAATATTTACTATTCCGTATCCCAATTTCGCGGGCCGCTTTAGAAGCCAAGCAGATTGCGCTCCTCAATTATTATTTTAACTATTCCGTTAATCAATTTGTTTATACCTCTCGTTGTTGTTGTTGTCATCTATTGTTTTATACCTTACTGATGCCGGCCCTTTTGGGATCCTGCGGGCCGCACACCTCGAAAGATTTTATTTTACTATTCTGTCCAGTAACTTCGCTTGCACTCTCGCGGGCCGCTTTAGAGGCCATCGGAACGCGCACCACAAAAGAAAAAAAAATTACTTGTCCGTATAGCACGAAATATTGCTTGAAACTGAGCTCCTTAAAAAATTACTTTTGGAAAATTATGTAAATTTATTCCTTCAGGTACTCATACATTTTTCGGTATAATAAATGTTGTTTGTTTTAATATACGACATAGCCTATTTTCATATCGATATTTTCATGAATTTTTGTAAAAGGGTCCAAAAACGGGTGAATTTGCTATGCCTCAGGAACGGTCCGTTTTTCCGGGATAAAAAGTAGCCTATGTGTTAATCCAGGGTATGAGCAACCTCCATACCAAATTTCATTCAAATCCGTTCAGCTATTACAGAGTTGAACGGGAACAAACACAATTACATACTTACACACAAACTTTCGCATTTATAATATTACTGTGATGTATCATTGCTAGTATAGAAACTGTGGAAATGAGATATTGGCGTCGATTCTTTTGTATCACTCACTAAACTAATCTCACAGGTCTAAACTTATTTTGTATGTAGATGGCAATAAATCTTTATTTGTCAGAATTAAGTCCATGTCACCAGAAAATTACAATAGAATCGGAACCGCTTCACAAAATTATTATTCATGTAATCAAATGAATTATTTTATTTGCAGTGAGAATGTAACAATAGTATGGCACACGGGAGTGCCATTTCATAGTTGCTACTTTGAATTGTCAATAAAAATCCCGCTGCCACTGGTAAGTCACACAATAAGGGTTCCACAGACCAAAAGCATGTCAACATCAGCACAGGGCGTGAGCGGGGAATGCAGTTGCACAGCGCTTGCATGCTTTTATGTCACTATGGCCGGTCTCATATTTGCTCTCTCTAGAGCATTTGAGCAGTGCAGACTTGTGGCAGTTTGTATTCGTACAAGGGCTAGCGGTCATATTTGGTGTATAGTTCTTCATACAGTTTATTACAAAACACATTGGCCAACATTCGAGCTGTTCTGCTGCTGACATGTATTTTGTTTCTGAAAGTCTTGAGTAAAATTAGAACTTAATGAACATGGTCTATATATGTATACAGAATTATAAAATGTCAAAAATTGCCACCAATGCAAAAGTCCATAAGCCAATCTACACCAGCGTTACAATGACTGACCATCGTATCTGTAAAAGTGGTGGTGGAACATTTGAGAGTTTTTTTATGAATATGTAATACATGTTCTATTATGTACAGCTGATAGTCTGGCATTCTAATTCATTTCCTTATGCTGATTACTTTGCTGGATATCTAATAAATTATTTTGGAGCCAGTTTACTACGTCATAATAAATTGTGATACAAATACGAAAACTTGTTTCATGCAAACGAATGTAAGCCCGAGCCGAAAGCGAGAGTATACCATCAGGAGGTCGCAGAACCTTTTTGCTCGTGATTGTGGGAGCTCTGAGTATGATTAAAAAAAAAAATTGCTATCTCTACAGGGCGAGTCCCGCCTCGTGAAGGTGGAAGAGCCGACTGAGTGCACCGCCCCCTCACCAACAGAAGTGATATGCCACATGCGTCTGCGGCCCGGCGTCTACCACACGCAGTTGAATTTACACGCACCCTGGATACGTGGAGTCTTTCGAGACCAGGATATCGTCACATACGATTTTAGTAAGTATTAAAAGCTACTGAGCCTGGGCGAGCAGCCTCGGGCTGGGGTGTATTGCACGTGGCGGCTGCAAACGGCAAGGCCGAGCCAATCTTTTTAGTTTTGCTCAAGAATGTCATGAGGTCGAACGTACGTAAAGGTGTTGCCACCACTGCGCTTATACTAATTCTTCGACTACCGAAAAACAAACGGAAACCTAAACATTTTTGAATTAAAAAGATATATAAAAACAGGCTACAAGCTGGGAACAAATTGTTTCGATGATAAAGAAAACAATTTTACGAGAACGAGTAAAGATGAATTTTAATATCTAAAAGTATGTTGTCTTACAAATGCAATACAAATATTTATTGATCAACAAGCAAGCGAGGCAAAACACATCAGTCTCGATTGCGCGCGGCAAATGTACTGAGGCCGCGTAGGCGCCGTTTAGCGACAAAAACCGAACACGGTCGGCACGGGCGGTGGCACGCTCTGGCGAGGTGACGCGTGCTTTTGCCTCGGGCGAGACACGTCCTGACTGACCGAGCATCTGCTTGCGCGCAGGCCTCGCGAGGCTTCTCGCCTGGTCAAACGCGGCTAAATGCTCTGTCATTCAGATTGGCTGATCCGCGCTGTTGATAAGTCTCAGGCGCGAAAGCGAGAAAGTTAAATACTCTCACAAAGCGATCCTCTAAATGTGATAGAGAAAATACAGTACTTCAGCAAAAAATACAACAATTCTAGCCTCACAGGTCACAAAAACAGAAAACCAGAAAATAAGGCTTAGAAATCGCAGAGCTGCAGAAATGCAGGGATAATGAATGCATCGGGGGTATGAGGTCAATGGACCTCAATACACACATGCATATATATTGTATACTCCTGCTCATGGCCGATTTCAGACAAGAAAAAAACGAAGCGGTCGTACGTTTTTGTATCGCTACTTTAAAAGAGCGATCAGGCAGCCTACTACTACTTTTAATAGCATTATTTCTTTTCCTTTGCCCTCTATACCCGAGAGAGAGTGAGAAAGTAAAGTAAGATTTAAGTAGAGGTTGTGATTGTTGTAACGCCAGCTTGAATGCAAATCATAAAGCGGACATTCGCAACGCAGTTTTCACAGCCCATCGCGGCATCACCATTTTAATTTTATTTCTACACTGGCTCGACCGCACGGTCATTTGGTTATTTTTTTATGCTTATTACACAAACCGATTTAGGTTAGCTTAGCATGCAAAAATATTTTATATCCATATAATGGACCCCCAAAGTCCATTTTACCCTTTTAGAAGTGGAATTTTGCATAATTCGATCTTATTGTTCACATAGACCTGTTGTGGAGTATTGGGTCCAAATTTTACGTCTTTTTCGTGAGCGGGTTGGCCGGTCCATTGATTCCTAAAAAAGGCTTGTTATTTTATATATTTTTTATATAGATTTGCAAACTAAATAGTGCGACCCAGATATCTAACGGTGCGTGACTAGTGTCGCTAGTTGTTTTACTTTTGACAAAAACTGTATTCTTTCTGTTTGGGTGTTTGTCGCGCTATCACGGCTAAACCGCTGAAAGGTTTTAGCTGAATTTTTGCATAGATATAGCCTAAGGGTCGGAGACGGACATAAACTACTTTTTTTTGTAGGTCCATGCGAACCTAGTTTCGGGTAACAGCTAGTATTATATAATTTAGAGGAATATAGCGGCAGTCAAATCAGGACCAATAAACTTCGAGGTATAAAATGAACACGTTCGGTTCGAGGAAAAAACTTCGCTTACGCGATTAAGAACTCCCTACATTACAGTCCATACAAAACGTCAAAAGATACACAAAAATTGATCAACGCCATCTAGCGAACTATAGGAAGTAACTTTGTCTCTCTGTCTGTAATTTTGTATGTTTTTCGCGTTATCACGGCTAAACGAATCTTGATAAAATCTGATGAGGGGTTACTGTATATCACAAATACGGACATATGATACTTTTTTTATGTTCACACGAACGAAGTCGCGGGTAACAGCTAGTATAACATAAAGTGATTATACCTCCACTGGACATAACGTGCGCATCATGTGTGCAAATTACTCTGTAGAGGTCAGTAAAATAGCTATATGACCATGCAAAGCTTGAGAGCCTTGACCTCAATTCAGTGTATATTTAATGGCTAAAAATATAACTGTACTTGCAACGCCCACTATCTTTACCCGACTTCCCAAGAAGGAGGGTAATGTTTTTACTCGCTCGTTTTTACAGGATCTGTATACTCTTTCGGGATTAGTGTCATTGCCATAGTAAGCGATTTTATCAATGACAATTAATCCACTATCCATGGCGAAATCGTCTTCTATGTATACCTATCGATCGATATCGATAGTTCCACATCGATAAATGACCACGAAAATAATTTAGGATATCGATATTAATTTTCACTATATCACACTCATATTATAAATGCGACAGTTTGTATGTAAGTATGTAAGTGTGTTGGTCCCGTTCAACTCTGTAATGGCTGAACGGATTTGAATGAAATTTGATGTGGAGGTAGCTTATACCCTGAATATACACATAGACTACTTTTTATCCCAGAAAACTATTCGGTTTCTACTGAATAGCCGGTGAAACCGCGGGGCGCAGCTAGTGGTTTTATATTTTGTATTCTTATCTGCAGGGCTAGCATGCGCACCGCGACAAAATCTTTTTCTTACGCAAGAATAGGACACGGCTACGATTATGTATACGTTTGTTTAATTTTTCACGACATGAAGAGAAGATTTTGTCGCGGTGCGCATACTAACTAGCCTTTGCAGTCCGATTAGGATATCGCAATTAGACCGGTAAACCAGTGACGACCGGTTTCGATAAGAACTGGTTTCCAGGACTGGTACAGGTACCCAAAGCACAAAATCCTAACTAATATCCTAACAAATATTATAAATGCGAATGTAACACTGTCTCTCTGTCTGGGTGCTTGTCGTGTTATCACGGCTAAACGGCTACCGGATAGCTACCGGCTTTTTGCATAGATATAGCTTAAGGGTAGGAGACGGACTCTTCTATTGCACTCGTTAGGTTAGATGTAACGAGAAATTTATATTTTTTTTTTAAATCCGCGTGGTAAATGTAGACTGTCACTTCGGACGTAAAGAGGATCCCAACGACACCTCACTCGCCAAAACCGGCCAAGCCGTTTAGGCTACGATTACCCTCCATCTCGGGAAGTCGGGTAAAAATAGGTAACTCTTTTTTCAACTCCCTACATTAGAACTGCCAGTCAACAAACGTCAGCACAAAATCGGATCAACCGAACTATAGAAAGTAGTTTTGCGTCTCTCCGTATCGTTTTTAGGGTTCCGGAAAAAAGTAACCCTTATAGGATCACTTCATTATTCGTCTATCTGTCTGTGTGCCTTTTCTGAGGAACACGTGTAGGTATAAAGCTGAAATTAATATCAAATACGTAAGTCTTCGGTCTATTGGAGGTGTAAAAAAAGCAAGCTTTTAAGTCAAGGCAAGCAAAAATGACGATCATATACCGCATATTTTGATACTTCCAAATAAATCAAAACCTATAATTATAGAGTACTTAGACTTACCGTTGATCTAGAATCATGAAATTTGGCAAGCAGCAAAGTCTTACAGCACAAGTAAAGAAAAAAATGTTCAATCAGAAAATCATGAATTTGTAGTTATAAAATAAAAAAAATATTGTCTTACGATTGCAAACTTTAATTTCTAATTGAATTATTGACCGTGACGTACATCGATGTATGATGGGTGTTCATTTTTTTCAAGTACAAAGTTGTTTGTCCTTCAATCTGACTTATCTTATCGTTAGAACAATGTTCAGTGCTTTCGTAGATGGATAATTTTACCTAAAAAATGTTATACGGAACCCTCGGTGCGCGAGTCAGACTCGCACTTGTCCGAGTTTTTTACCCTTTCACGACTAAACGGCTGCGCTCCATTGCACCGATTTCGATAAAAATTGAAATTGCTATGGTCTGATCTAAATAATGAGGACATCACACTAATGTTATAAATGCGAAAGTTTGTGTGTAAGTAGGTAAGTATGTAAGTGTGTTTGTTCCCGTACAACTCTGTAACGGCTGAACGTATTTGGATGAAATTTGGCACGGAGGTAGCTTATTCACTGGATTAACTCATAGGCTACTTATTATTATTATCCCGGAAAATAATTGATTTCTGTAGAACAGCGGGTGAAACGGCGGGGCGTAGCTAGCAGGCCGTATTATTTTCAATTTTTTCGGAAAAGGGTTTTGCGAGGCTCAAAAAAGCTAAAGTCGTAATATAAATAAACACAACATACTTTTGGAAAATCACACGTGATTTTGTTTTTAAGAATGTAAAATTACGAGAGCGAGGTTATCGTGGACGGGTTTAAAGGCCGTCATATACAAATAGCGTAGTCTGATACCCCTAAATGTTATCCGATTTTGATGTTTTTTTTTATTTGTTATCTACACCGTGAAAAACTATGCTAGTATGTTTTTTTTTCCCCGCAATATCTTCCTTATTATAGGCACGCACGAGAAACAGAGCGACAGCTATACAATTTAAAATATCGAATGCGCCAAAACCTCGCGGAAGGACAGACTACCTAGCAATGTATGTAATCTTGTACGTGTTTTCCGTGCAGCCGTGGTGCCACCTGTTGTGCCAACAGTGCAGTCAGCGAGCCCGTGGCCGTGGGCGCTGGGCGCGCTTATAACCGTGGTGATTCTCGGCGTGTTGATGCGGTACGCGTGCCGCTCGCGGGAGGCGCGCTCCCTGCACAAGCGGGTGCTGCGGGAGTGGCTCGTGCAGAGGTAAGGCATCATAAGTACTAGTAGTCCGCGCCGAACTGAGACCAAAACCGATGAAAAAAAATTCTATAAAATCAAAATACTAAGTTTTGACAAAATTGGTTGAAAAATACGTCATGTACGCGAGAAACAACATACGGACAGATGAAAGCAAATTTTTCCAATTAAAACAGATCTTTCGTTCGCTTCGCGCACTCGGTCAATTAATGTTTGTAAGGAAATTTATGTCTTTGTATTTTTTTGGTGCAAGTTTCAGTTCCTCGGCTTAATCCGAGCCAGTTCCTTCTCATTTGAAACCGCGTAATAATATTTTCATATTTTAGAGCCCTTACATGTTTTTATTTTGGGAGAATTGCCTGCGAGAGGTCTTTGGTTAATAAAATAATAACCTGCTTACCAAAGGTGGCCCACTAATTTTTTTTTGAAAACTCTTGCCCCGGGTGGTTAAAAGAAGGGGATAAAAGTTTGCATGAACGTTCGTCATTCGTCGGGCCGAATTTCGAATCTCGGGCCCAAACTCTAAACCTGCGAGGACGAAGGCCGAGCTGCACCGCGCACGAATCGAGCGCGTGCGCGTGCATAATGTAGTATCCAAGAAATCTTTATATAACTTGTATAAGTACGTCTTCAGTCCACTATGTACGTATATGTATGTGTAGTATCTAACAGACGTTATCTTACCGAATATCGAAGAGATCTTTTTGTATATAAATTTTTGTGTGACGTCTTTATACATAAGACATGTGGTAGCGGCGGCGTGCCCTTGAACTTGCGAGACAGAATCCACATGTGGGTCTCGCTCGCTTGTCTAACTGAGCATTAAGATAACAAAATGCCTCATTACTGACATGACACCTCGAACATTACCATATTTTCGGATACTTGGATAACCGGTAACTATCCTTTGAGTTTGAGATGCGGCCAGCTAGGTAGTGTCGCTTCGTTTTTGGGACAAGATTACCGTTGTGTATGCTTGAAATGAACTCGATAATCTTACTGCCAAAAGTGAATACTAATAATGCTACCAGAAAAGTTGTCAAACCATTAAAACTGTTTTTTATAACTTGAATTCTCTTGTATATCATTATCATATTCATTTGTTTTTTAATCTGGTTTGTATTGAATATAAATGATATATGATTTCATGTAATGTTCCATGTAGATTAGATATTTTTCTCTGGACTCTGTGCATTACGTGCACTTTTCTGCCTTTATCGAAACGTTGGAATACGTCAAATATGTTTACTTATGTTATCAAATGCTAATAATGATAAAGCAATTCCGTAGTTATGTTATCATAATCTGGCGTGATGCCTTACCTTAGCATACTTAATTAAATAGATATAAATATTACTTATCGGGTGTTTGGGTATTATGCATAAGGTCAATGGGGTCATTTTCATCCTGTGGGGTCAATACGGTTTATAATAAATCTTTTTACGTCACCAGTTATAAATCATTTATCTTGCCTGTTATAATTCCGTTTACCTAGCCAGTTAACAGTCGCCACCTCGCCAGTTTGATTAGCCTTTTGGCTCAGCGGGAGGATTTCCACCTTCTGAGTTGTAGGTTGTGTTGCGAGTTCGATTCCCACACAGGTCAAACATTTGTATGATGAGCATGAATGTATGTTCTTGTGCTACCCAGTATCTATGTATGTATTCTATGTTTGTATATTCAAAAAAGTACAAGCTTGCTTAGTTTGGGGCTAGATGGCGAAGCGTAAAAAAAAAGTTACTACTCATACGCCCCTTTTGCATATGGCAAGCTGTATAGGCAGTAATTAGGCAAGTATATTAAATATCTCTTTTGTATAACAATAGAAATGCTTATTAAATTTTGTCAAAATGTTTTCCTCGTTGTAATTTAAATTCCTCAGATTTTGCTATAACAAGAGTTGATGTCAGAATTAACTCTAAATGAGTTGTTTTGAATGATTCTTTTGAGTTGTCGATGGATAATTAAATTAGCGAACAGAGTGTGAACTATGTGCCAAACTTAATGGCCGCTCTAGCCATTTTTCGCCTCAGTGTACAACGGGGCATCAGCGGCAGAGATGCGGTGGTAATGAGCCGATTTTCTTTATGACACTTCATGTCCGTTTCTCTCATTTCAAAATAGATAGCGTTACCTTAAAACAATATTCTTTAACTTTGACAGATATTGCTTAAAGATTCCGTCAACTTTGACGGATATTGTTTAATGATTGCCATGCCATCAATTTTAGATGAAAAAAACTGAATGAAATGACATGAAATGTCAAAAAGGAAAACGGTTCATTGTTACCTTTCGCATTTTAATTTACAAGTCTTATAAAGCCTTCAAAACTTGCGGACCTAATGGTGACGCGTTTTTTTAAAACCCATGATAATAGGGTGGCTCCACCAAAGCGGACCTAGGTTAAAAATATTGAAATGAAAGAAAAATGCCTTTGAAGGCTTGTGGCTTTCGTGTTTTGTTTGAGTATATTATTTTCGTTTGTAAAATTAAACGTTTCGACCTATGTTCGCCACGCTCGGTCTTGGTGGAGTGTCGGCCTAATTTTACTACTATTTTGCTATACACACTTAAGAATCTAATGTATTTCAGTTTTATCATTTTTGCCATAAAGTTAGGCGCGCACTTTACTGCTGTACATAACTTTCAGATAGTGCGCATGCGCCGCCTTCTACTTGACATCTCCTTATCTGTCCGCTATTATTGACTTGTCACTTGTCCCTTACTGTAATATTGTTTACTCGCGTTTGTATTTACAAGTATTTGCACAACATACATAAAAATAATAAGATTTGTTGATCGCGCATGCAGATAAAATATCTTTTAGGGTCGGATTCTCGCTGTGTCGTTAACCCTTTTTTTATATTTTTAGTATAAAAATTACAGAGAAGACCGCATCGCAACCTTTTTATCCGAGCTAAGGTCTGAGATACTCTGGATCTGCAAAATCGACCGATATGTTGTAGGCCAGTAGACACATTTCAATACAATGTTCAATGTCGTATGCGGGCAAAATCGGACTATGTTACAGGGGTCTTGAGGTCTCAGTTCGGCGCGAACTACTAGTTACTTATACAGACTAGTAGCTACACAATCCATTTTGTTTTAATAAAACGGGAATACTCACGTTAAATTGAGTCGGTTATTCCGACTATAGTTTCGATCACATTCGGTGCAAGGCAAGACGAGGTCGCGCGCGTGTCTCGCTGAGCATTCCTTGATAAAGGTCACCGAATGTGATCGAAACTATAGTCGGAATAACCGACTCAATTTAACGTGAGTATTCCCGTTTTATTAAAACAAAATGTATCAAAACCACGTCAGTTTTCATACACAATCCATGTTGCGTATTTGGCGGTAGAAATTGGACCAATCTCCATACAATTTCGCCCGTTATCCTTTCATTGAACATTATGATCTGTTCGTAGAAACGAACATTAATAAATCCGAATTTTTGCAATCATAATTTTGAATAATTTCCCCGGTTATCGACAAACAGCGCGGTAAGAGTATCAGATGTGAAGGCTCATATCAGATCAATGTGGCTTTGCCACCTGCTGTAGCCTCGGCGTGTTATACAAATTTTAATTTTAATTTTTTTAACCCAAGACGCGCGCCACTCGCCGAACTAAACATATTACTACTCTTACCCACTCTACGATTCGATAAATGTAAAGCAGGACTCGTTGCGAAACAGGAAATCAATGAATCGTCAATTCATTGATTTCCTGTATTGATATAGAAGTAGTTAACAGTGAGGAAAAGCGTAAAGCTGAGGATCGGGCTGAGTGGTATCCATCAGGAGAGGCCTACCATTGTAATTCACTGTTAGACAATTTTAGATTGATGCGAGATTTTGACATTATTATCTCGCTTGTTCGAGTAACTACTATAAAATCCATAATCTCACTCAAGAATTTACGCCCGTGTTTTGATGATAAGGTTTGATGTCTCAGGGAATTTATTATCTGGAAATGTATGACGCGAAAGATAATATGACTATCTAGAACTACTGTTTTATTCCATTATCTTGTCGTTTCCATTTATTTTCCTTGACAAATAAATAATTATTATTCTGACTTTATTCAAAAAGATGATTCTGGCTTGGCCCCATAGTGTTTATAATAAGGAATACTATTATCGCAAACGAAGAAGACGATGAGGAAAACAGTATCTATAAGGTTATCCTGCGATTGTAACCCTTAAGCCTCGGTCATAATGAGGAACTAGCTTGGTGCGCTAAAATGTTATATTAAGAGCCGGGTCGTGATTCAGTTTTTTTTTGACTTCATCTCGTTCGCACTTTATCAACATTATATTAATATAAAATTAGCAGAGAGGAAATATAGATCTTCAATCAATATTTTTAAATATCCTTTCTGTAAAATTTATACTGAATTTTTTTGAAAAAGTGCGAACGAGATACTAAGTAGTAGTAGTAGTAAGTAGTAACGAGTTAATAAGAGAATTCTGCCCTTGAAAGTAAGAAACCGCCGTAAATGTCCATAGAGAAGTGACGCTAGCGGGCGCGACAAGCGACACGACGACGACGGCTGCGAGCCTCTGAGGCTAAGTAGTGACGGTTCTATCCACTTGTTGCAGCCATGCTGACAGGTCTAGATAATCATAATCCGTTTATTGCATAATGAGCGTATACTCCATTAGGCACGGCTTAGAAATCGGCCAATGATCTTTTCCGATTAAAGTAACGTGACCACAAACATTTTGAAACTGTTTATTTTCTACAAATCAATTATTATTTTCGATTCTGTTGAGTTTCAGCGCTATAAATAGAGTCTCATTCAATCTCTATACATAAAAAAAGCTCTCGGACGGCCGCCTCTGCATCAGTCTATATATACAGCCCACTGCTGGGATATCGACTTACCCACGAAGTGTTTAGGCCATATCCACCACGCTGGCCCAGTGCGGGTCGGTGGATTCACATACGCCATCGAAATTATTCTCCAGAAATATCCAAGTTTCCTCAAAATGTTTTCCGTTAACGAAAAATTCGCAGACGGCTTAAAATTTTGTTTTTGGAATTGATCTGCTATGAGCACGTACTTAGAAATATTTACGTACATTCACTTGCATCCAACGAACTTTTCATTCAGTAGTGTAGTAAAAAACGAATGACAGAAGTTTGCCTGTCATGTCACGTCATAGAACGCAGAATGTCATATAAGGGCGCCTATACATGGCCTGACCTGACACCGCGTGAAAGGGACAGCTAGACTTGAATTTCACGGGAGTAAAAGAAACAAACTATCAAGGCGATAGCTTCTCCCTTTCGCTCCCTCAGAAACGTATATATAGCCATCTCTTGTATGGCCATGTAGCGAGGCCTTTAAGCCAATTGAGTGAGATAAATAATGCTAATTTGACACTTGGAAAACCGCTCATTAGAAATTCGGTTTTGCATTAATCGGTAAATCAATCATCGCAAATAAACCGATAATAACCGGTATTAAAAGCCCTGCTACTGGGGTGTTATCGCTCGTCGGACACTATTTAGCGGCGCAGTGTGGATGCACCCTGGGGCGCTAGTCTCGACTTTTCGCTACTGCACTTTGATACTGCGTCATAGCGACCGAATTCGGTCGCAAAGTGCTGTAGCGAAAAGTCGAGACTAGCGCCCCAGTTCTTGCCGCCTCCGCTGCGCTGCCCGCGCCCGCGTTTTCACTCTGGACAAAGCCTTATGTTTCATTGCTGTCTATCATCGAAACTAATGCCAAGGGAAACCCCATCTTTTATCAGCATCCGACTTAACATACGGTTTAATCGTCTTGTTTTTGTTTCACACGCTTATCAGAGGAGTTAAAGGTCAGTTAGCGACGTTAAGTTACTATGTACTAAATACGAACGTATGTATTGTAGCTTGTAGCTAGTTAGATAAAAAGTTCGTTTCGTTCAACAAAATGATTTTATTTTATTCGATATACGATTTTAGCCCCCATAAAATCGCCCCGCAAGATCTGTCTTGTGACCAGATTTCATTGTAGCTATCTCCATTACTCTCTTACTTGTCGCATCTTCTTTCGCACGTTTTGGTGAAACTAGATTGCTTTGCAATTAGACTGCAGCGGAGCCGAATTCAAAGCGATTCAATTCAAAGCGTTACTTTGAAGGTAAAAACCATAATTGATCAGTTCGAAGAATATGATTCCAGGAATGAATCGAGTCCTGTGCCGGCGCCGGTGAAGCCCCTGCAGCGGCATATATTGATGTTGTACGCGCGAGAGGGCGCTCTCGCGGCGAAGTTCTGCGCCGCTTTACGCGACATGTTGCTTGAAGCGCCCGATACACAGGTACGTTTACGCTATGGCTTATAATAAACTAGCGACCCGCCCCGGCTTCATCATCATCAGCAACGGCCTGAAGACGTCGACTGCTGAACAACTGCCACACTGAACGATAATTTGCAACTTGCATCCACCGGTTACCCGCGACCTTAAAAATGCCGTCAGTGTGGGAGGCCTACCTACGCTGCGTCTTGCAGCTCGTGGTTATCTCCCCTTTAGAGCGCCACACCGACCGACAACGTGCCACTTGCATTCACCGGTTGCTCGCGACTTTACTAATAACTATTATAACTAAATCCAGTTAAACTATGTTTTAGACTTTCATGGTGGCTTACTACATTACTATTAGTACTCATGGGATATTTACCACGGTTATTATTTCGGTTTATATCGGGAACTCAACAAAAATGTCTCTAAAGGGGTTTCGAGCGTCACGTGATTAATGGGCGACCCCTCCCCCGGAGGGAGGTTCGGAAGAATCACGAAATATCACGAGGCGAGAAGGGTATTTATTTACTTACGTGTATTTGTCAGGTGTACGACATATTCTCCCCGGAGGTGATGGCGATGGCGGCGAGCGGGCCGCACGCGTGGGTGCGCTGCATGTTGCAGCGCGGCGACGTCGCCGTGCTGCTGCTGCAGACGCCCGCCTTAGCCGCGCTCTACCAGCAACAGCTGCACGACAACGACAACGCCGTCAGATGTAAGCTTTGTCGATATATTCAACACTTGCTTAATTGTTACACTAGTTTTTAAGTAGATTTTTGTTTTTTGCATGTAATTTCTGGTGTGAACAATAAAGAGTTATCTATCTATCTATCTAGCTTTCACCCGCCGCTTAGCCCGTGAATTTAAAGTGTTTTTTTAAACATGCAGTGTTTCTCTCAGCACGCCAAATTCAAATTTTCTTGCGTTTTTGTCAATTACTCATCGTGAGTTACAAAACTAGTTTAGCGCTAATAAATAGGTTGTATCAAGAAACTACACCAACCAAAAAACCAAGCTGTAAATCAGCTTATTGAGATTCCAGACTTATTTGAGAATTTGTTTCAATTTCGTTCAATTAAACTGTAATTGACAAAAAATGCAAGACAATTTGAATTTGGCGCGCTGATGGACACGTTGCACCTTAAGAACCCTGGTTCTCGCTATCTCGTTCGCACTTTATGAAAATTTTTCAATACAAAAATAACAACGAATAAATTTAAAAACAAACTTTAGAACATTATTGCCAATTTTTTATAACAATTTTCATGTTACTATTTGTTTTATTTTGGCGAAAGAAAAAAATAGTTTTTTTTTTAACAATAAATATTTTTTTTTAAATAACACGGATAATTCAAACGTCCTACGCGCCTACGGAACCCTACTAAGCACGGCCCGATATGCTCTTAACAAGTTATCTAGTTATATCGCGGGCTTTTTTAAAAATGTTTAATGTTTGTGGTTCCAGTGCAAGAGCCCCTGCTAGGGCGGCGCGTGTTGTACCGCGCGCCGCAGTACGGCGACACGCTGCTGCAGTACGCAGTGCTCCTCACGGCGGAGGCCGCGCACGCCAGAAACAACTACCACAAGTACTACATCGCTACGTGAGTATACCTCTCATTATCGGGGCACATAATACTGCTCATTACTCGTGCCATATCTGTCGTGTCTCGATGTCGCCATAACATAAACTAGTAGTTCGCGGCGAACTGACACCTCGCGACCCCTGTATCTTCACAACCTCTGGACCGATTCAGCTCATATTCGAACTTAAAAATTAAACTACTTGCCTACAAAATTTCATGAAGATCGGATCAACGGTTCGCAAGTTATCATCGGACAAATATACACACAAACATACATACAAATGCCAATTTGTCCCAGTAAACTCAGGGTCCTTCGCTTCGCTCGGTCAATAAAATAAATAAATATCTGGGACATTTTTGCACACACGGTCATCTGACTCCAAACTAAGCAAAGCTTGTAATATGGCTGCCATAGACTGATATACGTACATATATATTTATTAACACCCAGACAAAGACAAACACAAATGTTCATCACATTAATGTTTGTCCTAGATGGGAATCGAAACCACGCCCCAAAACACAGAAGGTAGGTTCACTACCAACTGAGCCACCGGGGCAGCCATGTCCGTCGAGATCTGCCTGGGCAGATCACGATACGGCATTTCTTGATTCGGCCGATTATTTCATCATGGGCCCTGTATAGAGTTGGACAGAGTTGAGTTGAGTTAGAGTTGGATCGATGAGAGCAACCTATTTGTCGATTTGCCCTTCTAGTCACAATACAATACAACTTTAATGTACACCAAACAGACAAACTTAAGAAAAAATGAACAAAAATGTTTTAAAAACCGGTAGTATAGTGGGCGGCCCTATCGCCTAAAGCTATTTCTTCCAGACAACCTTTGGATGGACAGAATTATGACTTATAAACTACGGTCGCTGGTGTAGAAAACAAAAAAAAATAACACATTTTGTGATACATAAAAATAATAATAATATGAAGAAAAAAAACACACTCACTTGGCCACATCGAGATATGGTTGGGCGCATCGTGATGTAGAATAGGGATCTTTTGAGAACAGGAGTCCAGCAGGCCTAGCACGGGCGCCGGGATAAAATTTTGTCCACCATATTTATCCCGCGAGAACGAGACGGATGTATCCTTATTCTAGCTTTGTCACGTTGACGCGAAGACAAAACGGTTGGACATTTATCCCGACGCCCGTGCTAGGCCTGCGGGTTGTAGATTATTATTATTGTATTATTTTTTATTTTATTTTATTTTACTTATTTACAAAGTCATCATCATCATCATTATGTACATTATTCTTATTCGAGATGGGGGCGACGAGTCCTCTACTCACTTTCACTCCTTGTTTTGTGCATTAAAACATATTAATATTCCGGGTAGATAAATTATCTGTTTTGGATCTGGGTGTTACTTGTGTGTGTTCCGTGTCATCCCCGGCACCGAAATCTAGTGGGAAGCTAAAGAAATTAGCTGTTTTCCGCGTGGGTGATAACTGAGAACACCGATTAGTTCGCATGCTAATGGTGGGCTGAACATTTTTATAGGCGCTTTTGTGCTAATGTGTGGATGAAAAGAAGATAGATAGATTAAGGACAGCAGAGGTGTGAAACTCTTTACCTGCGTCTGTCTTTCCGAACAAATACAACCCGGGGCTGTTCAAGAAAAGAGTGAATAGGTACTACTTCCTAGGCAAGCGTGCTACATCTTCGACCACATCGTCGCTTTCCATCAGGTGAGATTGTGGTCAAACGAATGCCTAGACAGACGTAAAAAAAAACAAAAAACTCTTTATTGTTCACACAAAATTATACATAATTTATAAACAGGCTTAAAAAGTATTGTAACAACTGGCGGCTTTATCGCTGAAAGCGATCTCTTCCAGGCAACCATAGGATGGAGAGGATTCATAGAAGATGTAGAAGACGGGGTGTGCAATGATGAAGATTATGTGATACTTATACTCTAATAAACCAATAAATAGTACTCTAATAAAAACTAGAGAGTAATTTCGTACCGCGTGCTGTACGCTCCTACAAGACGCGGTGCTACTTCTTACATTTGCTTATAAAAATTTCATCTCTCAATCTTGAATATTCCAGTCTCTCCGAGCTGCCTACAGAAATGTTCCCGCAAGTGGTCCCGTACCGGCGCTACTTGCTCCCCGGCGGCGCTCCCCTTCTGGCGCGCGACCTGTGCGACCTCGAGCCCTCGCAGCAATCCCTAAATACCCTCAGTACGACCGCGCGAGAGTTCGTCGACCTCGCTAAAGACAACCCGGACTATCTCATGGACGAGCTCATGCTTATATCGTGAGCCTGGAAAACCATTTAAGTACCCACTTTTTGTACTTAAATAATATTACCTTGTACACTCGCGAGACACCCCGATACCTTCGACCAAATTAAAATTAATGAACGGGCCCTAACCACACATCTTCCTTAAAAATAACAAGTCAAAACAATCAAACTTACCCCCGAATACTGAAACGTTTGTTAACTTTAACAACAGATTAATTGTAATACTGACTTTGTCTGGCACTAAGCAAATGACAAAGAGAGAAATAGACTTAATCTATCGTCAAAGTTAACAAACGTTTCAGTATTCGGGGGTTAGGCTTCAATACGTAATTAAAAGTATGTATAGTACATTTGTCAGAAAAAAAGAGATAGCGAATATAATATCGAGGTATGTTGTTGCGAATATTTGGATCGCATGTATTGAAGAACATACGTCTCGCTCTTTTCACAGACGCTAACGACTGAAGCAAGGTGAGCGCCGGCGCTCGCTTTAAAGTCTTCAAAATTCTCTTACTGGGGCTTGTCCATTCATTTTACTTTTGTCGAAGCCCGATACTGTATAAACCTTCGTAAATTGAACTCGCGTATCTTGGTTGTACCCACAGATCACACCCTAGATTCTGCATTCAGGACGCTCGAAGCGCACCACGCATCAGTCTAATAGACGAAATTACTCTGATTGGTTGATTGTTAGGCGCGAGTAGGCGTGACCTTGAGATAGCCAATGAGAACGCGGGTCGCACTCCCCGCGCCCCGCGCCGCGCCTTAAACTGACGTGACTTTTTGTAGGAACAACGAATCACGGTATCTAGTGTGATCTGTGGTTGTACCCCAAAGCATTCGGGTATCTCGGGATGAATTCCCACTCCTAAAAAAAGGGCGGTTGATCGAGAGCGGCCATAAAGTACGCTAAACGATGACAAGTGATATTAAATATAAATATTACTTAGAAATGTTGTGATATTGTGTGATTTTTGGATTGTAGAGATGCGACAAACTGTTGCATATTAGGCAAGATATATTTTATGTAAATGTTTTTCCAACGAAGTTGGAAGTTGGTTGAAGTTTTTGGTCAACCAATTAAAGTTTGGCTTAGTACTTGGCGTTACTTTATGGACGGTTCCGAAACTGATTACCGCGATAACGACCAGTTTTAATTATATAAATTATGAATCTTATAATAAGAGGTAATAACGACCTCAGTTTTTTTTACGGCATTCTCCGCATTTAAAACTATTCTGCTTATGATGAAATGTAATTTCACTAGCATATACGGACGCCGAGATTTAGAAAAAAAAAACTAGACATGGCTTAATGCACGAACTACGTGGAGTAGAAAACCTACCCAAATAAATGGGCTGGATACAAGTCAAGGCTACCATCGCTGGTTTTTGTTATTTCGTGAATTCGGTGAATCTTTAATTCTTTAAAACATATAATATCTTTCGTGGAATTCCGAAGCTGGCTCACTTCAAAATTTCTATCTCAATGTAACGAAAACGTTTCTTGCTACTAAACTAATATTATAAATGCGAAAGTTTGTGTGTAAGTGTGTTAGTAGGAAAGTATGTGTGTTAGTTCCAGTTCAACAAAGTAACAACTGAACAGATTTGAATGAAATTTGGTGTGGAGGTAGCCTACACACTGGATTAACACATAGGCTATCTTTTATCCCGGTTTTTTGTAGAATAGCGGGTGAACCCGCGGGGCGCAGCTAGTTCTACGATACATCAATGCGCTACGATTTTCAGAATTTGGAACAACTTTAATGATTCCATACCCTGTCATAAAGCTAAGTCCAGTTAAAAACTTGCGTCTTCTACTTTTGATCCAGTTTTCGTCGAGGGCATGCGATTATTTACTGCCCTAACCCCCGAATACTGAAACGTTTGTTAACTTTGACGACAGATTAAGTTTATCCCTGCCATTGTGATTTGCTTAGTGCCAGACAAAGGCAGTATTAGTATTAATCTGTTGTCAAAGTTAACAAACGTTTCAGTATTCGGGGGTAAGGCGCATGGAGCTAATTGTCTACATTGAAGCACTTCGCTTTTGGTATCAAGCATGAGTTACAGGGTATATGTTATTTTAGCGCAAGCGCTTATTGCGTTACATTCATACGTCAGAGGAATAGTTCATATAATAATAGAATAGTTCAGGGTAATGTTTCCAGCGTACTTACAGAGATTTAGCATGTAATTGACAAAAAACGCACGAAACTTTGAATTTGGCGTCCTGAGCGTAACGTTGCACCATAATACGATCACCGAATCCAGTTCGAAATACTGAACGATATTTCAAAGCAAGTACCTTGATGAAAATCTCGTTGCATTAATATTAAATTTGTTTCGTTACAATAGTACCAGTGAGGAAAGTAAATTCACTTTCGTTTGAAAATTATAAGTGTTTGTGTTAATTATTAACATCAAACATGTTTTATTATGAGTGGCATTTAAGCAATTAATATAATTCTTAGCAGTCACAATAATTATTTAGTTTATTAGGTTACTTTTGATCTCCGAGTTCACTAACAAAAAATATCTATTGTTTAACCTTCTCTACACAGAAGGGAAAACCACAATCTTCTCGTATGAAAAAGAGAATGTAAATGTCCTAAAATCTAATGACACATTATTTTTTTAGCGATCAAAAGGTTTACACAAAGTTATTTAGATTATACTACGAAAATGGTTTAACGAGCAGTTTTTAATTTTGTTATTTCATTCATTTCCTTTCATACAAAATAGATGGCGTGGCAATCGTTTTAAACAATATCCGTCAAAGTTGACGAAATCTAGCAATATATGTGAAAGTTGACGGATAATGATAATTTAAAGATTGTCACGCCATCTATTTTAGATGAAAGAAACGAAGATGAAGTGTCAAGAAGGAAACGGCTACATCTGCTACTATGACATCTGTCACTTTGACAGATGTTTTTATATTTAAACGATTTCCTTTTTTTCCTTGGAAGTTTAGCTATGCTGATCAATATTCAGAAAAAGATGCCGAAAAAGTAAACGTAGTAAATATTAATAAAATTAAATGTCAAAAAGTAATCTTTGCGACTTCACCTTAATAAAGATATACGTAAGATTTAATACTATAGAAACTTAAACCATAAAAATTTTTAAGGGGCAGCACAGCAGCTAATTTTCACACACGTGTACCGCCACAACTTGAAAAGTACACATATTTTGGTACTATTCTCGGATTTTTAATCAGACGGAGTAAAATGACATTACAGTGCTGGCACTTTTTCATAAAATATAAATAGCGATGTGGTAAAAAAAAAACATTCACCCATATCTGTTCAGTGAACTATTTCGTTAATTCATATTCTGAATTTTTCCTGAAAGTCGTAATTCCTGCCCTAATTGTAAAAGATACCCGTGGCATCTTTTTCTTTGGCGATAAAAACCTGTTTGCTCTTGATGTACTTGATTGCGCATCTATGTTAAGTCTTGTGTAACAAGCAAAACACAATCAAGAAGATAACGTTACAATAAACACAAAGTAGTATTCGTTAATACATTCATCGAACAATTCACAAGTTCAGTTTAAAAAAAAAAAAAGTAATACAATACTTACTAGATGGAGTAATAGTCATAGAACTTTACCTGTCATTGTCAACTCCGTCGAAAAATGTATTGTTTTTTTTTTAAATCTTAAATTCTGTCTCCACACGTTGTGTATTTAGCCAGTGTCAAGTATTGTAATATTTCAAATGAAGTCAAATATTTCACAATATTTTTTTTCTTTGTAGTTTTAGTTTGTTTATTTAAGTTTAGATTATAATAAAGTTAATATAATATTTTTAAGTTTTTAGTTATTGTCTAAATACACACGTGGAGCCAAAAAATACGAGAAAAAAAGGCACACATACATTATTTTGTCTTTCATGTCTAGACAGTGACAGAAAAAAAACAAATTACATCTAACGCCGTCTATTGTGTGTATCTAGTGTGTTTTATTACTAGGTTTTTTTTTTAGAAAACGCCTCATTCCCTTATTTTGATCGATAAAACCTGAACTAGAGCATCACTACGATTTCAAAGTTGACTACGATTTCAAAGTTGGCAACATTCCTGTCAGTTTACTCCATCTAGTTAAAAATCCGACGGTATATTTCAGAGTTGGCAACTTACTGTCAGTTTACTCCATCTAATTAAAAATCCGACTGTATATTTCTAAGTTGGCAACATTACTGTCAGTTTACTCCATCTAATTAAAAATCCGACTGCATATAGGTGCGCCCCGCGAATTAACCCGTGTGAAAAATCCCTCTGGAATAGTTTCCCGGGAGCCTATATCTTTGAAGCTATCTGATACTAGTGGCATCACACTAATATTATAAATGCGAAAGTTTGTGAGTATGTAAGTGTGTTTGTTCCCGTTCAACTCTGTAACGGCTAAACGGATTTGAATGAAATTTAGTGTGGAGGTAGCTTATACCCTGGATTAACACATAGCTAGGATTTTTACCGATTTTTACCTTTTAACCGGGGAAACCGCGGGGCGCAGCTAGAATAAAGTAAAACAAAAAATTTATACGTTTCAAGTTCTGGAGGTAACTTGGTGTGATAATTAGTCGCTAAATTATGCTTCCTAGCAATTATAATAATCTTAGGATTGCGTTAGTGAACTTAAGACGTCTAATTGCCTGTGAATCGTGTAGTTATATCATATTAATTATTTCTTGTTAATAATATCGTTGTTGTGTTTGTCTTCCATGTATAGTTTAGTTAGGTTATATTTTAGGTTATATTATTGTGTTAACAAACCTGGGGACATAGTACGCGCAGAACGGAACTTCTTATAGTCTGTTCATCCTTACCTGACAAAAAAGGTAAACAAACAAAACTAAAATCCATAGACTGTAGAGTTGTCTAACCGCGATATACGATCAGATTATTTTGTGTTGTTTTTGTGTTTATGCAAAATATAGTGCAATTATGATGAATTTCCTTAATATCCGTGTGTAAATAGTTGGATTCGTGTTTTTTATGTAACTAGGGACTATAGTGCGTGCCTAGGTTGTGTGTTTTCTATGAGAAAACGGCGATTTTGTGAGAAAGAGAAGTTTGTTTACCTTTATTGTCAGGTAAGGATGAACAGACTTTACAAACGAAAGGGAAATATATTTCTCAAGTTTGTCCGCTGTCCGTTGTTGTCAGGTTTGTTAACTATCTTAAGGCCTTAATCCTAGAGTTTATCCGCTTTTTACAGTCATCTTAAACCTCCGATATATAAAATAATCTTATGAATATCATTGATCTATTGGATTTAGTTGTAACTTAGATATTTGAATAGTCTCTAAAGATCGCCTGAAAATTAAATTACCTCACATATAAAGCAGAATAATAAGGAATTCGGAATTTCATTTTGGATGAACCAAAGAACTTAAAATATTACTAACACTCCACATTTTAATAATTTATACTACGACATTTATACTACCGCGCTAATAAGAAAAGGCACATCTAACATTTTCTTCAAAGTTGAGTTATATACATATTCTGTATCACGAAGACTTTGAAAACTCAATTTCGAAAAAAATATTTGATGTGCATTTTCTTCTTAGCACGGCAGTATAGATGACTTCCACTTACGGTTAATAAGGTTGTGCTTATTATATCTAACATCATATTATAATAAACACGAAAGTATGTTTGTTTGTTATTTATTCGCATCAGGATAAAGATAAAGAAGGTGTATTATAATTTGGTTTGTTTTGTTTAGTCGAAATTTGGTAGTTTGACAGATCTCTAATTTGTCTATTAGGCAAGTGCTAAATTTGGCAAATACTTAAGCGGTGATGTTGGCTTGAAGACGATATTTAGATATGATACTTATCCCTGTAAAATACATATGGGATTGTTTACGCGAATGAAAATGCGAGGCGCAGCTAGTAAGTATTTATATAGTTGTAAGTTAGCGCGATTAAGATCATGTAACCGATCTTCTCTTGCTTGCTCGTTCAATATTTACGTGTGTGTGGACGAGAGCCCAAACTCGAATTCGCGTAATATATACAGCCAAGGTTTTAGTAAAAGTCTTAAAACGATTGTAAAAAATAATCTTGGAATTTGTAAAATTATTGGTAAATAGGTACAGACCTTTGAGTGTGGGCCCTGAATCCTCCACCCCTACTGGCGAGATCTCAAAAAGTATTTATTGTCACTACAGTTTTATTAATAAAGTGTTAATCATAATGACAAGACATTGTCAGCCTGAACGATATTGAACAATGTTTTTGCAACATTTTCTTTGTAGTAATATTTAAAAAAAAAATTAAAGATGTTTTTTCTATTGCTCAATTATTATATGAATAACAATGATTACTTGTATCAAGTTTATAATTAAATTAAAACTTGTTTACTGTATTAATAAAGAAAATGTTGTAAAAATATTTTTGAATATCTTCCCCGGTAATTTTATACGATTCAAAATGTTGATTGTGCGAGCGAGACGACACGAGTGATGTAAAAGCGGCTTTATGGAGCCAATTAGTCATAATAAGAAACATCTCTTTTCATTTCAATATGTTAGAAAGGGCGAGAAACAACCTAAGCGCTGTGAAATTTAGTCGAAAATGACATGCAACAGAAGAAGTTGTAAAGGCTCTATATTATGGCTTACGACATCAATAATAATATTCTCTAGCAATGAGTAATGATATCTATGTAATTAAGTACAATTTTCATAGCAATATCATTTTACCTATCAAGAGCATGAAACCGATTTTTTTCTCTCGCTCGCACATTAAGTATTTTTAAATGATACAAAATCACAGAGGGCAATAATCGAAAAACTATGAAATTTTTAGGAATGAGGTTGTTGAAAAAGTTTGTGCTCGTGAGGTCTACCGCAGAACGAATACTTAAGTATATATGTAAATGGTCGCCAAGTATTTTTTTTTGTTTTTACGAAGTTATTATAATTATACTCTAATGTAACCGTAAGAAAATGTTGAAAGACATTTTTGAATATTACCCTCAGTAATTCTGAATGCTTAAAAAACGTTGATATTGCGCCAAGCGGCCTTATCCAAATTATAACATTCGCAGAAACTGTTTTCCTAGATTATACTTAAAATAAGTCATGTATAACAATAGCCAATAAGTATACTAACTTAAGCTCTAAAGTGTTGCGTGAAAAATCTCTAAATAGCAACTTTATAGTGGCCTTCTCAAAATAGCAGAGCAAATGTAAATATTTGTAATAGTGCTGCTCTCTGTTAAATATTAAACTTGTTACAATCTATCAATGTGAATGAATTACCTTTATTCCTTTATCCTATATTAAATTTGTCTTTCTCAGATTCGAATGTCCCGCGGGACGCAGATTATGAATCAGTTTGTTTGTAACGTGTGCGAGAGAGAAGTGTTTGTTATTTTAAGGTATCTGTAATGTGTGAGTGAGATGGATATGCCTGTCGGTTCCGTACGCGGCGTGCGCAGGTAACAGACATGGCGTCGCTATTCATTATAGCATTCGATGTAAATTACATGTACGAAAGTATTGTGTGGATGCGACCGGTGTAATGTGATGTATGGATAGAACAAAGCAAAGCGTGAACTTACTCTATGCCTAAGTGCAATTTAGGTCATGAAACAAGACCGATAACAGGAAATGATAGTTGTACAAACTTTAGTTTTACTAGAATCCTTTCTTGAAATAACATCGATACTTAATAATTTTGAAAAAAATATTTATGGACGCTTTGGACTAAGATATAATGCCCGAAGTTTATGATTATTTGATTTCCCGGGCTTAGAGGCAGTACGGACTGAGTAGAGTAAGCTAGTACAGACTGAGTATTTGGCCTTAAAAAAATATTCCGATCGCCGTATCCACCCTATTCTTGTTCACGCAACTTTTTTATCAGCGATTTATTATCAGCCCACTATTATATAACCCTCCACAGGCCGGTAGCGCCGTCCCTCTCGCACTCGCCACGCCGACGGAGCCGAGCCCCCGCCGAGCGAGATGCAAGATATCGCATTAAATTTCGATCCTATTCTGTAACGCTGCGGCCAATCGCGGCCGATCTCCGCGTGTTCCGGTTCTTTGTCATCAATGGGTCGCCGGGCGAGTCTATTACTAGTGTTCTTTGGAAAAGATTTTACAGTAACTTAAAGCATCTCATCAGCTACCACAGCTTTAACTGTAAAACCTTCTTGTTAAACGATAATTTTAGTTCAAAATATTCCTCTAAAATAGCGTATTTAGAGTTTGTGGCGAAGGGCTTTTTCGGTGTGAATGAGCTGTACCCACTTCAGCTGGTCGCGTACGCTGTTTTCGCGTCCGGGCGGCAGTTGTAGTGACAGCGGCTTGACGGACGGTCGTCCCGCTGATCCCGGCATGCAGCCGGCGTAGAGTGCGCGCCCTAGTGTGGAGCCCCCGCCGGACGCGGGGCCCGATAATGCTCAAATTCCTGACTCACAAGCTGCGGACGCACTCGTTGAATGAGGACAACGTCGCCGAGAAGGTGGGTGGAATATGGCCGCCGAACAAAGAACGGTCGGCACTCGTCAGTGACGGTACGGCCCTCTCACCGGCTTGCTTGTTGCAGGTGGAGGAGCGGGACTCCGGCACCGAATCCGACGACGAGGCCGAGCGACCTGCGCCCGGTGAGTCCTACCCTAACATTTACCTGCCGGCCTGCACCACTTACTACACTACTCTACTCAACAATACTTACTAGACTCTTATTAGCATACTGACCTAACCAGCGTCAGCTAGAAGCTTTAAGCGCACTATTTGTTTGGAGACGAAACGCCCGTAGAATCTGTATAGCCCTCCCGCCCCGCCCCACCTTGGCGGTGCTCGGGAAATTTCCGAAAATTCTCGGTTCCTTTGTGTTAATATTTCCGGTGACCTTGAAGCGTGACCTTGAACTGTATCAGCGTTATTTCTACGTGTAATGTACTATTTTTCATGTAGAAAGTGAACCTCTATTATGGTGAAAATGTACGTAACATTGCAACCACCCTACGTGCGCTTTTGATCTAGCTATGGAGATTTGAACATTCTATATTCATCGCCGGTTTGTTTGATGGCGTCGCTTGCTACGGCACTCGCAAAATGTCCGTCTCCCGTTCAATACGAGTAAAACAACCCTCGTTCTGCGCAGTCGGGTAAAAACCCATTCACATCCCCTTCTAATGTGGAACTTGGATTATACGTACCGGTATGTGTATGTACCTGTGAAAACCTTCGTTACCTTCGTCAAACCAAATTAATATCGATGGGCTCAACCCGGTTCCGACGGCGATATGAAGTATGGTTTTAGCTAATTAGAATTGAAACCGATTCGCTTGACGGGAAGCCAAATCGAGAATATTCTCTGGCAGTTTCTATTAACGTCAATTAGTTTATCGTTTATTTATATACTGGTTGTTATAGGTATCCATTAATCACGTACCTGCATTATCTCTTTATTGAGGTATATGTGGTGCATATACCTACCTAGGTGTTCTATTGGCAGGCTGGATTTAATGCGTTATGTAATTTGTTTTGTTGCAAATGAAACTAAATTGATGTAACGTTAATGTTTTATCTGGATTGTCACAGGACACACGATAGTTAATCCTGCGAGATAAATGGAAACATTTTGATAATATTATTATAATGTACCTATTTAAAGATATACATTACACGTCATAGATGAAAATAATTCTACGATTATCTTAGCATCTATTGTTCAATGATAATAGGAATCAAAAACAAACTTTTTATCAGCTTAGATTTGGTAGGAGAAATAAGATATCCTCCGATAAAACAAACGAATGCTCAATTCTTATCTAATAAGCTAGACTTCTGGAACGCTATACTAAATATCGATAATCGATAGGAACGGGAGTAAAAAATCCTAGATCGAAAAGACTAAAAGAGAGAGAAAGGATTAAAAGAGAGAGAAAATAATAAAATAAAAGAGAAAAAATATATAAATCGGTAACAAAGAAAAAGAGAAGTAGTAAAAAAATGTATCGATATTCTTATCGATACATTTTTTTTTACAGGACAGAGGAGTAGATAAAATCTGGATCGATAAGTAAAGAATAGAGAAGTGACCACTATTATAAGAAAATAATATACACGCTATTATTATACATGCAAAACAAATATATACAAAGTTCAAAGGAAAAGTAAACTAATACTTACCATAACTAATGTTAGGTATAAAAGCGAAAGTAAATGTTTTGGATGTCTGTCGCGTCATCACTGGTAAACGGCTGAATGGATCATGATAAAATTTGATAAGGAGTTACTGTATATCACAAAGACGGACATAGGATATCTCACGCGATATTACGTCCACGCGAACGAAGTCGCGAGTAACAAACAGTACTTTAGAAAAAAAAAGTACTATTTTTTTTTTCTTTTGGCATCTTCTGCTTCTGTTTTTGTACAATCACTGACCGCCAACAGACTTGGCAGAATGTCTTCCTTCTTCATACTTGACTCTTCCGTTTACGAAAGGGAAGTGAGCCTTCAGAAATTACGGTTATTAATCCTGAAGCTTATGCCGACCTTTATGCCTGGGGTGTATTTATCTCTACAGCAGGCCCTTTTTTTTTGATGAGGGGAAACCTGCCCAAGATACCCGACTGCTATGGGGTGCCACTAAAACCCCCCCGGTGGCCTGCCTTGGTGCTTGGCCGAGGGCTCCGGGATCTCCAAGGGTACGCACCGGAGCCTTCAACAATACGCTTTATCTCCTCCCGTGACAGCCAGCAGCTGTCCTGAGACTTGGGCGTCTCAGGACAGCTGCCGCGGTAAAATGATGTCCACCATTTTTATCCCGCGAGAATGAGACGGATGTATCCACATTCTAGCTTTGTCACGTTGACGCGAATACAAAACGGGTGGACAAAACTTTATCCCGGCGCTCGTGCTAGGCCAGGTGAGGGCTCCGGTTCGGTCCGGTCCGGTATATCCCGGCGCCGATATGGGTTTAGCCCGGCTGCACCCAAAGATACCGGGTAAGTTTGTTCTACCTAGTCAACAAAAAGGCTAAGCGTGCGCAAATTTGACTAACCATTTTGATTTAGTCTTCATAATTGCGCCTTGTGCCTTCTCAAGCTGGCTTCTTCATCAATGGACCTTTAGGTGCACAGCGAATACAATAAGTGCCTTAGACTTGTTTTTTTTAAAATCTAAAATGCGAAAACTCCACCATTTGAATAGCGTGCTGAAAGCGATACGCCGGCGATACCGCGCTGGCGGCAGACCGCGTGACTCCAATTGCTTGATAAAATTATAACAACACACGCGGCAAATGACTCCAATTAAATAATACACAACTGAACGGAACGACTCCACACTAATTGACAGAGACAAACGAGACAAGTGAAGCAGATTTGTTTTTTTTTGTGTTTTTCCGATTTTTGAACCAGATTTTAAACACGTATTATTAAGTATTAATAAAAAAAAAAAAAAAATGTTTTGTCTTCGCGTCAACGTGGCACAGCTAGAATATGGATACGTCCGTCTCGTTCTCGCGGGATAAATATGGTAGACAACATTTTATCCCGGCGCCCGTGCTAGGCATGCTGCACTGCGCTTATGTTTCTCCCGGGATAGCATTTCCCCGCCCACGCTAACGCGGGCTGTTCGATGTTCTTGTCGTCCTCCCCAAGATCACGTTTAGCCAGACCGGACCAGACCGGACGCGTGCACGAAACAATGTCATAATATTAATTTCAACTTGCACTACATTTTGAAGTGCTTCAATCACATGGTATGGATGGTTTATCAATTCAGGTGGAAATGGAACTGAACTATTAATGTTTGATGTCCTAATGGTATGTTTCGGCGCAACCGTCCTTGGCGTGTCTGTCCACATCGTTACTATACATCATATGATTTGTTGTCCAACAATCTAACAATACAAAAACAAAAAAACTTGTAACTGGTGCACACTTTGCTGTCTCTTTCTCTCTAAGTGGGTGGCTCTGAGGGTAAGCAGTGTAATGTACGCTAATAACATAATTAGATTGCGACGCGCCAGGCTATCTACATCCCACTTATTTTCCGCCACCTAGATATCTCTGGGCTATATTGAACAGGTCTTATGATAATACTGAAAAAATTAACAAGTAAAACACTTCTTTCCTATTAAACTCTGGCTCTCTCCCTCTTTAACAGCGGTGATATATTTGCTCTAGGTTTGACTTCCTTTGTCTTGGCTTAGGGATAGTCACCCCCTAACTTGAAACTGTCTTTGGTGTCCAACATTGATAGCTTTTGTGTTAGCGGTTGGCAATCCAAGACCTGAGCCTCATCGCGGAAAAGTTTGCGCAATTGGGGGATGGCACGCGGTCATCATCGCCATCAGACTTACGCAGTTACGCCGCTGACAGAAGAACACATTACTGCCTTGCTACCTTGCTGATTATACTGAAGCGCTTTGGGAAAAATGCCACATGAGCTGCTTAGATATTGAATACTTTTGAGTCGTTTCTTATTTTCTTTACTCCAAGACTCTTCTTTTACATAGTTATCCTTCTGGAAAATAAAAGTACCACACTTTGCTGTTATCTGACCGTTAAGCATTTGTGCAAACATTACTATAATTGTTAATGTAGAGATTGAAGGGTTGTTTGCAGGGAATAAGAGCATAAATAGATAACAGTTACTTCAAGATAACGAGCACAGTGTCTCGTTGCAATGGGTTTCTGCTATTTTTTTGGATCTGAATCTTGCACTTGTTGGGTATTCAATAAAATACTTCAAAAAAGATACTGATTACGTAATTGTAAGTAAAAGTATTGCTTTTAATAACTATCCTATTAAACTATGAAAACTGACGTGTTTTTGATACATTTTGTTTTAATAAAACGAGAATACTCACGTTAAATTGAGTCGGTTATTCCGACTATAGTTTCGATCACATTCGGTGACCTTTATCAAGGAATGCTCAGCGAGACACGCGCGCGAGGCAAGGCAAGACGAGGTCGCGCGCATGTCTCGCTGAGCATTCCTTGATAAAGGCACCGAGTGTGATCGAAACTAGTCGGAATAACCGACTCAATTTAACGTGAGTATTCCCGTTTTATTAAAACAAAATGTATCCTATTCTAGTACCGCGTTCTAATATCTGGTACTACTTGCTCGTCTCGCAGGAAAACAACCTGTCTCAATACAAATAGAAAACAGAGTGTTAGTAGAACAAATGTGGCGGTGAACAAACGTTATCTTGCGACTTGTGGTTGTTGTGCTTAGATAGTATTTCGTTATCTTTAACAGCACGCTCGTAAATTGATAACCTTTGTTGACTTATTTATCGAAATAAGTACCCATTCGAGTGTATGACATGATTACAGGCAGTAACTCAAGTTTTTCTTTGTTTGCCAATATTTGTGACTGAAACTGATTTGGCTCTATATCATGTAGTGGCTCTGCAAGACTTAGAGCCAAATAAGTTTCAATGTATAATTAGTTGAGCCCCGAGGTTTCACTCGCGTGAAAATCTTTCAGGAAACATACATTTTCCCGGGATAAAAAGATGCCTATCCCTCTTTGCCCGGTGCCCCGGTGGCTCAGTTGGTATATAGTGAACCTACCTTCTGTGTTTGGGGGCGTGGGTTCGATTCCCATCAAGGACAAACATTCATGCGATGAACATTTGTGTTTGTTCTATGTCTGGGTGTTAATATCTATATAAGTATGTATTTAAAAAATATATATGTACGTATATCAGTCTCTGGCAGCCAAATTACATGCTTTGCTTAGTTGGGGGTCACATGACCGTGTGTGCAAAAATGTCCCAGATATATTTATTTATTTGCCTAGCCTCTAACCTTTTAAGTATCCATCCAAAAATTCAGGTCGATCCGTTGCTGTTTTGCTGCGTTAGAGAGGAACAAACAAACCAAAAACACTGTAGCATTTATAATATTAGTAGCGATTTTGTATAGACTATAATAGGAAAAAAATAATAGTTTCTAGAACATAGATTAAGTTTCGTTTGATTAGATTTTGATTCTGTTTTGGTCACTCGTTTGGTCCGGTGACCACTTGTTTGTGTCTGAAACTTTTTATGGATGATATACAGCTAAATCAGTTTCATTCTATATTATATTATATAAAGTTTCATTTTACATAGACCATATCAGAAAAACAGTTCATAGAACTTATTCTACAAAATACCTTTCGCTACTTTATTTTTTGTTGGTTTTCAAAGTTAACTTTTGATATGACCTTCTGTTACTATTTATATATCCTTTTTTGAATGCAAAACAGATTGATTCTAGAATTTCGTAGCGACCGTCCCCATGAATGATCGTTTACGATCAATGAAATGGAATCAACGAGCGGACGACGTTTTGCTAAATCTCTAACAATCGCCTGTCTCTATAAACGACCGATTTCAGGGAATTCGTCTGTTAAATATATTTTCACATTAATAAATCATTGCCATGTAAGTTGAGTGAATATATGCAACCCAAGCCATATGCGGATTCTTCATCTGTGGCGGATTCCTACTCCACATTTGCGAGGTTTTAGCAAAAACTAAGAGATTCGTGAAAAATCCGGTTACACCAAATTAAATTTAAAATTATATGCATTGCGGCGGCGCCACTGGAGTGCATTTTCTCTTGAGCTGAAAAGTCCAGGGACCCTATTCCTGTGCGCTCGAGATTATCTCGGTCACTCTCACTCCCATTACATTCTAAATTAGAGAGACAGTGACCGAGATAATCTCGAGCGCACAGGAATAGGGTCCCAGACAGGTCAAAAGTAAGACATATTCGGGCGGTTTGTACAGATCTGAATTTGTTGTACGATACGTCATTGGCGATACGGTATACTGCGCTGCCCCATGAAAATAATCGTAGCTCCATTATCTAGCACAATGTATATCTATTTCCTTTTTAGTGTTTCCGAAGCAACCAAAATAATTAATTAAACGAGCACCTTCCTGACCTCCGCCAACGGAAATTCAGAATGTTAACGTTGTCATTGTCCAGATAAGCAGTCGGCATCAAGGCAGGAATGCGGAGCATATATGATTCGCGAGCCGTCCTTGACTGCTATCTATTCAGCAATGTTTTGTTTGTTCAGGTGAGCTCCCGGTGATGTCATACATATTCGGCTGAGCACATGTCATATTTACTGCAGTGTGGCTAGCTAGTTTTACTGGGGCTAGGTCGCACTAACAATACTTGGATTACTTTTGGGTCCTTCTCTTTCTGGATTAGTGTCTGTTACTCCTCAACTGCTCTATCTTTATCATCTTTTGGACATGTTTTTCCAGCAGAAAATAAAAAAACAATGATTACAGATGCCGCTGGGCTCTAAGGATAATGGTTTGTGTGAGTTTCAGGCCGCTGGGTTTGGTATCGAAGACCAAAGGCCTTATCATGTAATTGTGGTGGCTATGGTGTTCGTTTGCTATCGCGAGGGATCTCATGGTGCAAGTAAGTTGGCGCGAGTGGAACGGCACGCGATGACCATCGCCACAAGTTTCATGATAAGGCCCCAGGCAATCCCCAGGACTCATTTTAAATGGAAAACCGTCAAACCATCACACCATCGCGCATCAAGCACGTTGGTGGTCAAACGTAGATATATTTCCATTTTTTTTATCCGTGCCCACAGTGATCTGTGTCAGTGCCTCACTCAAATGTAAGTGATGTTATGGGTATCAGTTCTTTTTCTGGACAAACTGTTTTCCTTTACTTTAATAAAATAACTACTGGCCTAGAACTTTTTAGGCACGAATGGCGTCAATTTATTTCTACCATTAATTTGGTAGCGCAAAAGCTATCCGCGTTTCAAAGGGGGGCAACGATTTATAGAACTGTCTAAATGATGCCAATGTTGTCATAGTTAATTACTTTTGGTCTTGAAAGATCTCCCAACTAATTGAGTCAAACTATTATAATCTATTCTGTCTCCTTCATCTTTCTCAGTTACAAACTGTTGAAGTTTCCCCTATCTGTGCACACACTCGTCCACACTTCCCCACTTTACCCCTGTACCGATATGATATGGGCGACAACCCGTCGCGTTGTTTACGAGATTTAAGTAGTAAGTAACCCAGCCGATAAGGCGGAACGACTCACTTTCCTACTCGGCAGAGGGCATTAGATCTACAAGAATTACTAGTTCTAATTGATAACATTTGAGACATACTTTGCTTGAGAGCCTGGGTCTTAGGTCGCCTTGTGGATTTGCGAAAACATAGCCCTATACACTTTCGACTTTCGTGTGCACATGAAAAGAAGTGGATTTAACGCGCGCTAGTAAAAAATGTGATAATTGCTATTTACAACTACACCAGAAACTCAATCAAAGCTCAATCCTAAAAAATATTTCACGATAGTCATAATCACTTGAATAAAAACCAGGGGTTCATGCAAATCTAACGGCTAAACGGCCGAACGGATCGACCTAAATTTTTGCATAGATATAGCTTAGGGTCGGAGACGGACATAGTTTTTTTTTTTTAGGTCCACGCGAACGAAGTGCCGGGTAACAGCTAGTATTTTATAATTATCTCATGTATTTGCTTATTATTAATTGAACTATTTGTACATGAGCGCGTCAGGAGACGCAGTTGATAAATACATAGCTAATTACTATAGTACTATGTATTAATAGCATCGATACGCTCTACAGCATTCATTCACATGAGAACAGACTGGTCACAGCAATGCAGTAAGAACCCTCGTAAAATGATGCGTCGGAGACAACCGGTTATTATTGCAATATTTTACCGTCGCTGTCCTCCCTCCAACTAACGACAACGTGCCAATCATAATATCCTCTCCTTCAATTGATACCTTTCACAATGTAAAGCACTGTAATACTATTCGCCGTATTATAGACGTCAGTGATGTAAAGTAACAATTTGCAGCATATATTTAATGAAGTCTAAGTATATGATTTGCAGTGTATTATTTTGTTTAATATTGTAGCGCTTTTGGCAATCTTCTTCGTTTATCTCTGCTACGGCGGCGGCGGTCCTCGCAGCGTACTGGGTCGCGAGTACAGCTAGATATAACAATATAACAAAACGCTCATGAACATGGTTCACGTGACCACTGTCATTCATTAGCATATTTTACCGAGCGAAGCGAAGGTCTCAGAGTCTACGGAAGCAAATCGGCAGTTGTATGTATACTTGTACGACAATAACTTAAGGACCGTTTAAATAATCTGCATGAAATTTTGTAAGCAAGTAGTTCATTTCAATACAAATTTTAAGTTCAAATATGAGCTGAATCGGGTCTGTGAAGGTATAGGGGTCGCGATGTCTTAGTTCGGCACAAACTACTAGTTAATTTATGTATGAAAAAAAAACTTGCAATATAGTTAAATTATTTCTATGGGTTCTAAAGTATTTATGCACTGCCTATGGCAGGCAAGTTATATTTTTTTTTTTTTTTTTATATGTTTGATTTACCTACTTAAGACGCGCTGCACGCATCGCGCAACGCCCCGCGTCTCCCTGAACGAGGCCTTAGTCTATATACACAGGTTACTAGTTTCTACGGCTTTAGTTTACCTTTGGTTCAGTCATTTTTCTGACTCGAACTCTATAGTTTTAAATGTCTTCGATAAAGACTTTTGTTCGTGTTTTCTAACCGATCTTGATCTTTATATCTGCTGGCGTCAATTTTCTGTAGCTCGGCAACAGCTCACCAGCACTCTTCCCGGCGTTTCTTGAATAATACATATCTCCAAAGACGGCGGCATTAATTGGCGGAGTTTCCAGGAAGTTCAGTCATTCGGTCGTACTCGTTCAAGGGCCACAGGTGAAATAATAGTTACTACGTCCAGGGTTGTCAGAGATTTGGCGACGATTAGTAACCTAGAGATAATAATTCAATGATAGCCGAGCTGAGCACGTCTCTATTATTTAATTTCGACTAGGAGCTTTCTGCTTTCTTTTTGGTTCATGTCATGAATTTGACATTTTATTCCAAGCAGAACGTGAATAAAATCCATTTTATAGTAGTGATAGGCCTAAGTTGTTCGCGAAACGGATAGATAGATAAACTCTTTATTTGATTCTATTTGTTCACACCAAATATTACGTGCATTAAAAAAGAGGCTCTAGGGAAGAAACTTTAGGACGGCTTTTTCTAGGTATTTTTCCTACTCCTTCGTCATAATAAGAAATTATAACGTGAAAATTGCTTTAAAACATTGGCAATTGTATTCTTAAGATATTCCGTAATCATTATTTTTTTATCTCCTCTCCATAATTTTATTTCGTAAAAGTGCGAACGAGATAGCGAGAATCAGGGAAGCCGGGCCTTTAAAAGTAGTGTAACAACTAGTGCTCTTATCGCTGAAAGTGATCTAGCGAGCGAAATACAGTGTATGCGAACACAATTCAGCTCTCCGATAGCAAAATATCATTCAAACTCTACGAAATGTATGAAACAGCTGTTCTTTTTCGCGATTTCATGTTTGGTCCCATAGTAAAAGTCCTTCGGAATGAACATAAGGGTAACCTTGCGGGGATAGAACACGACTCTACTCTCTGGATCACAATTTTACACTATATTCGTACTCGAATATTCCGATCATAAATAATAATACCCAGCATTAATAAACATCCCATCAACCCTATCTTACCTCAATAACGTTTCACAGTCGATTGAGAACGGCTGTGTGAATGGGCCCCCTGCCTGCGCCCGCGCATCGCATCAAGTCGCGACACTGCACGCAAAAACTGCACCGGCCTCCATTATCCAAATACTGCACACACCACTTTGATCCTAATATCTAGAAAGCTAGGGATCCAATTGCGTCATTGTGTAGTGTTGTGGCTCACTGATGATGTACACTCCACTTCATACCTTAAATCTTAGGGGTAAGAAATAACATTTCACCAAGTGGCTCTAGACGCAAACTTTTTGCGTCTACGCACTCCTCAATCGACATATTATTATGCTAGCTAGAGTAACAGTATATTTCTCTGGAAAAATTATAGCTGATACTTATAAGTCAAGTTTGCGAGAGATGGATAGTTCCGGGAAGTGTTTTTTCCTAAGAAATAGGGAATATTTCAAACTTCCAGACAGTGATACTTTCACTTTTATAATATTAGTTAGGATATAATTTCTCTAAGATAAAACTGTCCCCTCAACTTGAAGCAAAAACTCCAAATTCTAGGTTTTCCAATAGTATACTTAATTCTGAGGGCTAACTTTCAGTTCAGTGCCGGCAAACATCTTGAGCAAAAAGCTGCGGAGTAGGGGCAAAAGACGGTGCATGTACGCGTACGTCGAAATCTCCCCGCGCAACCTTCGCTCCGCCAAAGACACCTTAAAATCAACTACAACAACAACAGATGATTGCCAAGATGTTTGCTGGTCACTGTATTTTTAATGGAAATTAGAAGATAAGTACTATATGACAGACGAAAGCATACTCCAACAACTGGCGTGTATGAAATCCACATCAACTCAAAAAGTGACTAGAATCTTACCGATTAGATTTATGCAAGGTTGGAGACACCAGATAAACGCCATATACTTGAAATACTACATAATGAAATATACTTACTTAAATTAAATGTCATAACATGAAGATCACTTTGACTTTGACCAGACCTCACACAAATACACTGCCAATGATAATGATGATGATACAGTCGCAGAAATCTGATGAGATTACGATCGTTCGTGAATTGGCTCTCAGAGGTACACTCGTATTTGATTCCTCATTACGGCATCGTAAATGATTTGTAATCAGATACAAATTGGCGGAATACGATCTATCTGGAATCATAGAGATATTACCAACAAATTCAAGTTGATGGAAATTCGAAGCATTAAGCTCGTTTAGCTGCCATCATTGGGACTCGCTGCATGACTTTAGATCGGCATTCAGCCACAGATTCAATCATTACTATGTCAACTATTTTTGGTTTTGCAATCATTCGAATGCTAATATTGACGATATGCTCGTTATTGGCACTCCGGAGATGTCGCAACGTCTTCGAGATACTCATTAAGTTTTTGCACGCACGTTTTAGGATCTGTTTGTTCGTTGGAGCAAAGAATGTGGTCGCCTTACGAATTCTAATGTTCTGTGAATTTCTCGTTTGACATCAACTCGTGCACGAGAAAACCCAATGTCTGGTTCAAGGTTTTTGATTTCCATTTGGATCTGGCTCGCCGTTCCTTTTACAAATTGTTTTGTGGTCTTATAAGGTTTTTTCCAAATTACATTTTGTCTCCGCTCCTACGCGTGGATGAATAAACTTTTCGGATCAAAATCGGTCGATGGCATTTGAAATTAACCTTGACCATGCTCTTTGAGTGTTCATGCATCGATTCATTCATGATTCCGATTTAACCCTTCGTTCAATACATGTACCTGAACTGGTGTTCCCAGAGCATTCGTCCCTCAAAGAAATCAAGGTCACATCAACAAACAATGCTCCCCTTTGGCATTCGGCAGATCTGAGCGCGATTGTTATCAATGACCGTCAGAGTTCGAGGGTGCAGACGCACAATGCGCCGCGAACAATGCGGTGACCCAACAGTTGATGTTCCGCACCATTGTGCCCGTAAACATGTTACAAAATATTTATAAACCCATATCTGTGACATACTAAAACGACGCAACTACGTCTCCTTGAACTCTGACTGCTGTTCAGTAGTACTAATAAGCGATATAATTCTATTATCCCGTGATAAATAGACCAATCATAGCGAAGGTAATAAACTGATTTTAATTATTTTTCATAAATCATAGGTTTGTTTAATTTGTTGGGTTAGGCCATGGCTTGAATTCTTAATCGATTGCTGACATCAGTTGCGTTACAAATCTAGAGCTTATTGTAATATTTTTTTTAATCGGCTTTTCATTTGCTTCTGATTCTACTTCAGGTTAAATCGTTCTAAATTTAATCATCTTGATAAGACCTGTTCGCAGATATAGATAGAAAGCAAATATGATAAGCAATATAATATTGTATGTGTAAATCAATTTTAACGTAGAAGATTATTTGATAAAACTGTTGAGTAACTAACTTTCCGACGGATAGTAATTAATCTCTACCAAAGTCATTCTCTAAGTTGCACAATAACGAGAATGTTGGTGTCATTTCTAGTTGCAGACCCAAATGTTTTTACTTTTGGCCACTGCACCAACGCAAATCATACCAGGGAAACATAAAACAGGAGATCGAATGTGTAACAATTTAAACTGCAAGTATCTATCTACTAAGCGTACTTCTTTATTCTCAAATAGAAAAGATTATACCAGAAATAATGACATTCTATTGAATTATCAATTAATTGTTTATGAGATCATCGTCGTCTCCTAGGACTCATAGTCAAAGCAGGCATAGTTTATACTTTACTGGAATGCGACACACGCTCGACATTGTCCACACGAGTGGAAGTAAAGTTGGAAACGCCGCCGGGCCGCCGCGTGCGCGTCTCTCGGCCCATTGTCGAGCTTACGCTGGAGCCGGCCAATGGTAGAGGGTGACGTCATCAGCCCCCCGCGCCTGCGCCCTCGCTCGTCCCCGCGGGATCAGCTGTAATCGACGCATAATCACAACCTATACGTCTGATAACCGAGTTGAGTCCGCATCCGCGACCGTCGCCGCCTCAGCAGCACACGGTGAGATTTACCATTCGCTTATATTATTTAAAATGTTCTACTTTCGTTCCACTGCAGTTTCGTCCTTGATATTTATTTGACCAACGCTAAACACATACGTTGAGTAAAATTGTCGCGGGAGACGTAAATTCCTAATTGAATGAAGACTCGTGATCGTGAATAGTTTTTTAAAATAGAATGGTTGCACGTTTGGACCACATGTCGCGTGGCTGGCGGCTAATTTACTTTTATTGAAAGCAAATGGGCTCAATACACTAATACAATATAGAACTACAGAACGAAACTAAACTGAAGACAAAAGTAATGAGCAAAACGCGTAACTCGTTGAAGCCACCACTATCACTTGAATTTGTTGAACAGCCTTGAATTTGTACGCTTGACACACGATAACGCGAAGGCTGTGCCTCCACTGCCGTAGCCGGCAAGTCCGGCAACAATGAAATAATGGAACAGTTACCGGAGCTTCGACCAACCTATTGTCATCAGACTGTTACCGAAAGGATTTCAGGGTTCCTATAAAAAATTATTTTACCAAAAAAAACTTCAAATAAATCGTTACAATTTGTAGAGTGTCATTGACATTTTTCTATGGAACAGTTGATTTTTTTTTCTCGATATCATGGTTGGTCCCCTAGTAAAAGTTGTTCATAATGATGAGTACTATGAGCCCTTTTCGGCTTCGCATACCCTTTCCTTAAAACCCTGTAGAGATGTTCTGTTCATCGTGAAGTGTCTTCATCAGTTCCACTTCACCAAATTGTATTTTCTGAATGCAAACGCTTGACATGTTGATCATAATACAAAAATCGCTATATATTAGGAGTATGCATAACACGTGTGAAGGTTGGTAGGTCACAATAATATTTAAGAAGTTCTCTCAACTCCTCATGGATCCCATTACCTATTAGAACTGGATTTTGACAAAAATAGGTTCTACGAACAGTAGACCTCGCAAGCACAATTTTTTTGCACAACCTCACTCGATCAACTGAGTGTTTATTTTTTTGATTGCCACTTCTTAATTTTTATATTAAAAAAGTTAAAAATTGCGGACGTTATTCTAGCGAGAATCAGGAGAACGGATCCTTAAGGGCTGTTTGACCTTCTAGGAGCTTTTCCGTTGGTGTAACTACAATAGTGTCTTTGACGCTGGCCATCAAGCTTACTTCTCACGCTGACTCTCACGCTTCTCACACATGTTGATGTTTCAACTCCTTTCAAGATTTCATTTCTTTACCAATAATTGCGTCATTATTGGACGACAATTTCTGGATACTCTTGCATTAGGGAGATGCTATGTAATTCTGTTAAGTCACCATCATTTTCGATCGGACGTGCAGTTGACGCCTCATCCCGTTACTTGCCGAGCACGTCTCAACAGACGTGAGGGTTTTATGAGATCCTTTTAATTTTTTAAACAGGTTTTCGAACAGCTTCGTTTGCAGAATAGATTTGATGGTTTTGTTAGCTCCGATAATTATATTCTTGGCTTTATAATATTTGACCAAATGAACAAATGGAGGACTTATCATTTTTAATTTTCAAGCAGAACTAAATATACTAAATAGAGATTCGCGGTCGGATTTTTGTGCCACATTCTTATGATTTGAAAATAAACAAAAATTATTACGATGTTATTTCCTTCTTTAGTCGGCGATTTTGTAATCAATAAGCTATTAATAAATTAACAATTCAACATAATTATTTTATAAAGGAAATTGAGCAATAAAAAAACAAATTATGAAGCGGAAGTTGTGGCCCGTGTTGATCATCCTTATTTAGAGACCTAATTATTTTCCGTGTTGAGTGTTTTATTTTAACAACTATACTTACAAATACAAATAGGTAAGTTTTTCTTCATAACTATCATATGCTAACGTTTGTTCTTCGTAAGCAACTCATTGGTATTCTATAGATGATCCTAAAGATATTCCATCATGTCTTTAGGTAACTGTAGTTTCTTTACCAATAGCAATTTATCGATGACAATTTTCGGAGAAAAAAGATGGCGTTTCGAGCTTGTCATGGTCGCCGTTGCGTCGATAATCCGCCATTTCCGGCAACATTTCTCCACGAGTTGCTGTTGGGCCAGCGGTTCTCGTTCAGACGGTTGGTGTTGCTAGCTCGGTTGGACGAGGACCGGTCGGATCGGGTGCTGTTTTTGCTCGCGTACTGTTTTTACGGTCTTCGTCGCGCCGCCATCGCCGCCGGTCCACTTGTCATAATGAGCAACTCTACACCCCGCGCACGGGGCAATTGCTTTGTAGTTAGCGATGCCAACTTTCGGGGCTAGATGGAGCCCATCATAATGATTTAGCCCTTAAACGGATAAGGATTTTCTGAATGTAATGTATGTACAACCTATTGTAACTAGTTCAAAACGCTGTTTAAAAAAAACTTTAGCCCCCTTTTTAATATTTTTGGGCAAATCTAGCCCTTTTCAAGATTCGATCTAGCTCATAAACCTGATGCCGAGCTGGCAACACTGCTTGTAGGCCCAAAGGACTCCACGCTATTCGTATCTCTCCTCAAATGAATCACGGATCACGCCATTTACTGCTTTTCCAAAGTATAAAAAAAAAAAAAATTGTTTCTTTATCTGATACAAGATTTTTTTGCACGGCTAATTTATATGATTCGTAAAAATCAGCTTGTATTGTTACGTTTGCGTTGGATTCATAGATAACGTATCGCGATGCTTTCGCGCAATTTCCGCACACGTATCTATATAGAACTTGTGAGATTGTGTCAATCGCTCGCTAACAAAGGCTTTAATGATAAATCTATATGTCTTCCCAATATGCAATAATGTACGGAAGAGATAAGTGAAACGCAAGTATTGGCCAATGAAAAGAGGGTGTGCATGCGAACCAATAGTTGAGTTGTAATTGAAATATAGAGTATGGTTTCAATTTTATTGCTATAATTAGCAATTAATCCACTAATGCTGCTCATAAGGAGCATTTAGCTTTGATCGTGTAACTTGATTCCAGCTAACGCGGACCCCTACGCAGTACTTACATAGGCACTGACAACGAGGATTACAAAGCTTAAATTGAAAAAAAGATAAATCGCTTGTTAAGTTACTGAAGCGGTTTTAAAAGCAACCTTGGTTTAAATCAGCAATGAAATGTAATTAAAAAGAAAACAGGCGAAACTTAATTATTCAACACAAACTGAAACAGAAAGTAAGCATTGTGATTGTATACAATTTGGAATAGGTTCTTAAACAATTCAAAGAAGTCCGAGGACTTTAATGTAAGTTTACGTAACTACCAGTGACAGCTCATACCTACTCTTAAATTATCAGCTGTGGGCCCAAGCAGGGTTCGGCAACCTTCCTGCTATCTCGCTCGACCGATAACACCCGAATGTTGCCCGAAGCAGATTAGCGTGGAGGCTACTCGCCGATAAAACTGAGATATCTTACTTAACACAGTTTCCTGCTAAATATGTAGCTTATTGCGTCGACAGACCCTAATATTATCTATCCTTCCCTTATCAGCTTTTCTTCTTTAGTGGATTTATAAGACTTGCTATAAACTCTTATCTCTATTGTACGCATTTCACTCTTTACATAAATGCTATTCGTTTCTGTAATATTCTTCAACTAAAACAATCATAACAGTCCTCGCTTACCTAGGGAACAGCCTAGGTAAGCGAAAGCCTACAGCAAAATTATACATGTATCTACAACAATCTATAGTGTACACTATACGTGGTATATTTAAACATAAATATAAAAACTTTATTTACCAAGAACTGGTAGTACACAAAATAAGAAACTTAAATAGCTTGCACGATGTAACAAAAAGACGTGATGTATATGTCTACAATAGTTGTCGGTGAGCCCCATACTAAGCACTATGCTTGTATCTTTGGGCTCGAGTACGAAGTTACCAAGAGATAGTACGGTATGTAATTCTATAAAGATTGCACAAACAAAATCAACTCGTAGGTAAATATGGCTATGCAATAAATCCAAAATATAAGGTTAGTAGTGCAGTGTAATTGTGTATGACGTGTCGCCGAGAATCTGTCGGATACCCCGGCGTAAATCAATCCTTATCTCATGATAGATATAATCTTCATCAATATTAAATTTTACGTGACGCAAAAAATATAAATTGGCAACACGGGGCGCTGGAAAATATTCGCTTTAAAAGTGTGCGTTCGTCGTGAAAGCAATTTGAATAATTCCGGTTGGTCGGTGATGGATGTCATCATTACCGGCCGGATTTAATATCCAAGCTTTTATATGGTGTATGTAACGCTTTCGACTGTGCTAACGTGGACATTGGGCCTATTTGCCAAATTCATCAAAACGGCCAACTATTTAATCGTGAAAAGGTAACAAACAGAGGGATGGACAATGGACAGTTAATTTATTTATTTATTTTTATTTACAATATTGCTCCACGGACTCCGGGGTCCGTGCCATTTATCAAGTTTTACAAATATTTTATCAACTAAAACGGAATATAAATACTAAAGACTTTACAAAAGGAAAATACCAACGAATATGCTAATAAAGAGCTAAGTGCTATTATAGATTTGCGTATATACTCCGAGCAGTCCAGCTCCCGCAAGCAGCACCCGTTCACGAGTTGACGCATGTGCCAGCCATCGCTCTCCTCAACCGTATTGAAGGGAAGAGGGCGACCCGCCACACGACGGAACACAGTTAATTTCATATTGGACGTGGATAATTTAGGATGAGTTTGCTCATTATTCTTCGTTCGCTCTGTTCACTGTGTCGTAGTTTGTGTTCTCATGTTCGTAGTTGTGTGTTAATTATCCTATGGTCACGTATTTGTATGCTATCTGAATTCATAATATACTGGCTAAAGCCCGCGACTTCGTACGTGGTTCTGCTCATCCAACCACCTCCCAGGTTCAGGAGTCTAGACCGAGGTTTGGCCTTGGGCCTATCAAATTTAAATTAAAAATTACGATAATTTTTTTCACCCCATGCGTAAAATTTCCAAAAAATCCTTTCTTATAGTGCTCACTTACGTTATCTGAGGGAGAAAATTTTTATGCTTCTGTAGTCTAGACTCTAGGACCCACCAGCTTAGTCTATTGTGTAAGTTGTTAGTCAGTCAGTAGGTTTTTATGTAGGTACTTAGGTAAATTTGTTATCGATACTCGTACTTACGGCAATGCTTTTAATCTAAGGTTATCACACTAATATTATAAATGCGAAAGTTTGTGTGTTAGTATGTAAGTGTGTTTGTTCCCGTTCGACTCTGTAACGGCTGAACGGATTTGAATGAAATTTGGTTTGGAGGTATCTTATACCCTGAATATAACACATAGGCTACTTCTCATCCCGGAAAAATATTCGGTTAGCTAGGTTGGTTAATTAGTTAGTTAGGTTCAGATAACCGCAGGGCGTAGCTAGTATCCGATAATTCCTCTCTAGTTATATAATAATACGCTAACTAGTAATATAATAATATGCTAATATAATTTTCTTGTTTAGTATTTATTAGAATAATGCTTCGTCATCAAACGAAACATATTTTTATTGGTATAAAGCAATAAGCTTTATTGTAGTCTCATAAATGTATATAAGGTGTAAGCATTCTGGAAATAGGGCAGCTTACCTCGTTATAAAAGAAATGTTCATACGGAACCCTTAAAGACAGGGCTGCAGGGCGCAAGCGCGGAGGTCAACGTACCTCAGTAATTAAACCTGTTCATATTTAACTCGGATAATAACTCCGTGTCACTCCCACAGATACCTTGACATATAGCCTGAGTGGCTAGCTTGGTGTAGGTTTTAGGCTATCCGAGGACGTCTGTTATAAAATAATGTATTACACTGCTCCCCATTGGGGTTTCCTTTATCTTGGATGCCACGCCATGGAGCATACACAGAGACACAGAAACTCATATTATTATTGTCACCATTCAAGACAAGGCTACAATAATAATTGGAGTTAAAGCATGACCTGAAAAATGGTACATCTCGGTTGTAAATGTCAACGAGCATCTAAAATGAGCCTGAATTGCTTAACTTTTATGATATGATACTAACCTGTATCATATCATAAAAGTTAAGGTACGCCACAAGCGCTGCATTTAGTTCTATGGGGAATGGTACTGCAAGAGAAATGTGGGCCAGTTTCAAAACATCTGTAAATGTACTGTCGACTGTCGACGAGTAAAATACGCGAATATGTTCGTCTATCTTAACCTCAACTAATTGGATTTGCATAACTTCTAGGTTAAAGCTCTGGTCTAGTTTTATCGAAAGGGCCTGTGGTAGGGTAAAGCAGCTTCTTATTCAATATTTAAGTTAACCATCTCATAGTTTAAGCACTATGGAACTGCATTATAGAGCAACAGAGTAATCTGCATATTCATGTCTCAAGGGGCGAGGTTTTTCTCAGTTTGCAAACATGGGAATGGGACTTGAAATGAAGACAGAAGTGCAACGAGACTATTCATTCAGATCTAAGTACCTAACTCTCGAATACTGAAACGTTTGTTAACTTTGACGACAGATTAAGTCTATTGCTGCCTTTGTCATTTGCTTAGTGCCAGACAAAGGCAGCATTAGAATTAATCTGTTGTCAAAGTTAACAAACGTTTCAGGGGTTATTATTCGGGGGTAAGCTAATAGGAATGGTCCAGTGAAAATTGATTTAAAGATTTTTGAGTAGGTAATGCAAAAAGTACCTAAAATACAACTGCTTATTTGCTACGAAATATTGGAAGTTACCTCATCTCAGACCATTTTCCTTGACCTAGCTTACTACACTTATTATACCGAGGGCTCGCCACGTAACGTGTAATGCGATGTGAGTCATCGCTGAAAACGCTTCACGCGATTTGTAAAAACGTTCGGGATGTAGAAACTTTCAAGTCATTGACCTATCGTCAAGATTTGCTTCATGAATGTTAAAACAGAATTCCGAGTGAATTCAGAAACGGAACAGTCTGGCTGTTTTGTGTTTTGGGATTCGTTGTCGTTATGATGACTGGTGATAGTCCAATGACTGTGACAATGAATACAATACATTCAAAATGGTTTCTGAGGTTTAGAAAGCTTTAGAACGCGATCTGAATAAATTACCTATAACTGCCAAACTGCCAACCAAGTGATCGCACATGGCTTTAGGAAAATTTTGACAATATTTCCTTTTAGTGCAAAATCATGAAGCGATCAAGGTAAGGTACACAACGATACGGTTTACAGAATTTATATTTTATGATGAATTCCGTAAGTGCGGTGCGGAGTGTGGCGGAGTAGTGAAGTGATCCGGCAAGCTGCTAGGTGCAAGCAATAGGTATCCGGCGGGCATTCACCTCTGAACCGAAACCAGGTCGAGAAGGTTACTCCCCCCTCGCTACCCTCGCCGGCACCACAGTGCGCGACGAACGCTTGCAAGCCGACAGAAAAACACGCGATAATCTCCATTACTCCGATATAATACACAACACAGTCAGGAATATCGATATTTTCCCCAAGTTGTATTTATCTGTAAGCCTATAGAAAATCGCAGGTGCATTTGTCGAAACGAAACGACAACACGTTCTGTTCCGATAGGCAGAGGTCCCCAGGGTATTCGCGAGGAGCCACGGTGGCTCTCACAGGTTGAGTCTACCTTTATGACTCGACTCGATCTCCTTGAAATGTTTCATTAAATCACATTTAAAGTGCTACGCTAGAAGCACCGTCACTCAGGTGATTCCAGTCGCCGTTTCAACATTTACCGAGGCGTAGGCAGTCACGTTACCTCCGCTGCCTGGCGAAGTGATTAACAAACAAATTGGCTCGAAACTGGCGTTGTTAGAAATTAATCAGGCAATGAATACTGAATCCGACGAGGGGAATAAGGGGCTTCATTAATTTGTAATGATTTAGCGCCGGATTAACTAAATCCTGGGACTTCGAGGGCCACGGGACGTGATTACGATAATTCCAATGTACAAACGACTTTATCCATATCATCACTGTCAGGACAAAATATTGATCTTTTTTGGATCAAGTGAGTGAGTGAAAACGAGACAAAAAGCTAAATTTGCTTATCGTGCATTTATATATAAGAGTTTTAGTACCTGTTATCTTTTTTTGCTAATTATGCGATAAACTCTACTGTTCAATGCTCTACTGTATGTTTTGACTCTTCAAAACATTATTTGGTTGTTTCTTCCATCTATGGACACAATCAGGCTAGATATTGGTAATTATTTATACCACTATTTGCGATAAAATATCGTAGAATAAGTATTTATACCAGCGCGGTGTTCTGTCAGTAGGTACCTTGTATCTAGGCGCAGTAAGTGGGTCGACGCACGACTGCACCCGTATCAGCTGCGTGTACATTCAAAACCTGCTTGTTTACGCTAGATTACCCTAATTTAACAACTAGAATAGTTTTCTAGAACGATACTAGATTGGTATTGTTCTAGAAATTTCGCGATATTTTCATCCGATGTATTTGTATTGTCAGTTTTTATTTAATAATTCTGTTTCGTCATCTCTTATGATAGTTATTTTTATTCAGCATGTTTCGATCATGTTGATTTCTTCAATGTTGACGTATATTTGAAGCTGATGTCTATTTCGTAGAAGCAAATAATATATTTTATCTATGGCAGCAGTAAAGTTGACTTCTTAACTAAAATAATAAAAAATCGCTTTCTTAAAATCTACACTAATGGCATGGCACCGTAGTCTGATATGACTTTCGTCACGTTTTTCCTCTGAAGCAAAGATCGTAACTTCTACCGTATCCAGTTTTTCTTACATGGGAGGCAGCATGCAAATCGATTAATTGGTAAATCGAGGCAATTACGTTTGTTCAAATAGTGTATTGCCGCGATGGCATCCGTCCGTCCGGAGTCCACGCCGTGTGCGTGTGCTTGTATTGTAATGTTTAATTGATGCCGGCATTAACGTTGCGTGTTGCATTCACTCGGAGCTGCCACTGTGAAGCGAGCTAGTGCAGTTGCGACTGACGGATTGTTCTAATCGTAATAGGAATTACTTTTAAGATGGAATATCGCTTAGCTTCCAATATCTCGATGATTTATTCCATTGCTATTATGATGTCTTCTGTTTCTGATTTATCATAGTGGTTTAATGTACTATTAATATCAGGTTTTATAACACGGCGTCTAAGAAAAAAAGATTAAGAAATGCTGGTGTCATTCGCATCCGGAACTGCCTGTAGTCGAAACAATTACATCACTAGTGTTCGTGTACATTGAATGCGCACAGACGGTTAAACTAACGCGGGACACTACTACTAGCTCATTGAATGCAACACAACACTTTTTTCGCCTCCAATTCTTTCCATTATGTTTCATTCTAATTAAAGGAACAGCTATTGTGAAAATTCCCACTCTCACAGAGACAAGATAAAAAATAACATTATGTGCTAATTTGCGTTATTCAAGATTCAATTACGCGCACTTGGCGAAATAAATCTTAACGGGACCTATTATTCTTGCAAGTTGTGCAGAATAACAGCTCAGCGTTATAAATAATACGTGATTGTGTTTTCTTAAAATAAAGCCATCAGTTTCTTACAAATTACGTTTTATTTTAAGTAATAGTTCCTCTGAATTTAAATTAATTTAAATAAGTTTTAATACTTGTGTTATGTTGAATAAACTTTGTAATGTTATTGTGTTTCTTATATATTTGGTTATTGTTTCAGGTGATTTCTGCACTGACGTTATCATGAAGTGGAATGACGTCACCGACATCAGTGAGTACTTATTTCTTATAACAAGATTTACAAGTTACTTCTTTTATTGTTTGCGTTTGTTAAACTATATCAATTCAAAGAGGTAGGTATATACTTATATCAAGCCAACATGTATTATAAAACAGCATATTATAGGAAAACAAACAAGCTTGTAAAATTGTGCACTCGACAATGATGGTCCGTGGGAGTTGTTTGGCACCGGTCGCTTGGCTCACTCCTATGGCTGTATGTATACCACATCGTGGTTATGCTCACACATTCCTTTTTCCAAAGACACGCTATATTTCTGACGACTATTTTTAGTATTAGTACTTTAGGATATTTAGGTTTAGAAATATTTGGACTTCATAATCGATCACATATAAAATGGATTTCAAGTTAGACATTCCTGGATATAAATCCGTCATATTTGAAAATTCTAAATGGCGTTAAGGTGCATTAGAGTAGGTACAGTAAAAGCATATAATCAATGTTAGGGCCAAACAGATATAGTTTAAAAGTTTATTTGTGTTTTATAAATATAATTATGTCTGTTATTGGATGCATGTAATAATAAATATAAAATCACTATATTGTGATATCAGTGGTTTATATGGATGACGTATTTGTCTGGATCCAGACTAGTTCTAATATTAGTATTTTTTGGATCACTAACATGTTGTTATTCTGCACGGAGCATAATATCTGTCTCAAAATGTTTCGTATTACTCGTATCCCCATGTGTAAATCTACACGGCCCTTTGCCTACACTAGACTATGCGGTAGTAAATGCGCGGTACGCTCGCGTGGGACGAGGTACCACGCCCGGGCGACCGTGGGTGGCGATGGCGACTCCGAGAAGTCTCGCAGTTCGATGTTCTATGCGATTCTACCGCCCTTTAATCGAGCTCGGTATTGTATCCATTCTGTACCTTCGCTCCAATCCCTGTTAAGGATTTTCTCTGTATTCGTGTCTTAAGAGTGTCATGACCTATTGTGTGTGCGTACCTGTCCTCTTTTTCCTGTTTGGATTTATTGGACTTTGAGGATAAGCATCCTTAAAGTCCAAGCGTAGTGTTGTTTGTTTCTGCTATTGGCACTGTTTTTAACTCTATTTTAGTTTAAATAATAAGATCTTTTGAATATATTATTTTGGTTTGATCTTATGAACTGAATGGAAAATTAGTAATCGACGTTTAATTGAATTGTATGTATAAGTCAAGTTTTGCGCGATTCATCCGAGGCGTATCCGTAACCGTGAAACTCTTTGCCAAAACGGGTGACAGTAAATAATAACCGCCGTTAAATATCGCATGATATTCGACCTTTGCCAGCTAAACGGTGACATAAAGCACGCTCAATAAATTTTCAATTTCACTTATAAGCGTCAGTCGCGCAGTGTTGGCAGCGGGCACAGGAAGACGCGTACGCCTACTCATATAGTGTGGATAGTACGGCGGCGGCTAGCGATACACAACTACACAGGGTGTGTAGACTGTAGAGTAGATGTAGTTGTAGTGCGGTCATTCATTCGGAAATAACACAGGCCGCGAGTGTCGCCCAAACGGAGCTGCGGGCTGCCAACGCTGTGCCGCGAGCACCAGCCAAATATGTCATGTACGTGACGACAAGTTTGAATATTCATCTACGCTCTAGATGCACACTGACTACTCTAAGTATGCTTGTAATCTTTAAGACATGCAATCGTAAGGTTAAAGAGTAGCTTAGCTTATTTACCAATTATTTTGAGATCAGCCGTCCTGGTTCGTAAACCCCATTTTGGTTGTAATTTTATTGTGTCCGGACTCCGAGTGTAGGGTCCGGACTCCGAACATAGAATTTTATCAAGAATTTCGGACTAGATTGAATCGCTTTATACAATGTAATCCACTCTTTTGTTGACTTAGTAAACGACGAGATTGTGCTGATGTACTTTTTGTTCGTCTTGTGTCAGTATTAAGACATGCCAGTTGAAATCCTTGAAGAAAGATTATTCAAATAGTCTCAAAACCAGCACGCATTTATGTTTTCATCTCGTCTACCCCGATATTATTATTATTTTTCCTCCATAACTGAATGAGTTCTTATTATGCACCAATGGGCAGTGATCGTTCGGAGGCTGTCAAAACGCAGTCAGTGGATGAGTCGCTGATAAATTGCAGTCCGATATAGACTGACGTGCGACTGTCCGCCGGAAAAATGTTAACACGCTCTATAAATGCGTAAACCTGATAGTGGCTATGTGGGAGAGTCGGCTGATCGATCCGCCGGAAATTGTAAACTTGGTTTTTGCCAAGCTTTCACAATACTACGCCCAATCTATTTTTTTTTATCAGGCTGTCTCCCGTCTGTTTTTGTTTTGTTTTAACGATGGGTGAAATGTGACGAGGAAAAGTATCCAATTACTACAACACATTAGGTGTAGTAGATACTACACCATGCTATTGATAATCACACAATGGATGCCTGGGATAAAGTCGCCCGTTGCAGTTAAGCCAATTCATTAATTATTCATGCCATATAAAACAGCTAATCATCTAGATGACATTTGAAAACCGCGATCATCCCATAAAGCACGAACAACAGTTCGCTGCTCGATGCATAGTTCCTTATTCTCAGTAAAGATAACAACAAGAAAATTAACACAATCTTCGCTCTCGAAGTGTCGGTAATTGTGCTAGAACCTAGAGGCATAGAACACGAACGGCGTTAAGCCAGACAAGGCCCTAGTTATCTAGCCCAGCCATATGAACCTAGCTATCTAACTAATTAACTATCACTTACTATGCTAAGTGTTTCACAACATGCTGCAGTAACGAGAATTACTTTCATTAGAAAATTAGCAGTTAGCGTATCACTGGTATAAATTCTTTACTTTATTATAAATGCATGCCCTGTAGATTTCTTAATGTTTTAGCAAGATTATTTTAGAGGTTCATTCAATACCCATCTTATGAATTATTGTAATTTGAAGTATTTTTCTAAATTCCTGCATCTACGCTTTTGTTCGTTGCAATAAGAATATAGCATGTTTATTAGCAATCATCTTTAGTTCCAATTTAGCTTGTTCTAAACTCATGGCGTTCCCATTAGGCTCACCACATTTCCATATTTGCTCTGGAGACAAGCATCTCGCGATGCAACATTCCTATCTAATTGTTCGTGTAATACTACTAACAGCGTTGCGGTTGCAAGCGAGCTATGCTTGGTCAAACATTTTACACTCTCTCACTCGAACACTTACTGTGGGAAAAAGACGCTACTTATTCGGTCTTATTCCGATGTCACAAAGTTCTAAGTTTAGTGTCTTCAAACATGTGGACGCTAAATGGTCGTCCAGTGGTGGCGCTGTTGCAATGCATAAGCGCTTACAGACCTTAGATATGTACAGTTTAACATGCACATTGCTTCAGTTAGTGTCTGCTAGATTTCCTATTTTATCACCATTCTGTATCGATACGAATACATTTTCTTCACATTTACGTATGACTTGTCTTCAGCTACAAAACCAGATTAAAAGTTCTTGCTCGCAAATAAAAGCTGTGTACGTCCATGAATTGCAACTACTATTATACACTCGTTTGGAATCGCGGCAGTTCACAAGTTAGCGCACATGTCGCTTGGTCGCGACTATTAATATCACGATTGATGATTTTCACAAGGTAGCCGGTACAAGTAATTCCTTCACTTTCTCAGTTTCAGCAGCTTACTGAGAATTCCGAGTGACTAGTGTGAATACAAATATGTAAAAGTCATTCCTTCAGTAAATATATAAGATCATTGCCTTCATTTCTTTAATTTTACCCCAAAATTGTTTTTCAATTGGTTTAAGTCTGCTTAGTTAACAGAAAATAAAGCAGAGCCTTACCATTAGCGTCATTATGTCCCTAGCCTCTTATCCTATCTATGACAAGGTTGCTTGGAAGAGGACTAATTATTGCTGGTGTTAACATGTTTGTGTCTACCATACCATCACTTTTTTACATAATCCCAAGCTACTAAGTATTTCTTTTTCTAGCTATACCACCTGGCTCGATCCTAAAGAGAGACACGTGAACAATGTTTATAATTTATCAGCATTACAATATTGTACTGGCACAGCCTTGAACAGACGTAATTAGAAACATAGCTAGAAACACGACGCATAACAATTACTCCGATACATATCAAATTAATCCATGGTAGGAGCGCTCGGTGTGCAACAAGCTTGCTGCTGGAGCTATAAATAATGTAAATTGGATTTCTACTGAAGTATCCCTACCTCTAACGCTGGATTCTAGAGTCAAAATGGCAATAGACACAAAACTGAAAAAATGCGTGTGCTCAAGCTGCCAACGGAAACTTTGCCGTCATGTTATTGGAGAAAAAATGAAGTGGTAGAGTTTCCGATGTTTATCCGAGCATGTCGCGGCGGCCATGTTGCGCCCGCGCCGAATTGCAAATTACATCACTGCGCAAAAAATCGCGTGCGCGTTCCGTGGGGGAGGGGAGAGCGAGCGCGGGTGTGAAGGGGAGGGGGGTGACCTTGGCCTTGCTCGAGCTGCGACGGCCAAGGTGAGCACTCAGCTCCACCGTAATTACACATGCGCCCACCGGTCTGCCGGCACATTACTTATTATACTTGAGTGTAATCGACGTAACAACGAATCGTCTGTATGAAACTTGTAGCAATTGTATCTTCACCTAGCTAGTACTATCCCGAACAGCAAACAAACAACCTACAACCTTTAGCCTTTGGATGGGTGATCACGAATGGCATTTACTACTGAGCGCTACTTGTCCTAGATCTAGAACAACATTCATCGGACCATGCCAGTGGCCTCTGGGTGGCCTAACAATTCTGACAAAAGGGCTAGGCCATTTAATACATGCCAAGCAAGCGAGCCTCCAGGACACAGGATTGTGAAAAGCAAGCTGTGACCGTTTTCACACCTTTCCATTACACGATTCGGGCGCGCTGTGATCACGGTTTCCAACAGGTTTTCTATAATTAAAACGTTCGCTCGCTTTGAAAGTCTTATTTTCACTGTTGGCCATGAAAGTCGTGCCATTTACTTCGAAGTCGAACCTAACCACTCGACTCGATGTGGCAAAATAAAAGAAAGAAATGTGAATTTTATTTTCACGGAATTGAGTAAAATGCTTAGAGATAAGAACGACAGCTCTCTAAAACTGTTCCTGCCACGTATAAAATAAACCGTCCTATTTCTTATCATCCTCAAATTACCTAATTTTGAGGGTGGAAGAAAAAGATGGTATATTTTCATCTTGAAAATGTAAAGCGCTAAATCTCTATCTGTGCTTAGTCGAATTATTGTATCAGCTTAAAGATTATATTTCCAACAACATTTTGTATTATATCTTACGATACGCTTAGAAATATAACATTTCGTGGTGTATTTGTTGCGAGTCCTGAACCCCACGGACTTACGGAGCAACGCATCGAATTGGCGGCGGGCCAGCCTTGAGTGTCCGTGTGTGCTTGAATATTCATAAAGTATCCCACCACTACCCTCCGCACAAACCTCTGTGCGAATGGCTATCGATTAGGTTCAAGGCTTGTCAAGGTCTACCGTTATCAATTTACTTTATTTGCACCCAATTTCCATGTAAAACGTCGAAGTCATATCGCTGGCATTTAACGTTTCCATTGTAGGTTTTTGCTTTCACATTTTCTTTACTCTAGTTTCTTTTATTTTCAATATTTAGCGATTTTTTTTAACTTAACAGCTCTAAAGTAATGAATTGCATTGTAGTTATTCAAGTTTAAATTAATGGTATCTTGAATTTAACGAGATCACATTTGTATGTATGTGCACAGCGGGCGTACCATTATGGCTGGAATCAATGATATTTTATTAGAGAAACGATTTTAGCGCACTTAAAATGACCCCGCAAATCTGTCCTTTCGACAGATTTCATTATAGCTATCTCTTTTACTCTCTAATTTTTCGCATCTTCTTTCGCGCTCTTCGGTGGCTGTAAACAGACTGCAACGGAGCCGAATTCAGAGCGCCATTTTGAAGGTAAAAGCCTATCTAGAAGTATTGTCCTATACCCGGCCCGCGATATTAGCGCAGCCTATTACTAATAGACGTTTTTTTTTCAATATTTCTTTATCTCCGATTTAATTCCATAGTCCAACATATTTTACTTGCAGTACTGTGTACTTGCACACAACTTTGCATACCAAAAACTCGGCTGATGATGATGGTGATTATTTATCTATTTTAAGCTTATCTATGAAACCCCATGATCGTGTCACGGCAAGCACTTGTCAAATGTTTCGTTCTATCAAAAGGTAGCATGTACCTAATGGCGTCGATTTTGCTTTACCATTAATGTTCCACTCACTAAACTAAACCATCTGACAGGCCTTAAATTATTTCTTAATCTTTAGTAAAATATCATCGGCTGGAATCCATTTCCATATTTCTAAACTAATTAAGCATTTCACGACTGATATGCCCACAAATGTCACGTTTAGTAATTCAAAATAAGTCATTCGTATTAAAAAATCGACCTTTACCTTCTATTTGGCCTTAATTGAAACCGGCCAAATTGATTTATCACCTTGATTCGCATCCAAAAATTATTCGTTTTCACCTTTGCAAATTTTGCCTTGAACTTGACTCGATGCTCGATTATCATCATTTTTGTATGTGCACTGGTCGTGTGACGTCATGTTCGTTAACACTGATCGAATAATTTCACTTCTGTACATGTATTACGTAACTATCTTTCGCGTTTAGTGACTTTACATCAGGAATTAATCCTTAACAATTCCTTGTCCATCGTATCTTAATCTGCATTCAAATGTTCTAGTCGATGATCTGCGTTGCCTTAACGATTGTTATTTATTGTTTGGGACCTGTCTGGACATGTTTGTGAAGTTCTCGAAATGTACAGGACGTATATTACATACAAACGGTTGAATACGGCTATACGGCTCGTAGCGAGTCTGCTGCCCACGCTCACACAAGCTACAGCGAAACACGGCCTGCTCTCCTTATAGCCTTTATAACATGCCAATAAGGATCAAAATTATGTAATTCAGACCAGTTTTATCGAATAACTGTATGAAGGCGTTATCTGGCTCATTTGCATCGAAACGGGTGACCATTAGGCACATTATATTAATAACACTGCGGAATCAAATTATAATTGCGTTGAAACATGAGATGTCATACTCACTGTACAATCGCTTGCTCATCTTGGGAATTTGAAACTGGTTGACATTTCGACATTGGGACTTGTCTGTGTAATTTCTTAGATTAAGACGTGTGAGTAAGTGCTTTAATTAGGTATTTGTTCTATATTTAACCGACTGCCCAAGAAGGAGCGTATTGTTATGAGTTGTTTGTGTGTTCCAATATTACCTCCTGTAGTCTAAACGGCTTGACCGATTTTGATGAGTGATGTGTTTGTTTGATTACTCTTTACACGTGTGACGTGACACGAGTGACATAGGCTCCATTTGCAGCCGTTTTTTTTTTTTTTAATAATATTGTATCCATTTATGTTATTCGAATATTATTTATTCGATGAACGACGTTTGTTGCTTGCGTTTATTTCCCTATATTTTTTTTTATTTGACCTAGTACGCCAAATTAGTTGCCGGACAAAGGCACTGCTTGCTGTGCTCTTTGTTGTGATTATACGTACAAGAAGTGGAAAAGCGCAATTATCGGGCGGCAATCCCGGCCGCTTCGGTGCCCATGGATCGCTTGGCGCGGCTTGATTACTGAACACGCTACCAATGTGCCTCGAATAACCGATGCTCTTCCACGAAATATGCCAATGCGGAGTCTACGCGAGCTGGCAACTTATGGCCGTCGAGCGGCAGTTTGACGTTTCGTGACTCGTTCGCGTCATCGCAAGCATTGAATCTTGATCTGAACCTTCGCCAAGTTAGCTGGTATCATATTAGCTGCTTGTTGTACGACACTCGACCCTACTCCTTCGGCGCAAGATCTGCAAAAGTTTCGCTTCTGGTATCGTCTCTTTGAGCCCTGAGATAACATCACAGCAGCGAGAGCGGTGCGTCAGGCGAGTCAACTCGAGCCCTTTCAATTATTCACGAGAAGAGCTCTATTGTAGGACATGTCGTATGTTTGTTGCCCTCCGTCGATGTGTACCGTACCTTATCTTTTGTATCCCGGGTATGTATGACACTTAGAGTTACTTCGAGTTTATGCAAACTGTGCGTCGGCGACCTCCCTGGCTCGCACAGTAACTATTATTAAATCTAAAGCTTCGCTGTACCTTCACAAAGCTTCGTAGGAACCTCCACAGAAAGCTAATCCGCAGTGTTTAAATCGTATGATCTTGATAATCCTCTAGAGCCTTTGATGTAGTATTTTCTTTGGATGCCGTTAAGGAGATTGGACGGAGCTCTTGAAAATAATTGTGCCGGACTCACAATAGGTATTTTCGTTAGTTTATCTACCTTGTGCAGACGTCCGGGCAGTCGACTGTTGTTGTGGTCGAAGCGGACGTCTATTTTAATTTGTCCGCCCGGAATGGAAATAATACTCTTGGTAACGATTTTTACCGTTATTTATAAACGGCAGCGGCGCGATCTCGTGCGTCCCGGCTCCGAGGGAATTAGAATGTCCACTCTGTTATTGTTTGGATTTTTATCTCGTGTTTGTGTTTTTGCGAGAACTCGTTTTAAGACCGGTTAGACCGGTTCGCAAGATTATTCGGCGTCTGTGTACACTAAGCGTTTTTAATAAATGCTAATATTATTCTTCACGGCTTCTTAGATTTCCACTACGAATTACAAAGAGATGATAATTACTTGATTATAATAAGTGGTTGACTTATGTCTATACCTATCAGCTATAAAATTGTCGATAACAAATTTCTTCTTTCAGGGTATTTCTTCTCTCTCCTTGTCGAATAAGTTTTGTGAAGCGCCGCTTTCCGTTATGAGTTCAAGTTGCACATATGCCACATCGCTTACTTTTTGTAGGTCCTAACTTAATTGTTTTTGGGTGTAATAAAAATTAAATAAAGGTAAAATTTTCATCGCCACACTTTCCATAAAAGCCAAAACTTATGCGACTCAGTTCAATATCTACCTATATTATATACCGGCTAAACGGATATAGATAGGTAATTAATGTAGATTACTGACATGCTTACAGCTTACAGCACTAAATTAATATAAGATAATTCATAGACACCAGAAAACGCAGGGTTCCTGTAGATTATCTTGTAAAGTCGCATGGTGCACCTAGTTGTAAACATGAAGCTGTGCATTGTGCAAGCGAGCCGCGGCGCCGGCATGGCTGCGCATATGTTCAAGTCCAGGGCTTCTCCCCACCACTCCCCACTCCCCATCGCGTCTCACTCCCCCTCGCGGCCTCCAGCACTTGTTGGTAAATACTTACCTACTAGCTACTAACATCTAGCTTAGTAATAAACATATAGCGCGTTACAGCGAAGTAGGGCTTCGAAGCTAAATCGACGACGCCACGGGAAACTTTTCAATGCGATTGGGTGCGGATTTCGTTCCAGCACCGGGACTAACGTCCCAGAATAAATCGTAGTTACTTCACTTTGACTACTTGGTCTGGTAATGTTTACTCTTGTCAGGGTAATATTGTATCTACTTATGCAGTGTAGACGTTTTTGTAAAGCGGTTTCTGTGAATCTTGCATCTTAGGCAAAGTGCAAAGTCGTCGTAAGATGTCATTTGTGTCTGGAACACGAAACATGATTGCGAAATTCCAGTACGATTTGTCTTAGTGTTGCAATCAAGTCCCTACACACCTTTGCCTGAAGGGTAAATGGTCACATTCATTGCAAAGAAAAAATACATACCCGACTGCAAAATGTAGCCTATGTCACTCCAGGCATAAAAAGGAATCCAACGAAACTTCTCTTCAAAATCGGTCAAGTCTATATAGGAACACACAATACATACTTCCTTACATAAATACTTGGTTACTCAAATACACCCCAAATATAACTCCATGGGAATTCGGTTAAAAAGGCCGCTTTCCGTGGAAAAGTTCAATACCAGAAACAAAGAGATTCTCTGTGCTTTGCCTACTTCGCAGGGTAAGGATCTTCTTCACAAAATATATTTCTTGAAGCGCCTTTACTTTCGTAATAGAGTTTACCGCCTTATTGTCCATACAAAAAGTGTAGTCTGATACCCACCCCTAAAGTTATCCGATGTGTTGCTTTTTTGCGTCGAAACTACGACGAAGAATAGTAGTTGTTATTAAAATACCATAAACATTTATTTTTGTAACATTTACATGGTTTACCCAAGCCATTGACACCAAAAACCAAAGATTTTGCTAAGATTTAGAGGGTGAGGCTACCCCCGAAAAGTTAATTAATCAAAAAGTTAGCAAAAATAATGGGCTCTCTGTATTGCACGCACGAGAAACAGCGACAGCTATACAATTTCAACTTCAACAAAAGTTACTTTGGTCGAAGTATCGAATGCACAAGAACCTCGCGGAAGGACTATCCTTACGTACGATCATGAGTACGTAAGTGTTTGCTTGCTCGTTCAAAAGTTTGGTCACTCCTCCTCGTGTATATTTTGTAGTCGTGTAGTGACACACCACACCACACACGGCCGAGAGACCGGTCATTCCGGTTGCGCTAGATGTTTTTTCAGCACTTTTTGTTTGACTATACTTTTTGTATCGATTTAATGAACAGTAGTTTTTATTTATTTTTTCACGGAACGTTTTGAAATCACAACCCAAGGCCAATAGCTTTCGACGCGTTTATTAGCCTAGTTTTTGAAAATATCAGCTTATATACAAAAATAGGTCATACCCTGAGTACCTTTTCATGATCGATTAAATGTTTACTAAACTGAAAAGCAATATAAATACTCCAATAAATAAATAGAATTTAATGTAGGACACCTAAAGCTTTAGCCTTTTCAGGCAACGTTAAAATAATGACCTCCGAAAATGGCACTGTCACGATGCTTTGTACCAGGTATTGTTTTATGATAATGCTCAGGTAATTAATTTTTTCAAGACATTACTGACTTGAAAAAATTAATTACCTTTTTCAAGAGTTCAAGGAAGCTGTTTTCCGCACAAACTCTATCAATATTTCAGACATTGCCGTTGCTGATATCAGCGTCATCTAAAGTCTACTAGGATTTGGTCAGATGACGTACCCTTGGAATCGGAATAATCAATCTATTTGACCGAGCGAAGCGAAGGTCTCAGAGTTTACTGGGACAAATCGGCATTTGTATGTATGTTTGTATGTTTGTGTGTATATTTGTCCGATGATAACTTGCGAACCGTTGATCCGATCTTCATGAAATTTTTTAGGCAAGTAGTTAATTTCAATAGAATTTTTTAGTTCGAATATGAGCTGAATCGGTTCAAGGGTTGTGAAGATATAGGGGTCGTGAGGTCTTAGTTCGGCGCGAACTACTAGTTAAAATAAAAGAACAAGCCCTTTTCTAGGAATCAACCACAGAAGAGGATTTTTTTTTACCTCTTCTGTGGAATCAACACACAGAGCAAACCGCTTAAGTATATGATAGAGACGAGAAATTTGAATCCAATACTCTTTATATGGTTTAGGTTAACAATAAGCAATGAAACTCGTTTGCATACTGAGCTGAATAAATTAAGAAAGGCATGTCTCAAGATTTTTTGAAAATCAACCTCTATTAAAAAAGTGAAATGGAGCGAAGCCGTGCTCGATAGTAAAATTTACGTGAGATGACATTGAGATATCCAAAAAGTTTTGTCCAATTTTTTATGTTACTCGGCGACGAGACGAGCAAGTCGCTCACCTGATGTTAAGCGTCACGCTTGCCCAAAACAGTTCAGTGCCACCCAGAATTTTGAACTTCAACAGTTCAAAACTATGCTATCAAAATTATGTCTGATAATGGTATGTGTTGGCGCAGGTATGGGAGGTGAGGTGTGCGCATGCGCGCCGGGCGTGGGTGGCGCGCCGCGGCTTCTCCCCGATCCTGAGCCAGACCACCTGTACGACCATCACTCTTCCGAGGAGGAGCTCGAGGTAACCATTATCTCTTAAGTTTTTATTTTAGATCCAACTGCTGGGCAGAGATCTCCACCGGTTCCTTCCATTTCTCACGCTCTTAACTATTCATTCAAAACGGTAATTGGTCATGTCAGCTCACCACGCATCGGTCAAAACACACCTATAATTTACTCTCGTGAAGTCTGTGAGTCTGTGTGAGTTTTTTTTTATCGGAAAACGATCTCGTAATGCAGCATCTTATATAATCTGTGTGTTAGCTATACACTTATATTATGTGATTGTACATAAACAAACAATAGGGAGACGGTACTGCTTATTTATCTCGCTAGGTGGCGCATTATAGCTGGTGTTATTTCACTGTAAAAAGTGTCAAACATCAATAAATAATTTTAGTAAATAAACAATAAATATAGTCTGGTAATTACTTAGTTTATTAATTAACACGTATAATGTAATAACAGTTCCAAAATTTACTGTAATCTATTTAATAATAAAAAATAACTGTTTCAAGGATTGATACAGTAACGTAAAAACTTGAATAAAGACGCGGTACCTTAGCTTTTCTTATTTCAAAGCAAGAAGCTCCAAAATCAAGGAGACAGCTGAGATATTAATCTAGAAGTGCTCATACAAGTGCAAGCTATCAGACTAATGACAAGAACCGGCAATGAGCGCCATCTGAGATTAGTTTTGCCTGTGGCTCCCCATTGTTTAAGTATATTTAGGAACAATTATATTGTACCTAACGTAAACCGTAACGCTGCTGTCAGAGCCTATCCCAGCGTGGACCGAGTATAGTTAGAGAAGCCATCTAAAGTATACAAAAAGCTTGAAAATTATTATTATGGCCCTTTCGAGTCTCGACCCGCCGGTAAACTAGTGGTCCAATTCAGGGCTCCCTGCAAATGGAAGTGTAGCATTACGGGAAACTTACGCCTCGCTTAAGAATGGCCTTTAGAAGTACAGGGACGAAACTAGAATGACGTAATAGCTTTAAAGATTACTTCCACATAAAACATGTGTGACCATGACCCCTTAAGAGGTAATTATGAGACGTCTACTCCATATAAACGTATTCTCTTGTTCCTCCCTGAATAATGACACGACAGAAGATATATTATGTTTTTGCCATAAAATTTATATCTACCGAACATATTTATAATTATTTATATTATTATTAGGCGTATTATTGCGTAGGCAGGCATCCCACTAGGTGGACCGACGACTTTGTGAAAGTCGCGGGCAACCGGTGGATGGGTGGATGCATGTAATTCTTATTTTTTTATTTTAATAATGATCAATATTATTTTATCTTTTTATTTTATTTTTTACTTTTTTGTAATTAATTTTATTTTTTATTATTGAAATTTCTGTAACATGACATGTAACTCAATTTGTTATCAATAAAAATCTGAATCTGAATCTGCAAGTGGCACATTATCGGTCGGTGTGGCGGTCTAAGGGGGAGGCCTATATATGTTCAGCAGTGGACGTCTTCTGGCTGATAATGTAATATTATTTTTAATTATTACCCGTGCTGCACAAGCAATATATTTTTTACTTGATAGTTAAACTGTAAGCGAGTTTCAAAATCAATAAACGTAAAACCTGAACGCCCTTTGAACAGAGCGGCCCTGCACGGGCGAATAATAAAGGCGGAAAGACAGACAATTTCAGCTATATCGAGAATAGCTGATGTCGTAATTGGCCTGCCCCCTCGCCTCCTCCCTCTATCGGCCCTGTAGGGATGCGCTGTCCTATTGCAGTAGCACATCACACAAATATAAATGCGGAAGTTTTTCTATAAGCGCTAAATTTGTTGAACTCCGCTCTATGACGGCTGAACGGATTTAGAGAAAATTTGGCGTTGACAAATTTGTTACATAAATAATGCATTACGTAAAATAAACAAGCTACAGACATTACATTTCTACATAGTATAAAATAAAGTCGCTTGCCGCGTCTGTCTGTCTGTATATCCGCTAAATCCTCCTAAACCACGCAACGGATTTTGATGCGGTTTTCACAATCAATTTCACGGAAGGTATATATGTATATGTATTTAAATTACACCTGTGCGAAGCCAGGGCGGGTCGCTAGTAAAATATATATGTTATGCTACCTATTAGGTTACCCCCTAAAATACTTAAATACTCTTTATCATGGGGAATTGAAAAATACAACGGTGGGCGCAGCCGGTAACTCCCATTTGTTCTATGGGACTGTGACTGTAGAACTAGCTAGGTGCAGTATAATTTCGAAGGCAATTACACAGTGCAAGTAACCGGTGCACAACGGTAGGTACATCATCATCATCAGCCAGAAGAAGTCCACTGCTGAATAAAGGCCTCTCCTTAACGGGAGGTGGGTTGCCATGAATAATCCCCAAGCTAGGCAGATTTCTTACACCGTACCTTAGTACCATAAGACATACATATTATCGTCTGTCGTTCTATATTGTACTGTACGCGCATATTCAAGTCTGTGCAATTTAATTTAATTTGCATCGATCACTATGGCCTCGTTTATAATAGCACTTGGGTACCTAACTAATAGATCTGCTTTTCTATGAAAACTTTTCGTATTGATTCAGTTAAAGGAGGAATTTATGAGCAGGATGCGAATGGATGCTATAAATGATAAGCAAGAGTCCGAATTATGTGAATAGCTTAATCGAAAAGGGAAAGAAGAAAATGTTTTAATAATAAGACATTTTTTATATGCTATCAAAGACATTTTCTCTAAGACTCAAATTGATCGAGCATTTTTGACAAAGCGAAGCGAAGATCTCAGAGTTTACTGGGACAAATCTGCATTTGTATGTATGTTTGTGTGTATATTTGTCCGATGATAAATTGCGAACCGTTGATCCGATCTTCGTGAAATTTTGTAGGCAAGTAGTTCATTACAATACAATTTTTAAGTTAGAATATGAGCTAAATCGGTCCAGGGGCTGTGAAGATATAGGGGTTGCCAGATCTCAGTTCGGCGCGAACTACTAGTTTATGTTTAGAATGCTGAGCTTCATTTTTCTCGGTAGCATATACGAATGTCAGACAAACATTCGTGATATGTACCTAACAAACAACTCTGAGCATTTACCTTTTACCTACTCGGTCTCACAGTAATGTAGAGGCGTTTTTCACTCTCCCAGTACACATTCCCTCAGTCTTGAGTTGTCGTCGTCACTCGTTTTTACAAAAAGACAAATCCACGTTTTATTCATTTTTTTGCGTCTGCCGGCTGCATAACATTTTGTTTATCTTACTCGGCTCGGAATTAGAAATTCTTTTGTCTCGGCTCTTTTTTAATTGCAAAAAGGAAACTGAAATACCTTTAACGGATGGAAATCTTCGCGCGATGTTACAATGCGTATAAATGTCGCTGAATGACTTTTACCTTCCAAGTGGACGGTGCTGCCGGTGTCTTGTTCTGGCGTTAGTGTATCAACATCGTCGTCATCAGCTAGAAGACGTCCACCCTGAACATAGGCCTCCCCTTAGAGCGCCACACCGATCGACAACGTGCCACTTGCATCCATCAGTTGCCCGCGACTTTCACGAACCGCCTTCTCCTCCGTTACCTGACCTGCTACCTAGACCAGGTAGAGAAGAGCTGCCAGGGTCTGGGGGCGTGGGCTGCTTGTAACTGTGTTTTGTAATTGTGTGGAGGGTCGACACAATCCCCACGATTGGCAGGCGGCTTCGTGATCGCAGAACGTTCACCGTTTGCTGCTCATCCTTCGGTGCTTCTGGTCTCAGTTGTGGGGCACCGGAGATATTATATGTTAAATCGCTTTATACTCAGTAATTACGCTGAAAACAATGCCCTTCTATCCGGAACACAGTAATGTTTGCACACCAAAAACTTAGCAACTTTGAACGTAATACCGCTTTACCGCTAAGGTACCGCATCTGAAATTGAAAATTGAAGCGTAGGTGATAGATTATCGCTGTTGATGTGCTGTATAGCATAGATCAGCCCAGGGCTGATATATGCTATACAGCAGTATGTATGTATACAGAATGTGATTTAAAAGCTACAATAAACCGAACAGGTTCGGCCGCTCGCTTTGTGAGGCAACGAGGTGTGAACTGTGAACAGTGCCGTCCAACGCTACCTCACACCCCTGTGTACATAGTAACTTTTATTTAATCTGTTTCTGTCTTTATAAAAGACTCACGACATCCTTTGGCTGTGTATAAGACATGTCTTGGGTGGCTCAACGGCGGAACGTTAATAGGCTTTTTGTAAGCTTCTAGACTTCTCGATGAGTATAACTATAGCTACCTGTGCATATTTGCTTACATAGGTACTTCCCCAGTGTATCGATTTGATATCCAATAAACCAGGATAAATCTGGAAACTGTTTTGGATCCACACAAAACCTTGGTTATTCCTTAAATTAGAAATCTGTCATACAATGTTGTTTCTATCGATGTCTTCACAGACACTTTTGTTTTTGACTTTCGTGCATTTTGTATCAGTTAGTTCCATTCGGTTTGAAGGCAAAGTTTCCGTAATTGCTGGGCATAAAGAGATTACGCTGAGGTACCAAGTGGTATGGCTGCCTAAAGAAGAAGCGTAAGTAACTACTTACCATAATTCACGAGCCGTAATAGCAGACGACTCCTCCTGCGTCACGCTCGCGTTTTGTCCGCGTGGACTCATCCCAGTCATCCATAATAAACGAGCGGCCGGTGCAGCAAGCAGCAGACACTTGCTTGCGAACGTGGCCCGAGCGAAGCCATCTTTCAAGGCCCCGCGACATGTCGCCTGCCATCGTGTTAAAGAGATGGCTACATATGTTTCTGGAGGAGCGAAAGGGTGAAGCTATAACCTTATTAGTTATTTTTACTCCCGTGAAATTCAAGTCTAGGTGTCCCTTTCGCACGATGTCAGGTCAGGACTTCATTCGTAAGAACGACATAGTGGTAGCGTGTAGGAGCCTACGAAGGGGACTCTGTATAACTCCGTGACAGTAAGAGAAACGATAAGAATTGCGTGAGCATCATCGAGAGAAGGGAAAGAAAATATCCGCAGACTAAAGTCCAGCGATTAAATACCCCAAGGCCATCTGCTGAAGAGTTGGGGCAAGGCGTACAAGCGGCCGTAGAAAATTCGGCTCTTCTCGGTTTACTGTAGGTTTAAAAGCATTTACTAGACCTAGAGTTATGGACAAGCGCAGTGGGGAAGCAGCTGAGCCGCGGGACGAGACAATTTTTAGCCTATGGTAAATCGGGTTTTTTTGGCACGCAAATCAAAGTCGCAATTGAACGGTGAAATGTTCAGCTTCTGCTCTCAGAAAAGCCGCGTTTCCTTGTATTTACTTTTCTTTCCAGATTTTCTTGAGCTTCAACTGCAATTTCTTCGCGGTTTTTCGCTGAATGTATACATAGAGGGTTCTGTAAGGATTGCTGCTTAGAAGAACTTTGACCTGGCACCCAGCACCACAATGTTGCTGCCTCTACTTATATAGGCTTTTAATAATGCCACTTTTCACAATGTCACAAACTATAGAGAAGCTTATATTTAAGCCCGTTTTGGGATAGTAAGTGATTTTCGATTAAAGCGTACAATCATTGTAAAACATGCATATTTATTTTGGTAGGTTAGTTTTCTAGGAACTCAATTTCGTGACCGACTATTAACCTTAAAAAGTAGGTCTAGGGTCTAAAGTAGTTTTGGTGAACGATTTTTGCCCTGCCATACAAAAAGTGCTCTTAAATGCTTGTTTGTTAATGCAATTGGAAATTATAGAGCACATTCGCTACTAAAAGCATCGTCAGATCGATCTTATAAATGCAAGGGATGTGTGAATGACACCACAAACATTGACAGCGCTTGTGATTGATCGCCCTCGGCGAAAATACGGAACAAATAGCACCTGTGTAGTGCAGACTCGGTAACTCAGGATCACAGATCATACTAGATACCGCATTATGAGATTCGTTGTTCCTACAAAAAGTCACCAGAGTTTGAGGAAGGCGCGGGTAGCGGGGAGTGCGACCAAGTGTTCTGATTGGCTATCTCAAGGTTACGCCTACTCGCGCCTAACAATCAACCAATCAGAGTAATTTCTTATAAGTGTATTTAGACTGATGTGTGGTGCGCTTCGAGCGTCCAGTATGCAGAATCTAGGTGTGATCTGTGCTCAGGATGGACCAAAGCGATTGTCTACGAAAATCAAATAATCAGAAAATTTGTTAAGTATTCCTACGAAAAACCCTGAAATAGGGCTCCATAAAAACTTTACTGTTACTTGACACGATTTGCTTACTTCATTAAAACTCGCGTGAGGATTCACACTAACTATAATAAATAAGGCTTTTACAAGTCGTAACCCGTAAACCGTATTTAATCATAGATAACATTTGTTTAAAACGAAATCCGTTTATAGGTCAATAAGACACGAACATTGGTCATCATTGTTTGTTTCCCAAAATTGTGAAAGTATCTGTCACTGACCATACGAAAACTCTATCTACACTTTGTTGATTCTAGTAAATCAGATCCTGCTCCAACCTATTTTATTGTTATTCTCGTACAGCAGCCAGGTTGGGGTTGAAAAAGCAGATCCAGCAACCTTCTCGTATAGCTATAAGTATATTTGTCACTTACGCGCAAAGATAAGAACCTACATTTAAACGTATTTCAATCGCAACATTCCCCTCCTCAATCCCATACATGGCATGTTGTGTGAGCATTAGTGATAATTATCTCAGGTGATCAACGGACCGCCGAGCAGCGTGGGCGCGGGCGGGATATGCGCGGGCGAGTCGCGGCGGCGCGGCGCCTCGTCCCCGCCGCCCTCCGCGCCGGAGAAGCGCAAGTGGCCCGCGCAGACATATGCGCCCGTGCACAGGCCTGACTCAGACGACGATGATACTAAGGTACCACAAGTAACCGTATCACTAATCACACTATATTTTCTCCACATGTAGCGCATTATTACTAAAACATCAACGAAGTACAAGTGGGCCGCGCAGACATACGCGCCCTTTCACTTGCCTGGCTCAGACGATGATGATACTAAGGTACCGCCAGTAATCGTATCACTCATCATACTATAATTATATTCTTCAAACGTAGCGCATTATTATACCTACTAAAACCTCAACGAAGCGCGCAGACATACGCGCCCGTTCACTGGCCTGACTCTGACGACGATGATACTAATGTACCATCACTAACTGCACCATTAATCACACTATATAATATCCACACTTAGCGCTTTATTACTAAAACATCGACGACGAGCAAATATCCCGCGCAAACTTACGCGCCCTCGCAAAGTTACTTCAACTCACAACCACCAACACTTCCACCATTTACCACAGATATTAGTGAGAGACAAAGCGGTTTTTTTTAAATTGACAACATTAGGAGCCTTTTTAATAGGACGTATAGAATAAATAGGTAGGCAAACACATTTAAAGCAGGACTAGTTTGTTTTAAAACTATCACTTGACCCTTCGATCAATTATACTTTTAGTACTAGTCAAAGGTAATAACGTCAAAGGTAAATACATCTATGATTATAATCATAGATGAATTTCTTTGCTATAATTAATCGAAGACTTTGAAATCTTACGTTTACTTTTAATTATTTTTGACTGTACCCCTCTTCCCGGATCTTCCAGGTGGAGACGCCAGTGCGGTTCCGCACGTCACCGCCGCTGGAGGCGCTGAAGCCGCGACGCAGTGCGGGCGCTGGCACGGGGGCGGGTGGAGCGGGTCCGTGCGCGTGCGCACCGCCCTCGCCGCGCCGACGCCGCGCGCCTCTCGCCGCACCGCGCAGACATAGGCCAGCGCTAGACTTCGACAAGATGCAACAGGTATCTATCTAATCAGCCTGTTTCCAGCCACAGCTGGACTGCCATCCAACCGTCAAAAGCACTACCGCATGGGCTTTGGTACCCAGCCTGTAAATTGTCTGAGCAAAAGTTCCGGGGTTCGATTCCCGTCCGGAGATGTTTGGATAATTAATTTGAATATACGGTCTGGGTGTTAGTTTCCGTGTGTTTGTGTGTGTTTCATGGTGCTTGGTGTTTCCCTGACACAGGGAATTCTAGTGGGGATTAAAACTAAAACTAAATTAAAACTAAATTAAAAGTGTATTAAAACAACCTAATTTCTTTGCTCAAATTATGTGTTAAAATATTAAAAATCTCACTTTCTATTTTGGTGGAAAGAAGAAGGTAAAAACTGTTTGTTCGAGTTTTTTCTTTCTCCTTCGTCATAATAGAAAAAACGACATAAAATTTTTGAAAGAGATAGCTCTGGATGGGTGCGCGACACTTACATTTACTAAATCTCCAATATTAAAAAGTAGGTACAGCAAGAGTCCGTACAAAAACTGCAAAATTGCTCAAGACAGGGCGGCGCGTAAGAAAGTAATCTCGTAGAACGAGTGCTAAGCTTGTAAGCCGGTCGAGCAACAAGTCTCGTACTGACTCCAACTGTGACCTGCTATATACTAACTATTATTGAATCTATGGCTATGGTTAAGCGCGCAGTGTTGTTCTCCATACGGCAATTGCCGTATTATACGGCTTTTAGGCACGCTGCGCTTCAAATATACGGCATACGACAGCACTTCCAAAGCCGTATAATATTTGTATGAAATATACGGCAACCCAAGAAAGAGTTATCAAAAACTGCCATTACTAATTTCTCGTGTAACGTAACGCACCGAGTTCCCGGAATTCCCCGTTGAAAAATAATACCCTCTATGAATACGACAAACTTGAGATGTTGGACTAATAAGTGGTTTGTGTTTACATCGTTTCACTGAGCTTAGAGAAGGTGGTACGATGAGTGAGCGGTGATACCTCAGAAAAATTAGAAATCAAAGGGTGAAAATGTCGATACTGAGGAAGATAAGAGAAGAAGAGATACCATTTCCAAGTGAAAATTAGACATAACTTCTTACCAAAATTCAAAAGACCAGTAAAAAAAGCTAAGAATCATAATTTTGTATACAATGTAATGAAAAATTAGAACATACGGCAGTTTTTTTAAATATTGTCCCAATATACGGAAATTTTGAGGTCTAGATACGGCAGCCCCAAAATCGACTTGGAACAACACTGTAAGCGCGTGATACTGACGCTGCCTCGTGCCTAGTGCAGTCGCGGCTCTCGTTCTCTCCTACGCTTGGCGAGATGCCGTAATATGCAAATTAGATTCGAAATCGATTCCATTTACCCTATTTCCCTCTACTATTAGGGAAAAGTGCATGGTGGTGAGATATGTGACCACGCATAATTTATTGCTCACTGCATAACATAGATACCGCTTTATAAGATCGTTGTTTCGACAAAAACTCACCAAAGTTGGAGGAAAGTGCGGGTTGCGGGAACTGCGACCCAACGGCCCCATTGGCTATCGCATGGTATAGCCTACTCGCGCCTAGCAATAATCAATAAGAATACATTTTTATGGGTGTATTTTGACTGATGCGTAGTGCGCTTTGAACGTCCTGATTGCGGAATCTAAGGATGATCTGTGTTCCTCACTGACCAACTAGTATGCAGCAGTAGGCGGTACTAGTTGCACCATCCCAAATCCTGTTCATGATGATAAAACTTGGCACAATCAGGTTAGTTAGATCTTACGAATTTGATGGGTATTTGTGTACATATAAAGGTACATTTGAAACAATACAACTGTTATCTTCCAAATTTAAAACAAAAATAATAAAGTTAATTAATTTGTCACCTCATCCCGCGGGTCCATTTTGAGGCGGGTCCAGTTGACTTAAGAGCCACTTCTTCACATTATTGACTTTCTTTGGAACTTGACTTTCTTTCGAACAATCACACTAATATTATTAAAGCGAAAGTTTGTGTGTAAGTATGTAAGTGTGTTTGGTCCGTTCAACTCTGTAACGGCTGAACGGATTTGAATGAAATTTTGTATGGAGGTAGCTTACACCCTGGTTTAACACATAGGCTAGGAAACATGCACACATGCAAGAAAAGGCAAAGAAATTAAAAATATTCGGGTTATTTATTTATAGAATTTTATTTTTATAGAATATGGATCCCCAACAGAAGTTACATATTACATTCACATTATGAAACATAGGCATCAAGCTGGGTGCACCCCCAATTACAGGAGACCACGTCGGTTTCTGTTGGATAGCGGGTGAACATGCAGGGCGCTAATCATAAATTATTTTTTCAGCCTTGATAAGTTTAATGCAGTTATCTGTTTACCATATCGCTTATCAATAGATATCCAAAACAAACTCTTGCGCAATGTTTACCGAAGTATGTTTGCGTAACTTGTGATATATTTGGAGTTTACAACATCCTAGAGACGATAGCAAAGGCTGGCCTATCGTTTGATTTGATACTGCATTCTTTGTTATCAGCCTTTATCGGGCGATGACCTCACTCAAGGGCTGCACTGCTACATGAATTGGGCAGAGCGTGGAGAATTTACAGTTGCCTAACATAGTTAAACGTACAGAAGACAAGTTTTTTTCTTCTTCTTATATTTTAGCTGATGTCACAGATCACTCCCTAGATTCTGCATTCAGGACGCTCGAAGCGCACCACGCATCAGTCTAAATACACTTAAAAGAAATTACTCTGATTGGTTGATTGTTAGGCGCGAGTAGGCGTAACCTTGAGATAGCCAATGAGAACGCTCGGTCGCACTCCCCGCGACCCGCGTCGCGCCTCAAACTTTGGTGACTTTTTGTAGGAACAACGAATCTCGTAATGCGGTATCTAGTGCGATCTGTGGCTGATGTCAAGTTATGTAATATTTCAAGTGAAGTATAATAGTTTATTTATTTATTGAGATACGCCAACAGTGAACATATTTTACATTCTTGTTATATATTTCTACGTGAGTGGGTACACGGAACTGATATGATCACCCTTTATAGGCATATACAACATTCGGCATAATTAGTGATTAGACAGAGAAATAAAATAATGTAAACTATAATATAAACGGAATGTTAGTTAGAACATATAACATTTTCTATGATAAAACAAAAATAAACTTCATAATCAAAACATTATTTATCCCTGGTTAGAGACATTACTAGTTTGTTTTTGAAAACAGTTAAGGAATCGTAAAATACATCAAGATCATCCAAGTAAGCGTTAAATTCATTATAGGTGCGAAATATTCTTTGTGTAGGGGAGTTAAGTCCCAAATTTGTTCTAGCAGATTGCCGCCACTCTAGAATTCGAGAAATTTTGTGCCTAGGATAGTGGCAGGGGAACGTGTAGAGAAATGTCTCTCAAGATAGATGGACAGTCAGAAAAACCATGGATTGCTTTATGGAGAAATGTTAGATCGCGGATAGTTCACAACAAAAACAAGTCTCAGTCATAGTCTAAGTCTAGCAAAGTAAGTCTGCTCCAGAAAAGTCACGTTTCACGACATAATTCTATTCACCAAAACCATAGCGAAATGATATAAGGAAGAGTGCCAATGGACATAGAAAGATGCGTATTGTAGAACGTACCCCGATATTGTAGTACCTGATAGGGGCGTAAGATGTCGCTAGTGCATCCAGTGCTTCGAATTGCGACATGATCGTCACAATTTTTGCTTGACTTGAAATATAATCCAAGCTAACTCATTCGCAATGGTACGGAGACAAACACTACTTGCACACTACTTGTTATAGATATGTTACTTTTATTTTAATGTTTCTTATCAGGACAAAACTATTTTTCAATTTGAACGAAACCATTAATTGAGCAAATATGCTTTTACTAAGTATATTTCTATATTATGCATTTTCAAACCGGATTTTATAGCTAGACTAAATACGTAAGCGCCATTATCATTTTTTTTGTATGTGATTGACATTCTTCTCGTATAACTTTTCTATGCCAACACTCAAGCACGTCCTAGAACACTTATGGATAAAAACCCACCGCATTTACACATTGACATTCGAAATAATAGATAAAAGTTTTGGAAAATAATACATTGACGCGACATGACTTCTTCACGTTCCCGCCAAAAACTCGACACCATGTTATACTATTGATAAATAACCCGCATTTTGCGATTCCAGCTGAAGGTGGGCGGAGGCGGCGTGCGGTCGTGGCGCGCGGTGGGCGGCGCGGGCGGGGAGCTCTCCGTCTTCTGCTGGTGAACCGCCTGCCCTATCCTGCCCTGCATCAGGTAACGTAATGCAATCTCATATTGTATTGTAGTAGTTTGCGCTGAAATGAGACTTGCGACGCGCTTAACTTCACAAACTTTGAATATGACCAAAGCCGTTGCTCATATTCGTACTTAAAAAATGTATTAAAATGAACTACTTGCCTCCAAATTTTCATAAAGATCAGATCAACGTTTCGCAAGTTAAAATTAAATTATTTAGTTGAATAACGGTGTGTTACATTTACATTGAAGCTATAGCCACCAAACTAGTAGTGGCAACACCTGTAATTATATGTGGATAGCCTTATCACACGATCTATTTCGATAAGTAAACATTTTTATTGAAAAATGATCTATTTACATAACATATAATATATATAATCCATATATATATATATATATTTACAACAACATAGAACATAGAACAACAGAACTATTTGTCCGACAATAATTATGAATCTATATATATTTTAATGTTGTTTCTATGTTTATATGATTCATAATTATTGTCGGACTAATAGTTATACCTACACAAACATAGTTACGTACAAACGCCGACTTGCTCCTGTAGATCCGAGATCTTCGCTTCGCTCGGTCAACTACCTGGGCACTGGGTGGTGTCTATAATGCTCTACTCGTCGTTTACTGACGAACGACAGCCCTTTCCTCTTAATCATGTAAACAACAACATTATCTTATTGAACTTGAGATATATTTCCCATTCCAGGATAAAACGCATTGGTAATTAAAAACAAAGATTAAAACATTCTAAATTACATTTTCATTTTTTTAAATTCATTCTAGGCCGCAGATTGCCCCCTTTTAGATGTGAAATTCTGTGCTAGAGAAGTTCAAAGCGCAGCCCGTATCGGTCAAAAAAGTTAAAAGATTACCTACGTGATAAGAGAAGACGCGGGTTTTCGGCGGGACCGTGAAGTCATGTCGCGTCATTTATTATTTTTAAAATATGGATTTATATATATCTCTCTCTACATTGTAGGTACATAAGTTTTTGTGAATAAATATATTTTTCAAGACAAGCTTTTTATTAAATCTGTTATGCGTACTGTACGCTGATCAAAATGAGTCCAAACTCCATCATTCTACTGTCAGTTACTGAGCATTTCCGTTTTCCACCTTCCGTCTCCATCATCATATCAGCTCGCTGTCAATATTGTATTGTCATCGGAACTAGACAGGCATTTAAAATTTCAACGCAATTGAACAAGGGGTGGTCTAAAATTGAGTTGCAAGATTTGACCTTTGCATACATACATACATACCTTGCAAGTTAAATAAAAGCTAGTAAAAATAAAGTGTATTTCTGCGTCTGTCCGTCTGTATATCCACTAACTCCTCCTAAGCCGCGCAACATATTTTGAAGCGATTTCCACCATCAGTTAGATAATTTTTCATGGCATGTTTATATATATAATTTTTCTAAATTACATCCGGGGTGGAGTCGCTAGTCATAAAAAAAAAAAGAAAAAAAAAGAAGTGTTATGTTCAATTTAATTTGACTCGTCCGTTTCTCTGGTTCCAGATAACCATGTGGTGAGGGCGCGGCGGGCGCCCGGCGATCTTTCGCCCGCGCTCGCTGAGTGCGCGTGACAGACGCGGCGCCGCACCGATGAAAGTACAAACTAGCCGCGCCAGAGGCCCCGCGTGCGCCCTGCTTGATAGTAAGGGCCCCACGCCGGGGAGGGGATTTGAAGAATGTAACAACATAATCATGCGATTTTATTCTGGGTTCCCCTTGGTGTTTTAGGCCCAAGGTATTGTGTGCCTAAGGCTGGCCCCGCGCCCGCCCTGCCGCCGGCCCTGAAGCCCCGCCTCGAGGGCTTTTGATCTCGAACCGCGAGTGAACCGCGCCACCCGCGTCCACACATGAGACTAGCCATCGTATTTCAAATTTTTGACAAATTAATACAGTCCGTATTCAACCTTCCTAAAAACTCTGGGTCAAGGGCCGTTATTGTCAGAGGATTTGTATGAAATTTGTATGAAGTACTATGAATGAGGGCAAAAAAAATGTTATGATGTCATAAGTTAGTGTTTATGAATACGAATTATCACCTTTAAAAAAACATAGTGTAAAATGACCCGTTACTCTTTTCCAAAACAATTGCTGGACTTGAACGTGGCCTTGCTTGACGTAGTTTATGACTAAGACTCGTTTTAAATGTGATCTTTAATTCTTTACTCCACTTGAAATATTAGGTAAAAACTTCACACTGGCTAAAAAGACGTGTGGAGCGAAAATAGAGATGAAAAAATGCGCAGAGATCTGTCAAAACAATGTCAGCGCACTCCAACGTGCGACGCCCAGGAGGCCTGGATACCCTGAAATGTCATCATCATTCCAGTAAAGAACAGAAGGACGGATATATGGAGTTGTTTTATACTTGTTTTGACACTTTACACTAAAAACTTATAAATAAAAACGGTATTTTCTTGTGATAGTTGGAAAAATCCTTATATTGTGCGGTCGCGGGGGCGCGGTGCGCGGTTCCTTCGTAGCTATATGATTTACCAGTTTCGAGCGTCAATTGATACGAGACGAGTCAGCGCAAATACCAACTGAAATATGGTGGTGTCCACTCGCCTCAGAAATGCACACTACTGCAAGGTGGAAAGTAGAAAAACAAATATATTTTGATTTCATAGTTGTTGGACTTATTGGTAGAAGTTAGTTTATATATTTTTTTATAATTTTCGTAAATTCTATTCGTTTTGTGTATTGTGTGATCACAGAATAAATAATAGTATGTAAGTACTATTATTTATTACGTACAAAAGAGTCACTCCGAGATGCTAGTTAATAGCAGACTTTCGCCACGTCGCAATAAAGTTAATTTTAGAATGCACAACGAAACGTAAGTTTGGTCATAAATATCTAGTACGCGCATCGAGTGTGAGCAGGCAAGACGCAAGAGTGATCGCTCTGTGGGGTCTGTCACTTTCGCACGCGTTAATTAGATGTAAAAGAGGCCTGACTAAAATCTTCATGCTCATAGCGAGAGAGGCCTTCTATGTATAATGTTATTTTATTTTTTAATTCGATTTTCTAATTAAATTCGTTCCCATGCAATTTTGATCCTTATATCCCATATTCATATTACTTTCTACCTTGTATACTAAAATTGAACTAAGTCCAGATATCATGCACGCGATTGTCCATGTGTATGAGTGCGAGGGAGAGACGAGGGAGGGAGGTCGGTGTTGCGCTATCTCGCTCGTACAAATTCTGTCGGTTGTACTATAGTTGTATACTTATTTTAGTAATTGTAAGCGGGGCTGACCGTTTATTTTTCGTAATGTGTTTAAGAAGGACGGAGAGTGACTATTGTGGTGCGAGTGGATCTAACGATAAAGACATTTAACAAATTTTCAAATTAATACGATAAAAAGTACTAAGACTTTTTTTAAATTGCTTATAAAAGTTAATGTATGTAAATAGCGATAAGGTAGAGTAAGTGCAGACTTAGATGTAGTAGGTATAACAAATTGTATGGCGGCGCTCGAGCACGCTCTATTGTTAACGTCTTTTTTTATTATTTGTGTTATTTTTTTTAATTTTCTGCTATATTTCTTTACTGACTTTGTTATAGAGCCGATCCGCGGGCCGCTGCTTTTTCGATAGTGATGTACTTAATAATACATTTTTATCGATGTTTCCTTGAATGTATTGTTCAAGAACATCACTATTTTACGACTCTTTAAATGACGCCGCTGACGCGTCTCGCGACACTTTTTATACGGCGTTTTATTAAATGCTTGATGCAAGTTTTATTTATGTGGCGGCTCGTGACTTGTAGTTTGCAAAACTCAATGGTGATATTGAAGAATAATTTATATTATGTTTTTTTTATATATATATTGATTAACAAGCGTAATAAAGAGTGAGCAATGGCACATCTAATCCGTGTTTTATTGATCTTTGTGTGTGGCGTTCAACCTATACCAAAATAAGTGTAGCAGCCTCGCTCCGAGATGACATTAAATAAATAGACTGTAGCTAGTTTTCATGAAGTTTGCATTTTCTGATGGAATTGGATTATGTGTCTCTAATCAAGTCTACGACGAACTTTCGTTATAGAATCTATTACAAGGAACCACAAATCACACTAGATACCGCATTACAAGATTCGTTGTTCCTATAAAAAGTCACGTCAGTGTGAGGCGCGGCGCGGGTCGCGGGGAGTGCGACCGAGCGTTCTCATTGGCTATTACAAGCTTACGCCTACTCGCGCCTAACAATCAACCAATCAGAGTAATTTCTTATAAGTGTATTTAGACTGATGCGTCGTCAGAAATGGAAGAGCGGGGTCTTCTGGCACAGGCATTATATGGCTACAAGTAGACTTGCCTACCTTATAATATGTTACTGAAACTCTGATAAAGTATTTTTTTTTTAAATTTAATGTATGATTTCTGGTGAGCGTTACAATCTCTTTGAGATTTGTAATGGCTTTGACGGATACATATTTTGTCTTTTGATAAAATTCTGAAAAAAATTACAAACCACAGAATTCTCACTATTGTCTCAAACATTTCCCACGCTTTATCAATTTACATGATGGACTCTCTCCTTGTTATGAGGCGCGCAGTAAAAGCGCCTGCAGCAGATCCCAAACCGCCGAAGAGGAAAAAAACAGTTTCCCCTGAAACTACGGGAGATCAGCCGACACGAAAAAATATACAACCCAAGATATCCTTTGTGCAGCTTTATAAAGACCTTTGCACACTTAACAGGAAGGCCTTCGGGGAGAGGAGGCGAGCCAGATCAGCCAACAGTTATTATGTAGAACCTAAAGATGCCACTTCCTTCGCAGCGACGTGTAAAGATTTTAGTGTATCTGACGAAAGTGTTCTAGAAGCTTATTTAAATGCATGTTACAATAGAAACAAAGACGAACGTCCAATATCCTACAAGCGAAGAGTTAGAACGCAAGTTGTCTTAGAGTTAGGATATGATGACAAACCTTAGAAGTAACATAAACAGAATACAGTGTTTTTCTGTGTATTCTGAGTAAGTTGCGAGCGTCCAGATTGCGAAATCTATGGGGCTATGGGGTATATAAGTTACCTCAGAATACAGTTTTTTCTGTATTCTGAGGTAACATATATCCTATAGATTTCGCACTCTGGACGCTCGCACCAAGAATTTCGTGCATGCGCAATCATTTTTTTATTATCACTGGCTTTTTCGCATTCTCCGCAACCCGCTCTTTCCTCCACTTTGGTGCGTTTTTGTACAAATAAATATCTCGGAACGCGGTTTCTGCATCTGCTTGGAAAAGTTTACTCTTAGTAATAAGACCGTAGTTGTTACCCCAGTTTTGTCCTTAATTTCTGGTGAGAACAATCGTTTAACTACCTATCTACCCATACGCGATATCTGAGGATAGAATACTTGTCATCGGAGCTAAAATAAAATTCGTATAATTTAAAAAATCTTTTATTTATTCAGAACATGATCAGCCAACATTTATTTAATTAACTATACGTACATCTAAAACCTACTTAAACATTTATACTTAGGAACTACTCGTCTTTCTTCTCACGGCTTATTACTTCAGATATTTGCATGTCATAAAAATCATAGACACACTAATATTATAAATGCGAAAGTTTGTGTTTAAGTATGTAAGTATGTAAGTGTGTTTGTTCTCGTTCAACTCTGTAACGGTCAACGGATTTGGATGAAATCACAGCCTACTTTTTATCCTGTAAAAGTTAGCCGTTTCTGTAGAAACCGGGTGAAACGGGTGAAAAAGAAAGCGGGTGAAACCGCGGGGGCGCAGCTAGTACGCAAATAAATTAAAGAAAATCAGTAAGGGCAATGCCACACATTGCATTCCGGCGCGGCCGCAACTTTATAAATCTTAATCCTAACTAATATTATAAATGCGAAAGTAACTCTGTCTCTTTATCTCTCTGTCTTGGTGTTATGACGGCTAAACGGATCGACCTAAATTTTTACATAGATATACCTTAGGGGTCGGGAACAGACATGTTCCCATTATTATTTGACTTTATTTTATTTATTTTGACTTTTGACATTATTTGACTTTTTCTTTGGACTGACACTTTTTTAGACAAACGAAGTTTTTTCCTCGAGATGAACATATTCATTTTTATACCTCGAAGTTTTATTGGTCCTGATACGACTGCGGCTATATTTCTCTCTTATTATAATATTAATTAGGATTAAGTTTTTAGCACTCACTTCACAAAATAAATAAGTACAGAAGGCCGGCTCCATTGAACGAGCGGTAACATCATGATAAGATATAGATAAGATCAAGTTATGTTAGTAATATGCGCACGCACAGACAGTGTATGATGACCTCAGATAACTGTGTGACAATGTGTGTGTGCCAATGTTATTGTTATATTTATTTTATGTTATTAATTTTATTGTATGGGTATGGAGCCGGCTTTCTGTACCTACTATTTTGTAACGGCATTTTTACTTTACCCGGTATGTCTTTAAACTGAGACCGGAAAGATCGGAGGACGGGCAGCAGCATCTTCTTAGTAAACGGTGGACGTTCTGCGATCTCCAAGCCGCCTGCCAAGCTTGGGGATTATGGCAATCACCCCTCCGATACAGGAGAGACTTGGTCCAGTATTGGACATCTAACATTTTACTGGAGTTATTTTTCGTTATTAGCCTCCGATTCTTAAATAAATATCAGTCAGTTACTTAAAAACTAAAACGTCACTTCTATTTACCGGCTGCGGTGAAGTATTTTAGTAAAGTCCTACTTTTCTTTGATTTAGGAGTTTTATCGGAGGAGTTCCTCCTCGAGGGCAGATTTTCTTTGGGGCTGAGGGGCTGCGCCGGCCCCGCGGGCTCCGCACGACGCGACCGAGCCAAGCGAGTCAGCCAGTCGGTCGTGTCCGGTTTCTTCCTCGGAGGGGACATCAACCTCAAATGCGGCGCTTCACCGTTCATCACAAAATCTGGCAGATCTTTGGTCGGAGTCGAGAACGATATAATCCTGACTTTATTCGTCGAGTCGGGGGACTCGGAGGCGCGTTTTCTCGGCGACAGGTGGCGACACGCTCGCGCGTCGTAGTTCTTCGTCGGCGACAAGAAGGAAGTCCCCGGGCGGGGTGCGGGGTAGCTCCAGGCGGGGGGCGGGGTCGTCTCGCGGGGTCGCTTGGCCCCGCTCCGGTCGTCGGGATCGAGCCGTAACCGTTTGACGGCCGCCTCGGCGTCGGCCGCGTCTCGCGAGGCCTCGAGTAACGCCGTGAGGCAGCGCTTAGTCTTCCGCTCGGGACGGGGCCTCTTATTCGAGTGCGAGGTCGGAGTGGTGCTGGCGCGACGTTTCAGGGACGAGGGGGTTCCCCACGCCGGGGGGGATTCCCCCTTGGCCGCTTCCTCGGCCCAGCCGCGGAGCTCCTCCCTCGCGGGGTGCTCCGCCCCGACTCGCCAGATCATGTGCCGCGCGTCGTCACTGCACGTCACTATTTTCAGGTCTCCGCGTTGGCACCAAGCGGCGCACGTCACCTCCGCCCTGGACAAACAAAAAAAGGTAAAACTTTAGTTGACCGAGCGAAGCGAAGGTCACAGAGTTTACTGGGACAAATCGGCATTTGTATGTATGTTTGTATGTATATTTGTCCGATGATAACTTGCGAACCGTTGATCCGATCTTGATGAAATTTTGTAGGCAAGTAGTTCATTTCAATACAATTTACAATATGAGCTGAATCGGTCCAGGGGTTGTAAAGATATAGGGGTCGCGAGGCGCGAAATTAAAAAACATATGAAATTAAAAACATTGATATATACAAAATATACTATCTGTTATATTTATATACTTATATATCAATGTTTTTACTTTCTTACGTTTCTTATAAGTATATAAATATAACATATAGTTATTTTGTATACATCAATGTTTTTATGTAGGTTAGTAAATAAATATTTATATTAGTATTTACATAGGTTAGTAAATATAATTATATGTATGAATGAAAAAAAAAAAGTCGTGGTAGCTCAGTGGGAGCACGCTCGCCTCACATTCGTGAGGTAGCAGGTTCGAACCCGGGCGGGCCCGTATCGATGAGTTCTTTGGGACTTACGTGCGGATACACCACTGGCTTTACGGTGAAGGAAAACATCGTGAGGCAACCTGCATATTTCCGGAGAAGAAATTCGATGGCGTATGTGAATCCGCCAACCCGCACTGGGCCAGCGTGGTGGATATGGCCTAATCACCCTTTGAGGGTAGGCTGATATCCCAGCAGTGGGATGTTTAAAGGCTGATATAGTATAGTAGTATGAATGTAACTATGATGTATGATGTGTATATCTAAGAGTAACCTACAGACTTATCGCCCCCATCTCGAATAAGAATAAGAAGTTACCTATGTCCAGTCAGCTTCACTATAGGCTGCGAATGTTTCACGTTCCAAACGTAGGCGTGTTTGTCGCTGGACCCGCTCACGAGGTAGCCCCCGTCCGGACTGAGGCCAGTTTTTATGTAAAACGTAGAGTTTTCATGTCCTATGTAGCGTCTCTCGGGCAGGGCGCTGCAGGTGGCCACGTTGAAGCAGTATATCACATTGTCCATGCACGACGCGTAGAGCCGCGTCCGGGATTCGTCGACTATCAGGTTGGTGTAGCCGTTCCTGGTGGAGCTGCCGCAGTACGGTATGGAGTGCTTCGGGAGGGGCTCGCGTTTGTAGACGGTGTAGTTTTTACGTAAGTCCCACACCTGTAATTAATTAAAATGGTGAGTATTTTGTAGTGTTCAGTCTTTTAACCTTGTGAACACCAACGTGACTAGCATCGCTTGAAAGCGACACAAAAATCTCCCAAAGCTGTGACGAGTTGAGGCAGCACTGAATTGTTTTTTTTTATTATTTTATATATATATTTTTTTTTTATTATTATGGCGCTGACGTATTTAGACAGCTAATGTCCAAACCGCTATAAAAGTCGATGAAAATATGATTAATTAGCTGTTACCCGCGGTTTCATCCGCTAATCCGCGACCTCGTCTTGCCTTGTCTTGTCTTGTTTTTTTTGTCTCGTCTCGTCTTAATTAAGCGAAGCACTCCTTGATAAAGCTCACCAAATATGAATATGAAACTATAGTCGGAATAATCGACTCAATTTAACGTGAGTATTCCCGTTTTTTTTAAAACAAAATGTGTCAAAGCCACGTCAGTTTTCATACTCTTTCCTTATAGCCCTGTATAAGAGAGTAGGCGACATTGTGAAAGTCGTGGATGGATGCAAGTGGCCCGTCGTCGATCGGTGTGGCGCTCTACGGGGAGGCCTATGTTCAGGGTGGACGTCTTCTAGCTGATGACGACGATGTTGATACACTAACGCCAGAACAAGACGCCGGCAGCACCGTCCACTTGGAAGGTAAAAGTCATCCAGCGACATTTATACGCATTATGACATCGAGCGAAGATTTCCATCCGTTAAAGGTATTTCAGTTTCCTTTTTGCAATTAAAAAAGAGCCGAGACAAAAGAATTTCTAATTCCGAGCCGAGTAAGATAAACAAAATGTTATGCAGCCGGCAGACGCAAAAAAATGAATAAAACGTGGATTTGTCTTTTTGTAAAAACGAGTGAGTGAGCAGACGTACCTTTTTTCTTTCTTTCCTCCTAAGAGGATTTTGGCGTCGCACGTCTTATACATTTGCCAGTGTCAAGTATACTTATATATTTTCAAGTTTTGTTAAATATTATCAAACAAGTCATAGTCACAGTCAAAGGCGAGCAAAGCAAGTCACGGTCAAGTCCACGTCATGCCCCAGTAAAGTGGTGGAGACTTTACTAGAGGTTTCTATGGAGTTTTGGAAACAACAAGAAGAGTCACGATTCACAACATTATACTATTCACCGACACTCGTGCACATTCACGAACACTTGATTGATAAAAATCCACCATTTTTATACATTAACACTCGAAATAACCTGGAAGAGATCGCTTTCAGCGATAAGGCCGCCAGTTGTTACACTACTTTTTAAAGTCTGTTTATAAATTATGTAAAATTTGTGTGAACAATAAAGAGTTAATCTATCTATCTATCTAATAACAAGTTTTGGAAAACAATAGAATGATGCGACATGACATCCTCACGTTCCCGCCAAAAACCTCCGTCGTACCTTGACGTTCCCGTCGCACTCGCCGCAGGACAGCAGCGTGTGCTCGTCCCGGAAGGCGAGGCCGGTGATGCTGACGGCGCGCGCCTCGACCCGCGCGCGCTTGCCGTGCGAGCCCGGCGTCTTCGGCGCCGCGCCCGAGTGGCAGTTGGCGAGCCAGTTGTCGGGCTTCAGCACCAGCGCCGGCTGCGCGCACGCCCTGCGGACACCGGCACTGTCACACTCTCACCTCACACTAGGTTTACGCCACAGATCACTACGCCCTAGATTCTGCATTCAGGAAGCTCGAAGCGCACCACTGATCGATCTAAATACACTTATTGAACGAGCTCTCAGAGTTTACTGGGACAAATCGACATTTGTATGTATGTTTGTATGTTTGTGTGTATATTTGTCCGATGATAATGGGAACCGTTCATCCGATCTTAATGAAATATTGTAAGCAAGTAGTTCATTTCAATACAATTTTTAAGTTCGAATATGAGCTGAATCGGTCCAGGGGTTGTGAAGATAAAGCGATCGCGAGGTCTCAGTTCGGCGCGAACTACTAGTAATAAATTTCTCTGATTGGTTGATTGTTAGGCGCGAGTAGACGCAACCTTGAGATAGCCAATGAGAACGCTTGGTCGCACTCCCCGCGACCCGCGCCTGCCTCAGACTTAGGTAACTTTTTCTAGGAACAACGAATCTCTAATGCGGTATCTAGTGTGATCTGTGGTTTACGAAGAGCCTGTTAACGGCTAATTTCATAAAAATTTAAATTTTCTATTTAGTGTACCTCATTGGCTATGTACATTAAAAATCTTATTCTGTCATGTTTTTTTTTGGTTCTTTAATCTAATACTACGTGGCGGGACACCATGATTGCATGACATTTTCTCGATAAAAAAATAAATAATCGAAAAGACCTCGATTTTCACACATTCTTCGCTGGCGCTCGGAACCCCTAGCGTATATTCAAGATATTATTACATTAATAGTGAGAAATTATGTCTAGGTTTGCATGGCACAGAATTTCGATTGATTTCCTGGTTTAGATGTATTTAACGATTATCTAATTTTTTGACTAGCGTGCGCTAAGCTTAATGATCTGCGCGCGAAAGTGTATAGCGCTATCTTTCTCTCAAAATAGATTCTTAAGGGCGAAGGGCGCGCGAGAGGACTGTTCCCCGAGGCAAACGTGCTTGTAAAGTACCTATGTGCTCCAATGGAAATCCCAGTGGTATTGTCAGGCACAGAAGCAAGCCACCATTGACTGATTTTTCATTGCCTGGATATCTCTAGAAGATTTATCTCGCCATTATTATTAAAAGTAATATTATCGGGATAACAATAATAGTAACTCGGGATTATTCATAATATCATAAACAGAAAGTAACAAAGACACGGTTAAAAAGTACACAAAATGTCAGGATTGTCAGTTTCCAATGATACCACTCGCATCTAAATCGGTCTAGCCATTCAGGAGTTGTGGTGGAAATGGTGGAATTAAGAAACCCAGATACATACATGAAAAAATAACACTAAAAATATAACACTCTCTTTTTGGGCAGTCGCGTAAAAAAGGGTCTCCGTTCTCTGAGTCAAGGGAAGAAGTTGTGGATGGGCATCTGTACCTAGTGTCCCAGACGAGCACGTGCCCGTCGCGGGCGCCGGTGGCGAAGAGCGCGGGCGGCGCTGGCGACGGCCGGAACACGGCTGTCTTCACGGAGCGCGTGTGCGCCGCGAACACCAGCACGCGCCTCGGGGAGCCCCCGCCCGCGTCCCACAGGCACGCTGAGTGGTCACCTGCGATCATGTCACCCTTAGCACATATCATTGTGCCTATCATTTCTCCTTATCGTAAACCTGTCTACGATAGCTAAGATCTATGATAGCATTTTTTTTTTTCTGTCGTATTGAATGTTGGTCAGGATTTAGTGGACTACCCATTTATGTAAAGAGCCTTGAATATTTAAGTTTGAAGAATGGCATACCTACTGTCCGCCATCTTGTTATTTCTTCAAAATAGCTGCCAATCATAAAATCTATGTGAATCGTTAGCTGACACTAATACAAACATGGCTTGAATGGGGCAAAATCTACTCCAGCATCACGTTTCCAAGATATACGCTTTTAAATTATCAGACAAATAAAGAAATCAAAGCCTTAGCACACCTCGGGAACTCGACTAGATTTCCATACAAACGTCGCATTCTAACTACCTATTACACAGACTACACACATGTCGTTTTTGTACATGCACAATTGTGTGAGTGAAGTCTAAGGTTGTCACCGCATCTGGATAGTGCGAGTGAGACAGTTGCGAAAGTTTTTGCAAGCAAAAATCTTCTAATCTGATGTATAAATAAGTAAAATCACTTAGTTATTTGAATAGTGTTAGTTACTTACACACCAATAAGTTACATTTAAAAAAACAAACAATCATAAAGTACCTACTTACTTACTACTACTACTTATCTGAAGAATGACAATTATTACTAATTATTATTGTATTGTATATATAATTATATTAATATAATTAATATTAATATAATTATACACTTATATGCTCTTCGCTTTCTAATAAGAAAGCTACACAATCCCAGAGTTACATTGACTATGTTGTTCACAACAATATTGAAGCTTTTTTCAAGAGCTAGTGTGAAACACCTTGAAAACTACTTTATAGAAGCATAATCATTACCTGAGACGGTAACAAAGTTCATGTGCCCCGGCATCCAAGCCAAGTCGAAAACAGCATTGTTGTGACATTGAAATCCCTCCAATGTTTTAGCAGTTTTGACACTGGTTGTATCCTGAAAGAGAAAATAAGATATTAGTATATACAGGGTTATAAGGAAAAAGCCGAAAAGAGCCCATAGTACTCATCATTATGAACAACTTTTACTATGGGACCAACCCTGAAATCGAGAACCTGCCAGTCGGAGCTACGTTACATGACTGGGCTTGTCCTTATTGCGATGATTGTTACGTTCAGCCGCCATCACGGCGCGACAGTGAACCTTACAGAGGGGCGATACGATAGGCGAAGAAAAGGCGGAGGTCGGTGGATGAACCTAAACATTAGCGCAATAAGGGCAGGTACATGCCCTGGCCTTACCTTTGAAGTGGCTAAAATTTTTGTAAGTCACCTGGATAGCCACTCTGCCATCTTCGTTAGCAAGTGCAAGGATGTGCTCGTAACCTGAAGCCTCGGCGAAGCGACACGCGAATATCGGCGGATTCTGGTCGTAAATATCCACAACACTTGTGTTCTGTAGTCCGTAGTATGACTCCCCGTCTTCCACCACCAGCCGCTTCAGCACATTGTCGTAATTTAACCGGCAATCTGAGTAAGGAATATTAGAGTAAGCTTTACTACACTCAATAGTTGAAATTACAACAACAAAAAATGTCACTCACAGATGCCAAGTTGCCGATCAATGAGACTTTGAATGTCGTTCATGATGCTTGCATAATAATAACTATTCTTCTCTTTAATCTTCCGTACTTTAAATTAATTAAAACCTTTCGTACTTCCGTAGAATTGGCTATAATGTTCAAATAGTTGACAAAGGCGTGAAAAGCAAGCACCAACAAACCAACACAAAGCATGGCGCGAAAATATGACAGTGACATACAATAAATAATAACGTTGACGGCAGTCACCGTGACACTGACATACAGATTAATATTGAGTTACAGAATGAGGCGTTATCAAAAAAAAAAAAACCTGGTAATAAAGGTACCCAATAGATGGCGTTAGATGTACCTTGAGGTTTTTCCTGTCACTGTCAAGACATGAAAAACAAAAAATGTACGTGTGCCTTTTTTTTCTCGTGTTTTTGGCTCCACATGTGTATTTAGACAATTTCAAATAAAGTAACTATGTATTTCACTTCATTTGAAATATTACAATAGTTGACACTGGCTAAATAAAAATCCTCTAACTTTGAAACGTTCCCCTCGTACCAACTTATTCGCTCTATGAGCGGTCCCGCTCGCGCACTATCACTATCGCTTTCAAAGTTACGGGATAAGCCCGCAGGCCTCCGGCCGCGACATTGAATTAATGGAACGGTTAGAGAAAGAGAAAAAAAAACAATATATTGTGAAAGAGATGGCTATATATAAGTTTCTTGGAGTACGGTTTAAAATGCGCTCACAGTGCAAACACCACATACACAGCTATCGATCGGTTTAAATTGTTAGTACGCTCACAGCGCGCCAACAAATTAAACCGATCATTGACGTGCTTATGTCAGATAGTTTCATTTTTCAAGTTATTTGTCTCAGCGTCTAATAATTTGATGGCACAGTTTCATTTCTATCTTCACAGAAGCATTAATTTAAATTGCATTAAATTCATTTTTTTCTAGAAAAAAAACAGATAATAACGGAATTCACAGATGACAATTTGAATTTGACATTAGCGCACACAGTGCACTACCTCATTGTTGTGAGCACCGTGAGCACGCTATAATGACGTCACTCATGACGTCATGTGGCTGACAGGAGCCTATAAATGCGCATTTTAAACCGACTGTTTGCACCAAGGATCTTGTTGATGCTTCGTCTAAGGTTTGCACGCTGACAGTGCAAATGGTAACTATGTGCACATTTTAAACCGCACTCTTGGGGAGCCAAAGGGAGAAGCTATAACCTTAATAGTTTGTTTCTTTTGCTCTCGTGAAATTCAAGTCTAGCTGTCTCTCTCACACGGTGTCAGGTCAGGCCATGTAGCGAGGCCTTAATTCGTCAAAGGCAGCGGAGGCACAGCTTAAAAATTTTCAATCGAACACTGAACGAAAATATGATTAAATCTGTGGTCCAGTTCTTTTGTCGCTTGATTTTGTTCTGTGATTTTGTTATGGTGTTGAGATAAAAGTAGTATTTTATTCAAAAAGAAACACGATTTTGAATATTTATTGGTGTCGTTAATGAGTGCGGCAGTTATTTTTTTATATTATTCGTTTGTTTCAAAGTTCCATCTGGTATTTCGGCTTGATTTAAAACAACAGACTCGGCCGACCATTCTACACGGTTTTCCTCTTCGTTATGTGGATTTAAGCTTCGGGCTACGGTTTATTCGTCTGCAACGGCTACCGTTGTACATTCATGATACCTATAGAAGTGAGTACATTCGTGATAACGTTGTTTGGTCGTCAAAACGTTTCGCAAATCTGAGGGCAATGTTGACATTTCCAGGTGTATGGAATGCGGAGAGTATGAGTGGAGAGCGGAAATGGCGCGCAGGCCGTGCGCCGTCGGACTGCAGCTCAAGTTTCCCAGCGAGCGCGGCGTGCCTTTGGCCATCGCCGCTCGCGTGCCTCGCCAGCCTGCGCGCGCTACTGCCCTGGAGCCGCCGTCCGCCGCCCGCGTCCACACACACGTACCACCTGCCGACGTTCCCTTTATGAGCGACATGGACGAAATATCCTATTGGATTTATACTAAACGGGCCCCGTGCCTCATGAACTATGATAATCTCATCAAAAAACAAAGTGAAGAAGCTCAGTGTTCCAAAACCGCAAACGAGGAGGCGCCGTCCCCTAGGAAGCGTAAGAAAAAGAGGAAACTGTCCATACTTGATGAAGATTCTGTGTCAACAGAAAAACAGCAAAATGTTTATTTTGATGTTTCTCAGAGACAGAATCAAACTGCTTTGAACAGCTGTAAGTCTGACAGCTTAGGTTCAGATATCGACTTTAATATTAAAAACACTTCACTCGAGAAACCTAAAAAAGCAAGATTGCAAAAAAAATATCGAGCAAAAAGCCACAAGAAACCTAAAGTGGCGACCTCCACTCCAAAACCTCCAGTAAAACTCAGGAGAAGCTTGAGGCAAGCGCAACAAAGCAGCAATAATGAGCACTTGAATAATTCCTATGAAATGTTTAACACTCTGGTGTCTAACGGTCATGTCAAACACAACATTAACTCGGATGAGAAACCTAACAAAGCAACTGAGATGCTTGCCACTGGAGATGGAGACCAGGCCTCAGAAAAAAGGAAAACCACCATTAAAATAAAATCTAAAACCCCAGCACACCTAAATGGTCAATTTGAGGATCTGAGCGATGTGTCGGGTTTCACTGCTAACTACATAAGATCTACTAAAGTGCAATCTAGCAAGACACCTAAGAAAATCAGATGCAAGTCTAGCAGAAACTTAGTAAGAGAATCACAGCAACGAAATGACAATATGGTTGTTTGTGTCAACAAGTCTATGAACACAGGTGTGCCCAACACTAATGTATTGAACTGCAGTACAGACTCATCACAAAACGTCATAAACCTGGTCACAACAAGAAGCAATGAAAAATCTGGTAAAATGGATAAAAGCACATCTTTGCTGAAGTTTGTAGACACAAGAAGTAAAAGCAAAGATGTGATCAAGGAGAGCAAACTGAAAAACAAAAGTAATTTGAATATTTCATTCCAATCCCAGAGCAGTGCCGCGTCTAGGTATCCAAAGAGATACAAAAACCACACCGACACCACCTCTGGCAATGAAATAAATACCAGGACGAGAGCAGCAAATAAAAATTGTTTGGAGTACAACAACTCTGACAAGAAGGAGAATCCGGAAGCAGTTGTTTCCAGAACAAGAAGTGGAAGGAATATCAGTCTGGCCGCATGTCAGAGAGAGAATTCTGTGTTAGTAGTGAGTAATTCCACTGAACAAGTAAGTTCGATGGTGAGCATGAATGTTGCCGGGCCCACGCTGGCTGAAACTAGGAAGAGGCGCACTACACGCCAGTTGCGATCAACCAAACCGGACAAAAGTGGTGTTTTGAAAGACTCTTTAAGAGACAAAAGCGGTTTCAATGCATGCTTCTCTGAAAGTGATGACAGCGTGCCTCTGGTTCAGAGGAAATATTTCTGTAATTGATTTGAACTAGACCATGAACTTGGCGGAAGCTGGAATTGTTTGCATGTAACATGTAATGTAGTTAGCCGGTCTGACCTTCTTTTCTATGAGCATAATCAAAATTATCTTGTTGAAATAATCACCCTAAATAAAAAGTTTACTCTTCGGATACCATTAGCGGAAATAGTCATAGTTGCCATTCTTTGAGTGCTATCAGATAGAAAATTGAATTTTACATAGATTGTACTATACCTTACACTTAGGGCTCTTTTCATTTCCAATTACTATTTGTTGTATATTTATTGAATCGAGAGATTATTATTGTGTAAAATACTTGAATCATATTCCCGCTTCAAAAGATAGGAATGTATTTTGCTCAGTGCCTGTATGGACATATTGCACATGTATTATAATTGCATATTTTAAAAACTTATTGATAGAGTAGATTTTAGATAAAAGTAGATTTAAACCGTGTTTAAAATTTGCTGATAAAATTGTATTCAATGTTTCAATTAAATACTGCAAATCACTCATTGATATTACATCAAGTATTTAATGTAGTTAATTATGTACTATCATTGATTATAAAAGAATTATCAATTTTTATTTTTATTTCTTTGATGCACGGACAAGTTACGATTTTTATTTTATTTTATAACTATGAGCAGACTGACTATTATGTGATATAATTATACAGAACATTCGATGCTTGCAAGGAGTGATTGAGCAGTATTTTAAATGAATCCTGTGAAAATTTGTGTCCAATCGATAAAGAATTTGTGAAGTACTGTTGCTGTAGCATTGGAAACTTATGGAGGACATAGTTATTATTTTGTTTATTTCAAGTAAAAACTACAGCCAGCAGGCCAACGAGAGTAAAGAAGAAAATGTATTTCCATCTCTTTCTCTCTAAGTTTTTAGCCGGTCCATGTTTGCAGGTCTATTATTGCTTAAGTTTTATTTAAGTATGGCCAACCATGTGATTTTTTGTCTTCGAAAATATTGCAAATGAACGTAAATTGCGACCCAAGTTTTCACAGGATTATAATTTATTGTTCTGTTACAATAAAAACACAAATATGATTTGTGTTGGATTCTTTTTTTGTTTTTAATGTGCCATTTGTGTTATAGCATTGTAAAAAAATTAGGTAAATAACGCTCTATGTTAGTATAATGGTCTTAGCACACTACACTAACTCGTCACCGAACTACTGGGACCCAATTCGGAGAAATGACATTTTATCTCGGTCACTCTCACACCCATTAAATTCTAAATTAGAGAGACAGTGACCGAGATAATCTCGAGCGCACAGGAATAGGGTCCCTGCTACTGAATGTGGTTAAAAGTAGTACAAACGACGTCGAAATTTCGTAAACTAAACTAAATTTAACAGCTCTAAATACATTGGCTATTCACAAATATTGAAAATAAAAGAGATGTTGCTCATTTTAGTCCTGTCAATTTGGTTTAGTTCAGTGAATGGTACAACAGAATTGACACCAATATAGTCTTATTTTTTTCTTCAATGTTAAAGAGAAAACCGTCGTAAAAAAACCAGTAAAAGTCGTATCGCAGTGGGCAGTGGGCATTGAAATCTAAGCTATATAAATCTTGTAGTTTATACAGCGTGTTATATTAGGCGATGGATATATTCTAGGTTCTGTGATATCATTCTACTCGTCATTATGAACAACTTTGACGACTTTTTTAAGACCAAACAAGAAATCGTGAAAAAATCAGCTGTTCCTTAAAAATTTTCATTCTCCCTCGACAAAATAACAGCAACTGATTTTTTCTTGCGTTTTTAGTGTTGGTGCCATAGTAAAAGTTACTTCCCTCGATGAGGATCGACGATAATTATCATTGTAATGTTATCCTAGAATGTTAATGTTTAACCAAACTCACATAGGGATCAATTCAAATTATTCATTATTATTTAATTTATGTACAACTAGGGATACACTTTGAAAGAACAGAAATACCACAAAAAATAATACTAACAATTTAAACAAATGAATGATGATTGGTTGAATATTTTACACCTCACTAGCTTTCTTTAATGTAAAATATTTAAAATCTGGTACTTCTTTCAAATAATGAGACTTATCATATTTTTTCTTCGAATTTGTTGGCGGAAATTCTTGTCGGAGCTTTAATGTAAAATATTTAAAATCTGGTACTTCATTCAAATAATGAGACTTATCATCATTCTTCAAATTTCTTTGTCTGACAAACAAGTCAGACAAAGAGAGAGAGAGAGTCTGTCAGAAATCGTCAACGTCGTCAGTATTGCAATGCTGTCTTTCATGTCCTCCACGCCAGAATCCTCATCTCTGAAAACTTCACGAAAATCAGTTTTGTAACGGCCAATAATTAGTCCAAAGTCGCATAATAGTTCCGAAGTTATAGATACGGTTCGGTGAGGATTCTGGTGTGTAGCTCGCGCCTTCGACCAAAGTAAAAAGAATGGACGGACCCTAACCACACAACTTCCATAAAAATTACTTGTCAAAAACAATCTCAATACAAAATTAAAATGATGTGTACATTTGTCATCAAAAGAGATAGCGAATATAATATCTATTACGTTATTCATGACTAATTATTGGCCGTTTCAAAACTGATTTTCATGAAGTTTTCAGAGATGAGTATTCTGGCGGGAAGGACACTGTCTTTTAGTCTAGCGAGCCGACACAGTGTGCTATGACCTCAATTATACTTACATACATATTGATCCATGACTGCAGAAGATGTATCGAATTTTTTAACTAGAAGTAAAGTTGAGCGATTTGTGTTTTGACTTTTGTGTACATTTTGTAATAGCTTTTATGTATTTAAATTAAATAGTAAAAATATCTTATCCGTCTTGCTTTGTTTCAGTGTTTAGTTAGATCGTAAAACCTATGGTTATGGTCATCTGTGACCGAGTAACGGTCTAATCGTTTTTTTGGCGGGAACGTGAAAACATGTCGCGTCATTGTATTATTTTCCAAAACTTGTGTGATTCACATTAAAATCGTGATGTTCGTGAACGTGCGCGCATGTTTGGTGAACACCTGAATAGAACAATGTCGTGTACCGTGGCTTTTCCAGTTCGTTTCCAAAACTTCACAGTACCTCTAGTAAAGTCTCCACCGTTTTACTGGGGCATGACTTGGCTTGACCGTGTCCTCTACTTATGTTCGCTGAATACTGAGCTAAAAACGCAAAATATATTGTAGTAGTTTTTTTGTGCCATTTTGTGACGAGACGCTTAGTCGCGCGTAACGCTCGCCCATAACAGAATTCGACTATGACTGAGATTATTAAACTGTGAAACATTTAATTACAAAACTTGACTGGCTAAATACACTATGTGTGGAGCCAAAACACTAGAGAGAGAAAAAAAACTAATAGGTTGCAGGTTCGAGCAAGGAACATAATACTCTCGAGATTCTAAGCTCGAGATCCTATCGGTCGTCAATTTTTGAAGTTTTACTTTCCTTACATACATTTTATGTATGTTTTACATTTCATTACATTAAACAAGTGATTAAAACAAAACACAAAAATAACGATTCCTACTTGTTTGTGGTGTAGTGGGAAGTAGAAGTAATTAGTTTCCAAGTCGGTCTAAAAACCACAATCTCTCGCTAGTGGCTCCAAACAGCTGTCTTGCACGCAGCGGCCACACCCCAGTAAACCTCGTCGACTTGTGGGCCAAACCTGAGCTTGCGGGCTTAGGCAAGTCTAGTAACGTTATGTACTCCCATTCCCATGTAATGTGCATTAATTCTCTCTGGGCGGTGAAGGCAACACGACAGCAGATACACGACTGATATTGGCGGATCCGGCGAGATAGCAAGGCAACGTGTCAAGGCTAAGGGCGGCAGTTTACTGCCGGGCAGAACACAAGTCGAAGTCGGCTTACACTCCATTCCGCATAGGGAAGTGCGCACGAGAGAGTGATGCACGTCCATAATATTATATCTTGCGCATCTGTCCTCCTTTTGTAGGTAGGTATAGATCCTGACTTTCAGTTACTGTTCACGGACATTCACTGCCAAGATACCGCCTTATTAATAAACGTGGATAAACCTTGGAGCAGATGCTCAGTCTTCTGTCTTTTTCAATCGAGTTCTAATTTCGAAAGAGCGAAAAGAACTAAACACGGTAACTATTCCAAGGGCACTCTTACGGGCATAGATAAAGTGGATAAAATACAGCAGAATATCTTTGATACGGTGGATAGGACATAAGAGATAAGCCATATCAATGAGAGCACCTCATCTAAACTCAATTTAGTGTAAAATCTTTTTAAACTTGCGTCGCCGTGGCCGAAATCGACTAAGTAGGATGACAAGTTGAGCTACCTACAATGACATTATACAATACATTTTACGATATTGCATTTATCAGTAGGTAAAGGTGCTTTACATCGACGCTATCTCTTTTATGGTCTTCAGATTTTTTTAGTGTTTAGTCGTAAATTCATTCTCGTCTTTCTGTGATCGTTTTACACAATATGGTGCAATACGCGGGGTATTGCACCATATTTGACCATAGTTGTCAATTCTGCCTTGTAATAACACCTTAACTTCGTATAAATATCTTACCTTTTTCTATTGACACTCAGATAATCAGAGTTTGTGGTGTATGAAAGTATTCTGATCTGTGTCCATCATATCGACGTCCATTTTTTTTTGTTAGGTACCTATTTTATAATTAACATAGTGACAAAAATGGAAGTAAACTTCACGGATAAAGTAGTAGTAGTGACGGGCGCAAGCGCTGGAATCGGGGAAGTGACCGCCATTTTGTTTGCGAAATACGGCGCTAACTTAGCGCTAGTCGGGACCAATGAGTCGAATCTTCGGAACGTCGCGATTCGATGCGAGAAGGAGAAGGGGAACAAACCTCTGCCGATCATAGCTGACCTGTCTACAGATGAGGGATGTGAGAGAACAGCTAGGGAGACATTGAAGCGTTTTGGAAGGTGAGGTGCCTAAGGTTACGATTTCAATATGCAGGCAGGTAGGTCTTTCTTAGTGAGATCGCCTAAAATGCCCGATTCTTAAAAAGGTAAACGCAATAAAGAAAATTATTAAATAATTGCACATAATTGAAACAAAAAACAAATACTTAATAAATCAATTGTAAACCTAGACTAAGTTTAATTTTTCTATGCATCTAGTAAAATATAGACGCTAAGATAAGATACACTTTTACGATCGTTTAGGTTTCGGTAATATCTATTCAATAAAATGTTCTATCAACTTCTCGCTGACGAGAACTTGTGTCACGTGAAACCGAGACAATTTTTTAAAATGTTTATCGAGTTTTTTTAAATGTTTGAAAATGCAGCGATTGAGAAGGGCTCTACAATCTACCTACATAGGAACGTAATCCTGGTTTATGCTCTAGAATGCATGTTAAATGCGGCAAACGCTTGTTATATTAGGAGACAAAAAATATCAATACACTGTAATTACATCATCAATAAGGTACTTATTTTTATATTTCAGAGTTGACGTGCTAGTGAATAATGCAGCTATTGGCGGTTCGGAAACCATACAAACGGCAGACATGGCGACATTCGACCGCGTGTTCAACTTGGACGTGCGCGGCGTCTACAACCTGACGCGACTGCTGGTTCCCGCTCTGATAGAGTCTAAAGGCAATATCATCAACATATCCAGCATCGCCGCCACAGTCGTCTATGTCGGTAGCTTGCCCTACGCCATGGCCAAGGTGGGTCATAAACCTATATCAGCCAAGTTAGTTATAAAATCCGTTACATAGATTTTTAAAAGTAAAACTGTAAAACGAATGTAACGAGTGTATAAATTAAAAATTAAAAATAAATTAAATAAGGTACCTAAGTACCTACATATTAATCTGTATCTAGATACAATCAGTAGCTTTAAATATTTAAGTAAATTAAATGTGTACGTATTTGCTTTTCTACACGTACTTCATCATCATCATCAGCCTATTCAACGTTTGTACGTTGCTGGACGTAGGCCTCCTAAAGAACGCAATGTGGTACGAATTTTCGGATTTACGCATCCATTTGCCACCAGCCGCGTTTCGCAAGTCTTTTCTCCACCTGGCCCTGGACCAGGGTCGTATACGATTGCCGATACGCGGTTTCTACATAAGAATCCGTGTACTTAAGAAACCAACGTTTGTTGGTTCTTTAGATATTACCAGCCCATCAGCCACATCAGCTTGCTAATCCTCATTCACTTTAGACGTACTTATACAGAGTGGTCCAAACAGTGACGTCAATCCGAAAAATGTAGGTTCCCATACCAAGGACTTCACGAAAATTTAAATAAATACATGATAAATACATTTATTAAATAATTAAAAATACATAATATTGTTCTATTTTTAGTAGTTTGAGTTATGTTTTTTTTTGTTTTCTTATGGTTTCCCATATGAGCTGGCATGAAAAAAAGCTATCTGTTTTGGATGGATTTTTCGATTTTTTCGTTTTTTTAAAGCCGCTCTTATAAAAAATCTATATATGTATAAATGTACCTCTACTAGTCCTTAATAAAATAAAAATAACAAACATAAGTCCCTAAACTACGAAAAACCGCATACATGGGGTATTTTCGTGAAGTCCTTGGCATGAGGATCTAAATTTTTCGGATTGACATCAGCTTAGATGAGTTTAAGAATTATGCTTACACAGGAACATTTATTATCTCTACTTACATCTTACTACATTATATCGCAAAAACTGTTTAAATTATGTTTCTACAACAATTAGGTACTTACGGACTTACTTTAGCACTCTGTCGCAATGTTTCAGGCTGCCCTGAATCACTTCACACGATTGATTGCGCTTGAGCTGGCTCCCAAAGGTGTTCGGGTTAACGCCATCAGCCCTGGAGTTACAGTGAGTATCCTACTTTTTCTTTCTGTGATTACCTACTAAGGTTACCCGCCGTACTTGTAAGGACTTGTGACAATTATAATTATTTTATGCGTGCAATGCAGTTTTACCTTCTTTTTTTAAGAGTTTTTGTTTTTAAATCGTTGTCTTCAAAAATTTTATCCTTCCTAGCATTCATATTGTCAATTTAAATGTACTTATCGAGTTTCACCGAAATCGGGGAGTTCATAAAAAAAAAAGAAACGATAAGTATGCTTTTGTAAGTTGTTGAACTCTTTTGCAGAATTCGCTTGGGAACCTTTGCACCTTTGCGCTTACTCAAGCGCTAACAGTAGTGTGCAAAAAGTACTGTGTGCCATATTGAAGGGCAATGTTTATCCTTCTGAAGTAGTTTGCGTTGATCTCATTAGCTAAGCCAGCTGTTGCGATTAATTACTTATTTACGAACAAAAAAAAAACTAATTAAAGAACTGACTGCCCCGGTGGCTCAGTTGGTAGTGAAACTACCTTCTGTGTTTGGGGGCGTGGGTTCGATTCCCACCTAGGACAAACATTCATGTGATGAATATTTGTGTTTGTTCTATGTCTGGGTGTTAATATCTATATAAGTATGTATTTAAAAATATCTATGTACGTCATATATTATCAGTCTCTGGCAGCCATATTACAAGCTTTGCTTAGTTTGGGGCCAGATGACCGTGTGTGCAAAAATGTCCCAGATATTAATTTATATTTATTTATATTTCAGGTCAGCAAATTCGTGCAGCGCCTGACAGACATGTCAGACGTCGAATATAAAGAATGGTTAGAAAACACAGAGAGTTCGATCCCCATGGGGAAGGCGTGCACTGGCGAGGACATCGCCAAGATGATCCTGCATGTAGCCAGCGACAACAGCGCGTTGGTCACCGGCGCGGTCATTCCGATCGACGGCGCGATGCAGTTCGTAATGTCCACAAGTCTGATCAAAAAGAAAGAATAACAAAAATTAAATACCGTTAGGTTTTTTTCTGGCTGTTGAACTAAACCGAATACTTATCAAAACATATAATATATTTAAAAAAACAGGGCTATAAGGAAAAGGTATGGTAAGCCGAAAAGGTATTCTAATCATTATAAACAAGTATAAGAATGGGACCAACAAAACTCGCGAAAAAATATCAGCTGTTCCATACATTTTGTCCAAAACATTGCAATTTGACATTCTGCAATTTTTCAATGCAATTTTAGGGTTGATCTCATACTAAAAGTTGTTCATTCGGCTTATCATACCCTTTCCTTATAACCCTGTATGTATATCCCAAAATATTTTTTTAATCTACATAATTAATGACTAAATACAAAAATCACATTTATATCAAAGTAGACCGATAGATAGGTTATATAGTTCTTAGATTAGACCATGCATCGCTTTACTTTGCCGGGTCTATTATCATAATTATAGAACCATTTAAAAAAATAAGATGTTATCTTCCCCATACAAGAAACGGCTTGTCTATTTTATTATTATTCGTGTAAACATTATTTACCTACCTAGGCTAGCATTAGTTATTAGCCTAGCCATTAGTTTTTTAATCCCTAGTTTTTATTGATAATAATAAATTAAAGAGCTGGCTAGCTCTTTAAATTATTATTACCGACGAAATAAAACGACGAGAGATATTTTAAATTTTTATTTTTCCTACCTCCTAATATGTTAGATACTCTTTATAGATACTCCTTATTGCAGACACCAGCGCTATTTAAGTACAAAGATAAATTAACTATAAATTTAATGATTTCCAACTGCTTGTGTGTATACGTTACACTTGCTATTATGTATTTGTTTTATTTATAGTTTATTAAGTTTTTGTTTTATCGTTCCGTGCGGTAATAGTGGGTGACGTCACCGCCGGTTCCAGCGGAAGACCAGCGCTGGTTGTTCGCAACCAGTATTATGCTGAGTTGGGACCGGTTTGTGGTTAAAAACAATGTGTACTATGTATTTTTTTATTTATTTTTAACCTACCTTTTTGTTTTTTTGTGTACTATTAGTTTTTTTTCCATAAATAAAATTTTGTCTATTGTCTATTAGATACAATTTGATATTATTTAGTTTGTATTTGCACATCCTAATCCTAACTTCCTAACTAGCTACTACTATTATAATTCAGAGGAATATAGTCGTTTCAGGAGATTATAAAAATGAATACTTTCGTCTCGAGGAAGAAACTTCGCTTTCTGAAAAAACTTAAAAAAAACACAAAAATGGAACAACGCCATCTAGCGAAATATATGAAGTAGCTTTGTCGCTCTGTCTGGATGTTTTTCGGGTTATAACGGCTAAGCGGCTGAATGCTCTTGATAAAAAAAATTACTATAAATTTAAAAGGGCTTTTTGATAAAATTCAGGGATCTTGTAGGGCGTCATTTTAAGTGATTTATATTTTTATAATTGTTTTTCTTCATATTAAAAATGACGGTACATCCTTACCTCTGAAGCACAGATGAATAGAACGAAGTTTATCTATATGTAAAAAAAAATAACCCATTATTTCTCCTGGTCAGTCCAAATCGGTCTAAATCGGCCCACGCTGGACCGATTTAGATGATTTCTTTTTTCTTGTGTTCGTAATTGTGAGGACAAGGTTTTTGTATGAAGAGTTTAGCTAGGCCGAAGGCCGCGCTTCGCGGGCATTAGTTAGTGAGAAATAAAATCTGTGAAAAACACAGATGCAAAACTTTTTTTTTTTTATAAATTAGCAATAAAAAACTTGCTTCTTGGTGCATAGCCATTTCTTTGCCATTCCTTTCATATCTTAGATGGCTTTGCCATCCGAAAAGAAGCCAGGAATAACAAGCTCGAATCCCGCGTGACGCGTCATTTATGTTTTCGAGTTGTTGTTGTTAATTTTGTCCTAGTGGCAATTTTAGTGCTTCGTGTTCAGTTAAAATAAGTAAGTTAAGTACATTAAATAACCTTTAACACGCGAGTTTTCGATTTTTGTGAGATTTATTAGACAAAAAAACAAACAAACACTTCATCAGGTCGATACGTGCGAAAATGCACACGACACGCGACTTGTAATAAAAAATATTACACACGAGCCTAGAATCTTATCTATTTTTTACCTTCTTCTAAGTAAGAACTACAGGTTGATGTTTTCCTTAAAATTTCAATGTTAAACAGTACTGGAGACTAAATTTGTTTTTTTTTTTTTTTTGCTATTATTAGGTTTACAAAAACTTTATCAGCCAAGCAAGCAAGCTCTATACAGTAATGTCGCTTTATGTGCCACAGGGGAATGATATTTTACTAAAGATGATTTTAGCGCACTTAAAATAACCCTGCATGCAAATCTGTCCGAAAGCACAATTAATAGCGATCTCTTTTACTCTCTAACTTTATCCATCTTCTTTCGCACTCTTTGGCGGCTATCGGCAAGTCAAGCTGTCCCTTTTGCACGATGTTGGGTCAGGTAATGTAGCGAGGCCTTTATATACCTAGACGAGTAGGTGGATACTTGAAGTAGCAGATACACGTAATAGACGTTCCTAAATCTTCACTTGACCGTAATTCATCATAGATTAACAACCATAATTCGTCAAGATTATTAATTTATATAATCACATTTATTTTATATTTATAAATTTCTATTGCTTATTTCAACACATGTTTATTATATTTTATTTGTCCTATTTATCGTGGAAAAAAGAATAATAACAAATTTCAACACCATCAAACTGATTGAGACTCTATTATCAGCTCTTGTTCCATACCTAATACTTATGTTAAATATCTTCGATAACAGTTAAGCAAACTTAGTCGAGCAGTACATTGCTGCAGTATTTACCACAGTTTTAATTATAATTAATAACGAGAATTATATTATATTTCTTTTAACAAAAATGGAAATTAATTTTACTGGGAAAGTAGCACTAGTGACTGGCGCTAGTTCTGGAATCGGGGAAGCGATCGCCATCTTGTTTGCAAAATACGGCGCTAAATTAGCGCTTGTTGGTAGAGACGAGACTCGACTACGGGACGTCGCGACTCGATGCGAAATAGAGAAGAGGATCAAACCTCTGGCGATCATATCTGACCTGTCCACGGATGACGGATGTGAGAGAACCGCGATGGACACCTTGAATCATTTTGGAAGGTAGGTACCAAACGTATTTAAAATACAATAAGCAGATACTTAATATTTATTTTTAAGGCGAGGACTGATCGTGATTTGAAATGAGTATTGTCCCGCTCAAAGTTCTAAGGTTCAAAGTTGAAAAAGATAATTTAATAATTTATAATTTATAAAAGAAAATTTGTAGTTACCACTGAAAATTCAGAGCATTTGATTTCAAAAGGGTTTTTCAGGGGGTCATTTTGCGATTATTTATTTTGTAACTAAGACAGATTTTCGAAAGTTTAATCGGTTAAACGTAATTTCAGTTTTATTTTCTATCTGCAGTATTTTTTGCACCTGATGTAGTAATCTCGTCATTTCGAACAAAGCGCTGAAAAATGCTACTTTTTGTTGTTTTTCGATTGGACCTCGCCTTAACATGTATTATTTTCATGACTTATACTAAAATGAAAACAAAAAACCAACTGCAAAATTTTACTTAATCATATGACACTCCAAAAATAAATACGAATTTAACATATCATGAACATGTAGTCGATATCGATATCTTGTCGGCCTCCATACCAATGTTTTAGTTTGAGTATTGAGTAATTATAATTATTTTATCAGGATCGACGTCTTAGTGAACAACGCAGCTATTGGCGCTCTAGCGACAATACAAACGACAGACATGGCGACATTCGACCGCGTGTTCAACTTGGACGTGCGCGGCGTCTACAACCTGACGCGATTGCTGGTTCCCGCTCTGATAGAGTCTAAAGGCAATATCATCAACATATCCAGCATTGCTAGCACTGTCGTTGCTGTCGGTAGCTTACCTTATGGTATGGCTAAGGTGCGTACTGCGTACTCTGACATAAAACCCACATTTTATAACCCTTACACGGCCAGATGGTACAAGACTTGCGTAAAGTGTGAGGAACTCGGTGCATGCATTCAGTTTATGGCACAACACTGCAACTCAAGATCAAGAACAACATCAACTCGACCGACTCAACTTAAAACATCAACTCAACTCTCTCTTCTGACTTACTTAATTGGACCAACAAACATACGAAGCTTAATGAAAATCCTTGATAACTATGTCCATTCACGAGTCTGTTGTGAAAATAACGATGTGTTTTTTGCAGGCTGCCGTGAATCATTTTACCCAATTAGTGGCACTCGAGTTAGCACCAAAAGGAGTTCGCGTCAATGCCATCTGTCCTGGTGTTACGGTAAGCATAGTCCTGTCGAAAAATGCGGGCGTGGTCGGCATTGCTCTTTATTTTTTCCTTTAATAATGATTATAGCTCAGTGGTTGCCGCGTTTGGATCACACGCCACGTTTGAGCTTAAGCACAGATCACCAGATCACACCTAGATACCGCATTACGAGATTCGTTGTTCCTACAAAAAGTCAACAAAGTTTGAGGAAGGCGCGGGTCGCGGGGAGTGCGACCAAGCGTTCTCATTGGCCATCTCAACTCGCCTACTCGCGCCTAACAATCACCAATCAGAGTAATTTATTATATTTTTATTTAGACTGATGCGTGGTGCGCTTCGAGCGTCCTGAATGCAGAATCTAGGGTGTGATCTGTGAGCTTGAGCTATCAGCGACGGAAACATCGTAAGCGAACCATGGCATACTTAGTACCTAGTACCTTTCTACTCTAATATACTAGTTGGTAAGCTACCATTCTCAAGTTAAAATCTGTTACCAAGGACATATCGGTGTGTTACGGCAGTCTCATTTGAGAGCCAGTTCCCATTCTAGGCTACGTATGTTAACATCCGCAACCACAACAATTTGTGGTCAAAATGCATAGCCTAAGTAGCTGTCAGAGATAATATAAAAAAAAGCTATTATTGTTATAGTTAGTGATTATTTATCTATAGAAAGCTTATTTCAATAGAAATACCGATTCTAGCACTGAAAGATTAAACCTTGCAAATAATGGATTGATTGTGACTTAATTGTTGTTTTATTAAATCTTTCCACAGAGAAGCAAATTCATTCAGCGCATTGCAGATATCTCCGATGAAGAATACGAGAAATTTATACAGAGTTCAGAAGATGCAATTCCTCTGCGTCGTGTGTGCAGTGGAGAAGATATTGCTAAGATGGTGCTACATTTGGCGAGTGAAAATAGTGCACTCGTCACCGGGGCCATTGTGCCTGTCGACGGGGGCTGTACTCATGTGATCGGAGGTACCATGCCCCATGCCGCGATGAAGAGAAAGTGACTTTGACAAAAACTTTAAGAAGTTCTTATAATATATATCATCGTCATCATAAGACGAGGTCTATTTGAGATCAGGCGATCTAAAAACTCTATCAGTGCTAACCACTCGGCCTATACAAACTTACTTATTACCATCTTAGTATTTACTATTATGGGACTACAATATTTGAGTATAATTATACGGTTTTATTATCAATTATTGTTTTTTTATGCGTCATCTTGCCATTATGTATAGGTACGGGTTATTTTGTTAAATGACGGACGTATTCTAAGATATCATTGTACTCATCAATAGAACAAATTATTATTATGGGACCAAAACAGAAATCGCGAAAAAAAAAAACTGCTGGAAGACGTCCACTGCTGAACATAAGCCATAGGCCTTGCGTTCGAGACGATTCGTAATAATTCTTGTAGCTAAGCTTGTAAGCATGGCTCAGGATTGAGATGGGCCTATAATTCTTTAGTAAGGTGTTATCACCGTATTGCGTCGAAAATACGACGAAGAAAAGTAGCTGTTATAAGAATATCGTACTTATATACTTTTTGAAAAAACAAAACATAGCGGCATAGATTAAGGTTTATCAAAGCCAAAAAATATTTAGATTTAGGGGGTGATAACAGACTTCGCCCGAAACGCTAATTTCATCAAAATTTTTGGAAAATTCACTAACTCTCTCTTTATTGCACGCACGAGAAACCCAGCGACAGCTATACAAATATCGAATGCGCCAAAACCTCGCGGAAGGATTATCCTCATAATATTTTTTTAAACAACAGGACATATTCATTTTTAAATGTTTTATTAAGATTATTTTATCATTACCTGTTGTTTTTAAGGTAGCTGCTTAATGATATTTAATTTAGTTACGAAAAAGTTAAATTCCAAAAAAAAAAAATATTAGACGAGTAGTAAGTACTTAATTAATTATAAAAGTCAATTGCGAATGTGAAAAACACTGAAATGTAATGAACCAGGCTAAGCGTACAATAATTATTGGAGATCGTAGTTGCCAGGGCGTAACTTATAGGTACATAACTATTAAGTAGGGTTATCTCATTTTTGCGGGCGATGTAATAATATTATGACCATAAAATATAGCCTACTAGGCGCGCCGCGCGGTTTCACCCGCTATTCTACAGAAACCGAATATTTTATATTTTATTTTATTCCAGGGAAGAAGTAGCCTGTGCTAATAAGCTACCTCCGTACCAAATTTCATCCAAATCCGCTCAGCCGTTACAGAGTATGCACACATGCACAGTGCACACTTGTTTATTACCTACACAGTACTAGCTGTTACCCGCGATTTCGTTCGCGTGGATCAATAAAACAAAGTAGACTACGCCTGTCTCCTAGCCTTAAGCTATATCTATATCTATGCAAAAAACCAGGTCGATCCGTTCAGCCGTTTAGCCGTGATAACGCGACAGACACTCATGCAGAGAGATAGATACCTAGACAGAGAGACAGAGTTACATTCGCATTTACAATAAGTATTAGTTATGATATAGGTACCTACATTGGTAAAATTAGTAGCTCAGTCAACGAAACGCATTCTAGAGAATTGCACGCGTTAATATTAAATAGTATATGATGATATAGTTTTTTTTTAAATATGGATTTCAATTTTTCGGAGAGAGTAGTGCTGGTGACGGGAGCGAGTGCAGGAATCGGGGAAGCGACCGCCATCTTGTTTGCGAAATACAGCGCTAAATTAGCGCTGGTCGGGAGAGACGTGACTCGACTGCGGAACGTCGCGACTCGATGCGAGAAAGTGAAGGGAATCAAACCCCTAGCGATCATAGCTGATCTGTCTAAGGATGAGGGATGCGAAAACGTTGTGAAGGAAACTCTTGACCATTTTGGCAGGTGAGTTACATAGGTATCTCGGTATGTGTAATAATTATGTAAGTACCTAAGTACTTATTCAGTTAGGGCATAGATAGTTTTTTTTTTTTACTTCGGACTAGGCATTCGTTTGACCACAATCTCACCTGATGGAAAGCGACGATGTGGGCGACGATGTGGTCGAAGATGTAGCACGCTTGCCAAGGAAGTACCTATGCACTCTATACAAAGAGCTAATTACCATAGCAAGATGCATAATCCGATTGTAGTAGCCATAGATCAAGAGTACTAATGTCCATAGAAAGATGCGTAAGTCGATTGTAGTACTGGGACCCTATTCGGAGAAATGATATTTTATCTCGGTCACTCTCACTCCCATTAAATTCTAAATTAGAGAGACAGTGACCGAGATAATCTCGAGCGCACAGGAATAGGGTCCCTGATAGGGATGTACGATGTCGCTAGTGCTTTAATCTGCGACATGATTGTCACAATCAAAGATTACTATTTGTCACAATTTATGCTCGACTTGATATTGAAACTCATTTGTAATGGTACGGAGAAAAAACGCGACTTGTTATGAATATTTTTGCATTAATAATATCAGTAATAATATTAATTTTATATTTTAATAATTGCAAAACTCGCTAGGTTCTCAACAGATCGCTTTGAAACCATTGTTTTTGGAAATATATTTGTGACGTCGTTTATTGCAATCTAATTTGACTACACCTTAAATAGCGGACATATACTAATACTACATTCTGTCAAAAAAGTATCGGGAATTGATCATTTGTCTAAGGTTCTAAATTAATTCTTCGTGTTTTTTTTTTTTGGTTGCTATTTTGGCACAACTGTTTTCTATTTTGGCGCGGAGTTTGAGTTACATCTGTCATTTAGATTAAATACAGTGCTGTTTTTGTGTTAGATCATCTCTAGTGTGTGTTGCGAATTTCATAACAAAAAAAAACTTGGATTTTGCACCACGACAATGCGCCTTCGCACAAGGCCATCATTGTGAACGATTTTTTGACCAAAAACTCAACAAATACCATCGAACAACCACCTTATTCGCCAGATATGGCTCCAACTGACTTCTCTATTTTTTCTAAGCTCAAATTATCACTTCGTGGCACCCGTTTTCATTCAGTAGAAGACATAAAAGAGAATTCGCGGCGAGAACTGAACTCAATTCCGGAAAAAGCGTTAAAAAATGTTTCGATGGTTGGATTATTCGTTAGCGTAAGTGTGTCATTTCTGAAGGAGCATACTTTGAAGGCGATAAAATTAATTTGGAAGAATAACAACCTTTTCCCGGTATTGACAGAGTAATATATGTTTCTACATCTTTCACGATTTTTAGGCTTTCATGGCGATTTAAACATTAGCTGACGAAAAACGTAAGACCTTTCTAGTTTTATGCTGTTCTTTTGGGGATACACTTTTTTGTAAGAGATTGTCATTCTTTTCGTAAGTATATTTTTCTATGGTTAGGGTAGTACTCATTTACAGTGTCCGCCTGAGGTAGTATTACTCACCCGCCAAGTAGTAGTGTTCAAACATTACAGTGTTCCGAATTGAAGGGCAATGTTTCCATAGTAGAGTACATATTTTTTTTATATTATTTCAGTCTGTGACGTGGGTTTTCTTTTTCTAAACTCAATGGCCCCATGAAAAAGAGATGATAAGATAATTCTGTCAAGACAGTTTTGGGCATTACGTTGTAAGTTACAATGTTAAAGATTTGGCCACACCAACAGCCTTCTCCGTGGCCTCTTTTCGATCGTCCAAAGTGCTGGTTGCAGCAAGTTGTACCTATGTATACAGCCTGATATCATTTTGTTACAGGTTAGACGTGCTCATAAACAACGCGGGTATTACAGTCCGCACGTGCTTGGAGCGCACCGACATGGCGACATTCGACAGCGTGTTCAATACCAACGTGCGCGGAGTTTACAACCTGACTCGTCTCCTGACGCCGGCACTCGTGCAGGCGAAAGGGAATATAGTAAATGTATCCAGCATATCGGGCACCGTGGTGTCAGTCGGCAGCCTGCCTTACAGCATGGCTAAAGTAAGGAAACAATAAGAACTTATAACTTAACTAGCTGTGCTCGCGGTTTCACCCGTTATCCTACAGGAACCGTTCAATTTTTCGGGATTAAAAGGAGCCTATGTAATCCAGTGTGTAAGCTACCTCCATACCAAATTTCATTTAAAATCCGTGCAGCCGTTACCGAGTTGAAAGGGAACAAACACACTTACATACTTACACACAAACTTTCGCATTTATAATATTAGGGTGATTATCCTTTATACCGGCTAGTGAAACATCAACCGCATCAGAGTTCATGGCGTTGAAAAGGCGCGCGCTCGTGCATGCCATGTATCTATACATAAGCATATTCGGAGTCGGGTTAGACGACGGAAATTCTTTGTCATAAGTATTCGGAATCTGGTTAGACGACGGAAATTCTAGGATATCAATTGTACTCATCATTGAGAATAATTGTGTTATTGTTATTTTTGTAACTGTTTTTTTTTCATGATTTCATGTTTGGTCCGGTAGTGAATGTTTATCCGTTGCCTAACCGAACATCCAGTACCGAACCGTGACCGAACCGAAGTGCGCCGACCCGCGCCGGCGACGCATCGCGTCGTGTGACCGGCCCCTAATTTGATACTTGATTTGTTACTGTTTCTGATCGTTGTGCTGAGAATCGGGAGAAAGACACGAACAGCCACGGACTATCACAAACACAATCGGGAAAAACTTACATCAAAACTCTACATAGGCTTATATTTTCAATATCTTCCGCGAATGTATGTCATCAATACTTACATCAAAATAACAGGTTTTATAAGTTAAAAAATATTAATTCGCTCCAATTACAGATTTGTGATATGTGTACGTTGAACTGGTTTATTTATCAATGTTCAGATATGAAACTAGTAGAGACTTACCAAAGAGATAAAGTAATAAGAGTTTATAAGGAGAATTCAGTTTTGTTACATAATTTTGTTCCCTGTACCCATTATCATTTCAGTGAACTGACTGAATTGATGTTAAATGTTATTTAATGTTTCATGTTAATGTTTCATGTTAATGTTGTTTTTGTTTGTTTTAATGTGTGAGTGTGTTTAATGATGATTAATTTGACTACCTGCATGATTAAAGCCTTCCTTTATAGGCGACATATTTTTTAAAACGTTTTAGTTTTTTTTTGTCCCTTTTATTTTTTCTCTATTTTGGCTTAGCCAGCGTAAAGTTTTGTAATAATACCTAATATTACAAGTGAAGATAAATATTTCACAGTTAAAACAAATGTCAGTCATAGTCTATGTCAAGCAAAGTAAGTCACGGTGAAGTCCACACAATAAGTTTTGAAAATAATACAATGACGCGACATGACTTCTTACGTTCCCGCCAAAACCATTTGAGAACAAGCCGATATCCCAGTAGCAGAATTGTTTAAATATCAATTCACAGTTACAGCTAAATAGTTAGATAAATATTCCATTTTTTAAATTATAAATTTCAATATAATCGAAACTATTCTATCAGCAATACGTTATAGGTATTTACATATAGATCATAGATATCACCATAGATCCTTTACCTATCCTATTTTGCTATTTTCAGGCTGCTCTGGACCACTTCACGCGGGTGATATCATTAGAGTTGGCTCCTAAAGGAGTCAGGGTGAATACAGTTAGTCCGGGCATCACGGTGAGTTGCTTCGTATCGACGAATAGTTCATTCACGTCATCATTAGCTCACGTCGGTCCGTGTATCCTCAGTGATCCTCACCCTCCAGCTACTGCTGTCCCTTTGTGTTTGGCTCATTCAATGTGTTCCGCTTAAGTTTCCTTTCTGCTACTAAGAGCTTCGAGCAGATGAATTCTGGCTTTGAGTAATCGAGGTGCTGATTGCCGAGTCCAATGTAATGCCTCAAAAACTACGCTGGGCAGGCCATTTACCTAGGTCGGGAAGGGATTGTAGTGTCAAGAAGGCGTAAATTTCTTGGCGTTGCAAGTGGCCTTCGATCACGGCCGGCCCAGTTACCGCTAGAGTGACGCTTTGCAGTCCGGTTTGTCCGAATTCCGACCTGAGGACCGGCAGGAGACAGTACAAGACCGTCTTAAGTCGATCTCTGGTACTCTGGTGTCGGATGCCATGACGTAGTTTGGGTCGCTGCTCCAGAGCAGTAGGTGTTACGGAAAGGTGCAACAATATTGAATGTACTCATCATTATGAACAACGTTTATAATGGGACGAACCCTGAAATCGCGGAGATAAAATCAGCTGTACCATAGACAAATGTCAATGACACTCGACAAAATGTATGGAGCAGCAGATTATTTTTTTCTGGATTTCAGGGTTGGTCCCATAGTAAGAATTGTTCGTAATGATGAGCACATAGACATACCTTTAAATATTGTTGCACCTATCTGATACACGTTGTATAAACCACTGACATATATTCGACCTTCCGTGAAATATTATCTAACTGCTGACCGCATCAAAAACAGACGGACAGACGCAGAAAGCGACTTTATTTTATACTATGTAGAGATTATCTTTGATTTTTATTGTCTTGTTACTTTAAATAAATCTAATTTAATGTTTGTTATCTTACCCCCGAATACTGAAACGTTCGTCAACTTTGACAACAGGTTAATTCTAATACTGCCTTTGTCTGGCACTAAGCAAATGACAAAGGCAGCAATAGACTTAATCTGTCGTCAATGTTAACAAGCGTTTCAGTATTCGGGGGTAAACCACGCTAAAACTAGTTTATTTATATACCTCGTTTCAGCCATGTTTCAATGTATCGCGAAACTTTAAAAGTTCATTAAATAAATGTGTTAGGTATGTATTAATATTTGCTTTCCGCAGGTATCGAGCATAGTGACCCGTCTCATGAACTTTACCGCCGCCGAGTACGATGCCTGGCTGGTGGAGGCCGCCAAGCGAGTCCCGATGCGCGAGGTGTGCGCGGCCGCAGACGTAGCGCAGATGATCGTGTTCCTGGCGAGTGACGCGGCTCGCCTGGTCACCGGGGATATCGTGCCGGTCGACGGGGGCCTGAGGTTCGGGGATATAGCTACTTTCGGCACAAATGATATGAAGTGATCTCGGTCACATCACAGATGACAAGTATGATTATCATACAGAATAACAATGTGTTTTAAATTGCCGTTGATAATTTTGAATTAAAATATCTTGCATTGGAATTCCGAATTTAATTCAATTCAATTATTTATTTACAAAAATAAGCAACTCTACAGTATAATTTCAATCAAAACGTTACTTAGTACTTACTCTACATGCAAACGTACTAAAAATATTTTAAATAAATAACTTGTTAGGAGCATGTCGGGCCATGCTTAGTAGGGTTCCGTATCGCTTGAACGTTTGAACGTTTGAACGTTCGTTTGAACGACGTTTGAAATATTTATCCGTTTTTACCGCATTTCTCAAAAAGTAATTATCACATGATGCCCGAAATAATTTTTAATGAAAGCTTTTACTAAGATCTATCAACGTGGAAGATTACAAGTTTCTGAGATGCATAGTGCAACTTTGACGGCCTATATTTCGCAAGCGGTACATCTGAAAAAATAATGGTATAGGAAACCTTAACTTTATTTTGAAAAACCTATTTAATGATACCCCGGGACACGTGATTTTTTATCTCCACCTTACATGTATGAGAGCTTATTTTATTATTATATACCCTTATTATTTTACAAAAAAAAATAAAAAAGTCTGTAGGTCTATACTTAAGACTATCGTTGTGCAAAATTGTATGCATGTAAGTTTATAACTTTGGAAGTCATAAGGCTGTAAAGGATTCAGACAGATTGTCTTATATTTACAAATAGTATAGGTATTCATTTGTTTTTTCTTTGGTTCTTTCTTGGCGTTTTTTCTCTACAGCTCGCTTGTAATAGCTATTTAAGTTTATATAAAACTCCAGATAAATTTTCTGTGTGCGATGTAATAAGATGGGAGAATTCTGTGAATTAGATATGTATCGTGGCAAAGCATCAGACCAGCAATTTCATAGGTCTTAACAATTACCACAATTATGTTTTATAGGTAGTTTTTTCTCGAATTTAAAAACTATAACCTAAAACTTAGTGAACAGACTGCCCAGAAAGAGGGTAATGTTTTGCTAGTGTTTGTCGGTTCTATGTCATTCCCACCACCTAAAACTTGACCGATTTCGGATTTCGAGGTATCGTTAGGTTCGTTTTTTTACCTTACTGCCCAAGAAGGAGGGTAATGTTTTTGGATTTTATGTAAGTATGTTTCTGTGTTCCTATAGGTTATTTTAGAACCTCCTGTAGCGGTAAACGGCTTGGCCCATTTAGACGAGTAAGGTCACGTTGGATTCGTCTTTACGGGCTGACATTATAGGTTACATTTTGCAGTCGGGTATTTTGTTTTTCTTTTACTATCCCTAATATCAAAGGCTTCGTATCTAGGTACATTTTGAAATACTTAGTAGCTCCTTGTTGTAAATTACTTTATAGTGCAGCCAAATATAAGTTATGGAGTGGAAGAGTCATAGGTACTATTTACTGAATAAAATTGACAACTGTACCTAAAACTCATGCAAATGAAACTCCAAATTCCAATTCGAATACTAATTAAATACTGTATTATTATATTAACAGATTTCCTTCTGGTTAAATTCCTGTAATCTACCAACATTACGAAAAAACACGAATCCCTGACTTTTTTTATTGCGCTGGCCAACCTATCGAGTTTCTTTTGTTTATTTTGTGCTAGTGTCTCGTGTGCATACTTCTTCGAAATAAACCAAAGAGGTCCTTTAACTCTGATAATGAAGTCTAAAAAAATACAACGACACTCTGTAAAATCATTTCGCCATTTCTATTTAGACAGGTTGGTTGCGCTGTAAATTCAGGTAGAGGTATACCTACGTAGGATTCATGTTGAAAATTTAACTTTACTCCTACTACTACTAAAATTTGACTTTATTTTGTGTCGGCATACTTGTGTAGTAAATAGGAGAGGCCACTGGCTCCCGACACACAGTCTATGCCTAGTTTGAGAGACTCTGGGATCAACAATTTAGCTGTATTTTTGTAATGCTCAAATAAATAAATTTGATTTGATTTGATTTTGACGGTTATTTTATTTTATGCACGTATTTTATCAATGAAGTTTTGATGTGACACCGTGATGATTACAATGAAGTTTATAATAATATTAACTTTATATAATATAATATTTGATGATGCAACTATTTCAGGTTTTCATAGCAGTGACATCTATGACTGATTATTAAAACTATGTATAAGTCGAGGGCACTTATGATGCTAATGATAATACTTTTGCTAGTCGCCAATAGATGGCGTGTGATTTTTTTTATTTGTACTAAACTAAATAAACTGATTTCCTTTAAAAGATAAATTGTATTTCCATTGAAAAAAATAATTTGTATGCAAAACTATTGAAATAGACACCAGGCTTACTTGAGAGCCAGTTCATGAGAACTGGCTCTCAAGCAAGCACACCTAGACTGGAATGATCCAGTCTAGGTGTGCTTGCTAACCTCGACCGGTGCGTTTGTGGCAGTGTTGTTTCCAAGTCGATTTTGGGGTTGCCGTGTCTAGAGATGCCGTATTTTAGGACAAAATAAAAAAAAAAGCCGTATATTCTAATTTTTCATTAATTTGTATACAAGATTATGATATTTAGCTATTTTCACTGGTCTCTTAGTTATGTCAAAGTTATGTCTCATTTTCACTTGGAAATGGTGTCTCTTCTTATCATATCTCCCTCAGTATCGACAGTATCACTCTTTGATTTTCTATTTTTTCGGAAGTATCACCGCTCACTCATCGTAACACTTTCTCAAACCTCAGTGAAACGATGTAAATACAAACCATTTGTTATTAGTCCAACATCTCAATTTTGTCGTATTCATAGAGGGCGTTGTTCAACGGGGAATTCCGGGGATTCGATGCACTACGTTACACGAAAAATTTGTAAGGCAATTTTTGATAACTCTTTCGTGGATTGCCTTATATTACATACAAATATTATACGGCCTTGGAAGCGTTGCCGTATGCCGTATATTTGAAGCGTGCTTATAAGCCGTATAATACGGCAATTGCCGTATGGAGAACAACACTGTTTGTGGTCAAATAATTATATGGGTGAAGATATTTTTTTTTTAAATACAATAATACCAAGTTTGCTGATTCAATTTGCAATAACAATATTTAAAAATGTTATCAGTAAATCCATAGAGGAAATTTCCCTTAGGGTAAATCCAACAATGGCTGAAAAGGGATCTGTCAGTAAAGTCGTCGAGATTATTCCGCGTGGTCGAGTTTCTGATTCGCGAGCAAGCTGCTATGACATCGGAACACTCGTTTAAAATGGACTTGTCAAGTGTCAGGTGTGAACATATTAATTATTATGATTTGCTTCAATGCTTTCGTCGCCTATTCAAAGTGCTTTAGTGTGTAAAATTAAAGTTTTAATAATGTTTTTTTTAAATTATGTAGTAAGCTAAGAATGAGAGACTATATGTATTTAAGTCATCAACGTCATCAGTCGGAAGACGTCTAGTCACTAGTCATTAGGTCTTCCCCGTAGAGCGCCACATAAACTGACAACTTGCCACTTGCATCCACCGGTTGCCGGCGACTTTTACAATGTCATCGGTCTGCCTTGTGGGAGGCCTGCTGCGCTGCATCTTCCAGTTCGTGGTCGCCACTCAAGAACCTTTCTTCCCCATCGGTATCGGTTCTTCGAGCGATGTACCTAAGTAAGCATCACACTACATACCACTGCATACCACCTTGTTATCTGATAGATTATGTTTATATTTGTAAAATAATAATTCTTTCAATATATTTTTGTTTCTATGTCATTAGTTCTGCTACTTGATAGCAGATGGCAGCACTAGTATTTGAGCTCTTATAAAGAATGATATAATCTCCTACCACAATAACAATGCAAAAGTTCTGTTTATACGTTATTTACATATTTATTTCTAAACGGCTGAACTGATCTTTACGAAATATAATAAGCAAACGGGGTGTAGTATCGCTATTCGCTACACTACCTTTCTTCTTTTGCGTGAAAGCTTATTTCGGTGGCTGGTCGGTGCAGAACGTGTCCGTACAGCAGCGCCAAACGCTACAAACCTACGGTGCTCACGAAGGCGCCTTACTCGTTTTGTTGATGAGTTCTGGGGCTGCTTTTATTCTGTACAAGCCGGCCTAAGAGCTTGAGCCCTTTCTAGTTGCCTCTTAGCTGCACTGCGCATTGCCTGAAACTAGCAGTTTTTTAAAGTTTGATAGCCTTTCACCCGGTACAACTTTTTATTTGTCAACTTATTTATTTTTCTGCTTAGCTCACCTTTCAGAACATCTCAATACCCATAAAACGACGTTCAAACAACTTGTGTGACCCTTTCCGTTGCAGAGTTATGACTATTTCGCTGGTCGCGCAGAATTATTTTCGAGGAACTTTTTCAACCCTCTATCCCCGGTCAATAGCGCAGACGTACAATCACGTAAATGTAATAGCAGGCATGGTTCAGTGATCTATTTCCAGAATATATATAACACTGGACGATACAACCCTAGAGTCACGAGATATATCAACATTTTGGCGACAACAATAGCGTTTCATCGCTAACTCTGGCGGGACCTTATGGCAACCTTTTTAAATATGTGTTTCACGTTTCACCCAAAGTAAAATTAATAGACAGGCCCTAACCACACAACTTCCTAAGAAATAACAGGTCAAAACAATCGAACTTATGCTAAAGCATACGTACTTAAAAGTGTGTATAGTACAAGTACATTTGTCACAAAAAAGAGATAGCGAATATAATATCAAGGGATATTTTTTCAGATATTCGGATCGCATTTATTGACGAACGTATGTATTCCAAATTCTCTTACTTGGGCCCGTCCATTCATTTTACTTTGGTCGAAGGTTTCATGTTGTTATTTCTAGCGCTCACCATTAGGCCGGCGACATGCCGAGTAACTTTGTATCAATGAGCTCCGAGGTGAAACCTGAGATGTCACGGAGGCAGCCCCATGTTTACAAGACTGCGTTTTGTCTCCTTTACGTCGGTAGCAGTCCTTCCGATATAAATACGCGTTAAGAAAATATTTCGAATATCAGTTACAAAGTTCAGTGGAAAAAATAAAATGACACGGTAACTGCGAACTTGAACCTTTTTACCCGATTGCTCAAGAAGGTAATGTTTTTGGGGCCTGTGTATATAATATTGAGTTGTTCTCAAAATTATCTCCTGTAGCCTCCTGTAGTGAGTGGTTTTTGAAACTTGTGTACGGATATAATACACCACTGGCTTTTCGGTGAAGGAAAACATCGTGAGGAAACCTGCGTATTTCCGGAGAAGAAATTCGACGGCGTATGTGAATCCGCCAACCTGCACTGGGCCAGCGTGGTGGATATGGCTCAATCACCCTTCGAGGTACGCTGATATCTCAGCAGTGGGATGTTTAAAGGCTGAAACAGCAGTCCATGTAGTAGGTATTTCGAACACAATCGGGTTTTTAGGGTTCCGTAGTAATACAAGAAATACTTATAAGTTCGTCATGTCCGCCTCTGTCTGTCTGTCTGAATCCTTTACAGCAACGTAATTTCCAAAGTTATTTTAAATGTATTATAAACATACATTACATAACGTTAGCCTAAGTGTAGATGAAATATCCCACTCCTCTAGTGATGGTATATTCAGTTTCTTTTAATATAACGCAACTAGGCATACATAGTTTTAGAATGTAATACAGATCTATAAATGTTACTTATATTAATAATATTCTTAATATGATTGCATTCTGTTTTGTATGTTTATATATAAATAAATAAAAAAATAAAAAATATAGAATTTATAATTTATTATAAATTTATAGATCAAAATATATTTATTTAATATAATAAGGGTAGGTCCAGTACATGTAAAGCGGGGATGAAACATTATTTTCGCTGGTCCTCATCATGTGGGGTGTCGTTGAACAGATCTTTTAAAGATACGATTTAAAAAAAAAAATAGAATCTATATTATTTTATTTTTATATTTGTATCTTAGCCTATGTCCGTCTCCGACTCTTAAACTATATCTATGCAAAAATGCAGGTCGATCCGTAGAGCCGTTTAGCCGACGGTAACGCGACAAAAGAAAGAAAGAATTTCCAGAAAGAGAGACACAGACATATAGGCAGATAGAGAGACAGAGTTACTTTCGTATTTATAATATTAGTTGATTATCCTCTGATGATGGTGATAGTAGTGAAGAAGCCGAATTGAACTATCCATGATGAACCCTTAAATATTATCCGATTTCGATGACTTTTTTAGTATGTAATCGAAAAATAAAAATCTATGCTTCTTTTTCCAAATATCGAGAGAATTAAAGGTTACAAGCAACTCTTATATTGAGTTTTGGCCGTAACGTGAAGAAGTCATCATGTCACTTAATTCTATTATTTTCCAAAACTTGTGTTTTATCGAGTGTTGATGTATAAAAAAGATGTATTTTTTATCCATTATGTGTTCGTGAACGTGCTCGAGTGTTGGTGAATAGTATAATGTTGTGAAACGTGACTCTTAGTGTTGTTTCCAAAACTCCATAGAAACCTCTAGTAAAGTCTCCACTACTTTACTGGGGCATGACGTGAACTTGACCGTGACTTAGTTTGCTTGACTTAGACTATGACTGAAACTTATTTTAATCGTGAAATATTTTACATCACTAATAAATAAAAGAAATATTATAATACTAAATAAACAACTAAGGCTAAGGCTAAATACACAACGTGTGGAGCCAAAACTTAAGAGAAAAAAAAACTCATATTGTTTTTTTTTCGTTGAAACTATGACGAAATAAAGTAACGAATTTATAAAAGTTAAGATTCTGTAATATAAGTAAGGTAATACCTACGCAACGTCACGTAGTATTTGTAAGTACTTACATGACATCAATTTCGTGAATTGTAATTTTTTTGGTTTTTATCAAACTACTCAGCATTTTTCCTATCTATGGCTAAAATAGGGTATACAGTCTGTACCTATGCTTATCACTTTAAATCCTGAATCCGAAAAAGGAATCCTTATCATGTAGGTAGCATATGTGCGGATTTGGTACGGACACAGAATTATATATATAAAAATACAACGAGATCGTTGTTCCGACAAAAAGTCACCAAACTTGGAAGAAAGCGCGGGTTGCGCGGACTGGGATCAAGCGTTCTACTTCGCCTAACAATGAATCAATGGGAGACAATTGTTATAATTGTATTTTGACCGATGTGTATAGTGTGCTTCGAACGTCCTGACTGCGGAGTCTAGGGGTGATATTGTGTGGGTACGGAGAATCCACGAGAGAAAATAAGAGGAAAATAGAAATGTCCTCTCTTTCTGTTTAGTTTTTTTAGCGGTTGTCTGACAACCAGGCATGAAGCCGCGGCCTCGACAACAGCGACAAGACAGCAACGAGCAAGGGCTTCGAGAGACGCGGAGCTCGGAGTCCCAGAGGAGGAGACGGTCAATGACCTTTGTCAACATATTTTCGTAATTTTTTAAGTTATATTGAGGCTCCACACATAGTGTATTTAGTTTTGTAATTTTTCAAGAACAGAATGGTATTTCACATCAAAAACAACTACCAATCATAGTCTAAGTCAACAATTCCAGACACTGTCCAGTCAAAGTCATGTTTCAGTCAAGTGGTATAATATCAACTTGATGCTTCTAAGGATCTTTGGGAACCAACGCGAAAAGACACGATTCCCCACTTTATACGATTTGCCTATTTTCATGCTCATTCATAAACACCTAAGGTATAGTAATGCATTATTATTACTATTAACACTCAAAAGGACACAAGTTTTATTAAATAAAACAAAGCCGTGTTTTTTTTTTGAAGTTGGCGCCTAAATTCCGTTTGTGTACGTGATTGATGGTTATTGACGTAGCGCACTGATCGTTTTCTAATCCGATTAAAGCGATTGTCAATTGCTACTACGGAAGGTGGTGACCGCGATTGAAAGACAATTTGATTGACGATTAGACTATTGATCGCGTCCGGACCCCTTTAGGGCTATAACAATAATCAGGGTATGTCATATCCACCCGTGTGTTCCCGCCTTGTCGTGGCGGGGGGGCTTAGTAGCCGTGGCCTGATCACCCACGGTGAAGCCAAGAGGAACCCGAGGCGGGACCGCTTCTTCAGGTTTGTCCCCCGATGCCCACGTTGAAGCGGCCACAGTAGGTTGCGGTGCTTATGGGCATAGCACCGTTGTGTGGTATGGGTGGCACTGCAGCTGAGGGCCTCGACGGGGCCGCTACCGTAAGATGGCGGATGCGGTGGGGTCGCAGGAGAAGGGGAGTGCCGGTATGGCGGGTCGCCGCTCTCCCTATCCTCTGGTACCGAAGTGCCAGACGGCGGGGCCACTCAACTGACCCGTCGCAGGGAGACCTCAGGGGGATCGTCTGGCGCCCGTCGGCTGGCTTGGTCCCCGGGAAGGTGGTTGCGTCCACCATGTGTCCTGGCGTGTCGCGGCTTAAGGAGGGTGCAGCACCCGACCCCAGAGGAGGGTCCGGAGACGGACAGCCGCGATGGTTTCGCGGTTGTGTGCAAGAGCGTTCCCGCACTCCCACCACAAGCGGTAGAAGGGGGACACCGCGGAGTTTTAGTGGAGTCCCACATCACCGCACTGTCTCCCCGTGGCAGTGCGGTATGCGTGCGCGTATCTTCACGTAAAAAAGGGTATATCAGATGTGTCAAGTCCACAGCTTGTCCTACGACATGTTGCCGCTGCAGTCGGTAACTGGATACGCCTATTTGTACAAATGTTTCGAGTCATGCGAAGCTCGTCAGCTTAACTAGCATAAAAACAGTTCACTTTTTGTGTGTATTTGATTCGGTAGCGATTCCTACTGTTCCTATACTTTGTATCTAAGCTCAAGAGTTTGATTGGAAATGGTTACCAGTGGGTACTGGTACTACCCACGGACAGTCGGTAGAAAGTGTAGAAAAAAAATAAGAAAAAAAAGAAAGTGTAGTAGTGTGTGTGTCGTTGTTATATAAGTATGTCTATTTTTTGTGCGTTACATAATCGCTTATAAGAGCACATCCCTTACCCTTTCCTTATAAATCTTCTCGATGCTAAGGTTGCCTGGAAGAGATCGCTTTAAGCGATAAGGCCGCAACTTGTTACACTAGTTTTAAGTAGATTTTTGTATTATGTATGTCTACCACTGGTTATCACCCACTACATCACTACACTACTAGAGATGTATGTACTTAGGATCAATCTTTATAATCGACAGCTTATTCCAAATAGAGAGAGTTCAGTGGTTTCACTTGACTCCTAATCCCATCATTACATGGTTAACCCGTGCCAAGCTGGGAGTGCGAGACGCAACACGTGTATAACGCGTCTCCAAACAAACGACCTGCACTGGACTTATAATTAGTAAAAGTCATTTTATAAAAAAAAATGTCGTCGCTTGAAAAAGTATTTGCGTATATAGTTAATTCAAAATGTCAAAATTCAAAAGTCAACCATTAAGAAAAAGTATTGCCACCAGCAGCAGCTAGTAGAGTCGGACCAGGGGCACTATTTTTTATTTATTTATTTCACACGAAAATATAATGAGAAATAAAAGATTTTCTATTGAAAGAAAGCAAATTCTAATGGTTCAAACCAATCGTTGCGTTAGCGAGTGATAAAATACGATTAATTTAAAAAAATGACTTTTGTTTCGGATTTCGTTCGAAAGTCAGTCATTTCAAATGATATTTTCGTGCGAAATATAATACGAGCGATTCAATAATCTAGCCCCAGACGTGAGAATCGATGACAACAAAGTCTAAAACAGCAGAATTGTGATGCTGGGAGGCGGGAGATATTCGTGTTCCATGATGTGTACGTGCAGACTGCCGGAAGATTAGGAAGTAACTTTGTCTCTCTGTATGGAACTCTGGATGTTTGTCGCGTTATCACGGCTAAACGGCTGAACAGATCTTGATAAAATTTGATAAGGAGTTACTGTATATCATAGACGTAGACATAGGATACTTTTTTTATGTCCACGCGGACGAAGTTGCGGGTAACAACTACTTTATTTATATTTACCTACGAGGGGAAAAAGGGATAAACAAAACACCCTTTGGTATTTTTCTAACCTATTAGTTGGACTACAGACCTCAGGAAATGAGCTCTAAAGGGTTAAACAATGCAAGATGTACCGCTTACCTTCACACACTTGTTATGGCCATACCGACACTCCTCACAAAAGGCTGAAAAGGGCCTCCTTATTTACCTGCGGCTGATTGCCGCTTATTTGCAGAATAAAGCGTTATAAAATAAAAGGGCACAATGCCGGGGTATCGGGTGACCCCACTACAGTGGTAACCTTATAGCCCATGCCAGGTTAAAACAAGCTTTTTACTAAAGCAACCCGCCGACCTGAGATAAATTCCTGAGTCCTTATTCTGGCGTTACCGTGATCATATAAGTCACTGTCACTCTCATTAGTAATGTCATGAGAATGAGAGTGACGGAGATAATTTCTACTGCACCAAGCTAGAGTCCCTGGGGCCTACGATACACTCTTAAGCATTTTTTTATGATCCGTAATGACGAGGCGAGCAACACGGTTACCTGATGGTAAGCTTCACGCTTGCCCATAACAATGACTAGATATATCGTTAATCTTTTGATTTTGGTACCAATTGCCCGAATAGATTGTAGTCTAGGTTTTATCTTTAGTTTTTTCCTAAAATAATGTTTGTTTCTGTAAAAATTTGTAAAAATGACTTTATTTCGTCATAGTTTTAAGCGCATAAAACATATAAGAGTTGCTTATTTCGATATTTATTTTTCGATTACATACAAAAAATCATCCAAATCCGATAATATTCAAGGGTTCATTATGGAAAGTACAATTCGGCTTCTTCAATACTATCATCATCATCAGAGAATATCCTAACTAATATTATAAATACTAAATTTAATCTCCCCTCTGTCTATCTGCCTATCTATCTATCTGACTCTTTGTCTCTCTGTCTCCCATGTCTGGGTGTTTGTCGCGTTTCCACGGCTAAACGGCTGACGTGGATCGACCTGCATTTTTGGCATAGCTAGATATAGCTTAGGGTGGAAATGGACATAGGTTTTTTTTTAGTCGCGGGTAACAGCTAGTACTGTATATAATTTCTTTATGGCTTCATGCAGTAACTGAGCGACTTCACAGTATCGGGTGATAAACCTTAAAATCTGGGGATCAGCATTTGTTTTTAGAGTACCTACTTATATATATATATATACCTACCCTACCTACTTATAAGTACTTACCATATTATTCTAATATGTGTATTTTAATGCTGTAATTGAAGAGATCAGCCGATGGTAAGCGCCACGCTGACCAATAGCCAATATACCAATAGTTCATTGCCAACCGAATTTTCAACTTCAACAGTTAAAAACCTTATGCTCAGTATTTTGATGTTTTATTCATATTTTGCTAATTCACTAAAGTTACAGGTATCCATTCAAATCAGAGTAATTCACAATCTCGCTCGTCTAAGCAAATCTTTGACAAAGCCTTCGCAGAGTCTGGGCGGGGCGAAGGCGGGCGGCGGCTTCTCATCTCCGCCGCCTACCGGAAGAGGGTAGAGTTACTGACGCTTCCCGTAGACTATTGTTTCGCTGAGCGGGTTGAGGTTGCAGTGAGTGATGTTGGATATAATTTAAAAGACCAAGTCATTTTCAAGGAATCAACGCACAGACCAAACCGCTTAGACTCTTAATTTGGACCCCATACTCCTCAAAACAATAAATAAGAACGGTATTTGGGAAATTCTACTTTAAAAAGCGCAAAATGGACCCAAAAGTGTGTATGGGAATAAAGTACTTTTTCATTCTATGCCAATTAAAATCGGTTTGTGTAAGAAATATAAGAAAGGCATGTCTCTGGATTTTAGGAAATTTGACCTTGATAGGGGTCGAATTTTAAAGAGGTGAAATTGTGTGCGAACGAAGCCGTGTGGACCAGCTAGTTAAATATAATCAATTACATACTATGAAAAAAAAAAAAATGCAACAAAGATCGATCGTTAAACCCACGAGGAACATTTTGGAGTATTATGGAGATATTTACTTAGGTTAGTAGTTACTTTTTTTGGAGATACAATGGCGAGGAAGTTTGTATATGCCGAGTGGCTAGCCCTGGTAGTATCAGAGTTTGTAGGCTTAGAGGTTACTTGTAATTGAAAAATAGCCGGGATCTACAACGGTTAGCTGTAGCCATGAGTCGTAAATGTCGTAACCCATCCGAAGACTAATCGTGTCGTCCGTGGCTTAATATCGATGATCGGTTAGGAATAGCTTCTCAAGCTACGCTACACGTCCTATTGAGAATCTGAAAAAAGTCTGAATAACATTAAAAAAATACAATCAGATTGAGAACCTCCTCCTTTTTTGGAAGTCGGTTGGAAAGATAATTTATGCCATACTATTTTAGATGACAATACTGCTTTTTAAAAATGTTACAGATAAATAATAATAATAATAATACATATTTGGGACATTTTTGCACACACGGTCATCTGACCCCAAACTAAGCAAAGCTTGTAATATGGCTGCCAGAGACTGATATACGTACATATATATTTTTAAATACATACTTATATAGATATTAACACCCAGACATAGAACAAACACAAATATTCTTCACATGAATGTTTGTCCTAGATGGGAATCGAACCCACGCCCCCAAACACAGAAGGTAGGTTCACTACCAACTGAGCCACCGGTGCAGTAAAAGATAGGTAGGTTACATGCAAATAAAATAAGATTTGTAAAGTAATCATATCGCCTAAAAGCAGCGATAAACTTAACAAAGAAATATCAAAAACCACAGATAAACTAACAGAGAAATTTTATAATTACGAATCGTGAAACAAAGAATGCACGCCATAGGGAAAATCCTCGCACCGAAACAACGCAGCCTCGAATAATCCAAGCCGTTTTATCTAACTGTCAAGTCTAGGTCTAGTACAAGTTTTGCTTCAGTTAAATGGTGAAAGCTTTACTGGAAGCATATGACACCAATAAAACATCAGAGTCTGATGTCATTGATATTTCCAACGTTACTTTTTTTTTAAACACAAACTTCTTTAGAGAATTATATCGAAATGATCATTTCATCCTTTACGCCTTACAGAATGATTATTGCCCACTGCATTTAATTCAAACGTGTTTAAAAATAAACGTCTCATCTCGACAACTAAATTAGTCGAACACCTTTACACGAACATTATTTGTTCGATTTAAATTCGCAATCATACTGGCTCAGCGTGAAACGAGACTTAGCGAAGCCTTACGCATTAACCAGGCGAAAATACATCTAAAACTTTAACAGCTACGATATAACTTCGAGTGTCGTCTTTCGGAATACCAGCCTGGATTTTCAGGACGAGCGAATTTGAATTTAAGCGTCTTTGGTATAAAGTTGGGTTTGGGTGGGGTGGTGAGAAGAAGGAAGAAAGGGTATGAGCCACTTCGTCCTGGAATAAATTGTCGTTGCATCCCGGTACGTAAGTCGCGACGGATTTGCACCTCGATAGGAACGTGGCACACCGGGGCCAGGGTATTTTAAAATATATAAGAATAAGAATAAGTACTGCAGTAAAAGTTCATCAGCCGGAAGACGCTCACTACTGAACATAGGCCTCCTCCTTCGAGAGGTCACCAAACGACAACCTGCAACTTGCATGCACCGATTGCCCGTGACTTTTAAAATGTTGTCGGTCCACCTAGTCGCCACTCAAGAACCTTTCTTCCCTATCGGTTATCGGTTCTTCGAGCGATGTGTACTGCCCATTGCCACTTCAGCTTGCAAATCCTGAGAGCTATGTCTGTGATTTTGGTCCTTCGACGAATATCCTAGTTCCGGATTTTATCGCGCAAAGAAACTCCGAGCGTAGCTCTCTCCATTGCCCATAAAATTATTCTAGCAAGTTATTGACGACAACCTAATCTGCCTCAACATCTCGTCACCACTTGCTATTAAGGGTGCCAACTCTCCCAGAATAAGGATTATCCCGAGGAAAATCATTTTAAAATCTCCCGACTCCACGAACGAACCATAAATATCTCGGATTTTCCATGTAAAATTTGCAATGCAGGTTGTAGATACTATTTGAAAATACATATACTGATTTCATAGTTTCTAATAAAAAGTTATGCAAGCTGATCATAGCCTCCTAGAGACATATTTATTATCAATGGTTTCTAATTTTACCTTACCAGGATAGATGGATTTATGATCCATACAGCTGGCAGCCCTACTCATAACATCGCACGAACTTAGTGCACAACTATCCTTACTAAAGCGGCGTGTCAAAAAGGATTATTCGTGCGCCATAAATATGGCCTCCGAGATTATAATAATTTGAATAATAACATTAAAATAATAATAATGCGCGTCTGATCCGCCGCCCGATGGAGATGTCAAACGTTTAATAGATTTATCTGCGGCCATACATCAAACATTGTAACGCGTTGTGTTGTGTAAGTCAGTGCTGGACCGGCCCGATTGTCGACTCATTAGGGCTGGTCACGCCGATTTACTCAGATATTGATACATTATCGCCGGTAGATACGTATCGTAGGCTTTTTACCTCGACAAACTTGTGAAGAAATTATAATCGTGTTAGAAATATGTACTTAATTATCACTAACACTGAACTGTTATAGCCAATAACTAACATTAAAGTAAGTAAGTAGTGTTGAACTGACGGCGCTTACCACCAGCCGAGCGATTTGCTCGTCTCGTCACACGGTAGATTTAAAAAAAATGTTTTTCTTTTGTTGCTGTCGAAGTCGAAAATTCATTACAGTCTTTTCAGTGGCTGGTGCATAGATCCTATAGATATGTTTTGCAACACTTATTTGCTATGATTGTATTATAATACTAGCTGATGCCCGCAACTTTGTACGCGGTGCTGCTCGGCCTTCGTCCTCCGCAGTTTTCGGGTTCGAGGCCGAGAGGCTCGGCTTTCGCCTTGCAAAGTAAAAAAATCGTAGGAACTTCATTGAAACTTCCATAAAAAAATTCAAATCCTGTTAAACCACCTTAGGGGAAGAACCTACAAAAAATGTGCATACCTACTTTATGTAAGGAATTCCTGTGGTATGATCCGCCGGTTTTGGCTGTCTCTGTAAGTTAGTTGTTACATTATTATTAAGTAATGGCTGCTGTGACTGTGACTCATTATTTTTGAAGCGAATATTTCGATGCACGACGAATATTTCGACCATTAATTAAAAAAATCTATGTTATTGCTTCTCCAGTATTCAATCGATTCATACATACATTCATTCAATACGGGTTCAGTCATACAATTTGCGTTTCGTTTTAGCGATATAAATGGAAATGTACTTTGAGATAGTGATTTATGCACACGCATGAAGAGCAAGGAACTTAGCACCTTTACTAAAACTCTATAGAGAGCAAAAAAGTAAAAGGCTTTGCTTTTAAAATTTTGGCTCAATACGTCTGGTGCATTAAGCAGATGTGAAGTATCTATTTAAATAAGTTCATACTTAATCAGTTCTATATACGTCATGAAAAAGCATAATTCAGACAGGCATTTTCCCCCCTTTTTTTGGGGGTTTTTCGGCATCGATACTAAACTATTTTGTTTTTAGAGTCTGTACAATGCCATAGCATAACGGTAAACTAACATTTATATTATTTGCGATCCGCGGTTTCACCTGCTATTCTACAGGAACGGTTAAGTTTTTCGGGATAAAAATTAGCCTATGTATTAATCCAGGGAATAAGCTACCATCATACCAAATTTCATCCAAATCGGTTCCGTCCGTTATTTGAACGGGAACAAACACACTTACATACTTACACTCTTACACAGAATCTTTCGCATTCATAATATTAGTGTGATGATTACCTACCTATCTAGTAGTACCCGAGTACTAGTAAGAACTAAGTACCTGCAAAGTATCAAACATTTTTAGTTGTGCTGGCAGTGTTGTCAACGCAACAAAAACAGTAAATTACCACACGCGCGACCTTATTTCCTACGATACTTCTATTTTGCACAGAGCTAGTTGCCTTTTAAATCTCAAAGCACGCTGGGTACCAACTACCAACAGGAGTTTTTGGCGGCAACTTGAAGAATTTCCAAAACTTGTGTTATTTCGAGTGTTAATGTATAAAAACGGTGAATTTTTACCCGTTAAGTGTTTGTGAATATCCACGAGTGTTGGAGAATATGATATAATGTCGTGAAACGTGAATTTTCATGTTGTTTCCAAAACTCCATAGAAGGCTCTAGTAAAGTTTTCACCACTTTACTGGGGCATGACTTGGACTTGACCGTGACTTACTTTGCTCGCCTTTGACTGTGACTATGACTTGTTTGATAACATATAACAAAACTTGAAAATATGTATGTATAATTGACACTAGCAAATGCATAAGACGTGCGATGCCAAAATCCTCTTAGGAGGGGAAAAAAATAAAATAAACTACCAACAGCGTAGCTCCAATGGGTGGTTTATTGTTTTACAAGCAACATTACACGGTTTACCCGTCATTGTCCGGAGTTTTACAACGCACAATGACAGCACAAATCGCTGGAATTCAACCCCGTTGTCTGCTCGCGTCAGATCGCTTGATAGAGTGTCCTAATCTTTCTTCCTGTCACATATTTGTAAGTCCGCCTTTGGCCGAGGCCTACGCATGCGATGTGATGATACTAATAAACGATTGTGTTGCTTCATAGAGATAGATTGTTTTGTTGACTCATAAACCTTGATACGTTAGGTGATAAATTCTGATGATTCATTCAATTTTCTTACTAAATGTATCTAAACCTAATAATCGAGTTGAATAAAGCCACACAAATTCTGGTTTTTCGACGAAAACACTCATTAATATTTTAAATTTTATTTTAAAGATTAGCATGTATTTATGCTTTTGATTAAGTCGATCGATAAAATTGCAAATTCAACAAAACGAATTTAATATTGTAGATATGTCACAACCTGTAAAATAAGTTCATTATCTGAATGGATTATGCAAATCGATCAAACTAATAAACAGGTACGTTCATAAATCATAGTTTTAAATCCGAATTGTGACTATTTTAACTCATTAATGGTCAATATCTTTCATTTTTATAACGATTGAGACGTTATAAATGACATGCCGCGTATAATTATAAATTAAAGAAAACGGAACGCTGATGGAATTCTGTTTTTGAAATAACAGTTATTTTTTTGCGAGGGTTGCGTAGGAGTGACATAAATTACAGCAGACATTAAGGCAAGTGTAACAACAAGCCAGCATGGTCGAGTTGAGTTTCCTGAATTTATAGTCTGTATTGTGTAGACGCGGTGCTGAGACCGTTGTTTTTTTTTGGCTGGTGTATTTAGCCTTTCCGTTGTGTAAGTTGGCACTGAGTCCATTGTCTTATGTCGCCCGCTGGTATTTTTTCTTTTCTGTTTGAATTTGGAACGACTGTTGTTTAAGTAGTTGTTTCGGCGGGAGATCGTTCGTGATCCGTCATTCGTTCGAAGCTACTGAGCGGTCGCAGAACATGGCGTAGTATTGTATAGTCTGTGGAGTAGTTTATTTGCCTTTTAAACATATAGGGTGTTTTCACTGAGCTATTATCGATGACGTACTGAGGCGACTACACAATAATGTGATTTCATATTTAATTATTGGTACTGTGTCCAATTCACACTTACTCTCGGTAGAAAAAAAAAACTTCGCATACATATTTGCCCAGTGTGAATGTGTCTTAGTAGGTAAATAAGTCAGAATATTTATAATATGCCATTAATACAAGAATATAATTACGTGATCACACAGCGAGCGTTTAGTGAGTGACTGAGTAAAGTGTAGCACAATAGCCACAATTAAATATGACTTCGCAATACCATGCGGTGTCTCCTCCATAACAACAACAATAATTATTTATTTAAAGCAACATGACCCATAATTATCATAAATACCTTAAAATTAAAATGCATCAACCTGTAGAGAGTGTCCCGACTTCCAAGCATGCGTCATTATTTCGCTTGCATTGTTTACACTGGCCACATTGTCCGCACAGTGGCTCTCAATGGCTGCTAATACTGTTTACTATTGTCTAGAGCAAGAACAAAACGCAACAGGGCTGAATGGCACGCTGCCCGCCTACAGCCTTCCACGAACGGTGCTTGATAGATCGAATTTAGAAATTGATTGATTGTGAGGATACAAAACGATGTCGTGAGCTGGAATTTTACAAAAATGCTCGAAGTTTCAGTGCTTTGCTTAATTAAAGATATCCCCTAAAAATAACTAACATTTCATTGCATTAACGTTGATTTACAACGTTTTAAAACTTTACCCGAGTTTTACGTTTTTTGCTCGTTTTATAAAAAAATGTGCATACTGTCGTGCTTGTGAGGATAAGACTTAAAGGACTGAAGTAAACATTGTTATAAAAACAAAGTAATGTAGAACAATAAATAAATCTATTAAAAGAGGTGACGTTTATAACTTTTTTTTGGAAATTGATATCTTACAATAAGTTTGTATTCATGCTAATACTTGCTTACATATTCTTGCTTGGTGCTCTATACTTAAATATTCTTGCTTACTACTATATTTACTTACATGATCTTGCTTTCCTAGTAAAGCAAAAGGCAATGGTGGTGGTTCGATTCCTGGTCATCTATTTTTCGAATCCGCTAGCAAAACATTTATTTCGTTTTGATTTCTACCTTTTTTTTTGCTATAGCGCACTTCTCATAATCGTTCTGTTTTTTCTTATATTGGGATATAGAACAAGCGTGAAGCTTAACATCAGGTGAGCGACTTGCTCGACTCGTCACCAAGCTACATTAAAAAAAAAATAGAGAAACTCTCTAACAGCCCCCGCAGATTTGGGGACAAAAATCAGAATCAATACAATAAATTTCAAGACAATGCCACAATTGAAGTAAACCAAAACAAATTAACCGGGTACATTGTGAACGATTACTTTTAGAATTTGTGACCATTCAGAGGTACCATAAAACTGTAGGGGCATGAAAAACTGGGCAAATATATGACTGGTGTAAAGTTTAGACGCAAGTTTAAAAAAAAGTTAAGATATTTATTGTAGCTAGTTGGTTTTTGTGCGCGATTATTTAATTTTGGGGTTCATTGCTATGCTGTGACCACAGAATTCTCCTTATAAATAAGGGCTGTGACATACAGTTTTGTTTATAACAGGCAGTCAGTTTTCACATCATCATACACAGATCAGTTCCATCGAATTTACTAGCAAATAAACAATTGCAAAGCGACTTTTGTATAGCTATTGGTTTTTGTGCAGTTTTTTTTAAGTGTGAGCTTGAGGACAGGTCTAATTTATTTCTTGTTGTAATACATGTTTACATCACCCTCTATGCACCGCTCTGAACAAATGCCTTTTTTTCCGGACTTATTCGAGCTTACAGTACTCGTAGGCTCGTAAAGTCTCACCACAAAAAATATATTTTAAATTTAGAACATATAAATATATGATTTAAACCGAACAAACCTCAAGTTTTTTATCTGGTAGATATTAAGCAAGGATGTAATAGAGGACAACTACATAAAGAAAAATAGTTCAACAGTTGTTTAATTATAATTTGTAATGTCCAAAAATAAACAGCCAATATTGTACAGAACCCAGTCACATTTTCGAAAGTTTTCGTATAATTTTTTAAGGAACAAGGTAGCAGCCAGTGGTCTAGTTCAGGCCAACACCATCTACTGTCATAAACGAAAACAACAATAACTCCACTATTACCAAGCTCTTACGAAATCATGAACAATACGACAGCTTTGTCTCTCCTAAATGGAACGTAAACAATTGTAAAATATAATTTACAAGGTTTTCGTTTAAGTTAATGTCGAAATTATTTACAACTTTACGAAAAGAGTTGTGTGACGGGTCATGTACATTTTATATTTTTTTTGTGACTTGTGACTTTATTTACTAAACAAAACATGTACAAACTAAAAAAAATTACCTCAACTACTTAGGCTACTACAAAAAACGACTTATCCAGAAACCATTGATAGTCTAAAGATGAATTCGTAAATAAAATAAAAAGTTAATAATAAAGGTTAAACGAAAATGTCAACATATTTTTTAAATATATTACTGAAGCGGTTTTTAGATTACTTCAATTTTTTGGTTTTATGCTAGTTCTTGTTTGTTTTCTATTCTTGCCAATAGATATTAATAAGGAAATAAATATTAATTACGTGTATATCCTAACTAATATCATAAATTCGAAAGTAACTATCTCTCTGTCTATCTGTTTCTCTGTCTGGGTGTTTGTCGCGTTATCACGGCTAAACAGCTGAACGGATTGAGCTGAATTTTGCACAGACATATCTTAAGGGTCGGAGACGGACATAGGCCACTTTTTTTTTGTAGATCCAAACAAAGTCGCAGATAACAGCTAGTAATATCATAATTGTTAAAAATATTTGCTAATTCTTGCTGCGTGGTCGATCCAGCTCCAGGAAACGAGTAAAGTGCAGCTTCAGCTTGGAAAATACCTACTCGTATTTGATTCGCCACTTAAATAACAATATTATAATAATAACGTTATAAACAAAAGTTTTTTCTTCATCGGGCAGGTGTAGCGGCGTATTAGATTGTTGTAATATTAATGTTTTATTTTGGCAAGCGGAGATGCGGCAGGCATTTGATGCGTTGGCTGTCTAAGTCTGGAGAGACGAGAGGGCGAGTTCTCGTAAATTTTATTGTAACCCGCATATTTTACCGTAGGGTTTGCTTTTGGCAGACCACATAATTGCATAAATAAATTTTCGTAGATATGCGTCCTGCGTTCAAGATGCGAGCAAAAATTCGATAGCGTGGAGCGCTCGCAAACTATATTTATGTGGCTTGTCTTAAGGCCTGCCTGTAGTACTTACCATTTAAGCCGTTTTTATCGTTTACTGCTATTTACTGTTTTGATATTTTGGCACTCCTCGACCTAGTTAGATATATGAAGTATCTAACTATCCATAATATAAAAAAAAAAACGCTTAACACTCATAGCTTCCCAGTAGGATTCCGTGTCGGGGAAACCATAGAACCATACAAACTAAGAACCAAACCCAGGGCAGATATTTAAATTCATTATTCAAACATCTGCCCGGCCGGGCATCGAACCCTCCTGCTCGTAAAGCAGACGCGCTACCAACTAAGCCAGTAAGGGTCACCATCTCGCTGAAATAGTCTTGGTGTTAAAATAATCAAACCGTGACAAAACTAACATTAGCAATTCAAATTTACATAAATACATCCCACTTTTTTCTAAAATTGGACGTCAGCTGTATTGACAGAAGAGTCAAGTGAGTTCTTCCTCTACCGCCCATGCCTTGGACACCTCATCGCCGTGACCCTCCTAGCCAGCGGGGGTTCTCAACCCTGCTCATCAATTATACGGACCCTGGGTCTTCTAGACCCGTGGCGTGGCGTGTCGGGCCGTCAACAGGTGCCTGAGATACGTCAGAGTTGTCAGAATAAGCAACCAGAGAAGCACATCAGAGTCTTTAGAAGCCAGATTATAACTTTAGTGGGTGCCGATCTATTCTATTGAATTAGATCTACGAAATAGGACTTAATTAACGAGTTTTTCATACCTACATTAGTTTTCAAAATTCATACGAAATTATGTGAAGGCGAGTTCTTCCGCCCAAAAGAACATGGGCTCTTTTTTCTGGGATATTGAAAGAGTGGTCATGGTAGAATATCTCGACCTAGATAGAGCTACTGTTACGGGGTCTTTTAAAGCAGAAAAATAAAATAAATGCGATACGAAATTCGCGAGACAAGGCGAGGCAAACTAGCAAAAACATGTTTTGTTCCATCGAAGTTATGCCCGGCTCACAGGTCCGCCATTGCTATGGCTGCAATGCGAGATGCTGAAGAATAAATTGAACCTACTTTTTAACCTCTGAGAGTCCGTTCAATTATGTCCGCAGCCACAAACAGTTTAATAAATTATGAGTTTCGCATTTAGTGGTGATTTATGTTTGTTTCTGCCGAAAGTGCCGATCGCTAGATATCGTGATTATGATGCGCGCGCGCATTGGTTATAGGGTTGCCTCCTTGAACGATAATAAGTAACTAATTAAACGTGAGTATTGCCGTTTTACTAAAACAAAATGTGTCAAAACCACGTCAATTTTCATAGTAAAATCATTAATTAGTTTTGATCAAAACATATCAAGAAATAATATCTAAGGAAAAAGGTCTTTAGGCCTGAAAGCCTCCGACATGCCCTCTACTGAAATATACGGAATTGAATTAGTTTGAAAGTTGTGAACCCTAATTCTTTTTACGGTCTACCCAACAAATTGAGCCATCGTCGGCGATCATTTAGCCTCAGCCTCAGCTCGGCGGATCATGTTTAATGTTCAGATCCGAAACGGTTATTGATTTATTCCGAGCGCATTACGAACTAATCATGTAACCCAACGGTGAAAGCCAATACGTGATTTACTATTTTATACGCTTTATTAATTAATGGGTCTAGGAGATGAATGTACAAGCTTTACAAGTAACGTGGGTTGCTATCTACTTAATCTACTGCCATGCAAGGGGAAAAGACTGAAGGGAATCGCATTTCTAGTTATTTAATCTTCGCGTCAATGCTAATTGTCGTAATCTCCTGATTCGTAATTTCCACTATATAGAACACCTCTACCTCAAAAGTTGAACATCGGGCTGCATGACTGGGTTTATTTATTTACTAGCTGCTACCCGGACTTCGTTCGCGTGGACCTACAAAAAAAAGTAGTCAATGACCGTCTCCTATCCTTAAGCTGTATCTGTGCAAAAATTCAGGTCTATCTGTTCAGCCGATTAGCCGTGACAACGCGACAAACACCCAGACAGAGACAGAGTTACATTCGGATTTATAATATTAGTTAGGATTTATTATTACAACACACGCTTCACATCAATAATATGCATACAAGTTTTAACTATGAAAACTTAAAATGTGAACTTAAAAATTTACAACTTACATACATGTTGGTAACCATGCTAGCGTACGTCATAGCAATTTTAATTTGCATATACAAATAGGAAAACAAGTAGCAAGCTTTGCGAAGCAGTCCTCGCTAGGATGACCCGCGTCGAGAACTACTGCAGTCCGCCTACCTCGCTACACAGCCGAGTTGACTTCGGAGAATGACAGAGTGATGAAATAATTACCTACGTGCCAAAAATGTACCAAAAAGGGAAGAACAGCTATATACTTACTTGGGGGCCTCATTATTATGCGACAGTTTTGCTAGTTAAATCCTCTGGTTCGTTTCATTTATGGTCAAATACTTATAATAACAGTGACGCCAAGTCAAGAAAACCACAATAGTTTTTGTATTTTCTGTTTGATAAAACTTTTTTCTGTGTGTTTCTGTTTTGTATTGTTACTGACATATAGGACATTATTAAATTTTTTTTTTTTTTTTTTTGTTTTTTTTTATGTGTAATATAAAGTTAGTTAGTTTTCGTTTCCTTAGTAGTCGGAATTAAATTATTTGAATTTGAATGCTATTACCAAATAAGCACAATTACAATCTTGAACTAGACAGAAGTGACTGCCCCGATGTCTCAGTTGGTAGTGAAACTACCTTTTGTGTTTGGGGGCGTGGGTTCGATTCCCATCTAGGACAAACATTCATGTGATGAATATTTGTGTTTGTTCTATGTCTGGGTGTTAATATCTATATAAGTATGTATTATAAATATATATGTACGTATATCAGTCTCTGGCAGCCATATTACAAGCTTTGCTTAGTTTGGGGTCAGATGACCGTGTGTGCAAAAATGTCCCAGGTATTTATTTATTTATTCATAGGGACTTTTGTCGTTTTCTGCTCAGGTTAAATTTTAAGAAAATTATAACATAAAAAAAACTTTACATCCAATTTCCCCCGATCGGGGCAGCACGAGCGATACCCATCTGAACACTAACAAACACGTAACAACTGTTAACGACTCTATTTTAATAACAAACACTTTTCTACCATGTTTTTCAACACACATCCAATAACCCTTAAAACTATAGTGATAAAGTTTACAATTTCAGAACGCAGGTTTCCAAAGCTCTTTTTGAGGATAACAGGCATCCTGCTGGGAGTAGCGAGCTCTTTGCTTGTAATTCCATTATACCTTGTTTCGCTCGCCCTTCGAGGCGTTGGCTCTGTAGTCATTAGATATTGTACATGTTAGTTGTTGCTGTACGTAATTGCTTCACATTTTTTAGTTGATACTTTTGAATATAATGCTTTACTTCGTCGGAAATCGTCGGTTTTATTTGACTCGCTGACGAGAAGTGTCGAGCAAGGCACATTCAACTAAAACTAGGGCTTCCAGATCCAAAATTAAAGTTTTCATTTTTTCCTAACTTTAGACTAAGAGCCTGATAAGAAAAAAACCTGACATAATATATGTTTTTTTTAAACATATTTTAGACGTGCTTTCGATAGTTGCGGCAAAGAGCATCACTTGCGATATGCGACGTGGCAATGTGGATCTTTATCTTCCAAATACGACTGCGGCTATATTCCTCTAAATTAAAACGAAATTATTCCGCTTCAAAAGAAAACTGTCAATATTTCAATTTTTCCTGATTCCCTAATAGACAGATATAATGCCTGATATGTTTCGAAATTTCGTGTCATCTGGCAACGCTAACAACTTAGGCTACAGGTTTTTTTTTTTTTCTTTTTTTTTTTTTTGAACTTTACGTCTACATCAGCGCCATCATATTCTTATAAACTAGGTATAGATTGAACCACCACATTATACCACATTATTATGATATAATAACCTACCAGACAAACGAGTGGACTTAGAACCATTTAGGGCCCGGAGAAAATTATTCGCCAGTCCGTAAATCATTCTAGCCTCAGAGTGAGGATTGGATAAAATACCTTGAATTACTCCCTTATTGGACTCGCTCACTTTAGGCTCTGTATTTTCTTCCTAACCGTCACACCAGTGTGACAGAGCAGTGTGAAGGTTAGTCGGTCACGGTAAAAATTCGTTCTCTCCCTAGATGTACATTTAATTTTAGTTCAGTAAACAAAGATTGCTGGTGGTGGTGACGGTAGTGGTGGTCATGGTGGAGGCCTCGAGACCTGCATCAAATTCAAATCCGAGCAATAACAAACAACAAGTAACAGCTAAAAAAAAAAGTTACTTATCATGCATAAAATAAAGTTATTCTTCATTTTTACGGCGTGTTGATAAAACGTTTCAAAACGTAAAACAAAGAATGAACAAAAAAACAATATGAGTCATTAAAATTTTACGGTTTCACCCAACGAATAATTCGTAGGTTTCACCTGTATTTAATCTACTAGTTAATTGCGGTATAAATCATCCCAGGACGTTTACGATGGTGTGCTATCGCATACCTCGGTTTTACGCGTAAAATTGGTAGGTGAATGAGGCGTTTGATTTTCGTCATCAGCCAGAAACCGATTTGTCATACTGAAAAAGATAGTTTTTATGTAATTGACCGCACGAACGAAGTGATTGAAGTCTTTGCAACAAACTTTCAACGAATCTCGACGATCATTGAGCAACTCGGTACCGCCCCGAACGGCCTGGAGTCCTGTTTTGCTCTAAGATACAGGTTCTATAATTTCATAGATTAGTTTTTGCTGTCTTCGGCGATTTTTGATTGGGGGGTTATTTCCCCAAAAAAGGGGGGAAGTTTGCTGCAGCGCCAACTACCGGCCGATTTTGATAATATTTGTCAGACTCAATTCTTGACTAGAATCCCTACTAATATTATAATTGCCAAAGTGTGTTTATTTGATTTGTTTGTTCCTCTTTCACCCATTAACAGAGCAACATTACATTCTGTGATTACAAGTCGTCGTTACTTAGACATCCCAAGAACTATTAAGTGAAATTCTACTCAATTATTTTACGAAGAGCTGCAAACAACCTGACTGTTCGCCTGATGGTAAGCAAACCACCGCCACCTGCAACACTAATCGTCTACTTTACAATATGGATCCCCAAGGTCCCCAACAGAAGTGACACGTTACATTCACATTTAGTGACCTAGACACTAACCTATGCACCCCCAATAACAGGAGACCATATTTTCATGCTCATAGAAGTTCATCTAGACTAAATTGGGAATATGTTTTCTCTGCTTAGTTAAGTATAAAGTATATTGCTCAATACAATAATAATTACTCAAACATACGATACAATATTGTGGTCATTATCATCACTGGCCTTTCGTCCACTCCAATTTAATTACTAAACAAACTCAAATAAATGTCAAAAATAAAACCTGTGTCCTAAAACTACGTCGACATTTTAAAATTGATGGCAGCAATAACATTTTTAATGGCAATACTCGATTTATAAAAACACATCGCTTTCCCACTGTTGGGGTTTTATTTACAAGAAGGCTTTGTTTGTTAACTTTATTGTGCTCTTGGACGCAGTAAAGTTGACTTGTTGCTTATCGTATGTGACAATCGAAGGGCCATAAATTGAATTAAAATTTTATATGACTCTTTTATCACACGTGTGACACACTCAAGTCGTTACGAGCGACTGTTTCAATGTAATCTATATTTTGGCAGCCTGTATTGTAGAAGAAAGATAGAGTTCATTGAAAAGTAACAATGGTAGCTATTGAACATAGTGTGTAAGAAATACAGTAATCTACGCTATAAAAGCCTATTATCATCAGCCAGAAGACATCGATTGCTGAACAAAAACCTCAGCCTTAGAAAACTGATGAGTTTCCATAGTCCTCACGCTTGGCAGGTGGCATGGATCACTTGCTCTGGTCACAGTTTTAGAACATATCCGGGTTCCAAAGGTAAACTATTATTTAGTTGAAATAAACTATACTTACTTAACTATATCAGGCCCAGGCCCCTCTGCATGTTTGCCATCTATGGCATTAAAAAAAAGAAAAAAAAAAAAACTTTAATTTTCACATTTAAAATTACAAGCAAATTACAAAATAAATGATTAGGATGGAGTATTCACAGAAAAAGTAAAATCAGGGGACAGTAGTGGTTGTGAAAGAAGGAGGTTAATGTTTTTTGGTATTATGTAAAGTTATGTAAGTTTAGGCTTTGGGTTTCTTTTTTTTCTTCTACATGATACACTAGGTACACGAAGAAGCTATTATAACTATAACTAGTAGTTCGCGGCGAACTGAGACCTCGCGACCCCTATATCTTCACAACCGCTCGACCGATTCAGCTAATATTCGAACTTAAAAATTGTATTGATGAACTACTACAAAATTTAATGAAGATCGGATCAACGGTTCGCAAGTTATCATCGGACAAATATACACACAAACATACATACAAATGCCGATTTGTCCCAGTAAACTCTGAGACCTTCGCTTCGCTCGGTCAATTATTTGTATCGTTCTTACTCTAGGTATTGCCATAACATAACCATTTGTTATCTCCTGAATTTTTAAGCTGAACAAGTAACTCACACATGACTATTTTACTTAACGACTTGACATTACATGTAATTGATATACCATCCACTAAACTATCTAGAATAGACTCGTACCCTCATTTTATTACCCATAAAACTTTTATTCGTCCGATATGTTTATCTGAAAGTAATTTTAATTGCGGCCCACCGCGTATTAATTCCTTTTTATGGATGTTTTTCAGTTTTTGTCGCCACTAACTCGTGACATTTAAAGCTACTTTACGGTTCAAGACTGAGTAGTAATTGGACACTATGCTTTAAATTGATAATTATTATTGGTCGTTTAAGTTTACATCTAATTTTCAGGTTTAATGGACAACGTAGCTGGTCTTGCACCTTGATGTAATCCTCACATTCGTTAAATACATTCTTTTTTTTTACAATATTATTCCACGGACTCCGGAGTCCGTGCCATTTATCAAATTTTACACATATTTTATCAACTAAAACGGAATATAAAAACTAGACTTTACAAAAGGAATATACCAACGAATATACTAATAAAGAGCTAAGTGCTATTATAGATTTGCGTATATACTCCGAGCAGTCCAGCTCCCGCAAACAGCACCCGTTCACGAGTTGACGCATGTGCCAGCCATACAAATGCGCGGGACGCTCATACAAATGCGCCGCACCACGCCTCGCGGAGTGGCGTTTTCGGTGTGTTGTACAGCGCGTGTTTTCTATACAGTCTGAGACATTTCAGTACAACGTTAAAAAACGTGCTCCCGCGTACGGTAACCACGTCGCGGGGCGCGGAACAGTGTGTGAATCGGCTATGTCGTGTCTGTGTATCTTAATAAACTCATAAGATCACTGTTTTAAGGAAACTTTTCGTTTTTATATCTTTTAATTAAACGGAAAACAAAAAAAAAACTTATTGTTTTAATGACTATATAAACGATTTGAAAAAATATATATTTCTTATGTTATTCTATGATAAACATTTACATTTTTTTTTTTTGACTATTCACACTCCTAAGGCTTGAAGGTAGGTACTTCTTACTTACCAAATTACTAGTTACTTATCTTACTTACCTTAGTGTTTTTTAACCGTCATTATTATCATTTTTTAGAAGCAATACGCGAACATTTATTAGTAAAGTCGCAAACGAGTGTACTTTTCTCGTTATCCTGACATCACCGACGTGACAAATACCAATAACAGCGGTCAGCTGTCGCCGGCGCGTGCGCTGCGACTTCCTCTGATCTTTGACTCGGCCAATTGCCCCCAGCTGTCGTCTTCCCTACAAGACCTCCTCAATTGGAGCAATCAGGCCCCTCATAGCGCTGGAGGTGGAGACGTGCGAGCGCCGGGGAAGCTCTTCCTTCGCTAGCCTGGGCAGTTTAATAAAACTAGTTAACTCATGCTGACGGAGACTCTCTATATTGAGGTAGTAAGGATTAGAATTGAGTACTTGAATTTGAGAGTAATATGGTAAGGAAATATGTTACTCAATCCCTTATTGTCACGAGGATATGAGTTGAAGTGGTTCGCGATCAACGAGGTGTTTCCGCCTGAGATGTTTACATCTGAGTACTTTGTTTAGACACTTCTTGGTTTCGACTTCGAGTGCGTAAACTTGTTCGTTGACAGTGAGAATGTAACTCTAAGCTCTAGTCATTGATAGTTGTCAGCCGCTGTCGGTGAAGTTTGACAAGATTTGTAAACATGGTGACGTAAATTTTCTAAGTTGAAATACTCTGAGCAGCATGACTCAAAGGCCAGACAATAAAAGCAGTAAAGCATTTTGTAGAAATGCAATGTTGATAGAAGACCACGCACCTGGAGTTTATGCCGGGAGACCGATACTTTACAGCGTAAAAAATACCGACCGACTGGCCACCGAGAGCAGTCGAGCGAGACGGATCTTTCTGAACAAAACTAAAGAGAAGTCCTCAAGAGACTTTGCTGCTTACTTTCAAAGCTCTCCAAGAAGTGGCGACCCCAATTATGTAGCATCTCACACATCTCCAGTACCCGTGGCGAGACGGAACGTCGTCATACCTACATTTGCAATGGCACAGTCATTGCGCTGGAATCCGTTCGTAGAAACATCGTCTATCGAAGACATTTCTTATGCGGAAAGAGACCCTAATTACAATTGCAGGTGCGCAAACTGTTCTACAAGGAACTGCCCTTCGCGGGTCTCTTCTTCTAGCACTCTGCGGTCTGGTTCGAAGAGAAATAATATCATGACGTTCGCCGACATGTTTACAATGACTCCGAAATTGACTGATGCCGCCTGTGGGTCATCTATTGTGCCTTCCACTCGAGTCTCGGAAGCGTCTGCATCTGGCTTGGATATAGCCGTCAGAGACACCCACGCTAACATGCACATCAATCGATTTTCTTATCAACCAAGTTGTCATCCTATACCAATTCTAAAAAACACCCGAAGGCTCTGCGATTACAATGACATCGTTACTGTTGGGAGCAACTGCAGTGAAGGTGATCGTTCAATGCAGAGACATCTAGAAGAAGAAAGCGATGTTTACAATCGCGAGCCGGCGAAAGTCAGTTCAATAAAATCATTCTTCAGAAGTCGTAAAAAGAAGAAGGAACGTAATAATACAAGATGTGACATGAGTAAGAATAGAAGAATCATTTACAACGAAGGCATAAGTGATGTGATAGCGGGTCGATGTCCCGTAATACCGATGACGATTCCATTGGAGTCCGACGAGTTCAGGCACAATAGCAGAGCGTGTATGAGAAGCAGGACCGGGCTTCATTACTACGACGAGGATGAGAACCAGATTCCTCACTCTCAAATGGTCAACTCCAGATACCACAAAAACTGTAAGCCAAAAATTAATATCTATTTCTATGATAACGATGACGTGTGCCACATAATACCACCGGCTCCTAAAACAAAGGCGCGTAAGACAACCTGCAGTAAGCCGCTCAAATTTTATCAGCCGCCATCCATCAAACTACCCAAGAAGGTCCTCACTTCTGAGATGAACATTGATTCTTATGATCCGAGGTGCCAACACAGATTTGGCGTCATTGCTTGTGACAGATAGAAGTAATAAAATAACGCATATACCTGAAACAGTAATTAAATAAGTGTGTCAATTTTTAAATAAGGTAATAAAGTCAGTTATCCTTACAATAATGATTGCGTTCATAATTTGGAAATAAACCACTTGATAGTCACATTACTGACATAATGATTATAAGTAAACCTTAATCATTTATTTCCTTTATCTTTTTTGAAACCTAAAAAACAATAGTTCTGGAAGCAACTGGGACCAAGTTCTCATTTTTTTTAGCCACGATGGAATAGAGAAGGCATTTGCGTTTTGGGGAGATCTTGTACTATTATTTAATTATTCACTTAATATTATCTATATTTTTATTTCTTCGTATCGGCTCTTAGACGTCCCTAATGGTCTAAGCCTTCCCCTGTAGTGGTGGTTGCCATAATCTCCACGTTTGGCAGGCGGCTAGGTTGACATACCCGGGACCATACTTTACTACTTTCCTTTATTTTGTTATTACAATAACATTGAACATTAGTTCCCCCAAAATCCAAACAACGAACTTGTCACACAAAAATTTGGGAATATTCTTTTGAAATTCGATTTTAACAGTGTTTCATAGTTATTTTTTAGATTCGATTGTTACAATGTTTCATAGTGATTTTATTAGTCCTCTTTGCGTTCAATTAGTGTGAACAAACAGCGAGACCTACATTCAGGCAGCTGCGGTCCTCCGAAGGGCCTGGGAGGTCACCAGCTGCGGAGAAAGCATCCTTGATTGAATAATCCACATGCAATTGGCACACGGACCGCTGTGCCAGGGATTAATAACATTTGGCATCAAGTTTTGGACCACAGAAACAGAAGTTTTGATGGTAGACCTCTTGAAAGCTTATGTAATGAAAATCAGGGTAGTAGAATTAGCTATCTATTTAAAAAGGTTCCAATAACTACTTTAAGGCGTCACTTCTTTAAGGCGTGTGACCTTTTGAAGATTTTTCAATCTGTACTGTGAGCCATGCCGGCCATGTAATAAATAAAATAAGTAAAACTTTACCGAAAGCATCTAGAATTCAATATTGGATATAATATTGGAAATAATTGTCTATAAATAATCTAGAAATATTTTTAAGAGTGTTAACAATTGTTGCTATCCTCTGAAGATCCGGGGTCAGCGAGCACGCGTCGCTTGTGCATCGCAATCTGCAACTTGATACTTGTTGATTGTTTAGTTAACTGTGGCGTGTTTTTTTATATACAGACCAGTTATGGATGGGATATAAACAAACGCATCCTGACTGCGAGCCTTTTTAGGGTCCTTGAACTTATAAACTACGTTCAAGGGTTTTACTTTAGACGGTATTGAAGGAATTTGGATTAAATAAATCCCAGAATGCAGTGATTCGCTGAGCATTATATATACCTACCGGAATCCATGTCACATTGAGATGCCTTTTGAAGACATCATTATGATAATAGAATACTAAGTCGCTAGAATATAATAAGTAGTTGTCATTATAATTAGTTATACTGGGATATAAGGAAACGGTACGCTGAGCCGAAAAGTGCTCATAGCACTAATTATTACGAGAAAAACTTTTGATATGGGAGCAACCTTCAAATCAGGAAAAAATAAAACAGCCGTTCCATAGAAAAAGGTCAATGATACTCGACAAAATCAGTTTTTTTTTCTCCATTTCAGGATGGGCCCCGTACTAAAAGTTGTTGAGTAGGGCTACTAAGTAAGTGCGCTATGTTTCGGCTTAGCATACTCTTTTGACCAGCCCTAGGTTGACTGACGACATTGTGAAAGTCGCGGGCAACAGGTGGATGCAAATGGCCAATTTGTCGTTCAGTGTGGCGCTCTAAGGGGGAGGCCCAGTTCAGCAGTTGGACGTCCTTCCTTTCCTTATAACCCTGTATTTCTTTTGTTCTTTTGTTTATATAATTTAAAATTGAGTTGCTTTTGATGTCATTAATTTTTAAAACAATTTAATCCAATCTTCAATATACTAGAGTAAAATCCGTGAACGTGGTTTATATGTTCAAGCAGTGAACTTAGAGCTATAAATCACGTTCACGCCGTTTAGTTATAAGTTAAGAGGTAAAAAAAATAGGTTTGTGAAAAGTCAACAAAGTAGGAAGCTTCCTACAAATGGTTTTTGGTTAATTATAAATACCTTTTATAAAGACTATAGAAGTGTAGATTACAAATTCAAATTGATAATAATTAGTAATAATTATCTGAGTAGGTAATAATTATCAGATAGAAGTTATTAAACATCGAAATGCTACCCATATTATTCAGCATTATTACAAAAAATAATATTATTACCATGTGAGCAGGTGTGCATCACCTAATAATATTTTGAACGTAATAATCAAAAGTTTATAGTTCCAACACCAAAATATATTAAGTCTTAATTACTTTTATGGTTTCATAATAAAATTAGGTAGATCTAATAAAGATTGCGTGAATCTATCAGTCATAGGCGAGGCAGGGTATATCTGACGCACCATCGGATCGAGTGTTCTGGACACATTGCGTCTTCTGTTGCATTTTTAATATTTGAACTGTGTCCATAATTTGAGAAAAAGAAGCGATAGTATCACAGAGAATAAACGTAAAAATGTAAGTTAATAATGTTAGTTTAATTAACTAAATGTTAATTTCCATAAAGTGTATATGTTGCGTCTTTATTATGAGATTACATAATGATGTTACAACGAAACGCTATTATATCTCACAAAAAAATATATTTAAAATTATAAATCGCCATATTGACGGATCACGAAATCCGATCCTGAATGGATCGGATTTCGTGATGTTGTGGTATTCTAGCCACTTCTTATTGTAACAAGTAATATTATTAAGAGGATAATCCTGCCGCAAGGTTTGTTGCATTCGACATTTGAAATTGTATAGCTGTCACTCTTTTTCTCGTGTGTGCGATAGAGAGAGTAGTGAATTTTCCTAACATTTTGATGAAATTAGCGTTTCGGGGTTAGTCTGTTATCACCCCCTTAACCTTAACAAAACCTTTTGTTTTTGGTTTCATTGGCTTGGATATGCTATAATATAAGCCGACACATTTTCCTTAAAAAAAAAATGTTTATAATATTCTAATAACAACTACTATGCTTCCTCGTATTTTCGACGCAAAAAAATGTCACTTTAAGTGCCTTCAACAACGAAGACATTGCGAAAAAAAAAAAAAAACAAGCATAATTTTTCAATGTGTAAATAACATGTAGAAAAACATCAAAATCGTATAACATATAATGGTAGATATCAGACGACGGCGGATACTTTAAGAGAAAAACAAAACACCCGACTGCAAAATAATTATACCTTGTGTCACTCCGGACGTAAAAACGAATCCAACGACATCTAACTCATCAAAATCGGTCAAGCCGTTTAGGCTACAGGAGCTACATACACATAAACATACATACTTACATTAATCCTAAAAACATTACCCTCGTTTTATTTTAATAAAACAGGAATACTCGCGTTAAATTGAGTTGGTTATTCCGACTATAGTTTCAATCATATCCCGTGATATTTTCTAAGGGTTGCAAAAAATAATAATTTGGAAAATGTGTCAAAACCACGTCAGTTTTTAAGTACTACCCTCCTCCTCCTTCTTGGGCAGCTGTCTAAAAACACAAACAAATACCGACTTGTTTTCGTAGTCCCAGAGAACGACCCTCGAACAATTTAAAAACGCTTCAGGATTGTGCGAGTTAGATAATTGTGTCATTACTAAACCTAAATCTTTTAACACAAACATGCTTACGTACTTTATTTTACACCACAAAATCACTACCCTCCTTCTTGGTCAGTGGGTTAAGGGATAAGTATGCAACGTAATCAGTAATTTCACGAAACAAAAAAAAACTCTGCAATATGCATTTTGAAAGTCACTGCCACCCTACTACGCAACATTAGTAGAGTAAATGACGTGCCGTGCCATGACGCCCATCGATCATCCCTCGCCACGGACAATAGATACGCGAATAAACTTGTTCGGAATTATCGAGATGTCACATTATTGATGCGATAAGTGCGACAACATAATTACTATACGACTTTAAAATACTACGTTTCATCTTAGCAATTGTCAATCAGACACAATTTTGAGTACGTTTACTACATCTGCATTAGCTTTTTAACATCCCACTTCTGGGATATATGCCTACCGTCGAAGGGTGATTGGGTCATATCTATCATGCTGGTCAAGTGCGGGTTGGCGGATTTAAATACGCTATCTAATTTCTTCGTTGTTTTCCTTCACCGAAAAGCCAGTGGTATATACATACGTAATCTCCAAAGAACTCATTAGTACGGGCTCGCCCAAGTTCGAAACCTCGAAACCGCGACCCTGCGAATATGAGGCGAGCGTGCTACCACGACGCTAACTACTCTAGTAAATGCATTATTATTTGAGCCGTCGAGCAATAAACGTCGCTGTATAAGACCTGTATGTGCGAGCGAGATAGACATATATACCACTCCATAAGACGTGGAAGTGCGAGCGGGTAGACAGACGACTGATTTAAGACCCGAAGACTCAGGTAATAATGCGTTTACTATTAGTTAGGAGGAGTACGCTTACTACTAATTAGGAAAATATATAACCGGCTAAGTGCGAGTCAGGCTCTCACACCGAGGGTTCTGTTTGTCCACAGAATATATTTGTGTAAATGCGTAATGAGTTTAAGTACCAAAAAATGAAATTATACATTTGCGTATGTCGATGATGTATTATTGATATTTAGAGCTTGAAACTCTAATCGTGAGCCCGATTCCGCACTTGATCGATTTTTATTATTTTTTGTTTAAAAGAAAGTTAAATAAATTTTGACGCTTGTGTGTATTATCGTTTTTACGATAGACTCCAAATAAGTTAAACTACGCCAATTATGTTTATTTCTGATATGAAGTTTTTTTTTTATTTTAACATTTGGGAGGATTGCCTACGCTGCGTCTGTCTGTTATCGGTTCATCGAGTGATGTATCCTTCCCATTACCACTACAGTGTGCAAATCCTGAGAGCTATGTCGGTGACTTTGGTTCTTCGGCGAATATCCTCGTTCTGGATTTTATCGCGCAAAGAAACTTGTGTCTCTCCCGCTGTGTGACTCTAAGTTTCTCCATAAGGCCAGCAGTACCATCGCATGTATCAAACACGTCCTTGCAAATAAAGGAGTATTAATTCGTATTTGTTTTTCAGTTATTATTTGTCGGTGGATATCAAAAGATGTCAAAATGCTGACGGATCAGTCGTTTGAAGTACGCCGCGGCAGGGGCGCGCAACCGTTGTTCATTTACATAGATATTAGTTTTATTGTGGTGGCTCCTTTGATAATGATAAATTATAATTTGATTAAGTTAGCGTTCCGTGAGCAATGTTTATTAAGTTGTCTATTTTTTGTTAAAACCCTTACAAACATGAATTAATGTGTTAGTCAAAGAATCTACAGTAACTTAACTTAATTATTATAGATAATAAATTTGAACCTTGAAGTACAAAAAACGTATCTCCAGGATTACAGGAATTATAATCTGAAATGAAAACCTATCTACTCCACTAAATAAAATAAAATATTATTGTCATAAGCGGCATTCGAAAAAATCAAATTAAATTGTTATATTATTTTAATTTATTTTTCATTTTTTAATTAGAAAATAATCCAAATATATATACACGTAACATAAGCAGTACCTATAGTACATTTTGTTTTAATAAAATGGGAATTGGTAAAAAATAAATAGAATTGAGTCGGTTATTCCGACTGTAGTTTTGATCACATTCGGTGACCAAGGAATTATATGAGCGTCACACGCGTGCGACCTTGTCTTTCCTATCGTGTTTATTAAAACAATGTGTGTCAAAACCACGTCAGTTTTCATAGTAAAAAAGCGGTATTTTAGGTCAAAATTTATGTTTTTCTCTGTCTTCATTCAGATGTCATTCTTGGTTGGCAGGGAGGGAGAGCATGGGAGCAACTCGATCCTCCACTTGCTTTGATGGGAGTGCGGAGGTGCCCATCTGTAGGTGCGTTTGTAAGTTGGGGAAGACTTCTTGTACGAAGTAAGTACGAACCCCTGCCGGGGTCCAATCCATCACCGGTTCGTCATCGTTAGTCGATCGGATCGGATATGTGCCTGCGATCATTCAGCTCGTCCGAAAGTCTAATGAGTATACGATTGAGAGCAACGGGTGCTTTTTGTCGGAAAACAAACAGATTGGCTTAAGGCTGTCAAGCAAAATTATCTTACCTTATCAATGATATTTTACTAGAGATACGACTTTAGCACTCATAAAATGATCCCGCAATTCTGTCCTTTCGGACAGATTTCATTATAGTTATCTCTTTTACTCTCTAAGTTTTCGCATCTTCTTTTGCACTCTTTGACGGCTGTAAGCAGACAGCAGAGCCGAATTCAGAGTGCCATTTTGAAGCTAAGAACCTTTCTTTCGTAAAATATCATTGTACCTTATTGTATTACAAAAGTTTGGAACAAAAAACAAAAGTTTGGTTTCAGTCTTACCTTGTTGATAGGAATCGAAAAAAACAAAAATGGGAGACTGTTCACTATTACCATAGTCCAAGTCTTTTAAAGCTGGGACTGCTGCAATAGATAATAATGAAAACTTTTTTTAAAATTTCGCTGTTGGTTATATGAAATAAAAAATCAAAATATGTTTATTTGTGAGAACATTGTCTTAAAATATAGATGTAACATAATAATTAAGAGTCTATATATCATAATACGTCGTGTATATCTTTTAGTTATTGTCTACCGACTACAATCTAACGTTAAAAACGTAGCAAACGTGATAAGAATTTACGGTTTGCATTTTCAGGTTTTTTTGGTTTTCTTTTCACAATACGCTCCAGATTTGCCAGTAGATGCAAGCAGTAGTGTGCAAACATTATTGTGTTCCGGATTGAAAGGCAATAATTGCAGAGAAATCAAAGGGAATAAAGAAATTTAGCATTTAATGCATCCGGATGACGAGCGCAGTGTATTGACGCACATGGTGTTGAATTGTTTAAGTTTGATTTGCTGTTCTGTTGTTGAACCGTGATGATTACCATCAAGAAAGAGACCAGCTCGTATCATAACTCAGTTTAAAAAAAGAGGAAACAATTTGAGAATAATATCCGTATATCGCGTGTCAGTCCTACAGGCCCTCAATCAATATCCTCCCTGACGTATCTCTCAATTATTTTGTCATCCGTCGTATTGTCAATTTGTTAACTGATTTGACAGATCGATAATTACCGTGAATAAATTACCTTGCAATAAAACTTCTTTTGCAAACATCTCTGTTACACACGAGTGCTATATGCGTTGTACGCGTTGATGTCTTTTGTACTGAAATATAAACTAAGACTTGGAAAAAAAATATTTAAAAAAATAAGTTCTGTTTATAAGACCAACTGTCACTTGTTTGTATTCTGTTTTAAGTGTTACCACTCGATGGAGTTTGTATGGTTTTTATTTATCATTATTTGAGTGACGAAAAAAATAATTCTCACCTTGAAAATATTTTTTTTAAATATCATTTGCTCAATTCAATTCATCTTTATTTCCAAATAGGTATTAAAAATACTATTATGGATAGTCACTAGGTATAACTAGGTTAAATAAACAAAACGTAACAAAAGCTATCTCTTTTAGCGGCTATTAAATCTGTGTATAGTTATTGTACAATACAGTTATTTAGAAAGAAAGAAAGAAAGAAAGAAAATAATTTTATTTTGCAACAACATAACAACAGGTAAGAAATAAACAATAAGAATAAAAAAAAAAGAGAAAAAATAATAAATAATAAGAGGACAAATACCTCTGAACAAAAACATAAAATAAATATAAAAAAGAACTATTTAATATAAAGCTACGTTAAATAATTCATACTTTTATTTTTGTTTCGTCAATTTTGCCCTTCCCTATATTATTATATTCCCGGAAAAAAATACGCACTGTCTTTATTTAGGGTTAAAGTATCCTAAGTCTTAATCCATTAATATGCATCTTCCGGCTCAAGAAGTTGAGCTTATATTATTTAGTCTTATGCGAGATCACCTTAATCTTAAAAACCCATTTAGTTCTTAACCCTCTTGTATCGATTCCAAAGTGCAAAACGAAGTAAAAATGTTATTAAAAATGGCCAAACATTTTGATGTTTTTATTTTTTTAATCGTCCATCGTCTCGGCCGGCGTGTCCCTGTCACATGATTGGTTTTGCCCGTAATGTCGCACAGATGCCGCCGGCTTTGATCCCGCCGCCCACCTGAAACAAAAACATACCACATTCGACTTTAAACTTTCTCCAATAAGCTTCAATTCTGAGCGATAACTGAGATCGGAAGGCATTTAATATCTTTATTAATGTGGCCAAGCTCCGATGATCGATGATAACTAATTATTAGAAACATTTCGTTGACCGGCCGACCCTGGATTTGTAAAAAAACAACTCAAATCTCGACTCTACTTCTCAGAGATACGGTATTGATTAACTAATCAGAGATAAGGCGAAGATAATCGACAGTTATTGTGTTTGGTTATCGTTGAAATGGTTACCTGGCGAAGAGTTAAAAAACGGATTAGAGCAGTCACAAAAAACTCATTTTGTCAATTTGTTTGCAAAATAGTGATAAGTATTAAAAAATAAGTAACAAGGCGTCAAGTCAGATTTGTGGACAATTTTAAGTAACGTAGACAGATTATAGAGTATTTATATTCAGTAAGATAATAACTGAGCCTAATCTTATGATATAGAAGCACAATGCCCGCAATTCCTCCGTGCACTCACTAAACGTAAGTCTTTTACTAAATAGAAACACAAGAAAGAGATGGCATGAATTATAGTGCTGTCAAATTAGTCAGATCTTAGTTCTCCATTCAAACTTAGACGAGACCGTAGCGCATGGATTTAGCAAGTTTCGTCCAAGCCGTAGCGGGTCATATAGAAAGAGAGACAGATAGATAGAGAGACAGAGTTACATTCGAATTTATAATATCAGTTAGGATAAACACATTCAAAAGCTTGTAAGGGACATATCTATGATAATTTATTTGATGTTACAGAAATTAATAAATAGTTTATTTTCAGTAAGTAATATTTTTGTTTTCTCTTCAGGTTAGGTAAGTTTTGTTAAAATACTCTTTTTAAAGTAAGAAAATAAAGATTGATTTGTTTCTATTGTACTAGATGCGATACTGCAGAAACTACAGTGGACATGCAATAAACATTGTGTATTATAGACTCAGTTTGAAAATGAACTTCCGCAAAGTAACGCCTGATCAATGAACAAACGGGTGATCAATCAAGAAACATGATTTTTACGGGTTACATAAAGAGTCCAAGGAGACTCAATTACTAAGACTACGATACTCCGCTATTCGTCCATCTATACTACCATTAAAGGGATGTATCTTTTGAACCGCATTTGGTACGTGGTTGTAATTTTAAAACAGTAGAAGAACATGTCAAGTATGGTTTTAATTAACTCGATAATAAGGTTCTTATTTGGGGTAATTTTGTTATTAAGTTTACATAAAGACGTAAAATTTTGTGTGATTATTGTACAAACTCCGAAGTAAAACAACAAATAATTTTTAAAAAAAGTGCGTCGGCCTCGCGCTGAGGGTCTCGATTCTCGAATCGAATGCAGGAAACATTTTTTTTGTAAATACAAACAAATATTTTGTGTGTTGGCAGGGAACTCTCAGAGCGCCAGCCCGACCCACGCTTGGCCGTTTTTAAGGTTCTCGTTTTCGTCGCATAATTTCAATCCAAAATATTCAATTATTGAAATTTAATTCCATCGAAAATTATTTGTGTATGTACAAGATTACATTTGTAAGAATTCAAAGTTTTAGATATAAGAAAGTTAAATCAATTGAACAATTAATGATTTCCTAATTCTATGACACAGATATTATCTCAGTTGTATTTGTCTAACCGCGCATCACGCCGACTTCGATACGACCTCATCTAATCGAATCTAATTGCAGAATAACGCTAATAGAGTCAAAGCGCTTTTATCAGACATCCTGATTTCGTTCCTGAGTCACAAACAGAATCTGAAGATGAAAATAGTGAAATAGTGATAAACTGCCTATTGCTAATGGAGCCAAAGCGCTTTTGTGAGATCCTCCTTGCGTTGCCGTGTTAAAATTCGAATGTGGTTTTCTAATTTTAATTCTACATGGGGGAGATAAAACCTGCATCGACTTGGAATCAAAACATTAATAGGAAAAATTCATGGCAAAAACCACAAAATGGTCAAAACATTTATGAAAAAATATTTCCTGTTAGATAAATATAAAGAATGTTTGGGGGTTGCATGCCCGGACAATCCTCAATGTAATAAGTAAGTATCATAGTGACAGTTAAACGTTGTTAATATAAAGAAATTTAAAAAGATACTCTGGTACAAAATCTTTAATCATAAGATTTTTTACTAAGCAGTTTAGATTACTAAGCATAATTGTAGATTTTTTGTAATATTTATAAGTAATAAACAGTTTTAATTTTTTTTTAACTTTGGCTTGGAGTATTTTGTGAGTAAATCTAGCATGTAAGCTTTCGAAAAAAATATATTTCCGTTTCCGCTGGTCTTACTACCAGCTATTGAGCGTCCCCTGCTGGACGAAGCCTCCTCCATATTTGGGTTGATTACCATAGCTCTCACGCTTGGCTTGAAGAATGCAGAATGTTTAGCGTCTACTAAGAGGATGCTGCTGCCCGTCTTTCGGTGCTTCTGGTCCCAGTTTTAGGACACACCCGGGTTCTTCACAGCACATGTAAGGATGTACTTAATATTTAACGGACGAGAAATAAACTAAAATCCAACCCCTTTTTTAATAAACGCGGAGAAAGCTTGAAGCAGTTGCTCAGTCTCCTTTCTTTTTCAATCGAGTTCTAATTTCGAAAGAGCGAAAAAGACTAAAGATGTAACTATTCCAAGGGCACTCCACGTTAAGAAGTAAGAAGAATAAGGGGGTTTTCAGAATTCATAATAAGATTTTTTAGTTTAGGTATTGGCATTTATGTTTAATACATGAGGAACTGCATTATAACGTAGAAGAAAATATTGACCTTGGTATCTACTTGCCCCTCGCAAAAAAAGGTATCTACTTGACACCCAAACCTCTTTTCTAGGGTTATTACGATTCACAGCGAAGGGTTTCCTAACTAAACGATCACTTGGCTATACTATTATATAGATTTGTAGTATTGTATAGAAAAGTTAGGTTAAGCTAAATATCTAGTTTATCTAAGGTAACTGCAAACACTAGAGCTCAAGAGCTCAAAAGGTTAAGAGTTATGATTTGAATAAAGTAAGAGTAATTTGGATTAAATTAGCTAGGATAATTATAATAAAATAGAATAATATAAATAAATATCAATATAAAATAAATAAGTGCGGGGGGTTACAATTAAATTAATTAATTAATCACTTACGGCGTAAGTGTTTAGAAACATAAGGCTGACGTCAAATTCACAGAGAATCTTCAGCTCATTTCGGCTATCAAATACTACTAGATAATCCACACGACTTTCAATTCTCTGATCAGCTTTGCTGGAAATGCTATCAAACTACGACCAAAACTAATTAAAGATCTTATGACTCAGTATGTTAAAATTAGAGTTGATCCTTTAATCCAGTCTCCGAATCTCCGTAAACTCAACAATCATAACGAGATGGAGGCAATCGAGTGTGCTTGGAGATGTCGAGACTAAAACAGTTTCCATGTCGCACTCATGCGCAGGGAGATGTGATTGTTATAGAGCTTACGTATGTGTGGGGTGCGAGATTTTCTGAATGCTTTTATGATGTTGTTGAGCAAATGATCAGTCTGATGAAGCTATCATATCGCCTAACTGAGAACTCATTCACAATTTTTGTCTTTTTTATAATAATAATAAATAATAAAAAAAATACTATGAAAACTGACGTGGTTTTGATACATTTTGTAAACTATTGTCGGAATAACCGACTCAGTTTAACGTGAGTATTCTCGTTTTATTAAAACAAAATAATAAAAATGTTTATTTTCAGGCACGTAACCCATACCTTAAAAGAAAGAACTTAGTGACGAGTTGAGAACTTTATGCAACTTAGTGACGGGTTGAGCAAGTTGCTCGCCTGATAATATGAATCGTGCTAGCATCTTCAGTGCCATCTAGAATTTTGCACGACAATGCAATACGCTTCTCACTCTGAAATATTGGATGTTAATCTCTTTATGCGTATTAATTTAACTGGAAACAAGGTCGTTTCTGGAAACATTCATTCTGGAATACAGTAAGGTCTGCACGCTACTGCTTAGTGAGTTGACTTGCAGACTTTTTCTTTTTGTGGTCTGCAAAAGAGTCTCACCACCACAAAAACTGTTTTGATGATGTTGAGTAATTTCTGCACACTACTGCATAGCAGTTGAATATCTGACAAAGGTGTGATCTACAAAAAGTCTTATCAGTACAAAAAAGGTGTTGACGGATGTTGACAACTTTATTATAGCAATGCTGTCAAAATGATACAAAAAATCTGAAACGGCAATGTAGAGCGTAATTTGATTATTTGCCAACTTTGAGTAACTGGTAAAAGTGCTTCCACTTGGCAAGCTCTCCAAAAGAGTATAAAAAATATCATATCATAATTAGCCAACCCGCACTGAGCCAGCATCACCCTTGGAGGGCAGGGCGATATCCCCGGCAGTGGGATGTTTGAAGGCTGATGCAGAGAATGAATAATTGTTTGCTTTTATATGACTTTTTATCGCACAAAACGATCGTAATTGATATTGACATCTTCTGTTGACGTCAGGTCGCAGCCTTACACAGCGTATATCGTTTAGTCGTTTACCTGTCGTGTCAAAATGACATATCAATAGAGGAGCAGCATGTGCAGCGATGCGCGAACATTATCCTGACTCCACTGTCTGACACCGACGGACAAACACATACAATTTTATAGCCACTATAGACACAAAACGAGATCTTCTATGTCTTTGTCCCTTTACTGAGACTTTACTTACATACTTACATACAAACTTTAGCATTTATAATATTAGTGTTATATTTAGTTCTATCGTCTATCTATAGCTAAGAGGGAAAACGTGATTACAAATTTGTCATTTTCTCTTTAAAAAACATTTTAAAAACCTCAATTTACAAACATTTTTCACTAGATCTCCGAATTGCTAGTGTACTTATGATCAAATGATTATTATTCTAATAGTTAGGTAATAATGTTTTCTGTGTTAGCATATACATAGTACATATTTTTATTTGATACACTGTTGATTTGCCTTGGATACGTATAAAACGTTTTGAAACAACGTTTTTCATCCATACAGGAATAAGGTGTGGAATAAACTGCCGGAATCTTTGTTTGCTGAAAGTTACAATCTAGAGCTTTTCAAGGTCTGAATGAATAGGTATCTTCTAAGTCTGCGTACTTCAGCTTCGGCCACAGCATCGCTTACCAACAGGCGAGTTGGTGCTCAAACGCAGGATAAGCGTTAAAAAAAACAAAAATATTATTTAAAAAGTCTTGGTTTCTTTTTAATTAGCAATTATTAGTTTTTTTGACTAGCGCAAGGTAAAGCCTCTATTTGCTGTTGTCTGTTTTCATCTGCACGCTAAAGTGTATAGCCTGTCTTTTCTTTTTCTAAGTAGCCTTTTAACAGGTCGATCATTTTCTTTCTCGTTTCTCTACTTCACGGCGCGCCAATGAATTGAATCTTTTAGACACTTCGCATGGCCACTTACATTGAACACACAGGCACTAAAGTTCCTATAAAATAACAGTGGCACGTCAGTATTGAACTCGCGATCTTGAGACGGCCAATTAGCGTTCAGTATCGGACCGACGTGTATTTCACATGTTTTGCGAGTTCTGATGTAATGTCTATCAAGTCGTTGCAGCATGCAAACGCAGTAAGCAAATACGGCTGTAGAATGAAGCTTTGTGCGTATGCGCAGGTCGTGTTACCGGGATTAACTGCTGGAGGTGTGGGTTACTTTACAATTCAGGACAGATCAAGTGACGGCAAACGAAGGATTCGTTGAAAGGTGAATTTGCGTAAATTTTATAGGAACACATATTTACTTGTTCAGTCTTTTAGAACTGAAGTTTTTTCAGTCTCTGTTACAAATCCACGTCTTATAAAGCGATGCCATTGTTGTTTGCGCGAAAAAAGAAAATTAAGACTACACTGTGAAAAATACACGGCTTTCGAACACGGTTACATTTTCTGTAGCCATGTAAATGGCTGTGCCAGCCGGGTTTGGCAGCCGTGTGAAGCGCCGTGTACACGGCTAGACATTTTACATGGCTATGATAGCCATTTACACGGCTTCGTTAGCCGGTAGAAATGGTCACGTTTACCGTGTTTCATAATTTTCCAACCGTGTAAAAACCGTAGCCGTGCAAAAATGCACGGTTACACTCTAACACGGTTGTCGAAGCGGTGTATTACACAACGCATCGGGCCGTGTAAAAATGAAAAATGAAAAACCTTGAATATTTGAAGGAAAGAATGAAAGAAAATAATTTGATTATGCAACAACAGTAACATTAATTATATAGAAGGGTAATCAGGTGAGCAATATCAAATAACTACAGCTAATCTATGTTATGTATCACAAAAATGGCCTCAACTCAGCATAATGCTGTTTAGCAAACAGCGCTGATCTTCCTTATTTGTATTTGTCTAACTTGTATCTTGACAAAATATTATGGATTTATTTTAGTTATTATTCTGAGGGATTTGATATTATACATTTTGACATATTTATCACAGTGAAAAAAAAGTTTTTTGCCTTTAGTTTGTTGTCATCCCTTAAGTATACTTTTAATGACAAATACTCCCGGGATATTCGCAAATTATTCATGAAATGCCGCCAAGCAGTAAAATGCAAACATTACTGTGTTCTGCTGACAACGGTAGGTAATGTTTTCAGTGAATTACTTTTTAATAAGTAACTCAGGTGAACATACCCTTTCTAAATAATCAGGCGTACTTTGCCGAAGTTCATCTATAGAATACACTTTTTTCTAAGTGCTTTTTTCTGAATACCAGCCATATTACGCATCGTAGGGAATCGTAAAATCTTAACTCCCACATCATCATTCACCAACTAAATGGCAATAGACAGAGATTTGCGGATAGCTCCATTGTGTTGCCATATATCGCGTTTCCCGGTTTCACATGTCAAAACGCGCCGATTTCTTTGAAGCGTACTAACTATTAGATAAGCTGTACTTTCGTGTGAGAAATCGGCACAGGTGGTAACGGGTTGCCGGGATAATGGTAGCTAGTTTACTAATGTTACTATTATATTTTATGACAGGATAAAAGAAAAATTGGCTTTCAAGATTGATGCGGGTGATATAGTGTTACAAAATCCGCGAATGTTTGTTAGTTTTTTTTCAGTGAATTTAGAAAAAATATATTTGAAAATGTATTTATTGTGTGTGTAAAAATAATTTTGAAGGATGTTCTTATGGTGGGACTCCGATGACTGACTGTCTGTTTGTAAGTATGTCACAGCCGATTTTCCCAGAAATTATTACATTACATTATCAGTCAGAAGTCGTCCACTGCTGAACATAGGCCTCTCCCTTAGACCACCACACCGACCGACAATGTGCCTCTTGCATCCACCGGTTGCCCGCGACTTTCACAATATCGTCGGTCCACCTAGAGGGAGGCCTGCCTACGCTTCGGCTTCCGGTTCGTAGACGCCACTCAAGAACCTTTCTTCCCCATCGGTTATCGGTTCTTCGAGTGATGTGGCCTGCCCATTGCCAGAAATCATTAAATCTATCGAATTGAAATTTGGCACAGATCTAGCTAGTGTTTGCCCGCACATGAGTATTATACTGCAAAAACAAACAGTTTTTGATTTGTTTTTTGCTGTATGTAAATGGCGTGTGAAGAAAAGTAAAAAGATTGGCAGTGGCAGATTTACCAACAGGCTGTGTAGGCTTGAGCCTACGGCGGCAGACTGAAAGGGCAGTAAAACTTGGGAAAGACTTAAAAAAAAATAAGCTGGTGTCAAATATTTATTAATTAATTAATATAAATTGGTAATAATCTACTTAAATTCTGCCGTTGTTTTACATGAGTATTATATAATCATATCAAAATTAATATTATCATATTTTTCATGAACTCACCTATCATCAATAGCATTTAAACTAAATTACTGAATTACAAAAATAACTCAGGCACTGATAATAATACTCAATACTCAATTCATTTATTGCAAACATTATGTGGAATACATGCAGATCTTAACTAGCATATTTTAAATAGGTAAATCATAATGACCCTGATTGGGTATGGCAATATCGTAATAATAATTGTAGAATTGGCAAAAAATGTACAACCTGTATACTTGGAAAATTAGTAAATCCGCCCCTGCATTGCAAATAAAAGATATGATTACGAAAGATGTTGGTTAAATTTAAAACTGCATTTCTCCTCTTTTTATTGAGTTTTTTTTGTAATTTCAAATAAATGAACGCTCCATGCTCTCCGAAGTTGTTCTCCACATTTTCTGAAGTGTATTAATAATATAAAAAGATAAAAATACATTAACGATTACGGATTTAAAAAATGTATGTTTTTATGTATATGAGCTCAATTACTAAGTATAATAAAAACATAACAAATAAATATGTTTCAGAATTTAAAATTCAAATCGCGCGAATTAAAAAAATATTTACGTTTTTATATCTTATGCCAAAATACAGTGATAGCCCATCAGGCTCCATCTCGTCATCAAGATAATCTAGTTTGACCTCCATTAATCAAAAACGTATCGATTCCCATACAACATGCACTATTTTTTTTAATAATACGACAGGTAAATGCTTGGCATTTAGTGATCGTCTTTTTTATCATTTTTACAAAATGTATTCTTACCTTCAAATTTTAATTATGAAACTTCATTCTTAATGCGTCAAAGCTGAGAATCGACTGATTAAATAATTTTGAAAGGCAAACGCGTACTGGTATATTATTTATCTTTTGTAGCGGCTTGACTCAATTAGAGAGGCGGCGTGTATCGATTTTGAATCTCAATATCTCGATTGGGAACTCGATTTATTAATTAATCGATATACAAACATGCGGCCGTCATCGTTTGGGTATCATTATGAGGAGATAAAGTTATATTTTGCCGCGGTCAAGGCACCTAAAGTACCTACATTTAATCGATGTCTTTATTTGTATTGCGTCGAATGATCTGGATACGTTATGCCACGGTACTTTAACATAATTATTCCATTAAAAATTCGGAGCGAATGTTAGGGAATTGTCATTATCGTAAAAGGCACGTTACCTTCTTTCTCAAACTTTTACTGATGTTTAAAAGGATTAGATTAGATAATGCCGCAATGTTTTGGCCATATGTTCTCCACTTTAAAACTAAAAATCGAATGACAGAGTTTACCTAATTAGTTTAATGAACTAAAGTTATTATTCACCGTCTTATTATGATTTACGATTACATTGAAATACAAAAGAATACACTTAAAAAAACTACTGAGAAAATCGGATATTCAACATATTTTTTCATCTGTGGCTTAGTACAAATAATTCATCTTATCTGTTCCTTCTCATAACTCCAAAAAACCTGGCCACTTATAAAAATCCAATTACACAAAACATTTACTCTAAAATTTAACCCTTACAAAACCAATGTAGTGAAAACAAGCGATATTCATTTCTTAACGTTTTACTTTTTAACAATTTTTTAACAATGTGTAATTTTTTAACATGGATTATATTTTAGACACAATTCTAAGTTTGAATACGGTCTTTTTATTTTTAATCCTGGCCCTCGATAAGTGCTCGTAAAAACTTGTGAAGAAGATTTTTAGTAAGGAGGGCTTACCTTTTTTTTTTGTGGTAGGAAAGGAAAGATAGAAAGAGTGAGTGAAATAGTGCGTGAAAGTTGAAGAGGCACGTTCTGAAGAGCTTTGATTCTGCAACGTCATTACATAGATGGATGTCGAATTGATTAAAGGGTGAACCAGTATTGCAATATTTGTACGGTGTCTGCGTTAACGGTGAAATTAGATTAATATTTTGATCATCACGCTAAGTTAATAAATGTTTTAAAATGTGAGGTGATGACTAGTTATATTTAGACATACACGCGTCTGAAATGCACCGTAAAGTTAGGACCAACATGAGCTCGATTGATTTAACGACTGGGAAATTTGTATTGTAAGCTTCAAATCTGGTTCTAGATTTAATAACATCTGCTTAGCTTGACGCTTAATATCAGGCAAAAAACCTCGGTCGTTTACGCTCATGTGCAGAAAACTGCGTACTCTGATATGAAATTTTGCTCAGTGGGATATAATTTTAACAAAACAGGCCCGAGATGGTCACCCTGAGACACTCAATCCGCACTCGCTCGCTTCGCTGCTTTCCTTTGCACTTATTAAACATATCCTATATCAATAATAATCTGCTTACCTACACCCTTTCGCGCACCCTTACTACCTTGTCATAGAGCTTAAAATTGTACTCCGAAAATGGTTTTTTATTTTAATATTAGTTATTAAAACATATCTGCCCTTTAACACATCTTTACCCCCTTGCGATAGGGTTTAATATTGTACTAACAAAAAACTAGTTCTCTTTTGAAAGGTAAAGCTTGTATTCAAGATTGGTGCAGATGTGTTATGTCTTTGTTACTAATTTGCGTTTTCCGGCTTAGTGGCTGTGTCGAGTGGAGTTTGCGCAGTGTGCGCGGGGCTTTAGGTTAAACGTTATTAGATTACAGATGCTGAGCTTGTAGGATAAGGTGGGCATTATGTCAAATCTTTAACTTTGAAGTACGTGATAAGTAACATACAGTAAGTAACATTCAATAACTTGGAGTGAAATTCTGTTGCAAATTAGTGAAACATTGTTATAGATTACAGTTTTTTACTACATTTATATCCCGTGAGTACTAAGTTAAATATAATTTGTGAAGATTAAAAGTACCAACAAAACTTGCAGAAGGTGGGACTTTGCAGAAGGAAGAGCATTCTTCTTTTAACCTGACAACCGAAGCCATACCATGGCCCGCCCAACAACCACCAAGAGAAAATAAGGCGAAAATTTATTTCTCTCTCATTCTCTCTCGTTTGTTTTGACGGCGATCGGTGCCAACGAAGATGCCGCATGTTTATAACGATACTTAGATTCAAATTAATGTGTACAACTTTATTCTCCCAAATATATAAAAGCTCTACAAAAAACTTATTAGGATTTTTGACATAAAAGCTACGGCCCGTATTGTATTAGAAAAGTAACGACATCCGCATTTCCATACAATCAAATTATACAAAAAATATTAAAAAGTCTCTAAATTGGACTCTATTTTTTTAGACATTAAGGTTGTAATTCGATAGTTGTGTTAGAATAGGGTAAGCGATACAATAAAGTTGTCATCGTATTAACCCTGTCAGCGCGTATCCTTGATTTATCGCAGGTAATTACTCTCCACGGATAGTCAAAGCGATCTGTGACTTTTGTAACATGTGTTATGTTGTTATACAAACACTGTAGACGCAAGTAAGGTGCTATTCTGAAATTTATACTATAACTCTTGTTTTTATTTAATTTCTAAATCTTGATAATTTGATGAAATCGTCAAAAATTACACGCATAAAAAGTTTTACTGTTTCAAAGGTAAGAATATTAAATTTAATAAAATAGCTTCAATTACAATGTTGTAGAGGTATGTTATTTAAATAGGTTATATATAATAAATATTTACTTCAAAATATCCCTATCCCCACATCCTAATCATAACTAATATTATAAATGAGAATGTAACTCTGTCTCTCTGTCTGGGTGTTTGTCGCGTTATGACGGCTAAACGGCTGAAAGGATCGGCCTGATTTTTGCATAGATATAGCTTAAGGGTAGGAGACGGACATAGGCTCTTTTTTTTTTGTAGGACCACGCAAACGAAGTCGCGTGTAATAGCTACTTAGTTATAAACGCGAAAGTGTGTATGTTGGTTCATTTGTACCTCTTTCATGCTGCATCAAATCAGCGTTGTTTTTTGTATGGGTTCAGTAAAAGGCGAAAAATGATTTAGGCCAGTGGTACATAACGTTCCATGTCTGTCTAATCTTAATTAAAAAGCTTATTGTTTTGATAAATTCAATCGCATTTTGATAAAATCATACTTATCAATCTACAAAATGTTATATAATGAATTTAAACCATCTACTTTTTGCTGATATCATAAATCATATTACATCCTTCTATTGTAAACAAATCTAATAAAGCTAAGGAAAAACGATCAATTCACACAAAATAGAATACCCCCGCGTGTGGGAGTGGGCTTCAATCGGCGGTGAAGTAAAGCCTTCGATTGAGACATCCGAGATGCCTTCAAAGCCGCCGCGTTCTATAGCCCTTTACTCACGCACCTACCTTACAACTAACGTCACAATAGAAGCGAGAAACCGTCGCGCAATCGATCATTCGGTCGATATTCGTCTGAACATCGATTCACAACTCGCATCGATAATTTTGTAAACTATTTAACCCTTATACCCAGTGTGTATTGTTGTCGAAAATTTGTCAGATGCGTGATGTGTGTAGAACATTTTCAGGTTGTTTTTTAGTCGCCATTGTTGATACATTAGTCGATGTTGATATCGGAGTAGAGTGCTAATGTGGCGACTCGGTGAATGCGTTATAGGACAAAAGTGTATTGTCGCATGCGCCTTTGACGGTGTTACCTCTTAGCTTTTTGTGCTTTTTGGAGGATAGATATATTATCAGGAGATAGGTTATTATGATGTGGGATAGATGGTATACGATTGATGTGATAAAAAAAGTGTTTTGTGTCGAGATGATATTTAATGTATTTCATAGTTTTTATGTAGTATTTATTACTAGTTGTTACACGCGAGTTCGATCGCGTAGCGTAAAATCCAATGTGATATACAACAACTCATTATCAAATTTTATCAAGACCTGTTCAGCCGTTTAGCCGTGATAACGCGACTAACATCCAGACAGAGAGACAAAGTTACTTCCTTTAGTTTGCTATATGGCGTTGATCCATTCTTGTGTATTTTTTGACGTTTTGTATGGACTGAAAGTTGTAATGCAGGGAGATCTGAATCGCGCAAGCGAAATTTCTTCCTCGAGACGTATTCGTGTGTATACCTCGAAGTTTTATAGGTCCTGTTACGACATTTTTTTTTTAAATTACTTACGACTACCCTTTAACCAATTTGAATAAAAATATTGAATTATACAGGCTGGACCAAGCGGTGACATCAATCCGAAAAAATTAGGTTTCTCATACTTTTTCATGGAAATACCCCATGTGTGTTCTACGACTTTTCGTAGTTTATGAGTTATGTTTTTATTTATTTTCTTAAGGTTTTTGCAAAAGAGCGGCTTTAAAAAATTTTAGGTTGTGTTTTTGGAAGTGTCCTTCGTCTCTCTTCTTAGAATCAATATTTGGAAAATCCTTACAAAATTAAAAAAAAAACAGCACCTAAACTACGAAAAATTGTAGAGCGTACATGGGATATTTTCGGGAAGCCCTTGGTGTGAACTTATTTTTTTCGGATTGACGTCACCGTTTGGATCAACCTTTATATTCAATTTGAATCTTGGTGGGCGAGGAATTCATGTATGTAGGCAAATCAAGCCTTGGCCCGTTCCTTACTAAATTACAGTTTACAGTGCCATCTAGTTTATCATTCACACCGCAATACTAGATAATATTATCTATAAACAGGGCATGGGCCAATAGTAAAAGTATTAATATAGCAATAATGATGAGTACCTTTCAATATTGTCACACCTATCAGTAACACCTTGTATAAATAATAAATTGAAACAACCAATAGACCATTGTTGCTTTCAGGATGAGTCACTGTCATAATACTCTATCCAGCGGCTCTCAAACTTTTTTGGCGATAGAACCCTTTTGGAAAACGCAATATTTGACGGAGCCCTAAAATAATCAAAAATTGGTTTAATGTATGTGTATTCCTTATTAATAACATAGATAATACAGGATTGTTCTTTGTTACTCATATTAATTGATATTAGCATCATCGTGCTCTTATATTACGCATTCCACTAATACTCTTTTTTTTTCAATATTTAGATAATATATTTACTCCGATTCGTTATACCCCTTTAGAACCCCTTTCGTTTTGTACCCCTTTAGTATATATTTTTTCCATTATGACCTGTTTTTTTCGCAGAGCGGCTTTGCGGAGCCCTATGGCTCATCGGAGCACACTTTGAGTATGTCTGCTCTATACCTTAGCTGGGGTCGTACGACGGGGACCAATTACGATATATGTAGGTGGTATATATAAAGTAGTTGAAGGCGATCAAAAATGCACCATCGCATCGTCTGTCGTGGGAGTTGGCATGTGTCACGCAGACACGAACCAAGGATGAAGCTTTTAGGGGCCAAAAAGCATGTTATTTAAAAAATATAAGTTTCACGACCAAGGTATCTGTTATTTTTACATTATTTATCACTTTCTACAATCTTTAGCTGTTGGCAAGTTGGTCTGGTAACCATCTTCAAATATAAACGGAAATGTTCGATGCCCATGTAAATAGATCACGTAAGTTTTGCATAAAATTGTGTCTAACTTATGCTCAAGGGGGAGAACCTATTAAATAAATAACACGTTTATTGCTTCAGTTACAATTATATATTATCTACTCTATATTGTACAGTTACAATGTTCTAGTAGTAAATATGTTAATGTCGTACATTAAGATATAATTTGCTTTAGAATAATTGTCTTAGTTGTAAATAATTTGGAGTTAAATTAGTAAATTACAGTATTAAAAAGCAATTGCGCCTCTCCAGCATTGTATGTAAGCACAGGCATCTGCGCGGGCTGATGCCCTAGCAAAGTAGCCCGCCCGGGGTGATTTTGTGCCCGTTTCGTATGCCTAGCTACGGGCCTGCAGTTGCGATTACGTACAGAGGTATTTTGTTGGCGTCCGTGAGGTATTGATCAAAGGATTGCAAATCGCTGATGGCCGTGGGAATAGGCAATACACTGCAATTACTGTGGCGGTCATGACCCCGCTACTCTAGATTTCTCTATCTTTTATTTCGGCTCCACACTATAAAAAATAAACAATCTTATTTAAATGTCATTACGGAGCGAGTCTTCTGTCCTTTTTTTTTCTCTTTCCTCCTAAGAGGATTTTGGCGTCGCACGTCATATGCATTTGCCTGTGTCAAGTATACATATATATTCTCAAGTTTTGTTAAATAATATCAAACAAGTCATATTCACGGTCAAAGGCGAGCGCAAGTCACGGTCAAGTCCAAGTCATGCCCCAGTAAAGTGGTGAAAACTTTCCTGGAGCCTTCTATGGAGTTTTGGAAACAACACGAGATTTCACGTTTCACGACATTATACCATTCACCAACACTCGTGCATGTTCACGAACACTTAATAGGTAAAAATTTACCGTTTTTACACATTAACACTCGAAATAACACAAGTTTAGGAAATAATAAAATGACGCGACATGAATTCTTCACGTTCCCGCCAAAACTCCCTTCTGTACTATCAATATATGACTTGTACCTAATTTTGTTTATTATATGGTTAATCACAGAGCGCACAGACAGAGCTTTATCTAAGAACGTAGAGCGCATGCGCCTTTGAGAAGTTAGTTAACTTGGTTAGTTAACGTGCGCGGTAATTACCTCGCTACTCTACCTTTTTTTCTTTTTTATTTCGGCTCCACACTGTGGCATTGTATTTAGACTATTAAGCTAATTACAAGTGAAGTAAAATATTTCACAATTCAAACATAGTGTAAGTCAAGCAAAGTACGTTTCATGGTCAAGTCCAGGTCACGCTCCAGTAAAGTGGTGGAGACTACGAGAGGTTTTATAGAATTTTGAAAACAACACTAATAGTCGCGTATCAGGACAATTTGCTCCCAGCCTCGGTGTTCCCATATAGGAAATACAACATGAGTTTCTTCAAAACATAAATGAATAGGCATCTCATAGGTAAGCGTGCTCCATCTAGACCACATCTTCACTTTTCATTAGGTGAGTTGAGGCAAACGCCACATTTCGTCATAAAAAAACGATACATTTTACTATAAGATATTCAGAATCAGAATCAGAATTTTTTATTGCAAAAACTGTGTACAAAAAGTGTTCTTGATAGTAATAAAATAATAAGTTTCAACAGCTTACCCATTGCAGGCGTATATACAATAATTCACATTTTGAAATGTATTCACATTATCAAGGTACTATAATAATCTAATAAAAATCTTAACCTAAACTGTTAACCTTATTATAAAAATATTTATTTACAAAATATCTCTACAACTCTCATTCTTGCAAATAAATGGATTTGATTTTATTGATTACCAGAAAAAGCAGGAAAATGGTAAACCGCTGAACATAACTGGCTCACAATTATTTAATCAAATAATCCCAACAATAACACTCCAATTTAGTCTCCAATGCCCACATCCTCCGTGATGTAAGATGCAGCGGCACACATGGACACTACTCACACATGCCAGATGATGTGTACTTTACACACACTTTCGTCGCGGGCGCATGGACACGAAACACTATTGTTGTCACATACCTTAATATCCTTGATCAGTGGTGCTCAAACTTCCTAGACTTATATTAATACTCACGGGATATTTACCGCGAATTGGTACCTTTTGCCTACCTTATTAGTACTTGTTTTACATTAAAATTCATTTAATATTAATTTATGCCAGACATTTAGCATATTATGGATATCTAAGTATATTGTGATTGGGCTTTTATGCAGAGTCCGCCTGGAGAAGTACCACTCCTGTGCCATTTATTCAACCACCAAGCAGTAGTGTGCAAGCATTACCGTGTTTCAGAATGTTTCCAGCGTAATTACTGAGCATAAAGAGATATAACATCTAATATCTCAGGACAACGCCAAGCAGTGTTATGAAATGAAATGCTATAGTTCAAAATTCTGGTTTGCATTGCTGTTATGGGCAAGCGTAACGCTTACCATCAGGCGAGTAACTCGCTCGAGATTAACTCATTTTTATTTAAAAAAATTAGACGAAGCAGGCGCGAGGAGGCGCAACATCGCATGAATCTTAGCTTTACATCGGATATTATTCTAAAATTGTTTTTATCAATGTTTTTGCCAATGATCCCTATTTTACGTAAATCTAATTCAAATGTAAGCATACTTACAGCAGGCAAATTTTAAAAGGGTTTAATTGTGTTAGCAGATTCAATTCATAGTAAATTCGCGCGCGACCTCTCGCTGGCCGTAGTTGGGCCGCACTAGTTCGTAATAAATGATAAAAACTTACATTGTCATATTTTTCTAGCAGATTTTGTAGTGGAGACCCTAATGTAGTACTGTAGTTGATCGCTCCGCACGATATTGCTGTACCCAATCAGGGTCATTAAGATTACTTATTTAAAATATGATAATTAAGATCTGCATGTAATATCTATTAATACATCTATATACACATCTATACATCTATATACATAATGTTTGCAATAAATTTATTAAGTATTGAGTACTGATCGAAATTTGCAACATATATAGATGTATATATATATTACATGCAGATCTTAATTAGCATATGTATAAATATATATTGTTTTAATTAAACGGGAATGTATATATTATATACATTCCCGTATATATTATACGGGTATGTATAATATGTTCCCGTATAATATATTATACGGGAATATATTATACGTCAAATATATATTGTCATACATACAATACACTATTACTACTAGGTACATGACAATATATAATAAAGTTTTGAGAAACCGTAAGAGCAAACAGTTTGAATGACACTAGTCTTTAGACGGTGTTACAGGAGTGCCAGCCAACAATTGCGTTCAAGTGAACACATCCTCATCACCGCGTCTTGCCGCTCTAATCCACTCGCGACCAACATTACCTAATATGCATTATACACTCCTACACAGGGTTAAGGACGCCTGCCTTCCACTGGCGGGAGCTAGTTTTTTGTTGATACTATCAGGATCAACGCTTTACAGAAGTACAGTAGGCTACGAAAAGTCATTTCACAAAAACCTTTAAAAAAAATATCGGACGGGCTAGAAGAAATAATGAAGTAAGGTGGAGAGTCAAGAAGATCGTGGAATAGAATAAATAAAATAAATAAACATCTGGGACATTTTTTGCACACACGGTCATCTGACCCCAAACTAAGCAAAGCTTGTAATATGACTGCCAGAGACTGATATACGTACATAGATATTTTTAAATACATACTTATATAGATATTAACACCCAGACCTAGAACAAACACAAATATTCATCACATGAATGTTTGTCCTAAATGGGAATCGAACCCACGCCCCCAAGCATAGAAGGTAGGTTCAGTACCAACTGAGTCACCGGGGCAGTCATAGAAAAACTAAAGCTAAGCCTTATCATCGTCGAGATTAAATCTTACAGGCTTTACCACGGTAGGTGGTTGGGGAGGATCGGGTTGTCAGAGACCACGTTAAGGTGTTTGGGAGGATCGTGTTGTCAGAGACCACGATAGGATGTTTAAACTAGTTTTAGCGTGGTTAAGTCCTGATAAGAAACATTTCATTATGTGTTCAAATCGCGTAAGCTTAAAAGTTACATTCACAAAGAGTTTGCTATCGACCACATTCCGCCTGATGTTAAGCAACGATGACATCTAGGAAAGAACACACTTAAGTACCTAGAAGATACTTGCTTACTATAGATTTGAAGATACTCTTGTACTTTACGGGAAACACAGATCCAAGTCCTCGCTCTGGTAGGTACAGAACTAGACAAGCAATACGGAGTATATGTTAGTAAATTTCAGGTCGTCCCGTTGCAGGGCACTGTACAGTCTACGAAGTGGGACCCACTCTTACTTAAATCCCATTTTGGCACGCTACGTCAATCATAAAAGAGATATTATACATATTGGTTTTACCATGGATCATTGTTTCGTCCAAGGGTTTTACAGTAGTCGTCTGACGTTAGGGTAGGAGCGAGTTCATTCAAAACGGTTTTCAATCCAAAAAAAAACTATGGCTACATGTTCATCATTGCATAAAGCGCGGTGCGATGTTTGACGCTAATTTTTAATAACTAGATGAGTGCTCGATGGCACCCATGCTATTGTATCCATGCGATATTTCAATTTCTTCAACAATGAACTCTATTGTGGTATTTTCTGACCTCATAGTCGTAAATAATTTTTCACAAAAAAAGCAATCAAAAAAATCAAAAATAAATAAATCTAGATGAACTATTTTCTGCTCAGCTATTTCCGTTTCGGAGTAAACAAGTGCAAGGATGGATAGAGCGGACGTGGTTAGAAATATTGTGTTAGATACCACTTCGATAGGATTGCTGGTACTTGTTTAGCTAGGTCATTCAGCAGCGCAACGAGACAAAGGGGTGGGCAACAGTCACGTAAGAGTTTGTTAAATGAAGCTCTGTGTCGCACCATAGCGAGCTCGTAGCAGAAATCGAAAATAAGAAAATTACTGGAAGAGCGATCGACTAAATTTCTCGAAAATCATTCAACTTTCTCAGATTCCCTTTGCCTGTTTTTTCCTCCTAGCTTTCAATTTCGGGACGACAAAGACCCCGACTTTCTAAGATTGCCATTAAACAGCTATTAAGTCCAATCAATGATCGATTAGTGTTGCCATTAGGGCTTGGCGTACGTGACGGCCTGCACGACCCGTAGCGCAATCAAAACAAACTATTACTAGATACAAGATACTATTAATATGCGATTAACGATTATTGAATTTATTTTGGGACAAAATTCCGATTTAATAGGCTGGTGTGACCTGTTTAATTTTAGTATTTTCACACGGTGTATACAGTTGATACTGGTAAGTATATACTGTACTGTAAGTATTATGAGAAAATATTTTCTATATCCGACTACTCAACTTATTATTATTTTTATTCCAGCGATCATAAAGGACGAAACATGAAAGACGAGTGATGCGCGAAATGAATTGCGGAACACGATCAACCCAAAAACACAAAATATTTTTGGTTCCTTATATTTATAATAAAATTAATAAATATATTGCTAATTTTATGTCTTTTTCGAAGCAAAAAATGCGTTATCGGAATGGATCTCACAGTTAACACATTCGGACACTGAAAAATTGCTTCCAGTTATAAGATAACAGACAATACTAATCACTCCTCCCCTATTATATTTACACAAGCAGGCATATCCGAATACTAATTACTCATGATGCTTATGCTTCTCGAGGTTGCTTGAGACACACACACTATACTTACCTTCATATATACGCCCACACACCCTATCCCCAGCACCAACACGTGGGCATTTCAGCGAGCGCAACTCGTTTGAGCCTGGTCTACGCGGAAATCTCCACTCTCTTGAAGCAACGAATATACACACTAAAATACTAACTTAATATATTATTATTAATAAATGTCTGGAAATTCTTTCTGTATCAGCCTTTAAACATTCCACTGCTGGGATATCAGCCTACCCTCGAAGGGTGATTAGTGATTAGGTCATATCCACCACGCTGGGCGAGTGCGGGTTGATTGGTGGTTGGGTGCGGGTGGGTTGGAAATTCTTTACTGCGCTGTAATGTACCCTGAAAGTATATAGTTGCCTACAACATAAGCTTTGCTTAGCGTAGGTTCTGTGTCCAACTATTTGTTACCGCAAGCCGAACTTGTACTTTTTTACCGAGTAACGTTACATATCTATAAGTGGCTTATATAAATGTCAATAAAGAGTTATGGATTATTTATATTTCAATTTTGTTGGGAAAGCAAAAACTACTCGCAAATTTAGGATTTCGGTCTAACTATAGACTACTTAGATGAAATTTGTCGTGGAGATTACTTGTAACCTGGGCATATGTTTTATGGATTCATGACAGAGACTGGTCCACAACTAATTCAGTTGCAGTCCATGACCATTTCAGATGCAGAATAAGTGGATTGAATTCTTCACGTTCCCGCCAAAACTCCCGTTTTGGCGGGAACGTGAAGAATTCATGTCGCGTCATTTTATTATTTTCCAAAACTTGTGTTATTTCGAGTGTTAATGTGTAAAAACGGTGAATTTTTACCCGTTAAGTGTTCGTGTACATGCACGAGTGTTGGTGAATGGTATAATGTCGTGAATCGTGAATTTTCGTGTTGTTTCCAAAACTCCATAGAAGGCTCTAGTAAAGTTTTCACCACTTTACTGGGGCATGACTTGGACTTGACCGTGACTTGCTTTGCTTGACTTTGATCGTGACTATGACTTGTTTGATAATATCTAGCAAAAATTGAGAATATATATGTATATATACTAGACACTGGCAAATGCATAAGACGTGCGACGCCAAAATCCTCTTAGAGGAAAAAAAAAAAAAAAAAAAAAATTGGATGGGAAATTTTAAAGAAGACGACACAAAAATTGCAAATGATAAACGAAAATTGGTAATTCATTTGCTCGTGACGCCTTCTATTCCATAGAATACCATACATTAACCAGTTCACGTGTTTAAAAGACATTTTGTTAAATTTTGACCTCAGCGATTTTTTCTTGGCTTTCAAGTAAATTGGCTTTGGTTGTGTGTAAAGCGTCCAATTTTTAAACGGAACTTGCTTGCCTAAACACTGCACGTCAGTAATACGAGTACAGCGTCTCGCGGCAGATGCGGATTGCAATTGGATTTGATGTGCTAAATTTGATGTGCCTTTATGAAACAGGTCTCTGATGAAATCGTTTCACCAGAGTCCGAATTTTTTGTCGTCAGGCTGAAACTCAATAGACAATTGCTGTCACTGTCCAATAGTTTATCGTGTCACCACAAAATATTAAGCGCGAATTATGCAATGACGTCATTCGAATATACAAAAAGTACTTATTACTCAATTTCGAGGTTGAGTATCAGCGCTTCATTTCATTACTCATGCTACTAACGTTGTTTTAATTATTTTTATTTGCAATAGATAAGAAGGTGAGCGTATTCATTAGAATTTTTAGTAGCGTACTCGACATAACAACGTGTAGCCAGACTTGTACCAGTCGCAGATAAACTCGAAAATATCAAAACGCAACTAGTTTATAGGTAGTTGAATTTTAATAAGTCTCTTACAACTTTTTTACCTAAATTATTTACATATTGTTTTAGGTAAGTTTCTACAAGTTTGATGACGAGGCAAGTGAAATAGGCAAGGTGTTTTCTTCCTTACTTTCAAGGACTTGTCACAATGGATGCTTTTTGCGTGCTGGGGCCCGGACAATGAACGCAGCCCGCATTATGTGTGAACATCATTCACAGTTCATATGTTGTGTAAATACAATCTGACCGTGCGAGCACATGCAAAATAACGTAAGGAACGCATCGTGCAGGCGCTCGCGGAGAGGACGCGGAAGAGAAGTCCGGACCGTGCGCTCTACGCATCCAGTGTGACAATTTCTTCATTGATGGTAACGGTTAAACACAAGTATTTTTTCTACAAAACATCATCGATGGCCTGATATTTCAAATCGATCAGCGTGTGTTGGCGCCAACTTGCTATGTCGGCATCGCATCGCAGCAGGCACACTGCATGTTGCTTTTTATGACTACGATAAGACTATATTTACTTATACCTAAAACCCGAAAGATAGAATTAAATTGAATTAAGTTTTAAAGATAATCCATATTGTAATGATCCGGATTGTGCATGCCAAAAATTTTGGCAAAATTTTGAATTCTAACTCATTAGGGCGAGCGCGAGACGAAGTCATTAATCGCCCTTACGATGTTTGTAATAGTACGTTATGATACAAGTGTGCTATGTTGCTCATTACACTCGAGGCGGTATTATATGGGAGCAGAGATTCTAATGATGCACACGCGTTTCATACGACGTTTTTCAACACACTTGTGAGAAAAAAACAAACTTGAAACTTTGAAAATTTCACAGGCCGCAAGGTATTTCTCTATAGATTTTGGCTGCAACGCTGTGAATCGCGTTTCGTGCTCGGTCAGTATTTCCGGCGGGGTCAAATCTACGTATTAATTTTCTTCACATCTTTTTTTTTTTTTAATTGATATCGAACGTCGATATCTATTTTAAAAAAAAAGTTTAATCTGATGATAATAATTTTAAAGATTTTGTAACTGATATTACAAATACAATAAAGCAAATATTTTTGTATTTATAATATAACTTATTGTGAATAATATAATCAAATTAAATGTTTGTGTATGTAATTAAGGAGGTACCTATAGTTAATTTATTTATAAAAATGTGTACTATTTTTAGCCGCATAAAAACTCTTTGATGGTATTTAAAAAAAAACAGATGAGATTAACTTATCAAATTAAATGTTTGTGTATGTAATTAAGGAGGTACCTACAATTAATGTATTTATAAAAATGTTTACTATTTTTAGCCGCATAAAAACTCTTTCTTGGTATTTAAAAAAAAATATATTACCCGGTTAGATTAAGTTCGTCTACATATGTGTAACTTGCAGTGAGGCATAGATTAACATTATTGATGTAAATTAATGTAAAATAAAAAACACGCTTCTTATATTATGACCCTAAGAGCGATGTAATAAGATCCACTTTACGAGCAGTGTACCGAAAATTAATTTATGCAATTTGCCAACCGCGATAAGTGATCCATTTAGTGAGATTATACTATTTTGCGCGTATTATTTTCGTGAGAAGGATAGGTATGAGCTGTTATCTGTACTGTCAGCTTAATTGTATGACATGAACCTATGCACATGTATTATATAATGCGTTGTTTATTACACAAAAATCAAGTAAATTCCTACCTACAAGAGTTCACCGGCGGTTGAGTGATGATTTATTGGTAGTAGCCACAAATCAAAATAATTATTAGTCAATAGCGTAATTACCAAATAGTCACGTAAAACCTATTGTCCAACATTTTAATGAATATTAATGATCTGTAAATAAATATAATGTGATTCAAATCTAGTCTCGTACGTCAACGGCTAAAATATTTGAGGAAAACATTATTTTGTTTGGTAATAAATAAATAATAATTAATTAGTTCATTAATTAGTCATTGAATACCTACCTATACCTACCGTGAAAGTTGACAACTAAAGTTTTTCGTAACGGAATAAACATTTTGCTAAAAATTTCATGTCGTGTAGAAGCACATCGGGCATTGCCACAGTTATCTCTCTCGCACATTTGCAAGTTTTTATACATAGTGTGAACATATACCGCAAAAAAATATAATTTTTTTTCGATCTCAGTAATTTATGAAAGATATCATGTAAACTTTTTCAAAACATTTAAAAAAATGTTATATACACCTCTATGTACAAAATACACTTTTTAGATATTCTGACGCCCCAAATACTGTTGCTGCCTTTGTCATTTGCTTAGTGCCAGACAAAGGCAGCATAGAATTAATCTGTTGTCAAAGTTAACAAGCGTTTCAGTATTCGGGGGTTAGTCAGTGAATTTTGATCTTTAAATAATATGAAAATACGTGAGCAAAAGAACTGTGGACGGTAGAGCAAGAACTAGCAACTAGTCGCTAGCTAGCTAGCTGTCTATAACTTATTTTAAATCTATGGCATAATGGACCTAGTCTTTCTACTTCATGGTATGATACCGACCGCTATATTATATTAATAGTCTACCAAACTCTGCTAGTACCGGTCTAGCTAAATGTTCCTCCTCATTTGAGAGCCAGTTTCTTTCCCAGACTAGACGTTTTAAATCCTTCGCAAAAACCCACCCACGTAAAAAATACATTAAATAATCGATGCTCAAAAAATTTAGAACCACCCATGATCGAAACCTACAGATTGGCACTTGGCAGTTCTCCCCAGAGGCCCATCGATCTACCCCCAAGGTGAGACGAGGAGGCGGCACGATCGCGTTGTTTACGGCTGTCTCTAAATCACATGAACAAGATAAATGCTTCCTTGATAGATCCTTAGGGATTGGTGTTATATAGAAGTGTATGTGACTGCCAGATTAAGAGACCATTTTCATCAAGATTTATTGAAACACTAGCTGCGCCCCGCGGTTTCACCCGCTATTCACGGTTAAATTTTACGGGACAAAAAAAAAATTTCGTTGCCTGTTCCCACGTCAGGTGGGGTCGCTCTCCTAATAAGCCTGTTCCAGGACACACGGTCCTGGGTTGTCAGGGGATGGAATTCGGCCTTATTAATAATAATTTGGATAATACTCGTCCACCAGGTGGCAGGAGGGCGCCCTCTTTCCCGCTTTTCCTCGGGCACCTCCAGGGCCCTTTGAACAGCATAGTCATCGTCCTTGCGCATTACGTACCCATACCATCTCAAGCGACTTTCCGTTAAATTTTCGGTTATGGGTGCTACTTTAAAACTCCCCGGTATTTCCGTTTCTAATTTTGTCGAGTTTGGTCACGCCTCCCGACCACCACAACATTGTATGCAATTTCTGCTCATGTGGTTGTTTGACAGTCCAACATTCATACACATTCATACACTTTGGTACATGACTTCGAATTCAAAAAATGGCTTGGCTCCTCAAATATTTCAAAAACGGCTAGGCCAAGCGCCTAGCCGTTTTTGAAGAGACCTTTTTCAAAGCGGCCCGTGACCTTTCGAAGAATTAACAGCAAGTGAACTGTATTCAATACGCCTATCACATAACAGCGACACTGACATATATATATTATTATTTTTTAAACCGATCGCCCAGGAAAGGACTTGGTACAAAAGCTTATCTGTGCGGCATTCGTTCAGTTTGCGACCGACCTTACTTCATGTATCATGTAAATTCAATAAAATACTTTATTACGACACAAATAAAAATATTGTGTCAACTTGATTAACCAAAGGAGGTATTTTATGAAGTGGTCATTAATGATGTTCGTAACAAAATGCTAGATTTCTAGATAAAGCTGGATTAGGTGAGTCGTAATAATATTTCTCTTATGATACCTGATTGGACTTTTGCGTCAGAATTATATTTGAATTTGCAGAAAAAATAAGGTGATTTCATAATTATCTTGATACTGATACCCACTTTTTAGTACCTCCCTTTTACCTTTGACTGTCTTATGACCCCGACCTAAGTGTGTACAGTTTATTTTTTGATTTATTGTCTTGTAATACTAAATATATTTTTTCTGTGATATCTGTAAGATTCACGTCGATTGAGAAGAGACAATTTTATTGAAAAAAAGTATTTTTTCCCCTATTTTTTATAGTTAGGAGTTTGACCACAACTCAGTGGCTGGGTGGTCGAAGATGGAGCTCGGAATAGGGACCGGTCTATCGAATAAGGTTATTCCAAGCTAGTTGTGTTGCATTGGCCAGTTACTAAAATCAAGTTAAATAACACAACGATTCACACTAATATTATAAATGCGAAAGTTTGTATGAACTGAAAAGATTTCAATAAAATTTGGGATGGTGTTAGCTTATACCCTGCATTAATAAATTGACTACTGTTTATGCCGAAAGTATTATATTGTTTCAGCAGGCCTAGCACGGGCGGCGGGATAAAATTTTGTCCACCATATTTATCCCGCGAGAACAAGACCGATGTATCCATATTCTAGCTTTGTCCCGTTGACGCGAAGACAAAACGGGTGGTCCTAACATTATCCCGCCGCCCGTGCTTGGCCTGCTGTTGCTAGTATAATCGTATTGTGTACTTCGAAACGCTGGATAATGGTAATGAAGTAAGAAATATTGTAATAGGCAAATTTAATTAACCCATAAATTTAAGGGGCTCTTTCGAGAAAAAGATAGTATACACTTTCGCGTACTCACGAAAAGAGATGGCTTTATAAAAAGCTTTTTTTTAGTAAAAAAATCAGATAATTGTTAATTACAACTAAGCTAGGAAATCAATCAAAATTCTGTTCCATGTTATCCTAGAAATGATTATTACCTCACTATTAGAGCAATCAAATCATTTTTTTTTTCTCTTTCCTCCTAAGAGGATTATGGCGTCGCACGTCTTATGAATTTGCCAGTGTCAAGTATACTCATTTATTTTTTTAAGGTCTGGTGAATATTGTCAATTAAGTCATAGTCACAGTCAAAGGCGAGCAAAGCAAGTCACGGTCAAGTCCAGGTCATGCCCCAGTAAAGTGGTGAAAGCTTTACTAGAGCCTTCTATGGAGTTTTGGAAACAACACGAAAATTCACGTTTCATGTCACATTATACCATTCACCAACACTCGTGCATGTTCACGAACAATTCACTGTTTTTACACATTAACGCTCGAAATAACAAAAGTTTTGGAAAATAATAAAATGACGCGACATGATTTCTTCACGTTCCCGCCAAAACTCTCAAATCAAATCATTTGAATAAATACACTAAAGGGTTCGGAGATTTAGATAAAAATGTTGGAGAAAATGTGTATCGAACTTTTTCAATGTTTTTTTTTTATCAAAATAATGTCTTGTAATCTTTTTTTCCCTACACACAAAAAAAAAATAGAACCTAAAAACATATATCTCAATATAAGGTATCTAACTTAGACGAAGCAGATACAAGATCCTTGGTATCTAACGTATACAAATAATAAGGTGCACGAAACAGAAACCCACATTTTTTTTCAATTCAGTTCTTAAGGAAAATTGACAATATAAAACATTATCGCTCTTATAATTATCATGAATTATCATTGTATAAGTAAGTTATTTATATACCTACCCACTAGCTGCGCGCCGCGTTTTCACCCGCTATTCTACATAAACTGAATATTTTTCCGGAATAAAAAGTATCCTATGTGTAATAATTACACACAAGGGTATAATAACTCGCTACCCAGCAACCTCGGGTGTCTATAATATACAGCCCAATAATACACGACTCAATAATGTACGGCCTAGAATGTGCGACCGATAATTGGTGAACTGGGCTGCCAATTATCAGGTCGTACAATAAGTGCCGACAATTATCAGCGCGTGCAAATAAAGCACAACCAGGAATATAGAGCCAATAATGTACAGCCGAATCCGCGTACCTGAGAAAACTACACGTTTTATCGGGTCGTACATTATGGGCTGTACATTCCTGGTCGTGGTTTATTGGCACGTGCTGATAATGTACGGCCAATAATGTACATCCTGATAAAAGTTGGCTCAGCCCATATTGGCTGAAAGACTCTTCTCTTATTGGTCGATGTATGGATGATCTGTTTGGATTCCATGCTTCGTTTGGACGCTACAGTGTAAATAGGGCACAGATTAAAAATACCTTAAGCAACTGTCATGTTACAAGACATAACAGAAGGTTTTCGGGCTTATATAAAAAAAAAACTAATAACCTAACCAGTTTTGACACAGCAAAGATTTCTGAGTTGTTATAAAAAAATAAGACCTTAACCTACTAACCGTAATCCTCATATTTTTAATCTGTGTCTTTTTAATTTTCCTAATTGTAATATTTTTCTGTATCGCGTTCAAACGAAGAAAGAAACCGATAGATGCCTGACACAGAGGATTTTAGCCAATGAGGGATAGGTTGTCTTTTATCAGGCTGTACATTGCCGGGACGTGCATTATCGGCCCGTGTCAATAATGTACGGCATGATATTGTACGACCTAATATTATAAAGCCTGATAATTGATGTACCAGTACATGGAATATTTGGCTGTATATTATCGTCTGTGCATTAAAGGCCCATACCGATAATGTACGGCATGATATTTCACGACCCGATAATGCACAGCCTGATATTCCATGTACCGGTACACCAATTATCATGCTGTACAATACGGGCTGTACATTATCGGGTCGTTAATTACCGGGTCGTACACTATTGTCTCCCAGCTACCTCCATACGAAATTTCATTTAAATCCGTTCAGCTGTTAATGACTTAAACGGGAACAAGCACACTTAGATACTTACCTACTTACACAAAAACTTTCGTATTTATAATATTAGTGTGATTTCACAGCACTATAAAAATGATATAGTGACATTGGGTTTGTTTTCACGCTTTTGTTTTCTAACATAAACTACACAACTGTTTGAATCTTACTCATTATTATAATCTTTGTTATGTTGGGTATACAGGTGCACGTTATCATAATATCCGGGCTATACGTAAACAAGGTTTTATCCGTAATCCTAGAAGAAACACTAATATTTTAAATGCGAAAATTTGTGTGTAAGTATGAAAATGTGTTTGTTCCCAGTCAAGTCCGTAACATTTATACATCGAGTTGATGCTTTAATTGACAAAAAATGCAAGAAAATTTGAATTTCGCGCGATGAGCGATACGTTACTCTGCCGTCCAAAAGCAGGGTATACCGTATGTGAATACGTAGTTTTAATTAAGAGTTGATAAAGCACTAGTTTTCCTTGTTAATAATTGTCCTAGTCCTTAGCTATTATTATGTACTATTACTATTATTATATCTTAGCATATAATTTGTATGTATGTATGTACATTTGTATGTTTGCGTGTATATTTGTCCGATGATAATTTGCGAACCGTTGATCCGATCTTCATGAAATTTTGTAGGCAAGTAGTTCATTTTAATACAATTTTAAATTCGAATATGAGCTATATTCTGCTCCAAAAAATTTAAATGGGCTATTTCTTGGACGAAACATCAGCTAAATCCATGGGATATTTATTTACGGTTATTTAGCTTTGGACGGACCTTACCAGTGTAAAGGGCGTTTGTCCAGCAGTAGATGTCGTCTGGCTGACGATGGTGCCCTATTCGGAGACATGACAAATTGATGTCGATTTCGAGATTCCAATCTCGATCGTCTCTCGTCTGGATTGCCTCCGACCACTTGATGTATATCGAACGCTAGCCATCGAGAATATCTCAAAAGACCGCGTTGTTAAATCTCGAAGTTCGATATTTTTTTCGAGATGAGGTTGAATCTCACCTTTTCTAGGTCGAGTACAGAGTATAGGTGGTATATACAGGATGTGTCGTAATGAATGACATCCGATATAAATGAATACACTGTCAGGTATAAAAATATTGTAGCATATTTCCTACATTGGATGTTACAAATGATAAATAATTACTCATTATCTTATCTGTCTTTATTTATCATATCACTATTAAAACAACTGATACAAGGCATCTATCTATCTTTGCGCAAATATTATGATGGTACGTGAATTATTGTTTTCTCTTATATTTTAGGCTCCGCAAATAGTGTATTTAGCCACTGTCAAGTTATGTAATATTTAAAGTAAAGTAAAATATTACACAATCAAAACAAGTCTCAGTCATAGTGTAAGTCATGTTCAAATCAAAGTAAAGTGGTGGATACTATACTAGAAGTTTCTATAGAGGTTTGGAGATAACAAGTATTTTTTCACGACATTATACTATCCATGCAACACTGGGGCACATACATAAATAGAAATCCACAGTTTTTATAATGTATTATTTAATATTTATTTATTTTGTATACTTATAATTAAATTTCATTGATAATAAATTTAATAAGACAATGTAATTAGGCACCAAGGTGTTTTTGTTCAATTACGATTACGGCTTTTTTAATAATGTATTATGAAATTATGACAAAAGTTTTTTTTTTGTAGGTACACTACACTATAGTGCGCTTTCAAGGGAAAATAGTATGTTAAATATTAGACTTTGAACTTTACCATGACCTTGTTATTGAAGAATAAATGATTTGACTTTAATACTCGAAATAACACAAATGTTTGAAAATCACACTAGTATTAATAAATGCGAAAGTTAGTGTTTATGTGTGTAAGTATGTAAGTGGTTTTGTTCCCGTTCAACTCTACAATGGCTGAACGAATTTGAATAAAATTTAGTATGGAGGTAGCTTATATCCTGAACATACATACATACAAAGACTACATTTTATGCTGGAAAAATATTCGGTTTCTGTATAATAGCGGGTGAAATGGCAGAGCGCAGCTAGTCTATATATATAAAAGAAAAAACCTATTATATATATATATATATATATATATATAAAAAAACCTATTCTAGGAATCAACGCAAGACCCAGCCCCCTATGATACACTATAGATACGTGAAATTCGAACCCAATACTCCTGTAACAGTCTGGGTTCTAGGTGAACAATAAGAAAGGATTTTGCGAAATTCCACCTCTAAACGGGTAAAATGGAATCCCGAAGTTTGTATGAAAATAAATAATTTACATACTAAGCCAATGAAACTCGGTTTGTGTTCTAAGCATTAAAAAAAATGCTTGTCTCAGCATTTTTCGAAAATCATCCTCTAAAGATTTAAAATATGGTATTTAATTTATTGTAGCTTTTGCGAGAAACCCCGTTCTGGTAAGCTAGTAATAACATAAAGACACAACATGAGTTTTTCGCGTTCCTGCCAAAAAACCCTACGTGAAAATGACTTGGTTCATGCGTTGCATTTGTTTGTCACTAGATGCCACCAGTGTTATCTTTTTAATTCCGAGGTGATCATATTATCTGTAATTTATAATCTTACAAAAAAAAACAGTACCTATTGTACTTGAACAGCATACTTGTTATCTAACTTTGCTTAAAATACTATATCTATATAACAAATCTCTAGTGATTTTCCGTTGCAATATTATCGCTATGCAGTAGTCCAGTACGAAAAAAAAAAGGAATCAGTTATTTATTTTTCAGTTTACTTTATATTTTTCAACAAAACTAAATCTAGTTTAATGCTTACATGTTTGAGCCTTTTGGGGTCGAAACCTTGGGGCCGTGGACCGGGCGCCAAGGAAATATTTAAAGATCTGTCTTCTCGTCTGGTCGAAGCAACACGTGACCAAAATGCTGGCCTCTATTTCGCCCAAAGGTTGAGCATCGCAATACAACGTGGTAATGGGGCCAGCATTTTGGGAACAATTCCCACTGGTAGCGGTCTTTTAGATTAGCTTATTTTATTTAAAATACGTTGATTTCATTAATTAATCTAAAGTGAAACAAAACTTTTTTAAAGAACAAGTGACGAGATTAGCAAGTCGCTCGCCTGATGGTAACTGTCACATTTGCAACAGTTTAGTGTCATCTAGAATTTCGAACTTCAGCAGTTCAAAACACTTCGCAGCAATGCAATGCAATGCAATGCAATGCTGGTCATCCTGAGATATTAGATGTTTAAAAGTTTCACTGGAAACTTTTCCCTTCAATCCGGAATACAGTAATGTTAATTCATGTTAACAATTCTGTCATAAATTGTTCCCTAATTAGTCTATCTTTAGTGACATTTACCTATATCAACATTTAGTGGCTGTATCAATATTAGACACCTTTATTTCTTTAATAAATATAGTGACATGGCAGTCGGTTAGTGACAAAATCTGGGAACTTTGACATGAGATATTTCGTTTTAAAATGTAGTTACAAGCTTGTAATTTGGGGGTACAGGTAGGTTCAGCTAGTACTCTCGGTAACTATAATTTCAGACTTCTAACTTTATACACAACGTCTACAGAGGTGGGGTCAAAAGTGCCGTAAGTTGTTTCAAGAAAACGATGTTACGGCTGTGCCCTTGTTGTTTTCGCTCAAGTTGACGGGGTATTGCCGTGCCCCCAGATAGATTTTAATATTCAAATAATTTGAAATACGCGAGCGACACAACTGTGGACGCAAACCAAACATTGTGTTATTCTTGGTAAAATTCACAGATTATCCCCTCCTAGATTCCGCTCTCAGGATAACGAAACGTATCGGTCAAAATGAACCTATAATAATTTACTCTGATTGGTGCATTGCTAGGCGCGAGTAGGTAACCTTGAGATAGTCAATGACAACGCTTGGTCGGAGTCCCCGCATCTCACACTTTCCTCCAACTTTAGTGTTTGTTTTTGTCGGTACAACGATCTAGTAATGCAGTATCTACTATCTACACATATATAATCTGTGGTATATGCATCCATCTTTTTCTTATAACCCATACAAATCAAACAATTTAACCAGTCAGTTCCCCAATCTTACTTTACCTTACAATGTTGATAATTCTTTTGATTACCTTTTGTTAGATCACGGGTTAATTCGTCATAACCTCACATTCTTTCAAACGGTTATTTTACAAAAACATCGATATAAAGCCTCTACACGACTATTATACGTCTTTTCTTGCAATAACAAGTGTACGGGAATCGTATGATGGATGATTAACGATGGCTTCCTACTGACAGCTGTGTCTGATTGTCTGTTTGTTTGTCTGATTGTATTCAAATACAGGTAACTGTGCGCGGCAGTGGTGTGGTGTCAACAATAAGCGGTCGCGGAAGCGAATAACCAGTCGCCAATAATAGTACGACTTGTTTGAACTATTTTGTCTTTGGTAGATGTATCGGGTATACTCTAAAGCTGCGACCGGAACCACTGGAGAAGGGCAAGCCGCGTTCTTTTAGTAAACCGTGAGCGCTCTGCGATCCGCACACCACCGGCCTAGCATGAGCATAATGATAAACGGGGAGTTGCCATAGGCCAGAAGACGTCCACTGTTGAGCAAAGGCCAGTCACATACTTTATACATACTTTATTCATATTTTATTCAGGCATACTTTATGTAAAAATAAGGGAATTTAACGCCATGGAAAAAAAACTTTATAAGCTGCCCGCTATATCGCTCGTTACTAAAGCTAAGACTAAACATACGATTGAGCAGAGAGTGTCCGTCACGCGGCGGAAGATGCCTATACTTTTCTGATGTAGGTACGTACCGAAACACCTTTCGCCGATGGAGGGCTTATGCCGTATCACCCTTCACCGATGGAGTACATCAACGACTCACTCTTAGGCGAAGGTCACTTTTACGATCCTATGACACCTTGCACAATACGCAACTACAGCACGGAGATTTTAAGCCGACTGCCCAAAACAGAGGATAAGTATGTATATTTGTGTGTTCATTTACTTCCTAAAGTTCGCGTCCGTAACGCGCAAGCGCAGGTGTTGTAGCTTTAGGCACCGCAGCATAATCCGTATATACTAAATGCATACAATGCTGCAACGAAACCAATTATTACTCGCTTTCGCTCATGATCGCGCTCGTACGTTCCGCTGCCGCTTCTATCATATACCCCGGCTCAGTTGATAAATAGCAGCAGCCATGTTGACACATTGCGAATCTCGTTGGTCACAAACAAGTTGTTTTTGTCGAAACGGTCCCTAGAGTTTTGATTGACGGGCTTTAATAAGTGCTATCGTAGTCTATGGTTTCGTATGGGAACTCTACTTTGCACTAAAAACCAGTGTGGTATTGTTTATGGTTTTATCTAACGGAAAAAAAAGGAAAATTTTGTAAAATTCATATATTTATTCTAGTAGTCAATGACACTTTAATCTTGATACGATTTTAGCGCCCTTAAAATTCCCCCGTCTTTTAACGCACATCACACTATAGCTATCTCTTTTACCCTCTTACTTTTCGCATGATTTTTCGCGCACTTTGGCGAAAATTGGTTGCTAGGTTACAATGAGCTGTTAACAGACCGAAGCGGAGCCAAATTAAATGCGCTATTTTTAAGGTAAAAATCAGCTATCATTGCTAGTAGTAGAATAGAATTATATTTACAAATGTTGTCTTTCCAATTATTTTATGTAATAAGTCTCCTGTCACCGACACAACCACTAATAAAACTCAATTAATAATGCCGTTTCCGTGTAACACAGATAAAGATCTAATCTTTATTTAAAGTGTTACTTCAAAAATCATCATCATCATCAGCCAAAAGACGTACACTTCTGAAAAACTTAAAGGTAATCCATAATAGTCTCCAAGTATAGCAGGCGGCATGGGGATCTCAAAACCCTCGCCATATACAAGGACGCTGCTGCCCGTCCTCCGGTTGTTCTGGTAGACATACCCGGGCATACACGCACGTCTAATCTATTTGTTTTTTATTTGTATTACATTAAACAGCATCAAACAAAGGTCTTATCTTTTTTTTTATAAAATCATGTTTCGTAACTTCTTTTTTATCTCTGATTTGAAGGTGAATCATAATGCACGAGATGAAAGTTGTTTACTTAACCTCGGGATTCTGAAACGTTTGTTAACTTTGACAACAGATTAAGTCTATTGCTACCTTTGTCATTTGCTTAGTGCCAGACAAAGGCAGCATTATAATTAATATGTTGTAAAAGTTAACAAGCGTTTCAGAATCCCGAGATAAATCTATTAATTAATCTATTGCGGATGTTTGTAGCCTGTGCGAATGACCCTTCAGCAGATATTTATTGAGAGTAACTTTATTCACGTTTTCCATTCAGATTTGTGGCGATAAAAAAAAATGAAGAAAGCACTAGTTCGGATCTAAAATGACGAAGAAACAGCGATTTTAGTGTATAAGTTAAAAACAACCGGTAACCGAAATTGAACGAAATAAAAATAATAATTTATCCTCACTAGGTATAACATTACTTAAAAATTCAGTAACAAGAAAAATCAACTACTTTTCTAATAAAAACTTACGGCTTTATCTCTCCAATTCAGTCAACAGTTCATGTCCGTTGCGGGTGCAATACAATACATGTGCAATATAGGAAGTAACCACACAAACATACACACTCACACGCAAACACATTAACATACATACTTATACCTACTTGTATACAAACATAGCCCCCAAAAACATTACATTACAAAACATTCTTGGGTAGTCGGGTAAAAAATAAAATGAAACATGGATTTCGGCTGTCAATTGGTTTGAAATGTAGTCATATTGAGAAGTACCAGAACACTGTGTGAAAACGTGGCCTTGCATTACACGTGTATCGCTAAAACTTACTAGCTATCAACAGCCATTGTTCCAAAATTCGCAAGCCGTTGGAACATTGAGAACAAAGATAGGTACATAAATACTTATATTACAGCAAATAAAAATAAATATTATTATTTCCATATGCTTATGTTATCAGTAGCTACTTATACCTTTTTGACATATCACCATATATATAACATAACATATCTAGAGTAGCGCTGTAAGAGATACATTTTTCTAATGTCATAATGTTATTAGCTCAAATTGAAAAAAAAAACAATGTTTTATTTTCACATATATTTTTTTTTTGTTCTAATGATACAGAAAAATTTAGTGGTTTTAGAATTTAAGAAGTCTGAAGTCTGAAACAGTCGTATCAAACGATATCTACCTTGAGATTCGGTACTAAAGAAAAAATAAAACGCTATAAAAGAAAAAAAAAAAAAACATGTATTTTTGCAGAGTATAACTGCGTAGCTATTATATTTTGTCTAAAAACCTAAACAATGTAACAGAACGTAATCCAGATACAATACACTGTATTGTCGTTGGACTAAAGGCATGGATTATGTTTAAAAAATATTTTTTAGCAGAACCTATGACTAATGAAATGTTCAATTTCTTATTAAATTCAGTTTTTAACTAAACCTCCAATGCCTGCTTTTATTTAAATAATGTGTTCGTAATAATTGTAAAAAAAGTATTGTTATTTGTATTTGTATTATTAACTATTTAATGATAACTATGTTTATGCTTTTTGTTCGAACAATGCGCGCTTTGATCGTACTAAGAATGTCGTGACCTTCTTGAATCGATAGTGGAGCCCGAAAAATAGTGCAGCCTGACCTCCTTCGTCATCAACAACAGCCTGAAGATGTCCACTGCTGGAAAAAGGTCTCCCCCTTAGACCGTAGTATCTTTCGTTACCCGCGAGTCCCGCGACCATCAAACAAAAAAAAAAACCTAAACTAAATTTGAAGGGAAATTTTGTTTTAATAAAACGGGAATACTCACGTTAAATTGAGTCGGTTAATCTGACTATAGTTTCGATCACATTCGGTGACCTTTATCAAGGAATGCTAAGCGAGACACGCGCGCGACCTCGTCATGCCTTAAGAATGGACATGTTTTTTGTATTCTTCTTATGACTTCTCGTCGACATCTTAGAAGAATCTAGGAACAAATTTTATTTTATCCTTAAATAAATATAAAAAATAAATACTTATTTCAAACTAAACCTACTAGAACAGAATACTCCTTATAAATAAGGCTTTGCCTACTAAGTTGTTGCTCACTCATTATAAAACATATCCCAATTATTCCAGGTTTACCATTTTACTTACCAATAACTTTGAAGTACTTAACAAAAATTTAACAAAAAAAACCGACTTCATCAAAATACTCCGAAAAAAATGCACTATGCATATGCTATGGCCTTTGTCCTACCCATGAAATACTTATCATCGTAGAGTTCTGGTGGCCATCAGTGGTCTTCTTCATCAGTTCCACTTATCCAAATGATACTTTCTGAATGCAAATGCTTTGCTTGTTGATGAAAATACCAAATTCGCTAGGTATAATTGTTTGTCCATAATATTTGAAGAGTTCCCTGAATTCCTCACGGATCTCATAATCAGAACTGGATTTAAATTAAAAACTGGCTTGTAAGTGTATTATTTCAAACAAGTTTTTTTATTTTTTTTATAAATGACGAAGTTATGAGCAAACCATAAAAACCCACCCTAGATAGGTAGGCCGATATCCCAGGATTGAGATGTTTTAGGCTGATGCAGAAAAACATTTAAAAAAATTCGAATTGAGAAACTTCTTCTACGTTCTAAGTTACGCCTGAATCAACTTCTACGTTCTAAGTTACGCCTGAATCAATCAACTACTTTAAAAAAAAAGTAAATAAAAAAAAAAAAAAAAAAATTGTAACGTTAAAAACGAACAATTGATCCTTATTACTACTGTACTGGACGCGACGTTGCAGCGGAAAGACACTACAGATTGGTTATTTTAGAAACATCTTCTTTTTGTGGAACTCCGTTAAAATGTCAGACACTCTGCATATTTATTACTTTCTCCCATTGAAGTGCGAATTAAATTGAAAAAAAAAGTGGGTATTCTTTTTTTTTATTGTAAGTAAATTATTGCTTAAATTTTTATTTGAAGATCATTAAAAGATTACAAATATTTAGACTATTTTTTTAATACTTATTATGTAAAGTTCCTGTTGAGATAATAAATAGATAGTATTAATTAAAATCCTTGTCTTATCAATTTTAAATTCCGCAAAAACATCATTATATAGGTAGATTGTTGTCACTCGGTAAATTGTATACACGTGATTGTTGCCACACAATTTTATCTACATACCATAATAATTACATTACTGTATCCTACGTACCTTACCTTCTAATTACGTTACCTTATCTCGTGCGTATTGTCAATGATATTTTATTTACTGCATGTTTATCAAATATGATATAAATTGATGGTAACCGAATTATTTTGGCTTTTGTTGGCACATCTTATCGGATTTATTGTTATCTTTACTGATACAATAATGTCAAAACAACATTGCTATATTGTTGCGCGTCAGTTTAGGCCTAAATGATTATACTGCTTTTGTCCGTTTCCTTTATTTTCTAAGCTATCGGTGTTGCGGAATATAAGAACCATTTTTTTGAATTTATCTTTCCATAATTAGTGAAAGTCTTTGGATTATTAATCCAAACTTAAGTAATTACATAGTAAACTATTATAACAGTAGTCACGGATTAATCAACCCTTGTTGTGGTATTAGGTGATTCTTAGTAGTGAGTAGTAGTATTAGGGTCTAACGGATGTAGGAACAAAAAGAGAGCTTTAAGATGAACAATACTATTGTTTATTATAACTCTTTTATCTTAATCTTAACTCTATTCAATAAATATACAACTTTGGAATTATTTACATACAATATACAACAGAGGAATGCTACACATCGAGGTTAATAAATGTGCCTAATATTGCAAAGTTCAGTGCGATTACTATAACAATGTTTCAACACAAATAGAGATTACCTCTCGATATCGTCGATATAGACGTCACTGGTCCATAAGTTCACTAGCTAAAACTAAATCACAGATTTAACAAAAGTCTCAAGATGGTCCTGAGTATTTGGTGGAGCCTCTATGAGATTATGAAAGAAATGGCGAGTCAATGCCGCGTGAGAACCGTCACGGGCTTGTAGATGTGTGGCGACAGAGGGTGGTGCGAGGGCGTGGGCAGCTCGGGGCTGGACGACCCTGACGTGGGTGGCGAGTGCATCATAGGGGGTGAGGGTGGTAGTAGATGCGCATTTTGGGATAGCATGCCAGCTGGCGCAGCCTGCAATAGCGAAGCCTGCCCCAAGAAGTGTCCCGACGGCAAGCGGTCGTACAGGGCCGGAGAATATGACAGTCCACCGTATCCTAATGATTCAGTTCCTCGGAAAGCAGGGTGTACCGCGCTCGGCGCCACTGGAGGCATCTTCATTTGCATCGGTGCGTATTTTTGGTACAGCAGCTGTGAGTAAAGACCGACCAATTGCGAGTAAGCTGCAGGTGGGTAGGCTCCGTGAAGTGGAGCGCCTGGGAAGAGAGGTCGTTTGAAGCAGGCGAGGCGCGAGCGGCCGTTGAGCGCGGAGCGGCGGCGAAGCTTGCCAGTCGTCCCGCCGATAAACACGTCTTCGGCCGACGCGTCCAACATCCAGTAATTCCCTTTACCAGGGTCGTCGTAGTGACGCGGCACTTTCACAAAGCACTTGTTCAGGCTCAGGTTGTGGCGAATGGAATTCTGCCAGCCCTGCCTGTTTTCTCTGTAGTACGGGAAATTTGTCATGATATACTCGTAGATACCATTGAGAGTCAGTCTTTTTTCCGGACTGTTGCGAATCGCCATCATGATAAGAGCATTGTAGCTGTACGCCGGCTTTTCATGTTTTTTGTCTTTCTTGTCTTCATCATCTTCCTTGGGTTTGGTGCAGTCGACGGGTTCGGTGCCGGTGACGTCTAGCTCGGAGTCACTGAGGTCGGCCTCGGAGTGCGAGGCACCCGTCGAGGAGGGCGCGGGCGACGGTGGCGACTTAGTTGCCGCATGATTCATTAGTATAGAATTAATACTAAAATCTCCTTCGAACTTCACCATGTTGATTCACTTGTAATTTGTCAGCACTGATTGTTACAGGACAGTGTACGCTACGCGTGCGAAGTGTTTGCGAGCGGCGAGCGAACTGGTGGCGCGGAGGCGGGCGAGGGTATATATACGGGGCGCGTCTCGCTCCGCCCCGGGTGCTTTGTCCGCACAGTCCGCGAATGGGCGCGCGAGCTTTCCGCATATAGTGCCACGCCCCGGCCTCGCTTGCCGTAAGCTCCGCGAGCTTGCCTGTCTCTGTCCTCTCTATTGCTCTGTATACTGTAGTGTTGTTTTGTAGCGGTGCGGCGTGGCGACTTTATTTATTATCCGTACATCGTTTATTGGTGTGTGTCCACTGCGATTATAAATCGATTGCGGTTTAATGTTATTAATGGCGTTATAAAGCTATTTAAAAAATAATCCAATGTTTTATATCTTTCAATGTTTCTACATTATCTGCCTTTCGCCTGTGAGCTTCGAGAAACGCTCTTCTAGAAATGATTCTATTTAGTCTAACTTTGACATTGTAGAAAAGTAAGTAGGTACCTACGTACTTGGACTAAGCGCGAATTGGTCCTATTTTACCCGACTGCCCAAGAAGGAGGGTAAAGTAGTCGGGTTGTATGAAACTATGTGAGTATGTAATTATCTTTGTGGGTTCCTATCTGTAGCCTAGCCGGCTTGACCAATTTTCATGAGTGAGGTGTCCTGGTTCCTCTTTACTTCCGGTGTGACATAGGCTACATTTTGCGGTCGAGTAATTTGTTTTTCTTATAATGATATTACTTGTTTGACCATTGGACCAAATGGGACTACCATTTCAGTCAACAAAAATGTTAAAATGTACACTAAATCAGAGTGGATATAGAAAGTTTTGCATTGTAGTGTAGGCACACTTGCTGATTTAATTAGACTAGACAAAAAATTTTTTTTACTTTATATGTAAAATGTATATGTATCTTTAAAAGTTGAAAAGAGAAACTCCAAAGTTTCAAACAATATTTTAAGGTTACAAGGCCTATACACCCAAAGGTTGTCTGGAAGAAATTTATTTAGTTCTTTTGACAAGGCCGATAATATTGCGTGAAGGGCACGTGACGATTTTTATTACTTGTTGTTTATTATCAAGCTTACCATGTTGATGTGATAACAGAGCCAGATAAGAAACGAAATACTTACGGTCATGCAGACACGGATGAATGACTCAGGAGTTCGCGAATGACTATTTTATAACTGCTACTTTGCTTGTGAGACATTTAAAAAAAAACAGGGCTATAAGGAAAGGGCATGCTAAGTCGAAAGGGGCTTAAAGTACCTACTCATGATTGTGAACAACTTTTACCTACTACTGGCCCAACCCCGAAATCGAAAAACAAAAATCAGTTGTTCCATACATTGTGTCGAGTGTCATTGACATGTTTACATGGCAGAGCTGTTTTTTTTTCTCTATATATAGAGACTAATCTTACTACTACTCATCCAAAATCAAGTCAAGGCTTAGGCGATATAGGCTCTTTTTACCCGACTGTCAGAAGGAGGAGCAGTCGGGTAAATGAGTCGACTTCAAGTACTGCGTTGTATGAAAATTTGATGCTGAGACACATACATACGCATCATTTTTTAATTATTTTTTTATGGTACTCAGTGACAACACGAGCAAGTCGCTCGCCTGATGTTAAGCATCACGCTTGACCATTAAAGTTCAGTGCCACTCAGAAATTTAAACTTTAACAGCTCAAACCCATACGCGTAATGGGTACTGCGGCACATGTAGTTTGAACCACGGTGCGGATCACCCAAGTGCTCTAAATTAATTGGCTTTTTCAGAACGCGATTTGAACCGCCTACAGTTTTTCTAATACTGGGTCCATTCGACCCGCGGTGTGAATCGCCCAAGTATTTATTTGCCATTGGGTAATTCGGACACTGGGTAATCCACTCTGAGATATCAGATTTTGAATCTCTGTATGCCCAGTAATTATTCTGGAAACACTGCCCTTCAATCCGGAACACAAGTAATGCTTGCACCTACACGCAAGATAAGTGGGTTCCACACTTCTGTCGAATCACTATAATGGGAAACATGTATGGTTTATCGCGACCTAGCGGCCTTGCGGTTATCATTCATGTTGATATCACTTTTGTCGAGTAACGGTTGGATTAATGCCTAGATATACGTACCTACTCATGTAGATATGTACGAAAACATAAGTAATGTTACACAAGACGTGTAACTATATTTTACGTTCTGTCTTCTTATGGATTTTATGTTTTGTCTACAATACGTATTTCTATTATCTCGAAACAAGTAAAATTATTAAAAAGAAAAACATAAGCCCGACTACAAAATGTAGCATGTGACACCACGAACATAATGAGGAATCCTACGACTCCTTTTTCGTCATAATCGGTCAAGCCGCTTAGGCTACAGGAGGTAATATAGGAATACACAAACATAAATATATTATATCTACTTACATACTTACGTAAACCCCAAAAATGTTACTCTCCCTTGGGCACTCGGGTAAAAAAAGATTACGTCAGTATAAGAGGTGTGTAGCTATTAGCGTAGAATAAAATCTATCTATCAGCTTTTATTTAGTAATAATCATTTTATCAAAATCAATGTTTCTTATGATAAGATGGTCTAGTTTCAATAGGTTTTATGTTATGTAATTTATGTTTAATATGTATTTAGTAAACTTCTTTATAAGTCTACTAGCTGCGCCCCGCGGTTTCACCCGTTTTCCCGGTTTTTCTACAGAAACTGAATGTTCCGGGATTCCGGGATAAAAAGTAGTCTATGTGTTAATCCAGGGTATAAGCTACCTCCACACCAAATTTCATTCAAATCGTTTAGCCGTTACAGAGTGGAACAAACACACTCATACACTTACATACTTACACAAAAACGTTCGCATATTATATAAGCCTCCAACATTTAAATTCTGCGTAATACTTAGATAATTAACTATTAACTTACTTTTATGTAAGGACCAAAAATATTGGGTAGATACTACTTATAAATAAAAAATACTTTCATTCCAAATTATAATATTGTTAGGTATTAAGCAAATATACGTATTTTTAGTGTAGGTACATAATATCAATATTATAGGTACACAAAGACAGATTTATTAAGTAAAATTTTCCACGTGTAACTTTACAAATGGGTGCCCGGTTTTGTGAAAATATTAGCAATCCTAGCAAAATACATGTTTGTGTTTAAACAATTGTTGGATTGCCACAATGCTTCGAGAACTTCAACCTAATTCTATAAATATTGCCATAAACATAAAAAGCTGTATAAATATTGGCTGCGATGTAATATTTTCCATACTCTATTTATAAGTCGTATACTGTCTGTAAAAATAGTTCACTGAGAACAATAGTGGCGTGCATTTGTTCTATCAAATAATACGTTATTGTCTACACTACCTACTGGTTATAAACATCAACATATTGAAAACAACTTAAATACAAACAACTTAAACAAAATAAAAATACTAATCTATAAACGGTGGAGGAAAATGTGCCCGGCAAGCATAGCAAACGCCGCGATAAAATTTTGTCCATCTTTTTTATACCGCGAGAACGAGACGGACGTATCCATATTCTAGCTTTGTCACGTTGACGCGGAGATAGGACGGGTGGACAAAACTTTATCCCGGCGCGCGTGCTAGGCCTGCTGAATGCTGACAGCATTGGCATGCTGGTTAGAAATACTCAAGTTTTGGCCAAAATAGGCGCCAGCGTCCTGGGGGCTTATCCTCTAACTTTGAAACGTTCGTGATTCTGATTGCGAGAGCATGCCATCCCGCTCGTACCAACTTAGTCGCACTATGCGCGATCCTGTTCGCGCAACTCTCGCTATCGCTTTCAGAGTTACGGGATAAGCCCACATGTCAGTTGATATTTCAATACATATCCAGCATTATATCCTCATATGTTACTAGCTGTTACCCGCGATTTCGTTCGCGTGGACCTACAAAAAAAAGTAGACTTTGTCCGTCCCCGACCCTTATTAAGCTATATTTTTGCAAAAATTAGCTTGAGCCGTTCAGCCGTTTAGCCGTGAAAACGCGACAAACACCAAGATAGAGAGACAAAGAGAGATAGAGAGACAGGTAGACAGATACACAGTTACATTCGAATGTATAATATTAGGATAGCTGCGCTACGCAGTCACTCGCGTGTACAATCCAGTTGTACCTTACATTTTTTCCGGAATAAAAAAGTAATAAGTGATATAGGATTATAAAATAGGTTTTTTTTTAAAACATGTTCTCATCCCTTTTTTCGTATTCCTGTGCAAATACTCATGAAGCCAAGTTGATTTGTTGTTGCCTGAAACAAGGAGAAATATAGATATAGAATTTGCTCTTCTTTGGTCTGTACCACTAAGTTTGAGTCAATTAGGTTTAATAGGTACATTATTAAAATAATTTATTAAAATAATAAAACAATAAAAATAACATTTTATACACATAGCTCCATATTGGGTTTACACTGTGTCACAAAGTTATCGGAACACACACAAAGACATGGAGATCTAACACTCAGACCCAGATTGAAGGCTATATCGATATTATTATTATTATTATTCCATGCTAAGGTTGCCTGGAAGAGATCGCTTTAAGCGATAAGGCCGCGGATGTTTTTTTTTTTTGTTTTTTTTGACAATAGACAATAGTTTATTTGTAGCAAAAAACATTGAAAAATTAATTATAAAGTAAAAAATAAACAAAAAATACATAGAGTTTTTTGCCACAAACCAGGCCCAACTCAGCAAGATGCATGTGTTTTGGATTATGCATGTAATTTCTGGTGTGAACAATAAAGAATTATCTATCTATTAATCAAATATCTACCCGACCCGTTATCGAACCTCCTCCTCATAAGGTAGACACGCTACCAACTAAGGCAAGAGGGTCGTCATCTAAGGCAGGAGTACCTAATTGAGTAGGATTAAATACTCCTAAGTCTACTCAGTAAGTATTTGCCGTAGAATTTTATTGTTGACTATATAGCTGATGTCCGCGACTTCGTACGCGATGAAGCTCGGCCTTTGGCCTCGCTGAACTCTTCATACAAATACAAATCTTGTCCTGACAATTACAAACACAAAAAAAAAGAAATCATCAAAATCGGTCCAGCCGTTTTTGAGCTTTAGCGAGACTAACGAACGGCGATACATTTTTATTGACCGAAGCGAAGGTCAGAGTCTACGGGAGCAAATCGGCAGTTGTATATATGTATGAGTTTGCATGTTTGTATGTATATTTGTCCGACGATATCTTAAGAACCGTTAATCCGATCTCACTCCGATCTTCATGAAACTTTGTAGGCAAATAGTTCATTTCTATATCCAGGGGTTGTGAACTTAAAGGGATCGCGAGCGAGGTCTCAGTTCGGCACGAAACTAGTACATAGATTTGTTTAACTTTACAGATAGCACTGTAGGATAGACATCCTACAGTGCTATCTGTAAAGTAGGTAGCTTATGAGAGTAAGTAGCTCTCAAATGATGATTCAGAGCTGATGTGGTCCCACCTTCAATTGTGGCTGGCTGCGTTGACCGGCGTAATGTTTGTGACCCGCAAGTTAAGTAAGGTTAAATAATTGATGCCCACTCATGAGACAGCACAATAGTGATGTCCTAAAATTATGATACCAATACTTTCTATTCATGGCCCGAAGGCAAAAAGGCCCGGGCCAAAGGCCACAAAAGCCCAGATTTCTTAGGAAAAAGTTTATCATGTCGTATAAGTAGAAAAGGTTTAGCGCTTTCAGATTTGCTCTTACACTGCTAGTTTGGAGTGGAACGTGAAGCTTTACAGTCTAGTCCCAAAGCACGTTGGTCCCTAAATTCATCTGTGGTCCCTAAGCTCGGAAAGCCTGTCATTTATTTAGCTGTATGTTAGCCACAAAAACTTTTTTTTTTCTGAAATTCCCTTCAATTGTCGCAGACTATGTGACCTGTTGAGAGCTCGTACCTATTACGCACATGGAGGCCTCACGAAAATTAAGCGTAAATTAAGACTCTCGTGTATTATCTTCGTCGGGTTAATCTTAGACACAAATAGCATGAATGAGTTTTGAGCCAACCAATCCTAGACAAATATCATGAATTAAACCAGCGTTGTCTACAACCAACATTACGCTGAGTTGGGATCGGTTAAGTGACATTGATTTTGTAATTGTATTTTTTTATTTATATACGTATGTGTTTGTCGTGAATAAAATTTCTATATTTCAATTTTGTATTTGAATGAGTTTTGAGCCGGACAACCTCACGGCAGTGCGCGGTGCGGTGAGTTGCTTGCATATACAATCCTTAGGTTTATTATATTTGTCAATTGTGCAATAAAGCTCTAGTAGGAATTTGTTGAATTTTTTCTTACAAGTCCTTACGACCATGCTTTGAACCTCGATCTACTCTTTACTAGAACGTTGCTTACGAATTACGAAGCTATGAGTTATTTGTTCTTCTAAGCCCAACCAAAGCAGAGAATTTTAATAATTTGTGATGTTTTTCGACATGTCATAGCATAGCGATGACGTCTTTGATTTAACTGTTTACATTGGAACTATGTAAAGACAATTTAAAACGAAGTAAATATAAACGGTAAATTTGGTAGTATAGCATAGCTTATTCTAATTCTATGTAAGTAAATAATGCTTTTAACCGTATTGTCAGTGCAATATATACCACTACTGTTTCATTACCTAAAAAAAGGCAATGTAGAAGAATGTAGTGTGTTAATTGTGCTGTCATAATTTTTTTTTACGTCATAATGACAAAGTTATTGCAAGTTAAAATTTTCAGAAATCCTGCTGGGATTGGCGTTAGCCGAATACGATCGATCGTGTTTCAATACTTACCTTTTTAGGGTAATTTTTGGATATATATTTTTACATAGTTATTGTCATAAGCTTGTTCGGCAAGGTCTGTAGATAACGCATTTTTTTTTCTAGTAATTAAAAAAGTAGCGGTATATATTGCACTGACTATACGGTTTCGTCCTGTCTCGCCGAAACTGTACTGCCGGGCGAAGACTATCGCATCACTAGTAGCGACTCAGCGATATGTATGGAGTGTGTATGAAATTAAATTAAACGCGGTCGGGTCGCGCGTGGGCGACCTCACTCTCGTAGGTACGATGAGACTTCGAGGAGGCTACTATGTGCTAAAGAAAGTAATACCTATAAACCGATTCCATAACGTTAGAGTAATTGAGCTGCCTGGTAGGAGGCTTCTGACAAGGCTTATTTAAAGTGCTGCCACCTATGTGGCAACATATTTCAAAACATTCTTGTGAAATAAATTCAGTGCAGTAACTCGCTTTAATCCGGCACAAGAGTCTAATTATCAGATCTGTTGCTAATTGATAATTATAATTAGAAGGCATTATACAAACTAAGGACTGTTACTGTGAAAAAGTTAAACTTATGTCGACGGGTAATTATAAGCAGATTAAGTTGAAGAATCGGATTGCCAATAAACGGATTATAATGCCTAAACATTAAAAGATTTCACGTAAACTCAAAAACTAATATTTAATCTTTCGGATACTTAACGGCTTTTGACTTTTGTGTAAGCCTCTCACGCGTTCGATTGGCGAAAGATGAAGGATTAAAACCTTTAAGTGGGACAAATGAGATGCCACCGATGACGATGATGAGTGATTGACAGTAAACAGTGAAATTGAATAGTATGGTGGATCCGAAACTATTACAAGCCGTAGCACTACAGACTAGCTCTACATACTATAAAATAAATATTTGAAATTGTCGAGCAATAAACGTTAGTCCATAAGACTTGCAAGTGCGAGCGAGATAGACTGAGAAACCGAGATTTATATTAATGCGTTTACTTTAGCACTTAGACTAGCACTATTAATAGACTAGCACCACAAACGAGTACTAAAAGTTAGCACTAACTTCCGAGCAGTGTAGTAAGACTGATCCGTAGTAGACCCCACTTGTAGTTAATTAGATCAAGGCATCAACAGCGGACACTGAAGATGTATGCGCATTATTCATTTCCTTATTGTGCTAACTGTCCTAATTGGTGACTCCACTGGTTTCTGCTATGCACTAAGCGGATACTAACATTTGGAGACCAAAACTCAGCCTCATAACATTCAGCGTAAGCAAAAAGCATGTGAAGGCCTACAATTTTATTTATATCATATTAGAAAAATCCTAAATTTATGAGGAAAACTTTCTTTCTTAAACTTTTTTTGGTCCGTTTTATGCGGTTTGGTTTGGTTGTGCCATAATATTATCAAAATTAATGCGACCTTTTTATGCTATTTTGAGTCTATCTATAGTAGCTAGCCTATAGTCATATAGTTTGTACCTAACCGAGGAAGATTGTTCAAATGACAAGAATAAAAAAAAAAATAACATCCTTGCTTTCTTGCAACTTAGGATAAATTCCAAAGAGACACGAGACAGTGGCTATAAAGCTATAAACTAGCTAATTTAAAGGCTAGCAATTTTCAGCTACTTTCTATTTACATCGCCTTATGCCTTATAGGCGTTATAAGAAACAACTCGTCCTGTAACATGTTAATTGCTACCGAAGCTCAAGTCCTCGTAGTGACTACAATTTATTCTGTGCTCTCTCGACTTGTAATGATATTTTGTAATGAACTGTGCCATGGTACCCCGCTGACTCCCAGGTACCCTTGAAATACCACGCTGCTTACTTTGATAATCACGTTTATTAGATCTTTGTTGTAAAGGAATAGGGGTGATTATGATTTTTGCGGTCTGTATACGATCTGGTTTTGAATTAGGAGGACTGTTATGAGATTCAATATGAGGCCGTGTTATGGTGTTAAGTTTACATTGATGGTTCGGTTATTGAGTGACAATAGTTTGTGAACCAACCCAATTTTCTACTGAGAATAGATTTTTGTATACTTTCGAAATTACCTATAACTTCAAAAATGTCGTACATCCACATATTTGTATTTAAATTGGTTTCCAGTTTTGCATTTACTGTTTCAAGGACGGTAAGATTTTTTTATCAATAAAAAAAAATATGATAATACTAAATCTATCTTGCTTGACCCCTATATTGTACCTTGACCGTACCTACCGTATGACAAAACAAAACAAAACTCATAATAAATTGAAGGACAATTTTATAAAAGCAATTCCAGCAAGTTGCCACATTCTTTTATAATAAAAAAGATGACATGTTAAAAATAATAATATTGTCTCGTAAAAATATTATACCGAGATATAATTAAGGGATTCAATGTACCGTGTCCAGTGGTGCGAGTGCTAATGGTCTCTGGGAGAAATAATTTTATGCATGAAGTGTTGGGCGCGCGACACCTCTGGACACCGTCTGACTCACAGTAGAAAATAAAGAAACAGCTTCTGAAAGTGTATAAGCCAGAACTATAATTATATATTGAAATTATTATTATTTTGAAATTGACTTATTTTATTGTACTCTGAGTGAATTTACGAAGATAGTGTTAAGGGTGTTGTGCTATTGTTAACTATACCTACTTATACTTAGCTTCGCTATCGCATTAGGTAGTAACCTGTAATAATAGATGTAAGTTGGAAAATAAATAAATAAATATTTAATATATTTAATAATTTTTTTAATATTTTGTCCCGCGGGATCAGTTGACTAATATTTTTTTATTTTTTTTTCTTTAGTCAAATGATCCCACATTAACATTAGGAAGAAAACAGGTGTATAATTTTGAATCTATATACAGGCGTGTACAAAATGCTTAGGACAAATTAAAAGAATACACCAGAACTTGATGATATTAATATATTTAAATGTCTGATCAATCGTTTGTTAATGTTTACTTAGAGGTAATAAAACTACTATTTATACAGTAATAACTATATAAAATCAATAAAATAAAACTTAGCTTAAACTTAAATAAAACTGAAAGTAGTAGTTGGCCAAATTGGGACATAGCAACCCCTATAACTTTACAACCTTTTGACTGATTCATCAGCGTGCATAACTAAGAGCGGAATACATAATAATACATAATTCATTTGAATATGACACGACAAAATGGCGGATAGTGACATAAGCCTGGTGCAATACCAGATCTTTTCTTTGGATCGTGCTCCACGCATCTTCTAGTGTTTCGTTTAATCACCGGTGAGCGCTGCATGCACATCGCTGCCAATTCCTACAGTTTTGTACTGTATGTATTTTTCTGTACATTTTTTTATCAGTGAAACTGCTGGACACCACTGACACTCGCGATATATAAGCTGTGCATTAACAGAAATACTTCATAGGTGTGAAGTGTCACGCTCAAACATGACATTTTGTAAATGGGTGGGTGACCAAAACTGGCTTAGATAGCGTTTTCATATATATTAGATACCAATAGAAATAGATCTTGTGGATTAAATATCTAGTCCTAACTGGTCACCAAAACAATTAACAACTGACACTACCGTAGCTCGTATGGCATGTCTTATTGTTTGTTCTATATAGGATCAATCATTAGGCCACGCCCACACATTACCACATTTTTATCGATTGCTGACTTTAAACGGAACACAAAGAAGAGAGAGAACACACACGAAGAATACACGTATATATGGTAAATCTATAAAAAAGCTAGCTGCGCCCCGCCGTTTCACCCGCTATTCTACAGAAAACTAATATTTTTCCGGTTTATGCCGATGTGTTAATCCAGGGTGTAAGCTACCTCCATACCAAATTTTATTCAAATCCGTTCTGCCGTTACAGAGTTGAACGGGAATCCTAATATCTAATATCCTAAAAGAAACACTTACATACTTACACACAAACTTTCGCATTTATAATATTTGTTTGATTACTTTCATTTCAAGGCGTAAGGATTGAATAAGCATAAAGTTTCTATCTATATGTATATCTGATATTTTCGTGAGACGAGAATAGATACGAGCTTTCTATCGGTTACATTATCTGTGGTGCTAAAAGGCTAAACCGATTTGAATATGGCAAGGAGAGTACACTATGAGGATGGTTATAGGATTAGGATTTTATTCAGGGATTAGGTTAAAATAAAAAAATAAATAAATTAAATTAAATTAATCTGCTAAAATTAAACGAAACTGCGTGAAAAATCGCCGATAGCTACAATTGTTTTTAGAATAACTCAAAATCGAAATATTATTAGTGTTCTTACAGCAAAGTGTACAGCTCGAATATTTATTATATAAAATTATGGGCGGCAATGTTTTATCGAATGGTGAAGTTTAATTTTTGCCGCGGCCAGAAAAATAAATAAAAATTGTCAAAAGGACTCGAAGACACGACTCTATTGACTTTCTCTTCTTGAGCATAAAATAGATCTTCACTACAACAACTAAAGGTTTATATTACTTTGACATAAATTAGACTAAAGTAATTATATTTCTTAAACAGACAAAGAAAATAAATTTCTACTTGATCAGGTGAAGGTTTATTTTACTTTGTAGAGGTAAGAGACTCGACACGAGCGGTAAATTAGTTTAGTAAAGATGCTTTAAATATTTTTCGTTTGACATTTTGTGAGGCCGGTTAGGGGTTAATTGAACTTCTGTGCAGTCTTCGCATTGGAAAACAGAGAGATATCGCCAAATATAATATAACCAGAATATTGCGCATACAGAAATCGAGCGAGGGACAAGGTAATCGCGCTTACGGTTGGGCGCTTCAATTAATTAATTCTCCAAATTCATTCACTTCATCATGCAATACCTGTAATTGGCCGGTTTCTAGACTCAGCAAATCATAGGCGATTCAATTGATGATTTGATTTGTATGTAGTATAACAGGGTTTGTTTCGGATTTTACGCCCTGAGTATCGAGGCGTTGTTTATTTTACTTTTTCAGTGTTTTCGCTCTCGCCTTTGAGAGATCAAGGTAAAACTGATAATGAACATGTATAAAGATATTTCTGAGTAACTCAGAGTCGCACAGCGGGCAATGGAGAGAGCTATGCTCGGAGTTTCTTTGCGCGATAAAATCCGGAACGAGGATATTCGTCGAAGAACGACATAGAAAGTTGCCGACATAGCTTTCAGAGTTTGAAAGCTGAAGTGGCAATGGGCAGGCCATATCACTCGAGGAATCGATAACCGGTGGGGAAGAAAGGTTCTTGAGTGGCGACCACGAACCGGAAGACGCAGCGTAGGTAGGCCTCCCACTAGGTGGACCGACGACATGATGCAAGTGGCCCGTTGTCGGTCGGTGTGGCGCTCTAAGGGGGAGGCCTATTTTCAGCAGTGGACGTCTTATGGCTGATGATGATGATGATGATAAAGATATTTCTGACGTTGCGAAATATCCTTGAAATATGACTATATAGCATATTTACGTTATCTATCAAAAACTTTGAAGAAAACATATTTCTTGTATATATTATTTTATATTATTAATTTTATTATTTACCTCCCTTAATTTTTTACGTTTTTTTTTTCTAGGAAGTCCGCCGTAAAAAAAACTTAAACTAAAAATTTCAATCAGCGGCGGTAGGACGTAAGCTTATAAATAATACTAAGGTCCTTTTTTTCCATAAGGAACCCTAAAAAGACCAAATGTTATACAATACCGTGTATCGTTTTAATCTGTAACGCCAATAACTCTACCAACTGTCCAAACAGACCTTCAACTTATTTTCGCCCATCTCTCATTAAATTTTGGCTTCTATTTTCTACCGCATAAAGTTCCCATCAAAATACCGTTGTTTAGCTAACCAGTAGATGCACAGTGGTATGGAAATCACACGATAGGCGTTACAAAAGTTGACAGACAGACATGTAAGTCACCGATGGTCACCTCAGATTAAAAGAGTATGATAAGCGCTGGCGGCCATCTCTCTGTGATTCAAGAGTTTTGTCTAGATCTGACATCAATTTTTACTATAACAAAAAACTGCCGCGTTAGGACTAACCATTACCAGCACAGCTTCTAACGAAAAACTAACTTCGTACTTAAAAAACCAAAATTAAAAATAAAACGCAAATGGAAACTTAATTTAGTTTCCATTTACACATTTTTTTTTTATCTATCAAAATACAAAACGCACGTTTTTATTATGCTAGGGGTATATTCTATACGTAGTTTACGCTTTCTAAGTGAGACAGGGTTTTCCACACACCCTCAGGGCCCATACACGTAGAATAGCAAGCTATCTATCTAGCTTCCAAGCTTTTATAAAAGGTAAGTGGTCCGTTTTACACAAAAACTAAGTGAGAAAGTGACAGCAATTCACTCTCGCATGTTCATGCGTGATGGTCTTTAGGTATTTATAAAGCATAGTTACGCTTAGCTTAACATAAATTTCTTTATTGCCCACTTTTAAGTCCACCTTTATTATTATGAACATTTAATGCATCGATTCGGTTAGGTTCGATTTAAATAAAACGGAAATATATATAAATAATACGGAATAAAATAGTTAAAGAAAATGTAGTTTGTGGCGACACCGCGGCTGATCGCCTGAATAATTGACGGTAGAGGGTAGCACTTGCTGACCAAGCGTGATCGAAGAGCCTCAGCCGTGTGAAGCGCGCACCTGGATCACAGAATAACTATAGTACAGAGGAACAAAACTCTGGGCTCGTTTTTAACGTGTAGAAAAGCGCACCCATAAGAAATGCCACCCCGGGGGACCCCTAAGCCTGCGACCAGAACAACCGAAGAACGAACATCAGCGTCTCTTAGTAAACGGGCAGTATTAAGCCGCCTGGTAAGCGTGGGGACTATGGCAAGTTTGTTCAGCAGTTGACGTCTTCTGGCTGATGATGATGATGCTCTGCCACGGGAAGACAGTGTGGTGTTGTGGAGCTCCAAACTACTACATCTCAACAGTATTCCTTCTCTGCCTCTTGTCGGCACCGCGGGAATGCTGTCGCATTCATCAGCAAACCTGCCGCGGCCGTCCACCTCCGGACATCGTCCTAACAAGACGCTTAAACGCTTAACAGACGTGCGGATTCGGGCCTGCCTCCTGCCAGCCCGCCTTCTAAAAATAAGAAAGAAAGAGTCGTCCAAATATCGTCTCATCCAAGAGAAAATTCCACATTTGAATACGTTCATGGTAAGCTGTGTCGCAGTGTAATAGTACTCGCCGGACCGTCCGCTCGTTCCCTCTGTCCACTATGCGTAGTGTACGATTCGTTAATTGTCTAAATACAGTGTTTGTGCCCCTGATTGTACTTATTTGGAAAGTGGCGTAATGCTTAATTACGATGTGATCGGACATGCGAGTTTTATCGTTTTGGGTTTTTTAGGAATACCGAGTAGGTTGTTGTTAAAAGAGAAAATGTTACCTCAAAATGTAGTCTATGACACTCTGAACATAAAGATGAACCAAACGAAACCTCACACTCCAAAATCCGAGGAGCCACGAGGACACATACAATACAATACAATACAATATAACTTTATTAAACACCTAAAATACAATTAAAATTAAAATTAAACAATAATTATATATACGGCAGTATAATGGGCGGCCTTATCGCCTAAAGCGATTTCTTCCAGGCAACCTTAGCATGGACAGAATTTTTATGAGAAGTACGGTCGGTGGTGTACATAAATTCAGGTAAGTACCTATCTACTAAATTACTACATAATAAGTATAAATAAATAAATAAATACAATAAATATGATATACGTACATACAATAGAAATACACGAAATAATACTATATACAAACTATAAATAACAATATATATACTTACGTACCAATTAACACGAAGAAAGATAATGATTATACACGAGCTTTTTGAAAACAGGAAGAGATACACATAGGATCACACAAACATAAATATACTTATATAGTTTTATATTTACACATACTTACAGTAGGTACCTTAGGTACACAAAGTACCGTATACTCGAAAACAAAATCTCATCGGGCAGTCAGGTAATAAGTGAGCAAGATCGTTTATATAACCAACTCAAACGTGTGAATTTTAGGCTGCCCAAAAATCTTCGAAATTAACTCGAAAATAATAAAATACTGAAGCAAAAAAGTCTCAGGTGAAGTGCACAATCCTATTGTGAGCTTAAAAAAATACAATTTTATAATGACACAAAATTCTCACCCAAGGATTTACAGTTACTTAGATGCTCAATAGGTTGAGTGATCCTTGGAGAGCCCTTGCAGGGGGTATTAAATGGAACTGGGAAGAATCAAGACCTTAGAAATTGAGGTGCAGATTGCCACTCGAAGTCGTGCGGCTAAATCTACTAGAGCTTCTCATGAATTATTGAAAACTTTTCTATTATTTAACGATCGATAGAACCTGGATTGTGAGAATGGAGATAGTGAGATAGATAGAAAGTTTTTTATGCCATGCGTGAGTTCAAAATCAGTTCAAAATCGTAGTAGGACGCCTAAAAAGGCGTCGATAGTTTTGTATGAAAGTCGATGCACCTTAAGAGATTTTGTGATTACCAGAATTTCGGGTACCTAACCCGTGGGTATTGTCTTTGTACTTTGTAGCACTACTATCTAAAACTAAAGTAGTAGTAGTGTAAATTCAATAGAAAATGTATGAAAAATTTAGTTTTCATTTACATAAACTGTTGCATATTTACATTTACTGTTTCATAAAATAAGGTTTCGAAAACGTGCGAGATTTTTCGGTAGCTTAAAGTTTTGTTAGGGGAACTGAGGTCTATATCTTATTTGAAATAGTTTATAATCGTGTCTCTTTAAACTCAATAATTACACTGGAAGTATTGTCTTTCAATCCGTAACACAGTTTACTGCTAGCAGTAAACGGTGGAATGACTTGCAAAGAAGACCTAAGATAAAATTGTAGTGCTACGAGTATATCAGAGACCTTCATTCAAGCACGTAATTAAAACTCACGTGAGATTCATACTATATAATAAATCCGTCTGAACTCACCGTATTTCCTATCGGTCAAAATTCGCTCCCGACCGGTAGGAAAACCGTAAGTACGAGCTTGATTTATTATAGTTTTCTTCATTCAGGCGCAGCTCTATACATTCTGAAACTTTACTCTGAAGCTCTATACATTTTCTTTTTGTACCTAGATGATTTTGGTTTTTTGTCATTTCGGGTAAGGGACTAGGCCTATCCCTTACCCGAAAAGACAAAAAACCAATACCATCTAGGTAGAAAAAGTAAACGTACGCAAAATAACCCCTCAATACGCCGACGCCCTTCTAGCGAAATAATACGAAAAATATTGAAAACAAGTTCCGTATTTGAATATTTAAACGGCTAGAGTCCCCCAACAAGGCCCAATAACAGTTTAATGGAGGAATTAGGGACGATTTGTAGGCAGCCGCGACGGACGGCCGACGTTTAATCGCTTTAATATTGTAGTAGACGATGGTTGGAAGACCAGTGTAGTCTGAGAAGGAGGGGGTCAGTTCACTTCTTACTACCGCTATAGCTTATAGAGAGAATTGTTTGACTAAAACACCAAGTAATTAGCGATACTTTGTGCTAGCCGCTACTTGTAATTGTGTATTTCATTGGCTATATATCTAGAGCACCCGGAACGAACAATACATGCTTTAATTGTATGTGTTTACTAGCTGATGCCCACGACTATGCTTTCTGCCTAGCAAGTACAAAGTAAAAATGTAAACTTCCATGTAAACTTATTTGACTCATTTAGGGAAGCATTTTCAGAAATCTTTTGTTTATGGAACTTATGTGCAAAATGTCGTGCTTCAAGCCTGTCGGTTTAGGCTTTGTGTTGCCTGTCACTCTGTTGCTAGGTTTACTTACAGGGTTAGCAATAAATTGTACAATATTGTTATTTAATATTTTATTTATAATTATACATCATACAACAGCAACATTAACGTGTTTAAATGTTATCTGAACTTAGCGTATAATATTTATTGGTTAGCAAATGTTCAGTCGTCCACTCCTTGACTGCAGGCGGTGGGAAGACGTCCACCTGCCGGCGCGTCCACAGTGTTGTGGTCACAGTTTACCTCCAGCCTCATCAGTTATGCATGTCCGTGATATGCGTGATTACCCTAATTACTGCTTCGCCTAACTTACGGAAATGTTTCATTACAGTTGTGTCGCTGGTGGCTTAGGTTCCTATTATTTTGAATTAGTGGCTATTACTTTAGTTGGTCTTGATACTGTCAGTTATGTCGGTTGATATAAATTAGTTATACATATCTATGTATTATAATTATAGGGATTATTTATGGATGTTCGAGAAGGAACCTACTGGATTTTAATTTTATTGCTACGAGAGGAATCAATCACTTTCACAAAGAACGCTTCTGCTGTTTAATGGATTTCTTACATTATGAAATTGGAGTAATTAAACAATTGCTTTAAGTAGAAACTACTGCTACTAATGCTACTTAGCAAACACAAAATGAAGCTGGATTACCTAGAGACCATTGAAATTGTTAGTATAGGACCAGTCAGCAGCTTACCCATCAAGCTGGCTTATCAGATAAATATTAACATAACATTTTTTTACACTTAAGTAATCTTGGCAGTGAGGCTATAAAGATTGAATTTCTAGAGTGAAAGGATCTATTTTTTTCAACCCGTTACTTGTACTCAGTTCCTAGGAGACACCATTATCACTCGAAAAGTTTCCATACCACTCCTCTATAAATGACACGTTAAGATGCTAATTCCCCACTATTATAATAGACAACAATTAGAAGTTTAATGCTTCTCTATATTAGGTTGGAGTCAGTCACAGTCAGTTGTCAAGCTAGTTTTAACTTATTAATAAAATTAGTTAGAGGATTTACTAGTTTGTTTTTGAAAACTGCTAAAGAATCATTAAATACATCAAGATCATCCAAGTAAGCGTTAAATTCATTATAGGTGTTGTCGGGCTGCGTCCCCTAGATCCTATCCCCTTCTTACTTCCGTGTGACTATTAGCTTCTCCAGATTGACTAAAGACTTTCGGACTATGACCGAAATATATACTACTATATATATGGGTACTGCAATATATACTACTACTTACTTATGTATATGTAAGTAAGTGTAATAGCATGCCTAAGCACATCGCTCAGACATCCAACTTTTAGTTGTTTGATCGTTTGCAAAAGCGTTTATGACCAATCTATCGAAGTACGAAAAACAAACAAATAATCGATGTAAAATTCAGACGCACCACGAGTATACGAGTATTATGTACTAGCTACTTTCTTTACCTAAAATACGTCTTAGAATGTATAGTCAACCATATAGTTTGTAGGGGGAAATATTATGACGGTACATAGCGTAATGTTACGTGAATGTTCTTCAAACTGTTGAAATATTCATTCGGTAATGATGGACCGTCCGCCCGCTGAAATGGCTGATGGTGTATCCTTGGAGGTATGTCCTCCCCCTGTTATTTGTGGTGCTATGATATATGAGAGTTTATCGGCCATCGGTAAACTATTTAAGAATTTAACGTTTTAGAAGCCACATTGAAGTATAGTATAGTCATCTCAGACAATAGTTTTTTTTAATACTTTATTTTTGGCAGAATACGAACCAAAAAGTAATACAAATATAGTGTATAAATACTTATAAAAAAGTAAAAAAATATATTCACTAAGAAATTCTTTGTATAGGTTTTTTTTAAATATTCTTTTTTTCTTTCTTAATATACATTTCATTGTACTTCAGCTGGCCGCAATTCAGAAAAAGCTCATGTGTCACCTGCACCATGCTATAGGAATGAAGTAAAGATACATAGAAAGACTTTGTTTATAAAACTTCAAATGACATAATAAACAAAATTTAACATAGAAAGAAGGACGTACATTTATGTGGTTCGGTTTTTAATAATGAGCTTATATTACACCTCTATCACACTAATATTATAAATGCGAAAGTTTGTGTGTAAGTATGTGAATATGTTTGTGCCCGTTCAACTCTCTAACGGCTGAACGGATTTAGATGAAATTTGGTATGGAGGTAGGTTATTCCCTGGATTAACACACAGGCTTTTTATTCCGAAAATTTTAATTGTTCTGTAGAATAGCGGGTGAAACCGCGGGGCGCAGCTAGTGCCTCTAGCTCGATGATAACCGTAGCAAAACTGTTGTGTTTTTCTTTAACTACTTTACAATTTCATCAGAAAGTTGTCACGATATGATGTATGAACACTGGACTGATAGTAGTTAGGTATCTTTCGTGTTTGCAGACAAATTGAAAGCTTTATCACTGATATACTCGACTTGAAGTGTCATCAAAACATGACGTGTCGTATCACTGCAGCATCACGTTTCCCTACGTGTCTACCTTCAGCATTTTTCAGTAAGAATAAACGAAAACACCTCCAATTTGATAAAAATCTTTATGATTATATCTATCTTATCTTCATAGGATTTGTCTGTTCAAGTACTCAATCGAGATACAATGAAATATCAAAAATATTCGGTAACTATGAAAAATAGGGCTGGTCTACACTAACTACTAATCTTAGAGTTGGTAGAGACTTATGTGACATCATGATAAGGTGCTGATTATTTTAATGGTTTGTTACTGTTAGGTTAACTTTATAGTCTATAATAGACTAGAGCTTCTCTAGTCTAAAAATAATTCCATCTTTTTTAGTGTCGATTCTGTAGAACCAGCCTAAAATTTTGATCTTTACATTTCACAATGTAATGTAACATTATTTCATAATATTATACAATCGGAAAACCCAATGTAGAATGATAAAATGTTTTAAAAAAATTGTCAAATCACTATATAAATATTGTACGTGCAAGTGTGATGTAGATAGGTGCCAGCCTTTAACAAAGATAATTAACTACACCTACTTTTTTGATTTGAAAACCTATGCCTTTGTTGTTAGTGAGATTTCGCTCGCGGTAGTTGGAGTCCTGGAAAGTACCTACATTAATACTTTGTTCGTTCGGGTACTAACGGCGTAGTGCAAAAGCATTTTTTCTCATTTTCCTACTTTTTGTGATAAATGGGTACATCATGACTTCATATTATGTACTGTACATTCATGACTTTACGTACCAAAACGTATTTTACGTTTTTTTGTAGCAATGATAAGTCAGTGGTTGACGTGTTTTAATTCTGAATCACAGGATGTGGGTTCAAATACCAACAATAAAATTGGGATACCGGTGAAAGAAAACATCGCAATAAATATCGTGGCGATCGCGATGATTTCGACGCAAAGTGCCAAAAACGCAAAAGGCCAAAACGCCCATTTTGACCACTTACGTATTTCAATGATTTTATATAGGAATGATCAAAATAGCAAAGTACCATTTTCGTAAATAACCAAAGCAAAATCTAAATCTAAGTCTTTACGTATTTTGATGACTTTGTAGACAAGTCGTCAAATCAAGAAAGTGCCATTTTCGCAATTGACCAAAACTCAAGAATTTGATAATGAACATATTTTTAATGATTTATTTATATTATATAGGCGAATTGATCAAATCAGCAACTTACCGTTTTCCCTATAGCTCAGGGGTTCTCAACCGATCGCGATCGACCGGTTGGCACGCGGATATTAGTCCAGCCGATCGTGGCAAAGTAAATACGTAAAACAGACGACGCAGCGTAGTTGCCAACGGCTGCGCGCACCATTTTGTATCAGTTTTCAATCGGCGTTCCATCACGTTATTTGTCCTCTTTTACACGCAGTAACTCTTTTGTTAAGAATAATTTGCAATTCCCTTGTAATATAATAAAAAAACTACATAATTGTATGCAAAACTATACTGTTTTATTTTTTTTATTTTTTTGGCAATATAGCGACTTTATTTTATACTATGTAGAAATAAGCTAGTGTAGGTACCTAATTAGTAGGTTATATTATAAACATAATATGCATATATACAATGTAAAATTTATAACATCAGTAGAGTTTGTTATAATCTAATGTAGCAATAACAAAATATTTATAAATAAAAACTAATCTGTTTAATTTATATTAATAATTTCGAGAGATATGTATATAGTTGGTACATCGTACAGGGCTTCGTCAGTAAACAGTAGATCTTGGGTCTTATCAGGTTGGCCATCCCTGGTATAACCAAAACATTAAAGGTGGTATGATGGTAGAGTATTTCTAGTGCACGTTTATAATAGTGACTATAGCTATTTGAGAATCCGTCGTGAAGCACCTGATTTGTGTTAAAGGTTAAGTTTAGTTTGTATGCAACCCTTTTGTTTATTTCCGGGGCACCATTTTTGAATCGCTCGTATGATATTTCGCACGAAACTATCATTCGAAATGACTGACTTTCGAAAGAAGTCCCAAAAAAATAGATATTTTAATAATCATATCACTCTCTAACAAGAGTGCACACACACAAATCATTCTAATTTGCTTCTATAAACAGAAAATCTTTTAAAATAACATACGAGCGATGTAAAGAGCCCTGGAACAAATGGAGAAATGAAACCACCGGAGGAAGGGACCCCAGCATCCTATTAGTAAAGGGTGAGCGTTCTGTGATCCCCATGCCAACCTGCCAAACGTGGGATTATGACCCCCTTAAAGGAGGCGTTTGTTCAGAAGTGGAGATCTTTTGGCTGATGTTGATGTTGATGACTGATAGAAAACGCACCGCTAAACCGGTGAGTATAAAATCATGAAACTTTGCACAGGAGTTTTTTAAACGGCGAAGCACCAAAAAAGATTTTTTAAAATTCATCCCATAACAAATAAATATTTATGTAACACATAAAAAAAAATTGGGATAAAAGTTTGTTTGGTCGTCATTTTTTGTTTGCTGAAGGGAAAGGCCTCGATTCCAAACCCTAAACCAAGGCCAGAGTAAAAACATCATCGCATGCGAAGTCGCGGGCGTCTGTTAGTAATTTTTACAAAATTATATGAATTCAAATGTGATCAAATAAATATACTTAATAATTTTACTTTCAGATAAAAGTCCAAAGTATAAATTTAATCATTTAAATCTGATGTACAGTAAAATGGTTATACATAAACATAACATGCAGTAAACACGAAGTAAGTGGTTGTTATTGTTGGAGCCGAAGTCCAACGAGTTACTCACTCAATCTTCTTCTTGATCTCCGATGATTTATCGTCGTTTGTAGGTGCGCGCTAGCAGTCGAACTAGTTACCACACGGGCCCGTGCAGTTCGTGAGTTGCGCGCGCGATTGCTTTGTCCGAAGTGGCGGCGCGTGCGTCGCGTCGCCTTTGACCGTTACGTTCCGTCCCGCGCTTCCCCGCGCGGGTAAATGTCCATGTATAGATGTTTGTATAGCTAGGTGTGCATCGCTGAGGCGTGCACATCTTCCGCGGCGTTGAAAGCAAATCCTACTTTCAACACTTGGTTATCTTCTTTTGTTACATTTGTGCTGTCTCAACATCTGTTGAGACATTTTTTTGGTTCGGATGATCTGTTGTAAATGGTAGTAGACACATCTTGTTGACGGCTCTTCTTATCGTCCCCCTTGTGGTTAGGATGTCTGCTACTCTACATACTCCGTCTTGTCCAAGAATACATTTGGTGACTCGCCCCATGCGCCAATGCAGTGGCATAAGGTTGTCCTCTTTTAGTACGACCAGATCTCCAACCTTGATATTTGGAGAATCTCTTCTCCATTTAGTCCGCTGTTGCATTTCAGAGAGGTACTCTTTACTCCATCTCTCCCAAAAGTGTTGTCGGATCTGTTCGATACGCTGGTATCTGGTAGGTCTCGTGGTGTTTATCGGTCGTGATGGAACCGACACCAGTGGTCGCCCAATTAAGAAGTGCCCTGGAGTTAGAGGATTCATATCGGAGGGGTCTGTCGACAGAGGACATAATGGACGTGAATTAAGGATTGCTTCTATTTGTGCAAAAAGTGTGGTCAGTTCCTCAAACGTTAAGGAAGCAGTACCAGCTATGCGTTTTAATAAGTTTTTTGCACTTTTTACACCACTTTCAAAGATTCCCCCAAAATTTGGTGCATAAGCAGGTTGAAAAACGAATTTAATGCCTTCATTTGCTGCGTAGTCGGACACTACCTGGCGGCTGGATCGTATTATCTTGCCTAGCTCATTGTTTGCGCCCACGAAAGTCCTGCCGTTATCACAGTAAATCACATATGGTTTACCCCGGCGTGACACGAACCTACGTAGACATAGTATGAAGGATTCCGTTGTCAGGTTACTTAGAACGTCTAAATAAATTGCCTTTACCGCCATACAAACTATGACGCAAAGGTAGGATTTAGTAACACGGTTACCCCGACCTATTTTTGATGACGTCATAAAGGGGCCCGCAAAATCTATCCCACAGGATTTAAAAGGGAAATCGGCGCTTATCCTCACGCTTGGTAAGTTGCCCATTATAGGCTGTATAGTCTTACCTCGAAATCGGATACAGATCACACATTGTCTTGTAACAGAGCGAGCTAAGTTCCTGCCACCTAGAGGCCAGAAGCGTTCGCGAAAAGTAGACAGCATTAGCTGTGGGCCTGCATGAAATAAGCGATGATGCTCATGCTTCATTAATAACTTAGTTAAATGATGCTTGGCATCTAATAGTATTGGATGTTTTTTGTCAAAACTGTATTGCGATTGGTCTAGTCTACCTCCTACACGAATTAATCGGTTTTCATCAATAAATGGGTTAAGAGGTAGCAGTCTACTTTTATGATGTTTGCTAAGGTTAATGTCAGAGCTTTCTTTTGGGAATGATTCTCGTTGACTACACCTTAATAGAAACGTTAGAGAACTATTGAGTTCATCTGATGTTAAAGGTCCGGTTATTTTAATATGACCTCTTTTGCAATTATTTATGAACCGCAATACATAGGCATAAGCTCTATTAAGTTTTAAATAGTTTGAATAGTTTTCGAAGGAAACAATTGAATTATTGGCTGTTTCTTCAGTTGCGCATAACAATTTAAGTTCAGGTAAATTATTAAATGAAGAAGTGTTAGGTTGGGGAGGCCACTCCGGATAATCCTTTTTTAGAAACGAGGGTCCTTCCCACCACAATGAAGCTGACATTAGGTGCTGAGGATCGATTCCTCTGGAACATATGTCAGCGGGGTTCAGTTCGCTTGAGACATGTCTCAATTTGAAATCTTTGGTAAGTTCATTTATTCTGTTTACTCTGTTCCGGACAAAGGTAGGCAAAGCTTTGCTTTGAGTTTTCAACCACCCAAGCACCACGGTGGAGTCTGTCCACAGATACTTATGAGTCACATTGCTCGGCAAGGAATCTAGTACCTTAGAGCTTAGTTGCGCGCCTAATAGTGTCGCGCATAACTCGAGACGTGGTATTGTTAAACCTTTAATGGGTGCTACTCTGGTTTTTGCACACAGCAATTTGACCGTGATATCGTTGTTATCTACATAGGAACGCACATATCCACATGTCCCATAGGCTTCTTGAGAGGCATCAACGAAGAAATGCAACTCGGTAGTAGCGGAGTCTGGATTGATATTATCAGACATTACAAAGCGTGGCAATGAGAGATGGGATATGTGATGCAGATTGTTTATAAATTTGAACCATTTGTTAGCAAAACTTGGTGGTACTTCACTGTCCCAGTCCAAACCGGCACTCCATAAACTTTGGAGCAATATTTTTGGTTTAATAATGCAACAAGAAACCAATCCCAGTGGATCAAAAAGTTTGCACGTTGTTGAAATAATAATGCGTTTAGTTACCTTTTGATTTGATAAACCGTTTGATAGACCTGGTTCTCGCTGAATCCCTATTTGGCCTGGGAACCGTATGCAATCAGCTTCGGGTGACCATCTTAATCCTAGCACAGTAGGACCAGTATCAAAATTGAGACCATTCGGTGACACCGCAACATTCGAACTATTTTCCAATCCACAAAATATTTCGGGACAATTCGAACGAAACTTTCTTAATGGAAATCCAGCTGAATTTAAAATTTCGGTTACATTTGCTAAAATGTTGGCTAGACCTGCTTTTGTGTAACTTCCAGTATTTAGGTCGTCCATATAGAAATGGGATTTAATTATATTGGCTATAGCACTGTCTCGACAATCATGTGCTAGCTGAAGAAGACACCTTGTAGCTAGAAATGGAGCCGAGGCAGTGCCATATGTAACGGTGTTAAGTTGGTAGATTTTTATAGGCTCATTTGGTTGCTCCCTCCACAGCACGAGTTGGAGATGACGCTGAGACTCATCTAAGGCTATGCATCTATACATTTTCTCCACGTCTGCAGTAAGTATATATTTATAGGCACGAAAGCGAATCAAAATAGAAAACAAATCGCTCTGTATTACCGGACCTACCGCTTGTATATCGTTGAGAGATTTGGATGAGCTTGTTTTGGCTGAGGCGTCAAAGACTACTCTCAGTTTAGTGCTTTCGCGCTGTTCCCGAATCACACAGTGATGTGGTAGGTAGCACCCAAAGCGTGGCCGTTCAATTTCATTTAAATGACCTAAGTTGGCATATTCTTTTAAGAAATTGCTATACTGAACCTTTATAGAAGGATTCTTTTTTAATCTATGCTCTAATGATTTAAGACGTTTCATTGCCATAGGAAATGAATTGCCAAGAGCCTGTACTGGCTCCTCTATTAGTGGCATCTTGACCGAAAATCGACCATCTGGTAGGCGGCGAGTATTTTTCACAAAGTGAGATTCACAAAAGGTTTCTTCTGTGGAGTAGTTACTAGAATCTGATGGCAATTCTTCAACCTCCCAGAATTTTTGGATCGAATTGTGTATGTCTTGTAGTGACACAGAGGATGGTTCGTTCCGAGCAAAGTTACAATGAATGTTGTTGATAGCACTACCACCGGTAGGACCAGCTACTATCCATCCTAACACACTCTCTTGTAAAATAGGCTTGTTTGGGCCTAAACTTATTCTGTTTGACCCGACGATGTCAAAGAAATGATCGGCGCCTAACAATATGTCAATTTCCGAAGGCTTAAAGAATGTTGGGTCGGATAAGACAATATTATTTGGCAAACCCAATGATTTGGCCTCAATGTAGACATTAGGTAAGTTACCAGTAATCTTCGGAATGACAAAACATTTTATATCTCGTTCAAAGGAGCTGACACGAGACTTAATATGGATTTTGCATCGTTCATTTATAGGACAGGCTACGCCGTTTATACCTGAGACATTCATCGGAATAATGTTTTCACATTGTAGATTAAGTTTTTCTTTTAGGTTCATCGTTATAAACGATGACTGTGACCCGGTATCAAGAAGTGCACGAGCTTGATACGTTTTATTATTTTTAACATTGGTTACTTCTATAGTGGCAGTGCATAAAAGCACTTGACCTGATGAAGCAGTTGATAATGCAACCGGAGCATTAAATGCTTCGTAGACATTAGTTGGCGATGTAGTTGTAGATGTTCTACGGCATAGAATTGTGTTATGCCGTTTTTTGCAGCTGCGGCAGCTTCCCTTTAGGCTGCATGGAGAATTAGAATGACTGCGCAGGCAGTTAGTACATAAATGGTGTTTGGAAACTTCCTGACGCCTTTCATCTACATTCAAGGCTTTGAATTTCTCGCATTGATATACGTAATGGTCTTGGTTGCAAATAGGACACGATTTACTGACTGACCCTTGAGCGAACGCTGCAAAAGAACTCATGGCCTTGTTTCCCTTATAGCTATGGTGCGTATGGGTCGGTTTAATTTCAGGTGTGTGACTGCTATTGGCAGTTTCTAGAACATTGGCTCTGTTTTCTAAAAATGTTTTAAATTCCTTTAAGGTAGGTAGCTGTGTTAGTTGACCTTTGTACTCTTCCCACTTACTACTAGTTTTGGGATCTAATTTTGCTGAAACCAAAAATATTGCTCCAAAGTTTATGGAGTGCCGGTTTGGACTGGGACAGTGAAGTACCACCAAGTTTTGCTAACAAATTTTGCGGGCCAAAAATATGACCAAAGGATCCCATCCATCCGTAGGTACTTCTAAAGTATTGAGTGCGTTTAGATTTTTGGAAACTTGATCACTTAGAAACCTTATAGCCTTAAAAGATTCTCGTTGTATATTGCTTAGTTGCACCAGAGCGTTCAAATGGTGATGGATTAATATATTTTTATTATTGTACCTATCCTGTAAGGTCCGCCATGCGAGTTCATAACTCACAGCAGAAAATTCAATTGATTTTATTACGACACTGGCTCCTGAGGTTAAGGAATTTCTCAAGTAGTGAAATTTACTAATAGCTGCAATCGAGTCGTTGTCATGTATCAATGTTTTAAAAGTATCTCTAAATTCTAACCACTTGGAATTAGTCCCGTCAAAAATGGGCAAATTAATGACCGGTAGTTTGATCGGATTAGAACTGTTGTGATGACAACAACTTGACTTGATCGAACCCTCGGAATCATTCGCAAGCTTATCCTTGACTGAAAATGAGTCAATCAATTCTTGAGCTAGGGCAATTTGTTTATAAAATTCACTTTCAATAGTATCGCGTTCAAGGATTTGATCGTCTACATTTTCAGATAGCTCCTCGATCTCTGCTTGACAACGGTCAAAGCTAGACATCATTTCTTGTATTTGAGTTAACCTCAATGATATTTCTCTACTCTCTAAATTTGATAAAGCAGTAACTTCTTGGTATTTTAGTAAGTAGTTTTTGAAGACAGTCAAACGACTTTTATATCCAGCACGTTTACGGACTAACGCCTTAAGACATTCCGCAATGTCGGTTCTTTTCGCCGGTTCAACATTTAGGTTAGGTATAGGACTTTTCGATCTGGACTTCGCTGCACTTTCAGCCATTATGAATAGAGCAAATAGGTAAACAATGAGCCAGATAAGTAAATAAGTACGTGTTACTTGGATTAGGTAACAAACAATCCAGTCCGTCCGCCGCAGTTTCCGCAGAACACTTCTCTTCAACAGCACAATTAGCACGGTATCCGGGATCCGCGATTTGCACGGGATGCGCACGGGCAAACACTAAATTCGTTTATCACACAAATGCACAATAAATAACTTATATTTTTACAGGAATTACTTCCTCAATGTTGACAACAAGTTCACAACTTAGGCGCGTTCCGAAATGCGTCAAAATTGCTGTTAGCCAGATTTTCAGTGACGTTTCGTTTTAGCCGTACACTAGACAGGGAAAGATTTTCCCGTCAAGCCTCTATGAATGAAGGCTTGTCAAAATTGTAAGTAGGTACTGACCTAACCCAACGGTTGAGAAAAAAAACGAAACGTAACTAGCGAAAAGTGACTGAATAATCGTATATGTAGGTATAAGTAAGTACGAGAAAATAATTACGCAGTAATTTTAGATAGCTGTTGATGAATGATGTATGATGAAGTAGGTAGTTTCAAAAAGAATGACTACAAGTTCTAATGTGAAATTAAGTTTGCGTAATTATCTTTTTAGGTAAATTATTGATTGTAGTGACCGTATAGCATAGTTTAATGTTTAAATATCGTTAAAATGGAAGGCAAATAGGTATTGAACATGAAAAATAACGACTGTATTTTTTTTGAAATGTAGGTAGGTGTGAAAAGTGGAAAAGTAATTTGACGAGAACAGTACGCCTTAGCTAGATACTGCTTTTCCCCAACGGTTGGCTACTTTGACACTATAACACTTAATACAGCAAATAGACACGGAAAAATACGGATTGAAATTGTGTAGGAAATAAAGGAACGGGCTTACTTCCTTTTTGGGTCGTGCGAGGTAGGCCTGACCGAGTGGCGAAGTCGTCGATGCCGGTTGCCGGTTGCAGGTCCTGTCACGGTTATGTTGGAGCCGAAGTCCAACGAGTTACTCACTCAATCTTCTTCTTGATCTCCGATGATTTATCGTCGTTTGTAGGTGCGCGCTAGCAGTCGAACTAGTTACCACACGGGCCCGTGCAGTTCGTGAGTTGCGCGCGCGATTGCTTTGTCCGAAGTGGCGGCGCGTGCGTCGCGTCGCCTTTGACCGTTACGTTCCGTCCCGCGCTTCCCCGCGCGGGTAAATGTCCATGTATAGATGTTTGTATAGCTAGGTGTGCATCGCTGAGGCGTGCACAGTTATGAAACAAAATACCATATAAAGTATCCAAATACCAAAACAAACGATGACTGGCAGGCGGCACCGCAGCCCGAGAACCGAAGTCCCGTGCTCCATCCGCGTCGGTAGCGGCACGATAGCAGCACGCGCGTGAACTGTCAAAAACTTGTCAAAATTATCTACTGCACGTGACAGTTCGAGTATCATACTGTCACGGATCAGCCCAGGGGAATATCAACTGTGATTTGAAGCTTTGATGTGTAAATAGAGTTTGTATTTGCGTGTTTTAAGCGGGTGCGGTCAAGCATAGGTCTGCTTTGGTAACGCCGCTAACAGTAGGAGGTCAAATGGGATGACTATGATTCCATATTTATAGCAGGCTTTTAGTACGCGGGTTTTCGCGGCGCTGATCATAGCTAATGCGAGCAAGGTTACCGCAGTACACATACACATAGTAACATATAGTGTACACATATTAAATATTCCAACGTTAATAATTTAAAATTGAAGTTTTTTTTTTATTTAACAGCCTAATTATGTAATAATAATGGTAAACTTATTTTTGTTATAATAACACGAGAAAAATTAGGTTAACTTGTGTCGAATATTATCTACAACTAGATATATTTCGACCGCATCCGGTTATCTTTTCAAAAAAGTTTTGGCGTAGTTATTTTTTTGGTCAAGCGTGAGTTCTCCATAAAACTAAGTTGTTTTGATATTATTTTTTTAAATTGCAGATCGACTCAATTTCATGTAAGGATAGTTTGATTGTATTGAAAAAAAACGGAACTGTAGAAGTTAGTCAAATTTAATAAACTACTAACTAATGCCAGTGAACTAACTATAACTTTTTTTTCTTATCTGATTTTTCTCTGGTTTTTACAAAAAAGACCTTATGGTTCCTAAGACAATCTGCCACCGTAGAACTGCGCAGTGGCAGGCAGTTATAATCTACCTTGTGCCCCTATTTTTAACACGTCGAATAGCCATGAGTTAGTGTTACCGTTTGCCACCGCGTGGGGACATTTCGTTATGCACACATAGATAATGGTGATGTTGATGTGTTGCCATCCCGGAGAGATGTTATAAAACGCTGCATGTTGCATTTGAATACAGACACTTGAACACATCATCACTATCATCAGCAGCCTATTCAGCCCACTGCATAAGCACTGAGCATAAGCCTCCTCCCTCTTTCGCCAATCCACCCTGTTTTGGGCCATCGCTGTATCGACCGTCCGGGGCTTGAACACATATTTGAATAAAGATGTAAATGCATTACAAGTAAATCAAAATCATGGTCACTCCGGGTCAAGTGTCATAATCAGAACAGACAGTACGTAATATAGATACCCGGTATCGTACATCTGTCCGTCTGTTCTCGGAGCGTCGATTTCATTCAACGTCGTACGGTCTACTTACTACGCCCTGAAAAGCTTGCGTTGAAAATATTTTTAATATAATTTGTTAACTTTTAGATTTTTTACTAAGCTATTAGTTAGCAAGTATTACAGTTAAAAAAAAAAACCTCGATTGCAAATGTTGCTTATAAGATAAGATTATCTTATTTTCAGATAAGGCGGAATATGCTTATATAGCTTTCAGAGTTTGCAAGCTGAAGTGGCAATGGGCAAGCCATCTCACTCGAGGAACTGATAACTGATGGGGAAGAAAGGTTCTTGAGTGGCGACCACGAACCAGAAGACGAAGCGCCTTCCACTAGGTGGACCGATGACATTGTGAAAATCGCGAACAACCAGAGGATGCAAGTGACACATTGTCGGTCAGTGTGGCTGTCTTCTTGGAACATGAACATGGGCCTCCCTCTTGGGAGAACAGCAACACTGTGTGCAGCAGTGGACGTCTTCTAGCTGCTAATGTAACGTATGTAATGTGTAGGAGATTACGTAATCATCATAATCATAAATCATTTATTTCCAAAAGCATTAATATGAACTCCAAAGTATTTATACCTATTACACGTTATTAACGACTCTAAGCAAATGTGCCTGACGGGTTCCAAACTAGACAAAGCCTGTTTCTTGGGCATCCTGTGGCCAGTTTGCAGAACCTATTGAAACGCTGAGAGTTGTACACAAACATACATTCTGACAGTGTGCTTTCACTGATTAAACATCTACAAATAACATGTCGAAAACACAGTTTTCAACGTGTTATTTTAACACGATACTTGTTTGACACTGTGTTTTACAACAAATGTCGTTATCAACTTATTTCTGTACAAATCTTGCAACGAATGATGTTTGCCTACCCAATTGGAAAGCATAAAAAAACAAAGATTTAGACAAGATGAGAGACATAAATCTGCTGATTGCAAACGTGCAAACGTCAAACGTAACAAATCTCTAGCCTGAAATTCGACAATTTTCCGCTAGAAGTACGAACACGAAAACATTAATAATAATTAAGTTTTGAATCAGTGCGAACGTATCCAACAACAAATTTTGAAACTTGTCTAAGAATTTACCCAGTTTTCTACAGTGCGAACGAAAATTCAACAAAACAAGTTGTGAGATCGGTTTCATATGAGAAGTTTAGAAACTTAGTTCTTTGATGAAACCACACAGTTAGGTATTACTTCACTCGAAAAACATGAGATTGCGGGAAAAATGGCTTTTTGTTACGTTGAGTGTGCATGACATTTTCAATAGAACGGCTGTTTATTTTTCGCCGTTGTAAAAGAAATGTTCATAGTGATGAGCTCTTTATGCTTAAACCGTTCCTAGTGCCCTGTGTACTTTTGCCTATTTATGTCCAGTAATAAACAGATCAAAATAAAGTTTCTAACAACGTTGGCAATAGACACCCGCGCCGTCGACGTAAAGGTTGCATATAATATGAATAAACATTACAATAAATATATCAAACTTATAGGTTAGGTCCTCATTTACCTAACACAAGTCGTTGGTTATTATTTATGTCAGCAAGAGTTATAATTTATAACAAACAGATTAAAAGTGTATGTATAATAAGCAAATGTATCTAATAAGCTAAAAGCCCGGCTCCACCAAATCAAGTTGCGATCCGTGTCCGTTACAGGTGCAGTCCATGTCACAGATCACACTCATCATCATCTCTCTGATCATTACTCTGATTGGTTGATTATTAGGCGCAAGTAGGCTTAACCTTGAGATAGCCAATGAGAACGCTCGGTTGTACTCCCCGCGACCCGCGCCTTCCTCAAACTTTGGTGATTTTTTGTAGGAACAACGAATCTCGTAATGCGGTATCTAGTGTGATCTGTGAGTCCATGTGTATTAGATAGACGTCACACTGCGTGCAATATGCGTGCAGTCCATGTGCATTGCGTCGTTCTGCATGCAGTGTCACGTCATTCATAGAATTTCATACATTACAGCGGACACGGATTGCACTGGATTTGGTGGGACCGGGCCTAAAACATTGCTATGCAATTTAATATTTTATTGTATTGCATTCACAGATCATACAACATGTAGTGGGCTACCTACGCTGCGTCTTCCAGTCAATCGTCTTAATCACCAGTCCAGAAACTTTATTCCTTATCAGGTAACAGGTACCAGTGGGCTTATCCCGTAACTCTGAAAGCGATAGCGAGAGTTGCGCGAGCGGGACCGCGCATAGTGCGACTAAGTTGGTACGAGCGAGATGGCATGCTCTCGCAATCAGGATCACGAACGTTTCAAAGTTAGAGAATAAGCCCCCAGGTTCTTCGAGCGATGTCTCCTGCCCATGGCCTCTTCAGCTTCGGGGGCGATAATAGATTGATAATGTTGACATTTTCCAGAAATACTCTTCGAGAATCCCCTGCGAAAGGGATTTTTAGAGTTCTTGTCGAATACCCCCTAGCATCCTATTTAAGACGCGGAAAGAGATTATTGGACAAAAAAATATATTTTGGTGATGCGGATATTGAACAAAAACCAGAATGATCTTACTAAAATTGAAAAGATGTGAATATAATAACAGCTGTTTCGATAATGTATAATAAATGTTTTGCCACTATTTACAGAACATAAAGAGTGTTTATATTTATTGATAAATTGTTTCAGGTGTAATGTTTAATCAGCTGTTTAATGATTATGAAGTAACACATATAACCAGTGATAAATTGCGCCATATTTTATATTATTCTTGTAAAATGTATTGCAATATTTGGAAATAAAACTAATTTTCGTTGTCTCTCGCTCGAACATTCAATATGTTTATCCGACTGCTTAAGAGGGAGGGTAATGTTTTTAGGGTGTATGTAAGTATGTTTGTGACCATTTTGACGAGTTAGGTGTCTTTGGATTCCTCTTTACGCCCGGAGGATATAAGGCTACATTTTGCAATCGGATTATTTGTTTTTATTTAATAATATTATTGTATCAGCCTTTAAACATCCCACTGCTGGGATATCAGTCTACCCTCGAAGGGTGATTAGGCCATATCCACCACGCTGGCTCAGTGCGGGTTGGGGATTCATATACGCCACAGATCACACTATCTCAAGGCTACGCCTCCTCGCGCCTAACAATTAACCAATAAGAGTAATTTCGTATAAGTGTATTTGGACTGATGCGTGGTGCGCTTCGAGGGTCCTGAATGCAGAATCTAGAGTGTGATCTGTGATATACGCAATCGAATTTCTTCTCCGGAAAATATGCAGGTTTCCTCACGATGTTTTCCTTCACCGTAAAGCCACCAGTATATCCGTAAATAATATTACTTGGTATTAATGATATAAATTTGAGCGCACGGATAATAACAGATATTGAAAAATGTTTTTGCTATATTTTTTTATAACATTTAAGAGGTTTTTTTTAACATTTTATATATCAAGATATATATCAATTGATTTTTTCCTGTCTTCTGAACTAAACATTTTGGAGATTTATGTTTACCGTGGCAACACGTAGCGAAAAACTACAATTCAGAATAATTTCAGAATAATTTGTTTCCCAAAATGGCAACCTCATTAAAATTTGGGGAAATCCCCTTTACTTTAACTTACCAGTACGGTTAGCTTTTTATTGAAATTCAAACCTTAACTAAACTATAAACTAACTTAACTATAAGGTTTATTTTACGAGGTAATCAGAAATGGGGATTCCCTGGTGCTCCTAGCGTTAATAATTTTCACTTTCTAGGGAAAATTTGCTTCTTTTTCTTAGCCTGGATATATATCCGATATATATCGGATACCTATACATAAAAAATCGGATTTTTGATATTTATTATAAATATCGCATTTTTCCAAACCCTGCTATAAATGGACTTATCTATACTTTTCACTATAAATGTGCCACCTAAAACTTGTAATTTGACACCACATCGTTTTCAAAGCCAGTGGCACTCCGATACAAATCTAAAAACATATTATTTTTCACTCAACTAAACATGTTTTGTCCCTCGACGAATAAAGCAACATAGAAACGATGTTATCTGAACATTTGTGCAAGTTATTGGCGTGAGATATGTCATTGTTCAGTTTTGTAATGTAAAACTGTTTATAATGAGCCCCATTTGGGCGCTATCTTACTGCAAATCTAACATATCCCTTGTTTGTTATAAAAAAAACGGCCAAAAAGCGAAAACCTTCTCGTTGAGGGTTTCGTACCTATCAACTTTTAGAGAAATACGGATCCCTAAAATTACTACCTCTAAAAATAATTAACAATAACAAACAATGGCCGCTCATTATACTACCGGTTTTTCTATTATTGTTTATTTTAAAGTTAATTGTCTTTTTGGTGTATCATCATCATCATCATCATCATCCGCCATAAGATGTCCACTACTGAACATAGTATAATAATGTATAGTAAAGTTGTATTGTATTACATTGTAAAAAACTAACCAAAAACAACAACAAGAAATATTGAATTTCTTGTTTTTACAAAAACAAGATGATTATTAATAGAAAAACAAAAAGCCAGACTACAAAATGTAACCAAGGTTACTTGACGCATAAAGAAGAGTCGAACGACACATCTCTCGTCAAAATCGGTCAAGCCTTTTAGTCTACAGGAAGTAGTATAACGAAAACACACAAACATACCTACTTACATACATCCCAAAAACACTACATATCCTGTGTATTATTGGGCAGTCGGATAAAAATAACAAAGGCATGTATCCAGGAATTAGAAAAGTCTAAATAAAACGTGGATTAAGACAATAAGAACGTATTTATATTTTATTTTTTCCGTTATATTTTCAGTCATGTATGTATGTGTACATCTAAAAGCCAAATTCATTTTTAATTTGCCTCCATATAGTAAGATACAGGCAGCAAGATAATGTCCTTAAATAAAACAGTTGATAATATTAACCAAATTACGAATAAAAAGCAGAAAAATGCTCTTTTAATCATCAGCGTTTTTATCATCCCACTGCGGGGATATCGGAATACTCTCGAAGGGTGATTACTTAGACAATAGACAAATATTCATTTGTGAAGAAAAAACACATTATATACACAAAAGCAAAAAAACAATAAGGTAATATCATACTAGTTTACACAACATTGTTTTTCGGCACAAACCGGTCCCAACTCGGCATAATACTGGTTGCGAACAACCAGCGCTGGTCTTCTGCTGCAACCAGCGGTGACGTCACCCGCTGATACCGCACGATACGGTACCGTACTTGTACACGAAAACAAACAAAGATAACTAAAATATTAACATATATTGGCATATTTACCATGTTATTGTGTTATACTTAACACCCTGCAAGCTGTTTTACCTAACATTCATAAAAATAAACAAAAAAAGTAACCTCAAACCGGACACAGACGCGAGGAAGGAAGACGACACGCACTCGAGAACATTATTTTATCAAACCAAAATCCATATTTCCCAAGCACTGAATAGGATTAACAAATAATTCAGCCCCACTTCTGATGCTATCTCCATTCACGGTAGAATGGAAATATGATCAGTTTATTATAACGATATTTGCTATTTATACAAAAAATGCTACGTAAAGAAAACGTCGTAACCAACAAACTGTTCCAAGCAACTTAAGACTTTTTACTACTGAAAGTTAAAAATCGAAATTTAATTGAAAAACGTCGTAAGAGACGGTGCCGTGTGAGTGAGTTACGTCGTTTTGTAGTTTTAAAAGGTGACCAGCAGGAGATTTGGAGCGATAGCGCAGCCTTTGTGAACGACTAATGTGAGAGTATTACGTTTCCAACACAATAAGGTGGTTTGTTTTCGATTGGAGAGATACGACATTGTTTTGTAACTGTCGCCCTATTTGAATATTGGCCGTCTACATACAGTGATTCTCAGATACAGTCATGTAAGCTTGTTTTTTCGCCATTAGCCCAGTCAATTTAGCGTTTGACCCCGAAGTAATGAATAATGAGATTTAGTTTTCTGTACATAATTGTAGAGCCAACTTTTCATATGAATATATATTATAATAATTAGACAAAATGCGTATCCGGAACAGACTCAGACTTCATATATTATATTGTTATGTTTAATATATATTTTTTGTAAAACCGTTATTTTGATGGTAAATAGCTAAAATATTTGATCTTGTAAACCATTTTTCTCCACATCGCCTCGGTGACTCGCCTTAAGGCGAATGCGTGGGAATTTATTATTATGAGGCAATATACACGTTTCAGTTTAAAAAAAAAATATCAACAACAATTACCGCCTTTATTTTATCATCATTAATGATAAAATAAACCATTAAAACATTACATTAATGAACCATTAAATCATTGTTTCCACGTTGAGCCGGTATCAAGCGAAACAAATAGATTTAAATTGTATCGATGATTAAGAATGTAATCACAAACAGACCGATAAGGTGTGATAACTACAGGTGTGATTACATGCAGCATGATCCGCAACTTGACATATTTTACGTAAATACTGCCTTGAACAAAGATAACGGTAATCAGGAATGTCGAGTGAAAAAGTGTTTTAAGCATGTGAAAATATTGCACAATATTATGCAATTGTGCTGGTTAGGAAGTTGCAAAATAAAAATTGAAATTGAAAATTCATAAGGTTATCTAGTGTAATAGTTGTTTATTCTTTATTTCTATCGCCAATAAACTAAAGAAGCATAGTTAAAATTTAGTCTGTATTCAGATTTAATAAGGTAAGATTTGATTTTTTGATGATATGAAGATTTGATAAAATAAATGTATGTGTCATTGTGTATATGTGTGCAAGTGAGTATGCTTATACAAAAAATATTTATTCCTTCCAAATCTTATTTTATCCAAGATTTATGATTATTATTATTTTTTCATGAAAATTTATATATTAAATGTAAACTATATTATAATCTAAACTTAAATATACAAACTAAAACTACAAACAAAATTAAAATAAATTAAATCTACAAATAAAAAACCTCATTTAGGTCGCTGTCTACGGGTAAGGTGCCCAAAAAGCTGGCAACTTTACCCCATTGAATTGCCAAACTCACCCTTTGACCGAGGTAAGCACCAGCTCTTTGGTCACCTGTAATTTCGACGAGGCGCCGAAGTTTTCTTTGGTACTGAGACTGACTGACGAGCTTGCCCATTACAGTTCTATGCCACCTAAAATTATGAACTTCACTGTTCCAAACTCTGCGCGGCTTTGCACAGCGCTATCTCAATATAATATGTTAAATCTCTGTATGCCCATTAATTTCGCTGGAAACATTGCCCTTTAATCCGGAACACAGTAATGCTTGCACATTACTCCTTGGCGGTTGAGTAACCAGCATAGGTACGTCCCCAGACGCACTCTTGCAAAAGAGTCATACCACTACTAACTAAGTTACTTTTCCCCTTATCACAATGGTGTATCGAACACCGCCAAAGCTGTCTACTTGAATCAACATAAAACAACACAACAAAGTCATACAATTTCTTTTATCACAATTCGACTTCTGACTTGCTATATTTTCTAAATATTGTACTTAATTTAACTGTATCTAATCTGGCTGCGTATTAACTTCGTCATATCTGTGACTAGCAAAAAACTTGCCGAAAAATCGCCAACGTCAGAATTTTAACTAAATTGTTTTTTATCAAAACACAAAAGTATGTAATGTGATATCGTAATCTTGTGGAAAATATACCTAATTATTGTATGAATTAAACGTGTAATCTTTTTCCAACAATCGATTTTTTTCTAATAGATATGAGAAAATAGTGAATACCTATGTAAGTTCTGTGAATTATTGATATAAATAATTACTCTTTAAAATCATTGATTTTTATTGTCAAGTTAGTCAAACAATCTATTAAAAAATAAAGTAGAAAGTAGTATTGTTATTTATAGTATTTATATAGTATTATTTTGTGTAATTCTATTGTATGTATACGTTAATCATATTTATTGTATTTATTTATACTTATGTAGTAATTTAGTAGATTTAGGTACTTACATGAATTTATGTACACTACCGACCATATTTCTGTTTAAAATTTCTGTCCATACACTAAGGTAGCCTGTAAGAAATCGCATTAGGCGATAAGGCCGCCCATTATACTACCGGATATTTAATTATTGTTTAATTTTAATTTTAATTGTATTTTCAGTGTTTAATAAATTTATATTGTATTGTATTGTATCTATCTAGTAGAGGAAAGTAAAAAAAAAAAGTAGTTAAAGAGATAAAGAGACATTAAAAGATAAAGCATTTTATGTCGAAGGAACAACTAACAACTAAATGATCCAGAAGATATCTTATAACTGTTAAAATATTTTTTTTTTATTAGAATTTTTGTATCATGTTTCTATTTAAATAATTCTTCATGTGTGGGGGAAGCCTAACTCGGTGAAAACCCAGTTGGAGTGTTAGCACAGAAATTGCTTTTATGTTGTGTACTGTTGTGTTATGTTGTGTACACTGTTTCTAGTAAAATCAATTATTTGTATATGAAATTTTAAAAGTACTCAGTATGCGTGAGTTGATGAAAAGACTTTGTTATTGCCGACTTTATGGAAAATGTTACTAAGAATTTATTCCAAATAATATTTCTAAGTTCTACAACAAAAGAACACAATACAAAACCACTTTTAATCATATTACAATCGGCCTGGATACCGAATAACACAACAAAAACCACAGTAACGGAATGACTTGAGGTAACAACGCACCAGGCGTATAAATAATGGAGTACAAATTTCATTAAGTGTTTTAAAAATATTTCATGACATGTAATTTTATTAATAGCTTATGGTAGGTTTAAAAAATAATTAACTACTTCTTAGTGTCACCCCTACCCTACATTCAATCTTCCGGGTTGTTTGGGATTTCTCTGTCTATGTGTTAATCCAGATTAGCACTAAGGGAGTGCAACGTTCAACGTTTTATTCAAATCCTTTATGGTGCTGTGTTGCTATGTTTTTCTTTGCTACCTACACATAACCTTTCTTTATTAGTTTAAAAAAATACCATAAAGACGACACCATACAGAACAACTTTATTTTGGCAATATTACAGTCATTCCTACAACAATTTCTCTACTACCGTGGGAGCTAGTGCCCTAAAACTAGCTATTTTACTAGTTTAGTTTAGTAAATTGAGGGTAGATTTCAAATTTATAAAATGTTTCATCTCTATATAAATCTAATTCTAATAATTATGCATGCATGACATTTATAAGTATATAATTAGTTATTATATATTCGTAGCTTCATGCTTCAGATATAAACAACAGGTAGTACTTTATCCTACAGGCAACATTGCACGTTTTAGAGAAAGAAAAAAATAATAATAAAGAGGAAGTCTTTTGACTATTACTTCGTGGTCGTCGACGGTGTGACAGCTCCTCATTCTTTTTCGTGCAAGGCAACGACGCACAAGCTTCGTAACTGCGTCTTAAAAATTAAGTTTGGTGCTGACGAAAAACTTAAACATTACAAAGCAAAAATGATGAAATTACAATACAAAACAGATAAAATTCGACGAAATAGGATCATATATTCATCTTCGTCTGATTCCGAGAAAAATGTTGGTGAGTTTATATTTTACTTTTTTATTTTTAAACTTGTATGGAAGCATGATAATAGCCTGAAAATTATCCGTGAATCAACACGAAGCTATATGTATATCTGGAGAACCACTCCAATGGCAAAAGTCTGCAAAGCTATCCTGGATGTCAACCGTAGGTTGACACGAGGGCTAAGCTAGACGCTGCCATTAAGAATTCCGTATTAGGAATTTCATTTGGAAAATAAAATACATAAGTACCCTCATTTTAATATAACGTTTTCTTTAAACAGAAGACGAAGCCACGTATTATGTAGACGACGCAAATGCGTCGCAGCCTGATGACTGCCCACCAGTAGTGCTTCCGTCAACATCGCCTCTCCCTACGGCGCCCTCAGAGCCGTCTCCTCCAGGTCCCGCTGTTACGGATGTAGTAGTTCCTGTGTCCCAAGACTTAAACAGGGAACCCACACCAGAACTGGATCCTGAACTGCTAAATGCTTTAGGTGAAACCTCTGATGATACACCAGTTTACGGGCCAAATATACACTCCAAATTAGCACTACACTGGCTGCCCATTCTAAAGAAGGGCTTACAATCCGAGGTTAAAGAAAAACTAACCAAAGAATACGCAATTCCCGAAAACTGCAAATTGCTCAAAGCACCAATTCTGAACCCTGAAATTGCTGCAGCCCTGCCTGACTTTTCAAAAAGTCGTGATAAAAATATGCAAATTAAACAAGACCAACTAGGCCTAGGCATTACTGCCATAAATAGAGCAATGACATTACTACTGACCGGTGATGACAAGGTGCAAGCACTTAAGATATTGTCAGATAGTTGTCGGATATTATCTGACCTACATTTCGTAGAGTCCAAAATGAGAACAAAGCTCATCACTCCTAGTTTGGACAAAACAATTTTAACGGTCTTACAGGATCACGATAGGGACGAAACTCTCTTTGGCAATACTTTGTCTGAAAAAATAAAAGCATCCAAGGCCATAACAAGACAGGGGCTCCAAATTAAGAAGCCGCCTCCCCCGAGGGCATCATCATCGAGTGCCCCTGCGACCCCAGCCATTCGGCCCCGTTATCAGGGAAACTGGTCGGGCCCTCCTCGTTATCAATACTCGAGCAGGGGAGGGCGCACCATCTCCTATCGGAACCAGTATCGCCGTGCCATGGCACCAGCGCAGGCTGCACTGCCACTGCCTCTGCCGAATCGCCAACCGACTTCGACAACAACGGGCACCAACAAACGTGCGCCAACTCATCAATAACGCAGGTACATGCTGGTAGGCTAAAAAATTACTACGACTGCTGGCTTAGCATCACACAAAACCCTGTTATACTTGACTGGATTCTTAATGGATATAACATTCCTTTCACTCATAAAGTAGTTCAGTATAGAACTCCTCATAATATAATTTCGATTAAAGAGAAGCAAGTAATGACCCTAGCTATTAAAAAATTAACCGAATTAGGCGCTATTAGCGCTTGTAGGCCGCAAAAGGATCAGTTTCTTTCTAGTGTTTTTCTGGCACCTAAATCTAACGGTGGGCATAGATTTATACTCAATCTAAAAGAATTAAATAAATTTGTTGCTAGCTCTCATTTCAAAATGGAAGATCATAGAACAGCCTCCAAAATGATTTCGCAAAACGGTTATATGGCTACTATAGATCTAAAAGAATCTTATTTAGTTGTTCCGGTTAGGTCTTCTCATCATAAATACCTTAGATTTCAATTTGAGGACGCCAATTCAAAGAACTTAACATACGAGTTTAATGCTATGCCCTATGGCCTATCTTCTGCACCGCGCACATTTACTAAAATAATGAAAGAAGTAGTGAGTCATCTGAGGAGTCGGGGCTTTAAATCCGTTATATATATAGATGATATATTATGTTTAGGCGATAGCCGGAATGAATGTCTGATTAATGTCAATGAAACCCTCAGATTACTCAACTGTTTAGGTTTTGTGGTAAATTATGAAAAAAGTTGTTTACAACCTCAACAATGCTGCAAATTTTTAGGTTTTATGTATAACTCAATAGATATGACAATTTCGCTACCATTCACCAAACGCAACAATATATTACAAATGGTACAAACATTTATCCATCTACCCACATGCACAATACGCGAGTTTGCACACTTGATGGGTGTTCTTACATCAGCATGCCCAGCCGTAAAATACGGCTGGCTTTATACAAAACAAATGGAACGACAAAAATATTTGGCGCTACTCGCAAATAATGACAGATACGACGTAAGGTTTAAACCCAGCGCAGATGTCTTACCAGATCTAACATGGTGGATAGATAATATTATTACCACATCAAAATCATTAATAGCGATAAACTTTGATCTGGTAATATTTACTGATGCATCTCGAACGGGCTGGGGCGCTTATTGTGACAATAAGCGCACCTGCGGAGGTTGGACGAATAGTGAACTCCAATTTCACATTAACTACTTAGAGTTACTCGCGGTTTTTCTAGGCTTGAAATGTTTCGCTCGTGATATACGTAGTTGTAATATATTGTTACGCGTTGATAACACAACAGCAATAAGTTATATTAATCGAATGGGAGGAATCCAGATTCCTCACCTCAACGACTTGACAAAAACCATTTGGCAATGGTGGGAGGAGCGAAATATCTGGATACACGCATCGTACATTAACACTAAAGATAACGTTGAAGCTGACCAGGAATCTCGAAGGGTAAATCCTGACATAGAGTGGCAGTTGTCTGACTCTCAATTTAGAACGGTTATAACGACATTTGGAGAACCCGTCATCGATCTATTCGCTTCTCGCACTAATGCAAAATGTAAAAACTACGTCGCCTGGAAACCAGACCCAGATGCCATGATTATAGACGCATTTACCTTGAAATGGAATATGTTTTTTTATGCATTTCCGCCATTTACAATGATTTTGAAATGTCTACAAAAAATTATTAACGATGAAGCTGAAGGTATTTTTGTCTTTCCTAATTGGACTTCCCAGCCCTGGTTTCCAATACTAAAAAGCTTATTAAAATCACATATAATTTATTTAACTCCAGACTTAGTAACATCGTCCTCTTCCAGGACTCGACAACATACGAAGTTTATCCTGGGTGCAGCGCTGCTCTCAGGACGGCGTTCACAGTCAAAGGCACCCCAAACCAAGCATTGGACTTGACAATGGCATCACTCTCTCAAAACACAATAGCTCAGTACAATGGGACTTACAAATTATGGTGGCAGTTCTGTCTTGTACATAGTATAAGCCCGTACAAAAGTTCACTGTCATTAGTCTTATTGTTTTTAACCGAATTGTTTCAAAACGGTGCCGCATACGACTCTTTGAACAGCCACCGCTCCGCGTTATCATTGCTAATAGGTAGCAAACTAACCTCTAATGATCAAGTCAAACGGCTTCTTAAAGGGGCTTACAAGCTAAGACCTCCCACGCCAAAATATTCCTCTACGTGGGACCCACAAGTCGTACTGAATTTCATTGCAAAGTGGGTACCCAATAGAGACCTCTCAATAGAAAAAATAACACTGAAATTAGTGACACTACTGGCGTTATGTACAGCGCATCGAGTCCAAACTTTCTCTTTAATAAAATTAGAAAATATAAGAATAGGGACTTCTTCCGTCGAAATAGGTATTACAGAAGCAATAAAAACAACTGCAGTCGGACGTGAACAACCGGTTTTGGTCTTACCTTATTTTCATGAGAATAGAGCTATATGTCCTGCGACAGTAATTGAGGACTATATATTTGTGACAAAACCTATTAGGACACCGTCAATGAACAACTTGATACTGACGTACAAACGGCCGCACAAACCAGCAACCTCTCAAACCATTAGCCGATGGATTAAGAAGGTACTGGGTGAGAGTGGTATTGATGTTACCACATTTACTGGTCACAGCACGCGCCATGCCGCAACATCTGCGGCCCGGGCATCAGGCCTCACATTAGACACAATTAGGAAAACGGCAGGTTGGACAAGTAGGTCACAAACATTTGCCAGATTTTACCATCGGCCAATACAGGACATAAACAGCTTTGCGAGATCAGTTTTGCAACCCAATGAAACATAATTTATATTGTGCCTACTTTTGTTGATTACTATTGGTTAAAATATTATGGTTTAAGAAATACTATCGTTACCTTTATAAATACTTGTAATTATTACACAAAGCTTAATAATATGATTGTTACTAGGTTATTATTGAAATAAAAGTTAATAAATTTGCAAAAATAATATTTTATTTCCCCTCACAAAATTTTGGCTCTAAACATCTACCTGTTGTTTATATCTGAAGCATGAAGCTACGAATATATAATATATGATTAAACGAACTTACAAAGTGAAGTTCTATCAATATTATATGAGTACTTCATGCGAAGATATACACTCCCTCCCGAACCCAAAACCCGTACAAAAAATTTTGTTTGTTTCTGCTATCCTCTAAAGAATGAGGAGCTGTCACACCGTCGACGACCACGAAGTAATAGTCAAAAGACTTCCTCTTTATTATTATTTTTTTCTTTCTCTAAAACGTGCAATGTTGCCTGTAGGATAAAGTACTACCTGTTGTTTATATCTTCGCATGAAGTACTCATATAATATTGATAGAACTTCACTTTGTAAGTTCGTTTAATCATATATTATCATTAAATAAAATAGCTTAAGAAATCAATTTGGTCACGAAATTAAATATTATTATTAATATGTTAACCTATGTTTAAAAATCCATACTGGCGAAAAGCAGGCTTTGATGACGTTAGTGTGCTTCGCATTTGTCTTCTTTTTTGCCTGCCGCGAAGTGCTGTACCAATATAGTGTCGCATCACTGCAACGACAAGCATGCATAGATGCATGCTGCATTAAAATCTAGTGCAGACTGACCCTAACGGAATGACTTACGAAAATATTTCTTTGTAAGTATGCAAATAACGTTCTTTCACGAGGTCGCCGCGCGTTACATGCTTTTTATATAAGTTCTATACGGATTCCATTGTTGTGCTCAATTATATTAATTATATTTGTTCTGTGAGGAAGTGTGATGCCGACACCGTAAATAGGATGTGGGTACAAGCTTTATACGGGATGTTTTTGCATGGAAATGACCGCTATTTGTTAGTGGTTATTTAATTTTGATTATTCAGCAAATGGTGCAGGTTGCAATGCAAATCTTTGTGTAAAATTTAGCAAATAATCTTTCTTAATAGCTTCTCTTAATAGCAAGTGACTGTAATTACTGTAATTTAAAACAACTCCTGCGCAACAAACTGCGAAGCCTGGACTTTAGTTTTTTATTTGCTAAATTGAACTTATTTTGTTTGAAAATGTAATCTATGATAAAAGAACAAAGACAAATTTATCAGATAAGTCGCAATCCAAAATCAGTGAAACCGTTTAGGCAGTAGTTAGTCGCATAGGAAGAAACATCCGAAAACATTACCGCCTTCTGGACAGTCGGGTAAAAATGATGTTAAGATGATGATAATAACCAATTTATTCGATACAGTATAAAAAAAAAGTTTCAAAATAAAAATGAACAACATGTATCCAGTCCAAAATGTTTTCCATCGCACATCATCCTGTAATTACTTGGAAACGGACAGCTCACGGCACCTAATACGCGGCACAATGCCGCGAGCCGGTAGCGAAATGATAGGGAGCGCCGGCCGGCAGTGTGACGCGGCAGTGCCAGTCACGGCAATGCGAGTCATGGTCATTATACCGCCCCAATTAGGCGTGTGGGGCTCAGAGCACAGGTGGCTTCTTTACTCTACACTGAAGTATGATATGGGAGACTAGAGTAGCTGCGGCCCGCGGTTTTACGCGCTGTGCCCTCATTTTTTCCGCGGTATCGGTATCGCCGCTTTACCCACGGCATCTCCATTTTGCCCGCGATATCCTTATTTTACCCGCGATAACCTTGTTTTATCCACGGATCCTTGTTTTACCCGCGGTATCATTGTTTTACCCGCGATATGCTTGTAATGGACACTTTTATTAAAGCTTCCACGGATTTTTGGAAGACCACATTATTGTTGTGAAAACACATGATACTTTATTTACTTTACTTTTCATACACGTGCACGTCAATGAGATTACGTTATCATTGTTTTACCCGCGGTATCCTTGTTTTACCCGCGGTATCCTTTTAATGGATACTTAACTGGAAGCTTCCACTGATTTTTGGAAAAGACACGATTCATTACTTCATAGGGTTTTTCCATACTCATGCACGTTAGGGAAGAATCAAACTACCATTCTTATATTCACTCGAAATAACATTTCATTTTCATTTCATTTCATTTTTTAAACTAACACACTTCTTTTTTTCCACGTTGTCGCTAAAAATCCACATCATATACTTTAAAGTTATTTCAGTAAAAACACATTTACCAAATTGCATCTAAACTCGATCCGAGCTCTATATTATCTCTATTAGAGATAACACATCAAGTTGGAATTAAATCTGTTATAATAAACAGTAAAAGCTCATTTATAATCGGATGTAGAACAGATAAAAACAAATGGCTTAGTTTATTACAGAATTTGACACTTAAATCCCAAGTATGAAGGTAACTATAATGATTTCTATCCACTCTAGCTGATGCAGTATGCATTCCACCTTCGACTTAAGTATGAAGTATAAATGAATGGACGGCCCTAACCATACAATTTCCTTAAAAATAACAAATCTATACAATCGAATTTAGGATTCAATACGTTATTAAAAGTATGTATAGTACATTTGTCACAAAAAGAGATAGCGATTATAATAACATAAATATTACAGGCTATAAGGAAAGGGTATGAATCAAACAGGTGATTTTTTCCCTCGATTTCAGGGTTGGTCCCATTGTAAAAGTTGTTCACAATCATAAGCACTATGAGCTCCTTTCGTCTTACCTTATAACCCTGTATTATATCAAGGTGTATTTGGATCACATATATTGACGAATGTACGTCTCGCACTTTTCACAGACTGAGAGCAACTGTCGCGACGTTTCGCGATCCAATAAATGATTATTCAATATGGCAACACTGAGGGACTAGAAAGCTACTAGTGTGCGAAATCAAGTAAGACACTTTTAAATTCAGTCGCTATACGTTTAAATATGGCGGTTGCCAGAGTCAGTCTCTAACTTTCAATCATGGTGGTCGTCACCAGTCTGTGTAAAATTAATAGAGTAAAATTGTTACTGCTCTGTGTTGGTGCTCCGGGGACTCCAGAGCCAGCTGATGAATGTTAAGTACTTAGGCTAAGTTCTTATTTGCTGACTATATTTTTTGTACAATGTGACTGACTGATTCGATATGTATATAGCCCATGTGCTCCCGACGTATGATGGTGAAAGTGGTGGTCGACACCTTATATAGCCCATGTGCTCCCGACTTATGCTTGTGACAGTGGTGGTCGACACCTTATATAGCCCATGTGCTCCCGAAGTATGCTTGTGACAGAGGTGGTCGACACCGTATATAGCCCATGTGCTCCAGACCGCTGTATTATGTACGCTGGTACATATAGTTGGTGTTACCAAGACACGTTGGTACACAGAATTGCTGTTACCAAGAACCTAGCCCATGTGCTCCCGACTGCTATGCTTTGACTTGACTTGACCTGACATTTTCACATCTATGACTCATCGATTATAGCCTGAGTGCTTGGGGTGCGGTGAGCCCCAGCACAGATGGCACCACATACCGTGGTGTCATCGGTATCAACTTTTACAGATTACACTGCGATTCCAGTCCCTCGTTCTAATAATTGCGAAGCAGACGTTTTGAAGGAGAGGAATGCCAGAGTGCAGGAATCTCCTATGAAAGGAACTGGCTCCCGGCGGTTTAGGTAAGCTAGAGACACACTCAATCAATTTAATGAGTTTACGATAATTGCGACGTTACATTCTATCATATCTTTATGTCACGGCTCGACTGGTGCGGTGTATGTGTGTGTAGTTGCCATATATTTATGAGGCTTAGGTATGGACGCCTATAATGGGTAACGCGCGGCACGGTGGGCCACGACAGCAACTGAAGCAAGGTGAGCGCTGACGCTCACTTTGAAGTGTTCAAACTTCTCTTAGTCGGGCATGTCCATTCATTTTACTTTGGTCGAAGCATTCAACCCATCACTTTTACGGTACTTACCCCCGAATACTGAAACGTTTGTTAACTTTGACGACAGATTAAGTCTATTGCTGCCTTTGTCATTTGCTTAGTGTCAGACAACGGCAGTATTAGAATTAATCTGTTGTCAAAGTTAACGAACGCTTCAGTATTCGGGGGTTAGTGACGAGCCGAGAAGAAGAATTGTATTTGAATAAGGAGCTTGTATACAAAATTTAATGAACACCAACGTTTTCAGTTCATTATCCTGCAAATATAAATAAATATAACTAATATAATTATATATATATTGGACCAATTTTATTGAAGTTTGACATGTAAAATGCATTTATATTATGAAGAATATGTGAATTTATAATAATTTTAATTCGGTATGACTAGAATTTTGAAGAATTTTGCTTGCTCGTCATACGCCTTGACGTTGCTGTAAGTGTGACAAGCATTGAATAATAAATAAATTAATATACATTCAAACAGACAATTATAAAAACATACATACAAAGCCCCGTAGGCTCTGAGTTAAAAAAAAAAACAGAGAAACAAAAACGCTTTTCACTAAACTAACGATAATAGCTCAAGACAACTAACTGTTATTGTCAACCTCAAAAATTCACCTCAGAGTGTGAGAGTTCGATAAAACAAGCACGTTATTAGACTCCCACTGCCAAGAAGTTATCAAAACACAAAACAACTCCGCGCGGTAATTATGAGAGAATAATTTGTCAACAAGAACAAATATTTGTTCCAAGGCAACTATCTTCGGCTTGGCTTGAAAACATTGCCGTATATTTTTGGACAGTCGAGATCGCTTCTGTCACCGTCTCTCTCAATTACATGTCTAATGGGAGTGATAGTGAAAGTATAATCTCGATTGCCCGAGAATGATAGCCTTGTTGGTGACAGGAGCCATTGGGAGCTATAATGTAATGAGGTCGCGGAGCTTGTAGACGCATTAGCTAGCATACTCTTTTCGGCATTTTATTGTTACGATATTATAACATATCCATTGTCGTACGTTAAACGAGTAACTGTAATTTTGCTTTCACTGGGCGAATAATCATGATTTTTAAATATTTAAAATAGGATTGCGTTTGACCACATCTTGCCTGATGTTAAGAAATGAAGAGGTCTACCTAAAAGTTACGTGTTTATTGTTAATTTGATGACAGTTGTCTGACCCATTGTACTTGTATTGTAGGTATGTAGGAGTCTTTCCTGTCGTAGAAGTTAACGCTAACTTTATTTATAACTAGTAGTTCGCGACGAACTGAGACCTCGCGATCCCTATATCTTCATAACCCTTGAGCCGATTCAGCTCATATTCGAAATTAAATTAATTGTATTGAAATTAACTACTTGCCTACAAAATTTCATGAAGATCGGATCAACGGTTCGCAAGTTATAAGTTATCATCGGACAAATATACAAACATACAAACATAAATACAAAAGCCGATTTGTCCCAGTAAACTATAAGACCTTCGCTTCGCTCGGTCAAAAAAAGTACATTATTTGTACGGAGCAAAAACGTCACGTCACATTAAGTGGACTTTACTCGCCTCCCGGCTCACCATAATTTGAAAATTATGTCATCTGCGCAACAGTGAAATTTTAGGTGTCTTTAGCGGAGTAGGGTTTTCGCTCGAGATTTCTCTAAGCAAAACTACGCTACGCTACGCCGCGCGCCGCCGGTTTTTGCTCAAGACGTGTCGTTTGCCGGCCATTATAACTCAACCGTCAAACGATTATCCGTTGATCTTTTATATCTCCATCCCAGTTCAACACATCAAATTAATAAAACCATGCAGCGTTGAGAATGGAACTAGTCTCCGTTAATAGCATATCTGGGTGCTAGCAGCCGTGGCTGTTCGGATCACGCAATTAATATTCAAATTAATAAGTGTTGTTGGACGTTACTCGAAATACCTACGTTTTCAGACGTCTCTTGGCAACTTTGACGCCCGGCTTGACATTACGCTGAGTACTTATCATCGGATGTCTTGCAGTGTTTGTTCAATGCTTAAGGGTTGGCCTCCTCCCTTTCCACACAGGCCTAGATAGGAGACATCTGAAGTTAATGTTTCCACTTCTAATGTAAACTTAAATGAATAGCCTATTTAAACAATTTCGTACTCTTTATGCAGTATAAAAATATTCTCAATTTAGTCTAGCAGAACCTCCATGTGCATGAAGTGGTCTCATGTATTTGGGCCAGCTTGATGCCTATGTTTCATAATGTGAATGTATAATTTGTAACTTCTGTTGGAGATCCATATTGTATAAATAAATAAATAGCTTAGCTTAGCTCTGGCGAAAAATGTTTCAAGGAAGCTAAGAAACTAGTGTACTTCTTATTCGCAAAGTGCATCTTGAAACACCTTGCTGTCGACCATAAAAAACATCGTAACAAAATGTCGAAACATGGCAATGATCCGCTCAGCTTCCAATGATTGTTTACGATATTACGATTCCTATACCGATAGCTAACGAACTGTTAACGGCGACCGCATGCTAATGCGCAGCTTGCTTCCAATGTTGTCGCCGTCGCTACCTACACTGCGACAAGGCTTTAAATGAAAGTGATCAATAGTCCTTACTCTCTTTAGAGGGAAGGGTTTGATAATGTCACAGTTATCTAACTCGCGCAATCGTGAAGCGTTTTTAAATTGTTCTAGGGTCGTTCTCTGAGTCTACGAGAACAAGTCGGCGTTTGTTTGTGTTTTTAGCCAGCTGCCCAAGATGGAGCATAGTACTTTAAAAACTGACGTGGTTTTGACACATTTTCCTATATTTTTTTTATTGCAACCCTTAAAAAAATATCACGGGATATGATTGAAACTATAGCCGAAATAACCGACTCAATTTAACGCGACTATTCCTGTTTTATTAAAATAAAAAGAGGGTAACGTTTTAGAATGTATATAAGTATGTATGTTTATGTGTATGTACCTCCTGTAGCCTAAACGGCTTGAACGATTTTGATGAGTGATGTGTCGTTGGGTTCTACTTTACGTCCGAAGTGACATAGGCTACATTTTAAAGTCGGGTATTTAGTTTTTCTTTTAATGATATTATGTATTGTGTATATTTTTATATTTGTCTAACAATAACTTCCGATCTTCATAAAATTTTGTAGGCAAGTAGTACATTTCAATACCAACTCTGAAAATATAACACGCTTTACATTTTTCGCGCTATTATTCGCCAATTCGAATATGAGAAAAATTGGTTCAGCAGTTGTGAAGTTAAAGGTCGCGAGCTGTCAGTTTGGCGCGAACCACTAGTTTTATTGAAAGCCTTGTTGCACTGTACCGTTCACAGCGAGCATTCCTCTATTTTAATGCCACTCATGGCCTATTACTGGCAAATGTATGCAAACGTGGGCATTAATACACAAACGATGGGCTGTTGTGGTACCAGAATGGTGGATGGATCCACTATACCGCTTAATTAACACTAAATTGAATTTTAACTTATTCTCGCTAATATCAGACGTTTTTAATTTCAATATTGTGACATTTTGGAATTCATCACAGTACAATTATTTTTTATAATATGTCTTAGTTTTTTACTCCATCATTTGGGACCTTGCTTATGTATAAACGTTTCCAATGTATAAATGGTCCGTCTCGTTTTCGCGCGTTACTTTTAACATCAGCCAAAAGTTGACAGAATTTTAAGCATTGTTTAACTCAAAGAAACGTTTTCATGTAAGGCCATTAATTTAACTATTAAGGGCCTACATGAAAACGTATCGCCGTCTAGTATTCAAATCCGCGCCAGAGCAGCGCCGCCTCACCCCACAATCGTGTGAATGAATAACGGAGTTATACTATGCGTTATCATTTACACGATTGTGGGGCGAGGCGATGCTGGTCTGGCGTGGAGTTAAAAACTGGACGGAGACCTTAAATGTTAACCAAATTTAAGCAGCTTAAGGTGTTCATAATTTCAGGCCCTATTTTCACAAAAAGACAAAAAAAAATAGATTTTTTGCATAATAATAATAATATGTGAGCAAACGCTATGCCGAATAAGGCAATAGAATGATTCCTGACAAAATTGGCTGTGAGATACAGACGGACAGACAGACACCGCAGACACCATAAGGGTTCTTTAACGCTAAAAGCGATTCATAGAAACGTCCTCAAAATGAATTTTGAATTAATTCCTATCCCAACACTGGTATTACAAAGTTTCATTAAACGCTGTCACTCGCCAGCTTTCGAGTCGTTACGTCCGTATCGATTAAGATTAGAGATACGCTAGTGATGTCCCCGACTCAGAGTTATTGAAACGTTCTGTTAACGAGATTCCGTAATAACTGAGACGATTAAATTAGTGATGGAATCCCATAGCTTCACCCGTTTCTTTATAGAAGAGTAGACGATGCTTATTATAATTACGATTCGAGTTGACTTCTTCTTTTGTTGGTACTATCAAAACGAAATATCGTATATGCTAGAAGTCTTTGTTTCAGCCATTATAAAAACATATTAAGCATGCCTGTGTTTATTTTAGTATATTTTTCGCTTGTGTATTTGTTTTCCGACCTTAACATTTCTAGGGCGTCGTTCTAATAGAAAGATTACGAGAACATCGCTAGTTCGCGCGAATTTTGATTACTTATGAACTTACGTGATGACTAAAATCTCAGTCAGGCAAATCTCATAATATGCAAACATATTGATGCCCAATCATGGCTTCCTACTTACAAAATTCACGCAAACTATAGCGATGATCGCATAGTCACGTTCAATTAGAACTACGCGATGCCTAATACAGACGTTCTTACTATTTCCAAAATAATTCCACTAGTAATAGAAATGATTGCGATCTACGCAACTAGTCTGTCTCGGTCAATACTCTGTTGATGTCTATTTATGTCCATAATCAGTGCGGCATTCTAAGACATTTCTAGTAGCTGCAGTTTAGAGCTCCGTGATTAGGCCGATCAATAGTGACTAGCTACGCCTTGCAGTTTCACCTGCCTCGGTGCCATAGAAACCATAAATTCTCTAGAACTAAAACGTAACCTTCTAACCTAGAACCTTTAGTAGTTTCTTTGAGAGGTTTGGATTAATTTGTTTGATCAGCCATTAGTGAGAAATTATTATTATTTCCAGATGAAAAGCAAATATTGGCGTCGACTCTGTTGTAATATTCACTAAACTAAACTAAGCTGACAGAGCTAAAATTATCCCCTTAGCTTTTTATTACAATATGTGTTCAGTTCAGTTTATAAAATGGTTCAAATGAGTCGACGTCAGTCATTGTCCTTTTACGGTGTTCCAAAAATCGTCATTTATAAAATCACGTTGATACGTATATCTGTATTGACGTTAGAAGAACAGCAGAACAGACAAACCAACAAACTTTCTATAGATATTGTGGCTCGATTGACAACTCTATTTCGGTATAGGAATGTTATGTTAACTTTTATTGAACATTCTGAACAATCTTAATAAGTAGTAAACTGGAGAATGTTAGATTCTATTTGGAACGCATCGTTTGTGATTCGTTATGCTACTTTTTTGAGTCGTTATTTCCACGTATAAAACATAAAATAAAAATGTAATATATGGCATGTTTTTATTGTTCGTAAACCATACGTTATGCTAGATCGAAGACTGTAAAGCAGTTTTAGGGGTAGGACGCATCGGCGGCAACCCTTAGCGAAAAACCGTAATGATTTATGATAACCGAAACCACGTTTCATGCTCAACTTCGAAATCTAATATCACCCTTATTGTTTTTTGTATAGAACATACAATATTCTCAAATGCTGAAGTGCAAATTTGTAATAGATATTTGACTTTATTTATCTATTACCAGGGTTTTTGTGTGCGATCCCACAGATTTGTTCTGTCCCGGCGAATGCGTGGCGAATGGGACGTCTCAATTTGGCTGCATTGTCGTTCGCCGCACAATGCCACCCGTGTGTGTACATGCCATTAGATAAATCACCATATATCCGCGACGAGCCCCTTGTGCTACCCCTAGTAGCTCTGTACAATAGCAGAGACTGGTGAGTAATTATTAGAAGGTTTTGGTCTAACTTCTGATACTATACACAATACAATACAATACAATATAACTTTATTAAACACCGAAAATACAATTAAAATTAAAATTAAACAATAATTATATATCCGGCAGTATAATGGGCGGCCTTATCGCCTAAAGCGATTTCTTCCAGGCAACCTTAGCATGGACAGAAATTTTAATGAGAAATACGGTCGGTGGTGTACATAAATTCAGGTATTTACCATACACACATTACACATTGGGTTTACTAACCTAAATTGATTTCTGATTAGCCTTTGTATTATAGCATTTGTGTTTGGTAAGCATTGAGATGTAAAGCACGAATTATGCATGATAACTTAATTAAATGCAGTGTTGCATGATAGTTTTCGATTACTTAATACATACACACTTAATTTCTTCACACTCATTACTTTCATCATCATCATCAGTCATAAGATTGTTGAAAATAGGCCTCCCTCCCCCTTAAAGCGCCGGTCGGTGTGGCGCTTTATAACGTGCCACTTGCATCCACCGGTTGCCTGTGACTTTCACAACGTCGGTCCACCTAGTGGGAAGCCTGCCTACGCTGCGTCTTCCGGTGCGTGGTCGCCACTTATTACTTTACATTCCATGAAAAAAATTACTTTTTCTTTTAATATTTTTTTTATTCCATTTATTACTTTTACTGTAATGTTACGTATTATGTGTTTTGACTAGCTTTTTTATGAATAATAAAATAATATTTGATACTTTGAAGAGTTAAACCTGGACCCGTAAAAATAGAAAGGAAGGAGGGGTGAGGATGATGATGTCAAAACTAAACTAGCCTCAACATACCACGGAATTAAATCATTTACTGTGGTCATAAATAGTTCTTGAAATTGTTTCTCAAAACCATTATACCTACCACTAATCGAACTACAATCTATTTAGACGAGTGATAATCTCCACAATCTCGACTAATCTCGCGGCTTACTCTACATATTTGTTTTTAAAACAGAGACTCGGAGCAACAAACGAATTTAGCAAATTGAGTTCCGGAATTAAACTGGAATGCCTTTTAATGTCTAATTTTAGAGAGAGTAGATGGGGTAACTTACCAAACTTTATCTAAAATTAGACAAGTTGGAATAATATACTCAAGTTATTTGTTTTAATTGATATTTACGTCGATTCTTCTGACCCAAATTATAAACTAAACTAAATTGAATAGCTTAAGTATATTTGTATTTTTTTTTTCAATTGTCATTATTTATTTTCCCTTTTAATTTATATCATGTTCTTCTTATTTTTAATTGTGATTTTTGATGCACGCCTACATCTCCCTCCCTCCATGCGTTGCATGTGTGTGTAATAAAGAATTAAATAAATATTACAATGAACCTATCGTATTTTTATCTTCATATGAAAATGTAGATAGGTACGTACATGATGTGTCGTGGTTCGGTCGTCGTTCATCGCTAGCTCGCGCGAATTTTGACTATTGACATTCACGAGACTAAAACATCAATTAGGACACCTATTCCAGATCAATATGGTTGACCGATTCGGACGAACGAAATTCGCGCTTACTAGCAATGATCGCGTAATCGCGTTCAGTTAGGATGACACCTATTAGTAAATAACTTATTCTAAAATTGTGTCTATAGTATTTAATTTTTAACGTGCCTGAATTAAGCTTGTACAAGTTTAATTGATTTAATTAAGTTGTACATATGTACTTGTACATGATTGTTTGACAATATACATTATTTTTAGACCTATAATTTCCTTCCAAAATCTCAGCTTCAGAACGTCGGTCCACGTTTAGTCACGCTGGCAATGTTATCCAACATGGCTACATCAACAACACAAGGGTTGCAACCCCAACGAATTATTTTCATTTCATTACTAACAATACATTTCACCCGTTTTGAAATATGATTTCATACCGCCATATTTCTTTACGACCCTAAAAACGTGCGCGGACGCAGATTCGAAGCACACATTGATACAATATAACATTTGTTACTGTGTTTTGGTTTTGACACACACATGGATACAATTTTTAACAATTATTATTTAACCGTAACGGAGTTGTATAAAAGATGTATTAAAGCTTGTATGGTTTAATTTCTGTATTTATTAGGGTTCATTGAAGGAACACGGAGCCGTGTATAATGTAGAACCAGATATTTTTGACGGACAACTTTGTTTTGACGTGTTAAATGCGACTGGATTGCGAGTTAGTTCTGGCTGACACATTTGTTATGCAAAAATGTTATGGCAGTTCGAATTTTAAAATATTAGTTTTGGAAAAGATGGGGCTGTGTTTGACTCGTCCCATTCTCACAACTTTTTTTTTTAAATAGACTTCTGGTGTTAAAATTACATGCTTTATATACTTGTATTATCTTCTAGGTAAACGCGCACCATCCTAAATTACTTCATTGCTTACCATTAAGTGGGATGTTTTCAAGCGAAAATCTGTTCTGAGTACAAAAAAAAACTTCTAACTTAATCGAAATTTACAAATTTACGTAGGTAAGAATTCGGCTGCAATGTATTTTTTAAACCCAAATGCGTAAATAAACCAACACCGTAGTAAACTGGACACCGGTGTACGGAGTACATCAATTTGGAGTAAACTCAAAACATAATTAAAAGATCGAAAATATCATAATTGAGAAAACGTAAAGCTTACCTGGCAGGAATGACACTTTTTGGAATTCAGCATTAATTCCAAAAATCCCGTTGGTAGGGGATTCTTTAAGGGGATTTCTGGAGTAAGCCTTAGGTTAGTATTCGACATCGTATCATAACGTTTTCGCAGCTGAGGGGGAATCTTTTTAACCGATACTATAAATAAATCAAAAATTAACTTGAAGTGAAGTAAATCGAACAAAGCTATACATTTTCATAATTACAAAAAAAAAAACTTTCATGAACTTCTTTAAGTTTCTACCGTAATCAAAACAAATTTCAAAAATTAGAAATATCATTCTCCCCATGCGGCCTGCGCACACGCATCGAGCAATTCCTTGGGCTACGAACCGGAGGCTGCGCCCTTCGACGCCGCCGGCAAATATTTGTAAATGTTTTATTTTATAACTAAAGGGTACTTTTATATTTTGTTATTATAATTTTCGGCGGCATTTAAGACAAACATAAGCGGGGCGATAAAGTTAATTCATCTAGAAAAACTCACGAATGAGACACAAATTTATTTCGTTCAGACTTAGTTCTTAAGAAAGCAACATATTTTAATATTTACTTTTACACGAATTATCTTGTTTAAATATTTTCCTAACGTTTCCCTGTTTAGTTTCGATCATAAATGGAAAGAGGGCTTTGCCCAGCATTGGAACACGACAAGAACATAAAAATAATGTTTCGATCAGTCACTCATTCGTGTCTCGTCGCTTTTTCCTCTCTCATTCTCTCGTTGCAGTTGTCTGATCTAAGAGTTACGATATCTGCAACGGAAGAGTGCATAACAGCGAAAGAGAGATACCCTCACCACTGTTCCGCTTCCGCTTGTAAATTGTTCTCTTGAAATTTGTATAGTACACCCGAACCGTGCTAAGAAGCATTCTGACGCCTTCATAACATTCAGTATAATACTGAACAAAATTCTGATCGCATTTGCTATCTTTTTGACAGTGTTTAATTTACAGTGAAATTTTAAAAGATAATGTTTCCATTCAGCTTTTTACAATATTAAAGCTGAATCTATCGGAAAGTTTCAGGGCGCAGCTCGGGTATACATTTTACTCACCGTATCGCGCTGGTTCCGATTAAAAACGAATGTGTTGGCACTGTCCCACACACGGGGGCTAAGTGGCTTGCGGTCAATGTGTTAGTCTTATATTACCAGGTTTATACTATACTATACTATACTAGACAGTAAGAAGACGCAAAGTACATATCGTCAGGGATGAATTATTTTTTTAGCTAGGAGAACATGCAAAACGGGCCACTCTGCGGCCTAGTTGCGGAAACAAGCTCTCCAGCCCGCTCTCCAAATATGAAACAGCTAATATATTTTTTCGATTTTACTTTCGGTTTATTAAAAGTCTGTCCTTTTGCACAGATTTTATTATAGCTATCTCTTTTACCCTCTTACTTTTTTGCATTTTCATTCGCACTTTTTGGCAGCCGCAAACAGACTGCAGCGGAACCCAATTCAGAGCGTCATTTTGAAGGTAAAAGCCTATCTTTAGTAAAATATCACTGAGTACAGTGATATCCTAGAATATGTGCGTCGTCTTACCAAATACAGAGATATATGCAAATAGTAATACTTTAAGAACTATAATTAAAATTTGTGTAACACAATCTACTAAACTAGATTATCTAAACGAGGTGACGTACAGCCCGGATGTCAGTGCGAGCAATTATCACTCGAATTATCAAAATAATGATAACCTCTCACGCGACAGTTTATTAGAGGCGTAGGCATTTATAATTACCATTACTTAAACTGTCATTTCTGCAATTATCAACGGTGATAATCTTTGGATTAGATCTGTAGACCATTAGCAGATAAAAGAGAGCTATATCATTATTATCTGTTCTGTGCCGAAATATTTTTATCAATTCAACAAAAACCACTTTACAATAAAAAAAATATTGTTTTATACGATTTATTTTTATTAACTTATTAATTATTCTAGCAAATGTTTCTAAAACTTACGAATGCATGTTCAAATTCACAAGAAATTCCGAACGCGAAAAAACTAATAACAAAAAATATGTCGGAAATATGCCACTAAAAATAAAATAAATAATACCACTTCGAGTCCCCAAAACGAATCAGAGAAGTCAAATCAAAAACAAGTTCCTTTCATTTAATTTTTATTCATAGACAAACAGTCAAATATGATGAGCACTGTATAAATGGCCGCGAGTGACATGCAGTGAATATTCAGGAATATACGGATGTGTTCAGTGTATAGACGAATAAACTAGTAGACATGAAACTTGACTTACAAAACTCAAAAGTACAGTTTTCAGTTTTTGTGATGAGAGTTGACAGGCGTTTGAGCTTTTTTTTTTATGCAACTGATACGACACGAGCAGAACGTTTACTATGACGGTATGGTATAAAATAATAAGCACGCTTGGCCTGGAACGTGAACTGTCTCTCAAGAAAGGCTGCTAAAGTGCCACTTTCCAAATTATTCTGACTGAGGTACAAGCGTTCAAGTTACTGTTGCAGACTTATGGTAGGACCAGGCATTTAGGGACACTTGTTCCAATACAGTTCGCGATTTTTCCGGTTCGTCATTTTTTTCTACTGGTTTATTTTTTTTTTTGTTTATTTTCCGATGCGTAATTATACATACACTCACGTTGGGTTTTTCTGTAGAGAGTGAGTTTAAAAATTCTAAATCGTGGTGAGAAAACTAAAGTCCAAATGGAAGGTGGTGCCTTGTCTACTATCTTATTTGTCTAAGCATCAACGACATAAGTACGGCGATACAGTGACATCCAGGCGCGGCGGAGCATTCACAATGGCTGACATCAATGTGAACTAATTTCTTACGGTCCCTGCTCTTATTCAATACAATACTGTACTTTACTGTAAAAATTACACCCATCCTTAAAAACGTCACAAGGGACTATGGACGCTATATAATAAGCTTAAAGGTTTAAAGTGTGTTGGTGAAATTTTAAGTAGGGTGACAACGATTTTGACTTCCGCGCAGACAAACTTACCCACACATTAGCGGTGCACTGAATGGCAGATTCAAAGATAACTTTATAAGTTATAACTTGATGAGGGTCGCTTTGTTAGCAAAACAGTTTTAAATGTTTAGTAAAATGTCTGTCTGTTGAATTTTGGATGAGATGTTTATTCGAATGTTGAGTCACATTTATGATGAACGTAAAATTATAATGCTATCAAGGAGTATTATTTAAAAGCTTTTCGATATTCAAAGGTTAACCTACGTTGAATTTATTCACTGTTTTTGTAGCGTGGTTACATAATTAATTTCTTCTTCTCACATTACAAGCTCCTAATGTATATATATTGAAAAAATCTACAGCCATGAGAAATTCGAAATTTCGTTACAATATTTCTAAAAGGAAAACTCATTTCACATTTCAAGTTTTAATAAAGTCAAACAGACACCAAAATTAACAACTTTTACAGCTCTACTGATTGAGAAACCAGTGTCAAATATGTAAATTAAAGTCAAAACAAAAACTCTTATCTTACTTCTATCAATAAAAATAAACTGCCACAAAAAACAGTCACAAAAAAACTCGCGGGCACAACCTAAAACCGGGTAATTTATTAATCAATCCATTTCACCATAACAGAAGCACTTTTCACGAAACACCATCAATATAAAGAGGATATGATTACAAAATAGAAAGAGCCAGAGGGAAAACTCCGACGGAAAAGCTACACATGGGAAAAGCTGAAGTTATAGATAGAAGGTAACCCCTTTTGTTTTCGAAAAGTTAGTGTAAGTTTATTTATACTCCGATTTTGGTCATATTAGGGTTGCGATAGACTTGAAACTTTACAACTGCGCAGTTAGACCACAAGCACCAACGGCACGATTGGAAAAACGATGAATTAAAAAGCTTTAAACATAACTCTAGCCATTCAGCCGATACGATGAATAAGCAACTAAATTGATAAAAGCCGGAATAAAGCAATAAAATAAATAATAGAGGTAAAATTATTTTTACCATCATTCTACTCCAAGTAATAACATGGCTTTATTGGCCAATAAAGCCATGTTATTACTTGGCACTGATTCATCCATACTAAGTTTGTTGACAGGTACTGGGTTCGATCACACCTAAAGTCTGAGGTACTTTACAGTGAAATCAGAATTATGAATATTAAATTTATTGGCCAATAATTACGTTGAATATTACAGGCAAGTAACTTTTTATAAAATTAATTGTTTAAAAAATGAAACTAATGATTGATGTCTGTTCCCAATTGTCCCTCTGTCGCTCCCTAATGTGTGATATAATTCGAGTTTGGATACATTAGCCGCGGTAATCCGGCCGGCATAATGTAACACATTAGAACATCTTAATTTCAATCGCGATAAAACGCATAAAGAACCGTTTTATAAAACCGTCATGAGTTCTTAAAGCGAGACATTCAAGTTTCGGCGAGAAAATTAAAACTACATTTATACAAATTTAATAAATATACAATGGCGTTGATTCTATTATAGCATTCTCTAGTCTGGCTAAAATTATCGGTATCTCTGTTTAATTGACCGAGCGAAGCGAAGGTCTCAGAGTTTACTGGGACAAATCGACATTTGTATGTATATTTGTCCGATGATAACTTGCGAACCGTTGATCCGATCTTCATGAAATTTTGTAAGTAAGTTCATTTCAATACAATTTTTAAGTTCGAATATGAGCTGAATCGGTCGAGCGGTTGTGAAGATATAGGGGTCGCGAGGTCTCAGTTCGCCGCGAACTACTAGTTTAATGTACAGAAACAATAGACAATTATTACAAAAAAAAGATGGCAACTATTTAAGTGGTGAATTTCGATTTTCGATTAAAAAATGGTACGATAGAATCAACGCCACTATTATTTAAAAGAATGAGTTTACCTCATTTTTGACGTATTTCAAAGTAAGTTCATCAAGTTGAAGTTTGTCCATTGAATCAAATGCTACTTACTGTGCGGCTTTCATGTTTGTTTCTTTTTTCATATCTTGACTCGGCTTGATAACCTTGACACAAAGTTCCAAATCAATCTCATGAACGCCAACGCATTGAAGATAATCAGACACATGAACATTATTTTTTATATATGTATAACTAAGATAAAAGTAGCAGAAGACGAACAATGTAAGGAAGTAAGAATATATACATGAAGATTTTTAACTGCAAACTTATTTCCTAAAAAACTTATCTGTCATATTTTTTATCTATAAATTTTGACTAACACACCGTGCCAGTCGTACTGTGAGTGTCCAGCTTTATCTCAAGTTGCCCATGCGACAGTGCGATGACACGCCGCGCTGGTAATCGTCGCTCTTTGATCTGCCGACGGCGGTCACCACACTTCATTAGTTACACGGACGTGCTATCTTAAATTACTTATAGAGTATATAATCTTGCCACAATATTTTATTTTATTTTTGTAGAAAATGTGAATTTCCGAAAACGGTATGTTTGACGAGTATCTATCTATATTCCACTTCGTATGCAAATATTTGATTGTTGTATCATAAGTAATATTATAACTGCGAATGTAACTCTGTCTCTATGTCTGTCTATTTGTCTCTCCGTCTCTCCGTCTCTCCGTCACTCCGTCTCTCCGTCTCTCTGTCTCTCTGTCTGGGCGCTTGTCGCGTTAACACAACTAAACGGCTGAACGGATCGACCTGCATTTTTGAATAAACGTAGGTTAAAGGTAGGACAGACATAGGCAACTTTTTTTTTATTGGTCCACGCAAACGAAGTCGCGTGTAACAGCTAGTATTGAATAAAAAACAATTAAACATCCACTTTAAAAGAGAAATCTTAGTTATTGCTTGTAAACCAGTTATTTTATGTCGTGATATAAATTTTGTGCTAATTTAGTGGTTAAAAAAACAGCCAAACTGTAAAATAAATAATATCATTAATTAATTTAAAAACATATGTAAAAATCTACATAAAATAGTCGGCGATTTTTTTAAATTCGTTAACGCACGCTTCGGTTTTCAGTAATATCCCTAAAAAGCCCCGATTTCTGTCGACTCTACATACACCCACGGCCCTCAGATTACCATCTCTCCATCGGACGACAATAATTAATATGTTATTGCGCTGATTATTACAATTTACTGAGCTTAATACGCTTTTCTCTACAGTATCTACTTACTGTAAGAGATTATGATTCCATTCGCTTTATGGCATATAGATGTCTTAACACGGTGTTAAAATGCGGTTTAATCAGGTGCCGCTTTTCTTGTAGTTACTTAAATATTATTTGGGTATACAATATTTTTCAAGATATCTATGTAGATATCTGTTTATAGCATTAACATCAGAAAAAAAGCAGAAAGATTTATTTTTATTTTTATTTTATTTATTTATGAATTTTATTTTTATATTTATTTATGAAGGAGTTATTAAAAAAATTTAAAACATTAATAATTTTTTCTCTTTCCTAAATTGACAAAAGCATCACACTAATATTATAAACGCGAAAATTTGTGGGTAATAAGTGCGTAAATGTGTATGTAAGTAGGTTAGTATATAAGTGTGTTTGTTCCCATTCAACTCTGTAAAGGCAGAACGGATTTGAATGAAATTTGGTATGGAGGTAGCTTATATCCTGGATTAACATATATGCTACTTTTTATCCCGGAACAATATTCGGTTTCTGTAGAATAGAGGGTGAATACAGTTATGTGAGTATGCTCACGTAACTGTATTTACAGACATATTACATTTATTGAGCTTGGTTAGCCTTTTTCAAAGCGGCGTCGCGCTTCTTGTGCGCTTGTCAAGTATTGAGATGCTTACAAATTTAATTGTAAATGATATCAAACAAGTCATGGTCACAAGCCAAGTAATTTGCGGCCAAATCCTATCACATTAAATTTATCCGTCGCTCATTGTACGTCGAAGTTGTCAAAAATAACGACAGTGATCTGTGCAGCGCACCTCAAATCTCTGAATAGTGACATAATTAAGCAGCTGCAGTACAAATTTGTATCTGCAAACTAGTCACGGTGGTCCTCTCGAGAGCTATTTTACTTACCAACAATCGCGGATCTAAAGGACCATGAACTATTTGGGCCCAACAATAAGCTGACACAAACGAGATCGACCGAGAAACGTATAAAGACGTATTTAAAATCAGACCCAAAATAAAGTGATTACTGAATCCGAACCGAAGCGTGTTTGAGACTTGTCCTTTTGCCGGCAGATAAATAAATAAATAATACAAATCTCGGGATTTAATCCGCCATGAATAAATAACTCGGATCAGTCGCTTTGTCATCTGTGACGTATTGTCTATTGACAAGTTTTTGGCAATGAATAAGACATAAGATCACTTACATTAATATAGCCAATTATCACACAAACATGCACTTTATGCTTTCGGCAATAACGATCCTTGTGATACATTCAACAGCAGCAGAACTTTGTGAAATAATGAGAAATAAATCAAAGCAGATACGACGTTATTTGCGAAATGATAAAGTGCCTAATCGCTCGTTTATTTCTGTCTGAAGTCCGTGTGTTTCTTAATCCGTCGGCGCTTAGTTTTGATGTTTTCAAGGGTATTTTTTGAGAGGAAACGTTCACTTTCATCGACATCTGTCTTTGAGATAATTAGCAGATACGTGGGTGGCCGAGTCCCAAGTTTGCGACATATTTCTCTATTATTCTTTGTAATAACCCCTTTTGTTGTCTGTCATCGCTGTTTTCACTTTCAATGCAAATCCTTTATGTTAATACGTAAACAGAAATCGATAGTTCTGTTCCAATTGTGAAGGCACGTTTGAAAAAACATTCGAGTTTGGTCATCGCTTTAGTACGATTGTGGTACGAATCAAATCATCCATAATCGCATTCTAAGTTCGAAATACAAAATTTGAAAGAAACTATCCCCTTTCTTCTGGCGGCGTTTTCACACACATTTTGTACAATCATTATTCTTTTGTATTCGAAAATATACGCCTTATTAGCGGTTGAAAAGCGTATTGTTTTGCGCGTAGGGGCCGCGTGAAGTTGATATGTTTATTACAAGGCAGCGCGAGGGGCGTGGCGGGTAGTGACGTCCGACAGCTCTACACGGCAATCAACAGTATCTAACGTTTGCTATTGAAACTTTCGACCAGAAAGCAGCAGAAAAGACAAATAAAATGAAAACATTTTATTATTAATATTATTTTTATAAAACTGAGTCACGAGACGAGCAAGTCGCTCGCCTGATAGTAAGCATCACATGCCCATGACAATTCAGTGAGACACATAATTTGAACTTCATTTCAATACCCTGCGCGGCAATGCACCGGACTCTCACCCTGAACTATTTAAATTTTATATCTGTTCATGTTCGATAATTTTACTGGAAACATTGACCTTGCACTTTTTGTACTGCTGGGCGGTTGTATAACTGGAAAAGGTGTGGTACTTTTCTAGCGAATTGTGCAAAATAATTCTTCCACTACTATACCTACATTCTTCTACCTATTATTTTTTATTTATGGTAGATTTTTTTTTATTTTAAAATCTTAAATCGACCCATTTATAAGCAGGAAGCGTTAATAAAATATGAATAAACTCCAAAAAACTTCAAAATACTTTTGTCAAGATTCCACTCGGATGAGATTTCGTTAGGCTTCGAATAACGCCACTTCTGTAACATTTCTCGATCTTTGCCCTCAACACCGCGTCATTCGCACTAATAAGCCTCACAACAGAACCGCGGCAAATAATTGAGTAATCTAATATAATTGTGGGCCTGATTCCCGCAGTGTTGTGTTTCACAGCCTTTCAATTTGTTCGGTAGGCAGCATTAGAGGGCGGCGCGCTTTGTTGCTCGTCTGTGCCTCGCGGGTGTTTATTCTGTGCACCTGTGCTTTGATTCAGCTGTAGTCTTGTACTAAAATTATCATTTGTGAAAATCGTTGTAACTTAGTATCTGTCTTCTTACCCATAGTGTTGGCTCCTATCAATAGATTCTTAAAAAGTATTATATTTATTACAGTATTTTTTTTCAATTTTTGCTTTTTTTTATTTTATTAAAATATTATTTGTATAGAAAATTAGTATTCCTTTATAAAAAGAAATTAGTATTAGAAAATTTGTACAATATAGAAATACTAATAGAGACTATCCAACGTCAAAATTCAAATTAATTTTAATATACATATATTCGTCAAAATACAAAACAAAAACAAAAGAACAATCACATCTCAATGGTTGGTACATATTACTTTAACTTGGAATCAAACCCCCGAATACTGAAACGTTCGTTAACTTTGACGACAGATTAAGTCTATTGCTGCCTTTGTCATTTGCTTAGTGCCAGACAAAGGCAGCATTAGAATTAATCTGTTGTCAAAGTTAACAAGCGTTTCAGTATTCGGGGGAAAATACTATATTGTTTATTTAAGTATCTCAATCATAACTTTCTACTTTTTTTTTGCTCACCACAATACTGCCATTGAATTGAGTTATCTATTAGTACTAGGCACATACATTTTAATAGTGTATTCAAAGTTCGGGTTAAAGAGGTTTATTTCTCAACAAGAAATTACAATTTCGCTTACGTGAGAAATTAATTATGAAGTACTTTATCATTATGCTTCGACAGTTTGCTAGTAGATAGGTAAGCTGGATAAACTTAAATAAACTAAGTACCTAAGATATTATAAATAGTACTCGAGAGGTAAATTTCGATTAAATAACATATATGTATTATTTACAACATAAATTAATTTATACTTACACATACATAATACACAATACAACAACAATACAATACTTATACATAATTTACTTATTTATTTATGTGTTTTTTAACATATATATGCTAAGCAATACTAATGCTTGCTTACTTGCTTAGTATATGTAAATACAATTACAAATACAAATACAATTTTTCATTACTTCAAAATACTCCTACATAGCCTTCAATGATACGAAAATATTTTACAAGAGTCTTCCACGTAAATATCTATATTACTTATAAATAAGTGTCGCCCCCACAGAAGAGGATTTTTTTTTATTTACTTTTCTCTCATCTGTGGTCGCCCCAGTAAAAAGGTGAAAGCTTGTATCACCACAGCCTATTTTATAAATGATAAAAAAAGTAAGCTCTACATGAAACTTTCAACTCAACAACAACAACTCACAACAACTCCAACAACAACTTGAACAACTTCTTATAACTCTAATATATATAGATAGATAGATAGATAGAAACTCTTTATTGTGTACACCAAAATAATAATAAAAACCTACAGAACTATCTTATAAGCTAGTGCCACAAGTAACGCTAAAATCGATCGCTAAAAGCGATCTCTTCCAGGCAACCATTAAATAATAAGGAAATATGTAAAAAGAAATGCAATATAATAAGAAATTAAATTATTGCTTTAAGAAGTGTATGAAATAAAAGAAAAAATATCTAAGCAAGTGCTTAATTAAGCCGCGTCCACACGGACGGATTACTGCGAATGGCGTGCCTAATCGCACCTGTCGTGTGTGCGCGCTTTATCTGCATGATGGCTTTATAAAAGCTGTTTTACTCATCAACTCGTCATGTCACTTGCCGTTTTATACTTTAACATAGGCTCTTTTCTATCTTTTTGCATATCGCTATATATCTTTGCAATGCATTTTCGAAGATAAAAAATATTTATTATCTTAACTAATATTATAAATTCGAATGTCTCTGGCTGGGTGTTTGTCGCGTTATCACGGCTAAACGGCTGAACGGATCAAGCTGAATTTTTGCATATATATAGCTAAGGGTCGGAGACGGAGATAGGCTACTTTTTTTTGTAGGTCCACGCGAACGAAGTCGTAGGTAACAGCCATTTTTCATACTTCTTCGCTAAAACTGAAAATATTAACATGAGTTACTATTAGCACTCGCGCGATATTTACCACGATTTTTACTTTTTTGAGTTCCCGATATTTCGGCACAGTTGCATGCACCACGGTCGACACAAAAGTAGTAAACAACCACGAAAGTCTAATCTAAGTCTAAGTCAGTGTTTATCATGAGTTCTTTCAAACAATGAAATCTTTTTCTAAAGAAAACGCAAGTTTTTTAGTGTCCACTCATTGATTTCTTCATCATTGTTATCTTCAAACTGTTCAAAAAAAAAGTGAGAGCAGCTGAGAGCGCGGCTACATAACATAAGTACTAATTACTTAGATACTTTCAAAGCATGACTACAGAATACATTTAGGAAGACTGGCCTTGAGTAAAACAGATCTATAAGTATTGTGAAATAGGTAATTTAATTGTAGGAGAACAAGAATTTTATCGTTATTAACAATGCTAACGATAATTTTTAGATCTTTTGACTGCGATAACATATCTCACGCAAAAGCGAATGTTTTCGTATCTCAAAAATAAAACTTTTAGGGAACGTAAAAACTTTCCGAGCGATCGACTCTCGAGTGTTATCACGTGTCAAACAACATGTATCTAGTTAGGAACAAACATACAAACACGTGTGTTTTATTAGTTTTGACGTTGACATCATGAAATCTGTTCTAGCTAGTCAGATCCATTTAAGAAATTCAGACTTTGGGTGGTGAGATTACAACTCAAAATCCGTTGTACGGCTGCGCGACAGCGAAAAGTAACCACACTAATAAACTTAATTGGTAACTAAACACCTTCCGGTCTTAAAGACAGCCTCTTAAAATCTTATACAGTATCTAGATTACAATCACTACTTCATTTAGCTGTTCCGAACTTCATAGCTACGACCGCACCCTAGACTGCCCCACTGCTGGACAAATTCCCCCCCCCCCCGACTTACTTCCAGAAACCCATCACTAACTCTTGCCAACCCTCCTGAAATGCAGTAAGATCGTTTGCGAGATCGCCAGCGTTTTCCTTCTCTGGCTCCATGACTGATGTTGATCTTGGTCCACAGATCACACCCTATATTCTGCATTCAGGACGCTCGAAGTGCACCACAGATCAGTCTAAATACACTTATAAGAAATTACTCTGATTGGTTGATTGTTAGGCGCGAGTAGGCGTAACCTTGAGATAGCCAATGAGAACGCTTGGTTGCACTCCCCGCGACCCGCGCCTTCCTCAAACTTTGGTGACTTTTTGTAGGAACAACGAATCTCGTAATGCGGTATCTAGTGTGATCTGTGTCTTGGCCCAAAGATCGGGATGCATACGTGCAACATGACCACCAACTACATCTGTAATAGAACGCAAAGCAATGCTATAAAACATGAAGTTGCGCAAATATATTTAAGAGCGAAAAAAATAATCTAAAATGTTTTTCAGAGTATGCTAATTCGCACCCATCAGCTCTCGGCGTCCATTGACAACATCACAAAGAAAGCATTACTGATATCTCAGCTTTTGCCGCTCTTGAGCACGTCTAACGATCCGACACCTGAGCCCTCTGAAGCCTTCCCTCGCCCTCATAGAGGATGATATCAATTATGATAGCGTGCCCTCTTTCCGATAACAATAATCGTACCCTTGGCAATAATGCGAGGAGAACTTTCGTCACAGTTGACTAGCTGTGTTTTATTGTGGGCGTAATTTTGCCAGAGAACGATGGTATTTTTTTCTTATTATTTTTTTCTTTAGTTAGTAAAGTAGTAACTTTACTGACTAAAGAAAAATCTTTAGTAGTATTAAGTTCTAATAGTACTAGTTCGAAATTGGACTAGAATCGCGAACTGTTTATGTTACTGTAAGCGAAGAATATCAACTATAAGAGTTATTATGGTGTTCGGTTTGACTGCGGACATATTGTATGATGTCGTTGTACTCATAATTATAAACAACTTTTACTAAATAGGACGCACCCTGAAAAAGCAAAAAAACGCTACTCCACATTTCGTCGAGGACGAATTACATTTTACTAAAGAAAAATATATTTTTTTGACGATTACGTAAAATTTGATCAAAATGATGACTACAATGATATCTTAAAATATGTCCGTCGTCTAAACGAACAACCAGTCATCGTCGTCAACATCAGCCGGATGACGACCACTACTGAACATAGGCCTCCCCCTATTTTTCATTTGTATCTACCGGTTTTCCGCGACTTCCACAATCTTGTCGCTCCACCTAGTGGAGGCCTACCTACGCAGCGTCTTCCGGTTCGGGGATGGTCGTCACTCAATTGGCACTTTTTGGAGGAGAATATATCACGCAATTTCCCGAACGCTGCCAATCCGAGTTTGATTCTTCGAGCGACCTCATTGTCTAACTTAACCTACCAGCATGCTGGTAGTCAACAGCATAGCAGCAATGTATGTCAATAGTTACATACATTGCTGCTATGCTGGTAGTTCAACTTAGACAAGAAAAAGAAGAAGTTAGAAGTGATGTAAGTTTAAGTTATAAATAGTATAAGTTTTTATGCCTCTTTCTTTGTATCTAACATTACTTACCTACTTTGTAAGACAAACAACCCACTGGTCAAATCTTTACTCAAGCAAAACGTTTAAAGAGATAAAACACGAGAAGATAACAAACAAATAAGCCTAATGTACCGTATTTTTCACTATTATCCCGTGTTTTTGTATTTACCCGGACTTTACCTTCGAAGATAGTGTCCGTTTTCACCCTCGAGTTGTCCACAAAGAGCTGAGTAAGTGTCTTGCAATATTCAAGGTGTAGGATTACAGCGATTGCATTCATATTGTAGTAATTAGATCTTATTCTCTAATAATTAATTAGACACAGTGATTGATGTTCCTGTACTTTTCGGAAAAGTTAAGTTAGAATTAGAAGCTTTATGGCTTTATCTCGATATGACTAGATAGCACGTATGACTAGAATACTTTAAGTTTAAATCTCGATATGACTAATTAATAGGCAATTGTCGCGAAATGCAGCCATTAAAGCATTTAAAACTATAATATTTCTGAGAATCGCTATGTTCGCATTGATAGATTTACGTTACGAGTGCCTCGACTTTCCTTCATATTACCCCTGCGTCCAAAATATTTTACGCTTCTGTAATATATGTAATACAAAATTCTATTTTTGTTCTTATTCGAGATGAGGCGATAAGTCCTGCACTGACGTCCCACATGTGGTGTATAGTGCATTTCCCCCAGCTAGCGTTTACCCAAGCCAACCCAGCTCCTTCAAATATCGGAGCGAGGCTCTTGGCCGCTGGCATAGCTGCAGTGGTGTAGATGGTCGCTGGTGATGAGAACAAGTCAAGCTGTCAAACCCCGACAGCTTGTTAATTAATTACCCTTTTGTTAATAAAGAAACAGTAACACTAAAAAAAAAACTGATATATAAATCAATTCATGTTTATATTTGTGATGGTCGACTTGAGATGAAAGAAACGTACTTAGAATAGTAGACTGCATTTTCTCCTCGCCAACTTCTCAGTTCACTGCATCGTCCTCGTTTGATAATGCCTCATTATCATAATTTCCAATGAAATAGCTACTAAGTTTTTCTATCACAAAGCATAGATAAAATACAGAAGAGTTTCTTTGTACAAAGCCAATTTTGTACACGTAAATCGCCTGCACTCGTACCGCGCCAAATCTCTGCATCCCACCGTGCCTAATTGGTCCCTACCCGTCCAGTCCCTTGTCTCCTACCACCCACGTGGAGTCTAATCGCTATCTACGCGATATCTGCCAGGATGAGGAGACATTCAGAGAGCTGTCACCGAGCATGTTAACCGCTGATTGAGACACATCTTTTTATGTAACTTTTTGAAAATTGCACTCTTCAAGTCTTCGTCTTACGATTTTTTGGGGTTCGTTTTTGGTTCTAGCCCCACAACACAAATAACACAAACAGGTTTTGTGTTTAAAGTTTCCCAAAAAGAAACCCCAAAGTTTGTATAGTTTTTTTTTTCATGCACTAAGCAAAAAATAAAGAAAGCAAGTCTCAGGATTTTAAAAAAACAACTTATAAAGAGATGAAATGGGGTCTTGAAATTACTGTAGCTTATTCGAGCAAAGCCGTTTTTATTATCGATAGTTTCAATGCATCTACCGAATTTTAATTAACGAGAATTACCTACATTCTAATCTAAACTAATGATCTCTCCCCTACGGAAATTCATTCACGGGTAGGTAACCACCGCTAATTAGCGCACAAATGCTCATCCTTCTGCCACCTACCAACTTCTGATTAATGGTTCAAATGTTGCCGCCGAGGTGATGAAGCAGCTGGAGCGGTCTAAAAAGATTTTGAAAAAGTTATGCATATATTGCTACATTGCTACATTTGTAGCTTTGTCACAGGTGCCAAGATTACTCAATTAAATAACTGGTATTATTACTTTGTATTGTATTATGACTGTGCCTGAGTCTGTCACGAGTCTGTCCTAAAACTTCGACCCGAACCTCCGGAGGACGGACAGCAGTGACCTCTTAGTTAATGGTGAGAGTTCTGCGATCCCCAAGCCTCTTGCCAAGCTTGGTGATTATGGCAACGCCTCAAGGCAAGAGGGCGGCATTTTAATCAGCAATGGACGTTCTGGCTGATGATGAACGCTCCATTCAATGTGTATTACTATTTATAAAGATCTGTTCAACCTTTTAGCCGTGATAACGCGACAAAGCTACTTCCTATAGCTCGCTAGATGGCGTTGATCCGTTTTATATGGACTGACAGCTGTAATGTAGGGAGTTCTGAATCGCGCAACCGAAGTTTTTTCCTCGAGAAAAAAAACTTTTGTTTTCTTTTGTTTTAACTTTTTTTGTGTTCACAAAAAAACTATGATCAGTAAGGGCAGTAGATAAATCATTTTTGGTGTTTAACCTTCTAACTTATAAGCTTATAAAAAAATACTATAATTATGTGCTATAATCACAAATTATTACACTCAAGTTTCACAACTCCATTTACACTTTTCAGCTAACGTTAAATGGTTGCATATCATATACCTAGTCTATAAGGATATGACTATACTTGCAAGTCCTTAAAACATAAGAACTAAAAAACCGAATTACTTACAAACACTTCGGGATCCTCGAGCTGAAACCGCCAAGTTAGTTCATGCTCTACTACGGTTTTAGTACTTTTTTACATAGTTATTTTTGTAAACGTTCATAAATTAGACCAGAGAAGCCGCCTTATTAGCAGCGTCAAGGAATGTCGACGAATCCGTGTGAGGCTTATTTCCACCTGGGCTGGAATGTATGGCCTGCCACTATATCCATTACAAAGCTCTATAATGGCTTCTAAATTAATAGTTTTACAGCCTAATTAACACCTGAACATAGCTCGCGGTGGCATGGCGTCAAACCCGTCAAATAGTTTCTATGTGCGCGGTGTGAGGTCGACTGTCGACATCAAACGAGCGACTGACAAATTACACCTAAATATCAACACGTGTGAAACACGGAACACGTGCTTATGTCGTGTCAGATTTCTATGATTATGCCTTTAGATGGGGATATTTGTTTTGTGAAAGTGTTGCGAGAGGATTAAGAGGTTTTTAATCTGGGGTTGCGAGCTAGGGCACTTTGCACGGTTCTTGTTTTTGACAAATGCGAATCAACTATATAAAGTGAAACGAGGTTTAAAGCCTTATGAATAATTTTGTAGTTCACTCCGAACTGAGGCCTCGAGTCGGGACTAAAATTTCACAACCCCTGAACGGATTTTGCTCATATTCAAACTTTATACAACTAATAACTAAAGATAAGATTATCTATAGACCTTTAATGGTCTCTGGATAATTCAACTGTTATTTTTATGTAGTAGGTTAAGTAGTTTAGGTAGTTGTAGTTTGTATGTATTTTGCTTAGTAAAGGTGCCCGATAAAAAAAAACTAAACTATTTGGTATGAAAACTGACGTGGTTTTGATACGTTTTGTTTTAATAACATAGGAATACTCACGTTATATAGAGTCGGCACAGAATTCTCCTTATAAATTGAGAGTTGGTTATTCCGAATATAGTTTCGATCACATTCGGTGACCTTTTATAAAATTAAAATGAACTTTTACTTGCCCACAAAATTTCACGAAGAGCGGATGTGGTATTGCTGTTGATATTGTACTGTTGTATGTTGTTCACGTTGTATTCGGACAAATATTCACACAAACATACAAATTACAAGCAAACATACAAATTCCGACTTGTTCCCGTAGACTATCGAGACCTTCGCTTCGCCCGGTCAACATTAGATGTAATATATCATTATTTTCATCCTTTGGAATATTACGCTTATCTGAGGCAACCTATATTTTTTCGCCCGTCCAGGATAACTAAATTTTTAGGTATTTTTTTAAAAGCTGGCTCAGCAAAATAAGTAAAAAAGAAAAGCAGTTTTACTTCTGAGAATCACCACACATGAAACTTTAAATTATTCAAGGTAACTAGTAACTAGTACTGTTTTAGACTTTCGTGGTGGTTTACATCATTACTATTAGTACTCACGGGATATTTACCACGGTTAACATGGCGCATGCAACTGTGCCGAAATATTGGGAACTCAACAAAAATAATAACCGTGGTAAATATCCCGTGAGTAGCAATGTAGTAACTAGTAACTATATAGTCCTACTATTTGTACAAGCAAGAGCTTCTAGATAAAATGTGTCAATTTCAAATGCATTTCTTAAGTCGGCCTTATTTATAAGGAGAATTCTGTGGTCGTGCAGTCTCTTAGCCTCAACCAAGGACGCTCACCCTAAGCAACTATGTTATCTATTTCACCAAAAGGCTATCTGCCGAATTACGCATGATTTACGCGGCACTCGAAAGTGCCACCCACAACTCGGGGCAGATAACTAGCACGAGGCCTGAAGGGGCGGCTCTTTTAAACAACTCTGTAGTTTACCTCGGAGATCCTTGAGATGGATGGATCATTGACGCACGTTTTAGGTACAGTATTGAGAGAATTAATATTGGATAAGTCGGACAAGGCGTTCTATGGAGAAGTTAAAATGAAAAAAAAAAAAAAAAGTATTTCGTGCACCTTATTAGTTTTGTAGATTAGATATCTTGTTTTGTACATATTTTTTTGGTTCCTTAGAAAACAAAGCGTGGTGAGATAACATTATAAAAAAAATTGTGATGTAATGGCAATTTCTAGTTTTTAGTAGTAATTTGCAAAATTAGTTATTTGACTAGGGCGCAATAAATCCATTTCTATTCATCTGATGTCTGGCGCAATCTTCTTCCAATTTAAGCCCCTAAGAAGTCTCTACCAAATATTGCACAATATGGAGACATACATGTCCAGTAAGAAGCACTAGCATGAGAAGGTACTACCAACAAACATACGTACAAAATGGAACAATATACAACTGTATGAATTTATTATGCACAACTTAAAAAACAGACAATTAAAGAAAACTTAAAAATACTAACTAAAAACTAAAACCTTAAATAACTATAAAACTACAATATACAATATATATATGGCGTAAATATATAGCAGCAAAATTTTTCATAAATTTTCTATTTCTAACCGACTTCCAAAATTAAATGGAGGAGGTTCTCAAGTCGACTGAATTTTCTATTAAAAGGAGTGCTGTACTGCTTAATTGAGCATCGAGATGACTAGATATCAATAAACAAAACTCGTATATCAAATCGTGTCTATTAGTCTAAGCTTTTCCATTTCGTGTTTCTCCTTTATTTTCTTTCTTTTCTTGAACGTTGAAATTAACCTACAGAACCATCAGTTAGTTTTTAAATATCGTGTTCGTGTTAAATCGTGGGTGGTTGTTTTTTAGCGACACCGTTTTAACAAAACATGGCGCCAATCATCGAGCCTATCTATCGTTGGTTTCTACGTGGTCCTCATGGCCCGGGTGTGCTGTGCCGTTTATCTAGAAAAGTTAATTGGTGTTTGACTTTATGTGACGGCTGTGCCAAGGTTTTTTTTTGTAAAAGATTGTGGCTTGCGTAATTTAGTAGCGAAAATAAATATAATGTAGGAACGTTGAGAGAAATACTAAAGGATATTTTCAGCAACGGCGGCGACGAAATATATTAATATACTTAAATTTATATAATATAATATATAATAAAAACCGAAAATTCAAAACCACCAAATAATCCACCGTTAAAATCAATATAATTGATACCGACAATATAAATAAATCCTGTAGTATAATGGGCGGCATTACCGTGTCAAGTGATTTTATTTTAATAAAATGTAAATAATAATGTAATAATAATTAATAATAATAAAAAATATAAAAATGTAAACAATCACCTAAATAAATTCAGCTAGCAGTACGTTACTGGAAGTGAAAAGCCGCATATTATGTTGACTTGAGTGGCGTATCTTAGGAGAGGTCTATGTCTAGAGTGTGTTGGGCTAAATACACGATAAGTACGATAGATCAAAAATAACTACACAAAGTAACATGTCCCTCGCGAATCTACAGGTTGCACAGTGGAGTTAAACGCGCCGACAATGGAAAGAATACACCGACCAAATACTTAATATTTTCAGTTTCCTTAGAATCTACCTACTCGTCCAAACCAGACGTGGTCTGTTTACAATAAACATGCACTGCACCGTGCGATCTTTTTCATGCGTTAGTTTTTCTATCGTCGGCGCGTTTGAAGAATAAGATTATTTTGAAAGCGTCTAAGTTCGACTTCAGTGGAGTTAAACACGCGAGAAATCCGGTGTTTTAGTTGGGATTAGTTTTTGAATGCAAACTCTGGGTGGGCGGCGCACTTCGCCGGAGATTTATAAAGCTTGTACTAAAATAACAGTATGTTATACAATGAGGGATGTAAGATTGCGGTGTTTTTGCCTGCGATGCGGGCGTTTGCTTAAATTAAAGTAACTATTTTAAAACATAAGTACTTTTTATACGATACCTTAAATAATATTTTTGTAATATTTTTTGTTAAAATGCCATAAAACTCTGATTTTATTATAATGCATTTTTAGAAATTTTAATAAGTATATTTTGTTAATTAAGTACCTAATTTTATTCAAAACTATGATGACTTAATGAGTTCCAATTGTACGACCTAACTAGGTATCTACTGCTAAAGTACTTGGGTAGAAGAATACAATCCTAGTAATTGGATTAAACTGAAATGTGCATTCAAAATATACGCAGATGTTTAGGGATGTTGCCCTACATTTACAAGCGGAGTGAGAGTTTCCAGCAATGTTGTAACAATATTATCTATAAATATTAGCCCGATTGTGGTTTCAATGAGGGTCGCTCTTTTGTTCGAACCACTGTGCGGCTTACTACAAACTTTTGATTACAACCAATACACCACATTATAGTTCTTACAACCCTAAACATAGGGATAAATGTGAGTAATTTTTTTAAAGTTGTTACAAAAATATTGACGCGTAAAACAGCGTGATCATGTTTGCAATTCACAGGACATGTGGGAACACGAGACTTTCAATTTAATCGAGATTTATGCGACCGTCCGCTAGATTCAAATTTCAAACTTTTATGTCTTTTGTTAACACAATATCTCTCGTCTAGTTTAAATATTTATCAGCAATAACTGCCACGTTTGTTTCTTCCCATAAATAATAACGGAATAGTTTTAAGAAGATATTTTCTGTTTTGTAATTTTCGAGTCTTTATTGTGGGTCCTAAATAACGCCGACGACACACACGCCGTAAAATTGTCTTTTAAATAAAACACGGAAACATTTTAATGGAGATAAAGCTCACAAAACGTGTTGTATAAATTCTCATCTTTAGTGCACCAACAATGATCTAATGCGTACGATTTACGATTCACACAGACCGAGCGAGTGTACACTCGAGTGGGTTTCAAAAAGCGGTAAAATGTGCGTACAGGCCGCACAGTGAGACGAAACCGTCCTGCGCGAGGACAAAAACGCACCATTAATGACTTGAACGAATATCGACAATTTGCTACGTGCGATTGAACAACATCAATGCGATTTGTACACCCCATGTTATACATCTAACGGCTTCACTATCATTCACTGAATAACATACTTAATATTAATACTTATAGAGATAAAATTAGTTTGTGTCAGAGAGAACAATGTTTGCAAAAATAAGACATAAGCGTCATGCATTGAGGGCGAATGCCATAAAATATGATCATTTATCACATGGATGTGTTTGTTATTGCAATAGTGGTTATTGTGGTAAACGTCGGCGTTACCATTATTAATAATCAACCGACGACATCTGCGCGTTACAGTTTCTTATTGTCTGCGATTGGCGTAAATCTCTCTGTAATAAAAATAAGACATTTGTGCGTGAAATAAGCTCTTTCAGGCTTGAAATGAAAACGGTCACAAATAAATCTACAAACCGATAACTTTTAAATGCTACTATACCACCTACCTATTCTATACCTACTTGTTTGACCAAGCAACAAAATAAAGTTCCTAGATACTTACCAAGTTTGCTTATAGTAGCTAAAAAGAATGCGAGACCTCATTAGATATCATTAGTTCAAAATGTACCAAGAAGTAGACAACGTGTTTTCAAAATCAATGTAAAGAAATAATATACGCGTGACCAAAATGGACCAACACCTACATAAAATAAGTAGTTTTTTTTAAACATGTGGAATGTAAAATCGTCCACAATCATAAATCAGTGTGGCTTAATAGATAACACAACATTTAAACGTAAAGCTTTAAATTAAATCAACGTGTTTACACGGCATCACCCGCCGATTTATCATCGTCATCGCACAAATGAGTTTTGCAAACACGCCGCTAATCCACACAATCGTGCGCACACGCAGCTTTCCCGAAACGGCCGCGCTAATGTTGCGAAACATTCGTTTAAATAGGGGACCGGTGTTTATCGTTATTATTAAGTTGTAAGGGCTAAGAATTTGACTTCCGCACATTCATCACGCTGAATAAAACCGCTAGATGCCGCGAGCGTGCCGAATCTATTCAACAAGCACATTGCGCTTTTTGTCCGCAACTCGGCGCGACCGGCCCACTGTCCAATACCATAGAATAGATAAAAGAACTAAGAAACCAATACTGTCCATGATGGTTTTATTGTGGGTGCATTTTGGAAATTATTGGGCGCTCTTTCACGCAGTGACGAAGTTATATGACCGTTGTAAAACAATAAATAAGGTGACTGTTTACATTTTCGTGGTTTGGGCTGTTTTGTTCGAGCTCCATGCGAGTCTTTAGTCACGGTCTGGTCGAGAGCTGTAAACCGATGATGGTGCACTAAAGCTCATTGAATCTCGGTTCGGATGTGATGACGAGCTGTATTCACTGAGAGCGAAGTAATGAGTATTATTTAGTAGCCTCTTTGAGACAAATGAAAGGACTCTGTGTGTGACTTTAAAGTGATGTTAAGGAACAGTGGGGCGCTCTCTGTGGTCAGCGGTTAAGAAATTGGTAAGGTCATTATGAGCGTAACGTTGTAGCTTAAATGAATTTAAAGCCGCATGGGGTTTTCTAGGAAAATTATATAAATGAACCGGAGCCAAATTAAATATGAAACAGTTCAAGATGTGGTTTTGAATTTTGCAATGACAAAATGTGTGTGGTCACTTACCAAAAACCTTCTAGAAAGGTATAAGCACAATAGTATAGAATAGAGGTATCCACTTAAATGAATGTGGTGCATGTTGCGTTCATATTAAGCCTCGGTCACACCAAATTCTTTCATTCCAACCAAAGCATTCCATCTCCATTCTGGGTGCATTATCAACATACAGTGCACTCATTTAGCAATCTATGGAATTCTATGAAAGATTGCTTCGTGCTGCATGCAATCTTTATGTATATTGCCGCAACTGGATTTGGTGTGGACGGGTTTTTAGCGTGCTCTATCGTAAACCGCATTGCCGTAGATCTTTCAATAGATATATCAGGTATTCTATTTGTATAACTTATTCTGTTCCACAGCGGGCAATGGAGAGAGCTATGCTCGGATTTTGTTTGAACTCGGAATATATTCGCAGATGACCCAAAGTCACTAACATAGCTCTCAGGGTTTGCAAGCTGAAGTGACAATGGGCAGGCTACATTGCACGAAGAACCGATAACCGATGGGGAAGAAAAGTTCTTGAGAGGCGAACCGGAAGACGCTGCGTATGCAGGCCTCCCACTAAATGGGTCGACGATATTGTGAAAGCCACGGGCCAACCGGGAAACCCGGTGGATGCAAGTGGCAGGTTGCTGGATGCTAGTGGCAGGCTGTCGATCGATGTGGCGCTCTAAGGGCCTATGTTCAGCAGTGGAAGTCTTCCGGCTGATGATGATGAACTTATGACATAGACACCCGTAACATAAGGACGGATGAACAAACAGACAGACAGTAGAGTGACAGTATTAGGGTTCTTTTTTGCCTTGTGGTTAAGGAAATATAAATCAATTTCACTACTTACTATGTAATGTGTCTAAGCCCAACTATGAAAGAATTAATTTCCGTAAGATTTGCGGCCTACTTCAGAAGAAGCATGATGACAAATAACAAGATGTCTCCACAACTCATATTCTCTGTGATCAAATCTCTAGAGGCTGGTCTTTCTTCTTGGCAAGTGAGGATACTGCTCCCGTGGGCTTCGAGGACTAATATTTACTTCGTTACTTTGCATTTTAGCATAGAATAAAATAAGAATTATTTGTTTTGTTAGCTTCTGGACTTTGGTTTTGTTTTTGCCCACTGCATGGTGACAGTGGGTTTTTAAAGCCGACACTGTATTTAAAAAAAATATACGAAGATTAGTAAATTAAAAAATAATGATGTACCGAATAGGGAGTCAGAAGAACGGAAGACGGAACGGAACGGTGAGTACGGAAGTTTTATTTTCGAAAAAATCCTGCGTCCAAGAAAACCATCAATATTTTTTTCTACCATTTTTTTTCCCCTACATTTAAATGTTTGTGCTTTGTAAATTATTATATTTATTATTTAGTGACTGTTTCTTTTTATTAAATTAAGTAAATAACATAGCATAATTCAGCATAATGACTATTGAAAAACCTTTTGTTAAGTTAAATGTATTAAAAATGTAGATTTGTTTACGTTGATCAATTTTTTTGTCGTTTTGTATGGATTAACAGTTGTAATGTAGGAAGTTCTGAATCGCGCAAGCGAAGTTTTTTCCCGAGATGAACGTATTCATTTTCATACCTCGAAGTTTTATTGGTCCTGATACGACTGCGGCTATATTCCTCTGAATTATAATATTAGTTAGGATTAGGATCTAAAGTCACCAAATTTGATTGCGAACATCAAAGCTTATTAAGGCGGCTTATGCAAACGCACAAAACGACCCGATCGCTTAACGACACTCTAATACCATTGTCACCAACAAGCATCTACCAACACACATCAAAATCTTACAAAATACATAAAGACGTAACTTACAAAATGAAATAACACTAAAAAGCTAAGGACGAGAAAATAAGGCTGATTTCAAGGCTGTGTCAAAAGTCGGCGACTAAAGGGATAAATAGAAAATAGAGACGTAACACCAAAGGATCCGACGCAAAAAAACGACAAAAGCCCGGAGTTTTGGACACAAAGCGACATCGGGAAATAAATTATTTCATCTGTTCAGTCCTTTCACGATAATATTGGCAAATGTTTCCATCTGGTACTGGCCACGCCCTCATTTCAATCTAACACGAAAAAATATTCAGCTACCGTATAAATAAAATAAATTCTTAAAAGGTTTGGGATAATGTTGAAAGTTGCTTGGCCATATTGGTTGGACAGTGGGTCGGCACGTCACAAAGTCGACAGAAAGTTAAAGTTTCTATAACATTTTTTATATTAACGCTAACATATATTTTGACTGTGATGTTTTTATTATTTTTGTTCGTGATTCCGAAACTATTTGTGGATTTTTTCGCAAAGTCGGCGTACGCGCATGTCTAATGTGGAGAAGTTCGTGGAAACGCCGACAAAGTGTTGCCAGTAATTATCTAATCGGCACAAACGGTGACTTTTCGAGTATTTTGGCTTCCGTTGGGGTGACCATTAATCAACGGTAACTGGACGTTTTAATGTAGTAGACACTGTCTTTTTATCGGTTGGTTATTTTTCACCGCTGCCGGCGGATTGACCGCTGATGATGATTGTTTGAGTTTTGAATACACTTTACATGGTTCTGTGCACAGAAAAGAACTAGAAGTTTTCTCTTCTGTGATTTTGTGACAGTGATACTAGATCTCTCTTAAAAAAATAGTCAAAAATTCGAAAAAAGTAAATAAAATTATACGCGAAAGACTGTTTTCTCCAAGATTTTTTTATTTTCCTCGGCTTACACATAATCTTCCAATAAAAGTAAATGCTTACTTAGGTCATACGTACATCGTACGTAAGTCGTACGTTACGTATGTATTTTAAACTTATATATTTTGATAGGTACCCGTTTTTTATTATAGACACAGCTTCAATGCATAGGAACCATACCATAGATTGAGTTACTAAAAACGTATACTGATTTAGCCAGTTTGAAAACGTATTACACAAATATTTGAAAAAAAAAAACAATTTTGCTTATTAAACACGCTGGCTCTGGTATTCTGGTAATTTACTTACACTATTTATCCTTCAGTCAGTAATTTCATTGCTTGTAAACTGTCATTATTTTTCATAAAGTACTTACCACTGTTTGCCTTAAATTCTAGAGCACTAGTGACAAAGCACGGCTCTACATAGAGCGTTACTTACAAACAAACTAACAATAAGTCCACATGTCTGCTTCATGCAGTCTTCCACGAAAATCATAGACAATAGACCAAACGGAAACTAAACGGTAGTGGCGCGCTTGCAAATGTCAAAAAAATGCAAATGTCAGTGTCAGTTTCTTTTTAAAAGCATGGCATTGCGCAGGATCGTTATTAGTCCTCTCACAGGGGGGCCTAATAAATCAGACGCAGGCTGTGTGTAAATTGGAACTCGAAAGTCGTTTTTCGGAAATGTTTTCGGTCGTGATTATTGTTTGTTTTGAATATGCGATGGCGAAAGGTTTATCTTATTTTATGCTCAGGGTTCCTATTGCGCTTTTGTTACATTGTAATTATACGATGAGACTGATGGCTAAGACGAAAAATCACATTTTTTCTAGATTAGGCAAACAAGTAAGTGTACTTACGTACTTAACTTAGTTGTTCAACTATTGCAAGTATATATATTTATAAATGGATACTGATAAGCAATAACATGTCAAACCGCAAAAAAAAAAAATTTAATGATACAGAACGCTTCTTTTTCAGCTTTTTTTGTTTTTTGACATGTTATTGCTTATCAGTATCCAAATATACTTTTTATCTCGGAAAAATTTAAAAATGGTGTGAATAGTTGACGACCAATAAACAAGATCAAATCAATCATAATACGCGTAAAAGCCATCTATAATGACGTCTCCTAGCTGGCTATCTAAGTATATATAAATTTTCTGTGCCAACATAGGTATTATATAGGTTTCCTCGATAAAGGCTTGTCTAGTGAGAGAACCGATAGATAATAGTTAAAAAAATAGATATAAACTGCTATTAAAATAATACTTACCTGCTAGTCATTCAACCACTCTATAATTTGTGCATAGGTCTTGTCCACACGAAAATTATTTAGTACCAAACGATATTTTACCTAAGATAGGTTTTCAACTACTAACTGGTACTTCGGAACCGGTTCCGCTGCAGTCTGCTACAGCTAACAACCAAGTTCCGCCAGTGTGCGAAAGAAGATGCAAAAATTAGAGAGTAACCCCCGAATACTGAAACGTTTGTTAACTTTGACAACAGATTAATTCTAATACTGCCTTTGTCTGGCACTAAACAAATGACAAAGGCAGCAATAGACTTAAACTGTCGTCAAAGTTAACAAACGTTTCAGTATTCGGGGGTAAGAGAAATAGCTATAATTAAATCTGAAAGACAGATGTGGGTGCAATTTTAAGGGCGCTTAAATCGTATCTCAATTAAAATAGAATTAATTGTTAGAATTAAAAATAATAATAAAAGACGTAATAAAAACATTATTCGGTAGAGTTTATTCTTTACTTTTCTCACAGACGCAGCAATACAGTAGCATATTTTAAGACATTTTAAAATCTTTTTTTTATTTAGATATTCCTGCCCGAAAATATATACTATAAATTATGTTGTATATAAGTATAGAGAGCTATACGATAGGTACTTTGTAAGTCTGAAATACAGTTACGGTATTTAATCAAATTGCATCGTGTGAAAGGAATTGTAGTAGTTAGCTATAGGTATAGTATAATACATTTATATGTTATTATTATATTTCTATGATTGCGCTTTTATCACAGATATTCGATCACTAGATATTTGCATTCTATGAGAAATATTGATGTGCATAAAAACGTATCGAATTTCAATTTCATAATTAAACATTTGGAGAAATGGAAATTGTTTACGTACATACGTACTTTTTTTTAATGCAACTGAGACGAGGAAGTCCCTCATATTACAAGTATTCGTACTTCTAACACTTTGCTATGTATGTAACTTAGGATATTGACATACTACAGTAATACATTCAATATAGGTACGTAGGTACAATGTTTCATAGAAAAGACGTTTTAATTTTTAGTGAAGTAGATACATCATTTTTACTTTGTTCATTTGTCGGGCTACTTCAGTCCACGCCTAATAATTCAAGGTGAAACAGTAGCACAATAATAAAATAGTACAATGTCTAACATAGGACAGTAGTCATAAAGGCGATAAAATCCTGCACAATGGGCCGAAACGGTGGCACGTTGGGACAAAATTTGACAAAACAAGATATAATAAAACAGCATCAGAGCCGTGAAATTAATTACCGTAGACACCCAAGTAGTAGGAAGCATAACTAATTAGGAATGTGGAGACAAATGGGGTTTTGTTTGAGCTGGTCTGAAAATTCATTAGAATGTAAAAGAGAAAAAGTTAAATAAAAACTAGTAAAAAAAAAAAAAAAAACAGGTTCACCAAATATTCAGAACACTTACGTTCCTACTTGAGTATAATCTAGAATCAATCACACTAAAAGTAACACACAGACGTATAATATATGTAATATATGTCTGTGAAGTAACGTTATCTTGGTCTCTCTAGTAGTCCTGTCGAGTTCCTGTTTTGTCGAGTTCCTAAACCGATCTGGGACAAAATTTGGCTAAGAAGGAAATAGATTACTTTTTAGCGAGGACACTAGAAACCTGCGAGTAAAATCGTAGGATGTTATCAATATCTTAACTACATACTTATAATCATAAGAAAATAATATTTGATGTCAATAATTCGCTGAAAACTCATTTAAAAAAAAGAGAAACGTACAGAATATGATTGCGACATTCGTAAGCAATATCTACATTGTTAACGATGAGTATTAAAATAATACTAGCTCCATCTGAAATTAGTAACAGGACCTAAACAAAACCAATATATTAATTACGTATATAAATATAATAAAAACGGAACCATACAAGTACCTCCAATTTCACAATTTTAGTAATGAAAAATGAGGCAAGCAGCGCCATCTCTTAACAAGCCGATCTGTCAACTCACCGCACAGTGGAACAAAGCGCTTGTCACTGGACCAAGAAAATGGTGAGCACTAAATCAAAGGCATTCGCAACGCGTCGTTTGACATTGCTCCTGCGACTGCCTGCACTGCGCAGTGAATTATGGCGACGATGTGTCTTGCACAATAGGCGGTCGGCCTTCTTAATTATGCGACGATAATGATTTCTAGCTTTTGTTATATTTTGAGTCTAAAAAGAACGAAAAGCTGGGCTCGGCTCTTCAGAATATTTTACAAAATCATAATTCATAAAATTTTCATCATATTTCACATTTTTTTCTTTTTCTTTCTAGATTCATATGTCTAATACTTACTAGATGACTTCGTACGCGAGGCAAGCTCGGCCTTCAGTCTCGCTTAACTCTTCATAAAGCCTTGTGAATTTTCCTGATGATTTATTAGTTATTCTGTTACTCGGGGCTATCAAAAGCTTAGTTTAGAAAATGGTAGAGCAATATATAAAGAAATATGTAAAGTAGGTAATGAATGATATCTGTTTCATGTATTCTGTACACTGTAAAAATGATCCTTTAGTGAAGCTAGTAAAGCTCTATAAGTCTCTTAAAATTGGGGGTCCTTCGTGCTTATGTTTCTAAATGTCAATATAATGTTTATCATCTGTTTGAGATCCATATTGTAACAATAAAATAAATCTCGGCTAAAAAACATTTCTTAATACTTGTGCTATAACATAAAACATAAGTTATAAAAGAATCTGACACGATAACCACTCGATTAATCGTATGTTTTCGCGGAGATATCGGGAAACATCGTAGTCGATTATTCTCAGCAGCAATCAGGGCCGGGCCGTAAGTCAGCGGGTAATGAGTCGCCGCGTGCGCCCGCGCCGCCGATTTATCGCCGCGATTTGTGGTTGCGCGACACGCAGTGCAGCCAACTGCTCGATAAAAGAATTAAAAAACAGTACGTACCTGTCATAATCATAAGATTGGTAATCAGTATATGCGACTATTTAAAGTATTGTACTAGTACTAGTACTACTACTAGTGTACTGTAGTTACTGTACTGTGTACTATAGTTACTTACTGTAATCGCACACCAATTCGTAGTGATTTTTCCAAATGAGCTTATAAATGACGGAGGTCTAAAGGTAACAAACAAAAAAAAAATACGAATTGAGATCCTCTGTATTTTGAAGTCGTTTAAAAATAGCCTTGCTTTGTCAAATAAACTTACTAAAGCAATAGAGTGATCTTTTGCTTTTAGAGAGGCTTTTAGGCGAAAAGTCGCGTTTTATTTCGGAAAATGCCTGGGAGCAGCTTTCTTTTACAGACATTTTTGGTGTAGAGTGACCAGTGTATGGGTACCTCCCCGTTTTAAATAAACCGAAACTAACCATTTTATTGGATTTGATTTGCTTCCGTATTAATATTGTATATTTTATTATTCGAAAGGAGGATTTGAAGACATCAGGTGAGTGTAAAGACATTTTAAGTCATTCGTAACGGCTCTACCTATTACTATGAAAACACGAGACAAATGCAAGGCAAGACGAAGTCGCACGCATGTCACGCTTAGCATTCCTTGATAAAGTTCACCGAATGTGATCGAAACTATAGTCGGAATAACCGACTCAATTTAACGTGAGTATATCTCGTTTAAAACTAAATGCTCTAAATTTTGTTCAGTTGTTCAGATCACATTGATATTGATTTATTACATGGTTGTTACTATTACATAATCTGTGGCCAGTAACTATTTTGATTTTTACCTAGGTATACCAACTGTTACTCAATCTGCGGCGTAGCGTGGAACGCCCGGTGGGTCGACGCGCCATATTTGTTGGCCAAAAACAATACCCTCTGGCTAACCGTATTACTATTGACATTCAAATCAGTAGCTGCTCTCAATTATTCAGAATTTCCAGCGAGTGAGGGACAATGGCGGACAATATGCCAGTTGGAGCAACAGTTAATCTAAAGCAACAGTGGCGACGTCTGCCGGACGATCATCTGTCAACGTTCAACACTTTATTTTTTTGGTTGAAAACAATAGTGTGACGCATTTTCGGATTATTACAGTTTGAGCATGGCTCACTTTGAGTTGCTCGCTATTGTGTATTGTGTATAGGTATGAATATGGATGTTTTATTTAGTTTTCGGTTTAATGTAGGTAGATAATAGGTTAAGATACTAACTTATGAAATTTATTCATAAAACACAGAATTAAACATTATACAAAATTCATCAAAATCTATTAGAGCTGTCAGCATTTTTGCACGTATCCCATTGATCTATTAAAATGTAACCCCTTAGTTAATCTATATGTATATATAATAGTCATAAAATATATATACCACACCCAAATCAGTATCCTTAAAATCTATAACGTGATAAGTATTATTTTCTTTGCATAGCTATGAACTTCAACTGCATATATTACGTAGGTAACTATCCGCCATTTTGTCGTGTAACAAAGACAAAGTCATCTTTGTCTAACGTGTTTGAATTACGTATTCCTCTCTTGCTTAAGCACGACGATGATGGAAGCTGGTTCACCACTAGACATATTGGATCTCGGTGTGCTGTCCATGGTATACCATGGGTAAAATGACCGCCAAGTTCTATCAAACCTAAAAAAAAGTATAATATAAAGTAGATATACACATCTACTTTATATTATACCATTTACTTCAGTTTCAAACAAATGGGATGAGATACATGGGGCGAAGACGGAGCAACCCACAATTTCAACAGGAAAAAAAATATTTTAGAAGATTTTTAGAAATTCTTATTAAAAAATCAATATGATTAAAACTAATATTCAAATACAACGATCTTTGTAAAGTAGCATGTACCTGTCATAAGTGACAGTGATTGTCATAAGTCAGAGCGATCGCCATAAGTCATAGCGATTGTCAAAAGAATTGACTAATGCAATCGCTATATTCATTGTGTTGTCCGGTTATGTGTTTGCTTACAAGTCTTAACACTATTGTTTGGGAGTGATATGGCCTTCAGAGTAAAATTAGTTATAACTAGCTTCAGCCCGCGATTTTACTCTCAATTTCTAGTTTCCAGGCACAGAATTCTCCCTATTATTATGTATTTGTTTCCAGGATAAAAAAATATTCTTTCCTCGTGATGATGATCCCTGCTTTTAAATTAAGGCCTTTTTTTTAATGCAACGGAGTGACAAGACGAGCAAGTCGCTTGTCTAATGGTACGCGTGACTTCAGCCAACCAGATTTTGAAAACAGTTTAAAACCATGCTTGACAATGCACTGAGGTCGTCACTTTGGGATGGTAATGCCCGGTAATTTTACGTATGAACATTGTCCGTGAATCCGAAGCACTGTAATGTTTGCACAATACTGCTTGGCGCTTAAGTTACTTCCTAGTAACTCAAGCGCCAAGTTCCTTCTGGCGGAATCCAACGACATCTCACTCTTCAAAATCGGTCAAGCCATTTAGGCTACAGGAGGTAATATAATAGGAAGACACAAATATAATAAAGCGGCACCACACACCAATAATACAAATGTTGTGCATCGCACATTTATCGTAGACACATTTATCGCATCTACATTCCAATGAGAGAAATATATGTAAATGATAATACACTCAATAAAGCACACATTCCAGTCCAAAAAGGTGTGTGACCTAACACAAATGTGTCATTGGTGTGTGGTGCGCCTAAGTACTTAAGTATATACATACTTACATACTCACATACTTCCAAACATCCCAAAAACATTACCCTTCTTCTTGGGCAGTCGGGCAAAAAAGGCGAGGTACTATCGTGTATTTTTTTAAGGGTTATTTTGGGTTTTATTTTTTCATTATAATAAGAATAACTCGAAATCCTTTTCGCTTTCTGGAGAATATATTTACTCTCTTACGGTAACAGTAGCTTTACCTATATCAAATTATCAAAACATAGTTAATAATTCATTTCAATGGCAATTTCATCACGGTTAGCCGATCACAGGAACGTCAGTGATACGTCTTGCAGATAACAATCGACGCGGTTATGATCGATTCCTCACAAAACTCACGTTTTGATCGAAAAACAGGGACTTTGACTTGCCTTGATACAAAAAATAACCAGTAAGTAATTTTAGAATTTTATGTTTTTTTAAGTAAATTTTTTATACGAAATCGAGGTCAACAGAAAAAAATAATTGAAAAAAGAACCCTGCGCTTTAATAGGGCTTCATCGCCTTGTCTATTTTTCTTAGGTTTATACTCCAAAATGATTAAAAATAGGCACACGTAAAATACATTAAATAATATATACAAACGCCATTTTAACATTTGACGTCATTTTAAGATGGTAGTGACGTCAGAATAAGGAAATACAAATTCAATTCTAGAATTTACGTTAGCAACAGTGGTGGTGATTCTGTTGTACCTATACCTACCTAAACGAAACTTATCAGACAGAACTAAACTTATCTGGGTCACGTTTTTTGTCTACATGGGAGAAGAAGACAGCAACAATTTTAGAACTGTTAAATTTAGTTTAATTAAGAAATTGATATTATAGAATCGACATCAGTATCTACACATTAATACGATAATATACTAAATGTACGTAGGTATATTCATAATTTGTGTTTTTTTTTTTAAATCATAATTTCACGCAAAAATTTATCGTAATTTCTTGGCGAATCATCACTTTGAACACGAGTAAAGAAAATACTTCACAATATCCATAAATATACCGTCTTCAGTTTTTGCGTCGTCGGGTAAAAATTTAGAGCATTAGAAACGTACTCTCGTAAAGCCTCTCCTTTACAGGCCCTTCCGTCAACCGACCGTGTGGCCTAATGGATAAGGCGTCGGACTTCGGATCCGAAGATTGCAGGTTCGAGTCCTGTCACGGTCGCAATTTCTTCTGGCTCAATTTTTTGCAGAAGATTTTTGGGCTTTCGAGTAATTTATAGCTTTATGACGTAATAAAATAAATAAAATACAAAAAAGAAAAACAAATTGAAATAAATAAAAATAAAATTTATATTTTTATACTAACTTTATATCGAGATATATAAATACAATATTGATACCTTTTTTTTTAACGCTTATAAGTCTGCGTTTGTCCACCAACTCGCCTGTTGGTAAGCGATGATTTGGCCGGAGATGAAGCACGCAGACTTAGAAGATACCTATTCACTCTGACCTTGAAAAGCTCTAGATTATAACTCCCAGGAAACAAGGAAGCCGGCAGTTTATTCCACTCCTTGGCCGTACAGATTAAAAACGTTGTTTGGAACCGTTTTGTACGTATCAAAGGGAAATCAACAATGTAAGGATGGTAGTGAGGTGTCTTTCTACTTGTCCTGTAGTAAAAGCGTATACCAAATTTCGTGGAGAAATGATACCTGCGTCAGACTTTTATGGAAACATGACTATCTTATAAGGTTTCCTTGTACTATGGAACCCTAAAACGTGCAGAATATCAAACAATACAGGGAGGCATGATATATTCACCCTAAAATACTTCCAAAAAAACTATAATAAAACAATTGGTAAAATATTGATAAACACGCCGATTACACCTCGTCCGATCCATCAACTGACGCCAAGAAAATATTTATGTACTCACTCGAAAATACTCTACGGAATATACTGCGGAACTTCCGACCACTATCTCTGTATGTAATCTACTAAAATACTTGTTGTAATGGAGTATTGTTACTACTGGCATTTGGAGCATGCAATACTACTAAAGGAAGTTTCGGTATAAGATTTATGAGACGATACGTCAATTGTTTTTTTTTTTTTTTACGAAGAATCTTTTACGAGTTTTGGCGGGAACGTGAAGGAGTCATGTTGCGTCATTGTATTATTTTCCAACACTTGTGTTAATTCGAAACTGTGGATTTTTATGCATTAAATGTCGTGAAACGTGAGTTTTCTTGTTGTTTCCAAAACTCAATAGAAAACTTTTTACTGGGGCATGACTTGGACGTGGCCGGGACGTAGTTATTCTAAGCCTGTGACTTACTCTGCTTGACCTAAACTATGACTGAGACTGATTCTATTTGTGAAATGTGAAAAAAAATGTTTTATTTATTTTTAGGTATTTTGGTTTATTAAGTTTTTTTTTTTAAATTGGATGATACAAAATCATCATCATTTTCTTCGAAAAATTTATAACAAAACATAACATACACAACAACATTACAAACAACATTTAATTATATTACCAATTTCTGTTGGTATATCTCTTTTACTAGAACTGCTTTAAAAAAAAAACTTACTTTTTTCATCTTTTTCCAGAACTAGTGGCTGTGCTTATTGTGGCGCGCATGACTGGCCTGCGCATGCGCAGTGATGCGGAAAATGCGCGACGGACGGACGGCCTGTCAACCTCGTTTGACACATCATGGGAGCTCACAGATCATATATAATTATTTAGATAATATTTATAATTATTAACAGGTAGCTGAATAGAGCTTTGCTGTGCTTTGTCACTTTGTTTTATCTGCGACTTGTTTGACTATATTTACAATTTCTCATGGGTTGTGGCGAATGCTTCGTGCGAAATCATCATGCGTTTCAAAAACTGAGCCGAACATTAAATACACATCGATTTGAATGTATTAATTAGCTTCTTAATTATTGATGATTCATAAACTGCTACTGATCGAGATCGTAGAAATATATGTACTAAATAAACAGCGTTAGTTATTGCACAGATTTTCGTGTTAGCATAACGAAGCAAACTTTTATCTTTATGTAACTTCGCTAGTAAAAGTAAGCAAGAAATAAAAAAAAAACATTAAAATATGCCGAATAAGCAAAATAAAACAGTTCAAACGAAACATTATACTAATTTCCTGTGTGGTCAGTTTATTATCTTAGAAATTATATTGCTTTAAAATTGTTTGAACTCTGCGTTTTATAAGTATCACATAATAAATGAACATAAAAGACTAAATCTCGAATGTGAATTCTAATGTGATTTTAGATGCATGTGTTTATCTATCGTAAATGTGTCAATACATAACGTCGGCATGATGGATGCTTCCACCATGCAGCGCCACGCCTTTACGTGTAGAGGGTCATAGCGCACTACACCAACTCTAAACCGGACCGACTTAAAGTAGAGAAACGTTGAAGTGTTATAAAGATAAATATATTCCATTCTATCAAAGGATTCAGACAGACGGACATGACGAACTTATAAGGGTTCCGTGTAGTACTACGGTACCCTAAAAAGGTAAAAATGGCACAAGCATTTCGCGCATGCTGTGCTCGCGTATATGTCTTTTAGGAAGGCCCCATTGTTAGGTAAGCTCAATACACCCAGAAACCCAAGCCCAAGGCCAGGGCTTCTAAATTGCTACAACCTAATATTCGATATAAGAGCTCTATATGAGAGGACGTTCCTGGCCTCCAAAGTATTTAGTCCGCCGTATTAGAGCTCACATTATGATCTAGGCGGTTTGGTGTTGAGTTAGTCCAGTGTGTTAAAACCTACATACGATCAAAGCTACCGGATGTTAAGAAAACTGCGCAAACGCAAGATTTTGCGTATTTGATCAATGTTATTGAGGTTTTTGAGCAATCGATCGATTTATTCCTCGAAATCTGTGAAAATATTGAGAAATCGCCGCTATTTGATGTTTGTTTGGTAGTTCAAAGGGATGTGCGATGTTTAGCATCACATTGAAGGATAACATAGATTCATATACGTCGTACAAAGATATGAAATAGATGGAAAATTGTCTATTAATTTTTATTTTTGAAGATTCTATACCAATAGTTGTTGTATATGTTTAAAGAGTTGTTATCACTATCATATTAAGTTTTCGTATAAGTGCAATGGAGAAATTTAAACTACAAGTATACCTATATGAGGTAGTACTACAGCCTTTATGATGAATAAGAATTAGCTAAATTATAGGTATTATAGATAATACTAAAAGAAGTAAGTGCATAATAAGTGTGTTGATTGTCACTGAACTCTGTAACGGCAAGACGGATTTGCATGAAATTTGATATGGAGGTAGCTCGTTTCTTCCCTATAACACCGCCAAAAAGACACCGCCTGGTTTGTCATGGGAAATCACTATTCCTAGTGACACACCCGACTTTTAGTGATGTAATAGTTAGTTTTATTGTTTTCTTTTCTACTAATTACATTCATCGTAGGGAAGTATACTTTTATTTTAGGCATTTAGCGGTTCATTTTTGGTTTGTAAGATACATGATATTATTCTATTACCTGTTTGTTTTCAAGATAATAATTATAGTAAAAGCTTAGTACGTTATTATTGAGCGTTTTGTATTTCCCAATTACCAACAAGAGATCGTGGTCACAGAATACTCAAAAAAATAAACAGAACATCACTAGGGTTGGGTCACGGGGAATAGTAATTCCCCATGACACGCCGACTATTTTTGGCAGTGCCTTGGAAAATGAATGAGTTAGCTTATATCTTAGATCCTCTACTACTTTTAATCCCGAAAAATGTACGGCTCCTGTAGGATAGCGGGTGTAACCGCGGGCGCTGCTAGTGCGACAAAAATTTGGATAGATGGACCAAAATTTTGGCTAACTGTTGTTCCTTTATTTTGCTATCAAAACTAAAGCATCCCACGTTACCTACTAATTCCGGAAGTTTCAGCAGGTAATTAAACCGTTACAGGAAGTAAGTCGGTTCCCTCCACGGGCGTGTTTACCACGGCTGCGTTTGATAGCGGCTTTTGATCCAACCGCGGGGTGGTACATACCTAATGGTACCACAGAATGAATAGTAGTTAAATATAGAAGAGTCACTCCGAGATGGCAACAAAATAAATTACGAATCTCGCTACGCTTTTCTGTACTGGTAGGACTGTTTTGCAGACTCTGCCTGAGGAATCACACGTTGTTCAAACGCCAAGCAGTAGTATGCAAACATTGCTGTGTTCCAGATTGCAGAGCAATGTTTTCAACGTCATTACTGAGCACAAAAGACACTTAAAATCTAATATCTCAGGGTTGACGGACGCAGTGCATTGCCGCGCATGGTTTTTATTTGTATTGAATTTCAAAATTCTAGGTAGCACTCAAGATATTCAAGATATATAAGTTCGTGAGGTCTTCGTTCGGGACATCAAACTGAGACCTCACACACCTATCCTATCTTTACAGCCTCTTGACTGATGTTGCTCTTATTCAAAATGCTTCTATAGAATTGAGTACCGAATGTTTTTGCCAAATATTATCAAAATCGGCCAGTAAATGGCGCCGTAGCAATCATCCTCCTTTTTTGGAGGACATAAAAATTTTAAAAAAAAAATACAATTTTAAAACCAATTAAACTTCGCAGAGGACAAAAAAAACTATGAAATTGTAGAATTTAGATAGTGCAAAAAAGCTAGTGCTCGCGACGACGACTTTTCGCATAATTAGTATAGCAGATGTTGTCAACGACTATCAACTGCGAATCCTAATCCTAATCTAACTAATATTAAAAGTCGAATGTAAATCTGTCTCTCTGTCTATCTGTATCTCGGTCTCTATCTGGGTGTTTGTCGCTTTATCACGGCTGATCGGATCAAGCTGATGTTTTGCATTAATATAGCTCAAGGGTCGCAGGAGGAAATAGACTACTTTTTTTTGTAGGTCGACGCAAACGAACTCGCTTGTAACAGCTAGTTTCTTATAAGGCAATTTGGCAGTAACTAGACATGAAAATCTTTGGATTGGGCTATATGGCGCGCATGGGGAAAACCCAATGCGCGCCATATAGCACCATATCCAGCAGAGGCTTACGTGGGCTGATGACGATGACTGTAAATTGGGAAACATAATTCGAGCATATCAGCATTTCAATTTTATTATGATACCCGATAAATGCACATATCGTATTACTGCAGCTTATTTCAAAGGGATTATGTCAATTAATGCAATATTCAATATTGGCTACATGCAGCCTTTCTATCGAAGCCATAGATATACGATAAGCCCAATTTTAAACTGAAATTAAACTGAATCATGTTTTTTTAAAATGTAGCTAAGTGAATTAAAAAATCGTGTACTTAGTCTCTTTATGTTATTTTTCATACATTTGTATAGAAGCCTGAGCTGTTCGTGCAAAACTGAAAAGAGTGACACTAAAATTGGTCGTCTCCCAGTTGTATCAATTTTTCATCGACTGTTGTGATGAATAGAGATAAGACTCTAGAAGTGCTGTAGCGAGGGCAATTATTATAATTGCAAAACGTCCTGCTGAGAAATAAAACCACAATTCCCAATATTTCGACCAACATGCAAAACACAGCTGACAATAAATGATTTTGAATTTTGAATAGTTGAAGCCAGAATTCAAATTCTGTCGAGTAGCAAAATTCTCCGATTTAACCTCGGACCATCACGCTGACCCATTCCGAAATGACAAAATTTAAAAAAACTCTGCCTCGTTTAAAAGTGAATTATAAAGCTCGTGCAGGCGAGTTCATAAGTAGCCGATGTTCTGGGCCACCGCAAATATGAAAATAAACAAACAGTACGTAAATAACCAGAAAGCACTTCAAAGTGGAGTACTGAGAGCCGACAGGACGCAAGAGAAGAAATTCTAGCGGCTTAAGATATTTTGGGACCAGACGAAGATTAGCCCTCGTCAATATAGGATGGAAGCGGAGGAGACATGAATGAATACGTCTGCTTGATAGAAAAAAACCAACATCGGACGTATCGTGTAATATATTTAAAAAATAAATTGACATAATTATAAACAAAATACAGATAAACAATTGAGTTTAGCTCACTATGTAAAGGAAACCTGGTGGCGTAGCAATAGCAACCCGAAAGGCTGGCGGCGTTACCTCGTTACATAGCAATTCTAAGTCTTTGGCAGACGTTGGGGTGGTTTGGGCGGTTGGGTTGTTTGTGTTGATTGGGTTGATTGGCTTGGTTGGGTTGGTTGAACTGATTGGGTTGGTTAGCTTATAATCTGTGATCTTCTTTATTAGTTCCACTTTCATGATACTTTCTTAATGCAAATACTTGACTTGGTGATTAAAATATCCAAATCGCTATATGTATGCCTATAATGTTTGAGGAGTTCCCTCAATTCATCATGGATCCCATTATCAGAACTGGATTTTATCAAATAAATAAAATATTTTCGAAATCGGTTTATAAATGACGGAGGTCTGAGTGAATATAAAAAAAACAGTCGAATTTAAAACCTCCTCTCTTTTTTTGGAAGTCGATTGAGCATTACTGTGGAGGCCGCTGCGCTTGAATCTTGGACCAGACGGAGCATGGAAACCGAATCGTTTTGTTTACATACAATATCGCTCATTGGGGCAAACCTAACGAATGTTGTAATAAACACCATGGAACTTCCACTCAACGTTGGCCAAGTCGGCATTGCCAATACTTGGACTTGGGTGATTGGAAATGCATCATTACTGAAAAAATACCGACAAACTAGTTTTAAATATTGGTTACGTTACGATTCAAGATGATTTAATTGCTATTGAAAGGCTATTTTATTTTATTTTATTTATTATAAGCAGGATAGTTAAATCTTGCTTAAACCACGCCACTGGATATGATATCCAATCGGTTCCTATTAGGTAAGATAGTTTGACCTCTACCAATAGGTTGTAAGCTCTGAAAGTGGCTCAAGAGGCAAAACGTAATTATATTATACTCTTGTTTAGTCCTCCACCATAATAACTTCACGTAGAGTGGCCTTCAGAGGTATTTCCCAAGGCGGGAGATTTCATGGGCCAGCGTAGCTGAGGTATCCAGCCACCTAGCTTTCTCCCAGCGCAACTCAGTTAAAAGTCTGGTGACGAAGAAGTCGAAGAAGTGTTGAAGTCTGTCTGAGTCTGAAGTCTGTTCGCTTCGCTCACATTTTTCTGCTTATTGTATATTACACTTTCACGATTCGTCACATAATATTCTGACCTACATTTAAGAAAATCTAGCAAAAGTTTTTGCGCTCGCTTCGCTCATACATTTCTCCTTGTATGTTATGCTCTCTAAAGGATTTAAAATTTGCGCTAGTTGTGTGTGATTATTCTGCTCTAGCAGGTTTCACAACCGCCACACATTTCCTTTATTTTAATTTGCGAAAATAAGGAATCTGCATGATTGTATTAATTTGTAATACTTCACAACACAAAATACTCGGTACCGATCAGTGACTCACACCCTTGTTTTGCGCCTTATCTTGGGTCCAACATTGGTAGGTTGGTGCAAATCAAAGTTTATTTGATAGCGAACACAGACGCTAGCACCGCGTAAACATCGGCTACATCAAAGAAATACGAGAGACCACTAATAAGCAGACTAATCTTGATCCTTTAATTGCCTCCATTTCGAAATAGGTAAGTCAAAACTGTCTTTAAAATTTCCAGTTCGTCTCGCTCTCTCTCTAGTCACTGGACTGGCGTATGAGCCTAAATTATGCGTTCTTTAAAAAACCCTATACGTACGTATCTTAAAAAAAATGTCAATTTTCTTGATTTCCGATCAAAAATAAGATTTAGCATCAAAATATTTCTTACTAGTATATGGAGTACTTGAAAAATTAGCGTCATCTGTCGAAATCTCTACTAATTATGTCATCACCTCGCCGTTACCATCATTCTCTAACTACATTGCTTCGCTCCTAATTTCGACGACCTCTCACCAACAGAGTCGGCCTGCGACTGGGTTCACGCCACGGTACCGTGGAAAAAGTTCCCTCGGCCCGGTCCTGACAAAGTAATATATAAGTCTATGCTTTCGGGCGATAATTTACCGCCCTAGTATGTTTTATTTAAAAATAATACACAAACACCTTAAATTAATTCTGTCCAACACTCAAACCCTTTTTAATACAAAATTAATACTTAAAATAATCTTGAGATTCACGAGTCCTATCTTGCCGTCTTCACGTCAAAAGTCAAAACGATCAAGACATTTTAGTTTTCGGCTCAGCGCACATCGGCGGATTCATCAAACACTTTGATCTTCAGATCACGCGCCCTTTACTTATTATTACTTTAATTTTAAAATACTTCTTACTTTTAAAATTGATTCTATCATTCTAAAACAAACCTTGTGCATTAAACTAGAACGCACAAAATGAGTTCAATAAAACCGAACTTACATCAATTGAAAACAAATGGTTAATCAGACATACTCAACTCGATAAGGTCAAATGCACCTTTTCTTCTTCAATTGCTTCTCGATTATAAAATATATGACATAGAGTAGGTTTTCATGTGACAAGCGAGAGTTAGTTAAGACGTTTGAGAGTTCTATGTGTTGGTGCGATCTGTCAAAACTGTGAAGAGTAGCAGACGCGAGCTGTAAACATTTACACGTGGTGGTCGAGGTACTTGTGGTACAACTCCAACTACTGTGGTTGGAATACTGCGATACCAAAACTGCACGAATTGGTACTTGGTAACTTCTATCGGACAGCCAGGACCTCGAAAAAGCGGCACCGTTTCATGGTCGATATACCAAAATCTCGTACGAAACGGTTTGATTCCACTTTCTTTATTCGAACTGCTGTACAGTGGAATGCGCTGCCCGAGTGGGATTTTCCTGACAATTATAATCTAGGTGTCTTCAAGTCGCGAGTGAATCGGTTTCTGTTAGGCAAGCGTGCTCCAACGTAAAAAAAAAAACACGGCAATAGTTCATAATCGTACATTCCAGTATCAAGTTTGAGGACCTCTTGAAGAAACACTGGTGTTAATTCTAATTGCGATTTAGGTATTTGCGACTCAATACTCAATTTTAGTCACATCTACTATCTTTAGCGCATCGCAGTTTCACCTGTTTTCCTACAGGAATCGTATAAGCTTATCCTCTAACTTTGAAACGTTCGTGATTCTGATTGCGAGAGCATGCCATCTCGCTCGTACTAACTTAGTCGCACTATGCGCGGTCCCGCTCGCGCAACTCTCGCTATCGCTTTCAGAGTTTCGGGATAAGCCCACTGGAATAAAAACCCTGTGTTGATGCAGGATATAAGCTGCTTTCATACCAAATTTCAACCAGATCTGTTAAACTGTTAGGAAGTTTAGTGGAAACAAACACACTTACACATAAACTATCGCACTTTTAAATTAAAGTATTTAACAAAAAAAAGTTGAACATAACTTTTTTTTGTTAAATACTATTCTTATATTCTATATATATCTAAGTAGCGATCCGCCCCGGTTTCGCACCTGTATCAAACTTCGCAGGATCATCCGCTGGGCTAATCCTAAGATTCGGATACATTTAACAACTCCATAAGCCAAGTGACGTAAATATTCATCATCGACTTGAAAACTCTGACACCAAGGTTGGCTAGAATAGTAGCGCATATGTACGAGTTATCCCTGATTCCACGGTGGTCCGTCACAGGCATCGGGTTCCATACAATCGTTGACCACCGTCCCGTTTAATGCAATTACCCCAATTAGTACAACGGTACACCACTAATCTTCTTATTAGTAATGTTACGACCTCCTTCCATGTAGGAAATGAACTCTAATTGAGAGGTTATTATTGATATGCTTTGTCTTCGAGTGAAAGTAGTTTAGCGCCAAGAATACTTTATGATTCCTATCTGAGATTACTGTGTATCCCCATTTTGGATACCATTTGCTAGTAGACTTGGAGGTTTTAGGTAAACATCTTCTCCAAGCCTTCACTGCTAGGCAGAGACGTCTTCTAAAACACGCCATTCTTTACGGTACAGCAATACTTTCTTGCATTAAAATAAAATTTGTCTCAATCTCTGCACTGTCAATACCAATATATTAACCTTTAGATCATCCGTTTCTTCCACGTTCAAAGTAAACGTCACAATTTATCCACACCATATGAAATAACTAGCTGTTAACCGCGACTTCGTTCGCATGGACATGCAAGAAAGAAAAAAAAAGCCTATGTCTCTATAGCTTAAACTTAGCTTAGGAATTTTTGCATAGATATATCTATGCAAAAATTCAGCTCGATCCGTTCAGCCCTTTAGCCGTGATAACGCGACAAACATCCAGACAGAGAGACAAACTTACTTCCTGTAATTCGCTAGATGTCGTTGATCCACTTTTGTGCATTTTTTGACGTTTTGTATCAACTGACAGTTGTAATGTAGCGAGTTCTGAATCGCGTATCTTTTGTTATCCTGATACTACTGCGAATATATTCCTCTGAATTATAATATTAGTTAGGATAAGTTAAGATCTTCTGGGCAGTCAGAGCCAACTTTTTCAATACCGATGTGATACTCGTAGATCATGGAAGTGATAACGGTTGTGTATGATAATGTAGTTAGTGGTGGTGATGTGTGTACGACAGTTTATCGAAAACATCCATTCAGAAAAACTTTCTCACGAAATGTCTAGTACACATTAACCTAATCAAAACACAATAAAATCAACGTCCGTCCAAACCGACACATTACCACATTAGCGGATTTAACTATAACAAAATGTCCCAAAACGAAGTAAACAGACAAATATCCCGCATAATAAACCGAAAAGATAATAATAAAACTGTATTCAATTATAGAGAAATGTTGGGAATTGATCAGCCTCCATTTGTACCAATTCTGACAAGTTTGGGAAAACCACTGACAATAATTGCTTGACTATAACAGCCGATGGTTGATGACAGATTGATGGTTGGTGTTAACTTTGATTTTGAGAATATTCAACCCAATGTATAATTGATTATTTATTTGCTTTCTTTCCTTTAGGATCTTTGTGAGACCAATTATTTTTGAAAAATCTGTCTTATACTGTTTGTCTTATACTGATCTACTATATTTTTATCTACATTTTTCTTGCGGTCTTTAGACAGCCGTTGTCTCGCTCGCTTATTTTATTATTATTTTATCATGCACCTCTAGTTTTCCCTGTGTCTAGGATGTCGTGGAACATACACAAGACATCAACAACTAACATCCAAACCCAGAACAGATATTTAAATTCATCACTCTAGTGATTAATTTAAATATCTGTTCTTTTGGAAACCTCACTCAGTTCTAACTAAATGAGATTTCCAAAAGGTATTTATGTTTTACCAGGCGCCTTTTTTCAAATGGTATCTTTTGCAGAAACACTCTTTAGCAGAGGCCCCCTGGGGAAGGTCCAAAACTTTGTATTTTTTTCTATAGGTAGTTGTACATAAAAAAAATTAAGTTAAAATCAACTTCATCGTAGTTTGTATCCCACATTTCAAACTCCCATAACAATAAGCCATATCTTCCAGAATCCAGTAAAGCATGCGGGAGGGCCGGGTCGAGAGGTCGCGAGGGAGAGGACACTATAAATACAAATTATTCTATTATCTGTCAGAAGTGGTCTCACAACCAAGGAGCTATTAGTTAACTCGGGTCTCGACTGAAGGAGGATTGGTAATGTACTCAAGTGGAGAATTCTGACTAATATTATATATGTCAGTTTTTGTTTCAGTATCTGTATAATACAAAAAAATACAAAGTAGGTACACATATTTTGTATTTTTTTTTGTATTTTATTAGGTACACACTACACATAACAGATCACCGATCATACATAGTATAGTTACATTTTTAAAAGCTTTTGTTCGTATCCGTGATCCAAAACCGTGAGCAGTCAAACAACAGCGTTAATTTGCTAAACTTAATTGCGTTATAAAATATATTAAAATTACTAGCTGCGCCCCACTGCTAACGTAACAGTGCTGTTACAAGAGATATTATTCCTATAAGCGTTATAGTAAAGAAGAACTGGCGCCTCCTCAACCTAAGGTCGGTGTTAAATTTAAAAAGACTCAGCAAAAAAGGTCTGTCTATCTCCTATTTGATGAGCTTGTACAGATAAAGCAACTCACTGACATTGGCAGGGTTTTAATTGGCTGAAATAAATGAATTTAAAATTCGCCTTTTTGAGAGGGAACTCAATTTGAGATGTCTGATACGTTCATCGTAGGTGGGATATTTACGAGAAAGACCAAATCGGCGATAGGCAGTCGTCATCGCCTTTGGATCCTTTCGACATTCTCAGAGCTATATAGTCTAGTAAGGTGACCATTTGATAGCGTCAGCAATGGGTAGTAACCTGTTAGGGTTTTTGAAAGATGTTGAGATCTTAATTATAAATCAAAGCAATTGATAACCTTTTTTAACAATATAATCATAATGTGCTCGAAATGATCGTAATAGACTCTTAGATCTCTCGCCGTGTCTCTGCGCTCAAGAGTAGAATTGTTGATGTTATATTTATTAAGGATCCTAGGCTACTTTGACGCAAAATACTGAAGCATAAATAAAGCAATTGGCGATGTTTAGTTACATTTTGTAGAATGACACCACTATTATTAAGATGAAAAAGCGAAAGCAAACGTGAATTTTGCGATACCCAAGCCACTTGCCAAGACAAGGGAAATACTAGCGGTGGTAGACAAATTGACATAAGAGTCCAATCAGTTTATCCAACATTCTATTTCCTTATAAAATCTAAATTCCCAGTTACTCAGGCAGTCAATGACACAAAATTGAATGACACAGACTTCTACAAAACTGATAAGCACTCAGATACCACAATACCAAGTCCTTAGTCCAATTTGTGCACAATAGACCGTTTGACCAGGAACATTATTTCTCACTTTACGGCCTTGTCACATTCCATATTCCTAGTTCCTCTTTGGATTCAACAGAGCATCGGCTTTTCTTAGTGCGATATAGTTCTTTAATAACGTAGGAGGGTTTTGAAGAAGCTTGGTGGATGACATTGTCCAAGATGAACGCTCAATTGGAAGGCAATGGACCCGTATGCGACAGTCGCCTCGAGATCCGATGGATTTGTTTACACAATGTTTAGGACTTTTAGACGTTAGGGATAATGCTGTCGCTTATATGATCTGTGATTAGAATAAACATGAATCACTTTTTTTTAATGCACGAAATGCCTGCAGTGATATTTTTGTGTTCATCCTTTTATAGTGAGCGAATATGTCCTAAAACAGCGACCGGAACAACCCGAGGACGGGTAGCAGCATCCTCTTTGTAAACAGTGAGCGTCTTGCGACGTCCAAGCTGCCTGCCTAAGAGGAGGCCTTTGTTCAGTAGTAGACATCTTTGGGCTGATGATGATGATGACCTTTATAGAGCATCAACATTTTGGTGTAAGGTAGCTAACACACCTGAGAACCACGGACCGCAGACCAACAACAGTAAAATAAGAAGAAAATATATTTATCTCTCTTTCTCTCTCGTGTGTTGACGGCGGTCGGCCCAAACCAAGTTGTTACGAGTGTCAACACCGAGTGACTTCGAAATCATCGTTACAAAACTGGTCAGCTTAATTGTCCTCAAAGAATACGTTACGTACCTATACGCCTACCTAAATAATCCAAGTTTCTTAGCAGTTTTCTTTGCCAGCGTTGACACGTTGTGCCATGAGCTGTGTATTGCCAGTGTAACCCATAAGCGCAAATTTACGTAAATTTTATCATCGCCATTCAACGTGGTAATGCCGCCATAATGGCACTGGGGGAGTTTTGGCAGGAACGTGAAGAAGTCATGTCGCGTCATTATACTATTTTACAAAACTTGTGTTATTTTGAGTGTTAATGTGTAAAAATGGTGGCTTTTATTCATTAAGTGCACGAGTGTTGGTGAATAGTATATTGTCGTGAAACGTGACATTTCGTGTTATTTCCAAAACTCCACAGAAACCTTTTGTAAAGTCTCCACCACTTTACTGGGGTATGACTTGGACATGACCGTGACTTACTTTACTTGACTTAGACTATAACTGAGACTTGTTTTATTTGTGAAATACTTTACTTCACTTCAAATAATACAAAACTTGACACTGGCTAAATACACAACGTGTGAAGCCAAAATTTAAGAGAAAAAAAATGGCACTGGGTACGCAACTACGCAGCCAACTGTTGTACGCATAGAAGCAATTATTTGATTATCTTTAAACTTTACATTAATGGTCTCTATGGGTAATCCAACTGTCAGTTTCCTGTACCTAGTTGACTAAGTAGCATATATAGATATATAGCTTGTTTTAGGTAGTTTGTAAATACTTTGTTTGTACTTAAAAAACCTGAATGCAACAAGTAGCCTATGACACTCCGGGCTTAAAGAGGAATCCTGCACCTAACTCCTTAAACTCGGTCAAGCCGCTACATAGCCCAGTCAACTTGGCGTTTGACCCGGGTCTATTTAATAACAGGTTTTTTTTTGTAAATAATTGTGGAACCAACCTTTTATATTAATATACAATAATTATACAAAATGAGTATCCGGAATAGACTCAAATTTTACATTTTGCAATATCGTCTCTATTTTAGCTATGTTAGAGTATTTCATATGACGATCGTAAGCAAGGCTGCGTCGTCAGCGCGATAATATATTATGGCTCAAGTATAAAGGCTTTTTCTATGTTCCGTACCTCCAGACTATTTAATTTAATTTTATATTAATTTTACGTCAGCAAATTATACCAAACACAGTTTTATATTTATATTATGAATTATGTCCGGGTCGTCCATACTAAGTCCCGTAACTTGACTGGCATAACAGGAAGTAATACAAAAACACACAAACATACATAAATACTTACATACTTATATCCTGATATACACCCCAAAAATATTACCCTCGTCTTGGGCAGGCGAGTAAAAAAGGCACGTGCCCAAAATAAGAATTCTAGACGCTAACTAAAATATCCGAATGTAATGTGTTTAAAACCAATCAGTCACCTTCAGAAGCCGTGATATTTCTCTAGATCTAATTGTCCAAATTGGTATTGATTTATACGAGTATGACCCAAAAGTGATTGTTATTAATTGTCAGTGAGTCCATCTCTGACTGCGTCGGATACCACCACAATTGACCCTGGGTGAAGGAAGGGTTGACATTAGGAACTGGTGCAAGTAAGAAGCGGACAACGGGTCGGGCCAGTCCTTTGCTGCTGTACTTCTGTAGTTTACATTCCTATTATCGAAGCTCTTGCAGGTAATAACTACAATACATTATCTCTTGCTCTCTCTCTCTCTCTCTCCGTATAGTACGAGAGCAAAATCGAATAAATCGAACAAGGCCTCCGAACAGGATTGCCATGCGATCGGTATTTCAGCCCCTTGTTCGGGGCATGAACCAAAGTATGAGTGGATCGGTACTTATAGGAAGTCCATTCAAATCGCTGATTTATGTACTTACACCGAGAGCTTACTTCCGTGCCGAGATCAAATTAGTCACAATCCGCTAGGTAATGTTCGGTAATTTTGGCAGTTTGATGTGGCAACTCCGCCTTCTAATGAAAATGTTAATAATTAAAATTTCAGCCTCCAAAGTAAATCTGTGCTTATTGTCGCGGGTTTCAGTTAATAAATTTATATGAATTCAGTTTAGTATAGATTAGTTTGGCTTACTCCAGAAATCCCCTTCGACAATCCCCAGCGAAGGGGGGTTCTGGAATTTTTGTACAAAAATCCCCAAAATCAGATCATGAGAGGTGAAATCCAGAAATCCAGATATTGCCTGAGCCTTTTACTTTTATTTTGTGGAAGGGGATTAGTAGATAAAAAGTCTAGAAATCACCATAACCATTTATTTTGTTTCTGCGGAAGGGGATTATTGTACAAAAATCCAGAAATGCCTTTAACCACTAATGTTATTTTTAAAATTTTGTTAAAATACTCTTTGTAAAGCTAAACATAAACAATTTGACTCCTTGTTTCTATTGTTCTAGACGGGAAATTGCAGTGGTAAGGCACTACCGATTGGTTATTATATTAAGGTGCAACGTTTCGCTCATTGCGCGAAATTCAAATTTTATTGCGTTTTTTGTAAATTACAGCTTAATTACTCATCGTGGATTTATTGAAACCAATTTTGCGCCAATAAATAAGTTGTTCTAAGAAATTACGGGTAAAATGATCACCTAGATAACATTGGTTTAGCTACAAATCTCAATAAGCTGATTTTCATCTTGGTTTTTGGTTTAGCGAAAAATGTACCTGCACTAGCTTTCAAATTGAGATTTTGATTGGTATAATGTCTTGAAACAATCTATTTATTATCGCAAAATTAGTTTTCATGGACCTGCGATGAGTAATTAAGCTGTAATTGACAAAAAACGCAACAAAATTTGAATTTCGCGCGCTGAGCGAAACGATGCACCTTAAAGACTCAGTTTGAAAACAAACTTCCGCAAAGTAACGCCCGAGTCAATCAACTTTAAAAACAGTGGCTCATCTTAAAGACTTAACATCAGTGGCAGTTGTCCAATTTTACTTTAAAACTATTGATTCAAAACATTGACTCAAAGAAGAAGACCTTAAAACTCAAACTATAAGTGTAGTCACGTTATTTTAGCCAAATATCTTTTTTTGCGACTCTTTTCCTTTGAGTCACGTCAAAAAGGGTATTCTCAGACAGAAAACTATTTCAATCCGTTCCACATCGAATGACCACTACCACCGTGACCGATCTTAAATTGGAACCATTTGGGGACTACCATTTCTAACTATACCAGCCGCTATAAAATATAAAATGTTTTACGATAATGTCATTTTTAACACGATATGTTTTAAAGGGGTCAGGACTCTATTGTAGAGTCAATAAGTTTAAATTTTTACGGTCGTCCTTGAGTAAGGACTACAGATTTCATTTATTTTATTATATTTTTGTTTTGTTCAAAAATGGTTTTAATATTTTATCACACAGTGATGAAACCACAACACGTGGTTAATGACAACCCTGTTGTGATTTTGTTCTATGAAATTCACGGAGTTGTTTCCTTATTAAAATAACATAGGATATTAAACGTGCGATTACGGTTATCGATAATGTTAAGAGCGTCGTCCTGCAAGGTTTTGGCGCAGTAGGTATTTGAAAACTGTATTGCTTTCGCTCTGGTCTCCGTGCGTGCTGATGCATTAATTCGCACGATGAGCACTTGAAAGTTTCTTGCCACTATGCTGTGATTATCTCTACGGTTTTCTCCACTGAAACTCTTATTTCATTGTTTGTGTTTTCAAAGTTCAATCCTCATCTTTAACAAGAGATCTTCAAACTATCTTGGGGTGCGGGGTGTGGACAGTAATGTGTGCAAGCGGACAGCGTGGCGAGTTATAATTATAATTGCTGTATTAGGCGCGCCCGCGCACTCATGCGGGCTGCTACCAGCCACCAGGGGTGCAGTACCCTGTGTAGTATACAGTAGTCATTATGACGAGAATTGTCAAAGCGGCTACTTCACATTATTACTCATTCAGTCGCGAATTTTATTCTTTTACTCGCTGGAAGAGTGGCATAGCGAGTATGCCAGTCTTGCACGGACAGCCGATCACGCAACACATCTCTAACACTAGATCACAGTGTACCACTAAGAGTGGTAGGTACTATATTATTGTTTATTCTGTTGTAATACCCAAAAAACCTTCGCAAACTACCGTAAAAATATAATCCAAAAAGCCGCAATACGGCAGATGAAATAAGTATATTTACTACGGTAATAATACCTTATAGGAAAAGGTTGGGTTCCCCTGCTTCTAGGGGTGCACTAATCGCTACGAGTGCGGTTTGAAACTATCCAATTATGAATATTGACCAACAAAACTTGTTCACGGGATATTATCGTTCTGTCGCCATCATGCTGATTAAGGGTTTTTAGAAGATAGTTTTGTTTTAAAAACCCTGGTGAAAACGGGCATAAAACTCATAGAAACCCATCTACATATCTATCTACATCTACATCCATACAGTTGCTACAACCAAACTATAACAAAATAATTTAGTGAATCTATTTCAATAAACTAAATAATGATAAAAGGAGCATATTAAATGGTAACCCAGAATTCTAATGATTCAAAAACATTACCCTCCTTCCTGGGCAGTCGGGTAAAAATACGCAAAACCAGGATGAACGCATTTGATTTCATTAGTGATTGTTTTCGAATACGTAAAGAAATTCATACTGAAGTATTTCAAAAATCGAACCCTAGGAACGTCACCGCCAAGTTCGTGCCGTCGCAAAGTGGCTAGACGAGTGGGAATTGAATTAGATTGTGACCCGCGCGGAGGTTAACTCGCCTAATTGGGACATTGGACCTCTGCCCGAGATGGGAGGGAGCTGGGCCTTTGTTGATCGATTCTTATTTGTTCGTCATACCTATAGCCGGATAGAGTTCAACAAATAGATCTAATGTTAGTTTTGACGAGATATTACGAGCGCAACTTTCCCTAATCATCTCTTGAAAGTCAGGCAAAGTACTTTACCTGATTACCAAAGCCAAAGGCCAGATTTGCCGTACCAAAGTTACCAAAAAAAAAAGTTTTTTCATTCAGTTTGCGACCCTTAGCGCGTGTCTGACTAACACTTGACTGGTTTTAAATATTTATTGTAAGACTAGGGTTTGCACTATAATCATACAAAGATAGACGCTTTTATGTATTACAGTTTTTACGATAGATAAAACAAGAAATGTCGAAAAAAAAACGTTTCTTGTACGACGCTCCTTAATTTTGTACATTTGATTATTCTCATTATTTATCAGGAAATCCACAAGATCACATATTATGTTAAAATTTAATTTGGCTGCCAGAGCCTTTTAGAAATAAAACGGACGGAGCAGTTGTGGATAGTTCAAAGTATATCAGCGATGCCTCTGCGCAGTGCCGCCTGCCATTTTTTGTATACAATTCAATTTGAGACCTTTCGAAACTTGGCAATCTAGCGTGCTTCTACAAACCTCTCAAACAATTACCCGGTCCATTTCTCTATCTCCCGAGATTATCAACAGTAATTATGGGCTAAACGTCGAGCGGAAAGTATCACATTACAGCTTTGTTATCGTGCACAAATATTTTTAAATAAATCGTAATAATACAACGTCAGCGATACTATAATTACACCAAACAATGACTTTATCAGATTGTTTGTTCTTTCTTGCATAAAAGCGATTTGTTTACGCAAAAATAGAGATTTAAAAAAAACAAACAATCGCGTTTTAGATTTCACTTTCGGATCGGGTGTGTTGAATGTTATGTAGTGTTGCTCTATCCCACTATTGGGCAAAAATGTTTTCTCGATTCTTAAGTTATAAGGTAAGGTATAAATGTAAGTCAATATTTTATTTTGGTCAAAGAGTCAATATCGTAAATTTTTTCAAAGTATACTAACACAAGATTTATATTCAACTTTCTCTTTGCATGAAATAGGGTAGTTATTCGCGGCCATAGTATTCTCGCTCGCGCATTTTCAAATTATTGAAGATATAGAATTTCTTACTATTTATGAAAAGACCGACGACATTGTGAAAGTCGCGGGCTACTGGTGGATGCAAGTGGCACGTTGTGTTCGGTGTGGCGCTCTAAGGGGGAGGCCTATGATCAGCAGTGGACGTCTTATGGCTGATGATGATGACAAGATTACAAATGTTTAAAGAAACTATCGTTTTTTACAACGTGTTTGGCTCAATGGTAGAACGCTTTATGAGCAGGGAGTCTCGGGTTTGATTCCCGGCATTGATATCTTTGAATGATAAATTTGAACATCAGCTCTTCGGCTCTGAGTCTGTGTGCTAGATGTCCTTGTGTTTGTGTTCCGTGGCTACCCCAACACCGAAGCCTAGTGGGGCCTATGAGTGCAAAGCCAAATTTATTTATTTAATAATTAGCTGCGCCCCGTGGATTCACCCGCGTGAAAATCCCTCGGGATTTTCCCGGGAAAAAGCCTATGTCACTTTCCGACCCTTAAACTATACCCATGCAACAAGTAATATTAATAAAAGATAAACAAAATACCCAACTGCAAAATGTAAGTAGCCTCACTCGTCAAAATTGGTCAAGCCGTTTAGGCAACAGGACGTCATATAGGAAGATACTCACACACACCCCAAAAACATTACACTACTTCTTGGGCAGTCGGGTAAAATTCAGGTCAATCCGTTGCTCTGTTGCTGCATGGAAAAGGAACAAACAAACAAAAAAACACACTTTCACATTTATTTTATATTTGTAGGGATATACCATATTATCCTTTTTTTTTTTTTCTTATTTTCTTTACGAGCACCTAGTCCCATAAGTCCCCCGCATTTTCACTCACTATTCTACCGAAACGGAATGTTTTTCCTGGATAAAATGTAGCCTATGTGTTAATCCAGGGTATAAGCTACCTCGATACCAAATTTCATCCAAATCCATTCAACCGTTACAGAGTTGAACCAGAACAAAGACACTGACATACTTACATATCTACCTACTTACACACAAACTTTCGCTTTTAAAATATTAGTGCATGTGATAAAAAAGTTTGAGAACGATGTTCTTAGCTTTAAAAATATCAGGGACCCTATTCCTTTGCGCTCGAGATTATCTCGGTCACTGTCTCTCTAATTTAGAATTTAATGGGAGTGAGAGTGACCGAGATAAAATGTCATTTCTCCGAATATCTCCGAATCCCAGCTAAGTATATTATGTCACTGGCTTTACATTGCAGTCGCCGTCAAGTCGTCCAGCAGAAGCCTTGTTCATCTTCGATACTAAGTCCAGGAATAAAGGAATCAATAAATTAATCGTAGGAACAATCTAATACCGTACTCGCATCTTCAAAAAGCCACGATGGTTGCGTACCTTCGCCGCGCCGCGTCGGCAGCTTTGATCTCGCCGATTGTTGTCCGTTTGATGTGGCCGCCGTAACTGGTTCTTGTTAGAACGGTCAAAATTACACTAAGTAAACATTCTGATGAAATTTTGGGAAAATCTGTGAAATGATCGTGTTAGACGTTAACAGGATCAATTTTAAAACGTCTGATTTTTTAAGCAACCAACATAATATGAACGACCTTAATCTGAACGATATCATGACCGACCTTCCTGGCCCAGATGGTAGTGCATCAAATCTGGTTCTGGATCAAATTCTCGGTCGGACAGAAATTTGAATGATGAATTTTGCAACATGAGGACGGCCATGTTCTGGCTTAGGATATTTTCATCCCGGTAAAATGCGAGCGTTCTCGAAGAACTGATAACCGATAGAGATGAAAGGTTCTTGAGTGGCGGCCACGAACCAGGAGACGCAGCGTAGGCAGGCCTCTCACTAGGTGGACGACGACATTGTGAAAGTCGCGAGCAACCGGTGAATGCAAGTGGCAGGTTGTAATTCATTATGGCACTGCAAGGGGCCTATGTTCAGCAGTGGACGTCTTACGGCTGATGATGATGATGATGAAAATTCGAGAAACTGAAATATAACGGGCGTAGCGAAGCTAGTAATTTTAAAATTATAAACTAGAGTCTGCACGAGAAACAGACTTAACAAACTGTCTACAAATGTATGGTACGAGTAGTTAAACCATCATCAAACTATTATACAATAATAGCGGCTCCCCGCGGTTTCTCTCGATTTTGCACTTTCCAGCATTTTGTGGGATAAAAATGACTCCAAACCTACACGTACTAATGATGAAAAAATTGCGATGCAAGACAAAGACCATTTCCTCGTTTCGGTCCCTTCATGCTTTTAGTCGTGAAAAGGTAAAAAATTACTATCTTATTTATAAAATTACTATCTCTGTGTTTTAGTTTTTGCCGGAGCACCCAACTGCGGCCCGCTGCTAAATCCCGAGTGTGCTGCGGGTCACAACTTTACTGTGGCCCGCAGCTGATCCGACTAGTGATGGAAAATTACTCGATATTTTACTGTGTAATTCGATTAAATCGACTAAAACGTATGAAGGTCTGGTAGAGAATGTTCCTTCGTTCAATTGTTTTGTCTTCAATTTAATCGAATTACACAGTAAAATATCGAGTAATTACTTCAAATAAGCACAACAAAGACAATGTTTTTTTGTAACTTCTAAACTTTCGCGATTTTAACACATAATTTATTTAATGTTTCTTATCAGGTGTTTCTTTCACCCTCATGTCGCACAGAGACGACCCGCATTCTTCATAGTCAGCTCGTGACCACGGCCATTGAAACATGGCCGAAACGTCGAAGTATATAAATAAGCTAGTTTTAGCTTGATTAAGTCCTGATAAGAAACATGAAATTAATAGGTTTTTTGACCGAGCGAAGCGAAGGTCTCAGAGTTTACTGGGACAAATCGGCATTTGTTATATTATATATGTTTGTATGTTTGTGTGTATATTTGTCCGATGATAACTTGCGAACCGTTGATCCGATCTTCATGAATTATTGTTGGCAAGTAGTTCATTTCAATAAAAAAATTAAGTTCGATAAAAAAAAAATATGAGCTGAATCGGTCCAGGGGTTGTGAAGATATAGAGATCGCGAGGTCTCAGTTCGCCGCGAACTTCTAGTTTTAGTAGATTTTTCTATTTGTATGTAATTTCTGGTGTGAACAATAAAATTATAAAGAGTTATCTATATCTATCTTTTTATTGTGCGTTGGCTATTTTCTGCGCCTAGTGCGAAATCTCCACGTGTGTAGCTGTTCTACAGAAACTGAATTTTCTGAGATCAAAGTAAAAGCGTAACCCAAGGAACAAATGACTTATCTTAATATTAATCTTAATATTATACCGTTTAAATTATTTCAGTCATTATGAAGTTAAGTGGGAACACACACACACACAGACTAACATTTCGCTTTATAATATTAGTGTGTTAGTGAATTTCATAAACACTCTAGCCGGAATCCAGCCGGATTGTTATTCCAAAGCAAAAACAAAAGTTCTTGGAAGAAAGCGAGTGTTATTAAACAACATCAAGGGAAAGAGTTCATATCGTGGATTGGATTGGATCGTAATCCATAAACAGATGTTCTGTGACGTAGATCACAACTTATCAACAGACTCTTCTCGTTTTCCGTTTTTTTTTTTATTTAAAGCAATGATAAGGTAAGGCTAAAATAAGGTTCTTACCTTCAAAATGATGCTCTGATAGTAACGGCTCTGCTGCAGTCTGTTTACAGCCGCCAAAGAGTGCGCAAGAAGGTGCGAAAAGTTTAAAGTAAAGAGACCCCTTTTCCAAAGTTCATTTTGGATAAGGGGTATATTTCAGATAACCAAATTACTTTAAAAATCTTATCTCTAGTTTTTTCCTATTGGTACAAAATACTTACCAATTTAAAAACTTTGCGGTTAGTTAATTTTAATAAAAATTACATAAAAATATTTAAGTAGGTAATTATTTTTGAAAAAACCGTTAAACAAATAGGGGTCGATTTTTAGACCTCGTCGACCCCCAAAATCAGTTTTCGTTTATGTTATGTCAACCCCTGGGAAACCGATATCGACACCAAGGGTTGATATCGACCACTTTGGGAATCCCTGATTTAAAATATACTGTGCCTATTCTTACGATGCATACCATAATACCACAGTACGATACCATAGTAAGTACGATTCATTTACCAAACAGTGATAATACGACTACAATTATAAATAAAGTAGATACAAGGTACGTTATGTTTTTTTATAAAATACATTCAAAGGGATTGTTCATCTCACTGACCAATCTGACAGTTGAGATGCGACATCACAATATAGTAGATATCTGTGTGCACACATACAAATCTTTCTTTCTTCATGCAAATAGTAACTCACAAAATATTATGAATGGAATACAATTACATTGTAACTTTTTTTTAAACCAAAATTTAGTTTCGATTATCATATATACTTAAATCCTTTTCTGCGCGCACAATGCTGCAAGAAAAACATCCGTTTGAAAAGAGAAGGGGTAATTCGCTTTCTAAATATTAGCAAATAAACATTCTGAATGAACTAAATGTGGACAAACACTCGGACAATGCGCTCGCAAATAGAGTTTACTATAAATATTTCCGATTATCCCCATTACCCAAATATCCAAATCTTCAATACGTGCTGTCAATCTTTTTTTGGATAACATTATTCAATGACAATGTAAGAAAGGATTTAAAGTTCCAATTTCAAAAATCTTCTTAGATATGGTATGGTCGGCATTACTTTTCCTTGCAAGCAAATATTATTATCGTAATGCCCAAAACTGTCTTGACAGGATTATTATAACATCTCTTTTTCATGGGGACATTGAGTTTAGAAAAACAAAAACCAAGTCACATACTGAAATAATAGCTACGTCTATATTTAGAGCCGATTTCCCAAAAGTGCATAACGTTACCATATTTAAAATGAGATTAACACGCCGTTTTGGCGGGAAGTCGTCAGTTTCCGATCCGATCGAGACGCATAAAACAGCATATGAGTAAAACGGGTTAATCTTATAATCCTCTAACATATGTATGTGTCGTTGCGTTTTGACGTAGATTTACAATTATTTACAAGAAATGCTGGATGCACGCCGCTTGTCTTCCCTCACGATAATCCTTGGATTAGCAAGCCTCCTTGTTTATGGTGTGCTGTCGCCCGCCTAATTGTCTGTGGTCGGAAAAAGCGCGGGAATGTAAAAACAAGATGGCCGTCTGATTTATGGGGGAAGACATATAGGGCTTTCAGCCATGAGTTTAGAACGCAAGGTGTCTTGTATCGATTAAAAGACGGGGATTAGCAGTGTCGCATTTCTCAATAGAGAGAAGCGGCATGTTTTTGTTGGCTCGATCAGTCGACAGCAGTCGGTGACGAACGCCCGGCTACGCGCTTTACCAAGGAGTGAAAAATGTACAGAAATATAGCTCTAAATCGTAACATTTTTGTGAAATGTGAAACTAGTCACAGCACTACATGCGCAGTGATGTGTGTAGACCGATCACCGACAAGTTCACTTACGAAAGACATACGTTATCAGCATGCGTGGAGACTGGCGGCGTCCACTACTTCCTCAAAAAGTGAAACACTTGATGCGCTTTTGACAGCTGCTTCTTTATTACCCGACTACGAAAAAGGAGGGTTATGAGTTTAACAGTCTATGTATGTATGTAAGTATGTTCACATGTTCCTTCTAATCTCCTAAACCGCTTATCAGATTTTGACAAGATAGGTGTCTATCGATGCGTCTTCACAGTCTGATGCCTCAGTGAGTTTTAAAGTCCCTTGGCCTTGGCGTCAGACTACGGTTAAAGGGACTTTAAAATTAAACTTCATTGGAAAAATACTATGTACATTAAATGGACCATGCCATTTTGAATTTCGAATAATATTTTTTGGTTTCATACTTTTACGTAGGATGGTTTTAGTTTTTGAACTTATCTTTTATAGATTTTATACTCGACTCTGTTACAAAACAACTTTATGTCTCCTGTCCGTTCGTAAATAAAGTAAATGTTTGGACGCCGACACCGCACTCATTATCATTAACGATTCAATATTTAACGTGGTGAATGCCAATTCTTATTGTTACAGATAAATTTCGCTAAAAACAAATAGTGTTTCGATTGTAAATAGCTGCGGCGGAATGTTGTTCGAAATAGTCAGTTTGATTTTGTTGCGTGAGTGATTGGACGCAGTTGACTTTAACGGCTTTTCTGTTTTAAATTCAGAACAATGTCAAAGAAAACTAATAAATACGAATTTGTAAAGACTTTAATGAAACTGGTGATCTCGTGATCGAACGCCGAAGAAAAGTAATTTGAAGAAAAATACCTACTTACCAGGTTTTATTACAACAATACGATGTCATAATGTTATTGGGCAGAACTTGACACTGGCTAAATACATGTTTGGAGTGAAAGTAAAAGACAAAAAGAATTGTATTACTTTTCCGCCTTTTCCTTGACACGAAATAAACAATAACGTGGCGGGAACGTGAAGATTTCATGTCGGCCCATTGTATTATTTTCCAAAACTTGTGTTATTTCGAGTATTAATGTGTAAAAATTGAGGATTGGTCGTGAACGCGCACGAGTGTTGGTGAATAGTAAAATGTCGTGAAACGTGAATCTTTGTGTTGTTTCCAAAACTCCATTGAAACCTCTAGTAAAGTTTCCACCGTGTCACATGTGTCTTACTGGGGCATAGCGTGGACTTGACCGTGACTTACTTTGCTTGACTTAGACTATGACTGAAATTTATTTTAATTGTGAAATATTTGACTTTACGTGAAATATTACAATACTTGACACTGGCTAAATACACATCGTGTTGAGCCAAAAACAATAGAAAAATAATAATAACAGTAAGTAGAGTTTTGGCGGGAACACGAAAAAGTCATGTTAATTCATTGTATCATTTTCCAAAACTTGTGCTATTTATAGTGTTAATGTGTGAAAACCGTGAATTTTTGCCCGTTAAGTGTTCGTGAACATGCACGAGTGTTGGTGAACGGTATAATGTCGTGAAACGTGAATTTTCGTGTTTTTTTCAATACTCCATAGAAGGCTCTAGTAAAGTTTTCACTACTTTACTGAAGCATGACATGGACTGGACAGTGGCTGTAATTATTGAATTAGATTATGACTGAGACTTGTTTTCATTTTGAAATAATTAAATATTTTAATTGAATATTTTTATGCTTCAATGTGAAAACTGTTTTAATTTAAGGCCGATAAAGACATCGTTTCATTTTTCTTTCTCTGGAATACGTACGTAAGTTTTTTTGATAGCAATGATAGAGGTGCTGTTTTGACTCTAAGAAAGTACTTACGGCCCAAACCGGAAAACGAAGCAAATTATAATATGGAAATCTTCATCAATTAGCCCGTCGCTGAAACTATTGTAGGATCATAGAGTATGAAAATATAGCTCACTAAATGATGGACCTAATAATATTTTAATTGGGAAAGATTTTTTCTTTTAATTTTTAATAAGTGAGTAAAAGAGATAGCTATAATGGAATCTGTCTTAAAGTATAGTCCTTCCGCGAGGTTTTGGCGCATTCGATATTTGAAATTGTATAGCTGTATAGCTGCAGCATGTATTGCGAAATAAAAAAAAAAAATATACCGCCGTCTTATCCATACAAAAAGCGTAGTCTGATACACATCCCTAAATGTTATCCAATTCTGATGATTTTTTTATATGTTATCTACACCGTGAAAAACTATGCTTGTATCATTGTTTTTTTTTTTTAATTCGCAATATTTTCGTTGTTATAGACACTTAAAGTGACATTTTTTTTCGTCGAAAATACGTCAAAGTAGTTGTTATTAGAATACCATAAACATTTATTGAAAAAACAAAACATAGCGGATTAGGCTTAGACGAAGCATCATACAAGATCCTTGGGATTAGGGCTTATCCGAGCCATTGACAAAAAAAAGGTTTTTTTTTTTTTTTGTTTCTCCTCCTAAGTGGATTTTGGCGTCGCACGTCTTATGCATTTGCCAGTGTCAAGTATACAATTTGTTAATTTAGTGATAACAGACTACCCCCGAAACGCTAATTTCATCAAAAAGCTGGAAAATGCACTAGCTGTATCGCACGCACGTGAAACAGAGCGACAGCTATACAATGTCATATCGAATGCGTCAAAACCTCGCGGAAGGACTATCCTCTTTTGCAGGGCCATTTTGAGGGCGCTAAAAAAGTCTCGGTTAAAATATAATTTGATCATATAATGACCTAGGGAGACAGTTCAATATTTTACTTTTTTCGAATACTTTTAGAAATGATAGATGATAGAAAAACTGTAGAGATGGATCTACATTTTTCCATATATTCGCTTGATCCTTCAGTTTGAAAAAACCTTCACTGAACGATGTTAGATGTCAAAACTATATGGGAGATTTAATGACACACATTTTTGTATAGAGCTAAATATCTAGAGGCTTTGATCTAAACGTCCTAATACAACGTCGCCCATCAGCAAGTGACCGCAAAAAAATTGCTGTTCCATAGAAAAATGTCAATAACACGCGGCAAAATGTATGGTATATTTAGTACTAGCTTGCCCCCCCCCCCCCCCCTCTTCGGGAGTTGATTTTCGGAAAATCCTGAGATATGTCCATAATCTGGGGGCCCATTTTACCCCTTTAGTGGTGAAATTTTGCTTTTTACTTTGACCTTTCACCACTTTAGATGAAAAACTACCCTACATTCGTAGAATTATATAAAAAAAATGATTTCCCAATTAAAATAATATTATAGAATAATTAATGTCCCATTCTAATTCTAATTGGGGGTGATAAGACCTGCACTGACGTCCCGTTAAGGGTGTTTTGTGCATTAACCCCGCTGCCAGCCCCAAACCAGCCGAGCTTCTAGTAACGGAGCACGGCCTTGGGGCGGTGGCATACCTGTTCCACTCCTGTTTCGTCAGATGTTATGCTATTGGAGTCTTGTTGTTGATTAATTAATGTCCCATATTATGACACTCTTTTTTCACTGTCAAATATTCGCACAGTAGTAATTATCTAAATCCAAAAAAAAAAAAAAACGTAGTTTCAGACAAAGTGAAAGGTAAAAGTCAACTCTTCCCCCACTACTGCTTAACCCACGAAGATAAGACTCACCCCAGCCTTTCTCTTAATCACTTTGTAATGCAAGTTAGTTAGTTTTTGTAGTGGTAGGGCTCTCTTGCAGAGTCCGCCTGGGGAAGTACCACACCTTTGCCAGTTATTCAACCGCTAAGCAGTAGTGTGCAAGCATTACTGTGTTCCGGATTGAAGGGCAATGTTACCAGCGTAATTACTGGGCATACAGAGATTAAACATCTAACATCTCAGGGTGACGAGCGCAATGCATTGCCGCGCATTGTTTTGAACTGTTGAAGTTCAAAATTCTGGGTGGCACTGAACTGTTATGGGCAAGCGTGACGCTTAACATCAGGTGAGCGACTTGCTCGTCTCGTCACCAAGTAAGATAAAAAAAAAAAAAAAAAAAAAAAAAAAAAGTATGTAGAGCAGAAAGTACCGACCTGTAAACTCGTTACTCATTATGATACACTCATATGGGTCAAATGTGCCTGAAATAAACAACTATTTTTATATGCTAGTTTTTTTTTTTTATCTCGAAGCATTGAGGACACTTCGGTGAATAATACGAAATCACGGGCCTAGGCCAAGTGAGTTTCATGTTCTGTTATGGATTGGTTGTTTGAATCTTCCTGTAGAAATTTTCGGATAATGCGGCATGAATTTAGGATTGCAGCTTTCTGCATCGTCGTGTATGTGTTTTCGGGTATGTTTATTATTTTGAGGGATTGTAGCAGGTGTTTGGGTACTACTCCTGTACTGGACATATACTACATATACATTATGTAGTTATTATTATTATTATTATCCTAATCCTAATCCTAACTAATATTATAAATTTGAAAGTAACTCTGTCTACCTGTATCTCTGTCTGGGTGTTTGTCGCACTATCATGGCTAAGCGGCTGAACGGATAGAGCTGAATTTTTGCATAAATATAGCTTAAGGGTCGGAGACGGACACAGGCTACTTTTCTTGTAGGTCCAAGCGAATGAAGTCGCGGGTAACAGCTAGTTTAGATATAAATCACTCTTTATACAAAATAATATACAGTGATGAAAGTATAAACAGTAAGTTATATGGATTAGGTTTCTAAGGCGCACCACACAGCAAAGTCACATATGTGTGCAGTAAGACACTAGTATTACGTGGCTCACTTTTTGTAAATAAATGTGGTGTGTTGTCTATTAGCGCACTCGTATTTAAATATAGGTCTACGATAAATGTTTTGTCTGGTGTACAACATTTTTGCATGTAACAATGCACGGACAGCGACACCATTAAAAACCGGTAACAGTATGAACTTAGTGGAGTAGATATGTTTGTAGGGACTCGTATGTATATAATGTTTACTTCTTATACCTGTACAGAAAGAGTTATTATTAATTTTCATAATGAAGCGTTTTCCAAAAAAAAAAAACTAAAATACTTACTAGATGACGTTATAGTCCTATCGTTTTACCTTGGATTGTCATTTCTGTAACATACATATTTATATTTCATGTCTTGACAGTGACAGCAAAACCTCAAGGTACACCTAACGCCATCTATTGGGTACTTTTATTACCAGGGTTTTTTTTTTTTTGGAAAACGCCTCATTAGAAATAATTTTCCAAAACCGACCTTTGTAGTTGTGGTACCGGCTTTATAAGTATTTTCGTATTCTAAAGTTCTTACTTAGTTAATAACATAAATCCTTTTAAAGTTGTAAAAAAAATTATGGCCAGAGAGGTCTATGAGTCAAAATGTAGGCAACTATTTTTAGCCAATACAGATTTACCAAAATTGTAACGGATGTGCGCCGCCAAGTTGAGCTAAGCAAAGCATCGGTTGTACCGTCTATAAACCTCAAGCAAACCCACCTCCATGTTAAATAATATGTCATATTCGATACGGACTATGTTTACATATTATTTAACATTTTTTTTCGGAAGTTTGGTAAAAATTTATTATCTTTGGGAGTTAAGAAGCATGAAATTAAATAACTACAAAAATTCACCACCACACTGAGGGTAGTGGTATAACTTATTATACCGTTGAAAATGTTGGAATCTTTCAAGAAAGGTGGTTGGTTGGAATCTTTTAGGTGGCCGTCGGTTTATATACAATTACTTAAACTTTTTTGTACCTAGATGTAAGATTCCCGCAATAAATAAAATAAAACTTCATCGCAAAATGTAACCACTTCATCACATTCTGAAATTGCTTTTTTATCAATGTGGGAAACGAATAAAAAAAAAACTTGCAAGATTAACAAGGCAATAAGGGCAAGAAACATGCCTGTAAGGAAACTTATAGCAAAAAAATAATGTTGTAGCAAAAAAGCCTTTTGAACATGATAAAATATAACAAAATAATACTAAGTGCCGTCGAGTTGTGCCAATTTAGGCCTAAACGAATTCGTAATACTGTAGTAGAAAAACCAAATACTTTGTATCGATTGCTTGAGAAAATCTTTTATTGCGACCAATGTAACTTAAATTAAGCCTCTTAATTAATTTATTATTTTTTTATTCTTATGTTAATAATAAATAGCGATATCACTATATACAACGCGTACTATACACAGTCCACAGTTCACTATCACAGTCTTTACCTACAGTCTTCCTTTACACACAAGGGGTATAACAATTGAGTAACTAGACGAGCAGATCGTTTTCCTGATGGTAGGCGCCACGCCTATTCAAAACAGGTGCAATGTCACGTAGAGCTTAAAACTTTAATATCCCGCGCGGCATTGCACTACGCTCTTCACCAATATACTAGAGCAGGGCTGGTCTATCAACTGTGCTTCATGATGTGATCGGGATCAGGCGGCGTTGGGCTTGGAGGAGGCACTAGCCCGTGGATACGACGATATAACTGGTGATAAGGGACTGGCGGTGACGGCAGCCGTAACAAAGGACTAGGTAAAGCATACCTCCCATAAACAGACAGCAACGGAGGGTACAGACCCACTAACGACGCGTAGGGATTCCCAAACATCGGATGCAACAAAGCTCCTCGTTTGAAAGCCGCTAGCCGAGACCGCGAGGCGGCCGTCGATCGCCGACGCAACTTCCCAGTGGTTCCCCCTATGAACACGTCGTCTGATGATGGGTCTAACATCCAATAGTTTCCTTTACCAGGGTCATCGTAATGCCGAGGAACTTTCACGAAGCACTTGTTTAAACTGAGGTTATGGCGGATGGAGTTCTGCCAGCCTTGCTTATTCTCCTTGTAGTAGGGGAAGTTCTTCATGATGTACTCGTAGATACCATTCAGGGTGAGACGCTTTTCGGGGCTGCTGCGGATCGCCATCATGATGAGGGCGTTGTAGCTGTAAGCTGGTTTTTCGTTTTTCTTCTCGTTCGATTCGGAAGTACCGGCGGGAGGTGGTGTCTCGGTGCCGGTGACGTCGAGCTCGACGTCCGATGGCTCGGGCGAGGGTGAACGCGAAGACGCCTCGGGTAATAAGTCTCGAATAGCAAAGCTGTGCGGAGGAGTCATAGTGGTGCGGCATCGCGAGCCGCTCTCGTCGGACTAAAGAGCAACCGAGTTGGGTCTGGAGCCCCGCCCGCGGGCCCGCCCAGCGCTAGCACCCGCCCCTCCTCGTCGGGTTGAACATACGTGTGCTACGACAAAAATAACTTTTCTCCCATCATGATTCGTACAGCTTTAGTTTAGAGATCAGTTTGCTGTGAGTAAAATCCAAGCTATTTTTGTAAAAAAAATTACATCATCAGATGCACACGTACGTTCGATAGGGTTGTAGATTCGCCGTAGGGTTAAATTTTTAAAACATGTATTAACGCGATCAGTCATGGGTTGTAAACAGTTTTTTTTATGATTTTCCACGCGTTGTTTGCGAGTTTATTTAGCGTTGTAGAAAGTTCTTTATGTGTTGTAATTGTTAATTGTGTTTTTAAACATTGCTTCAGATGTTCGTACAACATTTATAATGTTGCAACATGGTGACAAATTAGATGTGATGGTGTTGAACAATTGTATTGCTAATGATGGGTATATTTATGGCTCGGTGGACAATGCAGTTATTGCTGTCATTAATATTGACAATTAAACTTTTGTGATGATGTTATTTCACTTTCCTTTCATATGTAACTCCTTTGTAATAGATAGTATAAGTACCTACCGTAATATTTTCGTTTTATGTTCCTTATTTGTGATATCCTGGACATAGATATAATCATCATCGTGATGAGTATAACACCTTTTGTTTCATTGCGTTAGCAGTAAATAGGTATTTAGGTAGGTACTAAAATGTTATTAATTTCATAATCTTATCTTATAAAACCTCTTTGACAGACTGACGAAGAATGGACACGGGAGTGATCTAAGGGTCTCGAACCCTAAAAAATTTTATCCCAAAAAGGCTTTGTTCCTGACTTGGATGATACTTATACTACTGAGTATCTAGATTAAATATCGTCCCTCTGCATTGTATGCTCTCTCTTTCTATTCTGCGCTGAGTTTCTGAATTTACAAAGTACTAACTAAAATATTAGTGTTATGGTAAAATAGAAATAGAGATCGGTGAATAGAACGGAAATATTGAAGTTTTTATTTGTTATAGTATTACGGCGTCTACTGAGATACGCTGTCTACCATACTTACTTGCTTCTATTATATATTATTTATACTTCTTACTATTTTAAAATAGTAAAGTAATACCTTTTGACGTTTTGAATCGTCACGCCTTGTTGTGATAAAACACAACACGGATATGACTATGAACGTGAAGAAGTCTTTTCGCGTCATTGTATTATTGTCCGAAACTTCTTTTATTTCGAGTGTTAATGGGTAAAAAAATATATTTTTATTTCATTTATTGTTCGTGAACGTGCACAAGTGTTGGTGAATAGTATAATGTTGTGAAACGTGACTCCTCGTGTGTTTTCAAAATTCCATAGAAACCTCTAGTAAAGTCTCCACTTTACTGGGGTATGACGTGGACTTGACCATAACTTACTTTGCTTGACTTAGACTATGGCTGAGATTTATTTTAATTGTGAAATATTTTACTTCACTTGAAATATTACAATACTTGACACTGGTTACAACGCGTGGAGCCAAAACACAAGAGACAACAAAAACTATGATTTTATTAATAACCCATGGTACTACGTCCATGGAATAACCACCTTCTTATGAACCGTTGATATATTTCTAACTGTGAGTGAGCCTGAGCCGCCAGCCGCCAAAATATCCTCATAACCTGTGGCAGCACCTTCTATGCATTCAGCCACGCCTCCCACGCCACGCCTCTCGCTATGTAGACAGACCGACGTAGAGTTTGTTTTCTAGTTATTGTTTTACAAGAGCCGTACAAGCTTAGGTTTGGGTTGTAGTAGAGAAATTGTAGAGATCAAAATATTGCGTGATATTATTATTATTATGAATGCGAAAGTTTGTGTGTGTGTAAGTATGTAACTGTGTTTGTTCCCGTTCAACTCTGTAACGGCTGAACGGATTTCAATGAAATTTAGTATGGAGGTAGCTTACACTCTGGATTACCACAGGTTTTAACTTACCGACGCAACATTCGCTTAAAGTTTTTATGAGAATTGTTCTCATTTCAATTTGAAATACTTTCAATTAGCTTTAGATTATTTATTTATTTATCAATTCTTTTCCATTGGGTGGGCATAATATAACATTGTCAATGACATTCGACAAAATGTATGGAATAGCTGTTTTTTTCGAGATTTCAGGGTTGTTCCCATAGTAAAAGTTTTTCATAATCATGAGTCATGATACCTTTCAATATTTTTGCACCTTTCAGGAACAACCTGTATGTTCTGTGCACGGTTGGTCCTAAAGCTTCTATCATGTTCTATCAGAAACACCGAAGGACGCGGTCAGCAGCGTCTTCTTAGTAAAATTCTGTGAGCCCTAGCCGCTTGCCAAGCGTGAGAATTATGGCAACCTCTTCCCCTCTTAAGGCCTCTTGTTCAGCAGTGGTCGTCTTCAGTTTGATGATGATGATGATGACTTAGTAAGTAATTAGGTTCGTAGAGGCAGAGTCTGAATACCGAATGCAGAGGACGCTTTGAGACCTCTGACATGCCATATGTGATAGATACACTTATCTAGGTATATGATACGGTAGATAGGACAGAGACAGAACTTCTCTCAAGACTTTACCAGCCGTCTAATTTAAAAGCTAAAGTGCTTCTTTGTAGCTGCTGCTTATTTCGACTATCGGACAGTTACTTTTTTTTTCTTGCGTCTGTACTTTCCTCAACACCAGTCGGGAACATTATCTGAACATGTTGCTTATACTACTGTTTTTGCAAATAAAACACAATGTTAATATTAATAAATACCTATTTCTTAATAATTTAGATAAATAATATGAAAAAAATTAAATAACGAGCGGATTTAAAAGCTTCAACACATGAACAAAACTGGTTGGTCATCCGGCAGCGAGATGTCTACGATATTATCAAAATGTCAGGTCGAACCTGGACCCGATTGAAGATGGAAGACATCTTACCAGCTAGTTCCAAGTTGCTAAATGGCATGATCAATGGAGTTCTCTGGTGTCAAAGGCAAAGTCCCACTTCGGGTCGCTGCGTCAGCGAAGTACAAACGTATAAATATATAAGTTACATAGCCAGCCAGCCAGCCAGCAATCATGAGAGATACGAGTAACAACATGGCGAAATTTCGTACGTCATCGGATTCTGACAGTGTGCCACCGGCATCACACCGTGTCCCTAGTCCCACAAACAGTTCTTCAGTAATACAGGCAGCGACCACGCGCGTGTTTATTCACGATTGGGCCAATTGCTGGGCCCATCGGTGGGGTGGCTATAAGTTGGGAGAATGTGGGATAACGGTGTTTTAGTTCGGAGGGATTACGTAGTAGCTCATGCTTGAGCATTCTTTGCATAAAAAGCGATGCTCGTTTGAATTGAGTGCCGAAAATAGTTCAAGGTATTCTTATTAAATAACTCGTCATGATAAAGATAATTTAAAAAAAAACGTAGCTGCATAGGAAAAATAGTTACGATGGTGGACCCTGCGCTTATCGATTATGGGGAAAAACCATAGCATACTATCTGGAAAAAATCCAGTGGATAAGTATAATTTACATTGTTAATGATTTTCCTTCTTACCAAACCAAAGTTATTGTTAAAAAAAAGTAAAAACCTTCTGTTAGAGATAAAGTAAGTGTCTGTGCAGTGGTTAAGACGTAGTAGGTAAAAAGATTTTGGGGAATCCACCACAGTTGTGTGGATTGAAAAGTTGTCATTTCTACAAATATAGGCCGAAACGTGTTTCGTCCATGTTTTTTTCTATCTTGAACGTCATTAGAAAGATCATAAACCCAGCCTAGTTCCATACAGATTTGAGGGATTCCCGCCGATAATATTCCGAAAGTTCCTATATCGTGGTGACAACATACTCAGAACTGACGCCAGCAGCCGAAGCCATGTTTAGTCGCGCTCCGACAAATATTTAACAACCAAGTAACTGTAGTTATACTTAGTTCTATATTCTCGTATTTCATTTACCCAGCTAGGTACCTACCTATCCGAACCTTTAACAAACCTTTCCAGTATTTTTGGTACTGAGAATTTCGATAGTAAGAACATACTTAGCTATTTTACTTAGGTATTCACATAAATAATATCATGAAGTATGATTGGAATTTAATTAATGTTTTTTTTAGTAATTCATTAGTAAAAATTTGTATTTTTTAAATAGATTTATAACTTTTATTTCACAATCATCTTTTCCAAATTGTAATCTTTATGTCACTATTATAAAAATAATAATGTAAGTATGGTTTTTTTTAAATTAAGTTTTAAATTAAAATTACGTTGGCGTTAGCCGTATATATATACTTATCACTATTAGGTAAGTGATAAATGAAAAATAAGACATTAGAATCAGTGCCATAAATAAGACTGGGTTTTGCATTAAGTACTTATTTATTATTTACTTAAATAGGTAATTATTAATTCACTTAGTTTCCTTTTACGGCATAAGTTTTATACAGGATTATAAGAGAAGGGTATGTTAAGCCGAAAATGGCTCATAGTACTCATGATTGTGAACAACTTTTATTATGGGACCAAACCTAAAATCGAGAAAAAAATAACAGCTGTTCCATACATTCTGTCGAGTGTCATTGACATTTTTCTTTGACATATTATTGTATGTTTTACAGTCATTATATCTGCATTATTATAGATGCCTACATATTTATAACATATTATTTATTGCCACAAAACACACCATTATTAAAAGGACAAACCGAAAAATCACGCGCCATTATTCCGCTCAAAAAACAATTTCCGAAAAACAAGTTTGCAGAAACTTTGTAAGCCCGCCTCGGGCTCTCGTTACTGTTGCAGTAAATACTAAGTAAATAAATAAATACGAGTTGGTACGTGTTTTTCATCTGATTGGACCAATTGCGCTTTCTGGGCAGGAGCAGAGCAAAAAATTTACAGAGAAACAAAACCCCATTTTATATAAATTCAGAATCTGCACGCTGCGCTGTGCTCCTCAGATTATATCTGTAGATATTGAAGATTTTACATAGGTTTAATTCAGCGGGGAAAAAAGAAAAATTAAAAAAAAAAACGGTATTTGAAAGCATCGAAAACATAAATATATCCAAGACCGCGCTTTAATACATTTGTAAAAAGCAAAATAAAAATGCAAAATGTTCCTATTGTTATGGCCTGTTTGCTGATGATGTTCATGGAGAAGAATAGATTCAATATTATGTGCTACAAGATGCACACTATTATATTGAATCTATATCGCTTAATAAACGATGTAGTATATAGATATAACCATGTAACTTTAAAACTTTCGCGATTTGAACACATAATTTAATGTATCAGGACTTAACCACGCTAAAACTAGTTTATTTTAATACCTCGACGTTTCGGCCAAGTTTCAATGGCCGTGGTCACGAGCTGACTGAAGAATAAACGTCGAGGTATATGGTCGTCTGCTTTATATGGACACATGGCGCACTTACGCGCCATGTGTCCATATAAAGCAGCTCATAAGACGGCAAAGTTTTAGTTAGGTAGCTACTTACCTAAAACTTTGCCGTCTTATGAGCTGCTTTTCTTCAAGTCTTCTTCTCAGTGCGGTACTAGCTACGCCATTCTCTACTTTCGAATGTTGGACGGCGAAAAAGCGAGCGAGCGATTTCGGAGATCGAAAAAGTCTTGCGGAAAAGTGGTTTCATTATGTATTCCTTTTTCATCTATGTTTTTAACATATAAAAAAAAACATAAATAACCTTATAGAAGTTTTATTTAATCTCTTATTTTTTTTAAATTGTACAATGTTTTTTTTAATGGAAAATGATGTGATTCTTATTTGTTTTTCACCAACTCTTGTTACAGAGAGAAGCTCTAAAAATACATCAACACGAGACAATAACATGAAGCCCCATTGAAGTGTCAATCAGAAACCCCATACAACCACAAATAAACATTTTGCCTTGTTGAATGTTTGTGCTACGACTTCATGGGTAATTAATTAAAATTACATTAAATTGAGTCGGTTATTCCGACTATAGTTTCGATCACATTCGGTGACCTTTATCAAGGAATGCTAAGCAAGACGGGCGCGATCTTATCTTGCCTTGCCTAAGCTTTTTGTTAAAACAAAATGTATCAAAACCACGTCAGTTTTCATAGTTTAATTAAAATTACAATTACTTTAATAAAAATATTGTTTTCAATATATATCCGGGAAAACGATTTTTCTGAGGAACGAAGAACCACAACACAATCACAAGTTGCAAATCTGCAGAACTAATTAGAAAACCCCTATTTTACAGCGGACTAGCGACCCCGGATTATACATACTAAGTACTATATCAAAACATTTTTAAACATCCCACTGCTGGGATATGCTGGGATAGCTGGGGAGGTTTTCCCTCGATGGGTGATTAGACCATATCCACCACGCTGGCCCAGTGCGGGTTGGCGGATTCACATACTCCATCGAATTTCTTCTCCGGAAATATGCAGGTTTCCTCGCGATGTTTTCCTTCACCGTACACCGATTACCGTACCGATTATACATGTTTAGAAGAAAAGACGCAGGAGCGGTTTTTACACCTCTGCGGTTTAACTTAAGACTGGATTGGGATCATTGGGAACAGTTAGTGCGCTTAAACGATATTTCCGCCGAGGGTGTCTTTTTTCAATAATTGTTGAAAAATTCCTATTTAATTTCAATCGAACTTGACAATAGTTCATTTCGATTACCAATGATTTCCTACAGCCATTGTTTCCGATTATTTCCCCGTGAGTTGGGGTGTAATCGAGTGTCATGGCCCATGGGTTGGCACCACCTTGCTGACTCCATACAAACAGTCCCGGGGTGCGGCCCGCCTGCAAACAGCGCCTTCTGTCACTGCTCAGCGGGATAGATTCCTAACGTGAAATGAGAGCATTTTTATTACTCTGTTATTTTGGTGATTGAATGTGTATTTTTTTGTTTGCTGATTTTCTAATGCACTAATTCATGAGATCTGCATCAGCCTTTTAACATCGGATATCGGGATATCTGCTGGAATATCGGCCTACCCTCAAAGGGTGATTGGGCCATATCCACCACGCTGACCCAGTGCGGGTTGGCGGATTCACATACGCCATTTTTTTTTCTCGTAAATATGCAGGTTTCGTCATTATGTTTTCCATCAACGAAAAGCCGGTGGTATATCCGTCCGTAAGTTCCCAAGAACTCGTTGATACGGGCCAGCCCGGGTTCGAATTGAATTGAATTGAGGCGAGCGAGCTCCCACTAAGCTACCATGACTTATAAATCAATATATCTTTTAAGTGATATAAAATTGTGGTAAAACGGGGCTGGCATAATCGCATGGTGACTAAAGCCCTAGTAAAAATTAGATAAAAAATAAAAAAAATAAAAAAAACAATATTTCAAAATGAAGAAAATCAGGAAAATGGGTTAACACGGTATATACTTTTTTTGGTAATTTTAATGTAGAACAGTACAAATAACAATATAAAATCTGGAACAGGCTCTAGAATGCCTGAAAAAAAATACTGTACTAGTAATTTCAATGAAATTAAACTAGCAAGCAATCAAGCTCAAATATAATATGAAAGCGAGCAGAAATTATATTCGCTTTTCTTAGAAAAAAGTCTTGAGCTTCCGAAGAACTTTGGTGAAGTGCTAATTTCTGTACAGAAACAAAGCACCTTCAAAATCCTACTCAGCAAAGTAGGTGTCTCATCTTGAGGAGGCGCCCACTTCTCTCCCCGGCTAATATTGTTGAAATATTGATTAATATTGTCGCCATCTTGGGTCGCCAGTCGCCACTCACGGAAGCGCGGTGCCTCGCCGGAAGCGCCCTCTTGCTTACCTATAGAATAGACACTTTTTGATCCCATTGTTACTTTCCGCTACAAGTGCTCTCAAAAATCTAAAGTTCTTTATTTAAAAAAAAAACTAATAATAATTTAGAAAACAATAAAAAATATTTTAACGAACTTTTAAACGCTCAATTGAACAACGATTGAAAAACAAGAAAATCTAAAAGTACTCGTACCTAGTTACAAGTTTTTGATTTAACAATGGGCAGTTTAAAACGAGTGCTATTAATTTAAAAGAGCAGAGCCATTATTTTGAGCATGACAATTGAGTCGCCTTCAAACAAATTAAAACTTCACTTACTGTTGGTAGCGATCGTTTATTTTAAAAATAAATGGGTTTAGTACGTGTGATGGTAAAGAAACGTAAAGTGGCGTTCAGAAACTGCTTTTGTAGAGCGCACCTGGATGGAAGAGTGCGTACAATGGAACGAAGTGAGCACAATGATTCAGAGTGCGTTCCGAAACAAACAACGTTGAATAATGCTTGCGGACGTTAGGGTATGGCCACAATGACGCATTTACTGAATTAAACCTATTTAAACATTTAATAATAGGTTTTAGTAGTAGCTAAGATGCATTCTTAAATTAACACTAATGCCTGGCTTGTCTGCTATAAAAAGTCGTTGAAAGTCTTAACACTACAGTAATTGACGCAACTAGTTTCAGTACATACGTAATATTTAAAAAAAAACTTGCTTTGTATGTAAATAAGTAGTACATAGTTTATAGCTGGATTTCAAAAATTAAAAACCGCTACTCGCTCACACTGCGTTCTTACCAGTGGCTAGAAACCGCTGATTTTTGGCAACTGAAGCAAACCCATAGAACAACGATTAACACCCATTGTCATTCTAAATAGAGCAGCTGATTGTACTTTTACATGAATTTATTTAAGTTAGTGCGATGAAAGATTTAAGAAATGCTGGGTATCTGTTGATATGCCAACAACGTATCATGTTATGAGTTTTTTTTTAATGAAAGCTTTGTGCCCTCTTTCTATGACGATGGATTTATTTTTCGGTGTTAATTTTCGATAGTGGCGTGGCGTCTCGATTATCAATAGCTCTTGTAATCTGTGGATACTTGGGAAGGTTGTAGCACATGAATAACAAAATTTGTTTTTAGGTTTATTTTCTGACTGCCCAAGAAAGAGGTTAATGCTTTTGCGCCCTCAAAAACTTTAACGTAATATGTACTTAAGGCTAGGCCTGATCGTGATTTGAAATGAGTATTGTGGCCGCTCAAAGTTCTAAGGTTTAAAGTTGAAAATCGCATATCATACTTGATGAAAAAAACGGGAAATTGTAGTATTTCTTTGCTTTTTTGGCGATTATCAGAAATATACAAACCAAATAAAAAAAAACTACCTGGTTCGCCGTATAAACCACTAGCCTGGATAATTAATTTGTAAAAGAAAATTTGTAGTTACCGCTGAAAATTCAGTGCATTTGATTTCAGAAGGGTTTTTCAGGGGGTCATTTTGCGATTTTTATTTTGTAACTAAGACAGATTCTCGAAATTCTATTCGATTCAACGTATTTTTATACGTGCAGTATTTTTTGCACCTGTATATTTAATCTCGTCACTTCAAACTAGACGCTCAAAATACTACCTATTTTTTGTAGTTTTTGCGCTTAGACCTCGCCTTAAGTTAATATTGTAATTTTGTAATTATGTATGGTTGTATCTTCCTATATTACCTCCAGTAGCGTAACCGATTTTGACGAGTGCGGTGTCGTGGAATTCTTCTTTATGTCCGGTATCATAGCTATTTAAAAAAAAAAAAAGTTGAGATCAAAATTAAATTTGACTTATTATAACCTCTTAAAGACTCTTCTTATCCTTATAACTTCTTCTTTTTATACTTACAGTGTCTACACACGAAACGATTTGGTCGGTCCCGACATCGCTTGAAAGAGATGGCTATATATAAGTTTCTGGGGAAGCGAAAGGGAGAAGATATTTTTTATTTTTTATTTATTTATTTATTTATTTATTTATTTATTTAGATGCACAAAACATTGATTTGTTGTTAGACGAACCCTGTGCCCCACACTAGGATCCTGTGTCGTGGGATCCAGTGCCTTCCACTCACAAAATAGAAAAGTGATATTAGTAGACTTAGTTATATCAGTTATATCTAAATGATTAAAGAGCTTATGACATTTCCCCCATGCAGGCCGCCCAGTGGTGAAACCTTTACCAATGCGCCGCCTGCACCAGGTCGAAATGTACATAAACTTACTAGGGCATATAAAACAAAACAAAATATTATATATAGAGGATAAACAATTACGATACTAAACAAGAATCTCAAGTTCAAACAGGACTTACTTATATGTGTAGTGTGTAGTGTAGTACTTGTGATGTAGGTAATAATAATGTTGGTTTGTGTCTGAGTGTGTTATAAGAGTGTGAATGTTAGTGTTTTTGTGCGTATTACCGTAATATTTACTATTCCTGCGTATTGGTGAGTATATATACATATATATATATATATATATATATGTGTGTGTGTGTATATATATATATATATATATATACATATATACACACACATACACATACACACACATATATATACATATACATATACATACTTTACTTTACTAGTTTGTCTGCACGGCTTCGCTTTCATAAGCCACTACGGTAACTTGAGGTTTAGGAGTAGGGGAGTAACAGTAGCAGAGGTAAAGAAGGGACCTGAACCCTCACGAATCGGTCCGACAACCATTTTAATTATATGGCAATGATGGTTTCAGCCTCAGTAGGTCATAGTCGTCATACGGAGGTGAGTGAGCAGGCCCCTTTAATGTCATTTATTTACTATGAGGACATTCTCCGTTTCAGCGTAGTCCAACGAAAGTAACCAACACGTGAGTTTACGCTTACAAACATAACGCGACGCTTCTAACAAGCTAAGGGAGCTGTCAAGTTTCTGATATAAAAACGGACCCTTGAACTGTTACGAGCGTTGAGCAAAGCTATAACCTTAATAGTTTGTTTTTAAGGTTATAGCTTCTCCCTTTCGCTTCCCCAGAAACTTATATATAGCCATCTCTTTCAAGCGATGTCGGGACCGACCAAATCGTTTCGTATGTAGACAATCTTATTTATGTACGTAGTACCTACCTAAGTAATAGTCTAAGTACCTACTATCTATCTGATGTATAGATAATCTTGCCAAATAAATCAACAACACCTTCCTACACGGTAGGCTAGGTACTAACTTAGGTGCTTCAGTGGATGCTGTAAATTCAGTAAAAATTGAAGTTATGAATTTTGAAGGAACATTTGAACGAGCAAGCGAAAGTATCAGAGTCTAGGAGACAAATTTTCGTTCAATTATAATATGAGTACAGTTGATTCGATGTTCTTGTTTGTTGGAGCTAGATATTATTATAGAAGTTCTAATCTGATACGAGCAAAATCGATCACGTGTTCACGAGGTTAAGGTTCGGAACGAACAACTAGTTATTCTATTTTAATATAATAAAGTTTCTTTATCTCCTGTTCTTCTTTATCAACAATCACTCGTTCGATAAAATTGTACATCCTAATTACATTCGTTTGTATCAGACACGGAACGAGCTTTGCGACGCGTGTCACGCGCTCTGTCGGACGATAAGGACAATTTGTTACATACCATGAAGACAATGCACGGGCATATCGAAAAGGTATACCTACCTTCTCACAGCTGCAAAATGATCTGACATGTCTTCATTTAATAGATAGATATAGAGATATTTTTTTTAATATTTATATATTTTTTTTTAAAAGTTTAGTACATTAATTTCCTAGCAAGCTTATGAAAAGCTCGATTCTACTACATTAACAACTTATCAAGTTGCTATTACCATCATTATTCTTACAAGTTGATCACCACATGCCACCCCTTTACCACTCGATTTATTCCACTTTACGAAACAATAAGCCCCGCAAATCGACATAAACGTTATTTCTGAACGTACCTAAACTTTTTTTTTCCACGGCATCTGTCGAGGCCTCGTGTCTTTCGCCAGTGCGTTTTGTTATTTTTTTATTTTTCGCGCCCTTTTCTTCGGACAAGTCGATCGGATTTGTCCCCGGGGGGTCGCATTCTGCGGTACTAACGATTGCCTTACATTTCTGTTAATGTTATTGCGAGTTTTTGCTCTTTGATTGTCCGAATGTGACGGATTTGCGATTATAACACTATTCACGGTGCAAGGGACATTTGAGCGGCAAAAGAGGATTAGAGAAAGCTGAATGGCCGACAATGGACTGTTATGAATAGCAAACTTTTTGGATTTAATAGCTTGGACTGCGCTGTTTATGACGAATCTTTTTTTTTATAAAAAATATTTTATAAAACAATATTTAAAAAAACGAAAATAACTCTACCTTTTCACTCCAGAAACCGGAAAACGATCATTTTTATCTTTAAATACGGAAAACTGATAAATTACCGGTAGAACGACGACAGGGTGCAACAGAAAAGTTACTATTTATCTTTCACCCTGTTGTTGATGCATTTTTTTCGCGTGAGAAAAGGCGATCAAAACTTTGTCAGACAAAGCTCTAAATTGTAAAACTTTTGAATAACACAAACAAGCCTCAAGAGACATACCTATCAATTCATACATAAATCATCTGCCCACGTAACAAGCACTCGATTTAATTAAGTCTTTACGGGTTGACACGTGAGGCTGAATGGGTACTCCGCGCGTAGCCATTGTGTGACGTCTGTCGCATTGTTGGCAAGCAGTGGGAGGTTGGCCCGGTTTCCGAACGCACCTGTCAACGGCTCTTGGAGATTCTGAATTTGAGTTTAGAATTATATCCGTAGGGATGAAAATGGAACGTCGTGTCGAGTAGCGTGGGTATAACAAAGATAGGATCGTTGTACACTGGTAGGCGACCGAAGTTAAGCATCGTTTAATCGCTACTGTTATCCATATTAATAACTAGCTGCGCCCCGCGGTTTCACCCTCTATTCTACAGAAACCGAATATTTTTCTGGGATAAAAATGTTAATCCAGGTTGTAAGCTACCTCCATACCAAATTTCATTCAGAATCATTCAGCCGTTACAGAGTTGAACGAGCAAACACGCTTCTTACTTACATACTTACACACTTAGACACAAACTTTCTCATTTATAATATTAGTGTAACAAACTAATAATAAGACAGACCAGACGTTCTACGATTGAGCCTAACAGGTCTCCAAAAAAATTGGTATTGACACAGCTCAGTATCGCTTAGCTCCACAGGATGCCAATCCTGGCTCAACGTCTCAATAATATGGTGCGCCGACGTCGTCGTGGTAGAAAAGCCGCCACAATGCCGATAATTGATCGACTTCTTTCGGCACATCACGCAGATGTCTCCAACGCTGCCACCCTTTGTCGAAGCTGTTTGCTTTATACTGGGCAGACGTAAATCTTGTGACATTTGGACTAACTTTGATGACGGCCGAAACATACAATCATTTTATTAAAAGCCAGTTATCTTTAGAATAACGCCACTGAGGTTGGCGGGAACGTGAAGAAGCCATGTCGCGTCATTGTATTGTTTTCCAATGCTCTGGAACGTGGTCAAGTGTCGGTGAGTGGTATAATGTCGTGAAACGTGACTTTTTGTGTTGTTTCCAGAACTCCATTGACGCATCTAGTAAGGTGTCCACCACTTTACTGGGGCATGACTCGAAGTTGATCGTGACTTACTTTTCTTGACTATGACTGAGACTTGTTTTCACTGTGAAATATTTTACTTCACTTGAAATATTACAGCACTTGACACTGGCTAGATACACAACGTGTGGAGCCAAAATATAGGAGAAAAAAAAGTACCAATCTTTTAGAGCTATTTCTAACCAACTTCCAAAAAGAAGAGGCTTTCAAGTCGACTGTTTTTTTAAAAATATATTTTACCTTCACCTTCTCTCGTGGGCTCGCACGGCTCTCAGCTTCCGTGGCTTCAAGCTTCAAGACACGTGGCCAAGTAGAACGTGGCCTCCACCACCTAGCTCCTATCTACGAATGTAAACTATGGTTATGTATGTGTATGTATGTATATTTTTATTATTTAGGTATGTATTGTTGTAGTATTAGTAAGTAGTATATATTTATTATTTAACTATTTTTCAGTAGGTATGTAGTCTATATTATTATTATTATTATTATTTTTATTTTACGTCTAGCATTATCTCTTATTAATAGCATACCCCGTCCCATACTTCTTCCATACAAATCCTCTCCATGCTAAGGTTGTCTGGAAGAGATCGCTTTAAGCAATAAGGCCGCAAGTTGTTACTAGTTTTAAGTTGTTTTTTGGTCTTTCGTATGTTATTTCTGGTGTGAACAATAAAGAGTTATCTATCTATCTATCTACGAAGGGCCGTTAGTTCTGGCTGCTGTCATCACCGCACCACCTGCACTGGCAGAAGATACTATGGGTCTGCAAAGGCTGGGAATGCGGCTATTCATGTGTCGGCCTCTCCATACTAGCTTGTATGTGCGGTTGTGCAACTGGTATAGAATACTAAATAAATCAATTTATGAGTAAATGGTGTTTTATTCAGAACCTCTTAAGCCACTAAAAACTGGGTAGGTGGGCCCTTCGACCAAAGTATTACTTTGGCCAAAGGGTAGGTCTAGCTAACCCATCTGCGGGAGCAAGCTCGTTAACGCCAGACAATTTTCATTTTCATCCTCCTTTGCCAAAATAAAAAAATATAACATGAAAATTTCTATAGAATATTGGCAATGGTATTCTTGAGGTAACTGAAAGTATAATTTTATAAATGTTGAAAAACATGTGAAAGAGATAGCTCTGGCCGGTAGCACGGCATTAAGTTTTTTATTTTTAATATGTCATTTAATATGCCTTTCAATGAAGTTTCCTTAGAGGTTTCTTACAAGGACGAAAAGTCTTCGATCGCAAATGGTTACCCAAAAAATAACGATATCTTCGATCGCAACTGATGGTAATGTACTTCAAAATTTTAGAAAAACTTCTCTGTAATTTATACACTATCGAACTTTATTTTCTCGGCTTTTTTCTTAGTATTATTTATTTTAATATATTTCATTTATAATTTCTTTTTTTTTCAACTGTGTACGGAAAAAAAATTCAAAGCTTCGCTCGCAACTGGTTTCGTACAAGAACGAAAGTTTTCGATCGCATCTGGTTACGAAGCTCCGAAGGGGTTGTGCTAACGTGACATCTTGAGTACGTGACATTATACGCTGAGAGGGGATTTGATAAGCTTTAGCTATTGTTCTGAGAATTTGATAAACTCCATGGCAAAATGCAGGAGGTAAGTATTTTTTTCATAGGTATTGCTTAAAAGAGTAACAATTTCTCTTTTTGCTAAAAGTAATAGAAATGAGAAAAAGAAAACAGCGTGTCTATTACAAAGAAACTAAAGATTTGTTTGTTTGTTAAAATGTTCGTCAAGTTTTAAAACTAAGGCGTTTTGTCCTAAATTCCATAACCACAATCATAATGTAAGAAATGGTTACAAGCTAACAAGCGAGCTTGTCTTACAGATGTAAATAGGAAGGGATGCGTAGACCCAGACCGATCCATCACGCCGTCTGTTTGTCTGTCAATAGCTCCACTGGAATGCTACCGTTATAAGATTGCTACACTTCCTTGGGAATGCATTGTATTACGCGCTACATACTGCTCTGTATGACCATTGTTGTAGATAAAGAGTATGAAGAAAAACGTTTGAATGTTTTGCTTTCAAAGAAGAAAACTATTTTTTATTTATTTTTGTTTCCTTACAGTTGTTTATTAATCATTCGAATTATAGTAACGACATAGTGGTGCAACTTGTTTGTTCTTTGCTAGTTTATGAATCCTGTTTAATTTTGATTATGAACTTTCCCATCAATTTAATGGCATCTTTCCACAGACTCGCAAACTGTTTATCCACAGAAACATTGTTTATTTGTGTAAAAAGTCCTGATATTTATTCTCCCGCATATACAGGGCACACGAATCGCTAAAATAAAAACATTAATCCTCACAATGGCACTCGTCATTATCAAAACATTAGCGTGCGTCCGCCAGCGGGGCGCCAATTATTTCCATTGCCAACCCCATCACGCGCTGATTATTCGAAGAAAAAAACTGTTTATTCGCACTGGCAACATCGTTACTCGTGCAACATGGCCGGACGGTCGCGTGCGGCCAGCGAGCGCCACGCGACGCGGGATGGACCTTTTTCACAAAAACACTAGATGAGATTGATGACACTACAATTTTGTCATTATGTTTATTATATTTTATCTGAATCAGTGCAAACTTTAAAATATACTTAGTTACAAACATGTACCTCATAATTGCAGTATGCAGTTTTTATTTTTTTCATTTTATGAAATCTGAAGTTGGCAAGTAGGTATACACTTAGAAAAAGTAAAGGTATAGAACGTCAGTTAGCGTGGTCGCATATGAGACAAAACATCACATAATTATACCGATCGCGATTACCGTTACCAATTTTTGACCAATCAGGATGCAGTAATAATAGCCGACACCTATTTCAACCAAACAAGATACAATATCTAATTAACAGCCTACCCATGAAAAAACTGAACATACGCTACGGGACAGAAATGTTTTAACTTTGTCCTTTTTTTTCCATGAGTGATACTTAATTTTCCATCATTTTTCTGTGGGAAAGAGACATGCCGTCTATTTCTTTCTCTGTCTACGTTGATACATCACAGCAAACGAAATATCATCATCATCAAATCTACATGAAGGAGCAGTAATGTAAGGAATACGAGTAAGTTCTACCTATGTAAATGTGCAGAAAACTCGGATCACAACGGAACGGAACAATGGATCGGCTTGCACTCTGTATCGAAGTCCTCTTAACAATCAATTCAGCCTTCTCGATAAGGTGGGAAACATATTATACTGCTCAATTCCGATCACTCACCTTTCTCGATTTCTCAGGCTTATTAGACGAAAATCTCGAAAACTCATTGAATATTAAATGGTAACGTGAACAATCGCAAGAAACGGATCCGGTGGACCGTGCGAGCAATCACAATGGCTACGTGTTTAATACAAATAACCTTAATCTGGAAATTCGCGCCATTATTCCCCTGTTTGCGACGTTCACCCGCGATTAAACGCCCAATGATTCCACCAGCCCTCTGTTCCCGCCTTTATCACATGTGAATTTAAAAGAAAAAAGAAATACGCTCCGTTTCATTCAGAAATCGCCACTCGACCGCTCACAGTTCTTAACTTTTTTTAATAAGGAACGTGTAATTGTGGGAACACTTCAATATTTGCAATTTACTATTATTTTATATTCAATTGTGAGAATTTCTACGATTACTTTAATTGGTAGATTTAAGACGGTCATTAAAAATGTTATCAAATTTATTCAGTTCTTTTGTTTGATTGATATTGAGATTCAGAGTGATTTCGAAATCTTTTGTTCGATACTTTCGTAATAAACCGTGTCATTATTTATTTATGATTATGACAGTGCAATATTATCTATGAATAACCTTTTTTTTTATTGGCGAAGGGGAAATCTTCACAAGATCGGTTACTTTGGGGCGCAGCCGGGCTATGCCCTGGTGGCCTGCCTTGATGGTTAACGGAGGGCTCCCGGAACTCGATGAAAACGTACCTATTAGTACTAGTTGCGTAAAGTTAAAATTATTTCACATTACGCGATGTTTGTGTACGTACCCTAACACTACGTTTAAGTTAGTAGTACCTACCTAGTTATAATAACTAAGATGGTACTCTTTATTCAAAATAACGCAAGAAATAATCGTGTCTTATTATTTTAAAACACAAAAGACCCAAATAAACTGCAACACTGCATTCAAATTAGTAATGTTTGTGCAACGGTATCGCTTACAAACGGTGCGCCCGAGGGCAGTGCTGCCAACCTCTCTTTCGAAAACAATTAAGCACTGGAAACAACAAAAAAAGGGAATTAGGGTTGGCCGCAGGCGAGGCTGTGGGAACGACTGTATTGTTTTTACTTTTTACGAATTATCGATCACATTCACGATGTGCATTCGCTCGTCATAGTGTCCGTTGAAAGTTAGCGAGTCGAAACGTAATTCACGGCGTTTCGCAAATGCGCGCATATGGCCAGGTTTTTGTTCGATTGTTGATTAAAAACATGTTTGTTCCAATGATTTGCTTTGATAGAACCAAGTGGGAGAGATTGCATAGAGCTCATATTAATTCTGGTGAAAATTTAATGCAATCACAGTTTAATTTGTACTGGAAGGCTCTTGAAGAATCTGCACTTTGCCTGTTATTCAACCGTCGAGCAATAGTGTGGTACTATGTACCATGTTCCGGATTGAATGGCAGTGTTTCCAGTTAAATTACTAACGGGGCATAACGAGATTTTAACATCTAATATCGTTCGACCAAAGTAAAATGAAAAAAAAAAAAAAAACTTTTTTGAAGTCTTTAAAGTGAGCGCCGTTGCTCACATTGCTTCAGTCCTCCACGAGTAAAAATATTCTTTTGCTTCAGTAGCTCTCGGACTGTGAAAAGTGCGAGATGTACGTTCGTCAACACATGCGATCCAAATAGCCGCAAAAGTATGCCGTGATATTATAATATGATATAACATTCGCTATCTCTTTTTTGTGACAAATGTATACACACTTTTGATGACTTACTGAAGCCTATATTCTATTGTTATTTTAAGAAAGCTGTGTGGTTAGGCCCCGTCCATTATTTTACTTTGGTCGAAGCTAATATCTCAGGAGGACGAGTGCATTGGTTTCGTACTGCTGAAGTTCAAAATGTTGGGTGGCACTGAACTGGGACCCTATTCGGAGATATGTCATTTTATCTCGGTCACTCTCACTCCCATTAAATTCTAAATTAGAGAGACAGTGACCGAGATAAAATGTCATTTCTCCGAATAGGGGCCCTGGTAAGGGCAAGTGTGACGCTTATCATCGGGCAAGCGGCATGCTTGTCTCACCGCTAGGTTACATAAACGTAATAAGACGTGATCTACGTCCCGTCATGTTACGTTTGTCTAAAAGCCGTCGCCCCTGACTGTATTCACTTCCCAAACCAGGTAATCTAAAAACATTTCAAACGAGAACTAAACAACTTTATCCTTAAAACATCTTTTATTCTGTACCATGGTTGAACCACCTGCGTGCGGCCCCTCATACACCCTCAAACACTTCATTCATTTTTAAATTTCATAAACGTGAGGCACGTGCTAAAACAATCGAATAGCACGACGATGGTCGATTGTTTTTTTAGACGCTTGTTTCCCGCAAATCGAGTGGGCGAGCGCGTGCCGAATCGCGCGACCACAGACAAAGAGGTCTGACGAGCGAAGAGTGGCTAATCGAGGCACGCGTTGTCGATGACAACGTTTAAAAGAATAGAAAATATTGGTTATCATCATCTAGCTATGCGTAGTCAGTGTATATAATTATCTAGGCGAGGGTAGACGTTGGGTGTTCCGGCCGTATATTTTTCTGGCAGCCTTTCTTCTTTCCGGCCGTTGCCTAGCCTGTCAGATATGGAATAAATTACATTTACGTTAAACATTTAATGTGGTGATGATAGAACTAAAACTTAGCCTATGCTTAACATCTTGCAGCGAAGAGCAAACAGTAAACCAAAACTAAGTAACCATATGTTTAGTTATGGTATTCTACGTATATGCATTGTGCAGAGTAAACAGTACATGCAACGCCATCTAGCGACGAGTAGCAGCACTGTGCATTTTTTAAATTATATATTTTACCTTTTATACCAGTGGTTTCATTTTGAAATCACACGTGGCGCAGCTACGTGGCGAGTACTACCAAAAACCATTAAAAAAGATGACTATGAAGATGAAGATGGGTAGGAATCACAGTTTCGTGAAACTAAAAAAAAAACATGTTGTAAACAAATAATATTGAAAGAAAAAAAAAGTACCCCTGACTGCAAAATGTAACCCATGTCACTCCGCCGAACGTAAAAAGTATTCCAAGCGAACGAGCTACAGGAGGTAATGTCGGTAATATATTATATGGGTATACACCCAAAGCATACAAGCCTACTTACATTCTTTTAGGCTTACATACACCCCCAAAAACATTGACCTCCTTCTTTGGCAACGGTATAAAGAGTGAAAAGGTGTTGGGTTCGAAAAGTACAAACTGCATGGACCTGCCTGCATGTCCTGCATGAGCCGCAGACAAAAAAAATCTATAAATCACTACTCAGTTGAACCACTTTTTATTACCTACTTCGTAAGACTCGTAGCCGTAATATTTTCTCCTGAATGTGACCCGCGAGTCTGCAAACAAGCAACACGATCGCCCGTCATCTGTGAAAATAACCAAATTGCCTAGTTATACCAATATCCACTGTACTTTGACCTCTATTTTTTAGAACTTTTGTATCAGACGAGGGTCTACGAAGTATTGCTATTTGAAAGGTCGTGTTACGAATTACGACCGTCAGAGGGCCAGCAAATATTTGACATCGGTAATTGACACACGAGCTGGAAAAATCTCGGCTTACGAAGCCCCAAGACCCTTGCGAGAAAAACTAAGACGTGAGAAAATTATACGGTTTTGTTTTTTGGTTGACGAAATGAGCTAGCATTTTGGGGTCAAGCAAGGAACGAAACTCATAAATTCGTCTTACTAGCTTTAGTCTAGATTCAATGAGGACCATAATCATTAATTATTACCTACTCCTCAAATCCCAACATGCAAATTGCAATCATAAAAAAAAAATGTTTACATAACTACCAAGTACGCAAAACATAATTATTATAAAGTTAGGCAGAGTAGGTACATCTTTTCAATTTATGCAGCTTTTACAGAGCTGTGCGTAAACATGTAGATAATAACAATTATATTTTACAATGGTTTTACATCTTAAATTGTAAAGAGTTCCGGCCTTTTTTATAAGCATCCTTACAAAAAAAAACTGGACTTAACCCATCTGGCCCGGTGGCTCAGTATACATTCTTATCTATGGGTGGCTCGGCCCGGATACCGCAGCGGCTGGGAAAAAAAGTTCCATCGGTCATTTCTAGTGTTTTATTTTTTGTACAAAATCTAGATTGAAAGGTAAGTTGACAGATAAGGTCTGATTTTTCATGACATGACGTCGCACGGTTTTAAGCCAAGTTTCAAGTGAAGGCAAGAAAATTATCACCGAATAGGTAAGGTAAGTTTAGAAATCTCTTATTTATATTTAGATATAAAATGAACTGCCAAAGTGACTTGTTTGCAAATCACTGATTTGTCGTTTGTTCGAAACTTATTTACTTTACTTATTTATTAGCCACTAAACTAATACCTAATTATCTTAGCATGACGAATATACACAAACTATGGCAGTACAAGGAGTACATAAACGTGAACGGCATGATGCTGACCAGCGAGCTAATATCCCTGCTCCACAACTCCCTGACGCTGCTCCAAGTTGAAAATCATTTCAATCACATCCAGTACTGGGGGCAGCTCTATGCAGTCGACGCAGACTACCACATCGCCGTCGGCATCGGTACCGACGCCTTAGCCGACAGAAAGTACTTCTACACCACAGACTTCAAATTCTGGGGACTCCTTCCCAAACCTAAAAAAAAATACAAGATGTTGTCGCTTTTGACAACATTCCCTCTCCGAGGGGATCCATCTCTAAAAATCAAAGTTTTAGACGAATCTCTAGAGGAGAACCACCCTGATAGATGCCAATACATGAAAGAAGAAAGTCGACTAGCTGCGACGATCAGCAACATTTGCGACGAAGCTGAAATATGCGCCAGGGGACAGCTGATTAAAAACCCGGACGGTACGACGGTTATAAATCCTAACTTTTATGGCCTCACGTCGCCCGAGGCTAAATTCGTGAAGTCGTATTTGCACATTAGACCGGCGCAGCAACGTTGGAACACCAACCTTCTTACCAGGTAAGAGCCTGCGCAGACGGCTGGATTTATTAGTTCACTCTCTGAATCATGCAGAATTTATTATGCATGCGGAATGATTTATGATTGTGTTTGAATAGGTTAGTACGCAGACGTGTTACTACCGTTGTTAATAGGTGGCTGTATTTGAACGGATTTTGTGATGTGATGATAGCCTAAATTCAAAACAGTCTGTATAATCTTGTGCGTTGATCTCTTGTTACTTTCACTTTTTGCGCGCAGTTCCGACTTTATAGTGTTTGTATGCTTCTAGGCAAGATTATAACTACAGCATGGACTTCTTGGACTCCATCGATCAGGACATTCCTAATGGGTGCTGGAACCTGTCGCTCGAGCAGGCAGGAAGCGTGGCCTACTTGAAGAGCCTGTACTGGCCAGGAATGGCGTACTTCCATAAGATAAGGACGCCAGATGCAGGTTTTCTGTATGTTGGCAATGGCCGCAAATCCTGGGATGTGCCCTTCTTGCTTTAATAGCAAATATATAAATAAAATATTACACATTCATTAAACACAAATTTCAAAAATTAAATATATTTACAATAACTAACTTTATTAACTTTATTAGACACCCAAAATACAATTAAAATGAAACTAAACAATAATGAAATATCCGCCAGTATGTATTATGGGAGGCCTTATTGCCTAAAGCGATTTCATCCAGGCAGCCATGGTATGGACAGAAATCTAAAACAATAATATTTTATTTAATATTTGACCGTGCGAAGCGAGGTCTCAGAATCTGTGGGAACAAATGGGTATTTGTATGTATGTTTGTGTGTATATTTGTCCGACGATAACTTGCGTACCGTTCATCTGATCTCATGAAATTTTGTAGGCTAGTAGTTCATGACAATACATTGATGCGTTTTCCAAAAAAAAAAAGAAATCCTGGTTATAAAAGTACCCAGTAGATGGCGTTAGATGTACATTGAGTTTTTTCTGTTACTGTCAAGACATGAAAGACAAAAAAATTTATGTGTGCCTTTTTTTTTCTCGTGTTTTTTGGCTCGACATGTGTATTTAAAAAATTTCAAGTAACGTAACTATGTATTTGACTTCATCTGAACTATTACAATAGTTGACACTGGCTAAATACACAACGTGTGGAGCCAAAATTTACGATTTAAAAAATAAACATAAAATATTTCAACAGAAATGACAATGACAGGTAAAACGGTAGGTCTGTTACGCCATCTAGTAAGTATTTTAGAACTACTTTTTTTTTTTTTTGGAAAACGCCTCATTTTCATGTTCAAATATGGGAGTCAATATTGCACCACCCAATAATGAGGCGTTTTCCAAAAAAAAAAGGAATCCTGGTTATAAAAGTACCCAGTAGATGGCGTTAGATGTACATTGAGTTTTTCCTGTCACTGTCAAGACATGAAAGACAAAAAAATGTACGTGTGCCTTTTTTTTCTCGTGTTTTTTGGCTCGACATGTGTATTTAGACAATTTCAAGTAACGTAACTATGTATTTGACTTCATTTGAAATATTAACATAAACACTGGCTAAATACACAACGTGTGGAGCCAAAATTTACGATTTAAAAAATTAACAAAATATTTCGACAGAAATGACAATGACAGGTAAAACGATAGGTCTGTTACGCCATCTAGTAAGTATTTTTAAACTACTTTTCTTTTTTTGGAAAACGCCTCATTAACAATTTCATAGGAGTGAGCGTGACCGAGATAATTATCTCGGTGGCTGTCTCTCTAATTTAAAATTTAATGGGAGTGAGTGAGAGAAAGATAAAAATGTCATTTCTTCGAATAGGGGCCCAGAGTTCGATATCGAAACAGTGTGACCAGATTCAATATATTAGTACTTTTTCAGTATATTTTATAATTTTTTTCGAATATCAGTATTTTTAGGTACATTGCCAAAATCTGTATTTTAATAAAAACAGACCAAAGAAACAGATTTGTGAACAAAAATGTATCGGCAATTTTTATGACAAAGCAAATTTTTAAGATGAAGGAGGTTGTGTTAATTTTAATCCTTCGAAAATAATGTAAAAATACAACTCTAATATTCATTGTGATGATTGATGATTATTTTTGAATTAAACATGTTAAGAAAATCAGTATTTTTATTGTGTAGGTCGGTATATTTCAGTATTTTTGTGAGTTGCCTCGGCATTAATGTAAAATCTAATCTGGTCACACAAAATTTTCGTTTCGAAGTTTCGATTCGATTCCGTTCCGTCAGTCTCGTTTTTAGTCGGCCGTAGGAAAAAGCATCTTCGCGCCTATTTTAATTTTTAACCGGCTTGCTGCATTGATTTTTCTCATCCTTTGTCTGCATATAACCCACAAAATACTTCGTAATTTGGTGTTGAACCTGAAAAATGATTACAAACGGCGGTGTTGGCAACGAAGACGCCGACATGGCGGAATGCGACGGCGAAAAAGTCGTAACAATGATGGACGTTTTACAAGAGGAACAAGACTTCGAAGATGATGCTAATGCAGTTTTGGGAGCCTCCGATGAAAAGAATTGCACCTACTCAAAGGTAAAGGTCTTTCTCACATTCCCTTCAATAAAAATGCTCTAAAATTGAAACCCTGATATTCCGTTTGACTGCAATCATTGGGTTTGGTATTGGTGGAATTTTAGTTGTAATCATGCTAAAATTCTAAAAACTTTCTGAAAGGAAGGTGATAGCTAGATATCACTTCTTGGATCTATGTTATTGACTATATCATCTCATGTGAAAGATGCCATTGTATTTACTTCTTAGCATTGTCGTACATATTTGAATTTGTTTCCTGCACGATCTGATAAAACGTTATTCGAAATTCTTACTACAAAGACTAAGTGGATAGCTAGGTTAGGTAGGAGTATTGAGTTCTCGATATTTCAGCGCAGTTCCACGCGCTATCTTCATGGGGTAGACTGCATCTAAAATGCTGAGAACTCGAAAATAATGCAAATCGTGGTAAAAATCCCGTGAGTTCTAATTTAAATGTAGAAAAAACCGTGAAAGTCTAGAACAGTAGGATATTCTAATTCTAACTGGGTGTGATAAGACCTGTACTGACGTCCCGCTAAGGGTGTTTTGTGCATTTGCCCCGCTGCCAGCCTACCCAAACCAGCCGAGCTCCTTAAAGTAACGGAGCATGGCCTAGGGTCGCTGGCATACCTGTTCCACTCCTGTTTCGTCAGATGTTTTGCTGTTGGAGACTTGTTGTTGAGACTCTTGAAGGAGTCCCGACCTTACTCTTATGTCCTCTGTGGCCCTGCAGTGCAATAGCACATGCTCCACGGTCTCGTTTTCCTGCAGACAGCCTCGACATAGAGGACTATCTGTAGGACACTGTGAGCTAAACTATTACTTGAACAGTAGGATAACTTATGTAATTGATCTTTAGGTAATTCATATTTAAATTTGTAATTTCTATTGATAACATGTTTTTTTACAATATGCCTTTGAATAGAACAGATGAGAGTGAAATAACGCTGCACACCATATTGCTATCATGCGAACATTTAAAAACTTAAACAATTTGTTTCAGGGCTACATAAAAAGACAGGCCATATATGCTTGTCTAACATGCTGCACTGAAGCTAAATATGATCCAACCAAAAGGGCGGGAGTCTGCCTCGCCTGTAGTCTTAACTGCCATGAAAACCATGAACTTGTTGAACTTTACACAAAGAGAAACTTCTGTTGTGATTGCGGCAATCCTAAGTTCAACTCCCACCCTTGCCAGTTTACTCCTAACAAAAATGATCTGAATGAAGACAACAACTACAATCAAAACTTTAGTGGCCTCTACTGTAGGTGCCATAGGCCTTACCCGGACCCAGATTCTACTATTGATGATGATGAAATGATTCAATGCATCATTTGTGAGGACTGGTTGCATGCTTCACACTTAGACACTGCAGTGCCAGCAATTGAGCAATACTCCGAAATGGTTTGTAAGGCTTGCATGGAGAAAAATGAATTCTTACATGACTACAGTCATTTAGCTGTTAACATTGAAGTACATGATGTAGATATTGAAGTAAATGGTACTGACACAACACTGAGTAATGTAGAATTAAACACTGAAAAGCTCATAAATGGAACAGATGATACATCAACTAATACTACCGAGAAACCTAGTGATAATATGGATGTAGACAAGGCACTAATTGAAGATAAGTCTCCAACAGAAAAAGGAGGAAATAAGGAGAATTCAACACCACAAACACCTGTAGAAGAAACAGATTCTGATGTCACAATGGAAACTGAAAACACTAAAGAGCCTTCTGATGTAAATACTATGGCCGAAAATGATTCAAACCCGGATATAAATGCAGAAAAAAGACTAAATCCTAGTGGAGAAACCATAAAAGAAAGCACAACAGTGACTGAAGAAAAGCCAGAAGAAATAGCAAACATAACCTCCGAAGAAAGGCCGAAAGTGACCACTGAAGAGGAAACTACGAAATTTACTTCTGAAGAAGAAACTACTAAAGTGTCTTCTGAAGAAGAAACTACAAAAGTGACCTCTGAAGGAGAAACTACGAAAGAGACCTTGCAAGACCCTATATCTGAATCCCAGGAATCTAAAGAAACATTACTTGAAAATGCTGAGGAATCAAAACATAGTCAAGAATCTGAAGATACTAAAAAGGAAGAAAATGATATTGGAGATGTGGTATCTGGAAAACCAGAAGAAAGCACTGAATTGTCGGAAAATAAAAATGAAACGGTTGAAAAGACTTCCGAAAATGACAAAGATGAGGCATCTGAGATTGATTCTAAAAAAGCAAAAGAAGATGAAAATACTTCAATAACAACTGATGTGGAGCTTAATACAAATAATGCAGAAATTGACAATGAAATCAATGATTCTAACAAAGAAACTCCAAATACAAAAAACACTGATTTACCTCAAGACAATATCACAAACAAGGCTGACAGTATGGAAACAGATAAAATCTCAAGTGATGTAGTTTCTGAATCAGTAATTAACAAAGAAGAATCTAATGAATCACCAAGTAATGTAAATAAAGATGATAATTCTGAAGCCATAATTGAAGAACCCAATGAAACTGAAAACAAGATTACAGAGGTTAAAGAAATGAAAAGAAAGTTGTCCACAGAGGATACTGCTGTTGCCGAAGATCATTTAGTCAAGAAAACTAAATTTAATGAGGAAACGTGTTTTCGACCTAAAGGAGTCAAGAGAGTGTATAATGGTGCAACATTCTGGCATTCCAATCTCCGCCAGAAGCTATGCACTTGTAGTGTATGCGTGTCAATGTATAAAGATCTGAGTGTGCTCTTTCTGATTGACCCGGAAGACACCGTTTTTGCATATGAGACATTAGGAAAAGAGAGGGTTAACGGCAGAGCAACGCAGTATGAAAAGGGCTTAGAAGCTCTGTCGTCATTAGATAGGATCCAACAAATAAATGCATTGACAGAGTACAACAAAATGAGGGACAAATTACTAGATTTCCTAAAATCTTTCAAAGATCGAAAGGAAGTAGTAAAGGAAGAAGACATCAAAGCATTCTTTGCCGGAATGAAACCAAAAAGAGAGCCTGATGGTGTCTACTTCTGCAGATAGATTGATTTTAAGTATTAACTCCTATTTTATTTTTTTACCAGCATTCCTTGTAAGTGTTTGAGATGTTTCGTGCGAAATACGTCATTATATTGTATCCCATGACTTTTGATATTTCGTTTTATTTCAGTATACTTAAGAATAGAGTATAACGCCATCTCATCCATAAAAAAAAAAACAGATTATGAGTATGTAAGTATGTATGTAATTATTTTTTTACATACATTATTTGATAATTTAAGAAATAAAATCCATAGTGAGTGTAGAGGTATTTATTAGATAGAGTATGTGATCACGCATACAGGATGTCGTAGTGTCCGGGCCGGTAGAGCAGGTGCACCAGCGGCGACGAGCCTTCGGGGAAGTCATGCGCCATCACCTGCAATTTAATGGCCTAATTTAAAAAAAATATATTGTTAGCTATTCAATCTTAGCCAATTCATCTGTAGCCAAGAGGAAAAACAATAATAAATTACATTTTCGAGATAAAAAAATATATTTAAAGGACGGCTAGACATAGTTTTACCCGAAAAAAATCGGCTTACTAAATTTAACTAAGAGTAATTGGGTACACCTAGTTCTAACCGGCTACAACTAGGTGTAGCCGCATTTCGGGTTCTAACCGTAACACATTACACTATATTAATAGTGAGGTAATAATAAAATCTAGGATAGCATAGCACAGAATTTTGATTGATTTCCTGGTTTAGTAGTAATGCAATTATCTGATGTTTTGACTAGCGCGCGCTAATGCCATCTCTTTTCATCTGCGCGCTAAAGTGTATAGCGCTATATTTTTCTCGAAATAGCCTCCTACTGTGCATCAACGCCTTAACAAGTACGAGATAGCCGTTGTAGCAAGTGTGACTTAGTGCGAGGTGTGTTTCTCGTCTCGTCACTATGTTGCTCCAAAATAATTTTGGGGAGCTTTCATGGTATCAGCCCTAATAATTTTTGTGCGGTGTGCGTCAACGGGAAATATGAAAAAAAAACCTTTTGCCTCGTTTCCATGAACAAGGCCTTACTCTTTATCCCAGAGCAATAAACTTGAGAATCGCAGGTAATACATTTACTAACCTGGCTACCCTCGCCGCGGTCCATGTACCGCACTCGTACTCCAACCTTAAGTGCATTGCTGAGTGCTATTATATGGATGTGATCTGACTCCTTGTACATTGGCTCAACCTCCTGAAAACACAAATATAGAAATAGTTAAATTCAATTCTAAATGGTATAATATTGTGGTGAGAATCGCCTGTCTTAAGTGAATAAGAAGAATCAAGAATAATAACTTCATTTTGAGCGACAGACGATAGAAAAAAAAAGTTTGTTCTGTCCCACATCAGTGATAATTTTTATTTCTATCTGTTTTATATCTATCTATGGAAATAGCAGGTGACAGTAATCAGTTAAAAAAAAAAGAATAAAAATGTCGATCTTTATTACCAACGAGAGGACAGATCGAAATTTTTATTCTTGTTTGTTTACCCCCTTAGGAGAAAGACTGGAATAATCCCTTGAACTGGCCTCCTCTTCATGAAATTAAGTAAAAGTTGCACTGATAATCGCACTCTAATTATGAAAAGGGAGAAAAACATTTTTTTAGTATTCCTACGATTTTCACCAAGAATGCCTATCAGCATCATCATCAGCCATAAGACGTCCACTGCTGAACATAGGCCTCCCTCTTATGCCTATCAGTATAAAAGAAACAAAACATAATGCACATAATCATCACTGCCAAATATTTATCTTAATGTTAGGTAAAATGAGCCTAACGAAATTACACTAAAGATTTTGTAATAGTAGCTATTATTATTTAACCATTTGACAATCAAGGTAATTTATGAAAAAAAAACATTGAAGAATGGAAAGATAAATATTCTAGATTATTTCTGTCAAAGATATATAAACCTAAATTAATCTTGATAATTATCACTTCGGACCTTGATCCTAGAATTCCTTGTAAGTCTAACCAAACACCCAGTATAGTCTAGACCAGGGATCCCAAAATGAACTGATATTTCAGACCCCCATAGCCAAATTACTTTATGAATCCTATCTCTAGTTTTTTTTTATTACTAACCAATTTAAAAACTTGTGATTAAATTTGACATAATTTTCTCTTTAAAATTTAACAAAATTAATAGACATAGAATCCAGTAAATATCAAGTGTAATTAATAATTATTAATACATATTACGTAAAAAAAAATAAGTAGGTAATTACTTTTTTTTAAATAGGTGTCGATTTTTAGACCTCGTTGAACCCCAAAATCAGTTTTTGTTTATGTCGACCACATTGGGAATCCCTGGTCTAGACAACAACATAAAAAAAATATAGGTAGTGACATGCAGCTTTCTAAGTTGACTGAACTGGCTCTTTGCCGCACTACTACTGTACCTGTCTACAAAACTCGGTGACTGTCCGTGGGCCTTCAATAAAGTTCTGGTAGAAGTCTTGCTCCGTCTGCAGCTGGCCTGACGTCACAAGCCTCAGGTATACAACAATATAATCTGAATAGCCCTGCTTGTTAAACTTCTCGTGGAGCTCCGAGCGGACTGACTCCAAGCCATCTAGAGACCCATTGGCTTGCTCGCCTACTCTCGCCACTACCTCCATAAACTGGAAACAGTTGTTTGGAATGTGTTTGCAATGAATGGTTATTTTTTAGGATCATGTATGGGGTATGGTCATTCAAACTGTATGTTTTACCCAATAATGGGCTGGTGGACTGCTTTTTGAATTTATATGTGGACATTAACATCGACAATAACTGCAACCCATAAGCTCTGGATACCATGTCAGCATGTGACTATACCTCGCCTCAAAGAATGTCACAGCATCAAGTTGGTTTTTATAAATGTTATTATTATAGTTGCCGTTTTTATGTTGTTTGTTTTATTCTGGGGCTGGAGCCCAGTGTAATATTCGAAATTTTTTATATCGGAATTAGCTAAGTAGAATACTCTACTGAACCTATGGGAAATTTTAGCAGCCCTTTTAAGCAGCAGGTGATATATAAGAATGAAAAATTATAATAACACAAACAATAAATAACCTCAAATCAGCAAACTTACCGTCTCATAGAAATCTTCGACTGTGAACTGTGAGAAACCTAATGCAACTAGAATTTCTTTCGAATTCTTCGCGATCTCGTAGAATTTGTCGTATTCTTTCTTATCAGTAAGTAAATGCTCGAGATACGCGTAGGAAAATGCCCGGAAAAAACAGTTGCCGTCCGGTCTTGTTCTCCGAATATGCTTATATTTAGAGGCCAGATCTTTGACTTTCAGCAGGTATATGGGATCCTCATTATATTCCTTTTCTAGAGTAGACAAAGACTCCAGGTCACCGACGAGCGGTATTGTTTCCGATATCTAAAAAACAAACAGAAACATAACGTCACCCGTTGAAAACATTTTTTTTTGCACAATCATCAGTACCAAGTAAAAATTGTATTGAATTTCATAGATTACCTCTTTTTCTATCTCTCGCTGCTGTTTTAATATTAACTCATCTTGATTTATCGAGCTATCAATTAAATTGCCGGCGCAACTGCTACTGCTTGATGCATCGTCCGCCATTTTCAAATAAAAATTGAATATTTTTGATTTTTATTTTTGACAACACATGTTTGACAGATCACCATGACAATCGGTCTGCAAATTTTTATGTTGCGTTCAAAAAAATATTTTTTGTCCGAGCATTCATTAATTCCCGGGTTCTTCGTCTTCACCATGCGGCGGAGGTAGGGAATCGGTCTCGAGGATTTTGGCCACGCTGCCATCCACAGCCAGGCACCTCGCTTTTTACGGTTTCGTAGAGAAGTAGGGGACTACAAGGAACCCTTATAAGTTCGTCATGTCCGGCTGAGTCCTTTAAATTAAATCCCTAAAACTTCCAAAGTTACGAAAGTACATGCATGAAATTTCACACAACGATAGTCTTAAGTATCAAAAGACAAAAAGTTAAACAAGTAAGTTGTGTTTGTTCCCGTTCAACTTTGTAACGGCTGAACGGATTTGAATACAATTTTGTATGAAGGTAGCCTACACCCTGGATTCACACATAGACTACTTTTTATCCCGGAAAAATATTCGGTTCCTGTAGAATAGCGGGTGAAACCGGGGGCGCAACTAGTACTAGTATAAATACCCTCCCATGCCACTAATATTATAAATGCGAAAGTTTGTTTGTGTTGTGGTGTGTTAACTCTGTAACGGTTGGATGGATTTGAATAACACATAGGCTACTTTTTATCCTAGAAAAATATTCGGATTCTGTAGAATGGCGGGTAAAACCGCGCATAGTGCGACTAAAATGTTACCATTACGCATTATTTGGCAAATAAATATAATACTTAAATAAATAAGTTAGTACGAGCGGGAAGGCATGCTCTCGCAATCAGAATCACGAATGTTTCATAGTTAGTGGATAAGCCCACAGGACTGCGAAAAATACATTCAAACAACTAAGTATGGGCTTAATTAATTTTATACTTTTAAATAAACTTTTATACTTATAATAATGTTATGTATTATATTAGCCTAAGCATCAATCAGCGAACATATCCTCGATCTTCTTCTGGACTTCCTTCTCAGTTTCCGAGTTGAGTTTGTCGGGCAGCTGCTTGATGGAGTCCAGGTCTGCTGGCTCGCCGTCGTCGTGCGCTGGAGTCTCACCTCGGGCCTGCAAGACAAAATAATAACAAAAAAATTGATTAAAAACACAACAATAAAAAACAAACAACAAAAAATATTTAAAAACAGTCATCATCATCAACAGCCAGGAAACGTCCTCTGATGAAAAACGTCCTCCCCTTTGATGGCAAATTGTTGTTCAGATCAAGGGTGAGGCCCCTTGAACTGAATAACAATTTGCCATTTGGATCCACCGTTTTCCTGCGACTTTCACAATGTCATCAGACCACCTAGTGGGAGGTCAACCTAAGCTGCATCTACCAGTTCGTGGTTGACACTGAAAGACCTTTCTTCCCCATCCATTATCGGTTCTCTGAGGCTCGCCCATTGCAAACTTCTGCTTGCAATACCTGAAAGTGTTTTCTTATCACCCGAATCAAATAAGAACTGGTGAGTTACCTTCTGCAGCTGTATCTCTAGAAGCATGATGGCTCGCTCGGTTCTGTAGTTGTCGGACACGAGTTGCGCCCAGCGGCGACGCAGCGCGCGCAGTCGGGCGCCGCTCGCCGTCTGCGAACGCTTGCGCTCCCAGTTCACCGACGCTATCTGCTTTCTGGGACAATGTTAACAACATTCATAAATTAAAAGAAAAGATGAAGAATGCATGGGAGCACATACAACCTTACTTAACATAGCCTTGGATCACCTCTAGCAACATTTCTTAACTTCTTGTTTACCTTGTCAATGCTTCACCTGTTATAAATTCAATAAATAAATTTTGGTGGACGTTTTACACACACATTGCCAACTAAGACTCTAATCTCCAAACTCAGCAAGCTAGTACTATGGGAACCAGATAACTGATGGAATATATAAATATTTTAATTTTTTGTAAATACGGGCATGGAACCGACAACTTATAATTCAGAAGGCAGAAATCCTCCCACTGAGCCACAACTACTTACAAGTCTCACCAATTAGCCAGCACTCACCTCAGATTACTGTGAACATTGGTAGACTTCATAACTAATGCTTGCAATGTGTTTAGATATGACTTCCACGCTTCAGTGCCATACTGTAACTGCAGTTCTAAGTTTAACACACGAATGGCTTGGTGCGAGAGCTGTGCATGCGAGTTGTCAACAGACTCGCCCCACGCTGTTGGTTCACCGAGGCGCCCTGTTGGAGGTGGCGGTAACTCGTATCTGGAATGCAATATTTTGGTTATCTGTTGAAAACACTAAAAAAAACATGATTACTTTTTATACAGCTCGGAAGGAGTGTCCATTCTATACATAGTATTATTATATGTTCTGTGCCCAGGTGCTGTTTTGATATTCTGTACCATGGTATAAACAGATATTGATAATTAGTATATATTATAAAACAACAACATGGACAGCTGTTGAGACTTAGCATAGTAGCTCGGAAGTTTTTGTACATTTTCGTCAACATCTTCGTGCGTTTATCTACTGCTCGAAGGTGGCCGTCGTTGAAAATGTATGAAGGTGCATGTACATAGCTAAAACGTAGAATTTTACAAACCTTTTCATGGAGAGCGGTTCCATGGGCAGTCTTTGTTGCACTCGTTCCATTTCCCGCTGTATAGCGGACGTTTCGAAAGCTGTGCTGGGCTCAGGGCCCGCGTTCTCTAGATAATTCTTGGTGGGTCTGTATCTCCGGCATTCCTCTTCTACCATAGCCAGGGCCTACCAAACACATATTTCGGTTAAATTTCACATTTAGTGATTCACAAAAATTAAGTACTTCTTTATACAAGACATGAGTAAGGTTAGGTGAATTATGATTTTGTGTTCTTACTGCTTCCCTGACTCCTGGATCATCGTAACCTTGATCTATATATGGTAAAGCGTCCACTACAACTTCTCCAGCCATTTTTAAATAGTTTTATACGTCTTTCTTTAAAAACGACTTCCAAAAACAAACAAAGTGGTAGACAATAATGTACGACACGATAATTGACGACCCGATAGATAATGTACAGCCCTACAGCATGTTTTATGCAAGGTTTTTACCACATTATTATGAGTGTCTACCGAGAAGCTTGTAGGTAAGTGTCTACACGTGGCCTGACCTGACATCGTGTGAAAGGGACAGCTAGATTTGAATTTGACGGAAGCAAAAGAAACAAACTATTAAGGCTATAGCTTCTCCCTTTCGTTCCCCCAGAAACTTATATATAGTCATCTCTTTCAAACGATGTCAGGTCAGGCCATGTAGCGAGGCCTTAACAAAAGTTTTAAAAATAATACATGTATAATATGGACGTACTCAATACTCAATACTCAATGATTTATTGCGACATATATGTAGGTCTTAAATAACATGATTTGGGTTTAGTGACACATATGACCCTATTAGGGTATGGCAATTGGTGCGGAGCGGTCCATTTGTATATTGTCAAAATTATCATTAAAAAACTCTTCAATAGTGTAATAGCATTTGGATTCCAGGATGCACTTTAGATTCTTAATAAAACAATCGTAGTTTTCTAAATCTTTTAGTTTGTTCGGCAATTTATTATATATCTTTACAGCCATTGAGTTAGGTCCAGAGCTGTGCATTTCTAGATTTGACTTCGGTTCAACGAGTTTATGCCTATATTGGTATCTAGTTTTGCGTGCTTGATCTGTTACTTTATGAAAGAAATGAGGGTACTTTTTAACAAATTTAGCGATTTCAAATATGTAAATACACACTAACGATAAAATTTTAAATTTAATAAAATAAGGTTTGTGGAAATTTGGTATTGAAATGTCAGGGGATTTTATATTGGCTAGGATACGAATACATTTCTTCTGAGCGGTAAAGAGATCTTCTACGTTTACACTGTTTCCCCAGAGTATGATGCCGTGATGACGTAACCATGAAGCTGTAGGTAAAAGCTTTATGGACGTAACATCACACTAAGTCCATGATGTATAATGTCATGAAACGTAAATGTTGTTTCCAAAACTCCGTAACAGCTTCCAGCACTGTAGCTTGACTTGAATAGTGACTGAAATTGTTGATTTAGACTATGACTAAGATTTGCTTTTATTATGAAATACTATAGTTTTAAGAGAATTCTGTGGCTTTACATGTTTGACACTGACTAAATACAATATGTGTGGAGCCAAAATATACATAAAAATCCTAGAATCAGAAGAAAAAAAAATGTAAATAAAGACAATTTTTCAGGAAGTAGTGAATTAGCTGTTTATTTCTCATAATATTGCATGGAAACTCCAGAATATACTTACAATAAGCAATCAATAATCATGACTCAAGAAATCCCACACGCCGACATGTATAAGGTCTCTTATATCTTTGTATTCGACCTATAATTTTTACGTGCGGTGTTTTATTCGTTCCTGTTCCATCTTTTTTTAGATCCAAGCGCTACAACTGAAACGTACATTGGCATTCGTGAACCACTTCGTAACGACAAATGTGCAATTTCTAAATAACTTCATGAAGAACTGTGAACAGAGACTGATGACTTTTGAGAGGAAACTGGAAAAAGTCAATGCTTCCGTGGTGCTGTTGGAAGCAAGGGTTAGTCTTATTCTGCTTATCGAGATAAGCATACTCCAGTCTGAGCCGAGGCTCAGACTGGAGTCTGCTTAACTGCTCCATTGTCTTTCAGTTCATATGGTTGTTTACCGACACATAAGTTGCCAATGCTAAAATACCTTATTCATTCTACTTTGAGCTTACCGTGTCTTTTGTACACTTATTTTTTTATAATTGCAGCTCTCATCTATTCCTGAACTGACAAACACTATTCCACAAACACGAGAAGTCACTGAAACTCTAACAACAACAGAACAAACCAATGCACCACTTGCAGAAGAGGCAAATGCAGTACCTGAGCAAAGTGAAGATAAAACTGATAGCCAAGCAAGGCCGGAGTACGACAGGTTTATAAAGATGGTCCGAGTAGGAGTCCCTGTACAAGCTGTGAAGTTAAAAGTGTCCTTAGAAGGGCTAGACCCTTATGTGCTTGAAGAAATATTAGGGAAATAATATACTATTACACCCAAACTGCATTCAGTAGGTAATGTACATCTACAAATTAGAGAGTAAATTAGGTACATGTAACAATTTTTTTTAATGATTCTAGGTACTACACTAAAATAAAAATAAAATGTTTTCAGCTTTGTACTCTTTTTGCAGCGTTTACAATATGTCTTACCTCAATTCGGGTATTAGTGTCGAGATTTTATGAGATACAGGGTATGCTTATACCTTGATGTGTTTATATAATTGTTATACATAAGTGAATTTTGAAGTCTAGACAAAATTAAAAATTAAGTCATGGGGCCGGAGTCTTATGCCCGACATGCCCGTCTGCACTGATGTCAACAAAGATGAAACTTAGCTAAGTATAACTTAAACTAAGTTGGACTGATGCATGTTCAAAGTATAGGACATGTTGTGCAATGCATTTTTCATTGAAAAGTACATCCTAGAAAGTTAAGTATGAACTTGGAACTGTCAAAGTTTAGTGCAGACAGGCAATATCTTATTGTTTAGGAATTCTTTAGTAAGCATAAAAAAATAAAGATTATTAATAAAAATGATTTTTTGATTAAAGATTTTTGGTACTACGCTCAATAATACCATAATCCTACATAATAAAAATAAAATTTTGCAAGGAGACATCATGCTTGACATAGAATATTTTGTAGGTGAACTGAAAAACCATGGAGCAGCTATTGAAAATAATCTTTTATCACTTTTGAAGGAATGATGTGCCCGAAACAATGGTTGGTACCAACAGATCAAATAAAAGTACTTGCTAGATTTTTAAGTCTTTTTTTATTACAAGCCTAGAACTGAATCATCTGCCCCTTCCTCTTCTTGTCTCCTCCAAGCTCGAAGTGCTTGCAGCGCTTGAGTGCCACCTGGGAGCGAACCTTGCAGTCTGCGCATTCAAGACGGAGCACAATTTTCTTGGTAGTTTTCGCCTGGAATCAAATCAAAGATCTTTTAGTCAAACCAACCATCTAAAAAACCAACAATAGTTGTTTAACAATGTTTAATCACTCTCTGCTAGACTAAGCCTTTTGTTCACCAACTATTGTTGGTTTTTGTGATCTACCAGCATGAGGTCTCAAGGTTCAAATCTTGGCCAAGAAATTAAAATCAATCTGCCCTGGGTACTGTAAATTTCGATTTCCAAGACACTAGCAAAATTATCTCAAGATCCTTCAGCTACAACTTAACATGACAGCTTTAGGGGGTTCAGTTACGACTCTAGTCTGCATTCCAAAGCGTTTAGCCATTTGTTGATTGAAATGTGCTCGTCAATGATACCATTGACTTCTTCACACAAACATAATTTAAATACCTTCAAAATTTTAATGGTCTTGAAAACTATGCTGTTATACACTTAAAATTGGTAGTCGATTTATTCAGGCGTAACTTTGCGTAAGTTAATTTTCAAACTGTGTCTATAATAACCAATCTGTAGTGTAGTGTGTGTGTCCGTAGTGATGTGTATCTGTATATGGTACGACCCAGCCAGTGGCCATTGCTGCTCTATGTTAAATTTCGAATAATAATTTCAGTATTGTAATACTTTTCTTTTCCAAAATATTCAGTTTAGATTACATTCAATTTCATTACATATAATTTGTAAATGTAAAACAAACAACAGTGGATCCTTTTTCCATTGTACTGGATGCGACATTTCGGCGGAAAGACACTACAGATTGGTTATTAAAGCCACAATTTGACTTATTTTCATTTCTTTAAAAATTCATTTTCTTGATTCTTGAAATCGTATGGTCTAAGGATGGGTAAGCAAGCATAAACTGTCAATACACAGTGGAGTGTGAATTTCAACTCTGATTTCACCAGGGTGCGTTGTTTCAATGCTATTGCAGGTTTAAAACACTAGAGTAAAATTCCATGAAGTATTTCAAAATTAGCATTAAGTGAATTTCACTCTTATTGGATGAAATTGACTTCTTTTGGAATGAAGCCCTTAAAAGTAACCTTGCCACTACAAGATTTAGGTTAGTGAAAAACTATCAAATTTTCTCAATGGCAATAAGCACATCTTGCCCACATTTGTTTATCTATCAGGTGGTAATTATAAAAGGAACTTTACAATATTAGCTAGTCGGAAACAAATACATGAATCTAAGCATGTCTGCGAACTAAGTCAAATGATAACAAGCCGGTAGAGGTTATCTTACCTTCTTTTTGAAGATGGGCTTTGACTGACCACCATAACCTTGTTGTTTACGATCGTAACGTCTTCTACCTTGGGCAGCGTGCCTTTCCTTTGACTTTTTGTACTGAGACACCTTGTGTACTTTGTGGCACTTGCATTTTTTGCAGTACGTCCTACGGGACTTCGGGACGTTCACCTGAAATATCCAAGTACATGTTGAAATATATGCAGCACTGTGACTACCGATATAACAGAGAACATTTCCACAATAGTTTTTTGCATTTCACTTTGTAAATAACGCGATTTTGTTCGATAAAAATTAATAAAAACACTAACCATTTTGGCGTTCGCTTTGCACGATATCAACAAACGTCAAAAAAGACTAGATTTAATTTTAATGACAGTGACATGAATCATGTCGTGACAGTTGATTTGACTTTAGGGTGCTGCCACAGAGCATACACAATGAATCTCTTGTCTATATAAAGCGCTGGTAAAGCGTTCTTTATTTGACAATTAGAAAATTGTTAGAAATAATAATATGTTATTTCCCTCTAACATCATGCTTCATTTACTCCAATGAATGACTAGCAATCTCCTTCACAAAAATCAGACCAGGCCCGTGTGAAGACACCTTCACCGACGTCACTGTTTGCAACATAATTCAACACAATAGTGGTGAGTTATACTAGGTAAATTTGGGACTAGGTGCGCCTGTTCCACGCAGTTACTTGATCAAAATACCTATTCCACCTAGTCCACGTAATATTAATAAAGTCCGGGTTTCAACCTTCAGAGTACGTGTGGCATATCATGCCTTTCATCGCGTGTTACCCAGTACAATATAATTTATGCTTCTTTACTTTCTGTACTTTTTCACAGTTCGGTCCGGGAAAAAAAACATACAAACATAATTTGTACTCCTAATATGTACTACTTATGTAAATAAAATTAATTGATCTTTTTTGTCGTTTTTTTTTCGGGCCAAACCGTGAAAAAGTTCATTAAGTAACGAAGTATTAGTACTCCTATTATGTACTACTTTACATTTGTTTATTTTTTTGCTAGTGAATCATCTTTTCCCAATATTTTTTTTATTGACATTTGCAACTTTTTTCTTTTCTACTTATTTTACATGAAATAATAATATTCAATATTCAATAGTTACTATCGAATATCGTCGAAGTATCAAGCAAAGCAAAGTGTAAGTACCTACACTTAATATACGAATAGCCACGAGAGATCGCTGGTACTCGGCTGAGTACCAGCGACGTGATATTGTCGAAGCGGCAAGATCATATCATCAGTCCATCGAGTCCATGATGTACGCCGTGTATCTAGTCTACACAGTATTAGCGCATTAGAGAAAAATTGCAACTGTTTTGTGAATTTCGAAGCTCACTGAACCCCACCGCACCGCGACCCGTGCCAATGCTAGGTATAAACAAACTTCGTATGTACTTCGCCGGATGGCGCCACGCAGCGTAGCGAAGTCCGCGCGCGTATCATTCATACTAGGTGGACTAGGTCGATGGGACTTGATGTGGCATAATATTAGATTATACTTACGTGATCTCTGCACCTATTCCAGTATATACGCTTCACCTTTACAAACACATGTACAAAATAAAATGTAATAGAAAAAAACTTGCCATTAAGATCAAAACCTCTGAAGAACATCAACACACGACCATATTAATCACAGATTCTAAAAGTGGTTACACATTTGACCTGACCTGACATCGTGCGAAAAGGACAGCTAGACTTGAATTCCACGGCAGCAAAAGACACAAACTACTAAGGTCATAGCTTCTCCCATTCGCTCCCGAGAATCTTATATATAGCCATCTCTTTCACACGACGTCAAGTCAGGTAATGTATTCTGTACAAAATACTAAAAAAACATGAATTGTACGAAGTGAGAATTTGTACCGATACCGATGCTTTCATGAGCGAGGCCTTTACTAAGCTAAGACGTCTCAAGAACGCTTCAAAAATAGTACCGTGTATAATCTGTCAGGATCTAATTGTTAACTCTGTGGCCAGCTGTGTTTCAGACAGCTGTGTTTTGACTTTTATTTGTTTTGGCGCCAAGTTTCCTATCTGCAACCGAAACCGAAACTAAAATTGCCTTTTCATTCGTCTAATCTGTTTTAGTAACTAAAACATGAAATTTGCAATCCCTGAAATATCGTGGCATAACAGGGATCCTGTGTTAAGTGTAGACTTTCAGCCTAAATGTGATGAAAATGGACCGGCCCGTCTCGCCACAGGAGGAACCGACTCTCACGTATTGGTAAGATTATAGATTCTTTTTTATCAACTGTCATAGTAACGAGGACGTCTTGCTTAAAATTTAACTTCTAATATAAATTACTTATATCTTAAATCACTCAATAAATCTACTTCTAGTTTATAACCTATTATTACAGATTTGGTACATTTCAACTACTGAGTCCGGTGCTGTGAACTTAGAAGTAGCAGCTGACCTGACTCGTCACCAGAAAGCGGTAAACGTCGTAAGATGGTCTCCAAGTGGACAGCTATTGGCATCAGGTGATGACGAGTCGATTATTTTCATTTGGAAACAGAAGTTTGAAAAGGAACCTGCTTCAAATTTAGAGACAGAGGAACAGTACAAAGAGTCATGGATAATATACAAGGTTGGTTAATGTAACTTTTAAACTTTCGCGATTTGAACACATAATTTAATGTATCAGGACTTAACTTAAAGGTTGGTTAAGTCTTTAGTTAGCACTTTTCTTTCAAAAGCCTATTATTAAAATCTGTGGTGTTTTTTTATAGGGTTTCTAGACAAATCAAATGTTTATTATCTAATTACCTAGTTAGCGAGTTTGTGCCAAGCGCTTTACCACTATGAAGTCACCTTCACTGCAACTTCCTAGGCTCCAGTACATGCTCCTGACACCTAAGCTGGATTCATATTTTCAGTGACCATAAAGTTTTTGATACTCCGCTTTAAAACTGTCTAATGAAGAGTTACAATTTTATAGGGAAACACATAAAACTGTGGAAGATGCAAAACTTACAAACCTTTAAATTTTTCTTTTAAAATATTATTTATAAGTAAAGGGAAACTAAGATTGTCACACAACAAAAATCAAAATTTACCTATTGCTAACTCAAAGATGATTATTATTTTATAAATTCTCGCCCAAAAGACAATACTGGCATATTCGCAACCCCTAACAAATGTATGCTAGATTTGAGTAGTAAACATCTGGTATCTGAATGTGATTTGTTGATGCTGTCATACAGTGAGCATAAAATACTTTTCCAGACACTACGAGGTCATATGGAAGACATATTAGATCTGTCCTGGAGTGCTGATTCCTTGCACATCGCATCGGGCTCTGTGGATAACAAACTTCTCATGTGGGATGTCACCCGAGGCCGCTATAGCTGCATACTGACTGATCACAAGGGGTTTGTGCAGGGGGTCTGCTGGGACCCTAAGGGGCAGCTTATTGCTACTGCCAGTACTGATAGGTAAGCTATGTAAATCAAATGTTTTTGAAGAAAAGAATTACATAATTTGTATGATAAGGTCATATCGCAAAAAATACATTGAAAAAAATAATTACACAAAGCTTCTACAAACAGAATGCATTTCAGCAGTGACACTGCACTGAACTGTATAAACCATTAAAAATCAAAATAAGCAATAAAGCATAGAAAATCTAATGCATGCATATTTAATTTTTGTAAAAGTTTTTTTTTAATGATTTGTAGCTCTTTCGATTAATCTAATGATTTTATTCATAGAACATTCCGTACATTCGAGGTGTCAAGCAAGAAGGTGGTATCTCGAAGCAGTAAAGCAGTTTTGCCATTCCCGCCTGGACACGTACTGCACGGTATCCGCGCGCGGCTCTACCATGATGATACTCTGCAGACATTCTACAGGCAAGTATACTGCACAGGGTCTTGCTCTGGCAGCTTAACACAGGAACTGTTCTTTCTCATTCAGTAATGTTTGCTTGAGTTGTTCTGTACTTGGCGTCGCGAGGCGCTGGCCGTGATCTTATTGATAAACTTAGGCATTTAGATGCGATAAAAGTATATTTGTTGTTGAAAATAATGAAATGTGTGACATTTAAAATCGAGGGTTTTTTAAATTGAATTTGATGAGACGAGCAAGTCGCTCATCTGATGTTAAGCTTCACACTTGCCCATAACAGATGATCTGATAAGTTAGAAAAAACTTGGATTAAACCTCCACAAGTTCCATTCCAAGGTGTACCAGACGGACTTCACAAAGCCATGATAATTAATTTATTTTTCCAGACGATTGCAGTTCAGCCCCGATGGAGTGCTCATAGCAGTTCCAGCGGGCAAGATCGAGCCAGAGCAAGGCAAGATGGAGGGCAAACCCATCTACTCAGTCTACATCTACACTAGATACAGTTTGAAAGTGTGAGTGTAATCAAATAACATGTTATTATTATCAGCCTGTTCTGTCCCACTGCTGAGCAAAAAACCCCTTTCAAAGACTTTCCTGTCAGGTCGCTGCAAAATGAGTCCAGTTCATCCCGCCATCTCCGCCTGGGCCTGCCGATCTGTGGCACCCACTGTGTAGTGAGCTTGGCCCACATATCATTCGACACACGGCAGACATTTCCAGCCCAGTTCCACTTCAGTTCGGCGGCCTTCTGACCAACGTCAGCGATCTGAGTTTTGGAGCGCAGTATGCTATTTCTAATGCGCTCGGTCAGTTTGACTCCCAAGATATGTAATGTAATAACATAATTGGAGTTAATGATACAGAACGCTTCTTTGTCAGCCAAAGAAGCGTTCTGTATCATTAACTCAATTTTCGATTTTTTTTTTGTGGTTGTGGGACATGTTATTGCATATCAGTATCCAATTGTCGGTAACTGCGCAGGCCGGCCTGCATCCTGCCTTGCGGCGAGCCGGCGCTGGTGTGCCGCTGGTCGCCGCGGCGCTACTCGCTGCGCGCGGACGGCCCGCCCCCCGCGTTCCCCGCGCCGCGCCGCTTGCTGCTGGCGGTGGGCACGCGCCGATCCGTGCTCCTCTACGACACTCAGCAACGGACGCCCATAGCACTCATCTCCAATATACATTACACTAGGTCAGCTATACATATTTTTATATTGGCAAGTTTATTAATAACAAAATAACCTGACTGCAAAATTTACAGAGTGTAGTAAATGTAACCGAGCGTAGCGAAGTAGTAGTAATAGTTAGTACAAGTAATAGTTATTTCAATATAATTTTTAAGTTCGAATATGAGCTGAATCTGTCAAGGGGTTGTGAAGTTATAGGGGTCGCGAGGTCTCAGTTCGGCGCGAACTACTAGTAATGATGAGTGCAATCATGTCTTAGATGTGCGACGTCTTACCGAACACCCAATGTAGTTGTCATACGACAACAACATGAGACTACTATATATATATGATATAAAAGGTTCACATTTCTTTAACTGGGATCAGATCTAGCTTGCGCCACAAACGCGCCTGCATAAACGATATTGTGACGGTCCGGAGCATAATATTTTCATTGTTGTTTTGGCCCCGCTACACTGCTGTGACGTATGTCCAAGTAACGTGTATTTTCTCCAGGCTGACAGACCTGACGTGGTCTCCGGACGGGCTGACGCTGGTGGCTTCAAGTACTGACGGTTTCTGCTCCGTCATCACCTTCACCGAGGGCGAGCTCGGGCAGCCGCTGCCTGATGATGTACCGGACCAGACCACTCCAGGTATAGCGAACTTCGCCATCAGCTCGGAATTACCCCTAGCTTTGGTTGTGCCACTCCTTGCGTCCAAACATTTTCTACTTGATCGTTTAATTTTTATATAGATTTTTGACGTGTTGTTACGGATTACAATAGTATCATCAAGGTACGTGTAAGGTTTCAGAACTTTATTTATAAGTCGAATTGAGAAATTTCTCCTTCTTTGTTCGTAAAACATAGTTTTTTCGGGAGTACTCTTTTGGGAAGGCTTATAGGAATATAAAAATATTTCTTGAATTATCGTATTCATAATCAATATATATCTAGCTTTTGTTATTGTTCATACATTTTAGAATCCTTGCTCAGTTTACTTATTTTATGCTACCCGCTTTTATCAGCGGCTTCACCCGCTCCGGGAACTAAACATAGCCTGTCACTCGGGGACAGCGATTCTACCAGTGAAGACATTTTCAAAATCGGTTTAGTACTTCCGGAGAGGTAAAATCTGGAGCCAAAGAAACACAATTGCAAAGTTTAGCTTTCTATATTATACTGTATAAGTTTTTAATGATGAGTGAAATATACCTATGATACTTGAAAAGGTACATGATCATTTAAATTTGTCTTGGTCTGAGAATCCAACTTCTGAAATGTTGATAAGATTCATATTATCTTAACAATAATATTAACAGTTAAAATTTCTTATTTCAGAACAAATGGAAGTCCAGACTGACGAAAAACAATCCGAAACGCCAAAAGAAAAACTACCAGACACAAAGGAAAAGCCTCTTGAGAGCAAAACAAAAGAAAAACAAGAAACGAAATCAACTACACCCAAAATCGACTCATTCATCAAATTTAAAGCGCCTTCGAAATCTCGGAAAAGGGCCGAAGCTCCAAAAACACCCGTCAAAATAGATGTCATGGAAGAAACGGCTATGCCCTCGTGGTCTGACAACAGTAGCAACGAAATCATACGGCCGAAGGAAACTGAGGAAATGGAGGTCGACAAACCAGATATCATGGTCATAGAAGACAGTGAAGATATTAAACTAGTTTACGAGGAAACTGAAGGCCCAAAATCGGCAGATACTTCGCCAACAACTGAATCTCCAACAGGCGTCTCGAATAGCACAAACTCCTCAGAAAATACGTTCATGAAAACAGCTAAAGTGACGGATATAAAGGACGCAGTTCAAGTAAAAGCAGCTCCGAGCCCCAAAGCGCCGAGGAGGGTCAACTTTGTTACGCTATCCAGCCCTAAAAATAAAAAGAAATTGTAGTTTATGTTAAGTATAGGTTATTTTATTTTGAATATAACAATATTTTTAGAAAAAATTGAATCTGTTGTTTTACTGTGCGGCTTCGTCTTTACTTTATTCTTAGCCATTGTCCGGTGGTAATATTTTATGACAATTCTACAGTTTTACACAACAAATAATTCTGATCGGCAGTTATCGTTTGCGCAGAAAAGCGCAGACCGGTTTTCGACTGTAGCCTAACATGTAAATGATTATTTGCACTTATTTAAGTTTATTTGAAAGCGCAATGGCATAGTACTGCTTTCGCTCTTTCCCGCGTAACGATGACCAGTAACAGCGCAAGATTTTAGCGCGCATAGTTGTCAATGGTTGGTAGATCGAAATTTCCCGCGCTACTAAAATTTATTTACTGCGCAGGTACATCGAATAATTTGTTGTGTAAAACTACTAAATGTATTGGAAGTAGTAAGAGCTCACTACTAACACATATTTTTATATATATTTGCTCTACCAAATAAGATATCAGAGTTAACGAAATAAAAGAAAATGTAATTTAAACATTTTTATATTTTTTTACAATTTAATATTACATGTAACATACCTTTGTTAGGACTATCACATTTTAGTCTATAAATATTTTTACACAAAAAATAGTGTAACTGGCTTCATCGTTTTAGGTTTCGACGTTTTTTCCTTGGACTAGGCAACTTTGATCAATTCTACTATTTTTACTCTTGACCATTATCCAAAAAAAAAAAACAAGTTCTGGCATTCCTATCGGTGACAACAGGTTTCGTCACATGCTTATGCACGCTGATGACGTAGGCTGGGGTCAACCACGTGTCCTATCGGATATCGGAGTACCTTCCGAGCGGATGAGTATATACCTCTTACTAGTCTGTTCCCACTGTCGCAGATCGAAGCGTCACATTTTTCAATTGTGTCACGAATACGCGCGATTTCGTGGCTGAGATACGGAACTCCTGTGGCGTTCTGACGCCGCTCTGGAGTTAGAGCCCGTCTTATCGCGTCGGTGCGCTCGAGTTCGCGCGGATGCGCTCGATACGCGCACCAATAGGCACAGGCCGCGCGCATTCGCGCGAATGCGAGCGTCTTTTTCTATTATCTCGGCAGACATTTGTGCATTTTGTTTTGAAAATAGAGGTCAATATGGTATACAAAACTTCGGAATGTGGATGCGCTTCGCTTCAAATGGGAACCGACCCTAAGACTCATTCCGGTTCTGAGCTTGGTCAGATTTGTTGCTGTACATAGTTTGCAACGGCTACGCTTGCAATAACTTTAAGTTGTGACTTTATTCAACTGCGCATTGCGTAACGCGTAAAAACAGTTGGTTATATAGGGTGTGTAGTAATGCATGGATAACCCTTAATCTGCGGATAGGGGACATAATGAATTTTCAGAAAATTAGCGTTTGTATTCAGTAAAAGTCTCACGGTTTTCAAGTTATTGAACATTTTCTAAATATTTTTCAATTAAATTTTTACCTACAATTTTCTTAACTCATTTTTTTTAAATTTTCTGTATTGTCTTATTGTACCCCACACGCAGGTAACGGGCTATCCATTCATTACGAGACATCCTGTATATATATATAGCACCGTCTTATTCGCTCACAGGGCTAACGTAGCCAATTTTTGCCGCGTTTCCTCTCTAAAACCCTTTGGATGCATGGAAAACCGACACCAAAGTTATATCTTTATATCCAACGTCATCAGTAATTCCGATAAGGAATTAACGCGCTAAGATGCAGGTAGAGCCGTAGCAATTATGTCGGGATTGTGACATGTCAAGTCTCTAGGATATTTTCATGAAAATCTTCATAGCCTGCGGTCGGAATTTATTAAATTTTATACGGTACCAGAAATATCACCATATAAAATAAAATAAATAAAAAAAAAAGGGAAAAATGAGTGAAAATTAAGAAAAAAAAGTCGAATTAGAAACCTCTTCCTTTAGAAGTCGGTTAACGAGTAAAGAATAAAAAAAAAGTATCGGTACATATTAAAAAAAAATAAGATACATACCTGCGCCTATTTCAAATTGTAACTTATTCAATCCTATAACACCTTACAATAGTGACTTTCAATATTTTCTACCTCTTTCGGGTATTTTGTCATTCAAACAGATCGTTCAAATCATAATAATCTTTTAAGTCCTAGCAACAAGGTCGAAAGCTGATTACCGAAGTAACTTCACTCGCTTCAGTCTTGCCTTACTTCTAAAATTTATTATTGCGTATTGTTGGAAGTTGATGTTTATCTGTAGAGCCGCGCGAACTCGCGCAGCAAAACTGTCATTTCTTTTACTTTCTCCGTCCTGAAACCAAAATGTCTTTGTTAAGAGGACAGTATACCAAAGCGATCATAGTTGTCAAAAAAATAATTAGCTTTGACAAAGGGCATGAACTCCGGAGGCCGTAGAGCATAGTCCGTACATGCTGAGTGTTTGACCACAACTCACCTAATGTTAAGTGAAGGTGTGGTTGAAGACGGTTAACACACCTAGATTGTAATAGGAATACATTGGAGAAGTGGCTCTCAAATAAGGCTGCCGGACACACCATTAGATCATTATATGCTTGGCTCTCAAATCCCACTGGTCCATTTCTAGACAACCACCTGAGTTTCCACCCAGTCTACCCCCGTGATTCCTCTGCAAGGTCCCAGCTCCATCATCAGTACCAACCTGACGGCAGACTGGTGGAACTGGCCGCACTGCTGCTCCGTGGCAGCGGCTCGGTCCCTCGGTAGCCTCCGTAGAGCTGCCTCCACCCAGTCCACTCCGTGGTTCCTTTGGAATATCACCAGTTCCAGGAGTACTACGGCCACCTCGGCCAGCATGTACGTGTGCAGATGGAGCACGCTGGACTCTATGAGGGCGTACGTCAGCTCCTCGCCGTACGTGGAGATGGCTGCCGCGGCTAATGCTGTGGAGTTTCGAGCCCGATTACATTGTGATATCGCCACGTTATAACTTGTTTTTTTTTTTTTATTAATTTTCTTCACAGTTTAAATAACTTAATTAAATTTTATAACTACCAATAAACCACAGTAGGTTTATCCTGGTAGTTACATTCACCCCCGCGCTAACATAAATTATATTACAGAGGTAACAACTATAACTAACATAGATAAGATTACGATAGATAAGGAGAGAAAGATAGCGCTATACAATCTCGCGAGCAGATGAAAAGAGATGGCTTTAAGGCGCTAGTCAAAAACCAGATAATTGATAGTTACATCTAAACCAGGAAATCAATCGAAATTCTGTGCCATGCAAACCTAGACATTATTATTACCTTACTATTAGCGTAATAATCACTTGAATACACACTAGCCCCCTTATTAATAAACGCGGATGAACCTTGGAGCAGTTACCCAGTCTTCCGTCTTTTTCAATCGAGTTCTTATTTCGAAAAGAGCGAAAAGGACTTAACAATAAAAACGTGGTAACTGCTCCAAGGGCACCACGTCTATTAATACGAGGGTAGGGGTTCCGAGCGCCAGCGAAAAATGTGTGTAAATCTAGGATCAAGGATATTCTGGATTCGACATCGTAAAAATAATATTAAATATGAGCGAAATAAATAAATTATTACAGAAATGGGCACCCAAAACACAGACTTTGTTGTCTAGTCTGGGGCGCGGTGCCAAAGCTCCTAAAATTGTCTTACTCTCTTACCATTTTTTTTTTTTAAATCAGAAATAATGTACTGTGACAAAGATGTCGTCTTTTTTTTTTTTCAGTTTCGGGTTAATATTTGCTGGGCGCTTAGATTGAGGCCGAACAAACTTGTCGCAGGGTTTTTAAAGTTAAGAAAATTTTGAATTCTATCGGTTTTTTAACTGTAAAAGCGTGAGATTTCGTTGGGTGTCTCTTTGCGTCCTCAGTGACATAGGCTACATTTTGCAGTCGGGTATTTTGTTTTTACTTTAAATAATATTACCTGTTTTATTGAATAGTGGTTAACATAAGCTTTTTTTTGCTAATGTGTTGTCTGAAAGTCCACTTTATTTTAGTGATTATTAATGTGATTCAGTCTAAAAATAAACTACTACATGATAATGTCAGTGTCGTCAGTGGAACAGTCTGGGTAGCATATGAAAGTAGTACAGTATAGTACCTTGCTCGCGTCGCTTGTCCTGTGACGTGGAGTTCGCCATGGAGACCAGCTCATGGAGGAACTTCATGACGGACGCGTTGGCCTCGCGGTGGTCGAGGGCGGCAGCACGCGCCGCGCATTGCGCCACGCCGCACATCGCGCCCGACGACAGGAACTCCAGGGGGATGCGCTGGAGTACCCTGGGGCAACATATCAATTTGTCACCGAGCACACACTATGTGTTGGCTGCGCCGTGTTTGGTAATGTACCTGTAATGTTGTAAGTTTGGAAAATAAATTAAATATCACGGTGCCGGAGCAGTCCCAGAGGCCGTCCTGCTGCTGCAGTAATTTGAAGGTGCGAATCAGCAGTGAGATCAGCTCACGTATCCAGCTGTACCAACTAACTCACCTGCCTACGATCAGTTGTGAAGCGTTCCCACATGATAGTTGTGAAGTGTTCCCACTTGATAGTTGTGAAGTGTTCCCACATGATAGTTGTGAAGTGTTCCCACTTGATAGTTGTGAAGTGTTCCCACATGATAGTTGTGAAGTGTTCCCACTTGGTAGTTGTGAAGTGTTCCCACATGATAGTTGTGAAGAGTTCCCACATGATAGTTGTGAAGTGTTCCCACATGATAGTTGTGACGTGTTCCCACCTGATAGTTGTGAAGAGTTCCCACATGATAGTTGTGAAGTGTTCCCACTTGATAGTTGTGAAGTGTTCCCACGTGATAGTTGTTCCTTACCTGATGCAGAGCCGGAAGAGGTCGTCCACGGTGTCAGGATGGTCCCGAAGGCCGTCCTGCTGCTGCAATAGCTCGAAGGTGCGAGGCAGCAACGCTTGGAGTAACGAGATGAGCTCGCTCACGCATGTAGGTGTGGAAGCCAGTTCGTCGACCTACGATCAAAGTACTTGTTCATTCAATAACTTCAGAGCTTTGGCTCAAAATCCCATAAGCTCCGTTTACGAGTCCCTTAGGAATGAGAAATGAGAACTTCTTATTTTTGAAAGTCGGTTAAATAATTGAATTTGTTCGATTTTAATATTGTGGCATATTCGAATAGTTCACTAAATAGTCGAATTAATTGGACTTTTTTGTCATTCAGTTCTATCATAGTACTTAGAACTAGCTCTGAATCAAGCTCTGTTGCTCGATTCTGTATTCAGGAAATATATAAACTATTGGAAACTAGCTCTATTGGCGGAAACTTGTAATTGGCCCAGTTTTCTTCTAGTTATAATGTTACTTATTAAGTAAGGCTGTAAGTTTTCCTTAAAAATTTAAAAAATTAAAACTAGGGTGTTGATTTGTGGTGAATGAGAATAATGGCAACATTAGATACATTTCGGCCGCGGCGGTGATCTTCTGTAAGTTGCCACACGAACATTTTAGGTCCTAAAGAAAAAAATATAGTTTTCGTGGCATACCAGCACGCTGGAGAGGTAGAGCAGCGCGGAGTGCGCGTGGCGCTGGTAGAGGTCCCGCAGCGCGGCCGCCAGCGCCGGCAGCAGCGGCGCCACGTGCGCCCGCGTCAGCCGCACCGCGAACCGCACGCAGCGGCACCACTGCTCCACCGTGCGCCCGCACGACCCGAACCTGGTACATACATATATCGGTCGACGTTTTTTTGATCGCATGCCATCTCGTTTTTATTCATAATCACGAATGGAAACCCATAATAAGACCGTGGATTAGTAATGGTGCGGGTTCCGTAAGCTATTGTAGTGTAATGCAGTGTAGTGTAGAGTAATGCATTGTAGTGCAATGTAGTGTAATGCAGTGCAGTGTAGTATAGTGTAATGCAGTGCAGTGTAGTATAGTGTAATGCAGTGCAGTGTAGTATAGTGTAATGCAGTGTAGCGTATTGTATTGCAGTGCAGTGTATTGTAATGCAGTGTAATGTGGTGCAGTTGAGTGCGGCGTACCTCTCGAGCGTGTCCCGGAGCACGGGCCAGGCGTCGGCGATGGCGGGCAGCGCGGGGTGGTCGCGCTGCACGTCCGTGATGCGCACGTCGCGGAACAGCGCGGCGCAGCGGTCGAGCCACAGCGCGGGGTCGGTGCGCGTGCCCTTCACGACGGCGGGCCGCGCCGCCAGCAGCTCGCGCAGCCCGGACATCTGCACGTTCACCGCCTCGCGGAGCGCGCCCGACAGCTGCGGCGGGGGACGTTAGCACCTCGTTATAACTAATATTATAATTCAGAGGAATATAGCCGCAGTCGCATCGGGACAAATAAAGTTTCGAGGTATAAAATTAATACGTTCGTCTCGAGGAAAAAATTTCACTTGCGCGATTTTTTAGGAAGTAACTTTCTCTCTGTCTGTATATTTGTCGCGTAACCACGGCTAAACGGCTGAACAGATCTTGATAAAATTTGATAAGGAGTTACTGTATATCTCAAAGAGAGAGATAGTTTGTTTTTTAGCTAACGAAGTCGCGTGTTTCAGCTAGTAATAATACAAAACAGTTGGTTAGTTACACCACTTATAACACAAGAACGGCTAGACCGATTTTTACATTTGATATATAGGGTTTATTATTTATTTTATCTTCGCCCCGAATAGCAGAATAACTATTAAAACATCAGAAAAATTCACAAGGTTTGTATGGAGAGTTTAGCGAGGCCGAAGGCCGAGCTTGCAACGCGCGCGAAGTCGCGGGTAACAGCTAGTTATAAATAAATAAATATGTTGATTGTGCAAGCGAGAGAGTGTGTATTACGTAAAAACTTTAAGGTGCAACGTTTCGCTCAGCGCGGAAAATTCAACCCACGATAAGTAATTAAGCTGTAATTGACAAAAAAACGCAGGGAAATTTAGATTTGCCGCGGTGACCGAAACGATGCACCTTAACCGCACGCTGAACATGTACTCTGTAGTAGAGTGTAGTGTAGTCACAGGTCACACCTAGATTCTGCATTCAGGACGCTCGAAGCGCACCACGCATCAGTCTAAAAACACTTATAAGAAATTACTCTGATTGGTTGATTGTTAGGCGCGAGTAGGCGTGACCTTGAGACAGCCAATGAGAACGCTCGGTCGCACTCACCGCGACCCGCGCCGCGACTCAAACTGACGTGACTTTTTGTAGGAACAACGAATCTCGTAATGAGGCATCTAGTGTGATCTGTGACCCTAACCACACGCAGAACATGTACTCTGTAGTAGTGTAGAGTAGTGTAGTGAAGCGTAGCGTAGTGTAGTGTAGGGTAGTACCTCTGCGTGCGGCAGCGCCGATATGGCGGCGGCGAGCGCGCGCACGAGCGCGGCGGAGGAGCGCGGGGACAGCGCGCGCGCGTCCGCCGCGGCCGTCGCGCGCGCCACCGCGCCCGCGTGCGCGCGCGCCTGCCCGCCGCACGCCGCGCATATACTCTGTAACACACACGCAGAAATAATCAGTCACTACCACAGACAAACTTTAGATCAGAGTTTTTGGCGGGAACGTGAAGAATTCATGTCGCATCATTTTATTATTTTCCAATACTTGTGTTGTTTCGAGTGAGAAACGGTGAATTTTTACCCGTTTGTTTAGTGTTCGTGAACATGCACGAGTGTTGGTGAATGGTATAATGTCGTGAAACCTGAATTTTCGTGTTGTTTCCAAAACTCCATAGTAAAGACAAAACTTTACTAAAGTTTTCACCACTTTATTGGGGCATGACTTGGACTTGATCGTGACTTACTTTGCTTGACTTAGACTGTGACTATGACTTGTTTGATAATATTTAACAAAACTTGAAAATATTAATGTATACTTGACACTGGCAAATGCATAAGACTGCGACGCCAAAATCCTCATAGGAGGAAAGAGAAAAAAAACTTTAAATCAATTTAGTTCTTTTACCTGTAGCTGTAGGTAAGCGGTCACGTATTCTAACACTTTTTTCACAACAGACACTTATTATCGTTAAATCGAAATTTAACACGTTAAAGTACGAATGTGATGTATTGGCCTCATTTAAGAGTTTAGTTTTGTTTTAAAGAAAACAGAAAAATAAAATAGAATATCTTGTTCGGGTGCTAACACTCCACAAATATGTAGCTTTATACGGTGCGTTTGAGTTACGATTAGCGGTATTCGAAAGGCGTATAGAACAGTCAATTTCATCGACAAATCACCCCCACATCGGGGTCCCCAACCGATTCCAAAATGGGGGGGTAGGGGACTAAATGTACGGACTTCTAAAAATGATCATGTATCGTGTTAATTTGCATTAACAAAATTTAGCAACAAAACTAAAGAATATTATCCTCCATCTTGGGAAATCGGGTAAAAATAACTATCCAACCTATAAAATTTGAAGTACTACCCAAATCATGATCTGCAAGCAAGTCCTTCGGTAAAAAACAGAGTATTTTCCAAATGGAGTGCACAAGGTGTAGTGACCTGCAGGGCTCCGGCGGCGATGGGCGCGAGCCGCTCGTCGTGCAGCGCCTTGATGAGGCAGTCCAGGGCCGGCGCGAGGCAGGCGCCGTGCTGCTCGATCCACTCGCACAGCTCCCCCAGCAGGTGGATGCAGGTCTTGCGCACGCCGATGTGGGCGCCCTCGGGCATGGACAGGATGGCCTCCACCACTTTCGGCACGTATTCGTACTCGTCACTGGAACAAAGCCTCAGTTATAATAGTGACTCGAGTTTTGGCGGGAACGTGAAGACGTCATGTCGCGTCATTGTATTATTTTCCAAAACCAGTGTAAAATTTGTGTTTTTTTTATCCGTTAAGTGTTCGTGAACGTGCACAAGTGTTGGTGAATATTATAATGTTGTGAAACGTGACTCTTCGTGTTGTTTCCAAAACTCCAAAGAAACCTCTGGTAAAGTCTCCACCACTTTACTGGGGCATGACGTGGACTTAACCGTGACTTACTTTGCTGGACTTAGACTATGACTTACTGACTTATTTTAATTGTGAAATATTTGACTTCACTTGAAATATTACAATACTTGACACTGGCTAAATACACAACGTGTGGAGACAAAACATAAGAAAAAAAAGTGACACTTGGAGCTGTCAACGTTTTTCTTGCCTGCCCTTTACTTTGACGAGGAGTGAAGTGATTCTTGCTTTTGACCAAGATTGAATAGCTCAGAAGAGGGGTTGGGACCGAATGAAAGCAGGCTCCACTCGACCTTATCTTAACGGTTTCGGGTATAATATGACCATGACCATAGCCTGTAAGGTGCAAGTGGCAAGCATTTGTAACTGTGGGCGCGAAACCTTGAAACATCCAGATTGGATCGTTTATAAAACTAACCTAACGAGTGCGAAAGTGACAAAGCGATCCTTCTCGCAGTCTTTCACGCTTTTCGCGCCTGTAGGTATTTATCGCGGGAAGTTCTGAGCTTACTAAAGTTAAATTTAAAACGAATGTTCTATTTATTTCATCTCATCTGGGAGCGAGTCTATATATTTAGTGAGTTCGTGGCTGCGGGCACTTTAAAATATAACATACTAGCTGTTACCCGTGACTTCGTTCACGTGAACCTAAAAAAAACATACATTTGCCGAGAAAAAAGTTGTTATAACCGTGTCCGATCCTTAAGCTATATCTATGCAAAAAATTAGGTCGATCCGCGGGCTTATCCTCTAACTTTGAAAAGTTCGTGATTCTGATTGCGAGAGCATGCCATCCCGCTCGTACCAACTTAGTCGCACTATGCGCGGTCCCGCTCGCGCACTATCACTGTCGCTATCAGAGTTACGGGATAAGTCCGCCGGTCAGCCGTGATAACGCGACAAACATTCAGAAAGAGAGACAGAATTACATTCGCATTTATAATATTGGTAAAGATACAAGCAGTTCTAGAGACTGAAGACAGTAAAGCATAAACACAAATTACGAATTTATCTCAGCTGGATCTGAAGGTAGAACCCGCGACTCACGGCAAGATATTCCTCGCGACGGCCTGCATGATGAAGAGCGCCGCCTCGGTCTGCTCCCAGGAGTTGTTCTGGTGCAGTGTGGAGAACATCTGCCGGAACACTGAGCTTGAGCCCACGATGAACACCACGTCTTTGATCACATTCACCACTTTCATGCGGAATTCCTGCACAAACATAAATGGTTGAACACTTTTAACCCCTATTGCCAAACTTGTTTTTGCTTATGCTTATGTCCATTTTTTGTTTATTTGTTATTGGCTATAAATATATTCTTATTCTTAAAGTGAATAAACGTCTCCTTTTTGGCAGATTAAAAGTGCAGATGAAATGTTATCCCGGCTATCATGCAAGTCTGTTGGGTTCCCTTGTATAGACAATTAGACCTGCACACTTATGCACCTCGCTTCTTATTTATTCTAGAAGCTTCTAGTTTATTTTTATTGTTCATTGTATAAATTGTTATTAAGAGGATAGTCCTTCCGCAAGGTTTTGGCGCATTCGATATTTTAAATTGTATAGCTGTCGCTCTATTTCTCGTGTGTGCAATAGAGAGTTAGTGAATTCTTTGATGAAATTAGCGTTTCGGGGGCAGTCTGTTATCACCCCCTAAACTTATCAAAATCTTTTGTTTTTGGTATCAATGGCTTGGATAAATTATATTATTTAACATGCCGCTGTTTTGTTTATTAAAAAAAAATGTATGGTATTCTAATAACGACTACTTTTCATCGTGGTATTCTCGACTCAAAAATTTGTCACTAAGTGCCTATAACAACGAAGATAATGCGAAATTAAAACAAAATCAAACTTACAATCATAGTTTTTTACGGTGTGCACACAGCCATCCGTGAAAATGACGTCTAGTCCAGTTGGGATTACTCTTTTGTTAAATGCACGAACTTCATTGTGGACGTCACTCTCCACAATCCCTCATCCTCTATACACTTGCACTGTGAATGATCAGAGGAAGTGATGGGACAAGTAACTTACATAAAAATCATCTCCCTCATCAGGTAAGTTGGTGTGATCAGGCTCGCACTGGCAGTGTCGCGCCAGGGCCCCTACCAGCCGCTCTATATGAGGCTTGAAGGAGTCCGTCAAGCGCTGTTGGTCTCGCTGATACAGTTCCTCCGATAGTTGGAACCACATATTGAATGTTATCTCTGCCACCTGGAATTTAAATATATAAATAAGAAGGTACCCACAGGATCCTATTAGTAAGCCTGTTTAAGATTATCTTCTCTGTTATTCATCAGTCTGTTATTTAAAAATGCATTTATTGACTTAATAGCTGTGCCTCACGGTTTCACCCGTGGTGTAAAAGTAGCTTATGTGTTAATTCAGGGTGAAAGGTACCTCCATACCAAATTTAATTCAAATCCATTCAGCCGTTACAGAGTTGAACGGGAACAAACACACTTACACACATACTTTCGCATTTATAATATTAGTGTGAAGTGCGATCACATCCTCAGGAAATCTAATCAAATAGTGAATGCTCCTTTTGCTGAGGACTTGGCACTTGGTATAGGTCTGTGTCTGTGATGATACAGATGATAGTAGAGTAATATACCTATTATAAATGCTATTCTCAAGTGTGTCATTTCATATAGGCCAAGTGGTGGTTTAAAGCTACCTAAGGCCTCTTAAATACAAAGCCTAGTCAGACCCTCAGACCTACGGTGGTTCAGTTTTAAATGCCAAATGCGATAATCCTTCTGAAAACTGACCATGTCTTCTGTTGCTTAATATCGGTGATTGGATAGCTTAAGATTAACAGTATGGTTAACTGTGCCCTCGACAAGTCGAAGCAACACACAGCATTTTTAAGCCACCTGAATCTAAAACTGTAGGTAAATTAATTAGTCTATCTTTTAACAAAGAACTTTTCAGCATCAACTTTTCTTTGTGGCTTCTACAGGGTTACTGCAACTTCACAGATGGCTTGAACTTTTTTTTTATCTAATGCCGAGTTGCATCATCTAGGTTAACTTTAAACAACAGTTAAGCAGAAAAATGTGTTGCACCTTTTTAACTATGGTCAAAATTACTAATAACACATGCTGGCTAAACTTCATGGTTAAGATTAAAGTTATAGCTAATTTAAACTATAACAGTTACTACTGGGATTATGGTGCAACTCAGCCTATCTGAGGGTTTTAACAGATGACATTTGGCAAGGTTGCAGTGTATTATGCAGATAGAATAGACAAAGGACACTTTATATCCATAAATAGACAGAACTGAAAAATTGTGATGAATAACCAAGAGCAGCTAACAAATAATTGCTATCTTCGTTCTCAATCACAATAATACTAGAAATTTGTCCCTAACTGAGACAACTCCTGAATAGATTTGGTCATATTTCAATTTACAAATTCTATGCAGAGTAACTAGAGTTTCGGTTGCCTGCCTGTGAGATTGGGATGTATTTAAATCATTGGTCAAACCTGGACCCGATCAGCACAACCAGAGAGAGGACTATACACCCAGCAGTGGGATAATGTGAAAGTAAAGACTTTTTATTTGGAACTTAGTAATCTTGGTGAAGCAACTTTTACATTATTGGGACAGGAAACTGACAGAGGCATCAGTTAAATTGTATCATTTGCTATACTAAATTTTGTAGCTCTAAATTGTCTCTTTTTCTCACATATTGAAATGAAAGAAGATGCACATCATTTTAGTGCTGTCAGATTAATTTAGAGAACAGTATCAAAGAATCAACACCACTTTTAATGCTGAAATACACAGAAAAACTGGATTAGTAAAGTAAGTAGATTGCAAGTAAAACTATTGGAAGGTTACCTCATAGTCATGATGACCAACACACACTAATGCCAAATCCAAGCTTCTCATAGCAAAATGAGTGTTCCCTCTCTCGAGAGCTGTGATTATCTTAACTAGAAATGTCTCTGCAAGCTCCGTGAACACCCTCGCATAATTTGCAGCCTTTTCATCTTCCTCGTGAGCCACAGCCATGTGGTAACTCTCTTCTAGGTTCATTATACTCTCAAATAGCAGACGTTCGATATCCTCATGATTGTTATTATCTTCTAAACAATGCAATAATGCACAGATACAATCTGATGCTGCTTCGTGAAGCATATTTATAGAGGTATGATCCCTCAACACCTGTAAACATAGGCCTATAACAGCATTCTGTGGTACTTCATGTATGTTTATTGCACTGACTTGAATCCATGACATCATACATTTAACTATTTTCAAAGCTATGTGGCTATTTTGAGAATTGTTTAGGCTCTCCGTTAGAAACATAGTCACTATATTGGCATGCGTCCGTAATTCAGCTTTGATTTCTTCTCGTCTGTTCTCTCCGAGTTTTAAGCTTGTTGAGTCAATTTCTTGTGGTAGAACTGTGAGTATTTCAAGTAAGGCAAAATTGTTACTGGCTGAGAAGGATTGGATCAGGTCATGTGTGCAATTATGCCAAGAAGGCATCTGTAAGGCGAGATCTGCCAGTGCTAAGCATAACTGGGTCAGGATAGCATGGCTGGTTTCAGCAGAAGTCTGATTCAAATGAGCTACAAGGGAATCTCTCAATGATACCACAGCCTCGGGGGGCAGTTCCGACAAATTATACTGGACTTTAGATCTCATGGTCTGAGCGGCGAAATAGCACGATTTGGCATCTTTCTTTTGGCGTAGGAGCTCGTCTGCTATCTTCCACGAATGTATCTGAAATAATGTATATTATTATTTACCAGAGCCCTTGAAGTGTCAAAACGATAACTTACGGAAATTTCAAAGTAATACTTACGGATTTCTGCATGTCCCCCAACCATTTCGAAGCCTGTTCCTTTTCGCTAGCATTAGGGTTATCGTACAACGCGCCAATCGCCTGGTAAATCATATCCATAGAAGGGTTCTCCATTTTGTACATCCCATCTGGCACACTTCCTAGATAAAGATTTTTACAACGCTTCCAATATTAGGCAAAAATCGACTGCAAAAAACAGAAATTAACAAACGAGAAAAACAGCATAACTTCAATTTGGCCACAATTTGACGAAGAAAAAACGAAACGAAATGAACATGCAGTGCTGCCAGATTATGAAATCAAAAAAGTTTCACTTTTTACGTTATTCGTTATGAGGCGTATTTAAAAAAAAAATAGTTCTAAAATACTTACTAGATGGCGTAATAGACCTATCGTTTTACCTGTCATTGTCATTTCTGTCGAAATATTTTATGTTTATTTTTTAAATCGTAAATTTTGGCTCTACACGTTGTGTATTTAGCCAGTGTCAACTATTGTAATATTTCAAATGAAGTCAAATACATAGTTACATTACTTTAAATTATCTAAATACACATGTGGAGCCATAAAACACGAGAAAAAAAAGGCACACGTACATTTTTTGTCTTTCATGTCTTGACAGTATTAATAATAATGACAGTATTAATAATATACATTTTGTACCAAAACTGACATTCATAAGTGTGTGTACCCATATTTGAGAAATATATGAATTGAATTGAATTGAATTTGACAGTGACAAAAAAACCTCAAGGTACATCTAACGCCATCTATTGGGTACTTTTATTACCAGGATTTCTTTTTTTTTGGAAAACGGCTCATTGAATTGTGTAGAACAATTTCACTTTTTTTAAGTGTAATTTGACATTGTTATTACGCCATCTAGTAAGTATTTTAGAACTATTTTTTTTTTTGAAAACGCCTCATACCTGACACTGGCTAAATACAAAACGTGTGGAGCCAAAATTTAAGATTTAAAAAAAACTAAATCTTTCGACAGAATGAGGCGTTTTCAAAAAAAAAAAGAAATCCTGGTAATAAAAGTACCCAATAGATGGCGTTAGATGTACCTTGAGGTTTTACTGTCACTGTCAAGACATGAAAGACAAAAAAATTTACGTGTGCCTTTTTTTTCTCGTGACTTTTGGCTCCACATGTGTATTTAGACAATTTCAAGTAATGTAAGTATGCATGTGACTACATTTGAAATATTACAATAGTTGACACTGGCTAAATACACAACATGTGGAGCCAAAATTTACAATTTAAAAAATAAACATATAATATTTCGACAGAAATGACAATGACAGGTAAAACGATAGGACTATTACGCCATCTAGTAAGTATTTTAGAACTATTTTTTTTTTTTTGAAAACGCCTTTTTGCCAACTTAGAGGCAAACTTTCATATAGAATTATTGTGATTCAGATGTAGGAGGTCTGTATTGATGATAACTTAGCAGGTATATTTTATAGCACTTGGTACCCTATACTTCGGCCTGCAAGTATGGGACCAGCATTACAAAACTTTGTAGACGGTTCCAGTTACAGCTTCCACTTGTCTACGCTTCCACCAATTTACTGGAACATGACTTGTGTGCTGGGTGGTGGTACCTGAAATCGAATAAGACTCGGAAAATGTCTGGGACTTAATGACCGCGATTGGCAAATATATAAATCTTTAGTTAAAATATAATAAAACTTAACACAGGCTTAATACACCACGCATGGAGCCAAAATAGAAAATAAGAAAAAAAAACGTTGAATTGTCATTTCGAATTTTTCTTTTATATTTTGGATCCTCACAGATTGTATTTAGCCAGTGTCAAGTTCAAGTCAAGTTAGTTTATCCATTTTTCACTCGAAATAAGACAAGTTTTGGAAAATAATAAAATGACGCGACTTGAATTCTTCACGTTCCCGCCAAAACTCCGACAGACATCTATTTACAGCTGCGAAACAGTGAGGTCATGGGACTTATATTCAGTGCTGCCATCATAGGGCTTTTGTCCTAGATCTGGCATTATTTTCATAAGACTAGCACTAATGTCATACAATATGTAGCATCGAGCACTAAATCTAACACTGTTTTCTCGTTACGACAGCACAAAACGCAGCCACACGGCAAGAAACAAAGCATTTTAGCTTAGTAATTACTAAGTACAGCACTCTATGGGTTTCTCTCATTCCACGTTATAGTTATGTTCAAAGTTTCAAATTTAGCAATAGGCAGTTAATTTTGTTTTTAAATGCATTGCTATCTATGTAAATAGATACACCAAACAACCACGGACTCAAACACACGGACCACAGAGAGATAATAAGAGGAAAATATATTTATCTCGTTTGTTAAACTTTACAAGGTTTTCGGCACCTAATAAGTTATACACGCCTTCAGCTTACAGTAATATAGTAAAAAATACATAAATATCTAAGTGCAACAATAGTAATCATATTTGTTTTCTGCTGGTCCCAGATATGCATGCTGAACGATCGGGTATCGCCATAAAATATACGCACAAATATATTACAAATACAGACCTAACATCTGAATCAAAAATATTCGATACGATAGTTTGCCTATAAGTTAGCGATCTTATAACATGGCGGAAAACGATTTAAAGTATTGCCAATAATAATTATCAGCCATACTTGTATATTATATTTATAATAAACATTATTATTATTACATTTACTACATTATTACTTTATTATTATTTAAATTATTGTATTATATTTATTTTATTTTATTCTCTTAGGATAACTAGAAGCTAGCGCTTAAGTAACAGGTTTAATATTTTAACTTAAAGCTAATTAAAAGTTACCACAAATAGGCATATACATAGCTAGATTCATCTTTAGCAAGAAAGAAAAAGTCAAGTAGACAAGCGTAATTTTAAAAATTTAATTTTGATTCTAGGACAGAAAAATGTAGATATACGTTACTGCATCTTGTCTGTATGGCTAAATGTGTCAGCAAGCAATTATCATAATTCCGTTGTAGTTGTATTGCTGAACATAAGTGTGCATAATTATACTATCTCCTTGTAACTTCGTACTCGAGCCCTAGTATATAAGTCTAGTACATAGTTTGAGGCTCACTGATAAATGGTTGCAGACAAACTTAGTACATCTTTTAATAAAAATGTATTTTGTCACATATTTTGACCTATTTAATTTTATTTTTAAGCATTATTTGTGTACCAATAGTTCTTGGTAGATAAAGCTATTCTATTATATCCTAATTACTTCACTGGAAGTTTTTAAGCTTCGAGTTAAATTACACTATACGTTGGAACAGCAGCTGCTTCGTCATGCTCACTTTATGCTAATAAATATGTATGTGTATGTATGTATATTATTATTTAGTTATGTAGTGTTGTAGTATTAGTAAGTAGTATATATTTATTATTTAAGTATGTTTTAGTAGGTATGTAAGTAGGCTACATTATTATTTTATTACATTATATTTACAGTATCAGCCAGAAGACGTCCACTGCTGAACATAGGCCTCCCCCTTTGACCGTCACAACGACCGACAACACGCCACTTGCATCCATCGGTAGCCCGTGACTTTCACAATGTCGTCGGTCCACTTAGTGGAAGGCCTGCCTACATTTCGTCTTGCAGTTCGTGATCGCAACTCAAGAACCTTACTTCCCCATCGGTTATTGGTTTTTCGAGAGATGTGGCCTGCCCTTAGCCATCTCAGCTTGCAAACTGTGAAAGCTATATCGGTGACTTTGGTTTTTCGACGAATTTTCTCGTTCCGGATTTTTCGGCGAATATCGTCGTTTCGTGAACAATAGTTCATTATTAATAGCACATCCCTTCCCTTACCTCTTCTATACAAGTCCTCTCTTTGCTATGGTTGCCTGGAAGAGATCACTTTAAGCGATAAGGCCGCCAGGTGTTACACTAGTTTAAGTTGTTGTTTTTTTGTCTTCAGTATGTCATTTCTAGTGTGAACAATAAAGAGTTATCTATCTATATACCTCACTTATTTCTGGAAAAAACGTATAAAGCGAACTTATGAAAGATTACGAAAGTCGTTACTCCAATCCATCATTTTTATTTATTTTATTGTACCTCGTCCGCCTTGGATGAAAGTAAATACATCACTGAAGGATGCACACAATGGGGGGTAACTCCAAACAATCGCCTTTAAAAAAGTCCTTTTGATGTGAATAAAAGATTAGTAATCATGCCACATATATGCAACAAAGCACAATCCTTCGTGTCGCATGCCGAATACGACTTCCCAGACACGCAGCTATCACCTTGGTTCGCGAACGTTCGGGGCGATAGATCGCTAGTCTGGGAGAGGTTTTCGAGATGTCATTTAGCTAATCATAGCATTTAGCACCAATTTAGCACCCACCAGCGGCTTAGGCTGACAACATTTAACATTTAGTCCCTACTATTGGCTTGATACCTTGTATGCATATATAGATACCTATATAATCAATAAAATCCAGTAAGTGGGTAAAACAGAAAAACCGGCTTCAAATGTTTCTCACGCGGCCGTCAACAATTTGTGGTATTGCTGCCTTCACCAAGCAAGCGATCGGACGAGCGCTCCACACTTCACAACTAGCCATGGCACCAATCAAGGTAACGAAATGAAGAATAATATTACATAATTCCCGGCTTTTCGATGTTTACGAATATATCTCATTGTAGGTGGGAGATAATTTGCCTGCTGGGGATTTATTCGAGGACTCGCCGGCGAATAAAGTGAACATTTGTGATTTGACCGCGGGGAAAAAAGTAATTCTTTTCGCGGTGCCCGGAGCTTTTACGCCGGGGTGTTCCAAGACGCACCTTCCTGGGTACGTGCAGAATGCTGACAAGCTGAAGCAAGAAGGCGTCGCGGAGATTGTCTGTGTCTCCGTCAACGATCCCTACGTGATGGCAGCGTGGGGAGCGCAACACAATACTAAAGGAAAGGTAAACAATTCCTTAAAACTTTCATGTCATAAAAAATAAGATCATTAATCTACATAATTAATGAAATATAAAATGTTTTTTGGGTTTTCCTTTTTTTTGAAAATAATTTTATTATAATATCATACTCTGGGTATCATCTAAAGAATACATAGGTATAATTTGCTATTGCACAGCGTCTCACTCTAATTTCACAACCGTAAAGTTTAAATCCTAGTATACTGATAAGGAAATGACCGAAGTGACCTCTAAAGTATTTACATTATGATGTGAAGTGTAACAAACCTGCAAAAGTAAAAGAACGCTTTACATTCAAGGCCTTATAAAATTACCTGCAGTCAGATTTGATCATTTGTGTTAAAACAATTTTTTGTGCTTGTATTTTAATGATTTGCAAATGCCTTTGTTCCAATTTAATGTCATTGCCTGCTGTGGCAGCTGCGAGATTTATGACATGGCCTAGTGAGATTAAAATTAAGTTAATGACACAAGGTTTTATCAGAAATTATCAACCTAAATACCATTTTTGAAATGAAAGTATCCTATGCCCTTCCTACCTATCAAGGTATCCCTACTAGTATGGATAAGTGGAAAAAAAAAACTATTAGGTCTACAGGTTGTGATAGGTGGAAACTCTTAAGTGCACTTATCCCTACTATTCAAAATAATTAAATAAAATAGGTAGATATTATTATTAATTATGTTATTTATTATCTTCCAATACATAATTCATCACAGTAAGATATTGCTTAACAATAACAAACTCTTATTTTTCCACATGTACAGAGAATAGATAATAATTATTTATAACGTTGCTCGTACATTATTTTTAGCTTAGATTTATTATTTAGCTGCTCTCCCGGCTGTACTCCATTATACAGTTTTTAGCATTTAGGATATAGGTACGCCGTAAGGACAGGGTGAATGGCCGTACTACTCGTAGTATACTACGCACCATTGTGAACTAAGTCGCAAGCGATCTGAGCTAGCGCACAGACGTCACGCTTAGCGCCGCTCTCGAAAGCTACTCAAAGAAGCAGATCTCGCACGTATAGGCACGCTGGCAACGTGCAGTTAGTAGACATTTTAACGAATAGTTTCAATCGACAACTGCCAAACATAATGGGATGTCATTGATGGGATGCAATGATCTCGATGCATCCAGTATTCCTAATTTCGAAATGTCGTCAAGATCAGTTTTCTATTTAGTCATGAAAAGGTAGCACTTACAGAGTCAGTATTACTCTCACGCAACAAATATAAGGCTGTTATCACACTAGCGATTTTAGAACGTGTTTCGAGCGAGGCGATTAGTGAACGCGTTCGTGAGCGCGATCTCGCCGCGGGTGCATAGCATACTTCGCCGCAATCACAAAACCGCAATACCGTGGCGGGAACGCAGTTTTTTACAATTGCTTGCGTAGCGTATGTCTCCCGCTCATTTCTTCCAGAGCCTTTCTTCGGGTGACTTAGACGTGTATTTTCATGTTGTAAGTCTTTTAGAATCAGATTTAACAACTCAAAACGTATTTTAGGTCTCGAGACTTGAGCAAAGTAGGTAGTAGGTCTCTGTCAGATAGGGCATGTAATACCGGAGCGATTTTCAATACCGGTATTGGTCCCGGTATTAGGCCTCAATACCGGGATACCGGTATTAGTACCGGTATTGGTGGTTTTTGTAAACTTTACTTGATATCAGTTGCCATTTTTATCAAATCTCTTTAAGAACACTGAAAATTAACGAAAAACGAATAAATTGACTTCCATCATCATAATAATCAACCAGAAAAAGTCCATTGCTGAACAAAAGCTGCCTCTTAAAGTGCCACATTCTTAGACTTCACTGAACAACAACTTTCCACTTGCATCCACCGGCAATGCATTGCTTTCCACTTGCATTTGCATCAGCTCAGTAAGCAAGTCGGCGGGCAGAAACTACGTAATGAATTTATAATTGTATGAAATAATGCAATTTAGTAAAACCAGGCAACCAGGCGTCTGGTCTGGAATGTGCAGTACAAATAGAAGCGACATATCTATTATTCTGGTATACTGTAAAAGAGAAGTACCGAGTAGCAAGCGCGTCCTAGAGCGTAATGAGGTGATTAACATACGCTTTAGATGGTTGTGCTGTCACATCATGTACTTTTAACCCAATACCGGGATCCCGGTATTGAAATCCTCAATACCGGTATCGTAATACCGGTTCGGCAGTTCGTAATACCGGTATTACGCAATACCGGGATCCCGGTATTCATGCCCTACTGTCAGACGATTACTTCAAAAAGGATCCTCCCAATTTCCCAAGTCCGCCGTTTTATATGTCTTTGTTTTCTAAGACGACGTCTTCGAAGCAACAATGCTAGCAACAGCGACAAAAAATTCGGAAATTATTATGATAGTGCCCTTACCCCCGAAAACTGAAACGTTTGTTATCTTTGACAACAGATGAATTCTAATACTGCCTTTGTCTGGCACTAAGCGAATGACAAAGACAGCAATAAACTTAATCTGTCGTTAAAGTTAACAAACGTTTCAATATTCGGGGGTTAGTGTCGGTACTTGTTAGCGTAGACTGACAACATAACTTGAAAGTGGTTCTTCAGCTGGATATTTTTTACTTGCATTGTAGTTAAATGGCATGCCCACTCTTTTGCCAAGTTTTTAGGCTTAATAACTGCAAATCGCTTGTGTGATAAACGCGAAATTGTGACTAGTATAAACCCTGCTTTGTGCTTACAGTCCAAGGCTTCATTTAGAAATCAATACTTGTTGAGTACTTCTGTGACCTTTCCACCTTGCTTGAATAATTTAGTTTTATGCCAATCTTACATTGTAATAATGGAAGTGGAATATTTCACTCTATTATTTTCATGGTGTTTGAATTATTGTTTTAATAGCGGTGCCCCGCGCTTTCACCGGCGTGGAAAATCCATTTGTTTCGTCTTTATCGTCAGCCTGTATTGAATGGTAGTTATAGGCCTCCTCATCCTTTTAGCATTTTGTAATTTTTTCGGTCTAATACCCACGTGTGACCTGAATTGGTTTTTATCGCATGATGGTAAGCGACGTCCGAGGATGGATCACGTTGTACTAGAAGAATCTATCCAGTAGCCTTGAAAATACGTAGATCGTAGTTGGAAGAGCATTCAATTCTTGGGTTTCTTTATTCGAACTGCTGAGCAGTGGAATGCGCTGCCCGAGTGGGTTTTTCCTGATAATTATAATCTGGGTGTCTTCAAGTCGCGAGTGAATCGGTTTCTTAGCAAGCGTGCTCCATCGTAGGCTGCATCCTCGTTTACCATCAGACGTGATGTTAAACAAACGCAAGCCAAGTAAAAAAAATATACGCAGCAAGTATGCGTGGATTCAGATCGTTGTCTACACATTTTTGGAATGTGTACGATTAACGGGTGGTCGTTCTTCTACCAGTACAGTAGTGAAAGGGATAGGACGGAATAAGGTCATGAAATCCTTTCGCACACTCATCGCAGTGTGCGATGTTTTTGACCCATCGGGCTGATTATCAGACGAAGTCGCGACAACATGAATAAAACCGCGAGTGCCTCTGGTTACACCTACTCAATCGATAGAATTGTCATTTCCACCAATTTATCATCGTTATTTATTCAAACACGTTAGTCGCTTTGTCGATCGACCTTCAACTTCCATTTTGTTGAAAATGGCTGAAAATGTTGCTTCTCATATTCCTAAAATAGAGTCGTACTAGCCAGGCTATCATGTTGTAGATATAATTTTAACAGTTTGGAGCGTCTGGAGAGTCTCTTCAGATCTCTGGACCGAAAATACTTTATTAACCTGTTTTAAAGATGACTTGACTGTTTGGGTGTATGGCTTCTGTGACTAGTGTCAAAATTTATATAATATTTATTGACCTCTAATTTTTTTTCGATACTTCGAACCTGTGTTCAAACCGAACCCCTAGTGTATATTCGAGTGGTTATTATAATATTCCTAGCTGTTACCTGCGACTTCGTTCACACGAATCTACAAAATAAAAGTACCCTATGTCCGTCTCCGACCCGTAAGCTATGTTTATGCAAATATTCAGCTCGATCCGTTCAGCCGTGATAAAGCGACAAACACCCAGTCAGAGAGACATATTTATAATATTAGTTAGGATATTACTCGAATAGTAAGATAATCATAATTTCTAGGTTAGCATATCACAGAATTTTGATTGATTGATTTCCTGGTTCTGTTGCAGTTAGCAATAACCCTGTATGAACACACGAACATACTTACGTACACCCTCCTTCTTGGGCAGTCGGGTAAAATGGGAACTTCGCTTTCGCTTCTAGAATTTTTCGCTCAGTTAGACAGACAAGTCTTTTGTCGTCGTTGTTGTCGTCTCGGGTGTTATCCAAATAACAGATAAAAGTTCTTGACGTCTCAAAATAAATAATGGTACAAGGTGACGTTGATGGTAACATCCTAATATCTGATATATTTGTTTCTAGATCCGCATGCTAGCAGATCCAGCAGGCAACTGGATCAAGCAGCTGGATCTGGGCACCAACCTGCCCCCGCTCGGCGGCTTCCGCTCTAAGCGGTTCTCGATGGTCATCCAGGACTCGAAGGTTAGTTATACAGGTTAGGTTAACTGCTGTGGTAAGCCGAAAGGGAGTCATAGTGTCTATCGCGCGCTGAGACCTCGCGATCCCCGCCTCTCTTATTACTTTACACCTGGACCGATCCTACATAAACACATAAAGCCGTGGTAGGTCAGTGGGAGCACGCTCGCCTCACATTCGTGGCGATGAGTTCTTTTTACGTACGGATATACCACTGGCTTTTCGGTGAAGGAAATCATCGGGACGAAACCTGCTTATTCTTGGAGAAGAAATTCGATGGCTTATGTGAATCCGCCAACACGCACTGGGCCAGCGTGGTTGATATCACCCGTCGAGGATAGCCTGATATCCCAGCAGTGGGATGTTGAAAGGCTGATGCAGGAGAAGAAGTTATGATGTATAATGTATTGTATTGAAGTTCTCTATCGATTTATGAAGGTTTGATTACTTGCTGTGATTTCGCGATAATTTCAAAATCGCCAACTTGTAGACAGATAAAAACACAATTTTTTAGGTTTCCATGGGTGTATCCCAAAGAATAGAAGCCCTTTAATAATGCTTATTATCATAATGTTAACATGACTATATTCCGGATTTAGGGCAAAGTATCCAGTTTAATTACTGAGCATAAAGATAAACTTGTAATATTTATTTATTTATTTTATACAATATGGATCCCCAACAGAAGTGACAAAATCATTTCTCAAAGTGACGAGCGTAGGACAATGTCACGCAATGTTTTGAACTTCTGTTACGTAGTTGAAAATTCTGGGTGGCATTGAAAGGTTATGGGCAAGCGTGACGCTTACCAGGCGAGCGATAAGCTCGTCTCGTCACTCAGCTTCATTAAGAAATATATAGAAAGGATAAACCTAGGATCCTTTACTAGGAATCGACGCAGAGACCAAACCTCTCAAGATGGAGACGTGAAATTTGGACCCGATTCCCTTCAAATGGTCTAGGTGGACAATAATAACGGATTTTGCGAAATTCCACCCCTAAAGGGGTAAAATGGACCTCCAAAGTTTGAAAAGAAACGAAAAGTATTTTCATGCTAAGCCAAAGAAACTCTGTTTGTGTACAAAATATTAAAAAAACTAGCTGTTACCCGCGACTTCGTTCGCGTGGACCGGTAAAATAAAAGTAGCATATGTCCATTGTCTGTCTCCTAACCTCAAGTTATATCTATGCAAAAATTCAGGTCGATCCGATCAGCCATGAAAACGCAACAAACGTCCAGACAGAGAGACAGATAGACAGAGAGGATAAAGACAGACATGTCTCGCGATTTTTCGAAAATTGAAATGTGTTGTTTTAATTTCCGTAGCATTGTCAATTTATCCCGCGGGATCAGTTTGAGGCGGGACCAGTTGACGTAAGAGCCCCAAGAATTAAAAATAATTAAAATGTTTATTTTTCAGGTGGAACAACTAAACGTTGAGCCCGACGGCACCGGCCTGTCCTGCTCGCTCGCAGACAAAATCAAGGTCAAGAAATAGGCCGGCACACCACCACAGCTGTGCGACGCTAATTTATAAAATCACGGCAGATGCGGAAAATAATTGTTGAAATTTGAACCCCATAGGCTGTTGCTTACCGTATTGTACTGTAATTTCAAGTGATTACAACAGGTTTTTTGCCAATGTAGTAATAAATTTTGTCAATGAAAATACACATGTCTTGGAAGAGAACAAGGGCGAAAATCGGTTGATTGAATTGTGCTATGAAGGAAACAAACTAGAAAGAATGCATGCGCAATTTTTACTTTTTTCTTGTAACGCGTCGTTGTATCAAGTCAATCAAGTCGCTGCATTATGTTATTTTCCAAAACTTGTGTTTTGAGCGTTAATCTGTAACTATTCATTGATTTTATACACATGGTATAATATGGTGGGTGCATGCAAATGGTATAATGCTGTAAAACATTTCATGTTGTTTCCAAAACCCAGTTGAAGCTCTAGTAAAGTCACGATCACGACCATTTTTTTTACTGAAGCATAATTTGGACTTGACCGTGAATTACTTTTACTGACTCCGATTGTGACAGGTTTTATTGTAAATATCATCAATATTTACAATAAAACTTGAATATATTCCTTTACTTGACATTGGCAAAAGCACACTATAGGCGACGCCTAAGGAACGATAGGATTCAAATTTCAAGCCTTCGTTTCCGCGCCTTCTCGCCTCGATTTTTGAGCTAGGGTCGCGCTTCTAGCCCGAGATGAAGAAGTAACTTTTTACACTGTTTTACTGTAACAGCTGTTTAGCATTTAAGCCTCAAAACCTACCCTCATATCTTGTGATCACATCCCGCTTTATAGACTGTCGGAGCACTCCTTGTGATATAAATAATCAATTAATGAGTAAAATTTTATTTTATGTCTTAGTTGTTGTTTTATTGGTAGATCATATATCAGATATTTTAACAAGAACAAAAACCTTGTTAGGAGTAGTTCGGTTGTTAGTCCGGCACTAGTGCATCTCTTCAGTTGGAGATGCTAAGACTAGCGTATTTCGCACAGAATCAGCGTGTAATTGCGATAGTTGATTCGGCACGATTAATAATCTGGTGGTTTTTTATCCACATTAAAGGAACTTTTATAAGCAAAAATTTGCAGTTGCCTTTGCCTCCTACATTAGCGTCCTTCAGTATAGGGTTTACTTTCACAATTTACAATAAATATATAAAAATAATGGATTGGAGTAACGAAATGGTTTCACACGTCCGCTTCGTACGTTTTAAAAGTAATAAGTGAAGTATTAGTATAGTGTATAGTGTACCAGTTACTTGGTGCCACAGAATTCTCCTTATAAATTTATGTCTTTGCTTGGTGCAATAAAATACTGAATACTGTAAAAATAATACTGAATATATAATCATTCGAACATTTGTGTTCAGCAATGCAACTGCAAAGGAATTATGATAATAATTATTATAAATATATTTTAAAGAAAATATATTAAAGCCAAGGAGAATTCTGTGATTAAAGCTAAATCAAGCCAAAAATACAAAAGCCATGCAGAACGATCTGATTAAAAAAGATTCGCTTTTCATATATCAATATCAAATTGACAGTAGTTCTTTCAAATCATCTGACAGCTGGGCTGACGGCTACGGTAAATAAAGTAAAAAAAAAAAATTGCAAAAACAAACAAATTGGGCCGTCCTCCGTAAATTCATATTTTAATTAGATTTATAAATTACGTATGATGGCATTATGACGCAAAAATAGTGTGCTAAAGATGTATAATCGAGTGCATTACTGTGGCACGTTTTTGTTAATGTTTACGTTGATTTATTTCGTGAGAGATGTGTTTACTGATATTTTCGAGGATGATAGTGACCAAGTGGACGAGTGGCTGGACCAGAACGAGCTTGGAGACTATAAAAAGCTGTTCAGAGAATATGGTAAGCCGCGACTCCCGTTTCATGTAAAAACAATAAGTTTTCTATGACCCTATACTTACCTAGATTTGATGCAGTTTAGTTTAGTTGCAGTTTTAGTTTGAAGCTATACACCAGTGAATTTTCTTATGGTAAGTAATGTATTGACACCCATAGGCGCAGCTATTTAGGGCCATGGGCGAAAGAAACTATGCTGTGCTATGCTAGCTATATCACTATGCTGTGTATCCTCATGAAGCATACTACCTATTCCATTAACCTAACCTATCATAAACAGGACTATTTTCTGATTTATATAATTATCCATTAATTATGATGTGTGTTTGTTTGATGATTAGTTTGGTCGATTGATATTAAATTCCTTAATTACCTATAGTTTTTCCTATATGGATGAGCAAAGTGAAGCTCTCAGTGTCTAGTGGAACAAATTGACTTTTGTACACTGTGGAAAGGTGATACTAAAGGGGTCATTCTTCTAATCATAAACAACTTTTATTATAGGGCTAACCTTAAAACTGTGAAATGAAATCAGCTGTCCCATAGACAAATATCATTCTAATTCAATGAGCTTATTTTGGCATAGTACCACTGTGTATATGATTAATTTAATTTTCATTAAAGTAGGTAAACAGATTTGTATAACTGACTTTTAATGTATGAAAATATTGATTGCATTGATATATTGAATGCAAAATATTTTTACAAAACACAGTTCTTCTCAGTTCTTTATGAACAACTATGTTAGTACCTAATGTATGTACATATAAAATATAATGACAGCTAATTATATTAAGTATATTAAATAAATAAAAAATATACCTTTTATTGTTAGCTCAGTTTTACATTCAAAGCACAGAATAAACAATAGAAGACAACAATAGAGTACCGAAAACTGACTTCGATATGACAATTTCATATTTATAGACTCTTGCTATGCCGCAATAGAGTTTATTGACTCTATTGCGGCTCTCTAACTCACTAAGCGAAGTCGAACGAAAGTCTGCTGACACTGGCAAAATTTGCTTACACCTCTCTGTATGGTGGTACTAGCATACAGTTTGAATTTAAAAAAGAAACAGTTTTGTGCCTACTTAGGTATACTTGACTTGGCAAGGAAAAGTCTCAGAGTCTACTATACTACATAGTGTATATTATATCTATACTATTCTATAGTAAAGCCACATATAGCTATAGATACCACAGTATTTTTCTGAAAAATTAACGGTTCCCACAGGATTGTGGGTAAAACCGACATTGTGATCATAGTGAAAATTTTCTTATTTGAGTTAAGTACTAAAAGTGGCCTGACCTGACATCGTGTGAAAGAGATAGCTATATATAAGTTTCTGGGAGAGCGAAAGGGAGAAGCTATAACCATAATAGTTTGTTTCTTTTGCTCCCGTGAAATTCAAGTCTAGCTGTCCCTGTCACACGATGTCAGGTCAGGCCATGTATAGCCACTCTTAATGATCGTATAAAAAAATCTCATTACAAAAATTATTGTCGTTCTCGTTATCTTGGCAGTTTTTTATCCTATTGAATTTTTGGTCTCTGGGTAATCGAACTGTTCGGTTGATGTGGTAAGTAACTAGTTTAAGTAATTGAAGTTTGTGTGAATCTTTAACCGACTTTCAAAAAAAGGAGGTTCTCAAGGCGACTGACTTTTTTATTTTATTTTTGCCTGTGTACCTTTAGAACTCTGTCATCTATAAAATCAATTTGGAATATATTTTTTTTATTTGAATGGACATAGTTCCAGATTGGTCCCATTTTTATCAAAACCCAGTTCTGATAATGGTATCCATGAGGAATTGAGGAAACTCCTCAAATATTAGAGGCATACATGTAGCGATTTTGGTATTTTCATCAAAAATCAAGCATTTGCATTAAATTTGTCTCAGACTAATGAGCTTAATTCGTGAATTTCGGAACAACATCTATATAATCTACCATACGCCTGTCTCGACTAAGTTTGTCAACCATTCAGAATTTTTCTGCTACAAATTCAGATCTTTTTCTAGGACAAACCTGTTCCCGTGTTTCGACGAACGCTCGACTCGCAAGCGAGTTATTTTTTTTGTCGAAAGCTACTTTTCTCAAATGTTTATCATTTAGGTAAACTGTTAAATTTATTACCCGTATTTTGTGTAAAAGTAAACTAGCGTATTTTTTTTGACCGATTACCATACCATATATTACCATTATAACGCAATCATAGTCTCAACACGCTCTTGACAGCTTATGTGCTATTAAGTAATATCAACTGTTTTAGTTGTGACACTTACAATATCACATAATTAATTATGTTAATCATGACCTTTTCGGTCACATGTTGGGCGCCATTTATCATATTGTCCCTAATTTGCGTAATATTGCATACAATTCTAATATCTAGAGCGCATATGCAGTATTTAACATGTTTTTTGCTGTTTTGTCACACAATGGCTTATCAAAAATTCTACTGTAATGGAAAATAAACTTAATACGTAATCTACAAAATTGCATTAGAAAATTTCATAACAGAGAATATGATATCGATAGTTATAGAAGATTCCCCGGGGCTTTGTGCAGCGCTCGTGGTGGTTTTCGGGGAGTAAGGGGAGAATGACGTAGCCCCCATCCCACTGTCTCCCACCCCCACCCTGCCTGCAAACAAACACAAAGGCGAGAGGTTCAGTCGCACCGCAACCGCCGCGGCGTGCGCACGTCACTTTATGCATATCCATATCCACACATCACTTAAAATGCTCATTTTAAATAAATATATAACTGAATATTGACTTCAATATGCCCAAAAGCTAATTTTGTTCAACTTGAAAGCGGTTTTAGTGAAGTACTCATATCTACAGACGAGATAGTGTTGTTTCTGTCTGATCTAGGGTCATCTCGGATAGACTCGCTCCAAGATGTGGCAGTTCGAAGACTCTGAGATATGCTCCATTGGGATGATACATCCCTCACACAGCCGGCACTCGGGCCTCTCGATGCTCTCCGGAATATCGCAGTTTTCAGGTAGGCTATAACAATAAATCGCGAAGATTTAGTGTTTGCGGAAATTTAAACGATTTTATTACTTTTGCTTCAGCAGAAAATATTAAAAGGAACTTTATTTTTATGATTATAAGAATGAGAACAGATACCTGCTCACTGCATGTTCTGCAATCTTCTCAACTATAATGGGCTCGGACTACTTACTATACTATAGAAAAACAAACCCGACTGCAAAAAGTAGCCTGTCACTACGGATGTAAAGAGGATTCCAACGACACCTGACTCGTCAAAATCGGCCAAGGAAGTACTATAGGAAAACACAAACATACTTTCATAGTGTTTTTGGGGTGTTTTTGAGTTGAGTTGCGTTTCAATTTGTTTTTATCCGATCGAGCAGTCGGTTAAACTACTAACAACTAACTCAACTAAATGTAATACAATTTGTGTAACAAATCGTTATTAGCGTTATTAAAATAATTAAAGCGTTATTTATTCACCGAGCAAAGCGAAGGTCCCAAAGTCTACGGGAGCAAATCGGCAGTTGTATGTATCTTTATATGTTTGTATGTATATTTGTCCGACGATAACTGAAGAGCCGTTAATCCGATCATCATGACATTTAGTAGGCAAGTAGTTCAATTCAATAAAAAAAATAAGTTCGAATATGAGCTGAATCAGTCTTTGTGAAGTTATAGGGTTCGCGAGGTCTCAGTTCAGCGCGAACTCCTAGTCTTAATAAACTATTACAAAGGAAGAATGAAACACGCTAAAGCGCAGAGGAAAAACTTAGAGAAGAGAAATAGTAACAAAAAGTAAAACGTTTTTTCTGAACTTCAGAAGGAATTTCACTTTAATTTGATAACAATTGCACAAAATCCGAACTGAAAACTCATTCTGAACGGTAACGGACGAGATCCGGGTAAATGCAAAGGTAAAAGACAGAATCATACAAAGAGAGAGAGTGAGAGATTTATTGGGAAAGTGAGATATAGTTATAGAAATAGAAAACAAGTAATATTATTAAAAGAAACACGAGAACACTCCGGAAGAAATGAGGAATCGAATGACACTTCAATCGACGAAATTGATCATGCCGTTTAGGCTGCATGTATGTCTATGGGAACACACAAATATACTTACTTACATATACAGGGCTATAAGGTAATATGCTAAGCCGAAAGGAGCTCATAGTATTCATGATAATGAACAACTTTTCCTATGGGAGCGAACTCTGAAATTAGAAAAAATAAACTGCTGTTCCATAGAAAATAGTCAATGGCACTTTTACCCTTTCCTTATAACCCTCTATAGACCCCAAATCGTTACACTCTTTCTTGGGCAGACGGGTAAAAGATCGGAGGGTAAAGTGATAGAGTTATAATCTGGTCGCTTTCCGCGCCTTTCGCTTTTTGCACCAGTCACCGTGCTTGCATCTCATGAAGCTCCATTTGGAACATATTCAAAAAGGTCACTTGCATAGTGGCCCTGAATTACTTAAACCTTGCCCTCTTGCCAAATATTTTATTCCTTTAAGATAGATCGGACATTAATGGCCGTCTGCACTAAAGTCAACAAAGATAAAAATTAGCTAAGCATCTCATAAGCTAAGTCGGACTTAAGCATGTTAAATGAAAGACACGTCTTACGACATGTCTTACGCATTTAGGCAACCTCCCAAATTTGGTGCAACGCATTTCTAAATTTAAATTGCAATAAATTTAATTTTAAATTTATCATTATTTCATTCGTTTCATTTAAACTTCAGTTGTATATAGGAGTCACTGAACGTAAACTGGTTGGTGCAGAGGAAGTTGATGCCTAAGTCCGACTTAGTTTAAGTGATGCTTAGCTAAGTTTTATCCTTGTTGATTATGTTTTATCCTCCTAATTCTTTATTTACTCGGTCAGAGTGTCAAGTGCGAGTTTTTCCAAATGCGTTAACTAACTCGATCGCGTTAACGTTAACTATAATTTGTATGAAATAAGAGCAGCGCCGTCTAGCGTCATCTAGATGGCACTGCTCTTCATCATCATCATCATCATCCACAGCCTTCCTTATACCACTGCTGGGTATAGGCCTCTCTCTTGCTATGCTATCTGCCTCGGTCCTGTGCCAATCTAATCCAGGTTCGAACCGCGAGCGCGACGACCAACGCTCCGCCTACCTTGCCTCGGTCACCACTCTGTTACAGCCTTACTCCACCTGTCATCTCTGAACCTAGCAACGAGTCCTGCCCATAGCTCCACTTCAAATTCGTTACCGCTATTCCGCTACGGCACTGCTCTTACTTCATACAATTAACGTAAACGCGATCGGATAGGTGAACGATTACAAAAATTCGCACTCAGCACTCTGATCATATGAAACACTCGGTTGAATCTCGAATAATCTCTCATATTGATACTGTCCTTGGTACTTCAGCCTCACAGCCTCCAACAATGTCGCTATCGCTCTCAATCATCAATCTTTAATAGGTTATCGAAGACTATCCCAAGCGGTATAAGTTACAACAATCCATCAAGCATCGCACTCCCCTTGCGTTGAAAGCTAAAAATATTGGTCCGTTCTTTCACTCTATAACTTAGGATTATGTAGGCTTTGTAGCTAAATGTTTTGTAAGTACTTGTTCGTTGACTTTTCCGATAAATCCATTTTCCAAAAACCTATTCCTTTGTAGTAAAAATTATTCATCGTCCATGGTTTGCAAAATATGCGTACCGATATTGGAGTCATTATCATTCCCTTGGGATCGCTATCGAATTAGCGAAGAAGGGTTTTTACCCGTTTACCAGGGCATATTAGTCCACTGTTGGTTATCAGAGCCCTGTTAATTATCGTCATCAGCCTCATTGCTATACCACTCCTGGGAACTTGCCGTCTCTTAGAGGCAGTATTTATACGATATAGCCCAATGCGGTTTGGGAATAATGATAAAAGGTAAGATCGTGTACCTACTTAGTAATCATTTGTTTAATTAGACTCGAACGTAATCTCGCTCTAAGCTTTCTCTGTGTCTAGATGGATGACGATTATTTACCACCTTTAACGCCTGGATTTCGACCTCGCGGCTTGAGATCTTGAATTACACTTCAGCTTGCTGACAGATCAGCTCTAGTTCTACCCTTCTGTCAGAATCTAATCCTTCTATTAAAATTTTCTGTATTTCTATTCAGACATACTGTGAGATTTTGCATATTAGATGGTAGTGTTAAAGGAAATTTAGCGGGACAAAGTCAATCCCACTTTTCGAAATCAGGTACTTTAGACATGTTCGCCTACCACAAAACGATATCTCCTATAAATACTAACCCTAGCATAGTGTGACATAATCCATTTACAGAAGAGTAGAGGCAGTCCCGTGGCAGCGGCGGGTGTGCTGCCAAACGGTAATTGCCATAGAACAATGCGAGCTCAATCCACCTGCATTCGAGCGTTGGACTCACGCCAGAGAGCGTCAGTTTTCGCGAATGTCTCCTAAAAAGCTGAGAATGTTGGATATGTATTGTCCAAAATAATAATAATAATAATAGCTCTTTATTGACACTGAAATATAGCTCCGTATGGACCAAATTGTGTTAATTGATTTGGTGGTGGATCATGTGGTAAACATGATGTAATATAAATTATGTGGATGTGATATTTATGAGCTGCTTGCTTTTCGTGTAGGCTGTGTGGTTTGCCGCATAGCAGCAGTGGTAGTTTTTGTGTCAGTGGGGCGTCAAATAAATGTGTGCGATCAGTCACTTGTCGCTCGCAGTCCACAAAGATTTACCGAGTCGAAAGTTGACTTCGATAACACGTAAAGACCGACTATAATTTTGGACTATATATATGTCGTAAATATGGAAAAAGACTGTAAATTAAAGAAGGGTTCACACTCATAACTCTTCAACTAGGCTTCTTTGGGGATGCCATGAGACACTCACAAAGATACGGACAACTAACACCCAGACCTAGAGAAGTTCCTCGCTTGACGCTTGGTCAAACAGTTCATAGCCACCTAGAATTTTGAACTTCAAAACCATCCGCGGCAATGCAATACGCTAATCACCCAGAGATCTGATATATTATTGGATTAATGGTTGCCTGGATGAGATTGCTTTTAGCGATTAAGCCGCCACTATTGGCACTAGCTTATAAGATAGTTCTGTACGTGTGTTATTATTATTTTGGTGTACACAATAAAGAGTTTCTATCTATCTATATTATGTTAAATCTTTTTGATTTTTGTAATTTCGCTGGAAACATTGCACTTGCACACTACTGTTTGGCGGTTGAATAACTTGCAAAGGTATTCAGGCGGACTTTGCAAATAAGTCCTACCGCTACACGCTACACGGTACCCACTCCTGTACATAGGTCGACTATATCAATACCAATCATCTAAATTTCTTCAGCTTTTATGACTCTGAAACTCTGAAATGAAAAACGTCCTAAGTTACACACCACAGAAGTGTGTTACACACAGCAACTTTCAGTTTTGTAATATTAATATGAAGCATGATTAATGAAAAGCTCTTGAAATCGCGTGCGGTAATTAGGTGCGGAATCTTGAACTTTCGCCAGTTTCATTACAAGCGTGGTGCTTAATCAGAGCTCATTAGAGGTATGCGAAGGTTGTTAGTGGTTTAATTCTCCTACCGCAGCGTTTTACTCTGAAAAAATTGGGCATGGTCGAGTATCGATAAAACTACAAAAAAAAAAGAAAAAAAAAGTGTTTTGATATGACGACATGGTCAATCTTGAGATAGGTCACTGCGAGAAGCGCTGCCGTGTTTCGGACGACATGTCAAATTGCAGATACCGGTTGTTTGTTCTATAACAACCGCTAAGTCACGACAGAGGTATTCAGGCGGGGCTCGAAACTCACCTAGCGTGTTCACTGCGTCAAAATCTTCTTTACTCTTTGTATCGTGCGAAAATGAGAGAAATGCTTACATAATCATATACTTAGCTGTGTCCTGTTTGCACAACAAAACAAGTAGAGAACATTTTGTCGTCAGCTTTTACAAACTTACCTGGGAAACTGTAGGATCTGTTGAAATTTGAGTCTGTAATTGAAATCTGTAGAATTAGAAACTATGCTTTTTTTACTATATGTAATCTGTGACAAAGTCTGAGGAATATAAGAGTATTATGAACCTAATTAAACGGGGCGCGCGTATATCTTATATCTCTTTCTCTCTCGTTTATTAGATGGTGGTCAGGTCGCTATAACAACCCAATTCTGTTTTATATGGGATAGGGCTTATTGAATAAAATAAATCTACACAATCGGTTCACGTTTTGTGGAGATATCGATAGACATACGTACGTTAAAAGGGTTAATTTTTATTGTGTTATATGTTAAACTTTTTGAAAACAGGATTCCTCGATACAGGCTTTGCCTAGTGATGAAACTCTTAATAATGTACTTCTAAACTTTAGGAAAACTTCTCTGCAATTTATGCACTATCGGACTTTATTTTCTTGTGTATTTTTTTTCATGTTTTTTAATAAATAAATAAAACCTATATTTATGGTATGTATATTTGCAGTAAATAAACATTTTTCATTTTCAATATTTTAATATGAATCGGGTAACTGTATTTTTGTCACAAATAAATTTTTCTGTATTTCTGCAGAAAAACTAAAATATCAGGCTATATTGAGTCGGCAATAAAGACAACTTCTATCTACGAGTATGTCTTGTTACAAGATTGTCTGTGAGTGGCATTTAAACCAATTTCAGATGTCAGAAGCTCGCACAAAATAATGTCATCGAGATACACATTTCGATCTGTCGTACATGCCATACGTACTTGTTGCATCCGGATTGAAACTAGGGCACGGAAATAGGCTAGCCCGAGAACTGGAATCTGGGCTACAGGTGGACCCGCGCTGCAATGCTACGCAAAAATAAATAAATATTGGTGGACGTTTTTCACACACAGCGCCATCTAGCCCCAAACTAAGCAACCTTGTACTATGGGAACCAGGTACCCTATTCATGTGCGCTCGAGATTATCTCGGTCACTCTCACTCCCATTAAATTCTAAATTAGAGAGACAGTGACCGAGATAATCTCGAGCGCACAGGAATAGGGTCCCAGATAACTGATAGAATACATAAATACTTTTTTTTTTGTAAATACGTACATAGAATACATAGAAACACCCAGACAATGATTAAACATCCATGTCCATCATACAAATGTTTGTCCTGGGGTGGGAATGGAACCCGCAAGCACACTGATTTTGACGAGTGAGGCGTGGTGGATTCGTCTTTACGTCTGGAGTGACATAGGTTACATTTTGCAGTCGGGTATTTTGTTTTTGTATTAATAATGTTCGAATAAGTTTTCAATATCGTTCTCAGTGGCTACCCTTCACGTACTGTGTTGGATTCCGTGATTCTAATTTCGTGGAGAACAAAAATATCTCTGCATCTGCATAAAATTATGTAAATGTCGTAAACTTTGTCGGCGGCAAAAAAACTGCTTATGCTTATTTTATTCGCGGTTGATGTTTGCTCAGTTCGTTATGATCAACTCAGACGTGATCCAAGTCGGGCAATGAAGTAAGCGGCTTACGATTTCTTTCGTGTAATGTATATAGGGTCTTACTATGAAAAATGAAGTGGTTTTTACACATTTTGTTTTAATAAAATGTATAATTATAGGGTTATTTTTAATTAACCTAAATCTCTCGCAGGCTTTTCTTGAAGGTTTCTTAGCTTCTATAGTGCGGTGCGCCATTGTAGTATAAACTACAATGGCGCACCGCACTGTAGAAGCCAAAATAAAAGAAGAAGAACTATAGAAACTATAGAACGCACTATAGAAGCTAATCCCGTTATAAAAAAGACAAAGACAACAGCGTGACACAAACACAATCCACACAACAGAACTGGGACATCCCTTTTCTTGTTTTGGCTTCACGCTCTGTATGTAGCCAGGGTCAAGTATTGTAATATTTCAAGTGAAGTCAAATATTTCACAATTAAAACAAGCCTGTGTTTTAGTTTTAGTCAAGCAAAGAAAGTGGCAAAGTGGCACGTTGTCGGTCTGTGTGGCGGTCTAATGGGGAGGCCTATTTTCAGTAGTGGACGTCTTCTCGCTGATAATGTAATGTAAAGAAAGTCATGGTCAAGTCCAAGTCATGTCTTAGAAAAGTGGTGGAGACTTTACTGGAGGTTTCTATGGAGTTTTGGACAACACGAAAAGTCAAGTTTCATGACATACTATTCACACACACACACACATACACGACACTCGTGTACGTTCACGGAATCCACCGTTTTTATACATCATATATACACTCGAATTGACACAAGTTTCGGAAAATAATGCAATGACGGCGACATGACTTCTTCACGTTGCCAAAACGAAGTTTACTTTTCCTAAATTTACTTACAAAAAGCCAAAAACTTTCTACCAGCCAACAATTACTGTTTGAATCTTTGTTTGTAATGTAAGCAGTGACTTTTTATTATGATTGAAACGTAGACATGGCTGCAGAGTGGCGGATTAACTAACCAATCCCGCAACTGGAAGCTTTCCCACAAAAACAAGGCAATTCCGCCACAGCCAGAGTGAAACTCACCCCTGTAATTGAATCGGTTGAAAGTTTCGACAAAGGTTTTTTGTGAAAGGCTGCTAACGTTTATTCGATTATTTCAGTTGGGAAATTGAAGCGAGCGCGTATTACTGATGACTTTAATTGTCAGTTTCCTGCGTTACTCTACACAACTTGGTTTCACCCACATTTTTTTTTTTATTCTGCCTTTTTTCGATGCCATAATTAAATATTACATCGTAGGTAATATTTCAGATATTGCTAATGAATATTTCAATTGGTACCGTACAAATATAATAAGTACTTACTACTGTGAACTCAGTCGAAAGTCGCACATCTATCGCGTTGCACCCGAGATGCTAGCGCCATGCATATCTCGCTGCAATGCGACGCAATTATTAGAGATTAATTGATGCCCGCGACTTCGTACGCTGGCTTAGGGCTCAGAACTGAGACTCGGCTTTTGCCCTCTCAAATATAAATTAAAAATTACGAACTTCCACATAAAGTTTTATCCCTTAGGTATAATACATAAAATGCTTTTTAAACCTTATTTAGTGCTTCACCGTAATTCATAATATAAATATAAAATTGTGCTTGGTATAATTTACTAACATAGAATCAATATTAAAATAAATTAAACAGTCTAGAGGTAAGGAACAAAGAAAAATCATTTATGCTTGAGCCATAATACATTATCGTCGCCGACGACTCACTGCCGTGCTTACGATCGGCATCTGAAATAGACTCGAAAATAGCTCAAATAGAGACGTTATTGCAAAATGCAAAATGTGAGTCCGTTCCGGATACGCATTATAAATAAATAAATATTGGTGGACGTTTTTCACACATAGCGCCATCTAGCCCCTAACTAAGCAAGCTTGTACTATGGGAACCAGATAACTGATAGAATACATAAATACTTTTTTTTTTGTAAATACATACATAGAAACACCCAGACAAAGAACAAACATCCATATTCATCACACAAAGGTTTGTCCTGGGTCGGAATCGAACCCACAACCTACAGCTCAGAAGGCGGAAATCCACCCACTGAGCCACAAGGCTAGTCAAATTATGTTATGTTATATAATTATGTACAGAAAAAAAATCCCTGTTTATTAGTCACTTCCGGGTCAAATGCTAAATTTACTGGGCTGACAAAGAGATTTAACATCTAAATATCTCTACGAGCGCAGGACAGTGCCACGCAGTGTTTTGAACTGTTATAGCTCAAAATTGTGGGTGGCCTTGAACTGTTATGGGCAAGCGTGACGCTTACCATCAGGCGAGCGACTTGCTTGTAGCGTCACTCAGTACCACAAAAAAAATAGTCACGGACTAAAATGACTACGACTAACATGCTACTTTATAATACAAATAAATATGCTAAGTAATACGAAAGGTCAAGGATGATTGAAATGAAGTGTTGTTCGCGAGTAGTTCCACCGCTAGTAGTTTAGTTGTTCCACGGTCGCTGCTCGCCGATACTTATCTGGTAGCATATGAGTGTCAATTCGCGTGCGACATGGCAGCTTGCTACTTGTAATTAAATAAATAATAAATTTACTTTAATTTTATACATTACATTACATTACATTACATTATCAGCCAGAAGACGTCCACTGCTGAACATAGGCCTCCCCATTAGACCGCCACACCGACCGACAATGTGCCACTTGCACTTGCATCTTTTAATTTTATAATTAAATATAAATACATAAATAAATAAATAATACTTGGTAGAGGGTAGTCCTCCCGCGAGGTTTTGGCGCATTCGATATTTGAAATTGTATATCTGTATACCACCGTCTTGTCCATATAAGAAACGTAGTCTGATACCCACCCCTAAATGTTATCAGATTTCGATGATTTTTTTAGTATGTTGTCTACATACTAAAAAACTATGTTTCAATGTTATTTTTTTTAATTTAGCAATTTCGTCATTCTTATAGTAGGCACTTAAAGTGTCATTTTTTTGCGTCGAAAATACGATGATGAATAGTTGTTGTTACAATACCATAAACATTTTTTGAAAAAAAAAAAAAAACAGCGGCATAGGTTAGATCAGATTAGATTTGATAAGATTCATCCAAGCCATCGACACCAAAAACAAAGGATTTTGTTAAGATTTAGGGTGTGATAATAGATTACCCCGGAAACGTTAATTTTATCAAAAAGTTAAGAAAATTCACTAACTCTCTCTCTCTATTGCACACACAAGAAACAGAGAGACAGCTATACAATTTCAAATATTGAATGCGCCAAAACCTCGCGGAAGGACTATCCAGCGACTTGTAGCCTCGTCAACGAGTTAAAAAAAATTGGCACCAACCCTAAAATCCCGGAAAAAAAGTCAGATGTTTTCAACATTTTGTCGAGCTTTTTTGCTACAGTTTTTTTTTTTGTGAAAGCTTTTATGATCTATACTGCTATATAGGCTTTTTTTATAGATTATAATAGCTTCTATTGAACAGTTTAGTTTATGCTTCTTTGTGACGAGAGGAGCAGTTCGCATGCCTAAAAACAGTTCAATGCCACTCGTAATTTGAGCTTCCAGAGTTCAAAACTATGTGCAGCTTTGCGCTTGTCATCCAGAATATCCAGTAATTTCACTGGAAACATTGCCCTTCTGTTCGGAACACAGTAATGTTTGCACACTACTGCTTGGCCGTTGAATAATCGGGAAAGTTGTGGTAGTGTAATCTTTATTCATACTTTGGTAATATAAGTACATAGATGGGGTGATCCAATAACATGCGCCGAGTGATAAGGGTGTCTACACATGGCCTGACCTGACATCGTGTGAAAGGGACAGCTAGATTTGAATTTCACGGGAGCAAAAGAAACAAACTATTAAGGCTATAGCTTCTCCCTTTCGCTCCCCCAGAAATTTTTATATAGCCATCTCTTTCAAACGATGTCAGGTCAGGCCATGTAGCGAGGCCTTGAGGATGGTGGTGCTCTGTGCATGGGATGCCAGTAGATGTAATCACCTGGTTAAATATTTACCCGGGTGTGACACGCGGCGGCTGACAGGTGAAATGACAGGTACCTTTACACCAGGGAGTTGCAAGGATACATACTCATAGAAGGGGATGTGTATAAAAAGCCAATATTTTTGTTTGTTGCAAACGCCGTAGACTACTAGCGCCACACCACAGATCAAGGGACGCTCAACCCAAACATAAATTGGCGGGATTTCGTATTGATTTATGTATAAAAGTTCATCAAAGATTCAATAAATCCTAATCCCTATCCTAACTCATATTATAATTCAGAGGAATATAGCCGCAGTCGTGTCAGCTTCGAGGTTGAAGCTTCACCAATAAAGCTTCGAGGTTGAAAATGAATACGTTCGTCTCGAGGAAAAAACTTCGCTTGCGCGATTCAGAAAATCACGACCATCAGTCCATACTAAACGTTAAAAATGCACAAAAATTAATCAACCCCATCTAGCGATCTGTATGAAGTAACTTTATCTCCGTCTGGATGTTTGTCGCGTTACAGCGGCTGTACGGATCTTGATAAAATTTGATAAGGAGTTACTGTATATCACAAAGACGGACATAGGATTATTTTTTTATGTCGACGTGAACGAAGTCGCGGGTAACAACTAGTATAAAGGGTAACAGATTGTTATTTTCAACGTAAACAAAAACACACTTTCTAATTTAAAAGCCCTAAAAAACATTTCCAACAAATTCGAATCAACTTTTTCTACAATTAAGGTCGAAATCTGTACGGTCTAAGCATTTCTTTATTCAACCTGCACTCAACTAAAAATAATGTGCTCAGACTAAAATTAGAGACCGTTAATTTAATGTGTACCTACTTAATGTACAGTTTATGATAGGAAGTTCGGTATTTAATTGGGTTAATCATCTCTAAAAGGACCAAAAGGACTAAAAGGTAGAGTTTTAGAGAAAAAGTATTTGATCTCGTTTTAACGACTTAACTGTTTCACATAACTATGATGTAAAATAGTGAAGGATACGCCAAAAAAATAAACGATTATTTGTTCTTACACATATCTTTGCTTATTGGTTTTTTTACGTATTACTAACGGAAAGATATCTGAAAGTTAATGTGAACCTTGGCGTCGTGAGCTACGGTTACGACTCGATTTGTCACGTCACGGGCGGTTGTTTCAAAGTTCGATATTTATTTTTATTATCTTCATAAGTTCCCTATACACGCCAATATTTGTATTTTTTGGCCGATACCTAAACAGTCATACATAATCTTTTTTTTCAAAAATATATCAAGTAATGTTGCTTTATCATTGCTGAGCGTTTTAAGCATCCTGTTAAACTTAATTTATAATCACTGAAAGGAACCCTTATCCTTTTCGCAACACGAGTTTCATTGTCGTAGCTTGAAACTGCATCCTATCAATTGACTATATTATTAGGGTTGCAGGTCACGGTCCCAAGGGTCAGATAACGTGTCTGGAGATGTTTGAACACGCCGCACGCTGTCTACCTCGCTCAGGGAGGGAGCTCCGGACCCGCGCTCTATTTGAATACTTGATGAGTGACGTCGATCATAACCACGTTTACCGCTAATAGTTCACGTTCTAGAATCAACGGAGTTGGATGCCACAAAACTAAAATAATAGTTACTGCGTGACTTTGATACGCTGTTTAAATACAAATTAAAAGCATTTTCATAGTTAAATAGGTATTCCTCCTTAATATTATTGTAGAAGATGTATGGATTTTAGTAGTTACACTCCTTGTGCTACAATGAACTGTACTGTATCAGCATTTTCTTTACAGCACTCATTTCAACATTGTCAGAACGATGACAATTCTCTTTTAATTTATTATGCAATTTTCTAGGCTTTTCTTCGTAAAACTGTAAAGCAGCTGCTTCAAAGGCGATAAAGAAGCGGAAAGAAAAGGTCTTAATAAAACAAAGCCATGCATTGTATTCGAGATCACAAGAGGAAGCTCTGTTCCAAGTGGAAGCCGATTAAACTTTTTCGCCTCTGTAAAGTTTCATACGTCCAAAGTTATTGCATTGTTTATTGTTGTACTATTTCTTTGTTAACCTTTTTCTTATATTTTTTTTATTTTGCTGAAGATATGTAACTGTCTCCGGTGGGCACTCACGATAATGTATTCCATACCATCATAGTCACCATTAGTAGCGAGGTCAAGGTCGCCGGTTTCTTAGCAACAGAACCGACAACAGAGCCCTAATGCCTCCAAGACATGAATTTTGCATTAAGTGTTATTAGCTATAATAATACACCGAATTGTAAAGTTAATGTGCCGAACATTGGCAGCCCCACGTTGGGCGCCATTATTACTTAATAAACTCTCCTTCGGGAGTTCGCTTTGGTAAGTGGATTTTAATAGCTGTTTATTCATTCCTGTTCCACTTTCAAATTAATTTAAGTACAAAAAACTCAAAGTTTCAAAGCTCTTATTATGTTCTCGTTTAAGAAACTTTCGAAAATGTCTATTCTTATCTGCTTGCCCTTAGATTAATTATCTTATCGATATCTTAACTCCAAACCATCCTCTTGTTACGTTTAGCTTCAAAGGCTTAGCTATTCAATAATATTAAGCGAGCGCATCTTGGCTCTGGCATTTGAAGCAGGAATTCGATAATGGACATAATTGAACAGTGAGCGTCCCAAGAGCGCCAGGAGACCGCAGCAACCGTGTTGCGGTGATATCATACGGTGTGGATGACTCATAGACTCATAGGCTATCAACTCTATGGCCTAATCTGAAAATCTGTGGCCTAAAGTGGCGGCGGTCACAGAATCACGAACTCGTACCCGTAGATCTTTTGATAATTAGGCGTAGGTTTTGCAGCTACCAACAGTTATTATTGTTTTACTTTCTCTTATGGCTGCAAATGTACTAATCCATCGATCGGAGTAATTATCTAGTAGCACTTACGTGACAGCTTCGTGTTTTGGTTGGACAGCATAACGTGTCCGCGACTCTATCCGTGGTGAATGCTTTTGACTCTGCCAGTAAAAACACGAAAACTGAATGATAAGGAACTGGGATATAGATAGATTTTCAAAAAAATTGTGTAGTGTAGCGAGCCTAGTGACTTAGCACTTGTGTTTTGCAGGCATCTCGACGCTGTCCGGGTGCGGCACGCCGGAGCACCTGGACCGGCTGCCAGAGCTGCCGGCAGCGGAAGAGAAGCGGCTGCGGCGTGCCGCGCACGTGCTGCAGCAACGCCTTGTGCTCCGCCAGTGGCTCGCCACGCAACGGCTACAACACGCATATACCAAGTACGTGACTACACAAAAAGTTAGGTAGCCAACGGTAGTGCTGCCCGCGAAGAAGAAACGGTTACTGCACAAGAAGACATTCGATTTTAACTGTATAGTTAGAATTAGAACCAATGAGTTTTTTATTGGTTTGTTAGTTCTGCTTACAACTATTATACCCCCGCCGTCTCAGATCTACCATTGAAGAGTATCATTGATGGTACAACTGTCTTTAAATCAGAAAAATCTACTGTAAACCACTTAAGTTTTCACGTGTGTTCCGCCCACACGTTAAAAACTTATTATAAGTAGGCTCAATTTGTTACTTCAAAGCGAAAGTTTATTTCGGAAACAGGAGCCAAAGTTTTAGCACATGTGTTTGAACGTTTCCAAATCGACACGTAGTGGATGGATATTTTCGCTGGCGTTTTCTAAATTGACCTTTTGGGACCAGTATGTTGAGAACTTTTAGAAAATTTTTGTTGGAGCATGTTGCATGTTGATGAGATGTTGAGAGTAAAAGCGCCAAAGGAAGGTATCGATAAATCTTAGTTGGCAAAAAGAAGCCAGTTGAAAGCCAGTTGTAGGCTTCGTGCCTATTTGATTTTGGAGGTAGGTGTTCAAGTAGTTACGAACATCAAGAGGTTTTTGCAAGGGTTCTGACGACCTTGTAAAAGTCGCGGGCAACCTGTGGATGCGAATGGCCAATTGTCGTTCAGTGTGGCGCTCTAAAGGGAGGCCTAGTTCAGCAGTGGACGTCTTGCGGCTGATGGTGATGATGAAGAGGTTTTTCCAACTGCGTAAGGAATCATTTTGTTATTGTAATAGCTACAGCTGATACCAAGTAAGAGCCAAGTTAATTACACCGCTCTGCAGATAGTGCAGCTTAAAACTTAGACCATTATACAAGTTTCACACGATTGGCCTGGAATAATATTAAGTTGAAGCTGAAGCAGAAGCTATTTACATAGTCATTTATAATGGAAAACGTTGAAGAGCTTATGGGCTTTCGAAACTGTTCCTGGGTCTTTTACCACAAAACTTGCGTAATAAAAAATAAAAACCAGCGAAATTAATCATATAAAGTAATCATAGAAATATAAGTTTCTTTTAATAGCGATATTTTTTTACCGATAGCATTAATAAGCAGTGATTTTGAAGATCTACTATTGTGGATCCCAAATTAACTTAACTAACCAAAATCAATTGCTTAGTAGCACAGGATTCGCCCTGAGCCCAGAAGGCCAATCTCCTTAAAAACATAATTGTGGCATGGGGCATAATTTGTTTATTACCACAGGCAATTTTATTACTTTTTTGTTGTGAACTTAATTTATAAGCTTGGCATTATTTTTTAATGCCAAGCATAAAACCGATTTGGTCGGTTTAATATAAAACCAATAATTAGTAATTTATTTTACTAATTATTGGTTTTATATTAAACCAATAATTAGTAAAATAAAACCAATAAAGCTTCGAGGTATAAAAATGAATACGTTCGTCACGAGGACAAACTTCAATTGCGCGATTCAGAACTTTCTACTTACAACTGTCAGTTCATACAAAAACGTTAAAAAAAGCACAAAAATGGATCAACGCTCTCTAGCGAACTATAGGAAGTAACTTTGTCTCTCTGTCTGGATGTTTGTCGCGTTATCACGGCTGAACGGATCATGATAAAATTTGTTAAGGACTTACTGTATATCACAAAGACGGACATAGGATATATTTTTTATGCCCACGCGAACGAAGTCGCGGGTAACAACTTAATAAATAAATATGACGACGAGATCATCTTATATAAGGGAAATCACACAAGGAGTTATAAACGAAAACTGTAGAGATAGGACTTTTGCAGAGGCCGGTTGAGAAAGCGCCACACCTTTGCCAGGAACTCGACTGCCAAGCAGTAGTGTGAAAATATTAGTCTGTTCACATCTGATCTCAGCCAGGTTGACGTACGCACGGTTGTCACGCTCTCATCATAAAATTGCTAGTTTTCCCGTGCGTTATTTTAATGACGTAATACTAAAGTTATCCAATTTAATTTATTGACTTTCTTTAAAACAATATTCGGAAATTATAAATACATTTTGTGGCAACACTGATGCCACTTGCCCATATTATTATTTTGATCTAAATTATTTCCTGTTTTTTAACATGTCAAAAGATATATGTGACATTGTTTTATTGCACAACTCACCATGTTTCTTTGAGTTTTCGGAGATGTTATAACTATGTGACGTCAATGAGACCGACTCACTCACTCAGTCACTCAGATTGATTTGAATGCCGGAGGCCGTGCCGTTCTAAGTTTGGCTCATTTCTGGTCTACTCGTTTACGTCTATGGTTAGTAGGTATTTTGGACAGCAACTATGTGTCCAATATTTTATGCGATTCTTATTCTTGTACTCGTTGAAGCCCCAATCATTGAGCCAATAAAGCAACATTGAAAATTTAAAGAAAAACACAATCCGTGTCTGTATAACGAACCGACACGATTCCATATTCATTGCCACCCCCTCCACCTTTAGTAGGGAGGACGCAAACAAAGGGTATTGAAATTTTTATCTTCTGAATCCAGTCGCTTAATATTCGAAGCAAAATTCCCTGAAAGCTATAGAGTGTTTTTGCGCAAATTGTTGTTCTAACTTCGCAATTTGATTGCGTTATCTCCACTGCCCCTTTGAATTTTGATTAACAGCCCCTTCTAGTGAACTAGACACTTTCGACAGGTTCAAATGGATAACTGACAGATATTCGATAGGACGTGAAGCTCGATAAAGTTAACATGCTGTCGAATTTCCGACCCTTGGAGCCCCTGTATCCGGGACGTTTGAGGGCAACGATCTCGGTACACATAGCGCAAACACTTGCAATATTTGACATTATATTCGATATTATTTTCGGAAATTGTAATATTGTAATTAGGTACTAAAATAGAAAGTACTACAGGTTATTTTATTTAAAGCATCTTATGCAGACGATTTCAAACTCCTTCCTGACTGCACAAAATGCTTAAACAGAGGCGAGAAGGGGTTCTTTGCTACAGTTGTTAGGATTATATTGCTAATAGCACACAGTGTACTAGCTAATTACGCCACTTTTTTTCGAAGGACGGCACGAAAACCGTCAGTTCGTGCCTGCGAAATGTACAATGAGCTTTTTTTCCTGATTTTGTGGCTTGTTTAAATTGGGTGGGGCTCAAGCATTCTTCAGCTATCAATAACCTATACCTGAGCATTATTGTTCCCGGATGTGGGTCAAAAGCGCTGCGAGGCCTGTGAGCTGCCTATACCACTAACCCTATACATGCTGGCTTTAGACAGCCATATACATGCACTCAAACTGTACCGTAGTCGCGGATAATCAACTTGCAACACTATGAGGGTGTGGTCCACACTCGTGCTTTGTTTCTTTTTGAGTCTACGAGATTGAATGATCAATAAATGTGGCTTTTCCTCTTGCAAATTTTGCAGTCAGTAGATGCAACTTATATGATACTTTTAGCATCTAGAAAGTTAATATAATTAGTCACTATTACTATAGCATGAATATCCTTTTCCAATGGTCATTAGTGTACCTGTCCACCTTTGCCGCAGTAAGGTTCGCTCATAAAACCTCGTCTACCGCAGCCCTGAGTTCTGGGAACCGCACAATGGCGACAGCTGAAAACAGCTACAAAGGATGGTTAACGCTGACAACTTAATCATGAAAGTTTTGCAAGGAACATTGTGATGTTGCCCGTGCCCGGTCGTTTTTTCAATCGTAAGCGATTGTACCAGCTTAATTTGTGGAGTTTTCGATATTTATTAACGTTTATAACGGAAAGTTTTAGTCATCATACAGTTTCCTTTCTCCACTTAAATATGTCAGCCGTCATCTCAACCTTTACTCCCATTTAACGAATAATCATCATTTTCGCAGTTCATTCGTACCTTTTGAAGTCGCTCCGCCTTTGGACAATATTAATGTCGCGTACATACTTCAATTTATTTGTTTTTAAATTCGTAGTTTAAGTTAATTGGCTACCTAACCATAGTTTGTTCACGGAGAATGACTAATAGAAAAATCAGGGACTGCACGACATTGGTCGCAGTCGCAGATAACGGACATAGGGCGCGTGCTCGCTGCGAGAAAATCTTATTCTTATCTGTCTCTTGTGCGGTGCGGACGTGTCGGTTGGTGCTCTTTACCCGTTTTCTCAGTATTTGGTTTAATTATTCGTTAATTCGTCATGGATCTAAATGTAGAAGATATGGTAGATCGATTTATTAATTGGAGGTTAATTCAGACTCAAGTGAATAAATTTGTAAGAAAACTTTCGGTGTATTATTTATTCAAACCAAACCCGAATTAAATAAATAACACATATTTTTATCTAGATGGTACTGAATTTAGGTTAATATAATAATAATATAATAGTTTAATAGGTAAATATCAAAAATCCCACTGATGATAAGTAGATAGTTTGTAGTGAGTAATATAAACGTAGCCTAACATTTTAAAAGAATGGTACACCCACAGACCATTCACAGTCACTCACGGTGCTAGTGCTGTCCTTTTCACCTGCATACAGAGAGCGCCTAGTCATTCTCCGTGAACAGACTATAGGTTTTTATTCTACTATGTGCCCGAGTGAAAATTACGGCATAATATGCAGCTTTTGGCTCTAAATCTTTGCAAAAGTCAAATGCGGCTGGCATTCTGGCAGTTATGAATGGCCCTCATTTGTGTAGCCCAGAAGACCAGTACTGCATTTCTCTTTGCATTTTGCTTGTGCACAGAAAAATTCCTGCTAATGTCTTACATTTTGTACACAGATATTTGCATAAAAAAAATTAAACTGCTAATTCTCTTAAAATAGTATTTTTTTGTAGAACTCGGTATTGTTTAATACCAAAGAGAGGTTTTTTTTTTGTTGTTGTTGTAGCTAAGCAAATGATTTCTTAGTCTTTTAGAATTGAACATTGCGAGAATGGTCAAATCGTGTCACAAACGTTTCTAAATTTAAACTTGCAAGATAAACTTTCCTGTGTTAGATAAGCGTAAATAGAAGGTTCAGAAACAGCGGGTTTTGAATAGAAACTAAAGTTAGTTTTCAACCTCAGACAATTTTCGAATGTCTGTTGTCACCTTAAATATAATGCCAATTCCAATAGAGTAGCGCCTGGAGGAATCCCAAATAATGTTGTACTAAATTGTTAGTACGGTATGGTCTCGGTATAGCCCTGCCGATGTCTCCACCAAACGTTCTACTGTGTTTAAATGCAAATTTTGGTTAAAACCTGGTACGGAAAAGAGAAATGCTATTATTAAAATAATTGAATTCTTTCAGAACGCTAAGAGAGCGCAGAACTACAAATTCACCCCCTTATTAATACCTGTGGAGTACCCTTGGAATAGTTACTAAGTGTTTAGTCATTTTCGTTCTTTCGAAATTCGAACTCGATTGAAAAAGACAGAAGACGGAGAGACTGTTCCAAGGTTTCTCCGCGTTTATTAATAAGGGTACATGTTTATGATTGTGCATCAAGTTCAGAAAACATAATTTAGCCTCACACTATGCAAGAACTCGACACGTCTTCTCAGTCCTTAATGCCTTATGGCCTTCTGTACTCATGCTCACCTTTGCCACAAACAATAATCTGAAACACAGACAATAGTCCTAAACACACAAATCGCGCACTTTAGCTGTGTTTGGGTATCCTCGATATGATTCGAGCCTGACTTGCAACATTCCGTTATATCCATACGCTTTGTTTGATAACTTTGTGTTCCTAGTATCTAACGCGTAAGGTAACTCGGTAATGGAGGTATCTGTGATCTTATAAAAATGCTGTGACTAATATAAATATTATTTTTCAATGCTTAAAAAGTTTTATTTATTTACAAGGTATATACATTAATTTATTAAATTTATTAAGATTACATTTAATACATTAAATATATTAGATTTCATTTATTTAAGTATTAATTTAATAAATATTTTAATTTTGTTTGTAGTTTTAGTTTGTATATTTAAGTTTAGATTATAATATAGTTTGTTTTTATTTTGTTTGCAGTATTAGTATGTATATTTAAGTTTAGATAACATTTTTAAGTTGTTTTAGTTACCAATATTTGTTCCTACTACTAAATTATATTTAAATTAAAAAAAAAAAAAATAAGGAAAAAAGAGGTATACTGGTATATACATAATATTATTACACAATTTACATAACTAACTAATAAACTATTATAATATATAAACTAAATATATTACTGAAAATAAAATAAAAGAGAATTAAAAAATAAAACTAGTCCAACGGGCCGCTACCAGTGGGAATTGTTACCAAAATGCTGGCCCCGTTATACCACTTTGGGCGAAATAGAGGCCAGCATGTACGTCACGTGTTGCTTCTTTTTCATATTTCCATTCTGTTAGATCTGATGGCTTATTCTGCTCGTTACTTGAGGATGACAGGACAGTAACGACGAGCCTGGCACAGTATCAGATATGGTGCGCGCAGCCGCGCAGTAGAAGACCAACGCTCAGCAGAGGGCTGGAAATAGTGGTTGATGATGACGATGATCATACATAAACAATTCAGACAAAACACGTCAATGCTACGAATAACTACGAATAAGAATTAACCTAATATGTGTTGGAGACAACACACACATAATTATGATACTTTTTCGCCCAAAAAGTGTGTTAAACGAAAAAGAGGTTATATACGAGCAATCTTGCTATCTAAGAAGGTTATTTAAAAAGAACGCTAAATCAAAAAGTAATCGTCAGCATATAAATAAAATCTTGCTGGATAAATCAACCCTCGAAAGTGAAAAGCTTTTCCCCGCGTCTTCGGATTCAATGAAGCGCGGAAGATAGCCACATATTACAAGCAAAAGCGGGCATCGTGCGGACTCCTCGGGAAGGCAGGGCTGAAAGTAGGAAGGTTTCATCCTTTGTCCCTTTATGATTTTCTTAGTTAGACAACGATAAAAACCATGATAATTTATTTGACAGGCCATGTAACTGTTTGATCCACTCCATCGACGTCGGATTTTTCGTTTGGTGCCCGTGGTCCACCCGCGTGGTTCTACTGGTAGAACCACGAGCGATTTCTGTTGCCCGTGGTTCTACCAGCCCGTAGTTGTGCCACTAACTAAACTAATTTCAGAAAGGAAAATTATCTGCGACTTTTTTTTCCAGAATAAGAGTATGATAGTAACATATGAGCCGTCAAGTTTAGTTTAGAAAGGGGCACACAAATCGATACAAGTGTGAATCTAAACAGTTTTACTTTAAGCAAGTATTTGGTACTAAAATTTTCCATAAAAAATATGTTTTTCCTTCTTTTTTTTTACACTGTTTTGAAATTAAACTTAATGCTAATTTTGACCCTTTTATTTACATCTCGAAACAGACAGTCCAAGATAGAATGCGGACTGCGCTACGTTAGAAATTTAAATAAATGGGACAAAAATAAAGACAGTGGGCAAATTGGACTAATCTTTAGAACATCTGAATACGTCCCGGTCAGGATAAACCTACAGAGCCCTAAAGCCTTCATAAATCTCGGATTTCAACCAAATATTGCCGGTTGGGTAAGTCAAAGGATTTAGTGCAGTGGCACAAGGTGGTTAAATTAAAATTGAAATTTCACCTACGTTTTTTAAAATTAGTGATTGACATTCAAGCTGTGTACGAAACATGGGTCTCTATTCTTTTTTTTTTTTTTTTTTTTTTTATGTTACTTGGTGACGAGACGAGCAAGTCGCTCACCTGATGTTAAGCGTCACGCTTGCCCATAACAGTTCAGTGCCACCCAGAATTTTGAACTTCAACGGTTCAAAACAATGCGCGGCAATGCACTGCGCTCGTCACCCTGAGATTTTAGATGTTTAATCTCTGTATGCCCAGTAATTACGCTGGTAACATTGCCCTTCAATCCAGAACACAGTAATGCTTGCACACTACTGCTTGGCGGTTGAATAACTGGCAAAGGTGTGGTACTTCCCCAGGCGGACTCTGCAAGAGAGCCCTACCACTACAAAATTCAGTTATGGCCTGCGGCTTTTCTATTATTTTTCAATATTTTTTTTTTGATACTATAACGCATGACACTTTTAGCTCCACACTAGAATTATATAGAACACAAAAACGGACAACTAATACCCAGACTCAAAGCAAGATATTAAAATTTTAAATTCAAAAACTTATTTGCCCGTCTGGGAATCGAACCCGATACCTCCTCATTAGGCAGACGTGTTACTAACTAGGATACCCAGGCAACTAGGAATGTGTTATTGATTACCTTACAGAGATTTATCATCGATATCTAATTAAGTTGCGTTATTTCATTGAAAGTTCGAGCAGGATAACTTGTCTTCCAGCTGAAAAAGACAAATTCTAATTTGATTTTAATGTCTTCTCAATGGCCGTTTTATGCAAGCTCTTTAATCCTTTAAGACACTCTAAGGTCGACCACGAAAGCGAAGGGCGGAGACGAGAGAAGACCAGATGCGTAACGAGCAGAATGTCAGAGACGAGATGAATACGCCGTGAGTACAAGTATTCACGTGTAGTAGTAGCAGCTACTAGCTCGCAGGACACCGCTCACTGCTCACCTAGCCTCTCCAGTATTTTTTTTCACAAGTCGGGGACATTGTCAAGCTGAACATGTTGCTTACGCAGTTTTCTGTTTTATTACAATCAGTTGGGCCAGATTGGATCGCCGTTTGGTAATCAAATGGTATAATATATAATATGAATAACGGGCAGTAGTATTTTTTTTCCCCTTTTTTTTTCTTTTTCTCCAGAAATGTATACTCTCTTTCTCTATTATCGTTGCTGTAGATGATGCAGACGGAGAGTGTAGATCTCGAATCGAAACTCCTCCGTTTGAGCTAAGGCACAGACAACTGAGAAATCTCAGCGTCCTTTTCGCTTCACCCAGCCTTCAGCCAGCCCGGATGGTGGAAACAAGCAAATACTAATGCATCGTAAACCTTATCCGATCCTGTAAAGATCGAGCTTATGAAACACGCCACTTAGGAGTGATATTGAATTGCCGTTATGTATAGGTTGATTTGATAGGCATACGAGCTTCTTCAGTTTAGCTGCAATAGTTTGTTTTTAATTTGGCGTTTTTGGACAATATACTTGAATACTATAAATATATGGTTTACTAGCTGTTACCCGCGACTTCGTTTGCGTGGACCTACAAAGAAAGATGTAGCCTATGTCCGTCTCCGACCCTATGAAAAATTCAGCTTGATCCGTTCCGCCCTTTAGCCGTGATAACGCGGCAAATACCCAGACAGAGAGACAGAGACATAAAGAGACTACATAGACAGAGTAACAGTCGAATTTATAATCTTAGTTAGGATTGGGATACAATGAGCTTGGAGAACAGATGCAACGAATTGTCTCTATTATAATTCCTTGGGCAGACGACGATTGTTTACAGATCAGATAAAATCTCTACATTTTGGACATTATTTTTGAAATCTAACACAAATTATTTGAAAATTCTATATCACCTCTTTTTTGGACCATTTATAAAAAAATATGTCGTATTTATTTTGGGCAAATATGCTTGAGTTTTAAAGATAAGGAAAAGAGGTTCGCACCCCATGAAAGTGAGAGGAATCGTAAGGAAATTGCATATTTCCGGAGAAGAAATTCGATGACGTATGTGATTCAGTGTTAGCGTGGTGGATTTGGCCTAATCACCCTTCGAGGCTAGGCCGATATCCCAGCATGTTTAAAGGCTGATGCACAGGCACAATACGTCATCTCACAGCGAGCTCTAGCGAGTGACTGAGAGAACTGTTGCACGTGTGCCACAATGCAATGGGACATCACAATGTAGTTTTTTTGCACTGCGTTCGTCACCATGAGATATTCCAGTAATTACGCTGGAAACATTGCCCTTCAATCCGGAACACAGTAATGTTTGCGCGCTACTGCTTGGCGGTTGAATAACTGGCAAAGGCGTAGTTCTGTCCCAGACGGACTCTGCAGAAGAGCCCTACCACTACAGAGTAGTGCGGTGTCACCCGTAGTAGAGGTATGTAGTATATAATTAACCAGCTGTTACCCGCGACTACGTTCGGGTGGACATACACAAAAAAAAGTTGTTGTAAAAAGTGTCCGATCTAGATCTATGCAAAAATTTAACTCGATCCGTTCAGCCGTTTAGCCGTGATACAGAGTTACTTTCGCATTTATAATATTAGTTAGGATGAATAAGAGCTAGTTTATTTGTATAGTCATTGTTATGCTTCTGAGTTATTTTGGGCGGTTATCTTTACACCTTCGTTTTAATCTTTCAATCAGAGTGGTCGCTAACGTCTGTGCTAATTAAAAAATCAAAACTAACAATTCTAAGTAATCTAATCGCTTTATGAAATTAATAGTTAGTCTTTCAAGGTTGTCTAAATTACGGGTCGGAAGGGCGCGGTGGAAATTTCAGCGTTCATTACTTATTCCAAACAGTCTTTGGGCATTACAAGTGATCTCCATTAGAGGCATTGCGAATGTACGGCGTAGTGCCCTAATTGCAGCTTTAAAGGCAGACTATGAAGTACTTTAAGGTACAATAAGATCTGTATAACAGGTTCTTAAGTAGTGAGCTGCGAAGTCCTGGGTTCCGTGATGGCTCCAGAAGAGGTTAGCGAAAGGGCCCAATACCATAGATTATGTAACAGAGTCAGATGCCACCAATCCTAGGGAGACGCAAGATGGCCCATGGCGGGTGCAAAAAAGAGACAAATGGTCGGCAATAACAAATTGGCTAATCTATAACTTAACTGGTACAAAAGATTTGCAGATTATAGCAACATCAGGCTTCTGCGCTGGCTTGACAGGCGTCTGCCAAGCCTGGGATTAAATTCCAGCACAACGCTAATCGGATTGCTGGCCGCATTGAAATCAGCGCGAAGCGTCATCGGATTAGAGCGCCCACGGAGCGAATGATGTCAATTATATCGGTTACGTCGATATCGCACCGAAATGTATGACGTCATTCATAGTAGGTACTGTTCGGTTCTGTAATGCAACTGCGATCGTATTTTCTCAGCTTGAATCGGGTTTACGGAGCTCAGTTTTTAAACATCCCACTGCTGGGATATCGGCCTACCCTCGAGGTGTGATTAGGCTACATCCACCACGTTGGCCCATTGCGGGTTGGCGGATTCACATTACATTACATTATCAGCCAGAAGACGTCCACTGCTAAACATAGGCCTCCCCCTTAGAACGCCACACTGACCGACAATGTGCCACTTGCATCCACCGGTTGCCCGCGACTTTCACAATGTCGTCGGTCCACCTAGTGGTAGGCCTGCCTACGCTCCGTTTTCCGGTTCGTTCGTTCTTTCCGGTTCGGATTCACATACGACATAGATTTTTTTCTCTGGAAATATGCAGGCTTCCTCACGATGTTTTCCTTTACCAAAAAGTAGTGGTAAGGTAGTGGTATTATACTATATCCTTACGAACATCACGGTGCATAATTGAAAATGACAATTACGACATTTATGTAAAAAAATGTGCAGCCATTTAAGCTACACGTGATAATGTAGAATCCATAATTATATAATATAGTATTTATAGAAACACAATAATTTTAAATTTTATGTGCGTAGTGTCGTTATCCTAACAAATTTATTATAATTCAGAGGAATATAGCCGCAGTCTGTATCAGGACCAATAAAGCTTCGAGGTATAAAAATTAATACGTTCGTCTCGAGGAAGAAACTTCGCTTTCGCGATTCAGTACTCCCTACATTACAACTGTTAGTCCATACAAAACGTTAAAAGACACAAAAATGGATCAACGCTCTCTAGCGAACTATAGGTGTCTCTCTGTCTGGATGTTTGTCGCGTTATCACGGCTAAACGGCTGAACGGATCTTGATAAAATAAGGAGTTATGTCCGTCTTATATACATATAAGAAGGATACTTTTTTACGTCCACGCGAATGAAGTCGCGTGTAACAACTAGTATTCTATACGTTTTGTATGCAGTTTTCATCTTATTATTATACCTGCAAGTTGTGATAATTATACTGTGAAAATCAAATTACACATTTATTTAAGACTGACAGATGTATGCGTTATTATTCATGTATATTTTTTTAAATCGACGCTGGGTTTTTTGTTTAGGAAGTTAAATTAAAATATATACCAAACTTCCCAAACACGTTTCTCGATATTTATCCAGCCATATCTAATTTTGATTCGGTTGTTTCAGCGACTCGTTTATCTTCCTCCCGCTACGGCCCATTAGCCTGACCCGGCCTCCCGGTACACTCCCTGACAAACTCTACAACCGCTCATAAAAGCGTCGCATTCGCAACAGTAGCATTTTTTCTTGTGTTTATTATTTAGCCAAGATCATCCCAATGCAGGACAAAGGCCACCTACAAAATTCGCAATGAGGTCTCGCCCGCTGATACGTAATCCACAGACTTGCTAGTGTTAAATTAAGATAAAAATAAATAAATATGGTGTTAGAATTAATTTTGTTATAAATGTGAAGCCTCAATAAAAAAAAAAATTAAAAAAAATACAGATCGATTATTTCATGCTGCCGTCGAAACTTGCCAGTGGGCCTTACTAGAGTTAAAGGGGCGCAGCTACATTTTGTTTACTCTACTCATGTTACGCTCTTTATACTGTTAAAAGAGCGAGAGAAAATTTACAAAAAATGCTGTTACAGATTGCCGCAAGCTCCCGGAGCGATCGTAAAGTTTGGCGCAGACTAATATTCCCGGTTCTCCCGCCGGTCCGGGACTCCGTCCCTTTTAATAGACCTTTAGTTTTTCCCGCGTCTCGGTAAACAAATCCAATCGGCCGAAGCAATTGGCCATTTCTTCGGCTATCTGAACATTTGTATTCCCTTTGGGTATGTTGTGTGTGGTTTTTGCCTTTGTTTATCATACGAGAATGCTATCTGTGGATGTGGACGGTTTAATTTACATCCAGATAGTTATTTGGTCACACCAAAACAAAGAAAACGTAGATGGGACAGTCCTGGACTTGCCTGGACTTTCTGGCGGATCCTTGAAGGAATCTAACGTCTTGGTGAATATCTTTACTATAACCCCCCAATACTGAAACGTTTGTTAACTTTAATAACAGATTAATTCTAATACTGCCTTTGTCTGGCACTAAGCAAATGACAGATAGCAATAGAACTAATCTGTCGTCAAAGTTAACAAACGTTTCAGTATCTGGGGGTAAGGCTATATGAGCATTGAAATCGACCTGAAAGTCCTATAATCAGTTTTTCAGTCAAAATAAATTACCCATCAAAAGCTGTTGACATTCACCTCTGCAGCTTCACCCACCTACAATCGAGCGTGCGAAAGTGCCGTGAATAAGTGGCATCCATCCCTCAAATCTCAAGCGAGCCAGCCGTGTTATTATTCCTTTGAATATCTGAAGTGCTCGCGAGAATCGTGAAGTGAATATGTTTTATGATCGAAAGCCCTTTTGCGAGGGAATACGGGCGCGCTCGCACGGAACGTGAAATGCGAAAGAATTCTTTTACGCGAGAACGGTTCCTATTTCGATATTTGTGGCGAATTTTTAGTATGCATTTGTGAGTGAGAGTTTCGTTCGTAACTGTAACCAAAGGTCATATTACTGAAAACAATATTTAAGGCCCCGTGGTAAGGTATGAGTTGTGGTCAAACGTAACAAGTTATAAGTGCCGCGCGAGAAAATGATTCAAAGCAATGACGCCGTAGTTTAGCTCAAGCACTGTTATAAACATCATACTCTACATTCATGCAAACAATTCGTGGTAAAAATCCCGCAACTAAAAAACTAAAAGTTTCCTACTAACTTCACTATCACTATCATCTGGGTTTCTTCCAGACTTCTCAGCCTGGACGTGTCCTCCTTGGAAGACGTGTACTGGCTGGAAGACTCCACTGCGCGTCATGTTCTGGACCCTAAGGACTTCAATGCGTGGTCGGCCGCCCGGCAGAGTCTACCTACTGGAAAGGAGGCCCTCATCACGCTGAAGACAGACCTCTGGAACACCGTGGTCAAGAACAGCAAGCATCAGGACGCTTGGACATGGGGTGAGTGGAAATACCAGTAACTATGGGGCTTTAAGAACGTGAACGTTATCTTGTAACAGTACGTTTCTTAGAATTCGAATTAGCTTTTTCGTAATTTTTTAGTCTTACTGACTGACACTTGTCCTGATATCTGTGCTAGATACGCTCATATACGTATTGGAAAACCCTAAAGTATTTTTTATCATCTTATCAGCTTATCCCAGCTCATATAAGCCCACTGCCGGATGTATACCTCTCCTAAGGCATGCCACCCATCCCAACCTTTTTCGGCTTTTCGCTCTAATAAGACACTGCCAACTGCCTTTAATACCTTTTTTTCTTAGTGGCGTGACACGTGAACTGGCAAGTCTCAATACAAGTAAACCCCTTGAACGATGCGACAAGTGTCATTCTACACGATAGTATGTCCGATCACAAGCCACGTCACTTAATCGTAGATGGGTACCGCGCGGGCATTATGTATAAATCGTAATTGATAGGTTATAGATTGATAGGTGTAGTGTTAGTGGAGGTATATGTATGTGTTGTCCAGGGGGAATGCTGGTGGTGTCGGTATCTGTGTGCGGGCTGGTGACGCTGGCGGCGATGACGCAGCCCTCGCTCGCGCCCGAGGCCAAGCACTCGCTGCTGCAGTACGTCACTGGGAAGTACCTGCATCCATCGAGCTGCCGGGTTAGTACTAATACAGTATTAGCAGCCTCACCGACTTATCCGTAGATTTATGATGTGTGTTGAGTTGTGGCCAGATTATGGAAGATGTTTTCTTTGGGTGGTATCTGCATCAGCCTTTAAACATCCCACTGCTGAGATATCGGCCTACCCTCGAGGGGTGATTAGGCCATATCCACCACGCTGACCCAGTGTGGGCTGGTGGATTCATATACGCCATCGAATTTCTTCTCCGGAAATGTACAGGTTTCCTCACGATGTTTTCCTTCACCGAAAAGCCAGTAGTATATCCCTACGTAAGTTCCAAAGAACTAAATGGTGCTGGCCCGCCGGGTTCGAGATCTACCCCACGTATGTGAGGCGAGTGAGTGATCCACTGAGCTACCACGGCTTATTTGGGTTATATATTTGTCAAACTATAGTACAGTCACACACGGCCGAAACACAATTATAAAAGCTCTTAGTTTAGCTGAAGTTTGTCTTAAAGGCATGGTAGGCGTAATACATCTGGTAATAAATCAGGTGAACCCAGATGATCTGATCATCTGGGTTCACCTGGTGTAACTTGATGATTTTTTTCCATGAGTGCAGGTGGAGTGGGGGTGGCAGGAACCACAGCCGGTAGGCGAGACCATGTGCTTCACGGTGCACTGCTTCCAGCGCAACGGGCAGCCCTACCCCGTCTGCGACACTGACAACCTGGAGGTCACCATCTCGCACGGCACTAGGAAGGTAATACTGACCTGAGATTTTGTCGCCGAAAAATTAAACTTCGTGGAAGTCTAAATGTAAACTGAACAAACAAAATTATTTTGGTTACTCATAAAGATAAGCTATCATGAGCGTGAGTTGGGTTGGGGTTGCGTGCTATGGTTATTCAACGTCGTATCACAAACATTAATATAAAAGAAATGTTTCTTATCCCTGTCATATTATGACCTATCAAACAACAGGAATAATAGCTCTTTCCGTGCCAGGACTTCATTTTTTTTAAATATTTTTTTATTAAAATAAAATATAATAAATAATTAATTATTAAAATATTTTCGCAACAAGCTAGAGTTATAATAGAGGCAACGACTTTCGAAAGTGTTTGCATGTATTTCTTGCATGACTGCATCTGTATGGATGACGGTACACGAATACGTTTTTCGTACGTTTTTAGCTAGGGCAGCTGAGAGGGTTGGTTTGTGGTGCAAAGCTTATGTCCTGGTGTTGTTGCAGCAAGTGGCGACGGTAATAGAGCTGGGCTCGGGCGACCCCGCGCTGGCTAACCAGGCTCGCGTCAAGTTCACCGTGAGGACTGCGGGCGTCTATCTAGTCTCCATCACTATTAGTAAGCAAACTTATAGCATTTGCATTAGTGACGAGGCTTTGTAGGTTTTTAATTTTAGTAGTATCAAATTAAGTTCGAACAAAACAAAAATATTTTCAAAAAGTTCAGTATTTCTGTCCTGACGGTCACAAAGAGTCCTACTTTACAGAAAAAAAAGAAATTATTTGCGTCAGTTTGTCGCATGAATGAGATTTGCGATTGATTTGATTGATTTGATAAATGAGAGTTAACGATCGATTTTTAAACTGAACATGGTTTACGCCATAGAAACTGTACCTGCGGTCCACGCCCACTCTCCGGTACTTCAAGGAGCTGGGGAAACTTCAAGGGAAATATATAATACACCCAAGCGGAAGCGAGTGCGCGACTTATCGCCACTGCGAATAAGAACGGTTTCAGGCGGCGTGCCGGTGGCGGGCAGTCCGTTCCGCAAGTGGTTCGTGGCGGGACGCGTGGAGGCGCGGCGAACGCGCGTGGCGCGCGCGCACGCCGCGCTCGTGTGCTGCGCGAGCCACGCGCGGACTCTGCACCTGCACCCGCGCGACCAGTTCGACAACCCGGCGCTACTGCACACGGACGACGCGCCGGTGAGTCAACGCGGCAATAAAAGTTAGTTTAGAAGTTTCACCACGAAAGCTTTCGCAATCTGTGGTCAGCCAAGTGATCGATACATCCAAGTTCTATTATTACGGTGCAGCACATTGTGCACCCTACTTAATTAGAAGTCTAGTCCATACTACTGCTAATTGTATATGTTGTCCATATCTGTGTAGTTTTTAATAAAAAGTTAACTATCTATAAGCTCCGTGGACGCCAACATCGCCAATAATAACAAACACGTCACGGTCGTTGACGCTGGTATATGAAACACGTCTTATTTATTTATATAACTATATCACTCTAGCGCGATACTTGAAACGATGTCTCGTTCACCATGTCATGCATACTGATTCGACTAGGCTTATAATTATCTAATAAAAACAATCCTAGCTTTCGTTTTAGTGCCGACAACTCATCTGTGTGTACTATTAACAGGGGTTCAGCATGGAGATCAGCCCACTAGGCGGCACTGTGGACACGGAGCTATCCGGCACGGTTTCCTTCTCTTATGACGCCGTGAACCAGCGGGTCGCGGCGCGCGTCACGTTCCCTCGCGCTGGCATCTATACTGCCGCCATCTACTACGACGGTGTTCTGTTACATAATGGACAGTTTGAGTGCATCGTGCTCACAGGTCAGACATAACTCATAAATCACCCTATCGCCATCATGTCTCTCTTTTTATCACTTTGAGCGCTAATAACATTGCCATTAACAATATGAAACGACGCTGTCCTTCCAATGTAAAGAAAACAGCGTCTATTCTTGTTTCTTGGATTTAGCCAAAGCTTTTGACATTGTGAATACATTTTATAGATTGTACAATGTTTCTGGTCTAGTTGGTATAAATACCAAAATAAACCTAATATTCGTGAACAGTACAATTTACAAAGTTTAAAAAAAATTGGCGTCATTCAGGGTATTGTGTCGGGACCCTTGTTATTGTTACTTAATAACCTTAACCTTAATTTATACCAACTTTATATTGAATAGGCAGAAAATCACATTTTTTAGATGTCAGGCGAAGATCCACATTTTAGATGTAACTTTTATTGTGGCAGCAAGCGACATGGCGACAGTGCAACGCAACATTTCTTCCAAGCGACACAACATCAGCTACGAGGCTCGGCTACTGTCACCGGGGCGCGCACGTCGCGTGCTCTGCTGCATCAGCCCAAGACAACTTACTGTTAAGGACTACATTCTCAAGTTTATACCCAAGAGGATCACGGCTTTCAGGCTATGTCCTTCCACTAAGGTATGCTGTAGCAGTTTAAAATTGTATCAGCTTTACTACACCGCTGCCTTACAAGCTGATACAATTATAAAGTGATATTTAAACCCGAGACCAGAAAATATACGATTGCATTAATATCGATAGTTTATGTTATCGTTTAAGCTACTAATTGTTGCATGTGCCAAGACGCAAACATTCTTCCCCTGTCCTCAATTTTGAAACACTAAGGCCAAACGCAAGGATACCAAGAAAAGTAGCATGTTAAACAGTTTAAATTAATTGATTGAAAAGTGCCTTTAAAAAGCGTTTCGTGAAGTCTCTCTTTAATTTATCTCAACTTTTTGGCATCGATTGAAAAGACGTCAGCTTAAAATAGAAAACAGCAACACCGTTATGACCGCAGCGTGCAAGCGTTTCTACTGTTTTTTTTAAATCTTTCTTCCTAAGAGGATTTTGGCGTCGCACGTCTTATGCATTTGCCAGTGTCAAGTATACTTCTATATTTTCAAGTTTTGTTAAATATTATCAAACAAGTCATAGTGACAGTCAAAGGCGAGCAAAGCAAGTCACGGTCAAGTCCAAGTCATGCCCCCAGTAAAGTGGTGAAAACTTTACTAGAGCCTTCTATGGAGTTTTGGAAAAAACACGAAAATTCGTTTTTACATATTAACACTTCAAATAACACAAGTTTTGGAAAATAATATAATGACGCGACATGATTTCTTCACGTTCCCGTCAAAAGTTAAGAGTGTTAAGTGTTAAGAGTGTCCCGGTACACAGCTAGTGCTGGAACCGACGCCGGTGGGGTCGGAGCCGGGCGGGGAGTTCTCGCTGGAGGACGGAGTCCAGCCCGCGCTGAAGCTGCAGTCCGGCGAGCGCGACCTGATCGCCGCCACCTTCACGCGGCTGCTGCTCGCAAACTGCGGCGGAGAGGACACGTTCAAGGTCACTTACATACCACCTAAAAGGTCAAATCACTGTGTCCATCTTTAATGTCAGCTTCATTCCAGTTTTGAGGTCAAAATTTTTATTTATTTTTTTCTTAGGGAAACTTACAGCTTGGTACATCATTAGTTAAGTTATTTAAGAATAGAAGGCCAATTAAAAGTTTTCACAGATAATAAGAACAATAGAAAACATTGTTGTAGAAGACGGGACTTGCACATACAATTTGTTTGCAGGGTCAAATGAACTCACTTTCATGGTTTCCTTCTTTCCACTTTTAAGGTTACTATGAGAATACTATGTAAAACAAAAAATATAGTCGAGAAAGTAAACCGTTACTTACTAGTTCAGTTTTGCTTCTTAAAGATGTATTAAACGTGGATCAAAGTTACTCCAAATTCAGTTTCATTATTTCCAAATTCTTATCGAATGGGCTGGTAAGGCATGCAATCTTCGCTAAGATATAAATAATGCGTTTATTGCTTCAAGGAAGCACACTCTTTAAGGATAGTTAGATAACAAAATAATATAATTACTTATGTAACTACGCATTTGACTGATTACGTCTGGTTGTCTAATGTCATTAATCAATTTTTAATATTTAAAGTAAAATTTGACAGTCACTGTAAATAAATTTCTAGGTTTCTTATGGACAAGATAATGTTATTAAACTTATATTTTGTGACTAATAATATCCAATAATTTTAATTTTTAATTCCAATCCAATTCTGTTATAATAATGAATATAAAATGATCGTAGAAAAAATGTACGACAACCATATTACATAAAACTAATGGAAGGAACTAACTACCAAGACACGGATTTTTAACACCCAGTTTGGCGATTAGGGACTGTAAAAACGTGAATGTACCTTTCCTTGAATAAATTATTTTGTATTTTGTGTTTGTATTTGTAATGTCTCGTTTTGGCCATGTTCCAGAATAAGCAGGAGTTCTTCTACAGCGAGTTGCGAAAGGCGCACGCGCGTCACGCGCACGACAAAGTGCCTTTGCGCGTGGCGCGGGCAGAGCTCCTCGCTTCTTCACTCAAGGCCACCAAGAACTTCTCGCAGGCCGACTGGTGTAAGAACTTCGATGTTTGCTTCCAGGGAGAACAGGGTATGTAACCTGTGCCCTGTGCCTTGTTCTTTTTTTTGAGAAATGTGAACCTTCTTCCTTTCCAGCCTCAAGGCCAAAAAACATTTTTCGCAAGTCAACTAGTGCAAGAACTTCCATCTCGGCTGCCAAAGTGCAAACTTTGTGCATATAACATAATAATTACTATACCAGCGGAAGAAGCTGCTTTTTGCAACACAGTGCTTTACTAACGCAAAGGCAGAGCATTATTTTATTTTATTTTCAAACTTATTTTTCCTAACCTAATCCAACATTACCAAAACACATGCTTCGGAACCACCGGTTGAACGGTGAACATTCTGCGATCTCCAACCCGCCTGCCAATCGTGGGGATTAAGGCAATAAGGGGGAGGCTTAGTCCAATAGTGCAATTCTAAGGGCTGATAAGAAGAAGAAACGAAAGAATTGTCGTGACGTTGTTAACCACTTCCGTAGGTGTGGACTGGGGCGGCGTCCGGCGCGAGTGGTTCTCCCTCGTGTGCTCGCAGTTGTTCGACCACAAGCACGGGCTGTTCGCGGCGTTCCACCCCGGGGGGCTCGTGCACCCCAACCCCGCCGTCACCAGGCCGCAACACCTCAAGGTCAGTGAGGTACACCACCTGTCTGTGGGACGCGGGGGACGGATCGCAGCGGCCGGCTTCAGTACGCGGGTGACGCTCTCGGGGAGTAGACGTACTTCCTAAAGGGGGACTCGAATACTCTCGATACAGGTTCATCTATCTAGGTCCTAGGTCTTGTGTGATAACCGGTGTTTATTGATAGTCTAATGAATTTAATTTTAACTAGTAGTTCGCGGCGAACTGAGACGTCGCGATCCCTTTATCTTTACAACCCCTGAGCCGATTCAGCTCATATTCGAACTTAAAAATTGTATTGAAATGAACTACTTGCCTACAAAATTTCATGAAGATCGGATCAACGGTTCGCAGGTTATCATCGGACAAATATACACACAAACATACAAACATTCATACAAAAGCCGATTTGTCCCAGTAAACTCTGAGACCTTCGCTTCGCTCGGTCAATAAAACAGGGATAATCGCGTTAAATTGAGTCGATTATTCCGACTATAGTTTCGATCACATCCGGTGATCTTTTTCAAGGAATGCTACAAGGGAGACGCGCGTGCAACCTCGTCTTGCCCTTTCACTAAAAAAATAAATCAAATTGTATGTGTCAAAACTGTGTCAGTTTTTAAAGCCTCCCATCACGCGTGTTTTTATCACTGTGCACTCCGCTGCGCTTGGTTCGGCACCTCAGAAGACGTTTCTGCGAACAGTAAAACTCGCGAGCACAAACTTTTTTATACAACCTCAATTTGATGTCCCGATATACTGACAACCTCTTTCCTGATTTTGCTCATATTCGAAATTGTTGTTTAGAATTGAGTACCGAATGTTTCTGGCAAATTTTATCAAAAACGGTCGGTAAATGGCGCCGTAGTATTTATATTATCTTTGGGCGCCGCAAAACTTCCCCTCTTTTTGGGAGAAATACCCTTGCTAGTACAAATCTCCGATGAAAATAAAATTCTATATAATTAACCTGTACACCAAGTTTCATCAAGATTGGTTGAAAAATACGACGTGTACGCGAGTTCCAACATACGGACAGGTGAAAGCAACTTTTGCCGAGAAAAGCCGTTCTGCCGTTTTGTCGTTCGGTTTCTCTCTCGGTAAATGATTATTTTAAGCTTAGTTGAATTGTGTTAACATGTTACAGTTGAAACACTTCGAGCTAGCGGGTAAGGTCGTCGGCAAATGCCTGTACGAGAGCGCGCTCGGCGGCTCGTACAGGCAGCTGGTGCGCGCGCGCCTCTCGCGCTCCTTCCTCGCGCAGATCATCGGCCTGCGTGTGCATTACAAGGTACATACTTGATACAAAATTCAGAAAATCTTGTTCGGGTATTAACACCCCGTTTCTTTTGATTTAAATAAATTAGCTGTAAACAGCGACTTTGTTCGCGAGGACCTACAAAAAAAAATCAGCCTGTGTTCGTATCCGATTCTTAAGCTACATAAATGCAAAAATGCAGGTCGATCCGTTCAGCTGTTTAGCCGTGAAAACACGACACACACCCAGACAGAGGGAGTTACTTTCGCATTTATAACATTAGTTAGGATTAATGTATACAAATAATTAGGTGTAACAAAAACTATGACAACGTACATTGTACCATTACTATTGAAAATAAAGTTAGTATTATTATTATTATTACTCTTCTATTTCAAATATCAATCTTGATAAAACGAAAGAAAAAGAATCCAAGGTAACCAATACGTACCTTGTAACGCACATTGCGGTACAAGGTACGTATTGGATACCAGATTGTACATTTGTGATTGTGCGTGTACAAGGTACATACTTGATACAAGATAGTGCATTACAAGGAACAATACAAACATGATACAAAAATGTGTTTGGATCAACGGAAAATTGGAAAAAGTTGATGGTCTGCTATTTTATTTTATTTATTTATTTTATTCTCTTAGGATAACTAACAGCTAGCGCTTAAGTAACAGGTTTAATATTTTAACTAAAAGCTAATTAAAAGTTACCACAAATAGGTGGTTTTTGCGACAAGATATGTAACGACGTTAACTGTACGAACTTTTGTGCACTACAAGGTACACGAATATCACATCTGACTGGTAAAACATATTGCCTGTCTCTGTTTGTCTTCAGTACTTCGAGCAAGACGACCCAGAATTATACCTGTCAAAAATTAAATACGTGCTAGAAACGGACCTCGACGCGGAGTGCGGCACGGAGATATACTTCGCGGACGACGTGTACGACACGGGCGGGAGGCTCGTCACCACGCACGACCTGGTGCCGGCCGGCGGCGCCGCCAGGGTGACCCTCCCTTACTTTATATCTTTCTATTTATTTATTTAAGTATACATTGGCCACATAATGCGTAATGGTAACATTTTTCAGAATGTACTAAATTGCACATTACCCTGTTATAGTGTTGCATTGTTCATTTCTCTCCACTAGCTGCTCCCCGCGGTTTCACCCGCTTTACAGGAACGGTTAAGTTTTTCGGTTAAGCCTATCTCCGTACCAAATTTCATTCAAATCCGTTCAGCCGTTACATAGTTGAACCGTTACATACACACTTATATACTTATATATCTTTTTTTACATACTTATCTTATATATTTATCGCATTTATAATATTAGTGTGATTATTAGGTTATAGGTTGGAAAGCTACCTCAGCAAACATTTCTTTAAAAAATCTCGAGCCAGGTGATAAAGCTGTTCTTGCGAGGCTTGAAAGATTCGCAGCAAACAGAACTTACTTCTTCCAGAAAATCGATATTCGATTTTCATTCGTTGAGCTATTTATCATTATGTACAGTTTTACACAACAAATAATTCCGATCGGCAGTTTTCGTTGTGCCAGAAAAGTGCAGACCGGTTACCGACACTAGCCGAACGTGGAAATATACATATTGAACTTTATTTGCTACAGCAAATGGCAGAGTATTGCTTGCTATGCTATCTTTGCTCTGTCCCACTTACACGATTTATACACTGTCGGACCAAGATGAAATGAGTGGCGCGAAATCGACCAATAACAGCGCAAGATTTTAGCGCGCTTTGTTGCCATTGGTGGATCGAAGTTTCCCGCGCTACTAAAATTAGTATACTGCGCAAGTACATCGGGAGGAATTATTTGTTGTGTAAAACTGTACTAGAGGTAACATCGCACTACATTGTGGTGCCTGTTTAATTGTGGCACATGTGCCACACCTCATTAATTCACTCGCTAGAAGAAAAATACCATATTATATTCTGGATTGTATAATGTAAAACCTCTGATCTCTCCGATAAGAAAGAGTGAAATGACAATAATTAGGTAACAGGTAGTGTGTATTCTCCATCTATACCAGCTTCAGTTTCATGGTGAACTCTTGAACTGAACTGAATAACCCCGCAGGGTTACCATAATCCTGGCATTCGAGCCAGCCATATACCGCGGTCTCGAGAATTGCAGCTTTGCGCCGCTCACAAAATATATTTTCAAAATGTATTTATTCCTCAAATAGCTTGGTTGCTACAATGAAACACCTGACACCTGTATAGGAACGCCTTCTAGTGACGTTAGAGGAACTGAACCTTTAAACCGCCGCATGTTGTACCCCCAGATGACCTAGTTAGAGCAATGGGGACTCTTACTCAGATCGTAGCATGTCCAAATCATGCCGGTTGCCGACTTTTGTTATCTGTTTCAAACATCTTTTTAACTGTGCCATAGACAACATAATTCTATACAAGTACCTGAACATTTAATTTATTTTTTAATTATAGGTGACAAACGCCACCAAGATCCAGTACTTAGATGCGCTGGCACAGTGGCGACTGGCAGTGCGGTGCCGTGCCGAAGTGGAGGCCTTCCTTAGAGGCCTCGCTTTGCTGGTGCCCGACAACCTGCTCGCTATATTCGACGAAAACGAACTAGAGGTAGGCAGGAGTGTGCACTCATTTTAATAAAAAAAAATTAAACGATCACCATGAACGACAAGCTAGGCTTTAAAAATTTATAATTACTTACTTTTTAAACAAATGTGTTACATTCAACGCAGCGAGAGAGGTAGCATGTCGGGTGCTATGGGTTTCAATTTTTTTCTGTATCGTTAGATCGATATTATGCAATGGGGGCATGTTGGTTGCTATGAGCTTTTGTATTCCGATGCGCACAAAAGGTGCATGTTTTGTGCTTACAACGTGTCAAATGCTGTGTGCTTACAAATCGACACCCTGCACTACAGCGGTAGAACTAGTCTGCAAGCACGTACAGGCTGGTTTTGTATAGTACTTTAGCATTCGTACGTCCACAGCTGCTGGTGTGCGGCACGGGCGAAGTGTGCGTGTCGGACTGGCGTGCGCACGCGCTGGTGGCCGGCGCTGGGCGGGACTGGGAGCGCGTGCTGGGCTGGTTCTGGGCGGCACTCGCCTCCTTTACCAACGAGGAGCGCGCGCGCCTGCTGCAGTTCACTACTGGATGCTCGCAGCTGCCGCCCGCCGGGTTCCAGGTACCTCACAATATCATACAGATATCCAACTATACATACTAAATTCGCTTCAATTGGAAATAAGAGCGTGCGAGACGAACACCTCTCGCACCTGTCGTTTCTCGTTTGCTTTGAGGCAGCCCGGGGTGCTCGCCTCGCGCCTCGTGCCTCGTTCCTGATGCTCTACAAATGAAGTCCCCGTCTGTGTATTTACTACTCGCAGCAAAGTCACCAAAAACAACCATAAAAAATACGGTTGGTTTTGAGATAATACGTAGTATGCCAATGTTGTTTCAAAAGAAAATTTGGTGAATGTCAATTTTCGACCGATCACTTCCTTAAACGCGATTTCGCTAACTTCGTCTAAAATTCACCAATTTATGGCTAAAGTGATTTAAACTCGATGTTTGTTGAAATTGCTTTGAGAAGTATATTCGTATATGCCCAGTGTGGCTGTCCTGATGGCAGAGTATTTTTGGGCACCCAAAGACAATGGCTTAGCGGTTGTTGTATTAGTACTATAACTTAACGTATCATTTGAAAATCTGTAGGACTCAGTTTTAAGTACCGCTCGCGACATTCATCCGACGTTTGGCCTTAATCTGGCCACGAGCGTCGCTTTTATCGTACAGCTTGTTTTAATTGGTATCTTATTGGGTGGATTTAAAAAAAAGAGTTTTCTATTATATTTCTCTAAGCGCCTGCGTCACGCTTGCCCTGTAATATAAGCTCTGCAACTTCAAACATCTGGACAAATTCTCTTACCTCCATTCCAGGAGTTGAACCCGCGGTTCCAGATCACGGCCGCGCCTACATTCGGCGCGCTGCCGACGGCGCACACGTGCTTCAACCAGCTGTGCCTGCCCGACTACGACACGTACGAACAACTCGTGCACGCGCTGCTCTGGGCCATTAATGAAGGGGGGGAGGGCTTCGGCATGATATAGGGGATGATTTAAAAAAAACTGTGGAAACGAAAGGAAAATGGGCAAATGCGGTCTAACTGTCCACCAATAACAAGACATATATACATAAGTAATCCACAAAACGGCAGATAAAAATTATGATTGAAAAAAGTTATGGATGGAGAAAAAACTTCAGATTATTAATCGGACTCTACCCTTTTCATTTATAACTAGCTGTTACCCGCGACTTTGTTCGAATGGACCTACGAAAAAAAGAAGCCTATGTCCGTATCCGACCCTTAAGCTATATCTATGCAAAAATGCAGGTCGATCCGTTCAGCCGTGATAACGCGACAAACACCCAGACAGATAGACAAGAGTTACTTTCGCATTTATAATATTAGTTAAGATATAGAGACGTGTGTGCAGTTGCCCATTGTCCTTTAAAAGTGTGACCCATTTAACCCATTGTCCTAGGTTAGTAAACTTAAGCGAACAGTCGTGATGAGATGCTACTTCAGCGGTATTTTTAAATCGCGTGTCGACACTTAGTCACGTAGACACGAAATAGCGAGTAGTTTGAAAAACCGGCCTATGACAGCCGATCAACACGGCAAGTTATTCTATTTTGAGCGTAGTAAATAAATATATATGTTAATTAATAGTGAGGTGGGAAACGGCACGAGTTGTCTGCCGGTTATATAGTCTGTGGTTACACCATGCTATATTAATATGTATATACAAGCTGTTACTGAAAGGTGAAGCAATGTTAAAAAGTATGTATGTACTCATAATTATGAACAACTTACTGTGGAACGTTTTTTTTTTAAGTATTGGTCCCATAGTATATGTTGTTCATAATGATGAGTACATACCACACCTTTCAATATTGTTGCACTTTTCAGCACCCTGTACATGCATATCTGACTGATGCAATCAGTCCGTGCACCTTGAACCTAGACGTACCACATCAGAGCAGATATTACTGACTTGGTACTTTGTATAGCATCTGTATAATATTTTCGTCTTATCAGAACCTCAGTCGTCAAAATCGGTCAAGCCGTTTAGGCTACATAAGGTACTATAGGAACATACTTAAATACATCCCAAAAACATTACCAAACTTCTTGAGCAGTCGGGTAAAATTTTTAAATATAACGGAACTTCTCGGTAATTAACAGTAGATTGATGGAGCTTGGACTCATTTTGACATTTATAAAAGCTTGTCTGGAAAAATGTATTTTTCCACAAAAAACCTATTATTACTTATATTATTACCGTTGCGAAGTTTATTGTGATATAATAATTATGTATTCATTATTTTTCTTGTACATAAATGTTGTAGTGTTGTGTATAATTAGATCTTCTTTAATTATTATGGTCACTCAATAAGTAAGAACTAGTGTTCCCCATTCATTAGTTGTTTACTGTTATTATTTTTTAAGGAAAATTGGAGGATTGCAATCTTGTAAAACATTGTTGCACAAAATGGCAAAATAGACAAGATGACTGGTTATTTTTATTGCCTGATAAAAAAGCTGACTATAAATAGCCAATCAACGACAAAAAAATTACTAAATAGCATTGAAAAGGAAGTTATAAGCAACAGAGAGCGCACTATATAATACCATCACGTTGTATCACTCGCTTTGCGGGAACGAGACAGGGCATCCCCTCTCATCCCCACCAAAAACAAGTACACAAGTAAACTTGCCCCACAAACAACAAAACAAACAAGTAAACAAAGTAAACAGGTAAATTTTTCCACTTACTTCCAATATAAACCTAAAGTTAATTTAAACTATTTTGTACTCTACAGGCAGCAAAAAATATTTTCATTTTAGTTTAGTCTAGTCGAAACTCCATGAGCACGTCGCGGTCTCCTGTAACTGGGGGTGCACCCAGCTTAATGCTAACTGCTTAATAATGTGAATGTAATGTGTAACTTCTGTTGGGGACCCATATTCTATAAAATAAAATAAAACTTGAACGCTTACATATCTCATTTTTAAATTATATTTTCAGTATTAACATGACATTTTATTATGTTTTTAACTACATAAGCCAGTTGTCAATAAATCATATACCAGTCATCTTCCCTATTCTTGTCTTGCTAGTCATTTTCTACGTCATTCAATGTAAAGCAATACTCTCTTATGATATAAGTTAAGAGGCGTGAAAATAAAATAAAAAACACGCAAAAGTAAACATTTCGTGTTGATTGTAAATATATTTAGTTGACACCATGACTCTATGGTGCCTACAAGTATACTACGCACCATTGTGAACTCAGTTAACAGCTACCCGCGCTAGAGTGCGGGTCGCGGTCGTCACTCCCAAGAGCCTCGACACATGCGTAATTCTCTCATACGAAGGCACGCTGCGGTGCGACGCAGTTAGTTTCAATTTCAACAGATAGAAATCAATCTACAAGTACCAATTAGCATATTTTCTTAGCTTTTTAAGAGAAAAATAGAACTGTAGGTAAATAGGCATCCGACGTTCCGATCTTTGGATAATGATTCATACAGTTACTTGAACTACAAAACGCTGGAGCCGCGTTTAAACTGCACCACTGATGACACGCATCGCCCAACTCCACGCCTTGTCTGTACTGTTCTATAAGACACGCCTCTCGTAAGTAGTAGAGATGGAATCCTGCCAAAGACAAAGTCCACCGTCTGGAATTGATGATTAATTGACAATAAGTACCAAATGTTACTAAGTAGTCGTCCTTGGATTCTAATTATTGTTTATTAGATTTAATTATCTCTATGTGAATTCTTCGGCGATAACTTGTACGAGTAATTTTAGATGAGCCTTCTCTTATCAAACTAAAATGCTACTTAAACTCGCTAAAATTAAGATAATTTTAAGGCAAACTCAGTTATCAAGTATTCGGTTTTGTTACTATAATGTTTAATGTATAATAAATACGATAACGAAAAAAAAAAAAAGCAAAAATGTAAAATTTGTTTTGAGGAAAAAGAAAATCAAAATCAAGGTTTTTGAATTCCAATTATTAGGACTACTAACATTGGAGTGTAATTCGCACAATAGGTTAGGTTAGCCGTTATGTAATGTTGTCCATAATAATTTAATTATTTAGTTATGTTTGAGATAAACGCGAAAAATACATATTTACAAATCTAGTAAATTCATATTCTCAAGCTATAACAATGTTATACTTCAATAATACGCCTCTGTCAGATCTGTACGTCACCGACGCGTTGATGCCTTCCACAAATTGAGTTTGTTTTATTCTCGCCTCTTTATTTCAATCGATCTCAAGATCTCATTTGTATAACCGTTTAACCTTTTCTCCCTCACTAGTATTATATTAGTATTCATTAGTATTAGTAGTATTTTTCAGTTTTATATGTACACTATATCATTTTATTTACATTTTATAATTAGCAGAAATAAAACGTGCGTTATCTACTGCCCTTACTGAAACCATGGCTATAAAAAAAAAAAAAGTCGAAAATATTTAAGAAAAAGTAAAGGTAATAAGAAAAAAAGGTTAAAATTACTTGTTCTAAAAAAAAATGCGAATAAATCAAAATTGAAAAAAAAAACTCGTTCTAATGTTATCGAAATGTTTGTTCGCCCTACTCAATAATCTTTTCGCTAGCTCTGGGACGCCTCGGCCGTACTCGACTTCACAATTTAGCACACAAGTCACACTGGCTTCGAAATTTTAACTACACATTTACGATGTCTTCTACACGTGTGTTCGGTTAGAGCCCTATGGTGCACTTCATCTGTGCCTATGGTGTTAAAAATAACTGTTAAAAACGCCAAAAACGCGATCCATTTTTTTTGCAAAAGCGGTCTTTTTGGGAATGTGTGAGCAAACGTTGAATTTTTAACTGTTTCCGATTACTGTTCGGATAGCTCAAAAACAGTTAAAAATGCAAACGCGAACTGCCATTTCTGATCCACCTCGCTACAGGACGTCATATAGGAACACACAAACATACCTTACTTACATACACCCCAAAAAAATTACCCTCCTTCTTGGGCAGTCGGGGAAAAAGAAAAAAATCTTCAAAAATTTGCAAATTTGTTACTGTATATACTTTTTGAATTGAATTAATTTATGTAGTACAAACACTTGTGGCCTAAATGGATCTATCCAAAAATCTCGATTTTCGTATGTTTGAACATACAATTATATGTAAGAATTATTATATGTAAAAAACGTAAACAACAAAAATATATGTATAGATTAAGTAGCTGCAACTTTGGAATTTACTATGCACTTATATACTATGATTTGAAAAAGGTTGATAAAGGCCACCAAAAACCTTGAGAAAAAGTGATAATAAAATATACATATTAAACACTTATGATAACCGGAAATGCTACGGTTTATTTTTGGCGATTCGCAAGAACCGGGTTACTTATTTTGACATAATAGATTGCACCAGACTGGCGCCTAGTAAAAAAAATAAACTTGAACATGTATGGATCTTGTACGAAAAAAAATGGCGGCTATCACTGTCTTGCTCTATCGATGGCTCGACTCTATCGGTATTCATTATAGTACATGTTTATAAAATAGGCTTTTTTTATTTTTCTATATGGAACGACATAGTAAACGTAGTGACGATATTCTCTTTGGATTGTATGACCGAAAAACGCTAATGCCGTGGTCCTTAGTTGTTTTTAAATGAACACTCACAATCGTTTATTTATAAGTATATGATCAATGAGTGTATTGCTTCTTTTTTCTTCTTCCTCCAGAGATAACATGATGATAAGTTTTTATTTTGTATGTTTTTCGCTAGTCATTAAAATCGCTTTTTTTGTTACTAATGTTATTTTCGTAAAAAGCTCAATCATTGGGGTGGGGTAGATAAACCCACCACGTTTGTTATACTTATATCAAAATATGTCCGTTATTCCGCCTAATTTTGTTATTCTATATCCACGTGCACACAGCATAAGCTCCGTATCCGTAAAAGCGGAGATTAGCGAAGCGAGATGTTGACCAATAGACACTCATGGGCCAATAAAAAAAAACAAGTAATTTTTTATAATCATTTATGTTTATTTCGCATTAAGAGTTCAATCTGTTGTTACTTTTATAATTATTTAAGCAATCATCTTGTTGAGATTTTCTATCATGGCAAAGTAAAAATATATATATAGTTTTTTTTTTGGCAAAATAGTAAAAAAATTCAACGCAGTACTTGTTTCAAAGCTTGGGCAATGTTAGTCTAAATATTGTTATCTTTAGACTAACAGTATTTGTAATTTTTTTAATTTTTGCTCAGTTGTTTGTTAACTTAAAAAAAGAATAAAGCGTGTGAAAGAGATAGTTGAGGAAAGTGTTCAGTTACGTTTTCAAGCTCAAAGACGAACTCACAACTGAGGAGGTAAAATATTGATGACTACGTGACCTCATATCAGCTTCATACAATTCTATTGTGTAACATCACGCCGCCCGCTCTCCTCCTCCAACGTACGCGGTACAGGCGTGAGAATGGGGTCCGGACACCGTATCGACTCTACGTCTACTGGCCTTCTGTGTCGAGCCACTCGGCGTCGAGAAGATATTTAAAATCTTGTTTATACGATGAGACGATGTCTGAGAACTTTTAAATGTGACTATCGCGTTCCCTTGGCACCGCCAAAAAGACCGCCTGGTGTGACATGGGCAATCACTTTTCCCAGTGACAAGCCCGACTATTAGTGGTGTAATCTTGGACGAAACATTGCTAAATCCATGGGTGTAAAAGTTAGGTGTATATGCAAGTCTTTTGTTGGTTATTTTTTCTACTAATTACGTACGTCGTAGGGAAGTATATTTTTATTTTAGGCATTTGGCGTTACGTTTTGGTTTTTTAAATACATACAGTCATGCATATATTCTATTACCTGTTTGCAAAGATAATAATTATAATAAAAGCTGATTTTGTTATTATTGAGCGCTTTGTATTTCCTAATTACCAACAAGAGATCGTGGATCACAGAATACTCAATAAAAAGTGAACAGATCATCACTAGGCTTGTGTCACTGGGAATAGTGATTCCCCACGACACCTGCAGGCCTAGCACGGGTGCCGGGATAAAGTTATGTCCACCCGTTTTGTCTTCGCGTCAACGTGACAAAGCTAGAATATGGATACATCCGTCTCGTTCTCGCGGGGTAAAAATGGTGGACAAAGTTTTATCCCGGCGCCCGTGCTAGGTCTGCTGGCGGTCTTTTTTGCGGTGCCATGGGGGAATATCGGGGACTCATGCACTGCCTGTTGCTTGTAACTCAAAATCGTATCATAATCCGATTAAAAGAAATCTCAAGATTGAGGAAAGAGAAGTTGTGTTATCTATTAGATTGTATTAATTCTCGAAATTCTCAGTGATAAATAAAATATAAAGCATTCCAACATGTTGATATTTTGTAGTTGAATTATTGTTGATTAGCAATTTAAGACTGAAATAAATAAATGACTCTTGATCTGTCGTTTCATTAAATCAAGTTAATATATTTTCTGAAAACGTGGGTGTTATGAAGGAATAAAACAGAAAATATTTTTTAATTTAACTTTATTCAATGTATTTAAATAAACTTATAAATTAAATCTTAACTACAAAATACAGTATCAATTCCTATAAAATACACAATTATCACTAAAACATGACAAAATTATTTTCAAATACTTACCTAATACAAACCTTGTATAAATATTATAGGTACAACCACTTTCCCATATATGCTTGATACGATTTTCGGCCAATATTCATTCCTGAGTTAGTCTGTACACTTTTCACTTATCCTTCGCATTTTATTTTGCATTCAGTAGAAAGCAAATTATATGAAGCAAAATTTCTAAAGGAAACGTGAACAGAGTAAGAACCTTAGCTCACCATATTGACTCAACCATATCGACTCAAAGTTATTAAAAGCCTAATATTAAAAGTCGTGTCGGAAAGTGTATTTTGTGTCAAGATCTTGCTGCTGCATGATGAAGATTAATAAACGTGTAAAGAGGGGGACTTTGTAGTTACTCGGTGTTTTGCAATTTTCTCTTTTTGTAATTTTGATTTCGATCAAAAAAGACCAGCAGTGGTATTCTCAAATCAATCGGAAAGGTTTCCGTTCGGATCCACATTCTCCGTCTCTATCATACTGCATGTAGATGACGGAGACGTATAGTCTGGTTCCGATCGGACAATTTTCCGATTCATTTGAGAATACCCCTGCAGGTAGTAACTATTACAACGCAGATGTGGCAGGATGCGTGCGACTAGTTAGTTGGTAGTAAGGTAATTTTCGAGTACAGACAATCAAAAGTCCCTATATGAATTCTGTGGACTTTCTTACATAGTGGAGTCGGTGTCGACTGGATACGGCGTCCGAATGTTAGTTTGTTGTAGTCGTGTATGTAGAGGTCACGGCGTGGTCCGCGCGAGGTGCGTGCAGCCGTGCGTGGCCGGCACCGCGGCCCACAGGATGGCGGCCGGCGCCGACAGCGGCCGCCGCAGCCACCACCGCACCGCGCCCACGAACCTACCGCGCACAGAATATATTCTAAACTGCTATAGTAAAGGCTAATTTTTACTTATCATATGCCGGAGGTTGGTGTTTGGTGAAGTCATTGACAACCAAGAGGAGGGCGAATCCCCATCGCCGCCGCTGGAGGACGCCGTGCCGCATGCCCCGCGCGTGGTGGACAGGCATGGCAGCGCCGTCGGCAACGGGGCTCTCAGAGATTCGATTTCCTTACGATGATTATTCCACTACTAATTACCTTTTACAAACGGCTTCAAATGCGTTCATGGAAACGTTGTTTGGTGTTTTTTAACTTTTTGTATCAATACTGAAGAAAGCTATTTGTTTTCACCTTGCAGAAACGGGCGATTGGCCGCGGCACTTGGGTAATTTTCACACCTCGGTGGCATCGAGAGCTACGTTTCCCCATATCGTCTCTCATCTGGCGACAGTGAGAGTAGGTACATGCTACGGACCTGGTGAGCGGTGCTGGCCAAAAGTCGAGCTGAGCCTTCGTGACGGAGAACTGTAGCCGCATGTTGTCCAGCTCGGCGCGCAGCTCGTCCGCCAGCTCGCGCCAGGAGCTGGACTCCGCGCTCGCTAGCGACAGCCGCGCGCCGAGAGCCGCGCACTCGCGCGAGCACGCGGCGCGACCTCTACAACAATACACTTATATACAACGGTTTGTTGCAGCACTGGAATCTGGATACTATGCTAAGCACGTTATACGGGACGAAGTCGGACTGCGACGCTACGCTTCGATGCGTACCCGCAAGTCGTCATCGTCATAAATCATACTGGTTTTTAATGTAACATATCACTTAAACCTTTAAACCCGGTTTTTTTAAACCTTCACAAGATACCCGACTGCTGTGTGGTGCCGGGTTATGTGGGATTATATACCCACTAAAACCCCCCTGGTGGTCTGCCTTGGTGCTTGACCGAGGGCTCCGGGATCTCTAAGGGAACGCATCGGAGCCGCAAAACTTGAGCTCCTGCCGGTACAGCTAGCAGCTGTCGTGAGGTGTCAAAGCCTACAACAGCGTCTGTTTCCCGGGCTCACTTAGGTAGATGGTTATAGAGCCCCACCTCTAACCACCCCCGGGGCCCAGGTCACCTTTTAGTAGCCTCTTACTACAGGTAGGGGATATACCGATGCCGTATTCTAGTGCCCCGGCATCAGGGCACATGTCACTTATAGCTACGGCATTTTAGAGCAGAGTCGATAAATAGTGCGATGGCACTTTCAATCTGAGAATGAGATAAGCTGGTGGGGTTGATGTTGATTTTCGCTGGTCAGTCGATATAGTTTATTTTCACGTGGTTTGACACTTAGGTATGGCCTTATCATGTCATAAATAATGATCGATGGGCGAGGACCTGCCTCCAGGTCATATCATAGGCCTCAGAACCTAAAGGGCAAAATAACTAACTCTCGTTCATGTGTGAGTTGCTCGCTCATGACGTCGAGTGCGCGCTGCTTCTCGTCGGCTTCCCTCCGAAGCGCGGCGGCGTCCGCCTCCGCCGCCGACAGCAGGTCCTCCTGCTGCGCCATGTCCTCTTCTATCAGCGACATCTGGGAGATAATCAACGGAGGCATGTGGAAAAACAAGAAAGATCTGTGTTCTGTGTAAGACCCATGACCACAACAGTTTATCGATCTGATAAACGATACGATACGATACGATACGTACCTACATGTAGTTTGCGCATTACTGCTTGGCGGTTGAATAACTGGCAAAGGTGTGGTACTTCCCCAGGCGGACTCTGCAAGAGAGCCCTACCACTACAAAAAGCATTGAAGCAGTAGTGAATAGCATTGTACACGCTGAAAAGCAGAAAAGGTAAATGAGCGTGTTACCCGGGTGTAGGCGCGGCCGCGCGCGGCGCGCGCGTCGGCGGCGGCGGCGCGCTCGAGCGCCAGCGCGTGCTCGCACACGGCGGCCGACGCGCGCACGCCGTCCAGCTCGTTGCGGCAGTTGCGCCATCCTGGGTGACAACTTTACTTTGAACATTTATTTATTTATTTATTTATTGAGGCTTCACATTTATAACAACATTAATTCTAACACCACAATCTTACACTAAATTTAAACAAAATGCGTTATATATCTAAGGAAGCACAGCATGCAACCTGAACATGCTATTCTTATTCGAGATGGGGGCGATAAGTCCTGCACTGACGTCCCGCATGGGGTGTTATATGCAATACCCCGCCAGCGACTAGCCGAGCCAACCCAGCCCCTTGAAATAACGGAGAGAGGCTCTGGGCCGCTGGTATAGCTGCTCCAGTGGTGTAGATGAGAAAGAGTACAAGTATACTGAACATACTATGTTCAGGATGTTCAAAGTCAAGTAAGTACATTATTTTTACGATGATTACGGATTTTACATTATAATACTTATCGTATTCGTGATTTGAGTATATTCTGTAGCTACCTATACCTACACATTGTGCCTAGGTATACGTATCCCGAGTCACCTCCGCAAACACACATCATTGTCAAGGACGTGGCATGTTGTCGTGCGTGCGACATCCCTGACACGGTCGTGTGTAAGCGATTTCCAATAAAAAGTAGATAAATATGTGCCGATAAATTTGCGACACGCTGACGGAACACGGCCCTGTCACGTCCATAACTCTGCACTGACGTGTGTGCACATTAAAAAAAAAGGAAAATGTACCTTTAAAGCAACATCTAGAGTAAAAACTTAACATGCTGAATAGCAAAAAAATATATACCTATATTTCTTCATGTCTATAATAACGGTTATCGTAATAAATGTATGTTAATCATATTGTACTTGAGACACGCAATCATAACCAGTGTCTAATTTTTGAAGACAAAATGCAAAGAGTCTACTAACCTATGCCCATTTCGGAAGCGCGGTCTTCCGCGGCACAAACATCGTCTTCGAGGGCAGTCTTCTCCTGAAAAGTTCCATATCAGACACCTTACCATACCAATCTATTGAATATTTTAGTTATATTACAGAATAATCATAACAGTGTCTTTAATAAAAAAGCAAACGAAATACACCTATTTTTTTAAAATAATTAGTAATAAGCACTCATCTGTGGTAATAAGTCAATTCCTTCCGCAACTGATTTATACGTATATTCTCTTTGGCCTACCGCGTTTCTCAGTTAGCCATTACGTCATACCCGCATAAGCCTATAATTGAATTATGTCATCTAAAATTTAAAAAATGTACATCAAATTATGATGATTACCCTCTGGAGCACGGCCTTCTCGGCGTCCTTGTCGCGCAATAGCTGCTTGAGCCGGTCGAGCTCCCGCATGGCGAGCCGTACCTTCGCGTTGTCCGAGTCCAGCAGCGACTTGAGCGTTGACACCTGCAGCCGCAACCGCTCCGAGCACGATACCTGGAAGCAATGGTCCATAAGGTGGCAAATACAGAAGTACCTTGTTTTGCTAGTTACTCAACGGCCAAGTAAGTAGTAGGTAATACAAACAAGAGTATGTAACTATACTGGTTCGAATTGAAAGGCAATGTTTTCAGTAAATCTGATATAGAGCATAATACAGCAAGGTGACGAGCACAAGCCGCCGCGCAGGGTTTTGAACTAACAGAATTAAAAAAAATATAGTTGATAACTTCTAATGCCTAGTAGTGATACAGACCTGGAACTCAAGCGTCTTCCTGAGGCAGCGCAGGTCGTCCCGGCGCCGGCGCCAGGCCGCCACCACCATGAACCGCGCGACCTTCGCCGCAGCTTCTTCCTCCGCGATCCCGTGCAGCCCCGGCGACCGCACAAGAATCTTGCCATCCTGCGACCTGAGATGATGACACCAGTTTCTTGATTTAGATAGTAAATTCAGTTTCCGAACGGAATTTCGAATTGGGTTCGTTGATGACAGAAATTCTTTAGCGGTTGTCTGTTGCTGTATTGCCAAAAGATCCGAAATGGGACTTCATAAAGACTAAATTAAAGCTGCACTTTCTTTCTGCTGGCGTCAACCAAGAATAAGTCACCACCGTCAAGTGAAGCTCACCATGGAGAAGGCTTGGATGGTACCTTGTCCCTGTTTACCACAAGGGTTTTCCTGTAAGACGACACCGTAGAGAACCGTTTAATAGACTGTGCACTAACTGGTTCTTTTTCATCCTCTTGGTAGGCGTGAGGTCCTCCATGGAGGCGGCCTTGTGCGGCATCTTGGCCCTTTTGAGAGCGGGGGCATCAGGCTTCGCGACAGCGACAGTGGGGGCAGTGTACTGCTCGAGGCAGCTGCGGATACGGTCGAGGTGCGGCGTGACTGCGCGGCTCGTCGTAAACTTGCTCACCGGCGTCAAGAATAGCTGCTTTTTCGGGTGAGCTGGTTGCAGGCGCCTAGGAAAATAAAGATATGACAGTATAAAGAAACAATATAAATGTTGCCAATGTGCAAGCAAATTTTAAATTACAAAACTAATTGTAAACGAAGCGCCATGCATGCCCATAACAGTATTTGCAAAGCAAAGCTCCCCCTCCCCCTCATTTCTCCCCACCCTTGTACTTACTTAGTATAAACTCGTACTTTTATAATTATAATAAAGTTTTTCCGATTCTAACATAACCTGCCAATACGAGAATTCTCGAGACGGAAGGCGCGAAGTTACCTAATTCGAAACCGAACAGTACACAAACTTTATAATTAATTACAAAGAGCACCTGTGCCCTATCACCTCCGTTCAAAGTAAAACTTTGATCTAAGTTTATCACACGCTAATTCTTGCATAGTTTATTGCCCCGCCTGCTACCCAATTGACAACATTCCTGTGAACCCTTCTGTATCATTAAACTTAAGGGTTAACTTGTAGGGTACAACTGAACCCTCAACGTCCATAAATAGCATAACGCAAGGTAGCAACAGAGAGGGTGGTTATCGGGGTGGTAAACATGGTAACAGAGTAGTTACCCCATTTTCCCAGAACGCTAATGAAATAAATGAAATGTTTAGGAGCATTTGCTGCGGCCACATACTCGACAAGTGTCGAGGGAAGTAGGCAGATACGTTGTGTGGCGACATTATTCATCCTAGCGCTCGTGCTCCTCACCTTGCCCGCCTCTCCCGATTTTGTCGGTTTTTTGTGCGCGAGATTAAGCACCGGTGAGTTAGATTTATTAATTTATTTCAAATTAATAGAGATAGAGCGATGGCAAGGCCAAATAATTAAAAGGGATGTGGGATAAATGGAAAGCGCGAGGAGCATAGTGTGGCCACTGGCTGATAGTGATGGGAGCGTTAACATGAACGCGTAGTTTGTTTGGCACCGACAGCAGTGTAAGAAATGAGAGAGAAAGAGAAATAAATATATTTTTCTCTTATTTTCTTTCGTTGGTCTACGGTCCGTGGTTGTCACGTGTGTTGGGGGAGGTTAGAGTTCTTAGAAGAAAATCGGGGATAAATATTATTTATAGTTGGTCGGCATAGACGCAATATCGAAACTAAAGTCTTTTCAGGTTGCTTGAAAGTTTCATCCCCGTGTGTACATCCACACCGACCGTATGGTTGGACCAGCTCATTCAAAGGGTTGTAGCGAGAATTTTCGGGTAGCAAGCACAGTGTGTGGTTCGGTAGAGATACAAAGAAAGTGGTAGTGAGTTGATTACATAAACACAGTTTTACTCTTGCACACTAGCGCCATATTGGCAAACTTTGGTTTCACAGATTATTTGGTTACAAGGTATCAGGGACCCTATTCGGAGATATGTCATTTTATCTCGCTCACTCTCACTCCCATTAAATTCTAAATTAGAGAGACAGTGACCGAGATAAAATGTCATTTCTCCGAATAGGGGCCCTGGGCCATTGAGCTTAATGGTCTGGGAGTGTTGTTGCTAACTCACGCAGGCGGTGTGGACTGCAGATTGTTGCGCTCGCGGGACAGTTCTCTTTCGGAAATGTCTCCAGCACCAGCTCTAGCCACCGGAGACGCGCTCCGCGGCATTTTCACCAAGCTCTGGTTTTCTGGCATTTGATTGTGCTTTATTAAACTTGTTTATGAATTATTGCAAAAATACAACGTGGTCGATTGGTCGAATGATTATTTCAGGATTTGAAAAATGAAAGATCTCGGTGACAAGATTCGATTTGAATTTGGAATTTTATTTCTTTAGAAAATTTTGACGGAAAAGTTTTACACTTCAGCCGAAAAGTTCTATCGAAAAGGTAACAAGCTGATCGATTAGGCTTAAGAGCTTGGACGAAACAACATCCATGCTTAAGAGCATCGATTGGAATCCACCGAGGAAGCTGTCGGAGCATTTGCGAATAATCATTATTGCTTATTTAAAAGCATTTGGCTCCAACGCGTGAGTGACTCACGCAAAGTATTACGCGCCAAAAAATGGCAACAAAATGCAGTGCTCAAATAATTGACCGAGCGAAGCGAAGGTCTCAGAGTTTACTGGGACAAATCGGCATTTGTATGTAAGTTTGTATGTTTGTATGTTTGTGTGAATATTTGTCCGATGATAACTTGCGAACCGTTGCTCCGATCTTCATGAAATTTTGTAGGCAAGTAGTTCATTTCATTACAATTTTTAATTTCGAATATGAGCTGAATCGGTCTAGGGGTTGTGAAGATATAGGGATCGCGAGGTCTCAGTTCGCCGCGAACTACTAGTTATACAGAAAGCACGACATTACTCAGAGGAGTCGCGGTCTATATAGGTAGTGTCCAGTTATGTAGTAGGTGCCTACAGTTTTATTGGTAACGTACCGTTTTGTTACTTATCATTATTACGGTCAAGTCCGAGTCATGCCCCGGTAAAGTGGTGGCACACTTTAGTGGCACAGAATTCTCCTTCTATATATGGGCGCTAGAGGTGTCTATGGAGTTTTGGAAACAACACGAAAAGTCACGTGTCACATCATTGTATCTACACTCGTGCACGTCAACGAACACTTTCTGAATAAAAATCCACCGCTTTTGGAAAATAATACAATGGCGCGACATGACTTCTTCACGTTCTCGCAATAACCAACAGTCGTTTAGTTGTGTGCCATCAACCTAAGGTCGATTGTGGGTCGATTTCAAAAATATGCGGATTTATCTGCGGACCGTCCGCGCGGACCTCCTGAGCGGAGGCCGGAACTTTACTACACGATTACTCCGTACGAATGTACGGAACAACCCCCTCGAGCCATCCGCCTCTCGCATGCTGACCATAGCTGTGAAATTAGCCTAACATTTAGGGCGTCAACTTGGCGTCAACCACCTTGGCTGTCGTCGCCAGCCGCGGCGACAGTCGAAAGTCGAGACTTTACCGCGCCATACCTGCCAGTCGACGGCAAACTGGCGCGCCGCACTGGCGGTAGCAGTAGGTACGTGTGTACTAATTGGTACATACTCGAGTAGTGTACCTACTCGTATGGGGGTATGCCATGAGTTACAAATACAGTACCTACCACAGAAATGATAAAAGCCCATTACTTTACCGTGATCCAAAAAACAAGGTCTGAAATTTTGGGTGGTCTATCTATACAGGGTTATAAGGAAAGGGTTTGCTAAGCCAAAGCTTTATTTTTATACCCTATAATTATACTAGGGTAAGTGTATCTACGCATTTCAAACTAGATATGTTTATTTCGCTTAGTTCCTAAAGACGAACTTTGTTTCTGTGGTTGAATTGTCAATTCTAGATTTTATGACTTTTCAAACCGCGCACATTTGCCCCACATGTCTCTAAGGGCCACCACAGATGACGGACTAACTAAAGTCATCGATAGTGGCCGAGCCCTAATTAAATATTCTGTGCGTGCGGGGCGAAGGCATAACAAAGGCCGGAGGCGCCAGCCGTGTCGGCGCCGGCGGCGCGCGGCGGCGCACCCTTTCCCGATATATCACCTAAGCAGCTATACCTACCTACCTACCCTCATAGTTAGCAATTATAGTTACTCGTAAAGCACTTACACTGTCCAGTAGGTACATGCGTTAACCCTTGTGCGGAGAGTGACGCATTACAGCAGTCAGCGACCTCAGGAGTCAGGACTCAGGATCCTACCCCTCGTTCTAACGACAGCAAGATTTGTGTATGATTGATATAATGATTATAAATTAGATAGTACCATAGAGAAAAAAATAATGTCCTTAGAAAGATGCGCAACTCGATTGTAGTACTGATAAGGATGTAAGACGTCGCTAGTACTTTAATCTGCGACATGATCGTTAAAATTTCTGCTTGACTTGAAATAGAACTAGTAGTTCGCGGCGAACTGAGACCTCGCGATCCCTATATCTTCACAATCCCTGAACCGATTCAGCTCATATTCGAACTTAAATTTTTTATTGAAATGAACTACTTGCCTACAAAATTTCATGAAGATCAGATCAACGGTTTGCAAGTTATCATCGGACAAATATACACACAAACATACATACAAATGCTGATTTGTCCCAGTAAACTCTGAGACCTTCGCTTCGCTCGGTCAAAAAACGTGACTTGTTATGAATGTTTTAAAATTATTAATTTTAAATTTTAATTGAAAAACTCGCTAGGTTCTCAACAGATGGCGTTGAAAACATAGTTTTTGGAAACGTCTTTTTAATCGTAAGTATATTGCAATCTATTTGAACTAAACCTTTAACCATTAATACTATGTTTCTTTATTAACCATTATATTATGTTCATCAGGTTTTATAGCAGTTTGGACATAAGCTGACTAAATACGTAAGCTCCATCTAGTTTTCAGCAGATTTTTCGGGGGTACATTTTTTGTATGAGACTATTATTCTTCTCGTGTAGATTTTCTTTGGTAGTACGTAGGGTATTAGATGTGAGTATATAGGGTAAAAAGAAAGGGTATGCTAAGCCGAATAGGGCTCATTAATACTCATTAAAAAAAACAGCAATTCCATATAAAAAGGTTAAAGAATCTGGACAAAATGTATAGAACAGCAGGATTAAGCTAAAAGTTGTTTCAGGGTTGATCCTAATGTAGTAAAAGTTGTTCATAATGATGTGTACTATGAGCCCTTCTCGGCTTAGCATACTCTTTCCTTGTAACCCTGTATAGGATATCCTAAGTTTATACATATATAAGAAGGGGTTTCATACACCTCGGTGACCTCCTCAAGGGTTTGAGAAACTGACAAAGCTCAAAATGTTTGGTGACAATGAACCGTTATGGGCAAGCGTGACGCTTTATATCAGGTGAGCGATATTCTCGTCTCGTCTGTCCCATAGAAGAGGAAAATTTTTTACCACTTCTCTCTCTTCTGTGGTCTGACACTACAAAAAAAAGAGATTTAAATTGGTATATAATCCCACATTACGCCGCTTTTTGTTCACAAGATGTTTGCCGTGATTCTCACTATTTCGACTCTGTGTGCGTGCGTTTTTGAACATTCTTGTTCGAAACTTCCGCACTCCCGACACTCCCGTGCACTCTGTCGATGGCGACGCGGCGGGGGCGGCAGCGGGCGCCACACGCAACGCGCATGGACTTGGACGCGTCTTTTTGCCGCCATACGACTGCGCCCGTTTGTTGACTCACCTTCCCTTGTAATGTAAATTCGATAGCTGTCGTTTGCTCGACTATAACCGTGAATGTTAATTATTGTGCTGGTTAGATTTGGCGATCTAACCTAGTTTAGGAACTTATATTTTTTAGAACTTCCATTCCATAGCACCGATGTAACGTATTTTTACCCGACTGCCCAAGAAGGAGGGTATTTTTTTTAAAAATAATTTTGCTTTAAATATCGAAAGATGTCAAAATCTCGAAATACCGTTTTTTCTGCTTGTAAAATACGATAGTAGCTCCCCTGCTCATTCAACTCACGGAGAAGTTAGTCGCGCAGGTCGCCCACGCTCTCAGAGTAATATTAAATTACTCATAGGAGGTTTAGGGTATGAAACATCCCTCCCTGCTCTTTCCACTTTCCACCCACAAGGCTACAATATCTTGTAGGGTTGTGATGTGTGTGACTCATCCTAGGTGTATGATATTGAAAACTTGAGATTAAATTTTGTTATGATTGATACCTACATAAACTAAACAGGCAAGTTGGGAGAGAAGACGACGACACAAACACGGCCGAATGCTAGACGGACAGACGAACTGGCTAAATACACAACGTGTGGGGCCAAAATATAAAAGAGAAAAAATGGGATAGAGAAACTATTTTATTACTGCGGTATACACGTAGTATTACATACTCTTTGCGGTATACGACATACGGCATTGGCGTACAGCGTACAGCTAATAAATCCGATCGGAATAGTTTTCGTTTACGCAGAAAAGCGCAGACCAGTCCAAGAGTAGTAGCCGAACTTGTAAATAATATATACTGAAACTTATTTGCAAGCTCAAATGGCAAAGTATAGCATGTTATGCATTCTAAGCTCTGTCCCGCTTACACGATTCGTACACTGCCAGACGGGCTGCTGGCCAAGAAGGCGCACGCCGGCCGCTATTTTGACACGAAATCGTTCGACCAATAACAGCGCAAGATTTTAGCGCGCGTAGTACTCTACTTTGCCATTGGTATATCGAATTTTCCCACGCTGGCACAGATTATAAACTACAGGCAAATTATAGACAATTAATATGATTTTTCTGAGGCATAATGAATTAGCCAATACTCACGTTCCGCGACACGCGCTACCAATAATAATTATTACGTAATAAATACTACTTAATAATATTACGTCATTATAGCGATAACACACCTGATAAACCACGGATTGCGGACCAAGAAGCGAAATAAAAACCAGTGTGGATTTGCTTCGCGGAAAGCATACAAACGAGATAGAAACAGAGGAAAACATATTTTCCTCCTATTTTCTCTTGTTGGTTCGCTGACCGCGGTTTTCAGGTGTATTAGCGCTAATAGAAGGCGGTCCGCGTGAACTAAAAAAATATACTTATCGATATTTATATTTGATGTAAATATCGGATCCCTGCATCGACATAATTTATATAAAATATTATTTTTATCAATATATTGTTTGAAAACATCGGTATTTTTTTCAATATCGAATACTTTCCACAGTTTAATATTACCATTTTCCAGTAATAGTAGTAAGTAAAAGTTGTATCACTAATAAACAATCAAAATATATTAGCTAATAATAATTAATAATAAATTGCTTTACCGCCAAACAGCAGAAGACGGAGGGAGAGTAAGTGAATAAAATGCCTACAGCTCAGTGTTGTTCCAAGTTGATTGTGGGGCTGCCGTATCTAGACCTCAAAATTGCCGTATATTGGGTCAAAATCCAAAAAATTGCCGTATGTTCTAATTTTTCATTAATTTATTTACAAAATTATGATTCTTAGCTTTTTTTACTGGTCTCCATATAGATTTTGAATTGTGGTTAGAAGTTATGTCTCATTTTCACTTGAAAATGGTATCTCTTCTTCTCTTATCTTCCTCAGTATCGACATTTTCACCCATTATTTTCAAATTTTTCTGAGGTATCACCGCTCACTCATCGTAACACATTCTATAAGCTCAGTGAAACGATGTAAACACAAACCACTTATTAGCCCAACATCTCAAGGTTCATAGAGGGCGTTATTCAACGGGGAATTCCGGGAACTCTGTGCGTTATGTTACACAAAAAATTAGTAATGGCAGTTTTTGATAACTCTTTCGTGGATTGCCGTATATTTCATACAAATATTATACGGCTTTGGAACTGCTGCCGTATGCCGTATATTTGAAGCGCAGCGTGCCTAAAAGCCGTATAATACGGCAATTGCCGTATGGAGAACAACACTGCTACAGCTTCATGATAAAATGAACCCACAGAATCCACAGAATACATCGAGAGTGAACGGTCGATCGATCGGTCAGGATAGATAATTTAGCTGCGATGTCACTACCTGTTAAGGCGCATCGTTTCACTCATCGCGCGAAATACAAATTTTCTTGCGTTTTTTGTCAATGAGGCGTTTTCAAAAAAAAAAAAGTAGTTCTAAAATACTTACTAGATGGCGTAACAGACCTATCGTTTTACCTGTCATTGTCATTTCTGTCGAAATATTTTATGTTTATTTCTTAAATCGTAAATTTTGGCTGCACACGTTGTGTATTTAGCCAGTGTCAACTACTGTAATATTTCAAATGAAGTCAAATACATAGTTACGTTACTTGAAATTGTCTAAATACACATGTCGAGCCAAAAAAAACGAGGAAAAAAAAGGCACACGTACTTTTTTTTGTCTTTCATGTCTTGACAGTGACAGCAAAAACTCAAGGTACATCTAACGCCATCTATTGGGTACTTTTATAACAAGGTTTTTTTTTTGGAAAACGCCTCATTGAAATAAAACGCAAGAAAATTTGAATTACGTGCCCTGAGCGAAACGTTGCACCTTAATGGCAGTTATCTAAAATTGAAATGATCAAGTAGTAACCTCGCTACATCGCCTGACCTGACGTCGTTTGAAAGAGATGGCTATATATAAGTTTCTTGGGGAGCAAAAGGGAGAAGCTATAACCTTAATAGTTTGTTTCTTTTGCTTCCGTGAAATTCAAATCTAGCTGTCCCTTTCACACAATATCAGGTCAGGCCATGTGTAGACACCCTAAGGCCTCGCTACATGGCCTAACCTGACAGCGTTTGAAAGAGATGGCTTTATGTAAGTTTCTGGGGAAGTGAAAGGGAGAAGCTATAACCTTAATAGTTTGTTTCTTTTGCTCTCGTGAAATTCAAATCTAGCTGTCCCTTTCACACGATGTCAGGTCAGGCCATGTGTAGACACCCTTAGAATTTACTTGGGTTTTATTTTAGTTATCTTTTTTTAATCTATTTGTCAAAAAAAATAAAAGAGATTCGATATTTGTATTAATATATATGTCAATATACCGAATAGAATAAAATTATTAATATTTGTCCAAACATACAATCAATCCAACATATCGTATGGCAAACATTGAATAAATTCAAAATATCGATGAATATCCTTAGCGCGAACCGCGAACCAAATCCGCAAATCTGTTAAGAGTGACTATACATGGCCTGATCTAACATCGTGCGAAAGGGATAGCTAGACTTGAATTTCACGGGAGCTAAAGAAAGTATTAAGGCTATAGCTTCTCCCTTTCGCTCCCCCAGAAACTTATATATAGCATCTCTTTCACACGATCTCAGGTCCAGGCCATCTATAGCCACTCTTAGTTCTTTGATTATTATCGGTATTTGATATTTTAGATATTTTACAGCAACGTTATCGAAACGGAATATAGTACGGCATAATAGCACACGGCACATCACTACTCGAAACCTTTTTGACATTTGTGGCTGGCTTCATGGCTTGTGAGTTGCGAGTTGTGTGAACTGTGTGGATCACGCTCGTTTGGCGGTCGGTCTGTGGTTGTTAGTTCACTTGTCATTTCACCAAGACGAGTTTTCTATAGCTAATAATGTCTAAATGATTTGTGTTACAAAACAAGAAAAGGTTATTATTAATTGTGCTGTGTACGCTCGTGATATTTTAAAAGTGACTTTGTCAAAACATAACCTGTTTGATTCTTGGAAGTGAACATTGCGATCGAGACGAGACCTTGATAACTTGTTCGTCGGACAAGCGAAGCGCCGAAGATACAGACAGTTTTTGTAGAAGGATCATTCATGCTGGAGGTACGTGTTTAGTTTACGTTTTGTGAAGTCGCTCGTGTGTGTGTAACGCAATATCACTAACCGGGAATAAGTTACAAGTGTGTTGAGTGAGTTCTAAGTTGACCGGGACACGCGCTGAAGCGGAAGTGCTACAAAACTTGGCACTATGGCGATGTCGAAATAAATGTACGTTCGGATAATGTCAAGTGCGGAAGGAAGCGCGTGAGGCGTCCGCGGCGCCCACATATTCGTTGTCAAGTGCCATGGACATCGTCGGAGGTAATCCGTGTGAGAGCCAGCATGTTTGTGGCTTGCATCATTGGACTCAGATTGACACCTCGCTACCACTTCGCACGTAAACCCTCATCTGTCTCTTGGTGCAATAACCCAGCACTGGTTGCGGTGCACTTTCAGCCATTATACAATGTAAATAAAGCTTATTTCTCAATGTACTAGCCTGCTGGGTGGTTGAGTAGATCTATAAATATCCTGTAAACTAGTCTCACCGTCTGGAATTAGCATAGTTTGCCGATGTTGCCGCAATGTTTGGTTATAGCGTAGAGTTAAGTGCACTTTTATTGAACTTCTCATCATTTTAGGCCTGATCCTTGATAGTTTAAGATCCTGAATAAGTTGTTATTGTGTTAACACATCACTTCCCCTGTTACTTTGTAACTTGTCAATGTCGTAAAAAAGCTAACAGCATACATTTCTAAACAGTTGTCGGATAGTGAACAAGTGTAAATTTCTCAAATTCGATACCCTGACAAATTGTCAAGATTGACATCTGTGTAACTTGCAAGTTTCGACTCGAGCATTGTTGTTTGCTTGCTGGCATAATATCAATTTGAAATGACAAAGCTACGTTATGGTGTTAATAAATTGAGCTAGAGGGATGATGGAGGCGGGTCTAGTCCCCTCAATATCTCACAGTGACATACCTATTTAAAGGTTGCAATCTTTTTATATGTTTGATGGACTAAGAATTTGATGATAAACTCATCTGATGTTAAGTGACGTTGTGGTTGAGAATGAATAAAACGTTGTGGGCTCGATTTTTGAATCGCTTCTATGATATTTCGCATGAAAATGTCATGCAAAACAATGGAATTTCTAACAAATTCAAAGAAAAGTCGCATTTTAAAAATTTTAAATAGTAGATCTCACAAGCACAAACTTTTTTGCAAAACCTCAATTCTACAATTTCATAGTTTTTTTTAGTTAGTGTCATGTAATGAGGCTAAGGTAAAAATTGTTTTAGTGGATGACTGTGGCTCCTATACGTAGGTATAGTTTGTCCCAAACTCAATGACCTTATATCTTGACAACCTCTTGACTGATTTTTTTCATATATGAAATTCTTGTTTAGGATTGAATCGAGTACCAAATGTTTCTCCCAAATTTTATAAAAATCGGCCAGTAAATGGCACCGCAGCAAACTTCCCCTTTTCGGATGAAATACCCTCCAATCAAAAATCGTCCACGACTAAAAAAAAACTATAAAATCGTAGAACCTATATTACATAGTATATACCAAGATTCTACAAGATTGGTTTGATAAATACAACCTGTATGCGAGTATCAACATACAGATAGAGATGAAAGCAAGTTTTGACAGTTAAAGCAGAGACTTTTCATACACTTCTCTCACTCGTTCAATAATCATATCATATGCTAATGTGACGAGTGTTAATCTATCAATATAAAATCTTTCAAATCGCATGATATTTTCGTGCGAAATATTACGAGCAATTCAAAAATAGAGCCCCATGTGAGGCCACCAGATCTCACCACTATGTGCTTTGTGCCACCTTTAACACAAATCACAGATCACAAATTAATATGCTTGCTTTGGAATTATTACTATTGAATATTGTGAGTGCTTACCTATTTTTGATGAGATGCTATTTAACTGCACACCAAAAGAAAGCACTTTTCGTTCTAAATATTCCATCAGAAATACTAACTACACATCCATATCACATGTCAATATCAATATATGTATTTCAACCAAAAGTGTACTACTTTCAAATAAAAAACCCTATAGTTCCTTCGTTATCTGTAGATCGCTGACAGCTTCAGTGAATTGTAAAACTGTCAATAAAAGTATCTTTAAAAAAAATTAAATACTCATGTTAACAAAACCCTAGTCAAATAGTCCTCCATGTATTGAACCCTGCTTGAAATGTGCTACTTGCCTACAAAATGTAATGTAGATCAGATCTACAAGTTATTGCTGCACAAATATACACACACCTTTTAATAATTATTAGCGGTTACCCACGACTTCGTTTGCGTGGACATAAAAAAAAAAAAGCAGCCTATGTCCGTCTCTGACCCTTAAGATATAAATCTATGCAAAAAATCAGGTCAATCCATGCAGCCGTTTAGCCATGATAATGTGACAAACACCCAGGGCTCACATTTTAATCTCATCACCTAGCCCATACCGAGTATATTGAGAATCAAAAAATCATCTATCTCAAAATACATTTTTTTAAGTACATAACGCCGATTCATATTGTAAGTTGAGGCCAAAACAAACAAAAAATAACTTGTTAAGAGCATGTCGGGCCATGCTTAGTAGGGTTCCGTAGGTGTGCAGGACGTTTGAAGTATTTATCAGTTTTTTCAGCTTATCTCAAAAAGTTATTATCAGATGTTGCTCGAAATAATTTTTGATATTTTACTAAGATCTATCAACATGAAATATAACAAGTTTCTGAGATGCATAGTTTAGAAATGGCAGGGGGAGACATTGCAAGCAACTTTGTCGGCCAATATTTTGCAAGCGGTACTTCAGATAAAAAAATGGTATAGCAAACCTTAACATGATTTTAAAAGACCTATTCAATGATACCCCACAAGTGGGGGACAGGCGATTTTTTTTTATCCCTACTTTACGTGTATGACAGCCACCCCATTAATATAAAATTATGATTTTTTTATTCTTTCAAAATTGTGACCTTTGCAAAGACCTGTTCAATGATACCCAACATGATGGGGTGCAGCAAATTTTTTGAAACTGTATGTCTTTACTTAGACTATCGTTGTGGCAAATTTCATGCGTCATGTCTATAACTTTGGAAGTTATAAGGCTGTAAAGGATTCAGACAGACAGACGGACATGACGAACTTATAAGAGTTCCTTATAGTACTACGGAACCCTAAAAAACAGCCATGTCTAATGATAACTCTATAAAATATGATTGGTCATATACACAGAACCCTAATAGAGCGAGCAGACACTCGTACTTGGCTGGTTTTTCTTTTAACAATATACTAAGTAATTATAGTTTTTGGTTAGCCCCATGACTCAACTAGCAATGACTATACTCGTCCTAATAATGGAATTCAAAGTTGGGAATAAGATATTGCAATTTTTAAGGAAAACTATATTACAATCATGTTTTTCTAAATTAATTTCAGCTATACCTGTATTGACTTCGACAACTTATTCATTCATTGTTGTTTATAATTAGCTAGAAGTACAGATTAAGTTTCGCATTATAATAGTTAGGATTATAAAAATTATGTAACACGAAAGTTATAATATGCAGCGGCCACATACTCGACGAGTAGCGAGGGAAATAGGCAAAGACGTAGTTACTCGTCCTGCTGCTCGTCACGCTCCTCGCCTTGTACGTCGCTCCCGATTTTGTCGGTTTGTTGAGCGGGAATCAAAGGACTTGTGAGATAGATAGAGATGAAGCGATGGCAAGGCCAAAGAAAATAAAGTTAAAGATAAAGTTAACGCGAGAAGAACCGCGAATAGAGCAGTTTTTAGCCTCCTCGTGAATATTCGCGGCAACACGAGGAGCACGTAGTGTGGCTGCAGGGTTAAAATTATTAGCCTGTTTGTCTACTGCGAGGGGTATAGGGAAAGATAATAAAACCAGTAGATCGCGCATGTAAAGAAAAAAATATTTTTAAAATACAACACAATGCGCGGGACAAATAATTATTTGTGCTAAATGGCGGCCCAATATTCTTTGATAAATTTGGCTTTGGCAGCTCAGAGCCGGACAATCCTAGTAAGTGAAATTGGCTAGGTTATGCTGTTTCGCGCGTATTATTTTCGTGGAAAATGGGTGAGAGCTGTTAACCGGTTGTCGGGTATCGGCAGCAGTTATCGGGTCATCGCGAAATTGCGTCATCTCATCTTGCTGACACTTCACCTCGTCTTATACTATCTGAAAACCAGTGCTGACTTTCTGACCCCCCAATACTGAATCGTTTGTTAACTTTGACGAAGATTAAGATTGCTGTCTTTGTCATTTGCTTAGTGCCATACAAAGGCAGTATTAGAATTAATCTGTTGTTAAAGTTAACAAACTTTTCAATATTTGAGGATGAGACACTCGGAACTTATGCTGAGCGAAAAGGATCCATGTCCTTTCGGATCGGACTCGAATTGACCGACCGAAGCGAGGGTCTCGGAGTCTACGGGAGCAAATTGGTGTATGTATGTAGTATATTTGTGTGTAACATATTAAAATTTGTCCGACGATATCTCGCCAACCGTTGATTCGATCAGAATGAAGGGTTGTAGGCAAGCAGTTTATAATATGGGCAAAATAGGTCTAGTTGTCAAGTTATGTGAAAGGCATTGGTGGATTTTTGCGAAAATATACTTTCGCAAATCAGGCATATACAGGGTGGTCCGTGGGCATGTATGGAACAGCAGTTTTTTTTTCTCGATTTCAGTGTTGGTCCCATAATAAAAGTTGTTCATAATGATGAGTAGTATAAGCCCTTTTCGGTCGGTCACTTGCCGATGGGCCATCCTGTATAACATATATGTATACTTATCGTAAATTACCACTTACTGATTTTATATCCTCAATAATGCGCGAGCAAGACAATTGTGGACTTGAAGCGCTTCGTGCGAAGACGTGGTATGTCGACAGTAAAGCATCTTCAGATGATGTAGACATTGTGTGCACATAGGTACTTTTAATTCACTGCGGCGCTTACTTTTTCACGAATGTATTGTCTTACTACTACTTTCTTTGCTCCGCTTACTTTTTACACTATCAAGCAACTTTTCATCTATTGTGGTGATAGGCCCTCACGTTCTTTATCTTCTATTTCTGTTATGTTCTCTGCTATGAAAACGTCGGTTTCACCTACATTTTAATATTTCTCTGAATTCTCTTATTTTTCAGGGGCACAATCGTAGCTTGGTGTTTTTTCTTGTTAGTTTAACACTGGACAAAGCCGTCTTACCACAAAAATAATTTAAAACAACGCTTAGACACCTGTGTAGCTGGGGACCTGAGGATCCACGACGAAGATCAAACGTCATCTCCTCTTTTACCAAATCTATAATTTTATTGGCGAATTCTTACGTGGACTTGTCACGATTTTTTAATTCAGGTCAGTGTAAGTCAAGGGGCTATTTCGTTCACGATGGATTTATTATATCTCTAAAACCCTAACTGATATTATAAATTCGAAAGTAACTGTCTCTCTGTCTATCTGTCTGGGTGTTTGTCGCGTTATCACGGCTAAACGGCTGAACAGATCGAGCAATTTTTTTGCATAGATATAGCTTAAGAGTTGGAGACGGACATGGGCTACCTTTTTTTTGTAGGTCCAAGCGAACGAAGTCGCGCGTAGCGGCTAGTTGTCCATAAATTCTAAGTCCTCCAAGTCGGTATCATCGATAAAACAAATGGAATCAAAAAACCCTTTGTTTTAATAGATCATTTCACAAGCAAAATGATTAAAATTCATAAAACTAAGATTAACAAGTATTAAAATAAGAGTTTGGGGCTTAACCTTAGAAGAGTGCTAGGCGCGGATTTTTAGTACGAAATCGTGTAACATCTGTTCAACACATGTATAATGTGTGATTAACTCTTTTGTGGTAAGACGGCATAGGTATTGTTTATAAACATACGGCGAGCATTTCGTGAGCTTGGGACCTTCGGCGCCTTGGGCCTTGGCTCGGGCCTTTTTTTGTCTAAGGAGAAATTCAGGCCTACTAATCTGTGTATTACATCTGTATAGATACATAGTTACCTATCCAGGGTGCCAAAGTTACTTGTACTGCTTGGCTGCAATGCTCCGATAATTCTCAGTACCTAGTGACATTACCAAAATCTATACCTCTCAATAAATAAATAAGTGCCAAAAACGTATTAAAAGGGGGGCACAGTTTCAGTTTGATTTAATCTACTGCAAGTATAAGAACTTGTAATATTAACTGCCCTTAAATTCACTTGATTGATACTCCTACCTGATTGAATTAATCCCATTCGACGCGTTACAGAACATATCGCCGGCTTGCAGCTACTAGACGGCGCGCAGAATGTCGACCTCCCCTCTGATAACGTGAATATCAGTGATGTTCGTGAGTACTTTAAATTATTATTGAAACATTATTTTGCTGCAGATGCGGAACGGAGAAAAAATAATGTATATTTTTGTAGGGCTAAGGCGTATAGCATTTTTTAACGAATTTAACGACTCCTTACACCAAATTATGTACCTAGATACCTACTGACACACTCGCCCTAAATAATCTTCTAGACTGGTAAAAAGTGAGACGTGAGACTCAGTGGAAACCTAATGGTATGTCGCCATGACGTCATATATCCTTAATTATTATGACGTCGACAGGCCATAACGTCAGCCACCTCTTGGTCACTTTTACCTCTTTCCTCAACTTTAATATAGAATATAACATGATTGAACACATTTTGTCGGCCTTTTGAGGGATTAACCCCCGAATACTGAAACGTTTGTTAACTTTGACAACAGATTAATTCTAATACTGCCTTTGTCTGACACTAAGCAAATGACAAAGACAGCAATAGACTTAATCTGTCGTCAAAATTAACAAATGTTTCAGTATTCGGGGGTTAGGCTGCTCTCCGACAGTCTGCGCTGTCTGGAAGCGAGTAAAATTTTCCTTTTTTTTCGCTTATTTTTCCGTCATACGATGGGCGATACGGCTGCCTGGCCCCGTCCCGTGAGGTGCTTGTTGCGATGATTGTTAGGTATAGCCGACAACTCTGCGCGACGACCATACATCTTATCGCGCCTCGATACGTTTCGTGGCCGCGCAGCGTCGTCGGCTGAACCCACGCTGAACCTAACAATCATCGCAAGAACCATCTCACAGTAAGGGCCTGTGCGTTTATTGAAGTATAGACTTAGAATATCTAAAAGAGAAATTAGGGATTGCATATCATTAGTCGCAGATATCAAACATAGGGTGCGTGTACGCTGCGAGCAAGTGTTAGACTTATTCACTAGAACAGAAACGTGGGCGTGGCATTTGAGCCAGGCATACGGGTGAACATCCTTATTTACGTCAACGCATCGAATTCCGTTTGTGTGTCCTAAAATGATTTGAAGGCGTATAAACGCAGCCTAACGTTTTAAAAGAATGGTCCCACCCACAGACCAAACATAGTCACGGTTCTAGTGCCGTCCTTTTCACTTTCGTACAATTGTGCAAGAGAGAGACCTATATTAGACATTCTCCGTGAACAGACTATAGATAACTAGTTGTTACCCGCGACGTCGTTCGCGTGGACGTAAAAAAGTATCCTATGTGCGTCTTTGTGATTATACAATACAGTAACTCTCATATTTTATCAAGATCCGTTCAGCCGTTTAGCCGTGATAATGCGACAAACATTCAGACGGAAGACAAAGTTACCTCCTATAGTTCGCTAGATGGCGTTGATCCATCTTTGTGCATGTTTTGACGTTTTGTATGGACTGACAGTTGTGTTGTAAAACTTTTTTTTTATATATCTTAGCTTTATTGGTCCTGATACGACTGCGGCTATATACCTCTGAATTATAATATTAGTTAGGACAGTCGATAGCTTCCGCCGGCAGTAACCTGCCTTAGTAAAGTTTACTCAGTTCGGATACTTTCGATCACATTCTTTGGTCTGAGAGCGGTACGCTCGTAGATACGCCTTTCCGTGCACTGACTTTGTTTTTAGTTTTGCGTAGTTGACCGAGCGAAACGAAGGTCTCAGACTTACTGGGAGAAATCGGCATTTGTATGTATGTTTGTGTGTATATTTGTCCGATGATAACTTGCGAACCGTTGATCCGATCTTCATGAAATTTTGTAGGCAAGTAGTTCATTTCAATACAATTTTTAAGTTCGAATATGAGCTGTATCGGTCCAAGGATTGTGAAGATATAGGGGTCGCGAGGTCTCAGTTCCGCGAACTACTAGTGATAGTGACTCAAGCCGCCAGTAAATCTCGTAAAATTAAAAACAAAAAATTTCCTCAACTTTTGCAAGCAGACGAAAATGCGACCCGATAAGGCCGTCACCACAAAACAAATAGGTACAGAAGTAAATCAACATACAAAGCGCGCTCGAGCGAAAGTGCGACCATGACTGTGGCCTTCTAATATTTTTACAATTCATATTAGGTATTTATTATTGTAGTATAAGCTGTGTACTTGTCAACAACTTCTAGAACCGAGTTTCCAACTGAAGATGTAAATGTAAATAATAATTAATCGCATTTTTTTGTCTTCAAAAAACTTTATTATCCAATTATAATAATAACTGCGAAAAAAATATTTCGATAGCTATCTTGTATAAGTAGTTTTTTTTTAAGTCAATCAATTTGGACTCACCGTAAATTTCCTGCGCCAATCCGCCGCCGTCCGAGTAACCGTCGCGCGTCGTGACATCACACCGTAGGGTCGCAAACAGCGACAACCCTAGCGCGACCGCTGTGCTTAGGTATGAAAAGTGAAGTACATACATGTGATTGACTTCTGTACTTATTTGTTTTGTGCCTTCACAGTGATGACCATGCGACCCTGAGACCGGTCGGACATAATATATATCACGTACCTATTTATTAAGACTATTTGCATATGGAAAGTAATAATGGTTCCTGAAAATAAATTGAATTGCAGCGGATTGTGGGATGCTTTAATATTATCTAAGTTGCATAAAATTTGTTATCAAAAAGATTGAACGAAAATATTAACCACATTAAGCAAACAAACCTGACCTCATTCAAATTATGATAATATGAATTAAAAACTTTAAATTTACTTCCAAATACTAAACTAAAATTCCGAATGAAATACTGACTTTCCGAAATCAGCAAAAAAAATATTTTTATCGTATACTAAACACCAGCTCGTTTTACGGTATTAGTTATAGGAATTACTTTTTGACTCTCTATTTTCATGAAAATAACTAGCCGATCACTAGGTTAGGTTATATTTGAAGTACAAAAGACACAAAAGTAGTAAAAAGTAACTACATACCAAATTTCGCACTCGACCGCGATTCGCGGCGATACAATGTCCAAGGGCCGCATGGCTTGGTAGGCGGCCAGCGCATGAGGTTCACGGCCCGCGCGATACGTGTCAGGCAGGGCCTCGCTGAGCAGACCTACTTATCGGTCGCGACCTTTGTTAGGTTATCTGCGTAACTTATTTTGGAAGGTTTTACCCGGATATGTGTATTTACCACTTCACAACAACAAGTGACACGCCCAAAAGATACGTCCCGGCCATGGCACAAGGTCCACTCACAATATTGTCCAAATCCGAGACCACAAAGGACGACAACAACCAAAAATTTTAAATCGTGCGCCAAAACAAATAATTATCGCTACCAAGGCAGCTGCGCCCACCAGCCATCTTTTTCCGATTCTACCAACAAAAAAAGTAACACAAAAGATTTCGGTAATTTAGTAAATAACACAGTAATGATGATTTATTGAATATTCTATTTTTTTATTTATTTTACAGTGTTTTATTACTATATTTTGCGTATTACAATACTGAAATATTTGCAGTCGATAAGAGTATTATGATTACGTCATTCCAAAAATTTCGAATGGCTTATTCTCATTTGATTTAGATCGGCTGCTAATTTTTTTTTTTGTTATCTACCCATATTCACCAGCCTGCTAAAGGAACTCTTTGGAATTGTCTAACTGTCCATAAAATCACGCAACTGCTCCAGTTCAAATTACAAATTAGGATTTTTTCGAATTACTCTTTGATGCAAGTAAAGCTCATATTACCTATTGTTCTGAAATCCTCCAACCGTACGGGTCATGACCATGACATCGGCATATTATAACTTAATCAGTTCTTCTGCACTTTACAAATATACATTTTGTATTTACTCTTCACCTTTTTGGTCATAATCTTTCCTTCTTTCTTGTGGCCTTATTTACAAGGAGAATTCTGTGTTTCTTGTAAAATAAACAAAATGTTCACTCCAATGATAATAATAATATCTGGGACATTTTTGCACACATCGTCACCTGACCCCAAACTAAGCAAAGCTTGTAATATGGCTGCCAGAGACTGATATACGTACATAGATATTTTTAAAATACATACTTATATAGATATTAGCACCCAGGCATAGAACAAACACAAATATTCATCACATGAATGTTTGTCCTAGATGGGAATCGAACCCACGCCCCCAAGCACAGTAGGTAGGTTCACTACCAACTGAGCCACTGGCAGTCACTGATAACGGAGGCGGACTATGAAATTCACCTAAACGCAAGCTGCTCGACCCTGCGAGCTGCTATTTCAAACCTTATCACATTGCAGTACGATCCTCAGTTTTTCCCTATACGTATCCTAATCACAACACTAGATAGGTATATAGTATTTGTCATTGGCGAATTTATTTTCATTTAAAGTTCGGTGGTCAAACTGTGCGGTCATCTGCCTTTATCATGCATGGACATTGCTCCATGGGGAAAAGTAAATTACAATGATGTTGTACGACTTCCGTAACCCAAATAAAATTTCAAATTCATTTGGGAGTTAAGATATCTGCAGTCCATGCTAAGGGCTCAGGCCTGGCGCTCTGAAGTTTCCTTCAGAATCCTTGAAAAACTGCCACCAGCTTGCAGATGTCAGTGTTGTGTAATTGAAAATGTCGGACAGTCACAGTGAGGGTGGTGGTGGTAGGCCGGTGTCGGTAGACGATAAAGACATCGTAGTCCTGGACTGGCTGCTTGATTTGGACTCCTTGGATTGTAACTTTTGTAAGTAATTGATTGAAATCAATCTTTTTAACTATATACATTATACATGTTCATGCATTTGCCTCACAGAGTGATTTGCCTGAAGCGCTCATGTTTTCATATCATACCATGATAATGGATACCCCTTTCCATAATAACAATTAACATTGTATAACGCATTTAAATGATAATTGTATTCAATGAATAGCCTTTACTTAATTTCTACTTAATAACCTTTTGCATACTATTGTATACAAAAGGTTATTATTTTTGACTTGTAGATGAATATTTACCAATAAATAACTTTGACTTTGACTTTATAAATATAATAAAATAATATTCCGCTTTTGTTTTCCAAAAAATAAATAAATAATGTGGAATTAACGCAGATCAGTGGTATGCAGTTTCATTTGGAGATTTTTGGCAAACAATTTGTGAAAAGGGAATCCTCACTTGTACGCACGTGTTTTAGCAAATAAACGTATCTTTATCTTTCAAGGAATCAAAGCACAGACCAAACCGCTAACGATAGAGACGTGTAATTTGGCATTTCAGAAGGTCTAGATGAACAATAAGAATGGATTTTGCGCAATTCCACATCTAAATGGGTAAAATGGACCCCCAAAGTTTGTATTGAAATAAAATATTTTTTCATGAAATTCTGTTTACTTATATACTAAGCTTAAAATATGAAGAAAAGGATTTCTCAGGATTATTCGATAATATAATCAACCTCTAAAGAGGTGAAAACGGGGTGTATATGTGTATGTGTAATTTACTGTAGTAGACTATGCGAGGGAAGCCGTGCGGGCTAGCTAGTTCTTAATATAAGCACACCGTAAAAACCAAACAGTGCTTTTGATATGAAAACTGACGTGGTTTTTATACATTTTGTTTTGACAATAGTATAGTCGGAATAACCGACTCAATTTAACGTGAGTATTCCCGTTTTATTAAAACAAAAAGTGCTTTTGATGTTTCGCGAAATACCATTTCCGCAATGAATAACTCACCCTAGCGTACGGCGGGCGTTACAGCGTAGTTACAGACCGAGCAAACCATCACGACCACAGATGCTTATTAAAATAAAGTCCCTACTTATATACTACATTAGTTATTACCCGCGACTTCGTTCGCTTGGACATAAAAAAAAAAAGTATTTGTTCGTATTTGTGATGTACAGTAACTCCTTATCAAATTTTATCAAGATCCGTTCAGCCGTTTAGCCGTGTTAACGCGACAAACATCCAGACAGAAAGACAAAGTTACTTCCTATAGTTCGCTAGACAGCGCTGATCCCATTTTGTGCATTTTTTGACGTTTTGTATGGACTAACAGTTGTAATGTAGGGAGTTCTGAATCGCGCAAGCGAAGTTTGTTTCTTGAGACGAATATTCATTTTTATACCTTGAAGCTTAATTGGTCCTGATATCCTGATACGACTGCGGCTATATATATTTTTTTCTTTTTCCTCCTAAGAGGATTTTGGCGTCGCACGTCTTATGCATTTGCCAGTGTCAAGTATACGTATATATTTTCAAGTTTTGTTAGATATTATCAAATAAGTCATAGTCACGGGTAAAGTGGTGAAAACTACTAGAGCCTTCTATGGAGTTTTGGAAACGATACGAAAATTCACTTTTCACGACATCATACTATTCACCAACACTCGTGCATGTACACGAACACTTAACGGGTAAAAATTCACCGTTTTTACACATTAACACTCGAAATAACACAAGTTTTGGAAAATAATAAAATGACGCGACATGAATTCTTCACGTTCCCGCCAAAACTCGCGGCTATATTCCTCTGAACTATAATATTAGTTAGGATGATTAGTAAATAAACCGAGCTTCATTGGCTTATGAAAAAAGATTTTATTTCCATACAATCTTTGGGGGTCCATTTCACCCCTTCAGGTGAGGCATTTCAGGATTTTTCGAAAATCAACCCCTAACGAGGTGAAATGGGGTGTGGCGTGCGAAGCCATGCGGACAAGCTAGTGACGTATAAATAGGCTCAGTGGCGATGGCGTTGACAACACTACTACTAGATTAGATGATAGGTCACTTAGCCAATAACGCTTGGTTGTTGCTTAATCGCTTCTCAGTTATTGGTTAAAATTATGGGTCGTGTGGTGATAGCCCGACACTCTAAACGAGTGTTAAAAAACATACCTTCCTTCTTGGGCAGTCGGGTATTGAGATAATATACTAAATGAGCGGTGCGCGAAAGTTTAACAAACAAGGGAAAAAACTATATAGATTAGATTTTAAACTGGTAGTTCTCGCCGAACTGAGACCTCGCGACTCCTATATCTTCACAAACGCAAAAAAATATATAGATTAGATTTTAAACTGGTAGTTCTCGCCGAACTGAGACCTCGCGACTCCTATATCTTCACAAACGCAAAAAACTATATAGATTAGATTTTAAACTGGTAGTTCTCGCCGAACTGAGACCTCGCGACTCCTATATCTTCACAAACGCAAAAAACTATATAGATTAGATTCTAAACTGGTAGTTCTCGCCGAACTGAGACTTCGCGACTCCTATATCTTCACAAACGCAAAAAACTATATAGATTAGATTTTAAACTGGTAGTTCTCGTCGAACTGAGACCTCGCGACTCCTATATCTTCACAAACGAAAAAAAACTATATAGATTAGATTTTAAACTGGTAGTTCTCGCCGAACTGAGACCTCGCGACTCCTATATCTTCACAAACGAAAAAAAACTATGTAGATTAGATTTTAAACTGGTAGTTCTCGCCGAACTGAGACCTCGCGACTCCTATATCTTCACAAACGCAAAAAAGTATATAGATTAGATTTTAAAACATTGATGAATAATTATCCGTCGGGATCCAACGTGATGTTGATTGTAAAATATTGTGTATATACACAATACAATACAATATAACTTTATTAAACACCGAAAATACATATAAAATTAAACAGTAATGAAATATCCAAATATATAAAAAAAAAAAAAAAAAAAAAAAAAAGGCGTGGTCTTGTCAGTGATCCACCTGCTTGACTATTGAACTAGTCAGCATCAGCCAGTAAGTCCAACACACGGAGCGGTGCTAGGAAGAAAATACCAAGGGAAACTATTACAATACTGAAATATTTGCAGTCGATAAGAGTATTATGATTACGTCATTCCAAAAATTTCGAATGGCTTATTCTCATTTGATTTAGATCGGCTGCTAATTTTTTTTTTTGTTATCTACCCATATTCACCAGCCTGCTAAAGGAACTCTTTGGAATTGTCTAACTGTCCATAAAATCACGCAACTGCTCCAGTTCAAATTACAAATTAGGATTTTTTCGAATTACTCTTTGATGCAAGTAAAGCTCATATTACCTATTGTTCTGAAATCCTCCAACCGTACGGGTCATGACCATGACATCGGCATATTATAACTTAATCAGTTCTTCTGCACTTTACAAATATACATTTTGTATTTACTCTTCACCTTTTTGGTCATAATCTTTCCTTCTTTCTTGTGGCCTTATTTACAAGGAGAATTCTGTGTTTCTTGTAAAATAAACAAAATGTTCACTCCAATGATAATAATAATATCTGGGACATTTTTGTGGTTCCCGCCAAAACTCGCGGCTATATTCCTCTGAACTATAATATTAGTTAGGATGATTAGTAAATAAACCGAGCTTCATTGGCTTATGAAAAAAGATTTTATTTCCATACAATCTTTGGGGGTCCATTTCACCCCTTCAGGTGAGGCATTTCAGGATTTTTCGAAAATCAACCCCTAACGAGGTGAAATGGGGTGTGGCGTGCGAAGCCATGCGGACAAGCTAGTGACGTATAAATAGGCTCAGTGGCGATGGCGTTGACAACACTACTACTAGATTAGATGATAGGTCACTTAGCCAATAACGCTTGGTTGTTGCTTAATCGCTTCTCAGTTATTGGTTAAAATTATGGGTCGTGTGGTGATAGCCCGACACTCTAAACGAGTGTTAAAAAACATACCTTCCTTCTTGGGCAGTCGGGTATTGAGATAATATACTAAATGAGCGGTGCGCGAAAGTTTAACAAACAAGGGAAAAAACTATATAGATTAGATTTTAAACTGGTAGTTCTCGCCGAACTGAGACCTCGCGACTCCTATATCTTCACAAACGCAAAAAAATATATAGATTAGATTTTAAACTGGTAGTTCTCGCCGAACTGAGACCTCGCGACTCCTATATCTTCACAAACGCAAAAAACTATATAGATTAGATTTTAAACTGGTAGTTCTCGCCGAACTGAGACCTCGCGACTCCTATATCTTCACAAACGCAAAAAACTATATCGATTAAATTTTAAACTGGTAGTTCTCGCCGAACTGAGACCTCGCGACTCCTATATCTTCACAAACGCAAAAAACTATATAGATTAGATTTTAAAACATTGATGAATAATTATCCGTCGGGATCCAACGTGATGTTGATTGTAAAATATTGTGTATATATACACAATACAATACAATATAACTTTATTAAACACCGAAAATACAATTAAAATTAAACAGTAATGAAATATCCAAATATATATAAAAAAAAAAAAAAAAAAGGCGTGGTCTTGTCAGTGATCCACCTGCTTGACTATTGAACTAGTCAGCATCAGCCAGTAAGTCCAACACACGGAGCGGTGCTAGGAAGAAAATACCAAGGGAAAATTACAAATTTTACAGCGTATTTTGGTGGTGTGTTATCTTATATATATTATATGTGTAATACAAAATGTCTTATGATGGCAGCGAGTCGACTATTGAGGCCGACTTTCTTTTATCAATCTACGTTTGTGATTCATCGCCTATGGATCTCTGGCGTAGAAGATACACACGTTACCAGCTAAGTAATTCCTGTCGTCAAGTTTGTGTTGTGTTGTTGCAGTGGAAGCCGTGGTGCTCGTGGATCCGGCATTCGGCGCGGTCGCGGCGGGGGGCGGCGGCCTAGAGATGGCGCAGCGCCCGCCCGCGCCCCAGGCCACGGTGCAGATCGTCGAACAGCCTGCACCTAAGGCGCTGCGGTGAGTCACAAATCTTTATAGTTAACAACTTCTCATTGTGTTACCGCTTACTGCCAGGCGGACCGCCTGCTTGTTTTTCACTGTAAAAAAGAACACTTTATACAGGAGAGTGCTTCCTGTATAAAGATGCCGCGGAGAGGAACTAATCCTCTCCGCGGCATCTGGCCCCAATTCCTAAAAGCGGAGATTCAATCTCGCCTCGAAAAAAATAATCGATTTCTTATTCTCAATGCAATATTTCGAGATATTAGATCTAGCGTGCGAGATACATCGAGTGCTCGGAGGCAATCGAGAACACAGACAGTCGAGATTGGAATCTCGAAATCGAGATCAATTTTTCATATCTCCGAATAGGGACCCTGCTCGCTTCTTGTGCCAGTCGCCTGTGTAATTCACTGTTTTCTGTTCTGCCACTTTCACGTAGTCATCTAACTGCATCAGTAACTGTTGACTACCGGATAAGCGCCGAAATACTTATTACTGGCCCGGTAAACCTTAAATTACCTTCGAGCTAAAAAAGCTCCGTTTCTCGTGGCTACAAGCAATGTCACACAAACCAGATAGCTATGCCTCTTCCTTCTCTAAAGCGCTTGGTAAAAACGAGCTGGTGAAACTGCGAAGCGCATTACAAGACAATAAAACCCATAACTGTTTACCTGCGTTACTATTGAAGGTACTATTATTTATTCTGTTCTAAAGGTATGACGTAGTCGGACCGCTAGGGTTTGGCCATAGGTCTCAGCCACAGATAAAGCACTATGGAATCCACATTCACGATAATCGAAGCTCACCACGCATTTGCCAAAATACACCTACTCGATAATCCGAACGGTAATTGTAATAAGTTACGTCGTAGATAAAAAAATACATATTTACCTTTGTTTTATTTCAAAAATGCGTTTTTATAGATTCTCCATACTATAATCCGAACGGCGGGAAAAGTATCGGTGTTCGAATTACCGGGGCTCTATTGTATAATAATCATTCTTCTTTGTTATTTGCCGAGCGCGAGAAGGCGTAACAAATGGGATTGAGATAGCTATTGGGAACTGTCGGTCCCTTCTACCCGCGGCCCCTTCCTCCAACTTTGGTGCGTTTTTGTCGGAACAAAAATCTCGTATTTACGTATCTATACGGGATAATCTATAGAGGATAATCCCCTCTAGCTCTCCACTCTGACGTAAGTGTAGCCAGACCAGTGACCAGAGGCACAGCTTAGTATGAAGCTATGCCAGAGGTTCCCGGCTCGCGCTTGGCCGAACGCCAACATTCACCTTGCAAATGAGTCTGCTTTGCGGTGAACGCCGTAAATAATCTGTTGCCAGGGTTTATGGAGCATAATTTAACATCTTCAAATTCAGATAAATAATGTCTTCAATATTGAGATTACGTAATTTTTTGAGTGGTCTTTAGTAAAGGATGGTGGTTGGTTAGTGGTTGGTGGTATGTACATATTTCGTAAACTAAAACTATATCAAGAAAATGATTTATTGAAAGATTAATAATAAAGCCACAATTATGCTTAGAATCATTATTAAAATCCTAGTAGAATACCTAACCGGTAGATCCAAACATTAGTTATGGTGGTTATGGTCCATCATGGATGACCATGATGATGATGACTGATGGATCTAATGAGAAATAAACTTCTCAATAGAGCCATAATTTCCAAATGGAAACAAGAAGACAACGAGAAGAACGAGAAACGAAGAACGACGTTTTTTTAACGAGAAGAAAAATTCTGAATAGATCCATCGAGGATCAATGAATCTACTGAGAAAAAAGTTCTCGATAGAACCATGGTTTTAAAATAGGATCTAAAGAAAAAAAAAAGTCTGTAGATCCATTATGAATCTGAGCTCTAGTTCTAACGAGAATGATCCGAAAGGCCGAGGCATATTTTTCGACATTGTTTATAAAAACGCTTGGAACTTTTAGAATACTCAATACTCAAGACATTTATTACACTAACCCCCGAATACTGAAACGTTTGTTAACTTTGACGACAGATTAAGGCTATTGCTGCCTTTGTCATTTGCTTAGTGCCAGACAAAGGCAGCATTAGAAGTTATCTGTTGTCAAAGTTAACAAACGTTTCAGTATTCGAGGGTAACTCTGACTAAGTCGCATTTTGTATGAATTAGTAATAATGTTTATAAACATAAACACCAAGCCACATGCAAATAACTTTGTTCCGAGAAGGTAGTGTATTCATTATTCTGTAGTTTCGCTAAGTTGTTTTATGTTGCTTTAATTTCCGTTCCAATTTTTTTTTTTCTTTTTTTTTCTCCATTAATAAACATACATAGCATTTTTATGATTCTGCCAAACTGCATAGCAGTTTGTTGGCAGAGTGTAACTGTAATGTAATTTTGAACATTGTCCTAAGTAGGTTCTATGTACGCGTAGGTGACTTAAGTAATTATAACTAAGTAGTAGGTATGTTATTATCTAGGTTTCCTAATATTTATGACATGATTAGTTTTTATTATATTGGAATATTTACGAAAATAGCAGAACAGCACTTACTGTAATGAACAGTAGTACTGTTGTAATTGAATGAATGTTGCGTTACTTTGACCTTCACACGGGGAATCACTTATCTGCTATTTGTACTTACACTTTTTTCTTATTTTTATGCGGGGTAAACGCCCTTTATTGACTACTAGTTGTTACCCGCGACTTCGTTCGCGTGGACATAAAAAAGTATCCTATATCCGTCTTTGTGATTAACAGTAACTACTTATCAAATTTTATCAAGATCCGTTTAGCCGTGATAGCGCGACAAACATCCAGACAGAGACAAAGTTTGAAGTTTTGTATGGACTGACAGTTGTTATGTAGGGAGTTCTGAATCGCGCAAGCGAAGGTTTTTCCTTGAGACGAACGTATTCATTTTAATACCTCGAAGCTTTTGGTCCTGATACAACTGTGGCTGTATTCCTCCTAATTATATTATTAGTTAGGATTAGCTCAGTCAACAAAAACACTAACATCGCAAACGCGCATGTTTCTACGATTTTTTTATATTATGTTGTTAGGACTCCTGAGATGAGTATATGGCGCTCGGAAAACTGCGAAATTCTGGGCCCTTTTTTCGAAAAACGCAGCTTGAGGAAGCGTTTTTTGGGTTTCGTTCGGGTCATCTGTGTTCGGGTCGAAATAACAACATACAAGAAAATCGTAGATACATGCGCGTTTGCGCTGTTTGCCGACTTTAAAAAAGAAGGAGGAGGTTCCCAAGTCGTCTAAATTTTTTTATTATGTTTGTTACCTCAGATCTACATTTATGAACCGATTTGCAAAAATCTTTTTTAATTTGAAAGGAGATACTAATGCAGTTCTGATAATGGAAACCATGAGGAAAGAAGGGAACTTCTCATATATTATAGGCTTATTATATAGCAGTGGAGTTAAGAGCTAGGTAGAGGTTAAAAACGTCTTTTCTTCAAAGTTAGCGGCATCCTTGTCTATAAGGCTGACGCTGCGCCACTGTCGTCTCTGGAAAGGAAATTATAAGGAAGGAAAGTCATCATCATCAACAACAACCTGAAGACGTCCACTACTGTACATAGGCCTCCCACTTAGACCCCCACACTAAACGACAATTTGCAACTTGCATCCACCGGTTACCCGCGACCTTGAAAATTTTGTCATCCCACCTAGTGGCAGACCTACCTAGGCTGCGACTTCCAGCTGGTGTAGGAAGTAATTTATATATAACTAACAGCCCGCCCCGACTTCGCACGGGTATTTAACAAAAATATAAAAATATGGTATAGATTTAAGGTATTTTTTTACATCTTGGGTTACATTATTGGACTTTTAGTAAGGATCCCTAATTTTTTTGAAAATATAATATAGCCTATGTCACCCGGAGATAGTGTAGCTTTCCAACAGCGAAAGAATTGTTTTAATCGGTTCAGTAGTTTCGGAGCCTATTCAATGCAAACAAACAAACAATCAAATCTATTGGTATAGATTAATCCCAAAAAACTCATTTTGAGTGAGAACGCAGAGCTCAACTAAGTAGGCACGGAATACTTGGATGACACACCGTTGACACCTTATTACTGGATCGTCAATTCTCACATACCTTCCTACACGCTACCTGGCTGCGTAAGTCGCGCGGTGAAAGTACCATTTGAATTTATAATATCAACAAACACCACAGCGCGCCAGTGTTTGCTGGTTGCCATAATAACATAACTATAGCTGATCCATGATAAAATACTCGTACAAAGGGCAATAATCAGAACTTCAGTCATAATCACGTGATACAACATATTGTATCATATCATATTGTATCTAGGATATCATAATATCCTAGATTTCTTTAAATAAATGTAGTTCCACACGCTATTTGGTATGCATAATTTTGGGTCTAGTTGTATTTTTAACTGACTTTTAAAAAATGGAGGAGGTTCTCAATGCGACTGAATATATATATATATTTGTATATATCCACTGTGAAACTCGTATTCGTAAATAACACGATATTTTTTCCCCCCAAAGACATAAATAATAAGGAGAATTCTATGATTTTTCCATATTGTGAACAGGGCCCGTACCGTGAGGTGTTTATTGCGATGATTGTTAGGTTCAACCGATGACGCTGCGCGACCACGAACCGTATAGCCACGCGATAAGGTATATAGTCGCGCAGCGTTGTCGGCTGAGCCTAATAATCATCGCATTAAGCACCTCACGGTACGGGCCCTGGACGATGTCAAAGAAAAATCAAATGACGCGAAAACAAATAAATCACAAACTTCGAAACATAAATACAAAAGCTTAAATTTGAAATAAATTTGAATTTGTAATTCTTAACCAAACGTCAAATACTTGAGATCAATGTGGCCAGTTCGACAAAACGAGGGACGGGTAACATTGAGCAACTCGGTACCGGCCCTAACCCTTAGAACAACACAGGCCTCCGATCGGCCGGAGGCTTGAAGGCTTGAGGCTAAGGCTTTGGTTTTGGCTTGAGGCTATAACATCCCTTACAATTAAAAGCGTCTGGACCCGCGACTTCGTTCGCGTGGAACTACAAAAGGTGCCCATGTCCGTCTCCGACCCTTATGCTATATCTATGCAAAAATTCGGCTTGATCAGTTAAGCCGTTTAGCCATGAAAAATCGACGACAGAGGGACAAAGTTACACTTGAATTTATTATATTACTTAGGATTAGTATTGTGACAGATGTCAATTGTCAATTTGACCAGGAGGAAATAAGATCATCAATCAATCAATCATGTTCGTTTATAGTACTTTGGATAGCGCTAGGGTTTTTTAAATTTAGACTAGAACCTAATATAAGTGTTCCTTAATCTAATATTGCCACATATTAATTTTATTTATTTATATATTTTCCAAACTTACAACTATCATTGCAGGTATCATTACCTAATGCGACAGCGATGCCAAATTTTAGTTCGCTAATTCCTACTAAGTATAGCATAACACCCTTACCCCCGAATACTGAAACGTTTGTTAACTTTGACAACAGATTAATTCTAATACTGATTAATACTCACTAATAATGAAAATGATAATTACTGTTTAATTTCTAGATTAATTCTTTGTCTGGCACTAAGCAAATGACAAAGGCAGAAAAAGACTTAAACTGTCGTCAAAGTTAACAAACGTTTCAGTAGTCGGGGGTTAATGCTATATTCGCAAATTCACTCGGAGCACAATCAAATAGGTCAATTTAATCGAAATGACGTTGAGAGTGCGAAGTGCCCGTACAGGACAATGCTCCCTACAATTGTCTCCTGCAGGAGGCACCGATCAATTGTAACGAGTATAGTCAAATGTAAATTAATTCCATATTCGCTTATTCAGCCAGGCATTAGACTTACCTCTGAAGAACTTAGACTTTTTGTATTTTTAGAAAACTGATAAAATTATTAACCTCACATTGCCTTTTGAGTTTAAAGCTGGCTGGAGATTAAAAGGTTATCGAATTATCGATAAACCGGCCTTTCAAATAATAAAACGCGTCCCGAATGCGTCATTAAGTCAAGAAACGAGTTAAATATCGATAATAACTTACTAACCATCCACTTCAGTTTTCAATCAAGCGACCTGTCCCGGCTTCACGCGGATGTAATATAGAAAACATTATACATATACATAAACCATCCGTGAAAATTATCTAACTGTTGGTGAAAACCGCATCAAAATCCGATGCGTGGTTTAGGAGGAGCTAGCGGATATACAGACAGACAGACACGGAAAGCGATTTTATTTTATACTATGTACTTATAGAATATAGACATAGAAGAATGAGCGCACAGACCAAACCGCTCATGATAAAGTCGTGAAATTTACGCCCAATACACCTCAAATGTTCTAACCTCTAGGTAATAGGCTCTCAACCTTATTTTGCCCACCGCCCTTTGACTTTTTCTAGAGCCTTTTTTTTAACCTACCATCTGTAGCGAATCTGAAATACACATCCACGAATATACACCAATATACATGTATGTATGTATGTATGTGGATGTATATGTGAATATACATCCACGATTATATTTAAACGCATAGTTGCCCAAGTGAGCGAAGCGAACGAAGTCGTTGCTTTAACTTGCATTTGATTTCGTCTGTCCGGATGTTGGTAATCGCGTACACACCGTAAATATTTTTAAACTGTTTTTTTTTATGAAATTTATTTTTATTAAAAATATTAAATCGGTATACCTTTAAACCTTCTACAATGTTTTAATTTTTTTTAATTTTTGTCGTCAGCGATTTTTGATTGGAGGGGTAGTTCCCCCAAAGAGGGGTAGTTTGCAGTGTACAGAATCTTTTCGTGCACGCTTCAGGAGGCGTTACTACAAACACGAGCGAAGCCGCGGTTAAAAGCTAGTACGTAATAAAACACACATTATCAAAGTGAAAATGAGTATTGCAATTTCAAATTTACGCCAATTCTATTATTTTTTTGTGTATACAGGGTTATAAGGAAAGGGTATGCTAAGCTGAAAGGGGCTCATAGTACCCATGATTATGAACAACTTTTACTATGGGGTCAAATCTAAAATCGAGAAAAAAAGTCAGCTGTTCCATACATTTTGTCGAGTGTCATTGACATTTTTCTATGGAATAGCTGTTTTTTTTTTCTCTACTTCAGGGTTGGTCCCATGCTAAAAGTTGTTCGTAATGATGAGTACTATGAGCCCTTTTCGGCTTAGAATACCGTTTCCTTATAACCCTGTATAATGGTTACAATAAAATCCACTATTCCGGATTTGCGGGCCAAGGTGTAAGCAGGCTATTTCTGATCCATTGTCGATAAGTGTTCGCATTGTTGCCCGTCGCCCGCCGTCCGTCCAGTAAACACGTTTCGATCGTTTCACAATGGCCGATGCGGAAACCAAACATCAAACCATATAAGTATTGTACCGGGTGCATGTCCTAAAAACTGTGAAGAGCAAGAAACATCGGAAGATGGGCAGCAACGTCATCTTAGTAAACGGTGAGCGTTTTGCGTTCCCCGAGCCGCCTGCCAAGCAAGTGGATTATGGCACTCCCCTTTTATAAGGGGATAAATCCATTGCAGCTTTACGGGAACCGATATTTTACTTTTAAATTACATAAAAGCGTTACCAAAACGTTAAGTTTGATCCGACGTCATTACTTTTCGGTTTTGGTACTGACTGATGAGACAAGCCGCCGATACTCTTTATACTTCCTATACTGTGACTAGCCTTGTGGCTCAGTGGACGCATTTCCACCTTCTGAGTTGTAGGTTGTGGGTTCGATTCCCACAGAGGACAAACATTTTTGTGATGAACATGGATGTTTGTTCTTTGTCTGGGTGTTTCTGTGTATTCTATGTATGTATTTACAAAAAAAAAGTATTTATGTATTCTATCAGTCATCTGGTTCCCATAGTACTTGCTTAGTTTGGGCCTAGATGGCGCTGTGTGTAAAAGCTGTGTTTTTATTATTTACTACTAAAATTAATTGAATCTTAGATATTCTATATTTTTTCTAGACAAGTTTTTATAAAATCCGTACTTTATTGGTACTGTAAGCTGATCAAAATGAGTCCAAACTCCATCAATCTACTGCTAGTTACTAATGAGTTCCGTTTTCCATATCCATCATCAGATCAGCTCACTGTCATAATATTGTGTTGTCATCGGAACTTGACAGAAATGCAAAATTTCAACTCAATTGAATAAGGAACTGGTCTAAAATAGCGTGTTTTGTCTTGTTTTTTTTTTATTTTATTTTACTCGGTGACGAGACGAGCAAGTCGCTCACTTGATGTTAAGCGTCACGCTTGCCCATAACAGTTCAATGCCACCCAGAATTTTGAAATTAACAGTTCAAAACTATGCGCGGCAATGCACTGCGCTCGTCACCCTGAGATGTTAGATGTTAAATCTCTGTATGCCCAGTAATTACGCTGGAAACATTGCCCTTCAATCCGAAACACAGTAATGCTTACACAGTACTGCTTGGCGGTTGCATAACTGCCAAAGGTGTGGTACTTCCCCAGGCGGACTCTGCAAGAGAGCTCTACCATTACAGAACTTGAATCGTTATAGTAACGAGTCCTGGCAACACTGAGGCTTAAAGATATCTCAGGGTGGCAAGCGAGGCGCTCACCGTCAAACAACAAATAAATCTGGTTAGCTCTTAAAAAGCTAAGTGGAAACAAACAATTCACGTCATAACGCATTTATAACAGTAGTGTGATATGTCTGATAAGTACGTGATAACACAGATTAGACAATAATACGCGAATATGATTACACACTTGTTAAAAATTTTCATGTCATGGTATGTGATAAAGATACCTTATCTTGTGTCTTTTCATTAAGTAATCTACATTGCGGAAGGAAGCTTAGCGTGGCTTTACTTGGTATTGCGTGGTTTTTGCCCAATAGCCTGCCGTTTTGCCAAATTTTCATTCACGTGTATGACGTCATGTTATTATCCCCAAACATACTTTAATCTTGAAACAATTACGTAGTAATTATTATACAGAGTGTTTGTACACCGACAAGTGGTGGTGGAGTACATATAGATACCTAAGTAATACTCTGTACTGTAATTTTATCTTGTGCAAACATAATTGAATAAATTATTATCTTATTAGTATCTACTATTAGGTTTAATGAGTGGCCGCTGTTTTGTAGAAAATGGAAGATGGCGGACAGTTGGTGTGCCAGGCCTAAAACAAAAATATTCAAGGCCCTTTCATCCGAATCCGTTCAGCCGTTACAGAGTTGAATGAAAACAAACCACGAACAAACACCTACATACTTACAAACAAGCTTTCTCATTTATAATATACTAGCTGCGCCCCGCGGTTTCATCCGCTATCTTACATGAGCCGTTGAATTTTTGGAAATTAAATGTGATATTCCAGTGTATAAGCTACCTCCATACCAAATTTCATTCAAATCCGTTCAGTCGTTACAGAGTTGAACGGGAACAAACATACTTACACAATTACACACAAACTTTCGCATTTATAATATTAGTGTGAAGTGTGATGTAATGAGCTTTTGACTTATAAGAGAGCAAGTTATGACTAATATGTAACTTATGAACAATTAGATCTAGACGTAAGTATTACGAGACGTGTTCAAGATCAGAGTTCCAGACAGACGTTCTTCCTTTCCCTCGGCCCACGTCACCCAGTGTCACAGATCCGGGAGCCCGTTGGAAAGTAGCCAACAACTGCGTCGTACCGTGCAACGAGCTCAGTGAGCCACTAACAGTATTCTCGATGCTGATTATTTCCAGCCAGATAAACTTTTTTCTGGGATAAAAGTATCCTATGTCCGTTCTCGTGTCGCTTATACATATAACAAGATTGTAATGGTTATTTGTTATGAGAACAAACACAAAAAACCAGTAAAAGCTTCTTCTTCGACTTCCTATAATAAAACTAGTAGTTCGCGGCGAACTGAGACTTCGCGATCCCTATATCTTCACAACCCCTGAACCGATTCAGCTCATATTCGAACTTAAACATTGTATTGAAATGAACTACTTGCCTACAAAATTTCATGAAGATCGGATCAATGGTTCGCAAGTTATCATCGGACAAATATACACACAAACATACATTCATACAAAAGCCGATTTGTCCCAGTAAACTCTGAGACCTTCGTTTCGCTCGGTCAAAAAAATGGTTTTGATTTTTCATCTTAAAAAATGTGTGAAAGAGATAGTAAAATGTTCCTTAGCGCGGCTCGGGTATACCGTCTGAAACTGCAGCTCAAGTATATCTATATCTTTGTCATTTTAAAGTAATTGAAGAGGCACGCAAAACTTAGTACAGTCTTTACACTGTAGGCACCTCTCCTACTCCTTCCTGCTCCTACATGTTTATTACATACATTATATACATTATTCTATATACATAATAATTTAAATATTTATATATATATACACGGCGAATCAACATGAGAAACGCTCACCGCCTATGGTTTAGTAACTGCACCGCGAGACCGGTTTTGTCGCATCACTGCGCCGCCGGCCGCACGGATCCTTACCGCGACGTCTCCAGTCGATTACCCGCTTCCATCTCGCATACTTACCGCTCTGTACCTTCGACGTTTTATATTGTTTCGCCAACCTAATTCGTGTACTAACTATTTGTGGATCATCTAATAAATAGTGAAATCCATATCAAGTGTTTACCTGCACCTACCTCTGGGCATGGACCGCCTTTAACAATATTACATGTTCAGATGGTCAAAATTGGAGCCACCTTCGTTGTTCCTTGTCTTCTTATTTTCTAGACCATTAGTGCTGCCGTTGACTATATACACTCCGATCATGTGGAGGAAAAATGAATTCAATGTTTGTTTTTGTTTTACGACGTCTTAGTCTAGACGTTATAATAAAGTTCCATTGTGTTGCAAGTACTTTGTTTAAATCTAATATATTTGGCCGGAAAACGGAATGCTAGGAACCGAGTATAAATAGGTATCTGTATTATGTAATGGATATTTACGGATTTGTATAGTATCTTTGTTCGTCTCTACATCGATGTATCGTAGCTAATAACGCCGTACACTCGCACTCACAGTTCCCCACTGTGTATTAATGTATTGGGGAAGCTGTGAAATATACACAAAGACTTGAACAACTAACGCAGACCCAAATTTCTGCCCGGCCAGCAATCGAATCCAAGACCAAGAGCCAAGAGGGTCTTTATACTATATGTGCATAGACTGTCTGTGACCTGTGACTCATCGTAATTGTTCCTCTTATCCCATTGTTGTGGAGTACTGCATGTGTAATTCAAACATCTTGAGCAAAAAGCGGAGTAGTTGGGAACAAATTGGCGCATTTACACGTACGTCGCTATTTCCCCGTGCAACCCTCGCTCCATTAAGACACCTTTGTTGCGCATATGACGTCATTTTCCAACATATTGCCGGCTCTTGTCTGCCCTGGTACCTATTGTAAAATACCTTATAGTTTTACAGAAAGCTTCCATTCATCTTTAGGCAGAGATAATAAAACGTGTTGATCGTGTGTGCAGAAAAAAATCTTGCACATGTTACGTACTGCATTGTACAATATTCTGTGCGATAATTTCATGAGTCGACCAGGGGCGGTAGTCTCGACTTTTCGCTACAGCACTTTGCGACCGAATTCGGTCGCTATGACGCAAAAATTCGACAACGAACACGAATTGTTATCGAAAAAACGCAAACAAACTGTTCAATTTTACGACTCGACAAAAATTCGACGACGAACACTAATTGTTCTGACAAAAACGCAAAAATAGCGTTGAATTTTGCGTCATAGCGACCAAATTCGGTCGCAAAGTGCATAGCGAAAAGTCGAGACTAGCGGCCCTGATACATAAATACAGCATTTAATGCGAATCGCCAATTCTTTTGAAACAATGTCTATTAGATAGCGGTTGTTACCCATTTTTTAATCACTCGTATGATAATTCGCACATAAATATCATGCGAAAGGAAATATTTTCTAGTGATATAAGCAAATTCGAATGGTTCAAACCACTCGTTGCGTTATAGCGAGTGATATGATTATTTAAAAAATGCGACTTTAGGTCGGGATTTCTTTCGAAAGTCAGTCTATTCGCATGATATTTTCGTGCGAATACTTATCATACGAGCGATTCAAAAATTGGGGTTCCATTTTTAACTTACACTTACTTACTATGTAACACTAAGGCTGGGTTGCACCATAATCCTAGTTAAAGTTACTGTTATAGTTAAATTAACTTTAACCTTAATCATGAATTTTAGCCAGCATGTGTTATCCGTCATTTTTACCATAGTTAAAATGGTGCAACACATTTTTCTGACTAACGGGAGCTTAAACTGCAGTTATGACAGTTAATTATAACAGTAACTTTAAGCGGGATTATGGCGCAACCCAGTCTAAGTATTTATTTTCAGCCTTCAGTGCCCTATTGCTGGGCTGCTCCCTTCCCTTCTTACGGGACCAGTTTGTCGGATGCCGTAACACCCCCTCGGTATAGTTCACAATAGATTTGGTCCCAAAATCAAAGAGACCGAGTGTCGGTGTACCCAGACAAAGGCTTAGTGACGAGCTGAACTCGCACAACAAACATTGGACCACCAAAGCCGAAAACATACTTACACCCAAAATCACTATCCTCCCTTATGGGTAGTAGGACAAAATCATCTACTCCTTCAATTGGATAATTTTGTATAGATATGCGTGTCATTTCAAATCGCTTGAACCACTCATTGAGAAATGATTAGCATTCATATGTATTCAATATATTACGAGCGTTTTACGACTACGTTTGTATCGTAGTCGTCATTTGTACCTAGTTATTATTCTATTCTACTTTTTACAATACATAATAATTCATTGATATCCTATAGTTGTGTTGGAAATGTCTTTATTTTCATACGAACGGCTATTGAATCACACCCGTATTGGCATTGTTTGAAATAGAGGATTTTGACGTCACAGTTAGCCGCAGACTTGATGTTTTATCATTCCGTAGTTCAGAGTCATTTCTATTAAAGGCGTCTGACCTATTTATTACATTCTTCGCGGGGCAAAGCAGATAGTTTAATTTCTAGTTTTATGCTAAAGTCGCTTAATATTGTTTTATGTTCAATATTATTGAACATCTTGAACAACAAATATTTCGGTTAGTCGGCACGCGAATATCTACCCTAAGCACCTGACATTACGCTAGCATTCCCAGGTAGGCCTGAGCCACAGATGAATAGAACTAGATACCTAGTCTAGGACGAGCCTAGCGCGCAACACATAAGTTTTATAAGACTTATATAAGACGCCGCCCCAAACATTGAACCTCAGTTCCGACCAAGTGCCAGAGCTGTGCGTGCGTGCGTGCGGCTTACAAAATAAAACGGTTGTTTTATTTTCCTGACAACCAACAGTAAACAAAAATGACTACCTGTGCAGTGAAATTGTGTGGAAAGTCATCCGCGCACTCAAACTACAAAAAAGACGGAATAACTTTTCATCGGTAAGTAAAATAATTCAGTTTTACAAGACATAACTGAGCTCAGCGTATAATGGACACGTCGTCACTTATCCCTTTTCCTCATTGCGGATATCCCATGCAGTTGTCCCTTTCTGGCGAACGCACGTATAAAGTAGTGTTGTGACTCATTAAACAAAACGCAGACTTGCATTTTCGATGTTCACCATACCGTAAAGGGATTCGAACACTGATGAATTCTAACTAACTAAACTGTACACTCGGGACTAAACTCGACAAGCAACGAAATCACGATAGAATCGACCGGCAGCATCTAGCATGTGCCTGAGACTGTGGTGAGACTAGAGAAAATAACTTGTTAAGAGCATGTCGGGCCATGCTTAGTAGGGTTCCGTAGGTGCGTAGGATGTTTGAAGTTTTTATCCGTTACTAGCTTCTGCCCGCGGTTTCGCCCGCGTTTTTCTGGTAAACAATAATGGCGTTTTTGTCAGTAGACTATAGTATACGTCGTAAGTATTTCAAGGTTATTAGGTGTATGATTCAGTTGTTAATTTCGATACCCGGCTAAATAGATTTTTAGATGATGAATTGAAGTAACTGAGTTGATTCTGGGTAAACTAACATTATTTTTCGGACCTAACAAAACGCGTGATCTCGAGAAAATGTCACATTTTAGAATAACACATTATATTGAAACGCGCAAAGAAAGCAGGGACCTCGAAAAAAAACATTCGACTTTACAGCTCGATCTCGAAAAATCCGCGAGTGCACGACACTGAGGAAGAATTAGTACTGTAATGGTGTTGTGTAGTAATGTTATGTTAGTGAGTTGAAATTCGAGTGAGTGCGATTACTATGGCAGAGCGGAAGTTCGCTATGTAGGTAAGTACCGATGTTGCCCTACTGCCACAGCCTACTGCTTACCCCATCACTACGGAACGTACTAACTCGGTACAGTGGTGGGCGTAACCTTGATGATAGCCAATGGGAATTATTTGTCACGCTCCGCGCACCCCGTGCTTTCCTCAAACTGTGGCGACTTTTGATCGGACCAAAACCCGCGTGACGAGGTATCTGGTTCATCTGTGGCCTGAGCATTCGCGGAGCGGCGCCTAGAGTGCGATCAGCGAGAATTTTTCTCATCTCAACTCAATGAGGCGTATTCCAAAAAAAAAAAAAAAGTTCTATAATACTTACAAGATGGCGTAGTCCTATCGTTTTACCTGTCATTGTAATTTCTGTCGAAATATTTTATGTTTATTTTTTAAATCGTAAATTTTGGCTCCACACGTTGTGTATTTAGCCAGTGTCAACTATTGTAATATTTCAAATGAAGTCAAATACGTAGTTACATTACTTGAAATTGTCTAAATACACATGTGGAGCCAAAAAATACGAGAAAAAAAAAGGCACACGTACATTTTTTTGTCTTTCAAGTCTTGACAGTGACAGAAAAACCTCAAGGTACATCTAACGCCATCTATTGGGTACTTTTCTTAACAGGTTTTTTTTTTTTTTGGAAAACGCCTCATTGTCCCGGCGCGCGTGCTAAGCCTGCAGGCCTAAAGTTTTGTCCACCTGTTTTATCTTCGCGTCAACGTGACAAAGTTAGAATGTGGATGCGTCCGTCTCGATTGCACGGGATAAAAATGTTGAACAAAATTGTATCCCGGCGAGCGTGCTAGGCCTGCTGGAGTCCCTTTATAAAATATCCCTTTGTCCGTAACGTTGTTCATGTCAATATTATTATTTGACAAGTCATTCGACTACGGTACGGATAATAGTAATGTCTGTCTGTCGCGGTCTATAATGACTGTTGCTGGAAGCGATGATATAGGCCGAAAGCGAAGCGAAGCGCAGGTCCAGGCCATCACAGCGCGGTCAGCCCTTGATGGACAAGCTGAAATAAAGCACGAGACCGAAGGACCTTTACAGCACGGAGAGCAAGGGCTGCGATGATGACCAAGCTTGAAGGCCGAGATCGTAGCTAAGCCTAGCTCGAGGCCGTTATAGCGTGGCCAGCAGTGCAGTCATTGCGGACTACGGCTTGTATACTGTATAGTGCTTTACTCAAACAATGCGAGTAATTTAAATAAAACCAGGAATTTAAATTTCATTTCAAATTTAAATTCAAATGCAAATACAAAAATCGGAATTCAAAATCAAATTCAAATAAAAAAATTGTCGATTTTCTATTGCCTTTTTTTTTTTTTTGCGCCTGACTGCTTTTGAAACAAAACTCGACAATAATGGATTTTCAAAGGAAATTGCTGGCTGCTAAAACACGACATTAATGAAATTCCATACAATTTGCTGGCACCTATTCCAGTAGCGCGGCAAGGCCGACTTTGCTCAAAGGTTATCAAAATAATGACCACATTACGAGCTTTTTAGAGCAAAGGGACTTGCGCACTCTCATTGAAATGTAGGTATTCGATAAATCTGTCTACGACAAATGTGCGATGCACAACATTTGTAGTATTGGTGTGTGGTGCCGCTTAGAGTTCATTGGCAAAATATTATGTACATTATAATGCACCATGCCATTTTGAATTTCGAATAATACTTTTTTGTTTCATATCTGATCAATTCGCAACTCCAAACCTTATCTACCCCTCTAGGTTCGGCAAAATCTGGTTATCTTAGTCTAAGAACCAGACTTTGCCATAAGGTCAAAGCATCTTAGACCTTCTGGCCTGTGCTTATGGGAAGTCAAATATAGTTTATTCCACATTCATGGTGCTCGGTAAATAACGGCTTCGAAAATATAGATTTTATGATGTAGGTATTGCTTATACCAACTCAACTTTTTATAAGCTCTGTTGTGTTGTGTCTAATTTGGAAACGGGCGATAAACCTTGACGTCGTTTAGCAAAATAATTTTATTCGTTGACGTATTAAAGTGTTTGTAACAATACACATTATTTGAAACCGGTGTTTGTGTGGTTCAAATCAAATCATTTATTTTTGACATAAATTAATAGTACACAAATTATGATGAATTCAAACTTATTTCTCTTTAGCTCTTTTATTTCAAAGGTTTTTCTTGACAAGACCAGATTAAATGTACTGCTATCCCCGTGTGATGAACTGCCATTATGTATTAAAAAAAAAACATTGGTTGCTAAGTTGTTTTTTTTTTTTGTTTAAAAGAAAACCTCTTTACTTTGTTCGTGTTATATGTATTTGCCATAGGTACATAGCAGTATTCACCTTTAAAACGGTGGTAGGCTTACTATCTTACATTAAAGTGCTCGTTTTCCTTATAATTATGTTGACTGCGAGTTATTTTGCGTGGGATCATTGATATTATTGTAAAATATAATATCACCTCTCATAACAATAAATAAGCACATCGAATTTAGTACAAAAAAATAACTAAAAATTCTAATTGCGAGTTGCTTCTCTTGTCTAAACTTGATGCATACTGTTGTTCAGTGTGGCGCTCCAAGGGAAAGGCCTATGTTTAGCTGTGGACGTCTTCCGGATGATGATGATGATGAGAAAGGAGAAAAAGCAAATTCTCGAGTTTTTCTTTCTCCTCTGAAAAAAAAATATATTTTATAAAACATGTGCCTTGTTATTCTAACGATAATTAACTACTTGTGTTTTTTCCCACACAGCGGTTTTTTATCTTTAAAAATGTTGAAAATGTGCGGTCGAGATCGCCTAAGAGGGAAGCGGACTCAAGTCACAGAATAAATAATAGTGAAAGTACAGATAACTCACTCCGAAATAAATAGAGACTAAGCGACGTCGCGATAAAGTTAATTTTGGCACGCGTACCCGTGCTACCCGCGATATATTCATACACATACGATTGGTGAGAAAGCAAAATTAAACGCACTGTCACTTTCGCACCCGTTAGATTGGATAGCGGCTACTACAACGGATTTCGAGGCTAAGCGCTTATAATTCTCACTGTTATTCTGCTAAACGCTTCCCGCTCGCAGTGAGATAGAACTGCGTAAGAAAGTCCAAGACCCCTAGCATACGAATATATTTCTCTCTCACTCTTTCTCTCTCGTTTGCTAATCGGCTGTCGGCGCTAAGTTCTTACCACAGATCACACCCTAGATTCTGCTTTCAGGACGCTCGAAGCGCACGACGCATCTTTCTATATACACTTATAAGAAATTACTCTGATTGGTTGATTGTTAGGCGCGAGTAGGCGTAACCTTGAGATAGCCAATGAGAACGCTTGGTCGCACTCACCGCGACCCGCGCCTTCCTCATACTCTAGTGACTTTTTGTAGGAACAACGAATCTCGTAATGCGGTATCTAGTATGAACTGTGGTTCTTACGTCTGTTAGCACAATAATTTGTGAAAAAATGCTCTATTCTAGATAGTTATGCGTTATTGTTTTTATACTGTTACGTATATTGGTATTTATTGAAAATGGTCAAAACCAGAGCGATCTTGACCACCTTTAATAAAATTATGCATTTACGAGCTTTATTGATCTGTTGGCAGATTTCGATATGAGTGCGAGGGGCGGTCAGCAGGGTCGATTCCCGGCGTGAACAGCACCCCCGAGAACAAGACATACCCCACCATCCGGATCAGCGGGTTCCATGGGCAGGCGACCATCGTCGTTTCCTGCGTCACCAAAGATGAACCTTACAGGTGAGGACAACTTGAAGTGTAGGAATCATCATTATCGTATACTACTTTCACAAAATCTGGGCTTCAAGAAACCCAGTGGCTTTCGTAAAGCTCAGTCTGGGTAGCGCCTTCATGAAACTAGCTGTCTAATATACCACACTAATAATTATTACAAATGCGAAAATTTCTGTGTAAGTATGTAAGTGTGTTTGTTCCCGTTCAACTCAGTAACGACTGAACGGATTTGAATGAAATTTGGTATATACATGAGAACATCATTTTCATATTTAGTTATTCTTTTAATAATAATTACTTGTTCTGGTAATAAAGGTTTTTAGTTTTGTTTGTTTAATTTATTTGTTACAAAAAGATAAATACAATGAATTGCCTTGAAACCTTTTTTAGGTAATAGCTTATTTTTTATTCAGTATTTTTTTTTCAGGATGAATAGTATCCTATGTGTTATTCTAGAGAATAAGCTACCTTCATACAAAGTTTAATCCAAATCTGATCAGAGTTGAACTGGAACAAACACACTTACATACTTACACACAACTTTCGCATTTAGTGTGATAATTATGTATGTTTATGTTGCAGACCGCACCCGCACAACCTGGTGGGGCGGGAGGGGTGCCAGCGCGGCGTGTTCACGTTCAAGGCGGCCATTTCGGCGGAGGCCAACGAGTACCAGTTCCGAAACCTCGGCATCCAGTGCGTCAAGCGGCGCGACATCGCGGAGGCGCTGCAACAGCGCGCGGTGCTGCGCGTCGACCCCTTCCGCAGTGAGTATACACACACACTAATATTATAAATGCGATTGTTTGTGCGGAAAAATATTCGGTGTCCGGAGAATAGCGGGTGAAACCGCGGGGCGCTGCTAGTCCATAATCCTAACTAATATTATAATTCAGAGGAATATAGCCGCAGTCGTATCAGGACCAATAAAGCTTCGAGGTATAAAATACAGACAAATCAGTCCACACAAAACGTCAAAAAATGCACGAAAATGGGTTAACGCCACCTAGCAAACTATAGGAAATAACTTTGTCTCTCTGTCTGGATGTTTGTCGCGTTATCACGGCTTAACGGCTGAAATCGATAAGGAGTTACTGTATATCACAAAGACGGACATAGGATACTTTTTATATGTCCATGTTTATTTGAATAAAATACTTTTTATCCCGAAAAAATATTATTATATTTGTAGAATAGCGGGTGAAACCGCGGGGCAAATCTTCATCAACTACGGAACGCTCGAGCGACCGAGTTTTACTAACAATTTGGTGAATTTATTTATGTAACAATTTATAATACGTAATGTCAACGCAGCGTAGGTAGGCCTCCCACTAGGTGGACCGACGACATTGTGAAAGTCGCGGGGATGCAAGTGGCCCGTTGTCGGTCGGTGTGGCGCTCTAAGGGGGAGGCCTATGTTCAACAGTGGACGTCTTATGGCTGATGATGATGATGATGAATGTCAACGTTGAAAGAATATAAGTAAAAAAAAAAAAATCCCCCGTGTAAAGTTCAATGCATGATTCAAAATAAAACAAGGAAAACTATATCAGAATCCGTCCAAAAGTTGTTTCCGATCGCAAGCGCATTGGGTAGATAATTATTGCGATAAATTCTTTCCGTTATATGTATGGTTACAACGCGACCACAGGATACGAGCGTTGAGACCAATTGAATCTCGGAGTGAGTCACAAAGGTCAAGAAGGGGGATGCTCGTTCTATTAAGGCCTCGCTACATGGCCCGACCCGACATCGCTTGAAAGAGATGGCTATATATAAGTTTCTGGGGAAGCGAAAGGGAGAAGCTATAACCTTAATAGTTTGTTTCTTTTGTTCCCGTGAAATTCAAATCTAGCTGTCCCTTTCACACGATGTCAGGTCGGGCCATGTGTAGACACCCTTAGAATGGTAAATAAGTAAGGAGACTCGGATGACTGTCCCTCTGTATAACACACCACACCTTTGCCAGTTATTCAACCGCCAAGCAGTAGTGTGCAAGAATTACTGTGTTCCGGATTGAAGGGCAATGTTTCCAGCGTAATTACTGGGTATACAGAGATTTAACATCTAACATCTCAGGGTGATCAGCGCAGTGCATTGCCGCGCATGGTTTTGAACTGTTGAAGTTCAAAATTCAGGGTGGCACTGAACTGTTATTGGCAAGCGTGACGCTTAACATCAGGTGAGCGACTTGCTCGTCTCGTCACCGAGTAAAAAAAAAAAAAAAACCTAGCCTTTTTTAAATGTAATTTGGTGACGAGACGAGCAAGTCGCTCACCTAATGTTAAGCTTCATGCTCGCTCATAACAGTTCAGTGCCACCCAGAATTTTGAACCTCAACTGTTCAAAGCCATTCGCGGCAATGCACTGCGCTCGTCACCCTGAGATATTAGATGTTAAATCTCTGTGCCCAGTAATTACGGTGGAAACATTGCCCTTCAATCCGGAACACAGTAATGTTTGCATACTACCGCTTGACGGTTGAATAACTGGCAAAAATTCAGAATTACGCTTTCTTATAAAACTATCGATATGAAGTTTGGCACAGATCGTTTGATATATTAATTATATTGTATTGGTTTATTTTTATGCTGCGTGATGTAGTCAAGTGGGACATCATTTGATAGGTCGTGGTTTACGGAATTGATAACTTATTGTTCAATCGCGCGTTTTTTTTTTTGTAATTAGAAAATGGGGAAAGACACTAGGAACCTATCAGTCCCCCTTATATTCGTGGTATGCGGGCGGAAAATTCTAAATTAACTTACCCCCGAATACTGAAACGTTTGTTAACTTTAACAACAGATTAATCCTAATACTGCCTTTGTCTGGGACTAAGCAAATAACAAAGACAGCAATAGACTTAATCTGTCGTCATTGTTAACAAGCGTTTCAGTATTTGCGGGTTATACGAGTAGAGTATCAGGTTTACGTTTTACAGGAGTAATGGTATGAAGTTATCAGGCATAAATATTTTGCATTCACACTAATATATAATATAATTGCGAAAGTTTGTCTGTAAGTAGGTACGTATGTAAGTACGCAGGATTCATTCGGAACCCTAAGAATCGTAATAAATCGTATAATACGTATAATACGCGATATAAAACGCATGGTAAGTCGTACTTATTATGTTTTACACATTAAACTCCATGGTATTTATGACTAATTTAATTTAATCAATGAGCCGAATAAAAAGTGCTTGTCGGTATGAATTCTCTCCATTATTGGCATTTCAAATAAAAAATAATATAGGCTTACAACTTTCGAAAACAGGAAAACTAATGTAAGACCATAAGGTTTACAACTTTCGAAAACAGGAAAACTAATGTAAGACCATAGCATTTGCTGCAAAATAAATGTACCACAACCGAACGATAGCAAAGGAACTATGGAAAGTTCCTCGTATGAAGTATTACCACTGTTGGAATAACAAGTACTCGTCGGCAGGAATTTCTCTCCATTATTGGCATTTCAAATACATTTTAATAACTTCACAACTATGGAAAACAGGAAAACCAATGTAATGGCGAGCCTTGGGAGAGACCTATGTCCAGTCGAGTTAAAAGTTCTACAAGCATGCTCATAAGTATGCCTTCGAGCATGTGTGTACCATTATGGATATTTCCGTAGCGGCTATTTCTGTCGGTGCGGCCGCGCTCCCGTTCCACATTATTCTCGCCGCTGCCGGGCCGCCCTGTGAGATTCCTTTGATTTACGATCGATATGTTCCACGTTCCTGTTCACTAAATAGCAACAAACATCGGATCTGTGAATTACGCTTTCTTAGTGGAACGGTGAGCCGTAGTGGTCCTTATTGCGATGATTGTAAGGTTCAGCCGCAGACGCTGCGCGACCGCGAATCGTATCGCGCCGCGATAAGGTTCAAGTATGTTTTACCACGGACAGCGGACCAATGCGAGAAAATAAGAGCAAATATATTTGTTTCTCTTTCTCCTTTGTCCTGTAACTATAGTTTTGTAATGAGATTCCAGCATCTTTTATCTCCTGCATAATGCTAGGGATGTAAAATATTGCATGCCTACCTAATTACTTACATATCTCACGTATTTACAAATAATCGAATTGAAGCACTGAATGATACGATTACATTTAAGTGGATGACTAGTGAAGTAACAGTGCGCCCAACAGGCCAACATATCTGCCGTGGAGAGAAGGAGCCACCAGGGCGGTTTCTGAAGTAAACTGTTACCTTCCTATGTTATATATTAGTTTGTTTTTTTTGCTAACTCTACAGTTAGTGCATAATCTAAACACAGTTTGTGATCGCTGCTCATCACCACGAGTATAATGCAAGTTATAAAAACTTGCATAATCTTGTTTGTTTGCCGTATGTTGTAATTGAGTAGCCTCATTGTCAGAGATTAGGCCGCCAGTGGACTTTCGATATGGCCTTAAACCATATCTTAGCTAGACGATAATAATATTGAAACTTAAAGTGCCGTCCCTACCCTGCTCCACAGATTATATATTCGTAGATACCGCATAACGACATCGTTGTTTCGACAAAGTCACCACAGTGGAAAGCGCAGGTCGGGGATTGCACCTCACGCGTTCTCACTGGCTATCTCAAGGTTAGGCTTAATCGCGCCTACGAATGATCTAAAGAGAGTAAATATATATAGGTGTATCTTTATCAATGCTCGGTGCGCTTTGATCGCCCTTAATGCGGGATCTAAGGGTGACCTATGAGTCGCCTGTTGACGCGTTATGGAAGCACTGTGTAATTACACCACAGAACAAACACCGGTTGACAGCTCATACCGATCCTCGTCACGAAAATATAACAATATACTGGATCGCTTATGATTTTTCGGCTATTCGATCCTGTGAATCGCGAAGGCATATTGAAAGAAAGACTTGAGCTCTTCCGGTGCCAGGAACTACAATTTAAAGTTACGTCCGGTGTTCGATGATCGTTTTGGAACACCTAGTCCAGTCACGCTATGAGCGCAACACCCACCACTGTTAAATACCATCTGTTGTGTGTTAGGGAGACTTACCGATTACATCGTCCACAGCTGGCTTCGATCACCGCAACAACCCGCAGAGCATCGACCTGAACGCGGTGCGGCTCGCGTTCCAAGTGTTCCTCCATGAAGAAGGTGGCGGCACGCGCCTCTACTCGCTGCCGGCCGTCGTCTCCGACATCATCTACGACAAGAAGGCTATGTGCGATCTGCTCATCATGCGCGCTTCGCATTGCTCGGGGAGCGTCACTGGAGGCACGCAGATCATACTGCTCTGTGAAAAGGTAACTCTTCAAATAGTCTTTGATCCTTAAACTCCTTATGCCCGTCTGCACTAAAGTCAACAAAGATAAAACTTAACTAAGCATCACCCAAACTACGTCGGACTTAGGCATCAACTTCCTCTGCACTAACCAGTTTACGTTAAGTGACTCCTAAAACTGACGTTTGAATGAAATTAATGAAAGAATGATACGTTTCTATGGTACCTATGAGTGACTGCTAAGCGCTTGCTTAGCTTTATGACTTGCAATATCTGTGTCTTAAAGTTAGGACATCTCTTACGCATTAAGGCAACCTCCTAAGTTTGGTGCAACGCATTTTCCACTGTTAGGTACGTCCTTGAGAGTTAAGTATGAACTTAGGAGCCGTCAAAGCTTAGTGCAGACGGGGATTAAACTTTGTTAGGAGATCGCTTACCTAATTAGGTTATCTTGTTCCCACTTTTTCTTATACTATAGAGAAAATAGATTTGTTTTCTTATACCAAAGAAAATACACACGAGAAGAATAACAATCTCATACAAAAAAGTGTACTCCCGAAAAAATTGCTTAAAACTAGGTGGCTATTACGTATTTACTCAGGTAATGTCCAAACCTCTATAAAAGCTGATCAAAATATGGTTAATATAGAAGCAGTATTAGTGTATGTCCGCTGTTTAAGGTTTAGTTCAGATTATATTGCAATGTACGACGTTAAAATATGTTTCCAAAAATAATGTTTTCAACGACATCACTTGAGAACATAACAAGTTTTACAAATAAACTAAAAATTAATCATTTTAATCACTGATATTATTATTGTAAAATATTCATAACAAGTCGCGTTTTTTCTCCGTACTATTACGAAAGAGTCAGCTTTAGTTTCTATTTCAAATCAAACAGAAATTGTGACGATCATGTCGCAGATTAAAGCACTAGCGACATCTTACGTCCTCATCCTTACGCATCTTTTCTTTCTATGGACATTAACTCTCTTAATATAATTTCTCTATGCTTATACTATAGATTTTAATATTTTTTTCTAAATAATGACATGAAAATTGGTACAAAACGTTGGCAATGGTATTCTAAAGATAATGTTTATTAATTAAGTCCCACTTGGGGTTTTTTTTTGTTGATAATATTAGAAAGGGGTGGCTCTGGCCGAGAGCGCGTCCTTCAATTCAACACACACCCTTTAAAAACACCTCAATGTAAAATATTTCAGAACTCGTTAAAACACACCAACAAACTGTGAGACGCCGCGCTGTCTAAAACCTCAATGCACCTATTTAAAAGCGCTGGATGCCGTCACGGCACTTACGTCACTGGCTACGTGTAATAACGCTCGGCGAGCATGGGTTTGCATCATATGCACCCGATGTCTCAGGTCGATGTCCGATTTTGTTCATATTCAAAATTTTTGGTTAGAATTGAGTACCGAATGTTTATGCCTAATATTACCAAAACCTATATGGCGAAATCTATATATCATTAGGTATATGGCGCCGCAGCAAACATACCCTTTTAGGGGGAAATACCCTAAAATAAAAAATAGCCGACAACAAAAAAAATACTATAATATTGTAGAACCTGTACACAAAGTTTCGTCATGATTCGTTGAAAACACAGTTCACACCAGATACCGCATTACGAGATTTCAATGCTATGCTGTAAGGTCTGGGACCCTATTCCTGTGCGCTCGAGATTATCTCGGTCACTCTCACTCCCATTAAATTCTAAATTAGAGAGACAGTGACCGAGATAATCTCGAGCGCACAGGAATAGGGTCCCTGGTCTGGTGATCGAGGGCTGAGAAAGTGAGACGGAAATAACCTTCAGATAGAAAATTATACTACAAAACTTATCAGCTTCCCTTTCGTCGTGTCGTCACAGAATTGATAAAAACAGTGACGCAACTGCTTTTATCAATCTTGGGGAAATACCTTAAGCTAAGATAAAATATCTTAAGGGAAAAACCGTAAAATGTCGGTGTCGGAAACGCGGTGTCGCGTGGATAAAATCAGGTAAACAATATACTTGAATTAATGTTAATAACACTTTTAATAGTATAATCCATTATATAGTTACAGATAAATGTAAAAATTGCCTGACGTAATTTTTACTGACTAGCTTATCGTGTGTTGTCGGTGAGCGGAGATAGGTTATCAGAGCTTGTTTGCAAGCGGTCTGACCGGACCATTTAAGAGCTCGCTCCGCTTATAAGGCTATCTCATTCGCACTTTTACAATATTTTTTTTTATATAATCGTTATCGAATGGAAATAAAAGTTATCCTATGAATATCATTGCCAATGTTTTAAAGCAATTTTAATGTTATTATCTTGTATTTTTGAGATGGAAAAAAAAACTCGACAATATTTTTTTTTCCTTCTATGTCAAACTAGAAAATGTTAACACAGAAATTGCTTTAAAACTTTGGCATTGTTATTCTAAAGATAACAAACTGTTTATTTCATAACCGGTTCTCTATTCGACCCCTATTTTTATGTATGTACTTCGATTACTCCGACATTTAAAACACATATTTTTAAATTACCACTCAATAAATTTGTATAAAAAAAAATGTTGAAAAAGTTTGCACGAGATCACTTATCGTTTAAGTAAGCGATCCTTTAAGTTGCTAGTTAGCTAGCCCTCAGTGGCGTAGCTAGGCGAGGGCGAAGCGGCCCCTCGCCCACGGCCTCGCACACGTGGGGGGCTCGCGGCCGAACGCCATGAATCCTAAATAGTACGATTAGTAAGTACTCTAAAATACCCCACTAAGTATTAGGCTTTAACACACCTTTAACACATCAACACTCGAAAAAACACAACTTATGGAAAATAATACAATGACGCGTCACAACTTGTCCACGTTCCCGCCAAAAAATACATATATTTTTACTATATACTTATAATTACTATTTCACTATCATGAATGTGTCCTGGGTTTGCTTGTGTAATTTCCAAAAATATGTTATGAATCTCTGCATTTGATAATGGGAATAGGCACTGAAAGAAAAGGGCTTGGCTGATGTGACTTTGCCCATGTCTAGTTTAGTCACAGATCATACCCTAGATTCTGCATGTAGGATGCTCTAAGCGCACCACGCATGAGTCTAAATACACTTATAAGAAATAGGCAAACCCGTGTATTTTTGGGATTTATTACAATATTATTTTTTGTTACTTTGTCTGCTAAGTTGGCTACTGCTAGCGGTAAATTTAAATAATTCTTATCAACAATCTGAGAATAGTGCTGTGAGCTGTATTATTATTAAGTTTATTTATGCTACCACTTAAGTGTTAATTTTATAATATGGCTGTTTGCTATTCCTTAATAAATAAATAAATTGAATAAATATAAGAAATTACTCTGATTGGTCGATTGTTAGGCGCGAGTAGGCGTCACCTTGAGATAGCCAATGAGAACGCTTGTTCGCACTCTCCGCGCTCCGCGCCTTCCTCAAACTTTGGTGACTTTTTGTAGGAACAACGAATTTCGTAATGCTGTATCTAGTGTGATCTGTGAGTTTAGTCCACGCTACGCCACTGCTAGCCCTAGTAATCACGAAGACCTCTACCTAGCGACTGTTATCTGGCACAAATAACTATGGAATTAAATATTTTAGGATACATATCACATAGGCACTCCGTAGCCACTCTTTTCCGAACAGCATTTGACAAAGCTCTGAAATGATTGCCATCTTTTTCTTAAATAATGCAATGCAAAGAGACGCAGATTGCTTTCAGTTCAAAAATTATTGCAATAGAATCGAGTTTGTGTAAGTGTATTTTTTAATTATTTTCCAGCGTTTGGAGTCTGTGCTAAGGGTCTTATGAAATATTATATATTTTTGTATTGGTAGAACTATTTTGCAGAAACCGGCCGGGGTAGGACCACACCTTTGCTAGTTATTCAACTGCCAAGCAGTAGTGTGCAAACATTATTGTGTTCCGGATAGAAGGGCAACGTTTCCACAGAAATTACTGAGCTTAAAGAGATTTAAAAGATCTTATATCTACGGGTGTCCAGCGCAGTGCATTTTCGCACAGGGTTTTGAACCGTTGATGTTCGAAATTGAGTATGCACTGAGCTATTATAGGCAGGCGTGGCGCTTACCACCAAGTGAGCGACTTGTTCGTCTCGTTCGGTAGCATAGATAAATAATGAAAGATGTGTCGTGTTCGGTGTCCGCAGGTGACGCGCGAGGACACCGCCGTGGTGTTCTACGAGGAGGACGCGTCGGGCTGCACCGTGTGGGAGCAGCCCGCCAACACGGTGCTCGTGCACAAGCAGGTCGCCATCGTGTTCGAGACGCCCGCGTACACGGCGCCGCACTACGACCCGCACACGCACCGCGGCCAGATCCACGTGCGCTTCCAACTCAAACGGATCACCGACAACCAGCGCAGCAACTCGCTCGACTTCGAGTACATAAAAATCCTCCCAGGTACCGTCAAGCCCTTGCCCGACTTAGCGATGCTCGCGCGCCTGCTCGCGGACTCCGCCCCCATCGACACCAACAATAACACCGACAAGGAGTCCACCCTCGTCTCCTCCACCACGGACACCAACGACACCAATACCGTCGATATATCCGAGGACAGCGGCTCCGCGCTCACCGCCGACGTGAACGGCAACCCGCCTCTAGACCTCGACGTCGAAATGCGCGACTCGAACGAAACCACTCTCAACGACTTGCTCGAACAGGTCGCGGAGCTCGATGAGATCTACTCGGAGAGTCGCACGCGACGCGAGGCGGCCGTAGATACGCCGGTACAACCGCCCGACGGTGACGACTTCGACGACGCCGGGACTTATACGAGCTTGCAGTTAGCGTTTAAGAACCCGCTCGATATCGCGGAGCCGGAGCCGACTCCGTACGAAGACGTGCAGGTTCAGACCTACCGCGGACCGATCATCGAGTTCGCTCCGCTCAAACGCGACCCGGAGGAGGAGCGCGCGCCGCCGCTGCCGCCGAAGCGCGTGCGCCGGCCCGGCTCCGCCGCCGGGACCGACTCCTTCAAGACTAGCCAAACATCTGTCAACAGCGTGCTAAAACCTGGCCGCCCGCTGCCGCTGACTCGCGACCCGGCCGCCTTGGCACCGCCAGCGCCACCGCCGCTGTCGGCCGCCCGGAGCGAGCCCGCGCTCCCTCCGGTCAAGAAACGCTCGTTCTTCTCCCGTCTATTCCGCCGGAAGGACAAATCCCCAGCGCCGAGCGTCAAATCTGAAGGCAAACGCGACACGAAATCCAAGCCCGTAGGCCGCTCGGTCAGCAGCGTATCGGGCGTGCGACCCTCCAAATTTAAATCCTCCGTGTCGCATACGTCTTTAAAAGATAACGCGTCGGGCGCCGGGCTCAGCTACGCGGATAGTATCACGCATATATCCCTACACGGGGATGACAACGACAAGTCCGCGTCGCAGACTTCCCTCCGGCGCGACCTCGGGCCGGCGCCTCCCACCGGCACGGGCACTATACTAGTCGCCGAAAGCGTTCTAGCTCTGGACGCGGACGCCTTTAAAAAGCTCCAAGACGACCTGGAGCTGACCGACGCTGAACACTACGCGCTCTATATGGCGGTGGCGCCGCGCGCGACGGTTTCCGAGTTTGATGAAACTAGTTGCTACTATTCCCCCGTCGACGGGTCCAAGTTTCAGAACTCGTAAACCGACAGTGAGGGAGCGATCGCCCATCACTCTGATCGTTCCACTGCAGACGTCTGAGCTGTAGAAAATATCTATACCATTTATTTGTAACTATTTGGTTACTAAAAACTGGTAACACCCTAAATAAGTACATATTAATAAGATAAAAACACAAAATACCAAACTGCAAAATCTAGCCTATGTCACTCCGGACTTAAAGATAAATGCAACAACACCTAACTCGTCAAAATCGGTCAAGCCGCTTATACTACAGGAGGCACGTTAGATACTTTTCTACTTACATACTCCCCAAAAACATTACCCTCCTACTTGGGCAGTCAGGTAAAAAGTGTTATCATCGTGAATGTTTAAAATCTTACAATCCTACAAGGATCCGAAATTATAAAAGAACATGGTGTGAAAAGGGCGCGTTCAACGTCCTCTCTGTAATATTAAAGAGGAAAGATAGCGGCTGTAAGTAAACTTCGACTATGTTCATTGAGAGCCGTGTCGAACTATAAGCTAAACTCATTTCCGAGTCTTTGCCTTGAACGGCGCACGGAGTCGCGGAAGACTGATTGCGAGTATCCTTCGTCCACACTCGACAACTCTTGTTCAGGCCAGTAAGCGATAGTGCTAGGGTAACCTAGAACTAGCTGTGGCCGAAAAGTTGCAAGTGTGGACGAGACATAACAGTATCTTGCCGGACGGGTCTGTCTAGTCCATTCGAAATGCCAAATTTTTGATAAGCGTATACTTTTTGTACACCTTTTAAATTATAATCGAAGTACTTGTAATGCTAAGCGATTGAACGTTGCGCATTTCTATTGTCTTATGTTTACTATACTAAGGTCCGGGACCCCTATTCTCAAAAGGAGAGATTCAATCTCATCGCGAAAAAAATATCGAACTTCGAGATTTTCAACGCTATCTTTCGTGATATTCTCGATGGCTAGCGTGTGAGATACATCACGTGGTCGGAGACAATCGAGACGAGAGAATCTCCAAATAGCATTTTAGCCCTGGCACTTTCCATCAGTACAAGCACAAAAACTACAGTTTGTTTGTGTAACGTGATGCTTTTCTTAGTCAACAGGATACAACCCTACGACGGTTCCAGTTTATAATTTCTATAAAATGATGTTTCTAATAAACTAATTTAAATGTTCTAGATTCCAAAAAGCGAAAGGCCATGATGGCTGAATTGACGACTTACGATACTGAAAGTAAGTTCTATTTGATGCATTCTCATTGTATAGAGTTATATATAGTCGGCATAAGTTGTGTCTTTCAATCAATACGTACGTAAGACGTTTAGAAAAAGGAGGAACAGCCCCCAAAAACACTCGAGGCACTTTAGCCCAGTCAATTAGCGTTTGACCCGGAATTAACTAATAACAGTTTTTTTTTTCTGTACATAATTATAGAACCAACCTCATATAATACAATAATTTAAAAAAATGGGTGTCCGGAACAATCTCAATTTTTCACATTTTGCAATATCGTCTCTATTTGGGCTATGTTAGAGTGTATTTCAAATGACGATCGTGAGTGAGTCGTCGGCGACGATAATGTATTATGGCTCATGCAAAAATGTACCTCCAGACTGTTTAATTGAATTCAATATTGTTTCTACGTCAGCAAACTATACCAAACACAGTTTTATATTTATGTTACGAATTATGTCCGGGTCCTCCATACTAAGTCCCGTAACTTGACTGGGCTACACGAAATCATGCCAGCCCGACTTGTACGGCCTCAGCTGCTTGTGTGTATCTTGGGTTATTTCCTTCTTTTTTGACTTTGTACGTACGTACATAATACATATATTATTATCAGAGAGCGGAATGTAATCGCAGAACAATTGAAATGATAAAGATGGGTCATTGTTTTTTTATCGTTTGTTCAATTTATCGATACCTTTTAGTTTTAAATTACTATAGCATTTGTTTTCCTCACGGGATGTGCAGAAATGAAAGTATGACCACGAGAACATGTACATCCTTATATATTATAACATGGGCGAAACAGCAGGCGCAGCTAGAAGCAATACAGTTCAAAACTAAAAAGTATTCATAGTTTAAATATTCGATTAAAAACAATGACCCATCTATATAACACTTCAATTTCTTTGCCATTAGATTCCGTTCCCTGGTTATTATACATAATATGCTATACACAATATATATTACTATCTATTTTATTGAAGCTGGTGTCCCTAAAATCGTATAATATAAAATAAAAGCATTTTTTTTATACTACTGCTTAAATATGGAAGTTATATTTGAAAAAAAGTTATAATATTATGCGCAATTTTGGGTCTGCTTTATTGTATTTCTTTTGTGTAATATTGGTTTCATTTATATAATTATTTGTACTTTATGTGTACTTGATATAACATATATACTGGGAAAGGTAAACAGCGAAAGATATCTTATATTTTGATAAATTCAAGAATTTAAAAAAATACATAATTTTTATAGGTAAATTTTACTAACATTTGGAAAAGATAATTTAAGTAATCTAAAATAACATGCTAGATATCTAAATAAAAATAACATAGATATAATTTAGGTAATTTAAATTATTGAATATTTATGTCTAACTAAATATATAGGATTATTTAAGACACCGATTGACTGGGAGCAGTTACGTGTAATATACAGCACGAAATTATTCTCAAAAATAGATATTATTTTTCTGTCTTCTGTCATATGTGAAATGGACACGAAATTAAAGCGGACAAACAATGTTTATGCTCTAGATCCTAGAGCATCAACATTGTTTGTCTGGGCTGGGTCTGGGTGGGACTGGGCTGATTCTAGAGTCTAGAATCAGCCCAGTTTTACTTCAGTGAGTAAATTACCACCTAACTAAACCGATTTGACAGAACTAAAATTATTTGCATCTCTTTTCATACTAATATATGTGAGTAGGATAGCAATAATTCGAGAAGCTGTCTAGTTTGGCAAGTTAGTAAAATGATACAAATAATCGATGTCACTATGTCAATTCAAACCTCCACATACCTATATTAGTTAATACGTATTGTGTTTGTTTTTTTGTGAAAGCTCCCGGTCAATACCCACCTTTATGCCTAGGTTTTACGCTGTTACTAAATGGAGGCTCAATACAAATATTTACGTACGTAATTATGTATCGAATAACATACTTTATAAATGAAATATCGAATTAAATTCGATTATATATATACATAATTACGTAAGTAGACTTATCTCACTCGGTGATTGGTAGTCGCAAAGTTAATTGACGGTGGTAATGTTCAGTCAAACTAGAGCAGCTGAAATCAGCAAGTAAATATATTTGGCAATAAATTTAGATTTGCCAATGCTTATGGTTGAGACTAAGCTTTGTTGTGTTTGTGTAATGTTAATGTACTTATTCGTTTGTGTTAGTCCAATTGCCGATTTTTCTATTTGTTACTTATGTGTCGTTTAAAGGTTGATTATTTGAAGTCTACCGAACTTTGTTATCTTGTTCGTTATTTTTTTGGTTATTTTAGTTAAACTACTGTTTGTTTTTGTTTTAAATTAATATCGAATTTACTTTATTGAAAGTATTGAGGCCTAATTGGCAAGCGGTCGCATGATCGTACGATCACAGGTGGTAAGAACGTTCAAACGAAACAAATCAAAACAAGGGCAATATTCCGATTTCATCATTACATACTCTGTTGGAGAAGCGACCCAAGATGGGCCTTACTTAATTCCAAAACTAGATAACGCCATCTGTCCCGGTCTCGCGCTGTCTCTTATCATTACGCAATTACTACTTTCCCCTTCCTAATAAAACCTTTTATTAGTTGTCCTATTATATTTTTTTAAGGAGTCTTATATGACAAACCTATTCTGGCAGAAGGCATTGGTATGCCATCTCGCAGGTTTTCCTAGTTTGGGTACCAATGAACTCCGCGCAACTACACCAAGACTATAAGCAAATATAATTTCTGTATAACATTTATTAAGAAGTTTGTTGATAATAAATTTCATTTAATTTCAATTATTCGGTGAATTTTTTAACAATACGATAATATCGGTTTTATCGGTTTGAATTTATTACACCACGAGCTGATAGGTACACAATTTTCATGTTTGTTGTGTGTCCTGGTCAAAGTTCGCGCGATCATATCGCATTTATTCGAACATTTGTGTTATGCGATTATGTCGCATCCCGTGATCGTTCGAACGGGTTTTGCATTAGAAATAGCGCAAGCTAACTAGCTTGCGCTATTTCTCAATAATCACAATAATCACTTCAGTGTTCTGGGCCCGTAACGTGTGGTGCTTATTGCGATGATTGTTAGGCTCAGCCGACGACGCTGCGCGGCTATACACCTTATCGCGCGGCAATACGGTCCGTGGTCACGCAGCGTCATCGGTGAACCTAACAATCATCGCAATAAGCAGCTCACAGTACGGGTCCTGGTCAAAGTTCGTGTGATCATTTCGCATTTGTGTCAAATGGCAATGTCACACGATTCTGTCGCATCGCGTGATCGTACGACCGTTTGCCTTTTTTTTTTTACTTTTTGTTATAAACTTGGGTACACTATGCGTGTAGGCATAGCGTATGTTCCACAGTCTATTGTTTCAAGTACAAACATCTCTGTCTAGTCTTAGCTAATGTGAATATGTGTGCTTTTAACATTACTGTGTAAGGAAAAACGTATTTATTTAATTAACAATGCTTGTATCTCTCGTGTGAGGTTCAACCGAGGACGTTAGTAGGCATATCTAAGGGAGCTAAGAACATCTTAAAAGTCTAGAATGTTACAGTGAAATGAACTTAGTTTAATTTCCTATTTTGCATGCATGTATTTTGGATAGTGGTAACTTTTCACAGAAATCTCCGATCGAATTCTGTATTAAAATGATGAATCAGGGTGGCGAATGCAGTGCATTGCCGCGCTGGGATTGGAACCGGGTGGCAATTATGTGTTGTGTGCCAGCGTGTCGCTTAACATCACGCCGGCGACTTTCTTTTTAAGTCAATCAGTAACCTAAAAAAATGAGCATATATAAATAAAAAACCGCGCTTATTAGATTTATATAAATAAAAGAAAATGCCGTTTTCTAATTATTGCCAAGAATATAGAGACAGCTATATAAAGTGATATGATATATAGCCGTTTCGGAGGCCTATACTATTTACACTATGCTCATATGCGAACGGCAGCTATTAGAGTTAAATAGTTGACGTGTATGTAAAATGAAGTTCTATAACGACAAACATAAGTTCTTAAACATAACTTTCGCTTTAAAGCCTAGTGGTAAGCTTTATCTTTCTACGAAATACAGACATATCTTGCGAAATGGCGCATTCACACTAGTGCATGGCAAAGCGTAGGGCGACAAGTCACAGAATGAATAATAGTACGAGGCCCGTACCGTGAAGTTCTTATTGCGATGATTCAGCCGCCGGCGCTGCGCAACCGCGAATCGTATCGTGGCGAGATAAAGTTCACGGTCGCGCAGCACATACAAATCATCGCAACAAACAGCGATGCGGAACTACTGCGATAAGTGCCGACATGCGCCTAACGTATGCGAGAAGGACGAGGGATCTCGTTAGGTTACTTGTAAAAGCAGTGCAGTTTGTGGGACTCGAGGCTTATCGCTTCGCGATAGCATTTACTGGTATGTGTAACAATTTCAGCTCTACCGAATGGTATAACTTTATGTAACGTACTCTACGTTTTAAAAGTTTGCTTACATCATACGTTGTCTCGTTCGCGTTGTTATCAACATGTTTGATGATAAAAAGTCACCGAGTGGGAAAGCCGAGTTATCTTCTTATTTTAAAACGATTTTTTTATAAACATTTTCTATTTAGGCGAAAATGGACAAAAACTATGTTTTTCGAGTATTTTTCCTTCTCTTTCGCCAAACCAATATAATGACACGAAAATTGCTATAATTTGCTACATTGGATATTATTCTAAAGACAACAGACGGTTATTGTTAAATTGCCGTTCAGTTATTTTTTATCTTCGAAAATGTGTGAAAGAGATAGCTCTTGTCGGGAATGCGGCTTTTTTTATTGTGTCGTCACAACAAAGTTGTGTAGGCGGATAAGCGCAAAATTAGTACAACGCTTGCAAATGTGAATGCGCCATAATAAAAATTACGAAAGTTTATAACGAAAATCATTGCTTTGAAATTTATGAAATGTTTATGAATCGGTTAGCAGCTAAGCTGATTGTTTGGAATTTATATAACTGTGTGGAAAAATGTAAAGTATTCTATTTTAAGATACAGTCGTGTATTTTTAATAAACTTGTACACTATTGTCATGTTTTTGAAACAATAACTAGCATTTATACTGTGAAATGTTCACTTACTGTACCTTCGATCTAAACTGTGGCAATGTAATAGTTGTTGCAACTCATGAGCGCGCGTTGCTTTAGTTGTGTTGAAGGCGTAAACTGTGCTCATGTAAATGTGTGCGTGCTCCAGTAGTAAGCAATGTGCATGCACTACAATTACAACTAAATGCAAGTAATCCGCGCAACTTGAGATGCAGCTTAGCAAGAGCAGGATGCATGTTGCGTTAAATACGTGCATCCCGCTCTAGCACGGCGCACGTGTGTCCAGTTGCGCAGGATAGGTAACCTCAACTTTGCTCGCGGTTCTGATTTGTATAAACTATTCCGGAATAATTATTTTTTCACTTTTATATATTATATAAATCGGAATAGACTTAGCTTAAATGAATGCAAGTCAAAATAACAATTATGCTAATAATACACGTATTTTTATTTATGAAATTAGCCACATCAAAAAATATCTGACGTTGAAAAGGTACGAAAACATCTATGTGGCATGTTGTGTATTATTATTTTTTTAGTTTTTTTTTGTAAATTAATATTTTATTAGTCTTTTTTTCTTTGACCTTGGTTCACACATATTCATGTTAGCTTAGTCTAGTACTTCGCTTTGAGTGTTGCATGTTTTTTGTTTTGTTTTATGTTATAAATAAAGAAATAACTATGCGACCATACAAACAAACAAACGCAGTCTCATATTATTTCATACAAACGTATTCTCATATTTCGTTCCTAAATTACATTACTTAAAATGTTTTTTGCTATAAAATTTATATGTACCACTGCCATGCTATATTTTATTATTTCAATAAATTAAAAAAAAAAAACTGGCGCCTTATGAACCGCCTCCTTTTTTTTTGGAAGGCGGTTAAAGATAATGTAGTGTCATTAATGAATAAGAAGGAAGCAGGAGAATACGTTTGCATGGAATTAGACAGTCGCATAATTACCTCTTCAGAGCCTACTTTCCTTATATGCTATCTTTTTCGCGCATTTTTAACTTTTTTAAAGATTAAAACACGATTTTCTTGTAAAAAACAAAGGGATTTGTCATAAAAAGGAATAACATGAGAATTGTTTTAAAAACAGGAATTGTTATTCTAAATATAACGACTGTTGTGCTTTTTGGCCTCACTTAGTAATCTTTTATCTTCTAAAATGTTTAAAATGTGCAAAAGGGACAGCTCTGGCCCGGAGCGTGACCTTAACTGTAGAATTTGGACATATGTGGAAAAAGAAGCCTGGATTTCAGATAATGAAGCTCAAACCCATCTGAGAGTTATTTTATTTGCATATATTAAGGCATGTGATATGTTAAGTTAGGGACTAGGTTCGTGGCGGGAGGGGAATGAGAGCGTGCGATGCGGACACCCCGCCTCCCGAATCTCGTTCGCACAATCAACAGTTTTAAATCTATAAAATTACTAAGGGTGATATTCAAAAATGTCATTTTATTTAATTTTTTATTACAACATTTAATAAGTTTGGTTTAATAATTAATTTCGTGGTGCAAAGGATATCCATTGCCATTCAGCGTGGTAACGCAGCCAGCGTTATGGGCACCTTTGCACCGGGTACAGTTAGGGGCGGATTATTCGATTTTAGTAGTGACACTGACATTATAAATTAATATTCTATCTACTACAATTCAAAAGAAATATGTTGACGTGTTAATTTAATTTATTTAATGTATTTTTTGACAAGTAAAGAATAATAACTAACATAATAAAAAAATAAAAATAAAATATTTATTTAATTATCTATTATTTATTATAATAATATTATTAAAACATATTGCGTACTATAATCCGAATAGAGAAAACGTCTTGTCATTCGCTTAATTAGGTGAAAACTTGCTCGAGTAAACGTGAGAATTTGTAATTAATTGTAAATTTTATAATAGAAAATTTAATGTTATAAAAACATTGCTCAATATCATTCTCAGTAATTTTATATCACTATATTGTGTACAGCTTTTCCAGCGTAATTACTGGGCATAAATAGTTTTAATGTTTAGTGGTGACGAGCGCAATGCATTGCCGCGCATGGTTTTGAACTGATGAAGTTTAAAATTCTGGGTGGCACTGAATTGTCATGGGCAAGCTAACGCTTAACATCAAGTGAGCGACTTGGTTTCGTTACCAATTTCCATAAAAAAATATGTGCGAGCGAGAGAGAAAATCGGTTTCCTGTTCTTAAAGCAGTGTGGGCTAGCTCGAACGCCACGAACATCGTCCTTCTCAATTTTTGTGTTTTTTATTTTTGTTATTGTTGTTAACTTCGTGTCGGTTTATGAGAACTGACGTATTAATGTGTTTTGTTGTGGTCGTGCAGGCTACGGTCTGGAGCCGCCGATAAAGATCGAGCCGAATCGGACTCCGCCGCACATCTACTCGCAGCCCGGACAATACTCCGAGGCCCAGGTACACACACCATCATTATTGCATCATCTATAGACTACACTTTCTCGAAAAGTTACTTATTTCTTTTTTAAAACGAGGTTTACAGTACGTCGTTACTAGACTATCGTGCAAATATGCCGGCAGAAAAGGTGTATGAAAATCTTTTGTGAACGCGCTGAGCTGGCAGAAAAAGTATATGGAAATACATCATTAACCGGTTTTTTAATTTCTTAAATTTTGGGTAATATCTGTAAGTTTTTAATAATGCCAAAAAACAGTTTTTGCTTTTTTGCGGTTTGCTTGCTTTTTTTTGTTGGTAATGTTTACTATAGTAATATTACATAGACTATTATTATTAGACTCGCTCCCTGCGGAGCGAATAGGTCGCCATATGTTGTGCTCTCTGTCGCACTTGCGGGTCCTATTGGAGTACCAATTAATAGTGATGTACAAATTTCGTATTGATTTTCGTTATTTTTTTATCGTACAAAACGAAAAAAAATTAAAGTCAAATTGGGAAACCGAAATAGAAACAAAATTATTCAACAATAACAACTTAACACAAGTTAGTTGACTTTACAGAACAACGTTCCCATCAACGCTCCCATTGTTTAAAGTATCCAGGTTACGCTAGCGCATCGCCTGCATTCTTTCGTGAATCGATAAGCGTTTATCGACAAACGGCGCACTGCACGTGTTTCTCACTATCGCCCCGATGTCTTATGGCCTCGAGGACAGCGGGGCCATAAGGCTTTAAAACTGCCATAATGCTAATGTATAGTTTAACATTATCAGCCGCCGTGGCCGGTGATGGAACCGATGCCGGCGGGCGCGAGCCACGGCGGCGCGTACGGCGAGGGCTGGGCGCAGGCCGCGGCGGTTGCGGCGGCGGCGCAGGCGCAGCCCCAGTTCCCGCAGTATGGGCACACCTCGCCCTACCACCGCTCGCCGCACCACCACCAGGTATTCAACACATCTGGAAACGAAACCACCTCACTGCTTGTTACCTCACAGAAACTCTGAGACCTCGCTTCGCTTCTTCTTTCGAATCTACTTTTGTGTTGTTTTTTTTTTGTTCTATTCCTATTGTGTTTTGTAATATAAATATTTGAATATTTTGTTGTGTTGCGTAGGGCGGGCATGGCTCCCCGCTAGGCGCCATGTCCCCCCAGCACGCCAACCTGCAGTCCCCGCTGGCCCCGACGGTGGTGGGGCACGGGGGCCACTCGCCGCTGCCTTCGGGCTCCGGCGGCCCCGGGGGCCCCGCGCTGTCCCCCGCGCTGCACTACCAGCAGGGCCCCATGCACCCGCAGCCGCCGCCCTACCAACTCAACCAGGTGTTGTACCAGATATTTAAACAAGGAAACATTAGTTCAACAGAGAGTTAGTTATCGCTAGGTGAGTACTCGGAGACACGCGGATGTGGAAACATGAGCTCCACGCTTTTCAGGAGGATTGGTCCACAAAAGCACTCGGGCTTACAGTTTAATAAAATAATGTCACGTCAGGGAATATAAATGGATAGTTATCTCAGTATTCTGTGTTATCCGATGTTTATTTGTTCAACTTGTTCTCTCAGCATTTCGTTTAAACAGTCCGATTTAGTTCAATTTAGTTCAATTTATTTTTTTGCCATAGGAACACAAGGGTACACTTAGCCATGTCAAGATTACATAGGTAAAATTATTCCATCATAAATAATAAATTTTTTCACCGTACCTATGCACAATCAGAGCTACGGGAAACTAATTCCAGTACTTACTACCGCGGACCTTCGATCGGAGAGGCTGAAATGTCTGGAAAAAGCGACTCAGCTCTGCCACACTCCAGTGATGTCGGCTTTATGGCAGTCGAGTAGGTTTATCACACTAATATTATAAATGCGGAATATTGTGTGTAAGCATGTAAGTGTGTTTGTTCCCGTTCAACTCTGTAACGGCAGAAAGGATTTGAATGAAATTTGGTATGGAGGTAGCTTACACCCTGGATTAACACAGGCTGCGGAGAAATATTCGGTTTCTATAGCGGGTGAAACCGCGGGGCGCAGCTAGTTTTTATATTTGGCTGGCACTTCTTTGATTAAACAACATCGATTCACTTGCAGCTTGCAGGCGGCGAACAGATGGACACAGGCACCTCATTCTCGGCGCTCCTAAACCAGGACGTGGGTCCGCTGCCGCCCGACCACGAGCTCTTCAGCCTCGCCAGCCTCGAACAGAGCCAGGAGAACCTCTCCGATAGCCTCAGAAACTTATCCACGACCGACCTCCTCTTCAGACAGTAGCTGGAGTAATGGACACCTGGAGCATCTGGACATGAACGACTCACGAGGCGAAACAGTCAGTGACCAGACAAAGGAATTCACACGAATTAAAGCTTAGAATACACACGAATGTTTGGTCGCTCGAGCCTTAAGATTCCGTCGAACATATCGTCGTGTGGCGAAGCGCATGATATAAAAAAAATACCAGGCATGGTAACAGGGTTCCGTGGGTGACACCAGTCTCAAATAATTCATACACGTTAGACGGTACACCACAAAAATGGCGGAGTGACTGGTGTAATACCAAGCCTTGTTTTTTGGATAATGCGCATGCGCAAATATAACAAACGAAAATACTGAACACGCGAGTCTAGTGTGTCCTTACATGCATAGAAATTCGTCAAGCATGTAATACCATAAGATCTGAGTCCTGAGTTTGTATCGGCCTGAACACTGAGAGGCTGACAAGAGAAAGGAACTGGGTGTATTCCATATTTCCCTAAACTGTACTTTCAATGCAAGAGCTTTGAAAATGATTACAAATGGTGATGTTTAGTCTGTGAAGAGATGGAATGAAGCATCCAGCTTTGTCCCAAAGAAGCGTCTAGAGGTAGGAAAGTGTGCAGTTGGGAATAAGTCTGCTATGAGTTTCATCATTATCATCATCAAACAGAACGTCTACTGTTGAACAAAGGCCTCCCCTTTTAGGGTGCCATAATCCCCACTCTTGGCAGGCGGCTTGGGGATCGCAGAACGCTCACCGTTCACTAAGAGCCCGTCCTCCGTCCTCCCGTCCCGTCCGTTCTGGTCGCAGTTGTAGGACATACCCGGTATGCAATGAGTTTATTATCTGAGAATTTGCCAAAAGTAGTTTCTGTCATGCAGAGCCAAAAACCGCGGTATTTAAAAAAATATATGTTCAAGAACAGTAAAAAAAAATGAGGACTTAGTTGTGATGATAATTCTGGAGTAATAAAGTGAATGTGTTCAATCTTGCTACAATGTTGCGTAAGAACTTTCAAGTCAGTCAAGTCAGTTCCAAACAACTCTGCTTTTTGACGTGAATCCGACGAGTCTAATCGGTCTGGCAAGGGGTCTCATGTCAGACATGAAATTAAGACAAAGTTGATGTACTTTAGAAATGTTATAGCACGGAGGCTATGTGAGTTACGGAAATAGTGCTTATATCGTCGTATCGGGCATCTCTGCACCAGCATAAATATACTACGCAGTACCGATATTCTCTGTCCGATATTGATGTAGGAGTTTCTTTTGAATGTGTGAGAAAAGAATGGCGACAATTTTAAAATCTGTTGAATTTAAGTACGTCAATACAATGTATATTTTTTTTTTCCTAAAAAATATTTGGAATATAAGTGATACGTGAATGTTAATAAAATGTGTATGAAGTGCTTTTGTGTCGCGCTATGAGACTGTGATGGACGGACGGACAGAACGAATTTGTTGAATGGGACCTTCAGAGGCCGCTCCCTCACTACGAAATTTTCAAAGATAAAAAAAGTCCTATGTGAGTGAACAAATAAAAAAAAACTTAAAGGAATTTAAAAAAAAAACCCTGTTTTTTTTTAATATTTCCTCTCAGTGATTTTTTTATCTACAAAAATGTGCGAAAGAGAGGCCTCAGAAATGAGAAGCGTCGTTTTGGTGTATCCTATTTTTAATTTACGAATTTAAAAACTTATATAATTTTGTTTTTATGTAAGTAGAGGAGTTGTTACTGCTGTCTCTTTTGTTAACAGTGCTTAGCTTAAATACAGTTACCAACAAACCTGCTTGGGCCCTCTACTCTGATGAGACGCGTTATAAACTAGTTTACGACTTTATTTGCGCGCGCAATTGAGTTTTTTTTAATTGCAAATGGGAATTAAAAACACTTAATTGTCATACACCAGGTCGTCATATCCGATTGATCGTTCCGTCACTTTCGCACTCGCTACGTTAGATATAAAAGCGCCACCGGCGGCTTTCAAAGCAAAACGCTTGGTGTTGAGATAAGCTTGCTTTTACACGAATTTCATTAATTAAATGTATGTTTGGTGTTCTTGTATATATATATATACAAGAACACCAAACAAACCAATAATGATAGAAATGTGACATTTGGATCCAATACTCTTCAAACGGTCTAGGCGAACAATAAGAATGGATTTTGTGATATTCCACCTCTAAAGGGCCGAAATGGACCCCCAAAGTTTGTATGGAAATAAAAAAAACGTCCTACGGTTAACCTAACCTAACTCGATTCGTGTACTAATCAGGAAAAAAATAAAAAAAGGCACGTTTTAGGAGTTTTCGAAAATCGACCCTAAAGAGGTATTAAATGGGGTCTTTAATTTACTGTAGCTTAAATGAGCGAAGCCCGCGTTAAAATCTAGTCGAAACCCAGTTTAAGACGCATCGTACATTATGTAAAGGGCCTTATAGTTATTTCAATTCACGACCGTGTGCAAACTGTGTGAGCCTTACAAAAATGCAATTTGCACTCACAGTGTATGCTGTGGCGATGATAGCTCAGTGGTTAGCGGGTTTGGGATCGCACGGAGCAGGGCGTGGGTTCAAATTCAATTGATTTTTACAAGAAACTGCTCAAGCAGTTTCTTGTACCGTTCCTGGCTAACCCCCGAATACTGAACGTTTGTTAACTTTGACGGCAGATTAAGTCTATTGCTGTCTTTGTTATTTGCTTAGTGCTAGACAAAGGCAGTATTAGAATTAATCTGTTGTCAAAGTTAACCAGCGTTTCAGTATTCGGGGGTAAGTGTGTTAGCCATCTTCGACCACACCACCAGGCGAGGAAAAATGCAAATTTCGTCTTTGTAAGTCTTACTCCTGAATTGAATTTCGTTTGTGTGTTAGATTAACATGTGTGCGACGCGTGTCCAACAACACGCACGCACACATGTTTACGTACGACTTCACCACAAATAGTAATGCGTGCTCAAATTGCATGGACTTATTGAATAATAGTATGGTATACATTTGGGGTTATACATTATTAGATCTCTGCATAAGTACGATATTTTTAATTTTTACATCAAAATTATTGATTTATAGAATCATTTTTAGGAATAATGCTACTGTTTTAAACAGTTTTGTGTATAAATGACCTTCAATTTACGTTGTTAATTCTTTGTATTTGCTTTATAGTTGTTTTTTTTAACAAAATGAATGCAATGCACAAAGCGTGTAATAACTAGTAGTTCCACTCGGTTTTACCCGGTAGGAACTATAAGAAGGATATAGTCTACAGTCTAAAATAAAAATGTCTATAAATAGTATCACGCATTCTCCAGTTAGTGCATAAAATTGAATATAAAAAATACAAAGAGGAAATAAAAAAAGTTATATATTATGTTTTTTTTTTATTTTGGCAAAACAGAAGGAAGAAAATCCCAAAGGAAATGTTTTTTTCCTTCTCCTTCGTAAAATAAATAAATAAAATAAAAGTTAATAACATGACAACTAAATATAGTTATAAGATAAACAAAATACCCGACAGCAAAATGTAGCCTATGACACTCCGGACGTAAACAGGAAGCCAACGACACCTCACTTGTCAAAATCAGTCAACCCGTTTAGACTACAAGACGTATTATAGGAATACACAAACATACATACACCCCAAAAACATTACCCTCCTTCTTGGGCAGACGGGTAAAAATTTCTATAAAACATTGGAAATGGTATTCTTAAGACATGAAATGCTATTTTTTTGTAATTTCCTCTCTGTAATTTTTATGTTTATATTCTTTTTTTGCGTACTTGATAAGTAGGATCATGGGAGCCGGCCACAGATGACACTAGATACCGCATTACGAGATTCGTTGTTACTACAAAAAGTCATCAAAGTTTGAGGCGCGGCGGGGAGTGCGACCGACCGTTCTCATTGGCTATCTCAAGGTTACGCCTACTCGCGCCTAACAATTAACCAATCAGAGTAATTTCTTATAAGTGTATTTAGACTAATGCGGGGTGCGCTTCGAGCGTCCTGAATGCAGAATCTAGGGTGTGATCTGTGGAGTCGGCCCTTAAAATTAGATCGATACGTTGCAAATTGAATTTGAAAGGACAAATAGATTCGCTTTTAAAGGTTTTTTTTTTGTAAGGTGATTGTGGTGATTGTTTAATCGCTTGTACCAATACCATTTCTACTAGATGAGAAATGACTATTGGAACATCTATACTTACGTTCATTCATATGATGTTTTTTTCGTTAATTCTCAATACTATAAGAAATCTGAACGAAAATCGTTCGCTTGCATAATGTATTGGTGCTTACATTAGCTATTGTTGTATTTGTCTTAAGATAATTAAATGTTTTTCTTTTTTAGATTATGTTACCAAAAAAAAAAAAGAGCAGATATTTGAACAAATGCTGTAATTTTTGTATAAAATATTTTTGCATCTAGTTTAACATATTTTTTTTAAGATTTTCTATTTTCGTTATATATTAAATGCATACATATACAGGATGTGGCGTAATGAATGGATAACATTGCACCTACGGATAGGAGAAAATGACTCTCTTCGCCATTTTCTTCGGTAGATTGCAAATCAAGGAATTTTCTCTATCTGTTTAGTTGATAGAAATTTCTTAAAACTTAAAAAAATTGCGAATACCTCGAAACCTACGACATTTCCTAAATACAATTTTTGATTTTGTGAACCACCATGATGTCTTGGGTGCAAGGTTATCCATTCATTACGCCACATTCTGTATACATAATAATAAAGTATTTATCCCTATAGAGCCATTCCATTGCGCTAACACGTACTAGAGGAGACACAGCACGTCAAGAAGTTGTCCAATTTGACGACGGCGGTGTTGCCGCACTTAAACAGTCCCTCGCTACAAAACTTATTCGCTTGTGCCAGATTGTATCGTAGTAAAAACAGCAGCATATTTATGCGAATAAAACAACAAAACGTACTGTAGTTACATAATACTCTAATGATCACAAAACGATCACAGAGGCTCCATTTTTTAACCGCTCGTATGATATCACTTGCATCATTCGAAATCACTGACTTTCGAACGTCGCATTTTTAAAATAATCATATTATCACTCGCTACCTCAACGAGTGGTTTGAACCATTCGAATTTGCTTCCTATCAATAGAAGATCTTTTATTTCACATGAAATTTTCTTGCGAAATCGTACGAACGATTCAAAAATAGAGCCCCAGTGCGAGCGGCCAGCGTCCGGACAATGACTGTTCTTTCCGCGCTCATCCCAAACTTGTCGAAGCAAAAGAGGCATCGCCAGGCTAAATACACAAAGCAGTTCAGAGCCATCAACGAAATGAAAAATCATATCAATGCATTGGAAGCTCAGAAAAATTCAAAGATTGAGTAACTTTTGGCTATAATGCCGCAATTAAATGTGACAGCATATTGAATGGTGTCTCCTCTAGTACCACGTAGCAAACACTTATCTAGCTCAATGGTCACGATCTACTTTTACAAGTTCGTAACATAATTGTTAGACTAGATGGTGCGAAATTCTTGAGTTTTATTATAACACTTATGTAGTATATTGAATATAATTATACTATATCAGATCATCACATAGTAAATTAAGATTTTAGTGATTTTCACAGTATGACGCGTTAAACGTGTAAAAACGCATTGAAAATGTGAAAAAATATATATTTTGTTGTCATTTTGTGAAAAATAAAGTTTATTAAAACGACTGAAGTTATTTTATTCGATTTAGATTATTTATTTCTACACAATATGAGAGGCAGCCAAATGTTGGAGTTTGTTCATCTGAAGGAACATACAAAATACTACGCTATTATACATTCTTATCTATGCAAAATACTAACATTAGCTAGTACACTATTGTGACTATTGTCTCTTATAGATGCCGTGCTGTCTCAGAAAAATCAGATGACAGATAATCAAAGAGTTCTGCTTTAGCGTATTATTTTGGGATTGGGGTACGTTAAAACCATATACATTATACCTACATAGAATACCAAAATATATGAAATATACTAAATATAATATCTTAATTTATAAAATATATGGTTAAAACGGATTTAGGAAAAGTATTTTTTTTCTAGTCCAACCAAGTTTTTTCTAGTTTAACCAAGGTTATGCTGAGTTGAGTAGGACCCAATTATTATACATTCAGCTACAAATGGAGACTATGTTGTTTAGCGATCGTATGCGAGTAGGACACGAATGTGGATAATGGGGAAACACGTGGGTTTCCATCTCTTGTGTTCTTATTTCCCGCCCGCCACCAACACAGTCTCCATTTATAAAGTCGGACAAAGACTTCTTTGCCGCGCTCGTCCCAACAGGGCTAACTTCTCGAAGCAAAAGTGGCATCGCCAGACTAAATGCACAAAACTGTGCAGTGCAGACTGCAGAGCCATCAACGAAAGGAAAGCATATCAATGCATTGGAAGCTTAGAAAAGAACTGCCTACGCAACCGTAGCCGGCAACTGGAACGGCTCCGGCGGTAGATAACTCGACACTGGCTAAATACACAGCGTGTGGAGCCAAAACATTAGAGAAACAAAAACTTGAGCTTGACGGACGGGCGTCTGATTGTTGTTATTTTGAGATTGAGTGTAAACAAACAAAACTAAGATTAAGCAATAAAGTAGTTTTAAAATAAATCAGGAAAGATGAATGAACCACTTTCAAATAAAATGCCGGAACCGAAGAAGGTTGGAGTGTGGGCCGAAGGAACACATATTGAAGCCAAGTAAGTTAAAATGCGAAAATAAATAAAATAAAATTTTTTGCATGCTCACACCGTAAGTGTATTTGGTAAAGAACCGCTGATTTAGTTCCCCATTCGAAAAATCTCTAGTGTTGTGTTACAGATTTCTATGCACTAACAGTGGTCTTTATTACTCTATACCTACAGAGAGTTCATAATTCCAAAGAAGTCTCCCGACTCCAGTGATGATATTCCTACGATACCCGACTTAGATGACTTGCAAGATCTACTAGAAAAAGAGATCTCCATGCCACCCGTGTAAGTTTTAAATCACTCCAATGTTATAATCCCAGTTTAGTAATCTTTTCTTAAAGCGACTCAACCTGCAATATTATAAAATTCCATTAATTTTCTTTAAAAATATTCATGTCCATCCGAATAATGTACACTGTTTCATTCCCAAATTTCATTGAGATTGGTGCAGCTATTGAAAACATATCAGACAAATTACTTAGAAAATAATAGAATAAGTTATATGAATAGCTTGAACATTTCAGAAGCGAACGTAAAGATTCTGATACAGTAAGTGCTCTAGCAGAAGTAGGAGGGGGTATCACGGGCTCGGCTGACAGCATAGACACAGTTCTCGAAGTTCTGGGCTCCTACCTGCCTCAGGAGGAGCTGGACAGCGCCGACTCTGTGTGGACTGTGGACTCACTGCTCACACAACTGGCGGAGGAGTGCCAGGAACCCACATAAGTGTTAAGTAACACTGCTCTCAAAACAAACAAACCACTGAGCGAGCTAAATCTTTTTTTTAACTGAACGCACAAGTAATTTTGCTGATCTATTAAAATCAAACAGTCACACCATCTACACTGTAGTTTTAGCTTTGTCTTCATTTCTTACATACTTGAATATTTAGTAATGCCAATGGTCAGAGGAAATACATACTTGAGATGAAGGCCACCAAAGAGTCATTGCAAAACCACTTTTTGAGCGTCAAAAATGGGACACTGTGTACACAAATTGTGTAAATATGTGAGTGTTTGTTCCCATTCAAGTCTGTAAAGGCTGAGCGGATTTGGATAAAATTCGGTATGGATACCTCCATAACCTTACTTATGCCCTGGATTTAAAAAAACGGGTGAAACCGCGATGCACTGCGAGTAACTAATATTTTTAATGAGGTTAGGTAAATGTCAAACCTCATTTAATTTGGGCATATAAAACAAGCTCATTATAAAATGTATCAACCAAAGTCTTGCAGACTGCACACTAAGCTGCTCTAAAAGGAAAATTTACAGTTCATGGTGGATCTAAAGTGGCTTGCCCTAGTGCGAATATCTTGAAAAATTGAAGCATCTGCACAACATCCGATTTTAAGGGTTTCTTTGGCAGAGAAAAGGTTGGGCGGGGAGATTTCGAAGTACATGTACAGGCTCCAACTTTTTCCCAAACTATGCCGCGATATTTGCTGGCCTGTATGAGTGTAGTGTTTTATTCAAGATATGCGAGGCCTCATAGGTTCTACCACTATGTACATTCTTGATAGCTCTGTATAAATAAAATAGGCGTTTATACTTTAGTAATTGATTATTTTATTTTTTTAAACATTGTCCTTAGTATGTCAAGTCCATTCAAGTGGTTATTCCATGACCTGACACACAGAAGAGAATCTAGAGGTAAAAATTTTTCCTCTTCTGTGGTTATTCCCATAATCACCACCCAGATTTACCCACTATTGTGAGTTACAGGAGTAAATAGAAATTGTTTTAGTGAATGTTTAGTAATATTTCAAATGTTTCTCTTAATTTCTCCTATGCTAAACTAAATACTTCGACATTGGCGAAAACCAATAGGGAGAATTCTGTGGGGAAAACGAACGCTTTCATTCCGTAAAAGTCACTGAAGGCTCTTATTTGAAGGCGATTATGAGAATAACCCTTCAGTTCAAACGCAAACTAAAACATTAGCTTGCTCACTGTGTGAATCATCACTATTATCAATAAATTACATTTTATTATTGTTTTACAATCCCATAGGATCAGGATTTATCTCAGTAGGATTAATGTTACTAAGGGGAATGATTGTTTTACTTTACAATATAAATTAATTACCAAAATTAGTAATATTTATTTATCATCAATTCAGAAGTATAACAATTTAATGTGAACTATTTAATATAAAATATTAATTTAATATTAATATAAAAAAAAATGATTGTTACTTATACGAGTTGGCAAGTAGTTTCTTAGTGTTGCGTATATTCTTATGATACTTATGAGTGTTGTTTTTTTGTAATGGCTTATAATAGGCATGGGCTAAATATGTAATAAATATTGCTTTTAAGTTATAAAGGCTTTTCTGTGATGTTTATAATAATAATAATCACACCCTGTTTCTTCTTGAATTAAGAGCTTGAAACTCATTTTCACTCTCTGTTGGTCACCAATTCATTATTTTTAATGAAAGAAAATTACTGAGGGTAATGTTGAAAATGCTTTGGAACATTTTCTTTTTAACATACAAGGATGTCCTTAATTAATTATCAAATTGATTCATAGGAAAGCTTCAATTATAAATGAGATTTTATCTATTGCTCAGGTATTTATTTATTTCTAAAACAAATAGTAAGCTAACAGTAATTTACACCCAAATGCTTACTATCTTAAACAAAGACTTTAAAATAATTTAAATTCAATACTCAATACTCAATACTCAATTAATTTATTGCAAACATTATGTGGAATACATGCAGATCTTAACTAGCATATTTTAAATAGGTAAATCATAATGACCCTGATTGGGTATGGCAAATTCTCTAATAATAATAGGAATGCTATCCACAAATATGTCAATATGCTGGAACTTTTGCGTAAAATGATTGAGCAGCCAAGGCTCTAGTAGGTGCGTTATTAGCTTGACAGGTTCAAGAGACAAGATACGTGAACAGCCGATGCTGCGAAGGCTCCCGACACGAATAGTTGTCAGGGATAAATAAAGATTAAAATATGACAAACATTCATTAAATTGATAATTAAGGTAAACAATACTAAATGTTGTATAGAAAATGCAGGCAAAATTGTTTTAAATAACACTGTTAATAATTTTATATCAAAACATGTAGAATTTGGGACCGAGAGTGCATTAAGTTGTGTTACAGAGGCTGTAATTAAATAATGACATGCTGTGTGCTAGACTAGCACACAGCGTGTCAGCACTGCTAGTTCACATAATCACTCACTCAATCCCTTTCTGTTGAATTAGGCACTGAAGGAAATAGGCACTGGAACCATAACTTTCAATACAAACTACAACCATAATACATTAAATTTGCATACCGTCATTATAACTTCAAATCAACCAGCATGAAAAATACATAGCTTAAAGTAGACACACCAAAGTTGTTTTTGACTGTTCTGATTTTAGTGATCTTACTTTGTGCTTCATAGTATGTTTACATACTTAACTTGATATACGTTGTGCACAAGTTCAAAATTGCCAAAAAAAAAATTATTGCATTCTACAGAACATTATCTGAATTGCTTCATTTTAGTTGAGATCACATTTACAACTTCTCTAAATTCAATATTGACGCTTGTACCTATACCATTTTTTGAATTAAATTAAAGACAGCACTAAACATTATTCTCCTTGTCTAGTAGACTAGAGACAACTGTAGACTGTCAAAGTAAAATCCAAAAACTGTTATATCAAATCAACATCCCTATCGTTCAACGAATCTTTACAACTATCTTATTAGCCTTAAAGAAGGCATGATCTGACATCACGCAAAAGAGATAGCTTAATAAATGATTTCATGAAAGTGAAAGAAACAAACTAATAAGCTAAGTTTGCCTTTGTTATTTCAATGAAATTCTTGTATTCTTTCATCCCCTGATATCAAATCAGGTGTCAGATCATACCGAGTGTGAGGCCTTCAATCTCAACCAATTCTAAGTCAACAATAGTAGCAAATTGTTAGACCCTATGACCTACTCTGGAAACTCTGCAACAAGGTTTTACAATTTCCTCCTGCAGATCTGAACGCTATGTACAATGTGGCAAGTAATACTAAGTATGAAGGTATGATTGTACCTGCATACACCTCTTGTCTGTTTAACAAACTGATACCCGATACGAAGAAATGAGAGCACACAACCCAAGCTACTTTGAGATAGTTCTTATCATCGAGTCCACTAAAGAATATGACGCTCCAGAATGTGTTGAGGAGAATCATGCAAAGAGTCATAGCGGCACTGGTCACAAAGAAGTACTCTGTGCCGCTGCGAAGGCCTAGTGTGCCAGGCCCTATCTGGAACATAATAGTGAAGTCTGTTATGTAATATGTCTTCTGTCTAAGTTATCATTTAAATTAGTTAATTAGCTGTATTTGTATTTAATCGGTTGCGCGCGAGACAATCTGGTCTCGCGCACGTGGGGCCCATTTACTAAGACAATATTGTATTGTCTCGCACACATCTCGGTTTAAGTGTATTATCTAAACAAAAAAGGTGCCCTCCTGAATTCAAAATCTTTGTTGGTAAATTCATGGTTATAATTTACTCACAGAATCAGCTAGTACATTGACAAGTGCAAAGGCCCCGCTCATGGCTCCGAAACCAAGCCCTGACACATATGCCATCTCCAGCTTGTTGCTGCCAATCTCTTGGTTTTCCGATATCTCTTTCAAGCCAGCCTCAGTCTTCCTAAGCAATAGGTACATGCCGTAGCGGAATAACTCCTGGAACATTGGAAAATAGTTGTAATTATCATCAGCACCTTATTCAGCCCAGCGCAGAACATAAGACTCCAGGCCTCTTTCACTAATCTGCCGTTTTGTGCCAATCTCGTTCAGGTGTTGCTTTAAAATGTTTGAGTTTGAGAAAAAACGTGGAAAAAGTTAGCAATATTACAACTCTTGAGATCCAATATCACAAAATTATCACTAATATTAAGGGCCACTAACGAAGTTATAAATGTGGGTGATGTATCCATGGTGAAGCTAGTTCTTACTATAAAGCGGAAGGTAATTTTTGTTTTCGATTTAGTGCATACCTGGAATATGATCGCGAATATCATCCCAAATGCCAGGTACGATCTGAGGGGCACCACAGCGAACCACACCAGCGATGACAACAGAAAAGACAAGAGCCATCCAAATGCAGCCACTGTCAAGATTATAATCCGCACTGGGTCGTTTGCGACAGTCATCGCAAACATCACTATCGGAGCCCCAAATGCGAGTAGGGAACAACTAAAGAATTCCGCAAGAGTCATCTCGGCTATGTACGCTAAACCTAGGTGAATTGAGTTATGATTTTAGTACGTAAAGGTGTTTTATCACAGCTATTTCTTCAACTTTATTAGAAATAAACTTTATACAGTCTAATAACAAATAAACACTGATAATTATACAAAAAGGATTCACGATTCGGGAGACTATAATAATTATTATATTTTTTTTTTCTCTTTCCTCCTAAGAGATTTTTGGCGTCGCACGTCTTATGCATTTGCCAGTGTCAAGTATACATAATATTATATTCTCAAGTTTTGCTAGATATTATCAAACAAGTCATAGTCACGGTCAAAGTCAAGCAAAGAAAGTCACGGTCAAGTCCAAGTCATGCCCCAGTAAAGTGGTGAAAACTTTACTAGAGCCTTCTATGAAGTTTTGGAAAAAACACGAAAATTCACGTTTCACGACATTATACCATTCACCAACACTCGTGCATGTTCACGAACACTTAACGGGTAAAAATTCACATTAACACTCGAAATAACACAAGTTTTGGAAAATAATAAAATGACGCGACATGATTTCTTCACGTTCCCGCCAAATGTATTACTCTTTGCTATAATGTACGATCCGATAATTGACAACCCTCTAATGTATAGCCTGATAATTAGTGTATCGGTACATGGAATATCAGGTAGTGCAGTATCGAGTCGTGAAATTATACCATGCATTATACATTACTATGCATTATAGGCACGGGCCTATAATGCATAGTCTATAATGTACAGCCTGATATTCCATGTTTTGGTACATCAATTATCGGTCTGTACAATATTGGACGTACAATATCATGCCGTACATTATTGACATGGGCCATCTTTTGTCAGGCTGTACATTATCGGCCGTACATTATTAGTACGTGCTAATAAAGCACGACCAGAAATGTACTGTAATCTTCATATTTTTAATCCGTCTTATTTTAACTATTGCGTTCAAACGATGCACGAAATCGACAGATATCATAGACATAGAAGCTCTCAGCCAATGAGGGATGGGTTGTATTTTATCAAGCTGTACATTATCGGCCCGTACAATAATTTGTACGTCCAATATTGTATAGCCTGATAATTGATGTACCAGTACATGGAATATCAGGCTGTACATTATTATCGGCCCATATCGATAATGTACGGCCGATATTTCACGACCCGCAAATGCCTAGCATGATATTCCATGTACCGGTACACCAATTATTATGCTGTACAATACGGGCTGTATATTATCAGGTCGTCCATTATTGTCTCCCGTTGCCAATAGAATAGATTAGTATATATTTAAAAAAAGTTAAAGGAGTTGACGTTGGAGTTTTGGCGGGAATGTGAAGAATTCATTTTCATGTCGCGTCATTTTATTATTTTCCAAAACTTGTGTTACTTCGAGTGTTAATGTATAAAAAAGTTGAATTTTTGCCCGTTAAGTGTTTGTGAACATGCACGAGAGTTGGTGAATGGTGTTATGTCGTGAAAAGTGAATTTTCGTGTTGTTTCCAAACCTCCATAGAAGGCTTCAGTAAAGTTTTCACCACTTTACTGGGGCATGACTTGGAATTCACCGTGACTTGCTTTGCTCGCCTTTGATTGTGACTATGACTTGTTTGATAATATCTAACAAAACTTGAGAATATATATCTATACTTGACACTGGCAAATGCATAAGACGTGCGACGCCAAAATCCTCTTAGGATAGGAAACAGAAAAAAAAAGGAGTTGAGGTTATGTTATGTTGTTTGTTTTATTTTTCAGAAAATAAGTACTACTACTGATTTACGCTGTTGCTTGTAATTCCTTTTATAAGTTTTTATTAGGATGCCACCAAAACAAGCTAAGAAGACCCTGTGGGTGGACTGTGAAAGATGCGGTTGCAGCATAACCTCAAATGACAAGAATGTTCATGTCGAATTGAATTGTGTCAAAGATCAAGTGAAATGTCCGTTCGTAGATGGCGGGAATTTATATACGTGGCTACAGAGATCAGGCGCGGCGCCCGATGGTGCTCCAAAGGACTGTGTGATGGTGCATCCCTCGGCTGGCTCGTTGATCGGTGCAGTAATCGGCGCTCCACTACGGCTGTGGCGCGAAGGGGCTCCGGAAATGGTGAAGCGCATGTGGCCCTCCAAAGCCTCTGCTCCCGCTGCTGTCATTATACCAGCTGCAGGTTACCAATACTAGAACTACCATAATTTATTACTATGTTCTTTAAATTATTAGCTACTTTGCATGTTTTACTATTTTATAGTCTTTCCCGGATTCAAAAGTAGCATTTGGTATGAATGTATTAAATGCTTTACATAAATTGACCAAATTACTTCGAAATTAGTCCAATGTATAAGCCTTCATAAATGTATTAATGTGATTTATTTTGTTTTTGTGATTTTCTAGACTTATCAGCTGCTTGGAGTAATGATAGCAAGAGCGTAACAGTCTCTGTCATACAAGAAAAAATATCAAAAGCAACATTCATTACAATAAAAATATTAAACCACAAAACTGAGTCTGATATTTGCGACATACTGAAGGAGCATTTTTACAATAATTTTGTATCGGTTGGTACAATTTTAGTTTACTATTATTTCGGCAAAAAATTAGAAATACAAGTTGTCAAAGTGAAATCTGAGATACAAAATGAAAATATCAGCAAAACATGGTTTAATACGAGTGAAACCACTGTTTGGGATGTCGAAAAGGATGTTGTAATGAAGGTTAAGAAGAAACCGGTCAGTTTGGGTGGCGTTGATGATATACTAGACGAAATAAACACATTTATTAAAATATCCTTCAATAAAGACGGACTCACCGCAAACTTTCAACCTACAAGAGGGTTATTGATATATGGGCATTCAGGAATAGGTAAGACAGCGATATGCAAACATTTGATTGAAAACCAGAACTGTTTTCATATCGAACTAAACGGGCCAACAATATTCAGCAAATACTTCGGAGAAACAGAAAGTACGATGAAAGGATTGTTTGCAAAAGCTGTTCAAAATGAGCCAAGTATTGTTTTGGTAGATGAAATTGAAACCATTTGCCCAAGACGTACCTCAGGCAGTACCGAGCAGGAAAGGCGAGTGACATCAGCATTTGTTACTCTTTTGGATAGTCTTCATGAAAATAACAACAGGGTGTTTGTATTGGCAACGACTAGGAAGCCAGAAGCAATAGACCCAATGTTGCGTAGATTTGGACGATTGGACAAAGAAATAGAATTACCTGTCCCTGATAGGATAAGGAGAAAAGAAATAATGTATAGTTTGCTTAAGAATCTCCCAAACAAAGTGTCCACACAAGATATGGAAAAAATATCAGACCTTGCTCATGGTTATGTAGCTGCCGATTTAGTTAACTTATGTACGCAAGCTTCCATGAAATGCATCAAACGTGAAGGTGAGGCTATTGAGAATCAGGATTTGATTGCAGCTCTGACTATAGTAAGGCCTAGCGCTATGAGAGAGTTGCTCATTGAAGTACCCAATGTTAGATGGACGGATATCGGTGGTCAAGGGGATTTGAAGCTAAAGTTAAGACAGGCTGTAGAATGGCCATTGAAATATGGTGAAAGCTTTAAAAGACTAGGGGTAAAACCGCCAGGTGGTGTGTTGCTATATGGACCTCCTGGCTGCTCAAAAACAATGATAGCGAAAGCTTTGGCAACCGAAAGTGGACTCAACTTCCTATCAATAAAAGGCCCAGAATTGTTCTCCAAATGGGTGGGTGAATCAGAGAGAGCTGTTCGTGATTTGTTCACGAAAGCGCGTCAAGTGGCTCCATCCATTATCTTTTTTGATGAAATGGATGCTATAGGTGGGGAACGAGGCGCAGGAGAGGCGGGTGTACACGAGAGGGTACTAGCTCAGCTTTTGACAGAGTTAGATGGAGTAGTACCTTTAAACTCTGTCACAATATTGGCAGCTACTAACCGGCCCGACAGAATGGACCGTGCCTTAGTCCGACCGGGGCGCATAGATCGATTGATATACGTTCCGTTGCCAGATTTCGAGACTCGCTTGCAGATAATAGAGTTGCAGCTTGGAAAAATGAGTGTGAGTGACGATGTAAACTCTCACATCTTGGCGACGAGAACAGAGGGATTTTCAGGTGCTGAACTGCAAGCGCTGTGCAATGAGGCGGCTCTTAGGGCTTTGGAGAGAGACCTTAACTGCCTCGAGGTAACCATGGATCATTTTGAACATGTTTTAAAAGATTTCAAGCCTAGAACACCCAGACATTTACTTAAAGTTTACGAAGATTTTGCATTAGGTCATAAATCTAATTAAAGATATGAAAACTAGATCTTTATAAATGATTTACTATTGTTAAGAAAATTAAACTAACTTGTATAATGGAATCCAATTATAGCGAGTGAAAGCTCCAATGTTATCGTGTGAAAACCAAAGTTGGTTGTAACAAAAGTACTTATTACTAAATAGCACAATTACAGTGAAAAGAATTTGTACCTCTCACAACTTTTATTCAATTATATGAAAGTTCTTATATCTAAATGTATAAATTAACTCTAATCTAGTCCTTACTATAAAATTTATTTAATAATACATTTTTTACAACTCATAGTTTGAATTGTTTTATTTTACAAAACACTAAATTGAAAAATTGGAAGGTAGCATTCATAGGTCAGTCTACCGAATACTGAAACGTTTGTTAACTTTGACGACAGATTAATTCTGTTGCTGCCCTTGTCATTTGCTTAGTGCCAGACAAAGGCAGCATTAGAATTAATCTGTTGTCAAAGTTAACAAGCGTTTCAGTATTCGGGGGAGTATCTCGTAGATCGTTTAATTACATGATGATTTAGATATAACATCAGGCATTTTATGTCGACTATAAATGTCAAATCTGTCGAGCGATCACTTTTACTAGTTACCGCTACTTTCGTGGTTACTACTCTCGGTGCAGTACCGCAAGTACGGTAATTTATCGATCGACTAATCTGACATCTGCAGGGCGCTAGCATGCGCACCGCGACAAAATCTTTTTGTTATGCCAGAACAGGACAAGGCTACGATTATGTATACCTGTTTGTCTCATTTTTCATGCCACGAAGAGTAGAGAAGTGTTGTCGCGGTGCGCATACTAGTCCTGCTGAAAACGACAAAATAGTTTTTTGTCTATCAACCAGACAAATATAAATATTTTAAATCTGTAAAAAAAAAAACGACATTACGTCGAAATTGACGATCGCCAAAACACCGCACCTGTTTGCGCTGCACCGCGAGAATTGTAGTTAGCGCTGGATGATATTCCCAAAAAATCCGAATACGTCGCTTAAAATCGATAAAACAGCATGATGTCGGCGGCAAATGTCAAGTTTGTCGACGATAAAATACCATAATTGCACCACTATAATTTTGGATAAATCGTCAAAAACAGGTTGTTAAATAACTGATCGCTTTAAGTTTCAGTAAACTACGGCTGTAATGCAAAATCAAACCATGTCAAGATGCTATACAGGATTTAAAAACTGCCTAAGATACCACACGTACACATGTTATACAAAAACTTAGAGCTATTTTAATAATCGCTACATTTATAAATGCAGTTTTGATTTTATCTGTCATTCATTTCCTCAAATCATAAAGTTCCCAACAAGTTAACTCACTCTAGTACGTAAACAAAGTTTACATTCTCGTATCCAATCATGTTTGTCTACAATCATCCAGAAGATGGACGAAACTATCGATATTGAGATTTTTAAACCTGATGTAAGTAGACAAAACTCAGTCTTTCAAAAATATTATTGCATTTACTGTAGAATGAGAATAACTCATATTCCATCTACGGCACGATCCCAAGGGTGTGTACACATAGGGTCATAGGCGAATGCGCTGCGAAGGCGCATCAATAGCTCGCGTGCATTATTAGTTCCCCTCTTTCTAAGAGGGAGGCCCTTGTTCAGTAGTGGACGTGTTATGGCTGGTGATGATGATTATTTGTTCGCGCGCCGCGCGTAGCCGGCACTGACCAGGTAACCACTCCGGCTTATTCTACGCTAGCGTTTTAGCTTCAAAATACTGCAATTATTATTATTATATAATTTATTTCAGAAAAAAATATCCATATTTGTTGATTGATAAATTACAACATAATTACATAACGTTTTGATTAATTACATATTATTTAAAAATTACAAATGTCCGCTAAATTCCGCAATGTATGTCCTAAATAGCTAAATACTTCTCTGCCGGTAATAACAACGAAAACTATGACCGAATTAACATTGTATAGTGCATGCAGTATTGTATAGTATTCACTTCAAGCCCAAATATTGACATTAAAAAAATGTTGGTATGTTTTATTGATTACATTTAACGCAACAGTATTATCGTCCGTAATCACCGAAAGCGAAGCAAAACCCGAGCGTCCCGCGAGGCTCGCTCGAGTTGCGGACGGATGCAGTTCGTGTAGTCTGCGCGCTCGCGGCGTATTCGCCAATGTGGACACACCCTAATATTTAATGTCAGAACTTTAGGAGAATTTAACAATTTGTCATAGTTTCATCATAGTAAGTCCTGGGCCCCTATTCGGATATATGACAAATTGCTGTCGATTTCGAGATTCCAATGTCGACTATCTCTCGTCTCTCGCCTCCGACCACTCGATGTATCTCGCACGCTAGCCAACGTGAATATCTCGAAATACAGCGTTGAGAATAAGAATCTCGAAGTTCGACATTTTTTTTCCGAATCGAGATTGAATCTCAGCTTTTAAGAACAGGGAATAGTCCTGCTCGACTCGTGCTTTTAATATCAGGAGTCGGATGCCATTTTACTCGACTGTTACGTTCTCTAGAGATATTTAAAAAAGAGTACTGTTAGTTCGTAACATAGAGACGCATTTTGATGCGTTTTACATTTCACATTTGCCACAAATGTTCCCCGAAAAAAATGGACCCATTCCACTGGATTCCATTTACTCCCTAAGCTTTTCATCTGAGAATTAAGAACGTAAAAATGTGTATACTGTATGCCCCCGGTCCGCTCGGGCATTATACCCTGAGTATCTCCGTGTGCCGGTTGTAGCAGATGGCGATCCAGTCGGGCTGCGTGGCGCCCCACTGGATCTGGTTGACCTCGCCCTCGGCCGCCGTGTACGCGAGGATGGGGTCCTCGATGGCGCGCGGCATCTGCTGGATGTCCCAGATCAGCGCCTGGTGGTCGTCCCCCGCCGTGCAGATGTGGCACGAGCTGGGGACGGGGCAGGGCACGTTCTAACCAGGTCGCGCTAAAATGTTGCTCATATTCGAAGTAGAAATTGTAACTTTTAAAGTTTCGCGATTTGAACACATAATTTAATGTACCAGGAATTTAAAAAAAAATGGTAAAAAATTGTATCTTGAACCACTTGTCAACAAAGTTACATAATAGATAAACTATTATAATAAATAAATATAAACATTGGTGGATGCTTTTACACACAGCGCCATCTAGCCCCAAACTAAGCAAGCTTGTACTATGGGAACCAGATGACTGATAGAATAAATAAATACTTTTTTTTTGTAAATATATACATAGAATACATAGAAACACCCAGAAAAGAACAATCATCCGTGTTCATCACACAAATGTTTGTCCTCATTGGGAATCGAACCCACAACCTACAGCTCAGAAGGAGGAAATCCGCCCACTAAGCCACAAGGCTAGTCAATAAACTAATCAATATATAGTCAATTATATAGATGAACTTTTATTAACCCTGTATATACACAATTATTCAAACAGCGACTTGTTCCTATAAACTGAGACCACAGATCACACTAGATACCGCATTACGAGATTCATTGTTCGTACAAAAGTCACATCAGTGTGAGGCGCGGCGCGGGTCGCGGGGAGTGCGGCCGAGCGTTCTCATTGGCTATCTCAAGGTTACGCCTACTCGCGCCTAACAATCAACCAATCAGAGTAATTTCTTAAAAGTGTATTTAGACTGATGCGTGGTGCGCTTTGAGCGTCCTGAATGCAGAATCTTGGGTGTGGTCTGTGACTGAGACCTTCGCTTGGTCAAGTAGGTCAGCTATTGTAGTGGTACTAGATTAGGAGGTCCTAGAGGCGAGTAATGGATTCATGAAGTCGGTAGAAGGTTCTAGAAGTGTATATACCTGTGCGGCGCCCAGGCGATGCCGTTGACGCAGGCGCGGTGGTTGTTCAGTCTGGCGACGGGCGTGCACGGAACCCGCACGTCCAGTATGATGACCTCACAGGCGTCCATCGCCACCGTGGCGAGGTAGTTGGGGTCTTGCTTGTTCCACGCCAGCCGGAGCAACGGCGTGTGCTGCGGATCCTGACGTTCACGAGACGAGGCTTTAAAACCATTCGGCCACGGACATTATTTATTTTGGAAAATAAATAAATAAATGCTGTTGCTATTAATAAAAATAAAATAATAACTCCCACTATTCAAGTATATTTTAAATTCAAAGATTCATAATAAGTTCCTCGATAGCTCCAATTTCGACATTAGGGGAAAAACATCTATGAAAAAATGCCCAAAAAAATGATACAAAGAGAAAAAGAATCAGATACAATAAATAAAATTATTTTACTCGAAACAAAATGGATTTTGTTTTTCGCCAAAACAAAAAAATAATGACACGAAAATTTGCTATAAAACATTGGCAATGGGGAAAGAAACATGTATCCAGCCGTCTATTGCTTCCTCTGTCTACGGTGCGGTACCTCGTATATGATGGTGGAGTGCTCGAGGTGTCGCAGGTCGAACATGCGCACGGAGCCGTCGGCGCCGACCGACGCGAACATGTCGCGGCCGCCGCCCGCGCGGCTGAACGCTATGTCGTACACCTCCTGCGACATATACATATCATCAATTACGGACAAATACAAACAAACCGGGGGAAAAATCTCATAAAAGAATAGAAGGAAAAACTACAACACATCGCGGGACATGGTTATAATGTTATGTGGGGTGTCTTTGAGTACCTCTGGGCACAGAATAAATAATAGTACCTAGAACAGGTGGAAACTCAATCCGATTTGAATTAAATTACAAGATATAATATATTATTATAAGAAAAACATAATATACAACTGCAAAATGTAGCCAATGTCACTCTGGGCGTAAGGAGGAATCCAACGACACCTCGCTTGTCAAAATCGGTCAAGCCGCTTAGGAATAGAGTATACCGCCGTCTTGGCCATACAAAAAGCGTAGTTTGATACCCACCTCTAAATGTTATCCGATTTCGTTTTTTTTTTTATATGTTATCTACACCGTGAAAAACTATATTTGTATGTAGAAATATATTTTTTTAATTTCTTAATGTTTTTTTTTTTTTAAATTTTTTCAATGTCTATAGCTTAGACGAAGCATCATACTGGACAGACCCATGAGACGTTGCCGCTCCGACGTTCACATTGTCATGTTTCTCTTTTTATTTCACGGGTCGTCGCATAGAGTAAGCGAGAGAGCTATTGTAAGATTGGCAACCTCGCACTTTGTGTCCACTTTGACCGACTAGTCGGTCACAACATTGCGACCCGTCTTACTAAAAAAGCAAATTGCATCAAAATATCGCTGTGAATACTTAATATTGTTATACATAGTGGCATTATGGCGTATTGTGCTGTGTATTGTGCATCGAGAACAACGAAAGGGGGAATAAAAGATCCAGAATCATCATTTCACACGTGAGTCTTTTGTAGCGTTTTTTACCTAAAATAACCAGAATCAAAGCTAAATATTCGTTTCACTTAAAGAATATACATGTTTGAAGTCATACAACTATCACGCAGTGTTATTTAGTAATGAATTTGAGCATTAATTTAAGATAAATAAATGCATTGTTTTACGTGTTCCTGCTAGTGAAGTACCACTGCACGTTTCAAACTTTGTCGATATTTATCTAATATTATTCTTGTAATATCCTACATATACTACATTCAGTGAAACATGAACCGTTAATTCCTTTCCGCGTTTAATCGGCTTGATACGTATTCTATCGATAATTAATTTTAATCTTTTTAAAGCTTTCGCGGCTTGAAATGTTTGATAATTTGTACCAATGTTGTGTCATGGTTAAACAATTAATTAAAATAAAACATTTTGTTATAGGTTTCCAAAATGTCCGGAAATCAGAAATCAGTGGATAAAGGCTGTGAGGCGCGAAAACTGGGAGCCACCTAAATACTCTCGACTTTGTTGAAAACATTTTGAAAAATCTAGTTTTATGACTGGGCTGTCAATTAAAAAACTAGGAAGAATAAAACAAACTAGGAGACGGTGTAGATACTTATTAACTTTCATAGTTACTATATATACTATATATATTCGTACTATTTACATGGCAATTACGAGTTTCGATGTTCAATAAAGTACATATTTTTGCAAACATTGTGTTCTTAATTTACAAATTCTTAGTTTTTTTTTTTTTTTTTTTTATTTTTTATTTTATAGAATATGGATCCCCAACAGAAGTTACACATTACATTCACATTATGAAACATAGGCATCAAGCAGGGTGCACCCCCAATTACAGGAGACCACGTCGTGCTCATGGAGGTTCGACTAGACTAAACTAAAATGAAAATATTTTTGCTGCCTGCAGAGTACAAAATAGTTTAAATTAAATTTAGGTTACATTGGAAGTGGAAAAATTTACTAGCGAGTCTTGATTATACAATGAGAAAATGTAGCAATATATGAAACGAGTTAAAACTAGGAAACATCAATATGCCATATTTAAATTTGGCAAATATTAGCCGACCAACGAAATTTTGAGAAAAAAAGAGGGAATGTTACTTATATAATGAGATCTATGTAAATAAGTTACTAAATACTTACATTATTAATGAGATCAATGGATTTCTTAAATTTAGATAGAGAATCGCTTATGTCTAAATTATGATTTTTAGCAGTTTTGTACACTGTGTACATTTTTATCGATAGATGCTGCACTAGTTTTCACTTCCCTACTCACTAAACGCGCCAACAGAAAGTGGACACGCTGCCAAAGCAATCACTCTATCCAGTGTGATACAAGATCCATGGTCTATAGGCACTAAAAGTGACATTTTTTTTGCGTCGAAAATACGACGAATATAGTAGTTGTTGTTAGAATACCATAAACATTTTTAGAAAAACAGAACATAGCGGCATAGATTATATACTTTATCCAAGCTATTGACAACAAAAACAAAAGATTTTGTTAAAAATGTAGGGGATGATATCAGACTACCCCCGAAACGCTACTTTCATCGAAAAGTTAGGAAAATTCACTACCTCTCCCTCTTGGACAAAAAAACAAGATCGGTAAAAAGATAATCTCTACGTCGCAATAACGTTAATTTTCGCACGCACAATGAATACATAAAGACGCGTAACATGCGCGACGCGGAGAGAGTGATCGTACTGTCACTTTCGTACTCGTTAAGTTAGATCACAGATCACCTCTAGATCCCTCACGATCGAAACGCAACTCGCGTCGGTCTAAATCCTAACTAATATTATTATGCAGAGGAATAAGGTCGCAGTCGTATCAGGCATGACCAATAAAGTTACGCGGTATAAAAATGGATACGTTCGTCTCGAGGAAAAAACTTCGCTTTTGCGATTCAGAACTCCCGACATTACAACTGTCAGTTGTTCGTCAGTGTCAGTGTCAACTTTTGTTTTTGTATAAAAAATGCACAAAAATGGATCAACGCCATCTAGCGAACTATAGGAAGTCACTTTGTCTCTCTGTCTGGATGTTTGTCGCGTTATCACGGCTAAACGGCTGAACGGATCTTGATAAGGAGTTACTGTATATGACAAAGACGGACGTGGGATATTTTTTTTATGTCCACGCGAACGAAGTCGCGGGTAACAACTAATACACCTACAAAAATGTACTCTGATTTATTAACTGTTAGGCGCGAGTAGGCGTAACCTTGAGATAGCCAATGAGAATGCTTGGTCTCAGACCGCGCCTTCCTCTTGGGTGATTTCATACAATAATTCATCTGGGAGTTGGGCTAAATGCTAAGAGCTTCGCAGTGAGTTTTCTGCATTGGTTTTCTGTCAATTTTGTCAAATCAGCAAGAAAAAAACAAATGTAATTTTAATAGCATAGCCTATACAGCTTTTTAGTAGAATAGAAACCAATGATACAAGTTAACTGCACAACAGACATATTGAAGATCGTACCTTATCATGAGCAATGAGCTGAGTTTTGACGTGTCCCGAGACCTCGTTGACTCTCCCCAGCACCTGGCCCGTCTCCAGCCCCCAGATGGTGCAAGTCGTGTCGATACTGCTCGTGCCGATGAGATTCGGGTCTACTTCGTTCCAGTCGAACGAAGTCAGCGGGGCGCAGAAGTCAGAGTTCTTGTTGTTGTTTAATACACACTCGAACAGTGTGTAGGGCTCGCCGGCGCGCCAGATGCGGAGATAATCGCCTAGATAACCACGCAGTTATTTTAATAAGTTATATAAATAACCCAATAACTGTTGGTCAGCTGAAGTAGATCGGTAACAAGTTTTTTGTTGTGAATTCGGTGAACGTCTAATCGGTCTGGCAAAGGGTCTCATGAAAAAAAAGGAATTAAGACAAAATTGATATACTTTGGAAATGTTAATAGCACGGAGGTTATGTGAGTTACGGAAATAGTGCTATATTGCCGTATCGGGCATTTCGGCGCCAGCATAAATATAATAGGTCCAAAACCATGACAAGTGGTGGAGAGGCGAGGGGTTGCGCTCAACGCAATACTGATATTCTCTGAAGAACAAGCCCTTTTCTAAGAATCAACGCACATTACAAACCTCTTATGTTAGAGACCTGAAATTTGAAGCAAATACTCCTGAAATGGTCTAGGTGAGTAATAAAAAAGGACTTTGCGAAATTCCATCTCTAAAGGAGAAAAATGAAGCCCGAAATTTTGTATGAAAAGAATTTTTTTTCAGCAAAGTCAATGTAACTCGTTTTATATAATAAGCATACAAAATAAAGAAAAGCAGGTCTCACAGGATTTTTCTAAAAACAACCCCTAACGCTATAAAGTGGGCTGTATAATTTACTAAAGCCTTTGAGAGCAAAGCCGTGCAGGCAAGCTAGTAAATAAATAAATAAACTAAGTGGTAAGATACATACCACTAGTGGCAAGCAAATCGGGAAACACCCCTTTGCCATCCGGTATCCACACTATCTTTGTCGCACGGAACGGATGGTCAAATGTGCTTTTTGGACTGAACTCTGACGTCTCTTCGTCTAGCGAGATGATTTGAACCTGCAATGGTCAAATCTTACTTGTTATACATACCGCTAGTGGCGAGGAGGTCTGGGTATACGCCCTTGCTATCGGGGATCCACATTATCTTGGTGGTGGGATACGGGTGGTCAAATGTGCTTTTTGCACTGAACTCGCTTGTCTCTTCATCTAATGAGATTATTTGGACCTGTGAAGAGAATGACGACTTAAGAGGCTATTTCGAGAGAAAGATAGCGCTATACATTTTCACGCGCAGATGAAAAGAGATGGCTTTAGCGCGCTCTAGTCAAAAAACCATATAAACATTAAACCAGGAATTCTATCAAAATTCTGTTCTATGCAATCCTAGATATTATTATTACCCCATTATTAGAACCACTTTAATCACTTGAATATACACAAGGGGTTCCGAGCACCAGCGAAAAAAGTGTGTAAATCGAGGTTTTTTCAATGAAAAGATTTAATTCATGTAAAGGACAGATTTTAGTCTGCAAATACAGCATGGGTCAAGCAGGATGTAAATAAAAGTATGTCACCGGGCAAGCCTTACGAATAGACATTGTTTTAGTACTAACAAAAAATTTGCTATAAAATCAGTCAGTAGGTAGTTATTTTATTTTAATAAAATGGAAATACTCACATTGAACCACTGTCATATTTTTCTGTTTTAAATGTTTGTCCATACAAAGGTTGCCTGGAAGAAATCGCTTTAGGCGATAAGGTCGCCCATTATACTGCCGGGTATTTCATTATTGTTTAGTTTAACTTTAATTGTATTTTCGGTGTCTAATAAAGTTATATTGTATTGTATTGAACAGTCAGTTATTCCGACCTCACAACCTCATCAAAAGGCAAGGCCAGATGAAAGTATGTCACACTTATAGCATTCCTAGAAAAAGATCATCGGATGTGATCGAAACTGTAGTCTGAATACCCAATTCAAGGTGAGTATTCCCGTTTTATAAAAACAAATTCTGTCAAAACCAGTTCAGTCAGTGTCAGTTTTCAAGAAGTACATTCCCCAAATTGATTCTTGTGCCTTTAATACCTTATTATTGTACTCTTCGACAAAGCTACCCAACGCCAGACGGAACCTCTTATCTGGTCTAACGGACCAGTTCATCGAGTAGAGAGGCCATGGAGCTTGGTACCTGAAAAGTATTGTAAAAAAATGTTAGAATTAAGTTATAACAAACTGCGGGCTTATCCCATAACTCTGAAAGAGATAGTGATAGTGCGCGAGCGGGACCACGCATAGTGCGACTAAGTTGATACGAGCGGGATGGCATGCTCTCGCAATCAGAATCACGAACGTTTCAAAGTGAGAGGATAAGCCCGCTGCTTATAATAACAAATACTCGTCCTCTATGCGAGTGTTCATGAGGTATGTATACAATGCTATTGAAACCAGTTATAATAACGTCCAATTAGCATGTTAAATCACTCGCTTTAATAGTTCTTAGTCGTTCTTGACATTAAAAATAAATACAATTTTATACACTCATTCATGAAGGTATACCTTCAACACTTGGGTAAATATTAACCATAAAATATGAATTCGTATTTAGAATATATGTGTAAGTATTAGCAATGGGCTTACTTATATATTTCTTTGCGTTTTGTGCTTGAACTCGTCGTACTGGAGCTACTATGTGGCATTGACATTATTCGCTCAATGGTGACTACTGAGAACAAGAAAACCACAAAATGTACACCAAGAAATACACTTTAGTACTATAATAAGACAATTTATTGCTATTTCAACGTACTTTTGGCGCCTAGATGGCGTTAACAATGAAAATTATATCGATTTATCGAGATTTGTATCAACAAATCAGACACACTGCCTTCACTATTTCGAATCTCGTTTTACGTATCAAAATACTGTAGCAATTTATAGACGCGTGTTTATGTGATTTATTAGACGTGAGTTCTTTTTCCTAAATCACTGATTTATTCCTTTAATTAATTTTATTTAAAAAAAAAACAGTAATCACATTGCAAAGAAAATGAAAACAACTCAGTTTCCACCATAGATAAAAAATTATACTAGGTTTGCAGCTTAGACGAAGCATCATAGATCCTTGGTTTGCAGTTTGCACAATCAATCGGGTGTCTATAATATACAGCCCAATAATGTACGACCCGATGAACGTGAAGAAGTCTTGTCGCGTCATTGTATTGTTTTCCAAACTTGTGTTATTTTGAGTGTCATGTGTAAAAATGGTGGATTTTTATACATTAAGTCTTCGTGAACGTGCACAAGTGTTGGTGAAAAGTACAATGTTCTAAAACGTGACTCTTCGTGTTGTTTCCAAAACTCCATACTTATAAACCTCGAGTAAAGTCTCCACAACTTTACTGGGCCCCTATTCGGAGAAATGACATTTTATCTCGGTCACTCTCACTCCCATTAAATTCTAAATTAGAGAGACAGTGACCGAGATAAAATGTCATTTCTCCGAATAGGGTCCCTGGGGCATGACGAGGACTTGACCATAACTTAATTTGCTTAACTTTGACTATGACTGAGACTTATTTTTATGACTTCGATTGAAGTCTTGGAATACTTGACACTAGCTAAATACACAACGTGTAGAGCCAAAACATAAGAGGAAAACAAAACTACAGTTGTGACAGTAAAACTGAAATGAGGGAGTTTTGGCGGGAACGTGAAGAAATCATGTCGCGTCATTTTATTATTTTCCAAAACTTGTGTTATTTCGAGTGTTAATGTGTAAAAACGGTGAACTTTTACCCGTTAAGTGTTCTTGAACATGCACGCGTGTTGGTGAATGGTATAATGTCGTGAAACGTGAATTTTCATGTTGTTTCCAAAACTCCATAGAAGGCTCTAGTAAAGTTTTCACCACTTTACTGGGGCATGACTTGGACTTGACCGTGACTTGATTTGCTCGCTTTTGACTGTGACTAAGACTTGTATGATAATATTTAACAAAACTTGAATTTATATAACCATACTTGACACTGGCAAATGCATAAGACGTGCGACGCCAAAATCCTCTTACGAGGAAAGAAAAAAAAAAAAAAAAAAAAAAACTGAAATGACACTTTTTATTTCTCTTATGTTTGGCTCCAAATACATACAGTATTTAGGCAGTGTATAAGATTGTAATTTTTCAAGAAAAGCATAGTAGTTCACAATAAAAATAAGTCTCAATCATAGTTAATCAAGTTTATCCATGTTAAATGTTTGAAGCTCTAGACATGTTTTATTCCGAAATATTATTCCGTTTGTATTGAAGTATTGTATTGAAGTTACCTGCCTATCATGTAGGTCTCGATACATAGATGAAATTACATACATAATTTATTATACATTATACATACATATTAATTACATACAACTTACGATAATAATTACGAATCTAGATGCAGCAGACAGCATATGTTGCCTCTTCACGAAAGACGCAAGTTGGCTGACATAATAATGTTAATTAAAATAGCGCAATCACATATTGATTCTCCAGATCTCCTCTCCAAGATAGGTATAATGGCTCCTTCACGTTTCCGCCGGCACCCTAATTCATTTTTCATCAGATCTTCGAATACTATTAATAACATGGACTTGCCTGAATTTGACCTGTTTAATATATCTCCGAACAAAGTCCGCAATTTAATGTCTAGAAATTGGTTTGACGTTACCTCCTAATTCTCGAGTATTAATACTTTCCTTAAGGAATTTAAGATATTTCTCTTTTATCTATTTGTGGCAAACAAGCTACGTTTAATAGTTAGTTTTAAAGTAAATTGTAATTTTGTTATTCTAGATTCAAAATGGTGTTTAGAAATAATTTAATTAATAAGCTAGCTAAGATAACACTGTATGTTGGCCGAAAAAAAAAAAAAAAAAAAAAAAAAAAACAACATAATACAAAAATCTACTTAAGGCCTCGCTACACGGCCTGACCTGACATCGTTTGAAAGAGATGGCTATATATACGTTTCTGGGGGAGCGAAAGGGAGAAGCTATAACCTTAATAGTTTGTTTCTTTTGCTCCCGTAAAATTAAAATCTAGCTGTCCCTTTCACACGCTGTCAGGTCAGGCCATGTGTAGACACCTTTAAAACTAGTTTAACAACTGGCGGCTTTATCACTTAAAGCGATCTTTTCCAGGCAACCTTAGCATGGAGAAGATTTTATAAGTAAGAGGTAAAGGACGGGATGTGCTCTAATAAGAGATTGTGTAACACACAAACAAAAAATATTTTTTTTTACATAATAAGACTACATACCTACTAAAACAGTTAAATAATAAAAATATGCCTACTACTTACTAATGCTACAACAATATATACATACCTAAATATTAATAATACACATACACGCTTACATAAAAACTCAAAAAATTACAATCTTATAAACTAGAGAGTGAGCGAGTGAGTATAAGTGAGTTGGCGCTGTAAGGGGGAGGCCTATGTTTAGTAGTGGACGTCTGACTGCTGATGATGATGATGATAGAGTGAGCATGACGATGCAGCAACTATCCTGAGATATAGTGCAATTTAACTAGACGCTTAAAAACTTCCAGTGAAGGTGAACGCTTGATTTCCGTAGGGAGTTCATTCCACAGTTTTACAGCTTTTACCGCGAAAGAGGAATTAAAGAACTAGGTTCTGTGTGAAGGGATATCCTGACGTAAGGATATCCGCTGATCTCAAAGAGCGACTGTGAACTGAATCCCGAAACTTAAAATTTCAAGAAGGTAGCACGGGGAAGAAGGATATACAATTTGACATACTGAAGACGATAAAGATTAAAACTAGTGCAACAAGTGGCGGCCTTATTGCTGATAGCGATCTCTTCCGGGAGTTCCAAGAAACCTTAGGATGGAGAGGAATACAGTCTCGCTTGCCATATCGCCGATACAATGACTAGCTTTGTGGCTCAGTGGGTGGATTTCCGCTTTCTGATCTATAGGTTGTGGGTTCGATTCCCACCCAGGACAAACATTTGTGCGATGAACATGGATGTTTGTTCTTTGTCTGGGTGTTTCTAAGTATTTACAAAAAAAAAAAGTATTTATGTATTCTATCAGTTATCTGGTTCCCATAGTACCAGCTTGCTTAGTTTGGGCCTAGATGGCGCTGTGTGAAAAACGTTATTTATTTATTTATTTAATGTAGGTAATGATCATTGTAACTAGGCTAGTTACTTACCTATTTATGTTTGCAAATCAAATAGCCGACACCTTAGTCATCGCAAGCCACATCTGACCTACATTGTCCAAATCCCGCTGGCATTACCGACCGGCGACCTTAGCACGAGTGGCGAATCTATGCAGATTGCAGAGAGGCACCTCCTAGGAAACTGTGAGCGCAGTCGACGCCTGTTTCTTTTATAAACGCAATTTTGTAACATTAATCAAATTACATGTTTTGTGTACCGACTTTTTAACGTGCAACGGCCTGTTGATCTTTTTTAACTTACACTATTTACTGCCTAATGTACATGTGTACCTAATGTACTTAGCCTATTGTAATCCTATCTGTCTTTCTGTTTCTCTGTCTGGGTGTTTGTCGCGTTTGTCGCGTTATCACGGCTGAACGGATCGAGCTGAAGTTTTGCGTAGATAAACAGAGTTAAGCTACCTTTTTTTTGGTGTAGGTCTATCCAAACGAAGTCAGGGGTAACAGCTAGTTAGCTAGATGTCAGTGGTTTTTATAGACCGGTGAAGGTACACATATTATTAAAGATAGTCCTAACGCTTCCTAGTATCCCAGTAGGAAGCGGGGCGTATTCGCCATGCTAGTAGCATTGTAGTAGTTCCAGGATTTTTGGCCCCAGCGGATTAAAAAGCATAGAAATCAGAAATCAGATATATTTTATTAGCCATAAATAACAATTAATATTACAGGCAAGAAACTTTTACAAATTAAACTATATTTAGACTTAAATTAGTCAAACTAATCAATAATTTAAACGATTTAATAATATTAAGTAAAACAGGTAGGTATTTATTATGCTTTACTTCGATTGTACATTGCACAAAAATGAGGCCTCTGAGGATTTCATTGACCTATTCACTTAATTTGTTCAACGGATTATTGAATCTGTTTAAATTTGCTATAATTTAGTTCGGTTAAAGAATTGGGTTATTTACAGTACATTAATATTTTGGCGTGACAGCCCTGTTTCTCAACTTCAACTAACCCAGCCCATGGCTTGTACAGCTTTTCCTTGTTTCGTGGGTTACACTGATGCATATGCTTACTTTTTGGTAAATTAGCCTCATGTATTTCTATCATATTATTATACCTAATTAATGTGCTCTATTGCTGACAGAGAGAGCTGCCTCTCTGTCTGGATTTTCTGCTCGATGATCTGATAATAGTAAACGCGGCGCACGCAGTCGCCGGTTAAGGACGTGGCTTTCTTTTACGTCAGCTGTATTTAGGGACCGATTGTGATATAAGATTGATATAACTTTATTGTGCAACATAATGGAATGCGGGAATGACGGATAAGTGGGCTAGTGGTCGTAAACAGAGCTATTAGAAATAGGCTATGCTATGCAGTTTGGTCAACGTTAAGGGCTTCAATCTTGATCTTGATTGACATGTTATAGCTCGCCGACCCGAATTTAACATTCTATCTAGTCATGCGAAAGGGATAGCTTACAAAATAATAAACACGAATTAAAGGCCTGACTTGACATCGTTTGAAAGAGATGGCTATATATAAGTTTCTGGGCGAGCGAAAGGGAGAAGCTATGACCTTAATAGTTTGTTTCTTTTGCTCCCGTGAAATTCAAATCTAGCTGTCCCTTTTACACGGTGTCAGGTCAGGCCATGTATAGACACCCTTAACTAGAGCAAAATTGACAAGCTATGCTACGACCAGAATGACTCATTGAATTGTTATTATATACGATTATGACGATCTGTTTGACTCAATGATAGAACGTCTGCCTTAAGAGCAGGAGGTTTCGGGTTCGATTCTTGGCAGGGCTGATATTTTATTAATGAATTTAAATATCTGCTCTGGAACTGGGTATTACTTGTCCGTGTCTTTGTGTGTTCCGCAGCATCCCCGGCACAGGGAATGATAGTGGGCTCTTATGAGTATAATACGTTATTTTACACCCATCAAATTCAACTCCTTTCGCGTAAATCAGTGGGGAAAACGGCTACTTAGGTCGCGCGATCGTTTTACTGTTTTTGTGGCGTTGACAACACTACTCTGTCATTGACAGCACGACTAAAAATTTACCTACTCAGTACCTATTCATTAAGTTTCTGGTGCTATGAGTACAACCAGGTAGCACACGACAATGTAATTTGTAATGGTACTCATCACAAATTTAAAATCTTTGACTGTTAGTTCACCGTTATGTCACGCCGGTTCCTCTTTTGCACAGACTCTAGTAGATGGTACTTAGGGAATTGTATACCATACAGAACTACTCGGTAAGACGACGGAAGGTTAGTTATAAAGTTAAATTGACCTTTTTTGACTGTCTAAATTCTCAATAGAGGGCGCCAGCTGTCAGTGCGAACATGACAAATGGACACCGGACAAAAGATTTGCGCGCCTTGACCTCTAGCTATTGATCGTTGTAGGTCGAAAATTGAAATGTAAGTAGGATAGGTATTGGGAATTGCGCTCAATGTTCGATCAGTTAGAATAAAATAGTAGTTCAGGTTGAAATTAGACCTTGCGACCATCGAAATAATATTTCGCTGCTTGCGACTCCACAACCCTCCTAAATAATCAAAGTATAAACCGATTTTTCTATATGTAACTTACAGTTTGTTAAGATAATATTGTTAACATACGTAAACCCCTGGTTGGAGCTTATCGCAAAACAAACAATAGAGAAGCAGAGCAAAATGTTTGTTTATCTTATTTTCTCTCGTTGGTTTGAGGTCCTTGGTTGTTAGGTCTGTTATAGGTCTGATACACAATACACACCCATGTTATCTCAGGCGCCGGCTACTCAGCGAGTGGTCTAGAGTTCTAAGTTCCAATTTCTTCAGAGACCGTGCGGCCTGACCCCTATTCTATGTGCATTCATCCAAGCGATCGTTTACACGTACCCTCGAGATTCCGAAACGTTTGTAACTTTGAGAACAGATTAAGTCTATAGCTGTCTTTGTCATTTGCTTAGTGCCAGAAAAAGGCAGCATTAGAATTAATCTGTGTTCACAGTACTTATAGGCAGACCGCAGAACTCGGAACGCTCGGAACTCGCCGTGGAGCCGGCGGCTAACTTGTTAAATTAAAACTCTTTTCTTGCTCTATATCATGTATGTCGTGAAAATGTCACAGATAAACGCCAAATGCCAACATTGTCATTTCCATTCATTTCCACTGAGCTAGTTTTTAGTCATAGATAAAAATTTATTCTATTTTTAGTCATTCCAACGTCACCATTCCAAAATGCTATCAAAATTGCAACCATGATAAATAAATTAAAAGAAAATACCGCAAGACCATATGATCCATACATCCAGTTCCTAATGAGTCCAAAATAATAAAACATCCCGTGATGACTCCGAATTCTACGGCACATGATTTGGCTCCACCCGTTACTGCACCGAGTAAAGGTGAATCGTTCAGAGTAAAAACAATGAAATGTTATGTGAAAAGCAAAAGAATCCCTCGCGCAGCTTATAAAAAACTAAAGGAGGTGGGCAAGAAATGCCTCCACATAGGCCGGAACGATGACGAATGGTCATTTAAAGTAGAATTTTGCAATATTGTCGCGTGGATAGGAGGGCTCATCGTTATCATCATCATAACGAAATCATTGTACTTGATGTACTTAAAATCGGATTATTCTTGATTTTGATCACGGCTCAAGTAAGTAGACTCAAACTGTGTTTTGACTAAAAGCACCTACTCTACACGATTGATTACCTAGGATTTGGATACCAGCATCCTCGTTTTAGTAAACATACCCTATAATGGAAGATACGGTAAGCTTGCTCGATCCTAGACCACTTCATTCCTTACAATAGGGCAGGATGTGGTCAAACGCAAACCTATTCAGAAAATGGACAAAAATCTGATAATGACACAAGGTCAAACATGTAAACATAAAAAGCCACAACCACTAAAAACGAATAAACCACCATGTTTTGTCACTATTTGGTAGAAGTAGGATAATTATTCCACAATGCTGACCTATCGGCCTACTCTCGAAAGGTGATTAGGCCATATCCACCACGCTGGCCCAGTGCGCGTTGGCGGATTCACATAAACCATCGAATCTTTTCAGGCTTCCTCACGATGTTTTCCTTCACTGAAAAACCAGTGGTAAGTCCGTACGTAAGTTCCAAAGAACTCATTTGTACGGGCCCGGGTTCGAACCCGGCTTTAGGTGTACAAAACAGTCACAATTCACAAGTCAATCTAAGTATACCTACAGGTATAAGGTAATATACTTTATTTCCCAAGAAAAAATAGTTTTATAGCGATAAGCTCAGTCGCTGGCGCGTTCTCATCGCAAGCCACAGGGCATGGGTTCAAATCCCGAAAATGAGCTCCTTACCACCATGCTATGTTTCCTTGTAGTGCTGGGCTACTGGGCTAGTCGATACGCACCATATGGTATTCCAGCAACCTCAATTCAGAGCCAGATCCCATTCCAGTCTAGGCGTGTTTATTTAACAGCAAAAATGTAATGACTTAAGTATGTTGTCATGCACTTTATTTATTTTCCTGCGCAAAAATGCTTTCCAAAGCTATTAATAACTAATAGAGGCGACATTCCTACAGACAATGCATTGCTCAGTGCATTTCCCCTGGGGCAGGGAGACAAAGATAAACAAAATAAAGCGGACCCTCTACATGAAGACTCGTACAAAGAGCTGCATCACCGGTGGTATGGACACCTGTACCGGCCAGATTCGCATGGTAACTATTGTATCTAGTAATAACTAAATCATCTGTGACATTTTTGCACACACGGTCATCTGACCCCAAACTAAGCAAAGCTTGTAATATGGCTGCCAGAGACTGATATACGTACTTATATATATTTTTTAAATACATACTTATATAGATATTAACACCCAGCCATAGAAAAAACACAAATGTTCAGCACATAAATGTTTGTCCTAGATGGGAACCGAACCCATGAAAGAAGGTAGGTTCACTACCAACTGAGCCACCGGGGCAGTCAAGACTCATCATCCAGAAGATGTCCACTGTTGAACAAAGGCCTCCCCCTAAACGTGCCATAATCACCACGCTTGGCAGGCGGCTTGGGGATCGCAAAACGCTCACCATTTACTAAGACGACGCTGCTGCCCTTTCTGCACCCGGTCGCAATTTTAGGACATACCCGGGTCTTTTTAAGGGTAATTTTAGGACTTACTCTGGGAACAGTCTCTAGGAGTAAGTATTATATTCTTGATTTGCAGATAGCCGCCGGTACACTTGTACTATTCGCGGCTTTAATAATGATCAGGACTCTCTATAACAAGTACGTGAAGGAACAAAACGAGAGATCCGGGGAACGCCACACCAACTTGTACCTGATGTCTAGACGACCTCGGTGTCCCAGCTACACATGACATCTTGTAGTCTGAGTGCTAGCTAGCTTGTAATAAGAGTGTTAACAGATTGTTATAGGATTTTAACAGCTTGTAATAAGATTGTTAACAGCTTGTAATAAGATTGTTAACAGCTTGTAATAAGATTGTTAACAGCTTGTAATAAGAGTGTTAACAGCTTGTAATAAGAGTGCTAACAGCTTGTAATAAGAGTGTTAACAGCTTGTAACAAGAGTGTTAGGAGCTTGTAATAAGAGTGTTAATAGCTTGTAATGAGAGTCCTAACAGCTTGCAATAAGGGTGCTAACAGCTTGTAATAAGAGTGTTAACAGCTTGTAACAAGAGTGTTAGAAGCTTGTAATAAGAGTGTTAATAGCTTGTAATGAGAGTGCTAACAGCTTGCAATAAGATTGATATCAGCTAGTAATAAGAGTGCGTTTTGATTCAGTAACTATAAAATATGACAATTAATGCGGTAATAATCTTTATTTTTTTACTTTGCGGTTTTACTACCAGCTTGGACTGATAACGTTTCGTTATTAGGTATGTCCAAAAGAACTATAACTTTACTACGAACTGAGACCTTGCCAATTCTATAACTTCACCCATTTTTGATTTGTTTATTGAAATTAACGACTTGGCTACAAAATTTCAAATCGTCTGATCTACGTGAAATTTTATAGGTTTATTTCTTTGCGGTTTCGACGCAAGTTATCGTCCAAATATAAATACAATTTAATATACAAACTCCGATTTGTTTCCGTAGACTTCGCTTCGCTCGGTTAATAAGTTCCGGGGTAACAAGTAAGTACGACCAACAGTATCTTTCTAGATTAATTTAGCTAATTCTTACATTTAAATCCGATCAGCCATTTGAGTGCCAATGAGCTTACTCAAACTCGGTTTTAAAGCAATTTTTTGTTAAAATTTTCTATTTTGACGAAGATGAAAGAAAAAACTAAACTTTCATGTTTTTTTTTGCTACTTTGCCAAAACAATATCATGAAAGCTGCTATAAAACATTGGCAATGTTATTTTGAAGATAGGTAACTGACAGATTTTTTTAAACCCCCTCGCAGTTTTTTTTTTTTAAATATTTTTTTTAAAATTCGCTGTCGTTATTGCCTTTGAGAGGAGCGAGCTTTAAAGCTTTATTCACATCACACTAATATTATAAATGCAGAAGTTTGTGTGTAAGTGTGTTTGTTTTCGTTCAACTCGGCAGAACGGATTTGGATGAAATTTGGTATGGACGTAACTTATGCCCTGGATTAACACATTACATTACATTATCAGCCAGAAGATGTCCACTGCTGAGCATAGGCCTCCTCCTTAGAACGCCACACCGTCCAACAACGTGCCACTTGCATCCACCGGTTGCCTACGACTTTCACAATGTCGTCGGTCTACCTAGTGGGAGGCCTGCCTACGCTTCGTTTTCCGGTTTGTGGTCGCCACATAATCGTGATCGTTCGTGATTAATTATACATACTACATATATTACATATGCTACTTTTTATCCCGAAAAATCTAACCGTTCCTGTAGAAACCACAGGGCGCAGCTAATGGATAATAATTATAATTCAATAACGTGGAAGAATTGAGCTTTATGTATGGATAGTATGTTCGTAAGGTAAGTATAATCACCTGTCTACTATAGGATTTGTTACTGGCTTGTAATCTAGATTTAATTTATTGGTGCCGTAATTCAGCCGTGCTTTGGCTTCCTTTATTTCTAACGAGGTCTTTCAGCTACTTAGTTATATTATGATTACAGAAAGGAGGTCATTTCTAATGTCAGCACAGCAAAGAGATTAAGTCAACTACAAATAAATCAGTCTCAGATCTGATATGGCGGTACGCGACCTGCCTCCAGCTGTAGCAGGCTTTTCTGAAAGGGTGTGCTAAGCCGAAAGGGTCTCATTGCATGCATCGTTATGTTTTGTGTTCGCCATGGGAAGTAATACATCTATGCCATTTATCCAATACTAGTAGCGCGCTGTGGTTTCACCCGCTATTCCATAAGAAAAGTATATTTTTCCGGGATAAAAGTAGCCTATGTATTAATCCAGGGAATAAGCTACTTACATACCAAGTTTAATTCAAATCCTTTCAGTCGTTACAGAGTTGACTGGGAACAAACAGACTTACATACGTACACACTTGCACACAAACTATCGCATTTATAACAGTAGTGTGATTAGTGTGTGTTCTATAGAAAATGCATGAAAAATTTAGTTTCCCCTTCACAGCCGATAAAGACGCTTTTCAATTTTTTATACATTTTTTGTCGAATACGTATGAAGTTTTCTTAAAATAATATTAATGCTAGGCATAAGACGATGCCCTTTAACCTTAATACCCTCTCCGAGCAACCCTGTATAGGTACCTAACGTTAAACAATCTAGATGTAATCAACAACCTTGAACTTTAGGCTAGCAGTTGATTTTCGTATCCTGTAGCGAGGAATAATGATGTTTAATTACTAATTAATAATTACTAAGCATCCGCAATAACGCGATCATGATAATATCATTCACATTTCCTAGATTTTATTGCTAAAGCCACTCGCTCGGGATGAACAATAAATCGTATTTTTTGTACGTTACGCAAATGTCTTATGTTCACACAAATGTTACCGGTTAACATTACATATTTTATCTTTTAAAGTCACAAAATTAGAATTTATTTTTCTTGTTTTGAATTATTATCTTGATTGTAATAAATCTTGGTCGGAAATCTGTCTCCCACAATTTAGTCACAAGCCATAAATATATAACCAGTAGATAAATCATACCTATTACAGTCCCACGAAAAAATTCGCTTAAAAGAGTCAAAACTTGTCAATTAGATCGCCTGCTGCTGATCTACGTAGAGTCAGCAATCATAGGCGCGGATTGCACGAATGAATTTTAAGCCGACGAACTGTAAGCGCGATTTTTTAAATTGCTTCGTCCGATGCGGTGAGATTTATTTTAAAGATATTTCTGCAAGCGCTAACAACTGGTTATATTATCATTGGGCCACTCCATACTAGGCGTGTTTTCCATCTTCAACCTTATCAAATTATATTTATTGATAATTGGATACTGATAAGCAATAACATGTCAACCCACAAAAAAAAAAAAAATTGTTAATGGTACAAAGAAGCGTTCTGTACCATTAACAATTTTTTTTTGTGCGTTGACATGTTATTGCTTATCAGTATCCAATCATTAGACTCCTAACATTCCAGAAAAAAAAATGGACTGCAGACCAGCGAGAGAAAATAATAGGAAAATATATTTCTCTCATTCTTAGTTTTCTTAGACAGCGGTCATCGCCAACCAATTTGTTACTTGTGTAACGCCCTTAAAGATGTTTTGAATTCAATTCAATTCTTTATTTACAAAATAAGCAACTTTATTCATGTTATAAGTACCATTTTCAACCACTCCTTAATATTAGCTTAGCTTATTATGAGCTTAGGCTTAACGCCTAATCTGTCAAACAAAAAAGCGTTTAGCCAGCAGGGGGTGCTACTGTAGCATTACCTTACCGTCACACCCCAGTGGTCAAACGCCTGGCTATTGTTTCTAACTGAGCTTTTCGGAAGCCTTCGGGCGGTCTAAAAGCTCTCACTCTCTCTTTAATTGATCTTTAAATCAAGAGCTTTTTTTCAATAGGCTTGCGTTAGACCCCAACTCACGTCACTTGTGCACCGATTCTCTACTATATTATGCTGGGTGCTCGGTTAGACGAAGGAAATAATATTGTATTCATGATAATGTTTTTTTTTAACTATAGAACCCTGAATTATCTGTTCCATAGAAAAATGTATTCAGCCTCTGCGAACAGTATGGAATGGCAGATTTTTTTTTGCTCACCAATACTAAGAGGACGCTGCTACCTGTCCTCCGGTGGTCTGGTCGCAGTTTTAGGACATACCCGGTTGCAAGTAAAGTATGGGAGTCCCATAAAGGCATTAGCTATTCCACCAGTTAATTCTTACGATAGCCATGCGCAACCGAAACGAATAACTTTGCCGCGGACCGCATCGCAAGTGAAAACTTACCACATTTTGCTTACACTTCAAACTGTTAATTCAAACTCTATGCAACCAGCTTAAGGATTGTGTAACTTGCTTGTATAAATTTGCAATTGTTAGGTGCACATGCAGGGTATTGCCTCAGTCTTAACTGTTCCAGATATGTCAAGGACCTCGGTTGTTTGGCAAAAATACTTTCTTTCCATATTCACTTTTGTGAGCGGAAAAGTGAGTGTTTACTTTGTTAAGGTTAAGTTGGTCAAACTCACCTGACTTGATTTATTTTTGACCGTAATTGTCTGTTTCGTTTTCGCGTCACTTTTCACATCATCCACAAGTCGACAGAGCATTTTAAGCTTAGCTTAACCCCGTATTAATAATAAACGCGGGGACATAATATATCCAAGGGGATATGTATTGTAGTGGTAGAGCTCTCTTGCAGAGTTCGCCTGGGGAAGTATCACACCTTTGCCAGTTATTCAACCGCCAAGCAGTAGTGTGCAAGCATTACTGTGTTCCGGATTGAAGGGCAATGTTTCCAACGTAATTACTGGGCATACATAGATTTAACATCTAACATCTCAGGGTGACTAGCGCAGTGCATTGCCGCGCATAGTTTTGAACTGTTGAAGTTCAAAATTCTGGGTGGCACTGAACTGTTATGGGCAAGCGTGACGCTTAACATCAGTTGAGTAACTTTGACTCGTCACCGAGTAACATAAAAAAAAAGATACTATATGTCGTGTTTAGTCCTTTTCTCTCTTTTCTTAATTAGAACTCGATTGAAAAAGACAGACGACTGAGTAACTGCTTCAAAGCTTATCCGAGCTTATTAATAAGGGGGTATAAGAGTAATTAAGTGCAACATTCGTAATACAAGGCTTTAGGGAATGGTATGCTAAGCCGAAAGTGATTTTGATTGCTCTTGATTGTGAACAACTTTTTCTATTGGACCAACCCTGAAATTGAGGGGAAAAAAACTGCTGCTATATACATTTTGTCGAGTGATATTTTTTTAGATTTTTCAGGATTGGTGCATAGTAAAAGCTGTTTATAACGATGTGTACTATGAGCCCTTTTCAGCTTAGCATACCTTTCAGTAGCGAGATTTGTCCTTAACATACATACATACAAACATTGTAAGTTAGATAAAAGCTTGTAAAAATAAAAAAAAAACAAGTCTCAGGATTTTTCGAAAAATCATGCATTTTTGAAAGAGGCTATATGGGATGTTTCCTGTACTTGTAGCCTACGCGAGCGAAGCCGCGCCGGCAACCTAGTTGCCTATATAACATTTCATGAATATTGGTTCAACGATTTGTACGTTACAGTCAGACACACAAGAATATACATACCGACACCGACTTGTTCACGTAGACAAGACCTTCGCTTCGCTCGGTCAATTAGCTGAACTATATCCCCACGTCACAGCACAGGGAAGCGGCCTCCCAGCCATCAGATTACAAGACAATGTACGCGAGCCGCCAAGCACCTTGACCGCTGACCTTTCGTTAAGACAATTGCGCAGAAAAGCTGACCATTTCTCGATGACGGACTGTTCTAATGCCCAGCTGATTGAATGCCGATCGGGTGATAAATGTACGAGTTGATTAGTATCTGATTGTAAGACATTGTGTCGATGACCATACCTATGCTTAGCTAGGTACCAAGGGTATTACCAAATTAATACAGTGCGACTCGGCTTATAATTAATTTAAGTAGTAGTTTACGAGCTCGTACTCGTGGGGTCTCAACCTCACGAGCTCTATAACTTCACAACACCTGGGACCCTATTCCTGTGCGCTCGAGATTATCTCGGTCACTGTCTCTCTAATTTAGAATTTAATGGGAGTGAGAGTGACCGAGATAAAATGTCATTTCTCCGAATAGGGCTGATTTTGGTCATTCGAAATTTAAAAAAATATTGATATGAACATCTTGCCTACAAAATGTCATAAACATCAGATTAACGGTTCGCAAGGTATCGTCGGACAAATAAACATACAAACACACCTACAAATCCCGCGTTGTTTCCGTGGTCTTCGTTTCGCTCTGTCAATAAACGCGGTCAAGTTGGAACTACAGCATTTGTATTATTGACTTACCCCCGGTTTCTCGTACGTTTTTTTAACTCGTGTCAACTTAATACTGAACGCTCATTGGTTGCCTGTAGATCACCGGCTGTCTTCAACCAATGAGCCTATAGTATTTGGTGTGTTAAGTTAACACAAGTTTGACAAACGTACGAGAAACCGATTGTATAAGTGTTAAAGTAAGACAGACTCAGGAGAAAATATGACACAGCTAAGGAACGGCTAATTTTAATATTACCTGAGTTTATCCTAGGATTACCCAGGGTCGTTGGGCTCAAATAAAAGCTAGCGTAGCTCGAATAGGGACAAAAATAAATATTGATATGGGCTTTGGTGAATATCTAGGCGTGCCCAGGCGGCATTGGGAACCTATAGGCCAATGCTGCCTTAGCTCCATCCCCGTAATCGAGCTCGGCAAAAACGCCAAAAGGCCGAGGCGTTTTAGGAGAGCTCATAGCTGTCCCGAGATTACTGTCGCGTACGCTGTGCTAGCTAGTGCAGTCCTTGTTCGAATTTGGTAAGAATATGTATAACCTTACCAATTTCGAACAACGCACACTCATCCTCTGCATAAGAGTGACCTTCTCAAATCTGAGGTGTAAGCCACAAAATGGTACACTCTTAAAGCACTAATGAACAACTAGCGGGAGCATATCCAATTATCTATGGTTGTTATCGCCATGGCAACACAGAGTTACATCGAAACATCAAAACAACGGGAAAAAGATGTTACGTTACAAAATATCGTCTTAACACTTTATCTTGAGACAGTTTTATTCAGTTAACGTAATCTATCGAGCCTTATAAGGTAAAAGAAAAAGATAATAAAATGTAAGCAATTTGATCCGGAAATGGTTAATTTTCCATTAGAACGCCACCATGACGAATATTTCGGATAGATCACGAACTACGAGCAGGCAATAGCAAAAAGCAAGGTGACGGGCCGTGGGAAGTTACTCTACCGATTTACAACTAAATTTATTTAAGTACTATTTGCACTATTATTTATTCTGTGATTAAAATATCTTATTACGGAACGATATACCGGGTATGTCCTAACACTGCGGATAGAACCACGGAGGACGCCCGTCCTCCGTGGTTCTAGCTCGAGGACGCTGCTGCCCAGCAGCGTCCTCCTTTCTGCGATCCCCAAGCTGCCTGACGAGCTTGGTGATTCCCCCTTTTCAAGCACTCCCCCCTTTTCTAAAGGCCTTTGGTCCTTTCAAGCCCTGTTCAGCAGTGGACGTCTTCTGGCTGATGACGATTATTACGGAACGATTATTTCTGTTTATCAGATAAGAGGTTCAAGTTTTAAAATGTAAAAGTGAAAAAAAAAAAATTGGGTGATTATAGATGAAAATGAAACTGCTTTTGATCCATTATTTTATTGCGGGTGGTTGAGGTTTGATGACATTTTTGTATTTGACAACTTTTTTTTTTTTTGCGTTAATCCCATAGTAAAAGTTGTTCAATAAAAACGACTTCATAGAACCATCATCAGAGTTCATCGTCTAACCGAAAACCCAGTATAGACGTTTAATTAGAGTACTTAATTTAGTAATTCTGCGACTAACTAAAAATAAATCTAAGAATGAAAAGTGCGTTTATTACGATAACCCTACAAACCGGACCAAACAAAGACCTAGACATGCCATTCTTAAAGAATCAATTATTAAAACTTAGTACACGAATTGGCTGTTCAACCATCTTAAATGTAAAGTTGGCGTAATGAGGTAACTAAAAAATGTCAACGATGCTGTGTCTGTTTTGTTCATAAATAACGATCGTAGCTCCCTCTTTCAACTCTACTGTTGTGGTAGCTCAGTTCACGACGCATAGACTGGACAGACGGACAGCCGGACGCGCGCGACCTTGTCTCCGACTCCGCCCGAGCACTGCAATTACGTGTGAATGGACTTATTCATAACTGCACTGTAGATAAACCAGTGCTGTGGAGCAAGACTAGCTAAGCTACAGAGTGACAATGACACTGCAGATGGCTCGGAACTGCATCTATGTAACACTGAAATACAGCACGAGTTTTGCAAACCGGTTTCATATTTCTAATTAGATTTTAGCAATCTATGTAGACGAATATAATATCAGCTTAATTTGTACTACTCGGGGGACCCAAGTATGTCCTAAAACTGCAACCAGGACAACCAGATAACGGGCAGAGCCGCCCCAAGCCGAGATTATGGCAAACACTCCCCTAATATGAAGTGGGCTTCGTCTAGCAGTAGACGTCTAAGAGCTGATGCGGATAAACTCAATTAACCGATGAAACCAAGAAACGACTGTAGCCTAAAGGGATTAATTAATTAAGATCGTGTAACGTGTAGCGCTTACCATTGGGCGATAGGTTTTTTAGTTAACTACTGGTTAAACTGGCCTTTGCGTTTAACTACTGGTTAAACGCAAAGCCTATTAGCAAATGCTCGGATATTGAGTTCGAGATCAATTTACTTAGCATAGGTACTTAACTATCAATAATAAACTTTTCGTATTTCATCGATACCAAAATGTAATAAAAAATGAAACAGTATATATTCGTTTCTTTTAATAATAATACTTGTTGAATTTCGAGTATCTCACAACTTATATTGACCCCAAGATGTTGATGGAGTCGCGGTATGTCGTCGTTCATTAACGCTTCTATTGCCTGACGCTTTAGTAATTCAGCACATAATAATAATAAAAATAGCCTACTTAACTTTCGACATGTTCCCTTTCTTAAAAGCTCTCGATATTGTTCATTTCAGAATTTTATCAAGTACTCAGTAAACTAGATTGCGACCTTGACTCGGTCCGCGCCGGGCGGTATCTACCTATACAAAAGTGAACGCGTGCTTGCTGCGGATGAATTTCATGGTGGCATAATACCTTTGGTGTCCGGTTGCCGTTGGCGAGAGGACAATCACTTCAGAAATAGGCAAGCATGTAGAGTACTGTGGTTTTGTATATTTTCACTATGTATTCACTATGGATGGTAAAATGCAACAGACACATTGTTCCTGCCAGTTGATTATTCTGGTAAGAATTTCAGGACTAAACCGAAATAAAATGGGTTTTCTATCCTGTTGAATAAACAGATAGATTAGAGCCCTTGTTTTTGATAAACGTAGTTTGCTTCTATTGCCTAGTATGGCTAGGAAAACTTGACTAGCAAGCCTAAAGCCCCTCCCTTCTTAACAGGAAGGACATTAGTTTTAATAGTAGATGTTCTGGCTGATGATGATAACGATGATGAGGCCTACCATGCGCTCCGCGACATAATCTTTATGTCGTGCGAAAATGAGACAACCGTATACAATCGTAGCCGTCTCCTGTTTTTGAATAAACAAGGGCAGTTATCGTCAAAACAAATCATAAAAAAGCCATACAAAGAAAAAGCAGGTAGTAGAGATCTTACAAGCTAAACTGGTACGTTAGCTACCTCCTTGCTATTCTCGCGGACGACCTTGTATGATACACCCATAAGAGATCCGTTATTGTAACAAATATGTGACACATTGCTGGCATGCTGGCTCGATATTTCCACGGTCCTGCCTCTAAGTATCTAATTAAGACAACGCGGACATGGCTCGCGTTACCAACAATACTTTGGCAAGTGGTCACACAGTAGACGGGAGCAGATGGATAACTTTTAGCAAACGGCAAAAATCACAGGAACCTTATTTACCTGAGGAGTGAAAACACAGTGAAATACACTCACTGCCTCGGTATTCTCTATTAAATGCAAAATAATAGTCATACGTCACCCAAGGCTCAGCTCACGGTTCAAACACTGGAGCCGAAACCGTGAACCGGCTCGCAAATCGACTCGCCGTTCAACTGCCTCAGGAAGATTATTGTGCTATGTGGTAAACATACTCTAGTGAGCCACCTACCGGGTAAATCGTATAATGAGCGGCACCACTGTTGCATTTTCTTTGATTTTCGTAATATTGCTACTCGGCTATCAGGTTTATGACAGCCACCAGTGAGCTAACGTGAGCCGCAAGGTGACTTTGAGGTGCCTATTTCACTTTTGAGCTTTACTCAGCAGTTCAAATCTATGTGATCTGCTTTGAACCGGTTCAGAGCTGAGTTACTCATGGCTACAAAAGAATTTACCTAGTTATCTTCAAGGTAAGACTGAACAGGCGCTTCATGGGCGAACGTACTTTATCTTAGACCGTATCGTATCGTGATAACAATGACATTAAGAATGACAATCCTAATAATTAAACAGTAAGTCTTTAGTTCAATCTTGAATACGAGAATAGGAACTAGAATGGAAAAGGATAATAGGAGAAATAGGAATAGAGGCTTAGTAGCTAAGCCACAGTGACAGTTAGTGAAACATAAGGCCCCCCGACAAGTCCTCGGTTCGACCAGTTGACTTTGTCCTGTAACTCTCTAATTGCAATTCACTTCACTTAAGAATCGATATGTGCTTTCATGGAGGCGATTTCGTTAGTATGAGAGCTTTTTTAAAAAAAAACGTTAATTATCCCCATAATTTATAGAAAATAGTACACCAAACACAAATAACCGACCACAGAGCATACCATGATATGGGCATTTTACCATAACTTATGTATAATTACCAAGTTTTCCATCAGCTCCTACTTTGTCTGTGTAGTGGCAAACCGCGAATGGCCGCAGGCTTTTGCAACCGTGTGGTTGGTAAGCAGTTTTAGTATGCAGTGTAGGTGCTTCGCTGAATGCCATATTGTGTCGGCATGCGAGCCACGCGGGCCTATTACCGCTTAGGCGTGAAGATGGGGAATAATGCACTTTCAATTAAGACCCTCATGGCTCGTTACGTGCTTCAAGCAGCTAGGTAGCGCTTGACCTTCCTGCAGCTATGACAACAAAATTTTGCTAATAAGAGATTATATTTAACCGAATTCCAAAAAAAGAGGTTCAATTATTATTATTTTTGTTACCTCAGAACTCCGTCATTTGTAAACCGATTTGGAAAACTTTTTATGTGCTTAAAAGGAAATAGGTACTTCTAGATTGGTCCCATTTTTATCAAAATCCTGTTCTGATAATGGAATTGAGGGAACTCTTCAAATATTATAGGCATACATAAAGCGATTTTGGTATTCTTATCAACAAGTCAAGTATTTGCATTCAGAAAGTATCATTTGGTGAAGTGGAACTGAAGACCACAGATGACCATCGCTACTCCTCATTGATACGTGTTTCACGGGTGGCGCCAAGATAATCTCGATTATGATAGTTAAGCGACTATGAAAGCAAATTTAGATAAATGATTCTGTTGAAGTAGGTATTTTTTAAATTAAATATTATATCACACAGTAATCTCTCTGGTAACTTCGCACCCGAGCCCCAAGATACAAGCTTCATGCTTAGTTTGAGGCTCATCGATTACATTAAAGCTTTTTTTTCTAACTGTGATGATAGGAGCAAGTCGCTCGCCTGATGGTAAGCATCACGCTTGCCCATAACAGTTCAATGCCATCCAGAATTTGAAATGTAGTAGTTCAAAGCACTGCGTGGTATTGTTCTCCGTTTGTCACTCTGAGATATATTTATGTTAAATGTATGCTCCGTAATTACCAGTCTTCCTGAGGTTCTGATCGCAGTTTTTAGGACAAACCCGTGATTGATTAACATCACAAAAAAAAAAAATACAAAAGAAAAAAAAAGGTAAAAAAGAAAAATCAAATTAAATCATTAGAAAGATTTATAATTTATCTAGAAGTTTAAAAAAATCTCTGCCTATACTAGTGTATTCATCTTTTTTTAACGTGACTTCAAATGTTTTATAAATCAACAGCGGCGCTCCGCGGTTACACCCGCTATTTTACAGAAACCGAATATTTTTCCGGGTTAAAAATTAGCATAATATATGTGCTAATCCCGGGTCTAACCAACCTCCATACCGTGCCATACGGTTCGTAGAGAGTTTTGGAAACAACACGAAAAGTCACGTTTCGCGACACTATACCATTCACCAACACTCGCGCAGGTTCACGAACACTTAATGAATAAAAATCCACCGTTTTTACACAACAACACTCGAACAACACAAGTTTTGGGAAATAATACAATGACGCGACATGACTTCTTCAGGTTCCCGCCAAAACTCTCTAATAAAACTTTCATATGGCTACAAAACACAATTACTTAAAAGTAAGTCATATTATTCTCTGCAAAGAATGCAAAGGAGTGTCATTGAGGCTTAAAAATAAGCTGGCGAGAACTGGCTGTAAATAACGAGGAAGACGACTTGTATCGGAATTTATTTATTATGGTTGCTTTTCTCTTGCAGGTGCAATGCACTGCCAAGGCTTCACTTGCAGACTATTCATAAATGATATTTTTTAGTTTAGATTTTATATAGCACTAGCTCTTACCCGAGATTTCGTTCGCGTGGACCTAAAAAATAGTAGCTTATGTTCTTTCTTCTGATACCATGAAATGAGTCAAACAGCATTAAAAAAAAGAAGATCAAAGTAACTCATTTATATAGGGAACTCACGCTTGACCAAAAAATAATCATGTCAAAATGTTTTTTACTAAAAAATACCTAATAATGGTTCATAAGACAGTTTACTTGTATCTCATATGGTTTCGGATTTTTTTAAGCTCTCCCAGTTAAAAAAAAACAATTTGTATAGATAATGTTAATCTTTAGTTATGGAACAGTTCCGTGGCTTTTAACTACTGAATCCACAGCCCGATCACAGATAACTAAATTAGGGAAGCGAGTTCTTAATTAAGTAAGTACATATACATATATTATGTGTTTTGGATTCTACCGCTAATGATATAATTGGTAATGGTAATTTTATATGGTAATTTAAATAAGGAAAGAGCATCAAATTATTATTCGATAATCTCCCGAATTTCCCGTTTTTCCTCCCTAACTCGTATACGAGTCGAAAATTAAAATTCGATATTCGGGAAAATTCGTTAAAAAAACAAATGAAAACTAAATATTACGTCCACACAGGCAAAGCCACGAGCAGCAGCTGATAACAAAATCAAGTGGTAGTTACTTTTGCAGTATACATAACACAGTCATGCAAGTTCTAAATGTAACTACGTAACCTAAGTAATTAACTTACAATTAGTGTATCTCTCTGGCGAGCATTATTTGTTAGTTTTTACGTCTTTTCACTTATTGTACTGGTCTAGGAACGGGTTGAGGATTGTAATAAAAAAGTTGATTGTTATTTCTTTATTGGCTGCTTAGTGAAAGTTGAGTACGAATACGAAATGAGGTTTTAAGCTAAGGGTTAATACTATGAATACTGGCGTGGGATTGACACATTTTTTTTAAAAAGATCGCCGGGTAATCTGCTGTCGGAATAATCGACTCAATTTAACGCGAGTATTCCCGTTTTATTAAAATAAAAAGGGGGTTAAAGTAAAATAAAGAACTATTTGGTTCATTATCATCATCTTCATCAATATCATCTTCCACATTTTTTCCGGTCCAATTTGTTTGATAAAGTTGAAAAACATAAAAAATGTGAAAATTAAAATTAAAGAAACTTATTATGGTTGCGAAAAAATACAGGAAATGACGCTATAGCAAAGGTAATTTTGTAAGTTTCAATATTTGAAATAGTTACATGCTGAAAAGGTTTTAGTTGTTGAGATAGATTTTTTTTTGGATATTCTTTTGCATTTTTAACTGACACTAGCTTAATGTCTATAAGTAAATAGAGTGAAAATCGTTTTCCTCTAAACTCTCTTTCTAGAGATTTCATCGCCGTTGTTCAAGCTTTTGTGCAATCAGAGCAAACTGACAGTTCGTGTGAACAATGGAGGAAATGCCTGATGTAAGAATCTTACCCCCAACTCGTGCTTTCTTTATTTTACGGACGTTACATTCTTAAACCGGGATTATCTGTACAGGAAGCATGATCCAGATCGATCGGCATCGCCCAGTGAAAACATCGAATGTAATTAATATATTATAACTATGGTGGGGAGGTTATAAGGTCCGCTCGTAAGCTCGGCCGCCATTCGCCGCGCATACCCTCCGCGCATGCGCCCGCGTCGCGAGTGAACAGTGACATTGACACCCCCAAAAATAATGTCGGCCAAAATTTACGTAAGTGTCAAAATTAAGTGTAGAATGTGGCCTAGAACGCACCGAGTGGACATGCAAGTGATCGGAAGTGCACCTATCGTGTTTCAGGAGGTGGTTCTAAGCCACATATCTGCGCCATTGTTAAATTGCTTTAGTGGTTACTCGTGCTGCTTGTGGCTTGTTAAACTTTACTGTGATGCCGATCTAGCCATGCTAATGGAAGGACTTTCTCACGCATTGTTTCGAGTCACACACAACAATTTACTTATTTTTCTCGTTTGAAACACATCGAATTGTATTTTTTTTTATCTTACATCATCTATTGTTTGAAGTTTGACTGTAAAAACTAAAAAAAAAATAAGGTTTGGGTAATGGATATCGTATTTTCACGACGCAATCGTTGTATTTGATGTTGTGGAGTGAAGCAATGGGCAGATATAGGCTGTTGAGACTTGTAAAGGACAATTGCCAGTCCGGGTCGTTAACCCTCTACTTTTGCTTTCAGCGACTAGCGAGCGACACACTGATACACTTTTAAGGTCGCTCAAGTGTCACAACAGTCGTGTGAAAATGAAAAGTGATACACTTTATATTAATTTATACCAGAAAGTTGATACTGGATATTTAATTGGACGTTCTATTTACACTAGATAGTAGTATTAATCGATATTCTAGCGATTTCTAACACTTTCATATCTATTGGTAATATCTGAATATTTTAGCTTATCGGGAGGCCTTGGTTCAGCAGAGGACGTCTCCTGGCTGATGGCGACGCATATTTTAAAATGTATTAAGTACTTGATTACTTGATAAACATTTTTTTTCCCTCATACGTTTTGGCGCCACACTTTGTGTATTTAGCCAGTGTCAAGTATTATAATATTTCAAGTTAAGTCCAACATTTCACAATTAAAACAAGTCTCGGTCATAGTAAAGTAAGTCATGTTTAAGTCCAAGTCATACTCCAGTAATGTGGTGGAAAGTTTACCAGAGGATTCATTTAAATTGTGGGGGAACTAAGGTACCTAATACTAAGACAGCGACTTGAAATAAGGTCTGACATCAAAAGCCTTGAGGTTGATTTAAAAAAAAACTATTTCACATATACTCTCGCAGAAGCCTTGCAACAAGAATTGAACTATTTCACATTATCAATGAAAAAATCCTTGTTCCATCCCGTATTATACCTAAATATATGTCCCAAGTTCCAACCATACCATGCTTTTTTAAATTTTACTCCGCTGTATAACCTAAGGGTTTGAAGGGGAGAGGTTTCTCAACGCGTTTTAAATTTTAAACTTTTAAAAGACAATGTTTTAAAGACTGAGTCATTTCTACAGCGCAGCATATCTAAATAAGTCACGGAACTGTGTATTTGAATAGATAGCCCGTGAATAAGGATAATGAAAAATGCAATCGAAAAGTTTTTTGCACTTTTGACCTTTAATTTGGAAGATTAAAGCCTTGAGTGTATTTCCTAGATGTGATGGGAAGTCGTTTATACTCGGTTATTGCTCAAATTACGTAGTTTCGCACAGGTTTATTGTCTCTGATTATAATGTTGCATTATTTAATGAAATTATGGTTCAATTTTTGAAAATATACTCACAGACTAAATTTGTCTGCATTAATATTTTTGCTTTAGTTTTATTTAGATCAGCTAAGCTCCGCCAGATCACCTGATATTTTCCACTTTTCCGTATTTTTCTGGTATAAAAGTATGTGATAATTGTCCTAGTAATTGACCGAGCGAAGCGAAGGTCTCAGAGTTTACTGGGACAAATCGGCTTTTGTATGTATGTTTGTATGATTGTGTGTATATTTGTCCGATGATAACTTGCGAACCGTTGATCCGATCTTCATGTAATCTTCTTTTGTAGGCAAGTCAATACAATTTTTAAGTTCGAATATGAGCTGAATCGGCTTAGGGGTTGTGAAGATATAGGGATCGCGAGGTCTCAGTTCGCCGCGAACTACTAGTAAATAAATAAATATTGGTGGACATTTTTCACAAACAGCGCCATCTAGCTCTTAAACTAAGCAAGCTTATACTATGGGAACCAGATAACTGATAGAATACATAAATACTTCTTTTTTTTATAAATACTTACATGGAATACCTAGACAAAAACATACATCCATGTTCATCACACAAATGTTTGTCCCGGGTGGGGATCGAACCCACAACCTACAGATCAGAAGGCGGAAATTCTCGCACTAACACACTTGACAAGGCTAGTCATTGCAAAACTTCCTCAGCAAATTTCATCACTATTGGTTTAGCTATTAAGTCATTAAAAAAGGTATAAAACATACAGGACGGGAAGAGATACTTAGTTCGCATTTGAGACACTAGTTACACATTTGTGTTAGTGTGATCGTGTATAAAATAATAAATAAAATAACGTTTATTTGAGCTGTTAAAAAAGCTCAAGAAGTACTTAAATATGTCTATTATATTCGTTTTATTTTATAGGGTAGTTGTTAATCCTTCATTGAGGTGGACCTAGAAATTACACACTAGGGGAGCTTTGTGTCTGGAGATCCAGTGCCTTCCGAGATTACATTATTACTGGAGTGTGATTTTGTGGCTCAGCTACAAATAATACTATAGATACAAAGGTGTTTTTTGGTTTGTTTATTCCACGGAAAGCAACGGAACTACTGATTGACGTTGTTTTTCTGCATGGGTATAGTTTAGAGACCGGAGAGTGGCAAACTTTGTATTCCGGAAAAACTGCAGTTCTAGTAAGATTGCGGCTAGCCCAGTACAAAACGTTTTTACACACGCACAAACACAAACACACACATGCACACCATCATGAACAAGATAATTCAAATAACTCACGATCAACTACAAAAAATTGCTATCTTAGCTCTACTAGGCAATAGAACCAAAAAAGATATAATCTCAACATTAGATCTATAATCTACACAACTAATGAGGTGCATCGTTTTTTTTTGTCAGGTTAGATGGGTATGCATCGCATTTAAACATTACATCATTATGTAAGTGTAAGAACTATACGAAGTGTATCGAAAGTGAAAATATTGAAAGCGAGCGCGGCCGCTACGGAAAGTGAAACTGTCCGCAGGAAACGCTGCCTTAGCATCTAGAGGGGAGTGTGTTTTCTGCAAATAAATCTATAAAAATGTAAAGCAGCCGGAAACATTAGCTCAGAGACTTAAGCATGTTTCGAATTATGAACGCAATGCCATAGAATTTCTGGGACCCCTTATACATAGATTCTAAATTTTTTAAGGCCTAAAGAATTTTAGACTAATCTATGTAGTGGAGTGTTGAATGTCTTGTGACTTACGGTATGGCCTTATAAGATTTCAGACAGAAATATGTCTGAAAAAATATACAATAAGTTCAATATAAATTAATTCGAATAGTTGTTCAAATAATAATCGCGGATTTAGAGACCACTCGAAGCGTTGCAGCGGCGGCTTTGCAAAAATATATATATTTAAATTTGAACTTTATCGTTAAGAACGCATATTCCTCTACATCAGAAAAGTAGGCAAAACAATAAATTTAGCTTATCTCATTGATGATTAGTGATTTAAAAACCTACTTAATAAACCACAAAATATTTAGCCTTAAACTCCGTATTTAGGGATATTTTATTAATTTATTCAGTACAATTATTATTACAGGATAGGATACAATAGTGTAGCTATGTCAATATTTTAAAGACATAAGAAACTAGCTGTTACCCGAAACACATAGGCTACAAAAAAAGTAGCCTATGTCCGTCTCCAGCCTTAGCTATATCTATGCAAAAAAACATATCGATCTGTTCAGCCGTTTAGCCGTGAGAAGGCGACAAACACGTGGACAGAGAGACAGATAGAGAGACAGTTACATTCGCATTTATAATATTCGTTAGGATAGGATTAGCGATTATCACACTAATATTATAAATGCGAAAGTTTGTGCGTGAATGTGTAGGTATGTGAATGTGATTGTTCCCGTTTAACTCTGTAACGGCTGAACGGATTTTGATTAAATATGTTTTTGAGGTAGCTTATATCAAGGATTAAAACGTAGTATACTACTTTTCATCCCGAAAAAAATAACGGTTCCTGTAGGATAGTGGGTGAATCCACTGGGCGCAGCTAGTTAGTAATAAGTACACTTTTTATAGTTTTTAATGTGTTTCGAGCTTCTGAGTAACTTTTTTTTTTAAATCATCTGGCCCAACGGACATGGTGAGATGTTGTAAAATTTTTGAAACAATTTGTATTGAAATAAAAACCGTTTCAGCTATCATGGCGTAGCTTGACTAGATTTTCCTAATCGACGTTAAGCAACGCACAGAAATATCTATGGCAACGGTCACTTCAGTTTCAAAATATCTTTATTACACAAGAAATATTAAAAAGCATTGAACACCTCTTAGTGTCATTTTATCCTAGAGGTGACAAATCAATATATTGATTGTTACGTTTGCAAACTAACTTATCATAGCTGATGACGTAAAATTATAAATTTTAATTGATTATTATAATTATATTTGTGATACTTATGAAATAAACATTTTATCAGCGAAATAATTATTTACTACAATATATTATTTACCGATAAAATGATATTACAAGATATACGAAAGGAGGTAGGGTAATTGTAAATATATAGGCAAAGCGCATCAGTGCAGCAGTAAACAACACGCAAGCAAGCGAGGCAGACTCCATATACATATTTATCTATGGACTGTATGCTTCGCTTTCTTGGTGCCTGTTTTACATAGGTTTTGTATGTTCTGTGATGCCGTGTAAGACGCGCAAGCGCGCGCAGTCCGGAGGCGCAGGCTGAAGTCAGACTTTGGATGGGTGGCCGTGGGTGGCATTTACAACTAAGCGCTGGTTTGCATGACACGTTAAACTTTAGTTCGATTGTTTGTCTTGTAACAACAAGCTCTAAGCCATCTCAGAGGTAGAGGTGGGTATTACAACATACAACAGCCAATGCAATTAATTATAATTAATTAATAATAATACAACACATTAAATATGTCAACCATGACTCTTACAATAATTGTTATAAAATCGTTACCTAGCTGGCACAAGTAGTATGTATTACAAGACCATGTAAAAAGTAGGACGAAAAGTTAATTGAAGTTAAAATTTTTATTTTTTTATATTCCATCATGCAATACTAAAATAATGTAATAATTATTGTCTGTGCAGACAATAATTTTGTAGTCTTACAATCCATGTGATATTCTAACGTCCAACTGAATAATCATTATTACAATCACCGCCAAGACGATAACACAATCGGAAACTAAACTAAAATATAATTTATATTATAACTGTTTAAAACATCAGTTAGAAAATTAGAATATAAATAATAACGCATTAGAAAAATACAACGGTTATGCCTTCCATCCGTTACCCGTTATGCGGTGCCATTCAGAGGCCTTCTAGATAACCATTCGATCTATACATACTTACTTACCTGACTTGGTGAAAAGTGATGTCTTCTGGCTGGACACATTTGGTCATGCCATGAGACTACGATACAAAGTTGTTGTATGACCACTTACATACTATTTAGTAGTTTCAGTGAACATAATAACAGTGTTCACATACAATAACTCTATCAGACAGTAATGTTCGATGCGTGGGCGCAGCTCGATCTATTGCACCATAGCCTTATCTAATTAATCATTTCGCCTGTTTTGGAAATGTTGTGATTCGTGTTGACCATTAAACTTTTTGTATGGGAGAAGAGTAGATTTATCTGATTATGTATGGGCTACTTTGTTTTGTAAGAATTTGTTTTCAGCCAATGGAGTAGCTTGCCTTAGACGGACCCTGTATCAAAATTTGTTGGTTAGTTATTTCCAAACCAAAATTTGTCCTGTCTGCGATCTGCAGCAAAACAACCGTTTTACCTTCGACCTTGGTTTTTGTTATTTAAATCGATTTTACTTACAGTTACTCATGCAAATACCTTTTTTACCTATTTTTTACCTTTTGGTAAGCTTTATTAAATACTTAATCATTTTAGGTTACATTCTCTATACTTATACTTTTACCTATACTTATACCTATACTTTTGAATTGGCAGTGAGAATTAGTTATTTAAAGTTTACTAAAGTATGCATATTTTAAGTGCTTATCAATCAGATGATTCAGCTCAATAACAACTAGCTACTCTCTATGACTTAACCAGCGATTCACACAGAGGCCCAAGCCAAATGTGTGAGATGTCCCATTAAATGTCTAAACAGGTATAATAAGGAGACAGATAGAGGCATGAGGAGTGGGTATGGTTGGCTTCACACTCATAGGTACCTACTAGGTTTATCTGTGGAGGGGGTATACGTACCCAACTATATAGCACCCAGATCCTGAGTAGATATTTAAACTAATTATTCAAACATCTGCCCGGCTGGGAATCGAGAGATCGAGGCTCATAAAGCAAACGCACTACCAACTAAGCCAGATGGGCGATATTACAGTAAGTACTATGTAGACTGAAGTGTATTAAAGGAAATTTCAAATTTGTAAGTAGGTACGGAAATATAAGATTAACCTTTTCTCCATTTGGTACAGTGTATATCATTTCTCACGCACCCGAGCTAGGGTCACGTTTGTTGTCGTAATTGGCCCCATTTTCAGCGCAGAAGGAAGTCAGGATCTTCGTGAGAAGGCACTTTTCGCCACTCTTAAGAAAAAGTCCTTGGGCATACATATGTGTATTATACAGGATGTTTGGTTAGACGACGGACAGATTGTAGGATATTATAGTTAGTCATCACTACGAATAACTTTTAATAGGAAAAAATCAAAATCGTGTCCATCAAAAAATCACATCACTTTGGTTTTTGGTAACACCTCTGAGTTTTCACTAGTAACAAAACTTATATAACATACCATGTCTAGCTTGTTTTTATATACGTTGTGTGGTTTTAAATAAAGAGTTATCATATTATAGTTATTATTATATCAATCTTGTTTCTTTTTCCCAAGGAAATAAGGTCAAGATGAAAAAAATATTCCTTTTTCTAGCAAGCTCTATGATTATTCGCTGTAACCTGTTATTATATGAAGCAGGTCACTGGTTCTCAACAATAGGTGTTTGTTACCTAAACATCTCTTATCGGAGATCGACTAAATGTATCGCAAAGATCTGTGTATGAAACATGCATAAGTGAGAATCGAGAATTTGAATGAGCTTGTGAAGTATGATTTCAAAATCTTTTTGGGGGAATCATTCTGGAGCGTCGTGACTTCGATGATTTGATCTAACCCTAAAAAAGTGCAAAAGTTACAAGAGGTCTACGCTGCGTGTTCCGGCTTGCGGTTAAATTTTACTTATTTATAAGAAATTGTATTACTTACCGACAAAATTACTTACCCTCGGAAATGTATATTTCCGTAAGTAACTAAAATGTGTGGAAATGTAATTCGACCGGATATCAAAAACTCAATTGACTTTAAACTAAAGTGATTTGTGATATAAACTAGACGTTTTAAGAATAATTTTGTAAAACTAATTCGATTCCATTATCGAGGCACGATCGCTATAATTCGATAATATCGATAATGTAGTAATCGAGTCAATTATCTTTATTGTTATAATTGTGCGGCTTATTTGTTGTGTAAGATGTTACAAAAACCCAGCTCGGCCGTTGAAAGGTGCCTTAAAGCTTGTGTTATCAGATGTGGAACAAATATCAAATGAGCTGTTTGGTTTCTCTACTTTTGCAAAATGTGAGTCGTTTCATTCGACGGACAAGGTTGCTTGTAGGTTTGAGACATAATAATTAGAGCTATTCATGCGGCCTAAAAAAACTGACATTGGGTTTGGAACGTACAAAACTCAGGTGCAGTGGAAGTAGCGGGCAAGCGACTATCGCTCTTGGAATTATCAAATTTATGCATTTGTTTGTGTGTGGTCTCGTCAAACTAGCGATGCAGCGCGAGCTTCTCTCGCGGTTTCAGGTAATTCACACACCAAACCCACGTAAACGCCTGGCCACAGAACATACAATAATACTGCCTGGCGGCCAATGTGAACACGCGCCCACACGCACGCCCGCGCCCGAGCCTTCGAACGCGCCCGCTACCTCAACGTGCGTGCCCTTAGAGTCTAGTACTCGGCAGGCGACGTTACACGAGAATTGATCATCTGTCGTCAGGCCACTGTCGAATCTTCTATTCACAATGCGAACTAGTGGTTTCCCACGGTCGGATCTCCGCGCATACATTACTCTTGCCTCAATACACCTTTTTAACTATGCAACCCTGTTCAAATATAATAAACTCCAACTGTGTATTAAAGTTTGTATTTCATTGCCACCTTGTAGTTTGACATTTGGTGATATAATTATTTCAAAATTATTTAATTGGACGCGGTATACATCTATAAAATCTAAATCGTAAATAAATCAGCAATAAATGTGTAATTATACATATTTTTTCATGACTTGATTTTTGCACGTGATAAGCCTACTATAAAAAAGCCGTCGAGGTCAACGAGAAAATCAGAGTAGGTTCCCAACTATGTTGGTATTGCAGTTGAATCGATTTAGGACTACAGCTTTTTTTTTTGAATTACTAATCAAATGTAAACAATATTACAAATTATTTAGCAGTTCTTGATCTTTTCAAATCTCCCGTTTACAACCAACAACCAGTACTGCTCTATTGTCGTTGTCCGATTCTAGAAATACTCATTTCTAGAATCGGATAACAACACTCGTGTATTGTGTCTAAAAAAAAAAACTGAGTGTTTCCGCTGCAACGTCGCATCCAGTACAAAAGGAATAAGGATCAATTGTTTTTTTTTTACATACAACAGTAGTTAAGCATATTGAAAAAAATTGTCTAAGTTAATTTTTTTTTTTAACAGCTATAATAAAGATACAAACACAATTTATATTAAAAATGAGAGAATTGAGCACTTAAGGGAGACGATATGGCCGACCACGCTGCCTATTCAAGAAGGTACAGCCATTTTTATAGGGATTCGAAAATATCGCGTTGCTTGAAGTTGGCAACGTATATTTTTTTCAGTGATTTGATATAAATGGAATATATATACATATATACAAAAAAATGGATATACGAGTGAGCGAGAACGAAAATCGATTATCTGCTTTTCACTGCTACAGCCTGTTAATAAAGGGAGCATGGGATATCGGCCTACCCTCGGCTTTTGGCCTATCTGCTTTTAATTGCTGGCTGCGGTAGAGAGTACCGAATATAGCCCTAATCCTAACTAATATTATAATTCAGAGGAATAAAGTCGCAGTCGTATCAGGACCAATAAAGCTTCGAGGTATAAAAATGAATGCGTTCGTCTCAAGAAAAAAACTTCGCTTGCACGATTCATAACTCCCTACATTACAACTGTAAGTCCATTGAAAACGTAAATATGCACAAAAATGGATCAACGCCATCTATCGAGCTATATAAAGTAGCTTTGTCTCTCTGTCTGGATGTTTGTCGCGTTATCACGACTAAGCGGCTGAACAGATCTTGTTAAAATTTGATAAGGAGTTACTGTATATCACAAAGATATAGGACACGAAGTCGCGGGTAACACTAGTAAACAAATAAAAATAAGAAATTGACCGAGCGAAGCGAAGGTCTCGGAGTTTACTGGGACAAATCGGCTTGTTTGTGTTTATATTTGTCCGATGATAACTTGCGAACCGTTGATCCGATCTTCATGAAATTTTATAAGCAAGTAGTTCATTTCAATAAAAAAAATTAAGTTTGAATATGAGCTGAATCGGCCCAGGGGTTGTGAAGATAAAGGGGTCGCGAGGTCTCAGTTCGCCGCGAACTACTAGTTATTCATTCAGACGGCATCCGATCTGCATCCGATAGCGAAGGCATTCAACGTACGGAAAACATTACAACAACAACTAATTATACATTAATCAACGGCATAACTTAACGGCTTGATGCAATTAAAGACGCTTATCCAATGCATACCGTCTGTCTCAATGTAATTAAAGAAGCTTGTACAGAGGTCAGTACAAACAATACGCCTTCCTAATGCGCGGAGTTCCGTGTCAAATCGTATTTACACGAAGCTCCATCACGATTCGTTTAGCAATTTGCCGTGAAAAAATGTTTGAAGGTATCAAAATTGCAACAGGAGTTTTTAACCTTTAGGTCACAGTTTTTTTTTTTATAACTAATCAAGTAATTTAAGCAATATTACAAGTTATTTAGCAGTTCTTCATCTTTTCAAATCTCCCGTTTACAACCAACAACCAGTACTGCTCTATTGTCATTATCTGATACTAGAAATACCCATTTCTAGAATCGAATAACAAATAAAAAAAAAACAATTGAGTGTTTTGCTGCAACGTCGCGTCCAGTACAATAGGAATAAGGATCAATTGTTTTTTTTTTAACTTTATATTTATTTAAATTTGAATGAATATTTTGAAAAGAAAAGTACTAAAAAAAGTAACAGTAAAACAAAAAAAATATGTAAAAAAAACATTTATGTTTTAGACACAGTTTGAAAATGAACTTCCGCAAAGTTGCGCCTGAATCAATTAACTAACCTCGTGTATGTTTTTAGCGGTTCCTATGAAACATATCATCTCTTTTTTTTTTTTTCATCTTTCAGCTTAGCATTGTGAATTATTTTTTTACCTTTAGATTTGTTTCTGAATGTTTTAAACTTATTATAACAAATAAATTTACCTTTTAAACTAAAGATCAAGATCGGTCTTCAAGCTTTTTACAAATCGTGTCATATAGACACTGACGTCTATAAAGCGTACTTATTAGTAAAATAGTAACTAATGTAACCTTTAAACTTTAAACACAATATAATTTAATTATTCTTATCAGGACTTAACCACGCTAAAACAGCTATGGCTCGGCACAACACAGACTGTATCAACAGACTAAAAAACTAGTAATAGAAATAGTAACTAACGCAGTTCGTTCCGTGCATATATAAGTAGGAGTAAGTAGGCCTCTCTCAAAAATAAGCCACTCGGCCCGACCTTCGCCTTCATTTTACATATTACTTACTTTAAAGTATTTATTTTTACTAGTACCAATTCAATTCAATTCACTTTTATTTCCAAATAGGTATTAAAAATACTCTTATGGATAGTCATCACTAGATATAACTAGGTTAGATAAACAACGTCACAAAAGCACAACAAGAATTATCAGCACTACAAATTAATTAATTAATTAAGTCTTCTTATCAAAACTCATCGTATGTTTCACGTTTCTTAAATTATTGCATTTCACACGATCTTACTTTCTATATTGTAGAGCAATGGCTGTGTTTTATGAGCTGAGAAGCAAAAGTCTAGCTTCGTGTAGAGGTCAAATAATGCTTATGAATTATATCCTTTAGTTTAGAGTTACCTTTTAAGTTTTTTTGTTAGTATAATGTGAAAGTAGAATGATATAAGTTAAGTATTTTGGTGAAATTGTTGAATTAAAAAAGTTTGTCCTCGCGAGGTGTACTGTTTGCTGAATTACTAGTAATAGTAGTAGTGATGTACCAAATTAAGTTTTCAACTTAGCCTCGGAACAGCTTGCCTAACTTATTTACAACTTAGTGTAACTTTGTTGATCGTGATCATAGCATAGGTCACTTGATAGTCCCAGCGTGTCCCACTTCACTTTGATTGCCATCAGGAATTGCGTATTGTTTAAAAGCAGCCGTAGTAGTGTAGTTCCCAGTAGTCTTACTGTAATAGTCGTAGCATTATTTTTTTTACAACGGAAATGCAAATTTGACCATATAAATCTTAAATTGGTATTAATTTGCAGCAAAATAAAGCAACCTGTGTGTTTCGACGGCCTTCGACTGGTTTTAAGTGTTATTTTTATTATGTTGTGTTAACAGTTATTTTGTTTGATTACATGCTTGGAGAAGTAAGGTCGATGGGAGATAATAGTTAACAATGCAAAGAGTATGAACCTACAGATAAAATGGATTCTTTGCAAGGCTGCTTAGAATACTCGGGAAGAATAAAATCGGGTTGCATAAGTGCGCATAAATTTGTTAATTTATTTTATATAGGTATCTATTTAGTGATTGTCGTTATTTTATAAAAGTTACATTCATAAAATGTAAATCCATTATTGGCTGCCAGTCTCGCTTTAAGTCTAATGTATTTTTTTTGAGAGCTGTTGATTTTGTAAAATAAATAAAATAAAAATAAAATTTAGCTTTTGAAGTTGTAATTTTCGTCACAAAAATGGGAAAAATAATAAATAGTACCTGGTAATGCAGTCATAATGCACGTTATCATCATCATCCACAGCCTTCGTTGCCCCAATGCTTGATATTCTAACTTATATTATAATTCAGAGGAATATAGCCACAGTCGTAACAGGATCCAATAAAGCTTCGAGATATAAAAATGAATACGTGCGTCTCGAGGAGAAAACTGCGCTTGCGCGATTCTGAACTCTCTAGCAACTATTGCAACTGTTAGTCCATAAAAAACGTCAAAAAACTAAAAAGTGCACAAAATGGATCAACGCCATCTAGTGAACTATGGGAAGAAGATTTGTCTCTCTGTCTGAATATTTGTCACATTATCACGGCTAAACGGCTGAACGGATCTTGATAAAATTATGGAGTCACTGTATATCAGAAAGACGGACATAGGATACTTTTTTTATGGCCTATTTTTATCAATCGTATTATACATTAATCAATCAATGTAGATTGATTGATTGTTGAATTAGAGGAGCGAGCTCTGCCACTTGGATCCACCGCCAGGCCTCACGGTGGAGCCCAAGCTATTTGCTACATCTTTCAGTGTCTTTCATTTGTAACTTTCAATGTCTTTCAATCTTCTGCCGTTTCTAATCTCTGATTGCAGTCTCTGAGCAGGTTCTTACAGTGACATAATGACCGTGTGCCGCGAATAATAGGCCTAACATACTGTTATTAGGACCACTTACTATTAATCAACCCAATCGATTGGTCAAACATGGTCGCCGTTTAATCATTGTTAATTCTTTTAGAAAGTTAACACTCAATATTTGGAGCAATATTGCAACATTTAACTGGTGGATGTAGTAATCGTTTTTGGTACATTAATTTTAAATTATTAGCCTTTTCTTTCCTTCTTGTAAGTTTCTTTTCTGGTGACGTAAATTTTTATTTATTTCCGTAACTTGAACTTTTTTGAATATTTGATTGAGTTTTAGCCCAAAACTTGTATTTAACTTGTAGTAAGGATTAACTTGTAGTTAGGTAATTTTGGCCTAGTACAAGTGGCGCATTTTTGCAGGTTTTACCACTAGGCCCCTTGTGTTTGTTAAATGTCCTAAGCTCAGTTGACCGAGCGGAGCGAAGGTTACAGAATCTATGGGAAAAAGTCGGTAATAATTTCTAAGAATTTGTTCGATAATAATTTAAGGATGTTGATCCAATCAATCTTTATGAAATTTTGAAATCATGTAGATTTTAACCGACTTCCAAAAACAAGGAGGAGTTTTCAAGTCGACTGTTTCAGAACTCTGTCATTTATAAACCGATATTGAATAAAAAAAAATATTTGTAAGGATATACATCCAGTTTGGTTCCGGGTTGGACAATTTGGACATTCTTCAAATGTCTTAATTGCTTAATTGCTGTCTGTCTTAATTCTTTCAATAAGCAATATGGTTGCGATGTTAAAGGGGTCGCGATGTGTCAGTTCGGGCGAACAACTATTCATCTAAGTAAAGTAGATAATTCTAACATTGAAACTTTCTGTATCGCTTCATGTAGTGTGACAAATGTAGGTTATTTCCATGACATAACCATATAAATATGGGTCGAGGTACGTATGATGGCGGTACATTTCTTTAAATTTCTTTGTCTTTGCATCCATTGTGATATCTGTATATATGCCCACGTTTTCTACGCCCACACTACATTGTAGCGCAATAAGTAGCGACGTGTTACTTTAAATGAGATTATATTTCATGATATTAATTGTCTAGATAAACGTGCACTATTTTGGACATATCCTTGCTTAGTTATTGTCCTTTTTTTATCTAAATGCCTAAGAAGGATGGTAATGTTTTTGGGGTGTATTTAAGAACCTAAGTATGTTAATGTGTGTATTCCTATAGGACTTCCTGTAGTCTATTCTAGTCTATTCTATTTTGACGAGTCAGGTGTTGTTGGATTCCTCTTTATGTCCCGTGTGTCATAGGCTACATGACGTGGTCAGGTTTTGTTGTTTTTGTTTTGATTAATGTTTGTTTAATTTTTACTACTATGATATTTTTTTATATGATTAATTATTGTAAATTACGGTATTGCAAGTTTTTTTGTTACGTTTCGCTCGAATCCATCAAAAAGCTTTAAGTATGGCAAAAAATATTGTATACTAGCTGTTACACGCGACTTCGTTTGCGTAGACCTACAAAAAAAAGTAGCCTACGTCCATCTCCGATCTTTAAGCTATATATATGCAAAAAACCAAGTCGCCATAGCCGTTTAGCCGTGATAACGCGAAAAACACGCAGACAGAGAGAGAGAGAGAGAGAGATCGACAGAGGTACAGTGAGACCGAGCTACTTTCGCATTTATAATATTAGGATAGGATTTAACAAAGCGCGCGTTGAAATCTTTTCTACGAAGATTTGGATTTACGAAAATAAAAGTAATTTAACTGGTTGTTCGCCTCGAACTGGGACCTCACCTGCATTATCACTAGCCCTCGACCAATTTTATTCATATTCTAACTTTCCATAATTGTTTTTGCATGAACTATTTGCATACAAAATTTCGTGAAGGTCGGATCAAGTTACAAGATACTCAAGTTATTGTCACACAAACATACATACAAACGCCCCGCGATATCTTTCCGTAAGCCTTCGCTTCGCTCAGTTAATTATCTAGGTAAATTATTTAAAATTATGATATGTTTACATTGTCATAAACATATAATTAGCTTGATATCTCCAATGATTAAATCACACTAATATAATAAATGCGAAAGTTTGTGTGTAAGTACGTAAAAAAGTAAGTATTAAGTGTGTTTGTTCCAGTTAAACTCTTCAACGGCTGAACGGATTTATATTAAATTTGGTATGAAGGTAGTTTATTCCCTGGATTACCACATAGGCTACTTTTTATCCCGACAAAATAATTGGTTTCTGTACAATAGTGGGTCAAACCGCGGGGCGCAGCTAGTGTAACGACAAAGTGATTGCTCTAAGCATAACGATCTTTCTAAGTTTCTATCACTCAGTCTCAATTGATCGTTCATCAAAAGATAAATAGTTGTGTTTTTAGTTATATAATTCTGGACGGTTTCCTGTTTTACGTGATACGCTTTCTCCTGTCGTTATGGGCATAGATTCGATTCCGCGAGTTACTGGATCTGGTGCTAATCGGTGGCTTGTAGTTAGGTTTAATCAACAAAATCGGTTCACTCGTTTGGAAGCTACGATGCCAGACAGATACTTAGGCTTAATTTATAGCACCCTCCGTTTGCGCCGGGGGTTAAAAATATTTTTGTCCTATTTTTGGCTTACTCCAGAAATCCCCTGCGAAAGGGATTCTGGATTTTTTGTCCATTAATCCCCTTAGAATCAATTTTAGAGGCGGAAGGGGATTATTAGCCAAAAACATAGAAATCCCCTTAGCCATTTATTCAATTTTGGTGAAGGGGATTTTTGGACAAAAAGTCTATAAATCCTCTTAACCATTTATTTTATTTCTACGGAAGTGGATTATTTAACCAATAAGTAAATAGTTGTTAATAGTAGTAGTAGTAGTAGTTGTGAATAGTAGTTGTAATTAATTTTAGTAATAAGTTGGTATTTGCTTAAAATAGGTGAGCAGAGGGTTACTAGTTACCTACATGGTTAAAAAAATAGTTAAATTTCCTATTATGTTTTTATTTAGCCCGTGTCAAGTATTGTAATATTTCAAGTGGTTAAATATTTCACAATTTAAATAAGTCTCAGTGTTAGTCTAAGTCAAGCAAAGTAAGTCACAGTCAAGTCCATGTCATGCCCCAGTAAAGTGGTGGAGACTTTACTAGAGGTTTATAGGGAGTTTTGGAAACAACACGAAGAGTCACGTTTCACAACATTATACTATTCACCAACGCTCGTGCACGTTCACAAATACTTAATGGATAAAAATCCACCATTTTTACACAAAAATAAAATAACAGCTGTTCGATAGAAAAATGTAAATGACTCTCGGCAAAATGTATGAAACACCTGTTTTTTCTCTTGAATTCAGGGTTGGTCCCATAGTAAAAGTTGTTCACAATCATAAGTACTACGAGCTCTTTTCGGCTTAGCATACTCTTTCCTTATAGCCCTTTATAAAAATCAATTGCCACATGTATGACGGAGCATCACTTGAGAGTGGCCGGAACGATTGTTTTTTTTTTTTGTTGTGCACGTAATTGTCAGGACAAGGTTTATATGAAGAGCTCAGCGAGGCGAAAGCCGAGCTTGAATCGTGTACGAAGTCGCGGGCATCAGCTCGTATTATTATAATTAAAGAGTATTTTACTTTAGATTGGTCTTCAACTGTTCCATAACCTTATATTATAGTTTATACGCTAACCTCTATATAGGGCCAAACGTTAGTGTGGCCTAGATAAAGCCCTTTGCCCTGCGTGCCCCACAACCAGAAAGTTACATTTCTGGTTTCAACTAGTTATTCTAGTTACGTAATAAACGAGTTTTTGTCATATTTGCTCGTTATAATGGTATAGTTATTTTTCATCCTAGTTTTAAAAGGATTTGTTTTAGGTCGGGGGTCATTTTAAGTGCGCTAAAATCGTATCTCTAATAAAATATCATTGCAAAAATATATATACAAATACCGATTTGCTCTCGTAGACTCGTAGACCTTCGCTACGCTCGGTCAATAAATTTTTCTGTTATATAATACAATATCTGCGTACGACCCTGAACCTATGGCAACACCAATATGTCATACAGCGCTAAACGATTTATAAAGTTACTTCACAACAACAGTATTTTCACAATGCATGTAGCATTGTATAATAGCGGTTACAGCTGTTTAGAACTATTAAACCGCTGCTTATTATGCAAAGGTATTATGTAAGAAACATTAATAAAACTTAGTACGTACAGAGACTTCGCTAATAGGCTTAAAAAATAATAAAATTAAATAGCTCCAGCCTTTCTATGAGTGACGGTATCAACGAGATTGTTAGTAAGAGCAGGACACCTGTTCTCAAAAGATGAGATTAAATTTCGTCTCGAAAAAAAAACACTTCGAGATTTCTTATTCTCAACGCTATATTTCGAGAGATTCATGGTGGCTAGCGTGCGAGTTATATCGAGTTGTTGGAGGCAATCGAGACGAGAGACAGTCGATTACGCTAGTATACATTCATCTATGCAGTCGATATTGGAATCTCTAAATCGACAATCAGTTTGTCATATCTCCGAATAGGGCCCAGATACGCTGACATTAAGCTTTGGGCGCGGTCCAAAATACAATGACAAGAGCTCTAATCCGAATCAACCTACGACGAAAGAAACCAGAGGATTTGCTCCATTCTACTTTATGCAACTCGGTTATACCTACATCAGGCAGCGCAGCCATGTTAAGGGCCTTAGTTTTGTGGTCTGTTGATTTGTTTGTTGTGTTTCCCGTCTTAGTCGCCATTTTTAGCGCCGGGGTACTATAGATATGCACGTTTATTTTGTTGTATTTAAGTTCCTCTGGTTTTTCGATGTAGGAACCAACACGAAATAAATATATTTTTCCGTATGGTGTTAGTTCTCATTTTTGAAGGACAAAGCCATACTCGATAATACGCTATGATTATTTATTTATTAACCATTTTGTTTAGATCTATTATTGTGTCAAATTAATCATAAAACACGTATAAGAAAAAAAATATCTCTTTTAATAATATTACTTGTTCCATACTATTATTTATGAAAAAAAAGCTTATCAAAATCATGATCATCGCCCACCCACAGTTTTATAAACGATCAAGACTTGTGAAACGAAGCAATGCGAGTACTAATTATGGCCAAGATCAAACGATGGGATGCATGATCACGTTGCGTCATAATCACTATGACCTTAACTTGTAGTGGCCAGCTTTTCATCGTGGTTAAACGACAGACCCGATGACTGCCCCGGTGGCTCAGTTGGTAGTGAACCTACCTACTGTGCTTGGGGGCGTGGGTTCGATTCCCATCTAGGACAAACATTCATGTGATGAATATTTGTGTTTGTTCTATGTCTGGGTGTTAATATCTATATAAGTATGTATTTAAAAATATCTATGTACGTATATCAGTCTCTGGCAGCCATATTACAAGCTTTGCTTAGTTTGGAGTCAGGTGACTATGTGTGCAAAAATGTCCCAGATATTTATTTATTTATTTATTATTATAGAATGTTTAATTGTACATTGCTGACTACTTTTCTACGTAAAAGCGACCTATTCATCGTATCCTCGGGGACAATTAAGTGCAGTGTTAATGTATGTGTAATATGTTAAAATTTTGATTGTTTATGTTCAATAGTTCTATGAGCTACCTCATTATTTGTGTATAGTTTACTATACATTATTTGACGTATAAGCTTATGTTTACTAATAAAAAACTTTGGACTTTGACTCGCGCTTTATAAAATACTAGCTGTTACACGTGACTTCGTTCGCTTGGACCTACTTCGACTTGTTATTTTGTTTTTTTTTTATCTTAACATTTTGTTTGTTATCTTTTCAGGTAAGTACCTGCTGGAGATTCTACAACGAGATATACAACTGTTACAGAAACCAACTCTGGTATTTTTAATACTTATATTATCAGAAAAAGTATAGGAAAAGAAGTTATTGAGTATGTTGTAGGCATAGAAAAATTATACGAGAAGAATGACAATCCCGTACAGTACCCCCCAAATAAAAGCATAAAACTAGATTGCGCTTACGTAATATGTCCGCAATTTAAGGTTAAATTAAAATAATATTGCAATAACCGACATAAAAAAATATGTATTCAGAAATATTTTTTTCTACGCCATCTCTTGAGAATGTAGCAAGTTTTGAAAAACAAAAAAAAATTACGGATCTACTAATGCAAAAATATTCATCACAAGTGACGTTTTTTCGCCATACCATTACGAATGAGTTAGCTTGGGTTTCTATTTCTAGTCAAGCAGAAATTGTGACGAACATGTCGCAGTTTAAAGCACTAGCGATATCTCAGGTCTTCATCAGTACTACAATCGGGTTATGCATCTTTATGTGGCCATTGGCACTCTTCTTTATATGATTTCTCTATGGTAGTAGGGAAGCGGCCTGCGAGAGGTGGCTGGTTATTTTAAAATACACTGTATATAAAAAAAAACGCCAGTGAAAGACGATCCAGCATATCATTGGCGTTGCAAAATATTGTACTCTCCTATCGAACACTATAAAAGATGAAAATATACGCAAATCTATAATAGCACTTAGCTCTTTATTAATATATTCGTTGGTATATTCCTTTTGTAAAGTCTTTACTTTTTATATTCAGTTTTAGTTGATAAAATATTTGCAAAATTTGATAAATGGCACGGACCCCGGAGTCCATGGAGCAATATTGTAAAATATATATAAAAAAAAAAAAAAAAAAAAAAAAAAAGAATTCGAATTCTGACGTAGTAATAGTAACTGACCAGCTAAAAGTATATTTCTAACCAAACGATTATATTTTTAAAAATACGTAACACGTAAAACGTACGTTTAAAAAGCTTCAAACCACTTTTGTCTTTGGCTGTACTACCGTGAATGTATACAGGCAGATTTAAGAGTTCCTATTATGGTCATAACATTTAAAACAACATTGTAATATCCCAATCAACGGACCCCATAGTTGTTAAACATAAACTTTATTGCACGGAGATAAGACCCACGTTTATTTAAAATTTCAATTATCGGTATTTAAAACTAGTATGGAGGAACAAGTGGGCTCTTTTGGACCTTGAATACTTTAAATAAGTATATGCTGTGTCACAGCTGTAAAATGTATTTGGGTTCCAAATTAATGAATAACTGAAAATTATAGGAAATACCGTTTTGGTATTCACTAGGAGACAAATTACTTAATATTTTTGTCTGATTTCCTTTACTAAGCTATGGACAAATTTAGCAAACCAATTATTCATGATTATACTAAAATTTACATAAAAGACAAACCGAAAATTGTTACACACACAACCTTATTTATTTAATATGTATAGGTTTTACTTGACTTTTGTAAATGTCAAACCATAATTTTGAACATAGATGTTTTGAACACGTTGATTTACGTCTTCCTTTATAATTAGTTTAATTTATGGATATTAATTAAAATGTTCTAATTAATTTTAAAATTACATACGATTGGTAGAATTATTTTGCATAGTCCGCCTGTGTACCACACACCAAGCAGTAGTGCGAAAATATGACTGTGTTTCGAACCATTACAGCGTGACACATACCACCAAGCGAGCAGCCTGTTCAACCTCATCACTAACATATAAAAAAAAAGTTAACAATTTAAAAAGCCCAACTTGTTTTTGAAAAAGCCAAGGGCCTTTACGGACCTAACCCTAACTGCACCGCCTAGCATAATTTCAGGCTGGCCTTGTTTACCACCTTCGACGAGACTAGACATAGGCACAAGTCATCAGGCAAGCTGAGGTAAAAAAAAAAACAAACAGTTACAGCGAAAAAAAAAGCGGAACTTCCTACAATTTCTTACTTTTAAATCGTCCGCGCAGTGCCTTCACTGCGCTTTACGAATTACCTCATATAAGGCAAGCATGCTAAGGATAAATGCATGTGTTTAATCGGCGGCCACACACACGGAAGATCAAGAGACGGACGTGTAACAAGCGTGCATGTCGTCACGCTACGATAACGTTTGTTATGTAATTAATGTTGATGCACGACCACACGTCAAATTTGTGTGATATAGTGATGTGAGCTTTTATATAGCCGATAAGGGTAATAATACATTGAGCAAGCCCGAGGGTCTGCCCGAGACCAGTGTTGCTATAAGGGCTAATACTTAGAGCAACACAGGCCTCCGGCCTGGGTCGTTCGGGCCGGTACCAAATTGCTCAATGGGGCTAATAAGACAAATGCAGAAGAACCGACTCAATTTAACGTGAGTATTCCCGTTTTATTAAAATAAAATGTGTCAATACCACGTCAGTATAAAAAAACTTCGTATTCATTGCGCTTCTATCAAGGCAGTTCAAAACTCTGCGCGCGACTGTCACACTCGACTGTCGAGAATATGGATTACTAGTTGTTACACGTGCCTTCTTTCACGTGGACATAAAAAAAGTATCCAACGGCCGTCTTTGTGATATACAGTAGCTTCTTATCAAATTTTATCAAGATCCGTTCAGCCGTTTAGCTTTGACTACGCGACAAACATCCAGATAGGGAGAGAAAGTTACTTCCTATAGTTCACTAGATGGCGTTCATTCATTTTTGTGCATTCTTTGACGTTTTGTATGGACTGACAGGTTTAGTATAGACAGTTCTGAATCGCGCAAGTGAAATTTTTTTCCTCGAGAGGAACGTACCTATTCATTTTCATAGCTGGAACTTTATTGGTCCTGATTCGACTGCGGCTATATTCCTCTGAATTGTATTATTACTTAGGATTATTATTTGATGTGTTGCATGATACATTTCTCTTTAACCCGAAACCCTATAATGGAAACTACGTAGCGTTTGCCTAAAACTACGAACAGTCGCAGCAGGAATGGTGTTAGAAAGGAGCCGGCCAAGGTTGACCCGTGGCCGCGACTCTACAACTCTGACAATAAGGCTCGGAAACTTCATGTATGTTATCTAACGTGTCTTTGAATAACTACGTGCCGAGTGCGAGCGTGTGCGAGTTTTCCAATGCGTTTACTTACTCGATCTCGTTAATGTTTTTTCTCTCTTATTTTTTGGCTCCACACGTTCTATATTTAGCCAGTGTCAAGTATTGTAATATTTCTAGTGAAGTTAAGTCTCAGTCATAGTCTAACTCAAGCAAAGTAAGTCACGGTCAAGTCCACGTCATGCAAGTAAAGTGCAAAGACGTTACTACAGGTTTTATTAGGAACAACACGAAGTGTCACGTTTCGAAACATTATACTATTCACCAACACTCGTGAATATACTTCACTTAAAATATTACAAAACTTGACACTGACAAACTACAGTATGTGGGATACCAAAAGATAAAAAAAAAATATACATATTGATCGAGTTGCCTAATAACCAAGATGCATAAGAAAACAGCATACCTAAAATGCACCATGACTAACAAGCAGGGTGTATGGTAATAAGACAATCTTAAAAGTAAGAGATTTTCCACATATCACTTTCTTATAAATTCCTATACGTGGGCGAACTTACTTTTGCTTTCTGTTAGAATGCTGTAATGTAAGTGAGTTTATCGACACTGAATCCTCCATCGTGGAACTGGTTCTGAGGCCATGACTAGAAAGCGACACGGTCATGCGGACGGTACACTGTCGTAAATACTGTTAATGAGGTGGAAGGTGTGAGAATCTATAAAGGAGATAAGTGAAAAGATCTTTATGTCTAACTAGCTGAGCACCGCGGTTTCACCCGCTATTCTACAGGATCGGTTAAATTTTTGCTCGGGATAAAAAGTTGCCTAAGTGTTAATCCAGAGAATGGCTACCTCCATACCAAATTTCATCCCATTCCGTTCAGCTGTTACATAGTTGAACACACAAACTTTCGCATTTATAATATTAGTGTGATTCATGCGATAAAAGTCTAACATAAAGTTCACAATAGAAATATACTGAAACTTTTTACGAAAATTTTAATCAGAAACAGAAATTTTATATATTTTACTAGCTGCGCCCCGCGGTTTCACCCGATATTCTAAGGGAGCGGTTTTACGGGATAAAAAGTAGCCTATGTGTTAATCCAGTGTGTAACCTACCTCCTTACCAAATTTCATTAAAATCCGTTCAGCCGTAACTAAGTTGAACAAGAACAAACACACTTACATACTTACCTACTTACACACTTACAAACTTTCAAATTTATAATATTAGTGTGATGCTTGTGGTGCTTTTAAAATAATATACACTGTAGGGAATTTTATTGATTTATTTTTATAAATTATTGAAATAGGCTGTTTTATTATTATTTAGAACAATGCGATTATTTCTGATACGTGTGTTAATCTAGTGCCTTTGACCATGATTGAACTGTTTACTTTTTTGTCGATATATTGCAAAAATAATAGGTAAGAATGTATGTAATTGCTAATTATTAACAATTTCTTTATTGCGGTTGGTCGAGATGTCGTAAAAGATCGTGATCGGGACCACGCAGACGTATAATTTGTGTCATTTCTGGAACTATGCAATTCTAATTTAAACAAGCTTTTTGTTCTTCGGCTTTGAAAATTCATTACAATAACTATAGGTTTGTCAACCGGCTCCGGTAGAAGTAATCGTTTCAATCACAGAAGAGGAAAATTTTTACTTCTCTCTTCTGTGGATTCAATGATCATTTTGTGTTTCCACGATATATCTATGTAAAAAATAGCTTTTATAACATTAAAAAAAACAGAATTCTCCTTATAAAAAAAAAAACAATGCACACGGCCATTAATAAGAACATCAAACAAAATATCTAACAAGTAGGTATGTTAAAGAGTGACTATCACACTAATATTATAAATGCGAAAGTATATGTGTAAGTATGTAAGTATGTAAATAGTTAAGTATGTAAGAATGTAAGTATATATGTATTTAAGTATGTAAGTGTGTTTGTTCCCGTTCAACTCTGTAACGGCTGAACGGATTATAACGAATTTGGTATGGAGGTATATGATACCCTGGATTAGCACATAGGCTACTTATTATCAAATCAAATCAAAATGTATTTATTTCCGGACAACAAAGTCCGTTGCAAATTAAAAAATAGAAATTTATCACATTTAACCCTTATCCCGGAAAAATATGCGGTTTCTGTAGAATATAGCCGGTGGGTAAACATTAAATCATAACGATTTCCGTACTAGGCTAGGCCAGCATCGCGGGGATCTAATATGGTTTGTTGCTTAGATTTATATCTAGTAAATAATAAAATTTAATATATAATACAATTTTAAGTATACGATTATTAATAACATACTTACTTACGATTATGCAAGTATGTCTGTGCAGCCAACCCAAACGGCTGGCGGCTATACCACTTTGAAAAGCAATGCTAATTCTCTGGCCGAGGAAACCAGCCAGCAGGACAGAAAAATATAATATAATTTAAGAATGTATTACATACTAGCTGCGCCCCGCATTTTCACCCGCTATTCTACAGGAGCGGTTAAATTTTGCGGGATAAAAATGATATGTTATAATCCAGGGAATAAGCTAACTCCATACCAAATTTCGTCCAAATCCGTTAAGCTGTTACAGAGTTGGACGGGAACAAACACACTTACATACTTAACTACTTACATACTTACCTACTTACACACAAACTTTCGCATTTATAATATTAGTGTGGATTTTTTCTAAACCATCAACGGTCTTCGGAAAATCCATCTGTTTTAGGTATCAGGGCTAAGAGCGATTGCTAGAGCATGTAATTTGTTTAGTTACTAAACGCACTATGAAATGAACAACACATTAATATTAACACACATGATCACCATCATAGTGTGAGAAAAGTGTGAGAAATTCCTCCCGCTCCGCTCCCATCGGCGCCGGCGCCGAACGAGCAAGCAGAATCAATCGTTGTGAAACAAACAATGCCTTGCACAAACCACTTAGAGGTAACATCTTTTAAAAGCGTGTTACTTCATTAGCAATCTTGACTAAGATGGATTAAGTAAAAATAAATTACTATCGCGTAACGATCAGCTATTTTTAGAAAATAGCTAAAAATAGATAATCTAATTTTAAACAAAAATTAACTAGAAATAACAAAAAATAAAACATAGACACATCATAATTATTATAAAGTTTAAAAGAATTTGCAATATTAACGTTTTTTTTTTGTAATTTGGTTTTTATTATAATTATATTATATTATTATATTATATGGTATATAATATTATATATCGGTGTGGCGCTCTAAGGGGGAGGCCTATGTTCAGCAGTGGACGTCTTATGGCTGATGATGATGATAGTAAATCTAATAAATAGTAGTAAATGTTAATAAAAATAAAAAATAAAAGTAAAAGAATTAAAATTAATATAAAGTTACTATCAACAAAGAAAAAAATATTTATATTAAAGGAACAACAAAACACCTTTTGCAAAATGTAGCAACTGCTAAAATACATTCCGGACATAAAGAGGAATCTAACGATACACCCCACAAACATTCCTTCTTGGGCAGTCGGGTAAAATATGGTTTCTGGTGTACACTAACCTTTAGCTCTAATTAGCCAAAACAAAGCCAATCTAAAGTTCAAGTCCATCAGAATAACAGCCACAATACTATTTATATAAGACGTTGTCATTGACCGCTGTGTGAATTATGGTTTTTACGTCGCGTGTGCTACATGAGGTCAAACATCACTAATGTAGGTACTTAAATTGGATAACACATCCATTCATAACATGGACTAGTCAATGGTTTGTAGTGATTATGAATGGAAGTGATTTTGATTGATGGTGTGTAAAGTATCCCAGCCACTCATTGTTTATTATCTTCTTGACACCACTATTTTGTGTGGTACACCATTATTTTACGCGTGTTCGATTCAAAAACCATTATTATCTCTTGATATTGTTTCTCGGAATACTGATGATAATCACATTGGCCAAAGAATACTATTAACTATATCTACAAGGGAACGGTAGCGCATTGGCAAAACCACTAGTGTTGTAGGTGTCCATTAAAAGGCTTGCTTGGCTATATAATTACGTGCATCATACCGTATTTCTTTTTTTTTTAACATTAGTTGTAATTACATTAAATTAGTTGTAATTACATTAAATTAGTTGTAATTACATTAATAAGGTGTTCGAACATTTTTATTTTTAAGACTATGTGTTGGTAAAATCCAGGCTACAGCTACTGTCACACCGGCGTGAAGTACGGTGAACAACACAACAACACTACGGTGAATGTGCACAAGAACTGCACGACCTAATTCTGCCTTCACCGTTCATTTATAATACTACCAGACGCACGAAAAACAGGCACCCTCTAATGGTGGATATACCATTCAAACGTACTAAACGTTTTAATCCACCTTCCCAGTAAGGACAGCAGAGGTGTGGAACTCATTACCTGCGTCTACTTCTCCGAACAAATACAATCCGGGGCCGTTCAAGAAAAGAGTGAATAGGTACTTCCTAGGCAAGCGTGCTACATCTTCGGCCACATCGTCGCTTTCCATCAGGTGAGATTGTGGTCAAAGGAATGCCTAGTATGACGAAAAACAAAACTGGCTTCCCCTAGAAGGAGATTAATATTTTCGGGGGTATGTAAGAATGTTTGTGTATTCCTATATTACCTGTTGTAGCCTAAACAGCTTGACTGATTTTGAAAAATCATGTGTCGTTAGGTTCCACTTTATGTCCGGAGTGTCATAGACTACATTTTGCAGTCGGGTATTTTGTTATTCTTGTAAGTATATTACTTGTTAAGTAAGAGGAAGCTTTGACCTTGATAAGCAATGACCGATATGTTCACTACTAAACCAAAATATATTATTATGATTAAACTGTGTTACATCAAGCTACGAGTCATGATTACAGCTTACCCTACTTAATCAATGGCACAGTAGATTGCTTTCTCTTAAGTGGATCATTTTAACTCACTTTAACAGCACTCAATTGCCTTAATCGATGTACTCTAGCCTCGACCTTTACATAAGACGATAGACAAATCGATCATAAAGTCGAATTGATCTATTAGAATCGATTTTATTGCCTTATCCGTGCTGAGCTTGAGCTTTCCTGTGGCCTTGACAGTCTGTGTATAGCCGCCTTTTGATTCATTATCTTTTTTTTTCGTAATTGCGTGTCAAAAATATATGACATGGCCTTGACTGTAGCCTGTAGCAAGTTTACATGAAACCTGTCTGCTTCTATTGTCCGTTCTTTGATATCTTTGTTCGCTCTTTGACATATTTTATGGTTAATAAATGGTTGGTTACATATACTTAGAATACGGCTTGTAGTCGAAAATAAAGAACGGACAACGGTATTCGACTTTTTATTTGAAACATTACAAAACCTGACACTGGCATAATACACTGTGTGGTGCCAAAACATACGAAAACAAATTATGCGTTCATAAATTATAGCATTTTCAAGCACGGTTAGATGTTATTAATAAACAATACTTGACACTGGCTAAATGCACAACGTGTGGTGCCAAAACATAATATAGGTAGGTACCTATACCACAATCGTTGACCAACTGAATTAGTGAATATGAAATTGATCGACAAGTTATAAAGATATAGTCAAAAGCCAAAAAGCAAAGACTCTGTTTGACCCCAACTATATCTAAGTAATATTAGTGCGGAGTCAAAAAAAAAACCAACAAATGAGCATACGGATGACCAGTGATAAATTGATATCTAGACAGCGCCTGTACTCCAAAAAACGCGTATCACGTCCGCTTTCGCCCATTTCAAACAGAATTTATCTTACTCATGGAACAGTCATTACCATTACACACATGATGTTTCAGAAACAATGGAAGCGATTCCTTACAAGAGATGTTTAATTGAATTAATAATTTAATTGCTAGTGATTCTGTGAAAGTGCTCCCTTTGTTTTCTTTATTGGGCCCATTTGTTTGATGTAACTAACTACGTATGTGAGGTTTGATGATGCGAGTGTTGCAAATGTTGATTAACGACTTAACCTTTATAGTAAATTGTTTGGTGCGAGCGATTCTACGAACTACGTTCAGTTTTTTTTTATCTATTAGCAATGTCTTGGAAGAGGTCTACGTCTAGTAGTGAAGTGATGTGTGCAAGATGAAGTCATGAGCGGTGTTGATGTTTTTTTTTTTCTCATTTTATATGTCAAACTGCCTCTACCTAGGTAATTGCAATCGCAATACAACACGGCAATTCACCACCAGTTCAATTCAATGGCAATTCGGCCAGCATTTTGGCCACGATGCTTGCTGGTAGCGGTTTATTAGATAATTGTTCGTTTTAAGTTGTATGACTATATTTTTTTATTGGTATCTGAGGTTTCGTGAAATTTATTAGATTTTAATGTTATTTGAGTCATGAAAATAAAAATCTTAGTTTCTTTAATACAAATCCACAGAATTCTCCTTATAAATAAGGTCTTTGTACAAATCTAATTAAAATTAGGTAAAAAAATAAACATTGAATGTAAAATAAATTGAAGGAGAAGAAAGTAATGGTTAAGGAAAATGGCTTTTTATTTGTTTCTTAAAATATTTTGATTTTGTAAAATTTATCGTAATGTTGTTTGTGCCCAGAATGTTCTAAAATTGAAAACAAATACGATTGACAATGTGAGGTTTATTGCCTAGGCCAAGGATTCCCAAAGTGGTCGATATCGGTTTCCCAGGGGTTGACATAAACGAACACCGATTTTGCGGGTCGATGAAGTCTTTTCTTATATATTTTGTAGGAAGTATCAGTGTTGTACTTTTACAAACCTCAACAAGCCAATAAGCGTGCACAAGTTCTTACAAGATGAAAAAATCGGTAAGTAAATAAGCGTCACTAAATCAACCGCAAACTTTAAATTGGTAAGTATTTTGTATCAATAGGAAAAAACTAGAGATAGGTTTTTTAAGTCATATGGCTATAGGGGTCTGAGATATCAGTCCATTTTGGAAAAGGGGTCTCTTGCCCAAAATAGTTTGGAAATCCCTGGCCTTGGCTTTTTCACTATGAATTCACAAAGTTCTTCGTCGTTCAAAGGTATCAAATTTGTCGTAAATATATCATTACGAAAATTGTAAAAAAATATTGTGCTCTTTTGAAAGATATCATAATGTACAACATTATGTTCAATGCGTGATTCTGACTCTTCTAAAAGTATAACACGGCAAATAAACAAGCAAGTGCCATGAGCATCTCAGACTGCATACAAACAGTCTAAGCCACATCGATCCTTACTCTAAATGAAATGGGCTTTCTCCCACGTGCCTAGATTATGAACTGGATTAGGTACTGGCACTTAACTGCATTACTTATTATTCTAAACCTAAACGGAGCTTAACATATGTCTCAGGGGAAAGCTATCTGCATACATGCTCTTTAGCGGTCACTAACCCTATCCGTAGAAAATAAGCCAAGTAACTCGCAAGAAAACGCCAAACAGCATCTTATTAGTGTCGTATCAACACGAAATGGCTTCATCATGCTGCCGCTGTTAGAACATAACCGACTAACACATAGAGCTGAATGAGAGAGCCACTATCGTATGCTCTGGGCAAAACTTACAGGCATCCGCAGATCATTTTAGTTCCATCATTTGGTCAATTGTATAGATAAGTTGGTAACTGTAACTTTAGCAGTTTGCGGCGAATGAGGCAATTCAACAGGCTAAATAACAGCGTAATGATAGGCACAAGTGTCAGGAAGTGTGAAGCCTTTCTGACGGTAATGGGGCAAAATAACCAATAATCTAATGTCTCAGTTATGTTAGGGTGTCTACACACGTCCCGACCCGACATCGCTTGAAAGAGATGGCTATATATAAGTTTCTGGGGAAGCGAAAGGGAGAAGCTATAACCTTAATAGTTTGTTTCTTTTGCTCCCATGAAATTCAAATCTAGCTGTCCCTTTCACACGATGTCAGGTCGGGCCATGTGTAGACACCCTTAGTGTAAGATAATGTGTACACATTGTTTTTACGAAACTATGAAGATTTCAAATAGAATTAAGCGCACGTTATTTGAATTTAGTAAAGTTATATATATATATAATTATACAGGTCGCATATCGCTTGTACTGATGAACGTAGGTACGTTCTCGTACATTTCACAGATTGAGTGCGACTTTAGCTAGGTGAGCGCCGGCGCTCACTTTAAAGTCTTCTAAATTCTCTTACTTGGGCGCGTCCATTCATTTTAGTTTGGTCGAAGGAAGCATGTCGATTTTAGGGGAATTCTCAATAAGACCTAAAGCAGTCTATAGTTCATTTTAGCATGTGCGATTTTGCCACTGTATCAATGCTGCTTAGCGTTTTAGCGACTTTCTGCGTACGATTGCAATATCGCGCGTTTTACCAACACCGCGGGGCGCAGCTAGTTATCTTTATACTTTTATTTGAATATTATACTCTCTTGCGTGTGTTTACCTATTTCGCTAATTAATATCATATTAAGCAAATACTACTTTTGTAAAGTAGTCCAGTACGTAACCAAATTTTTGCTTTCCTTTAACCATATCTTTGTTACTTTCCATTGTTTGCGCTATGAAATAAATAAATAAATATTTTTTTTTTATCGGGCAAGTGCCTTTATTAACTAAGCAAAATACATAAAAACTACAACTAGTTAACCTACTACATTAAAATAACAGTTGAATTATCCAGAGACCATTAAATGTTTATAGATAATCCAAATGTTCTAGCCCACTACCAGTTGGCAGCGTACCCAGCATGTTAATTGGCTGCATGGCTATAGTTCTCATCTGCTCTATCGGTGCTTTCGACATCTCCACCACAGCCCTGACATATGGGATTGCATGAGAGTGTAATTCATTGTGCTTAATGTTTATTATACAGAATAGATAGCAGTGTGTTTATTGTTTGTTAGGCATTTCTACTGTTACGACTGTGTGCTTATACTATAGGCCATTCAAAAATTGAAACTCAAATTTAAATTCCGGGCTTTGAAATATCTAAGTACTTAAATTTATCTTTAACTTCCGCTGAATATAATGCTGGCCTAAGTCCGAAAGATTCTTGCAATTAATTTTAAAAAAAAAACATCTCATGCCATTCCGTAATAACGCCGATTCTGTTTTACCATTCTCTAAACTAAACTAAAGTGACATGACTACATTATCTACATCTCTTTTTATTTCAATTTGTGAGAAAAGGATGGGTAAAATTTTAGAACCGTTTTAGTTTAGTTTCGAAAATTGTACAACAGAATCGACACCGACACCGGCTCGACACTATTTTTGGGCTTGTACCGATTACTATTTTCTGAACTATAACGTAAAACAAATTAGAAAAGGCAATATTTGACTTTTTTTTCCGTTCAAAATGTCTTAGTTATTTTGATTCTGAAACTAGGGTCAGAGTCTGGTTACTAGTATTAAATACTACCTACTACAAATTGTAAGCACTTATTTTAATAAACAGGGTGTTTCACTGCCGGAATGTGGTCAAGAGATTGGTCAATTTGCATTAAAAGGGTTACGGCAAATTGTTACAGTTTGTATTTATTTAAATTTTATTTAATAGCGGAGTTGTGACTTTCATTATTAGGTGTTCAGCTGGAAAAGTACCGAAGGTTGAATGAAGTGCCGCATAAAATAAGATGTAGCAAAAACTAAAAAATATGATCAGAAAATAATATTTTGAGGTTAATTTAGGACAAGATATACAACAACTAACGAACTTATTTTCAAATTATATTGTATACGTATTTATGCGTCACTTCATTCAACCTTCGGTACTTTTCCAGCTGAACACCTTATAATGAAAGTATTATTAGATTAGATGATTATCTAATCTAATAATAGCTGATTTCAACAACAAGATTATAACAACTTTATAATTACAGATGCAATTAAAACCATGTCGTAAAATATTTTAGTTTCAATAACAATAATTATGAACTTATTTAATTTACTACAGCGATATCGATCTGCGTTCCAAAAATTAAGTTTGAATAGTCATAAATATAACGATCAGTTTGTGAGGCAACGAGGTCGAAATCTGTACCATTTGCCCGCGGCGATGAACTGACGAAACAACTTTATCGATAATGAATAATGTCATCATGATTGTAAAGAAGTTTGATATGATCATGGTACAAATAACAGAGCTTACAACAACACTTGAACCAATTAAATGGTCAATCAAACATCCATACATACATTTTTAAACATCCAGATCCCTATTTAAAGTGAATTGGCCGTTTGTGATAGCCGTCCAATGACTTTAACTTATGTTTAATAATGTATTATATTGTGAAGCCATCAAACTAAATAAACTTAAATTAAATTGTATAACAAAAATACAGAATTTTTGTAATATGCTGCTATAACATCCTCATCGTTATTCGTCATCATTATACTTTTAATAAAAATGGTGACTGGTCCTATTCTCACAAAACAACGGTTTTTTTAATAGATTTTTTTCTCATGTTCGAACTTAATTTGCTTACAAATTTTCATGAATATCCCGTATCAAAGAAACGCAAGCCAACGTCAAACAAAGATACACACATACAAATAAAGACCGATTTGGTTCAGTAGACTCTGAGATCTCGCTTCGTTCGATCTATTAGAATAATCTTCTAATAGACAAGAGTAAGTACGATATATTATCAAAACTTTGTAATATTATGACAAATGACCTTCCATAAAACGCTAACTCGTCTAATCGTCCAACGAGCCATTGTTACAAAACACAATAGTTTTGCAATGAGTAACGATATCCTTTCTTAGCATCTAAATATCTGAGAAGAATGATGATTTAGTGGATAATGGATTAGTTTGTAAACAAGACGTGGATAAGTTAAATATGAAAACTGACGTGGTTTTGATACATTTTGTTTTAATAAAACGGGAATACTCACGTTAAAAGCACGGCAGTGCAAGGCAAGACGAGGTCGCGCGCGTGTCTCGCTGAGCATTCCTTGATAAAGGTCACCGAATGTGATCGAAACTATAGTCGGAATAACCGACTCAATTTAACGTGAGTATTCCCGTTTTATTAAAACAAAAAGTTAAATATGTGTAGCGTAGTAACGATAAGACCCTAATAGTGTGAAACACAGCTTGGGACCTTCGCGGTTGTTTGGTTAGGACATTTTCCATACGCAAGTGAGCTACTGGTGAAACATTCACTAACCAACCTTATGGTGGCACTTCACTCAAATACGACGATGTGAAGTTATTCTATAAACTTATATTTGCCGAATACGCAAATAGACAAACTTTTGTATTCGCCGGTTTTCAGTTTTTGGTCACATAAACAATTTTCCAGTTGCCCACTGCTTTCACGATGTCGTCAGTCCACCTGGCGGGAGCCTACATTGAACCTAAATTTGAACAAAGCGCGCTTCGAGTTCTGCGTAAGACTAAGAATATAGAAACATTCTTTAATTTCAATGTACGAATGTATTGGTGCAGCCCAGACGCAAGGATATGGTAGAGCGAACCAACGAGAAAAAAAGCGATGGGAATATATACATTGCTCTCTCCCTTGTTGTCGCCTGCTTACATCTAGGTCAAGGGTTTGGGGCAATCTTACGTCAATTAAGTACTTTGCTATCGCCAAATAATTTGGTTTGGTACAAATTAGATAATATCATTTAATTTAACAACTGTTTTCTCAACTGCTTTTTTAAGTAATACAACGGTTAAGATTATTACCTAACTACTACACAGCCTGCTGTTAATGTAACCTACTAACTTTTTATGTTTTCTCACAAAGCCAAAGTGTTACATTTGCGTCTATTCATAAGCCTATTTAATATTTCAAATGCGTCTACCGCTTTCTTTTGTTGGGACATTGAAATAGATATTGTACAACAAGATTACTTTGGTATAACAAATCTTTTTGAACATCTTAAAATTATTTGGTTGCGAGTACTGTGACCTTGCAGCAACAGGAACGCAGGACCTGTAAAAAAAAGGTTGTTACAGGTTTTTCTCTGTCATCTCAAACTTCCAACACCATCCGAAACGTCAACACAAAACAGCTTTAAACAAACACAAACGACAACACCAAACAACAAAACAAACATCATCTCTCTTCTTCATCTGAAACATATTCTCTTTTTTTGTTCTAAACTAATTAAAAAAAAATAAAAAAATGCTAAAATGAATAATTCGCGGACATTATATAACAAAGAAAAAAAAAACAAGAACAAGTTTAATGAGGTCAGAGGTTTGCGGACACCCTAAGACTGACACTAGGGCTAAGCACTTATCCTACTACTAAAAGCAAGCAACCGTAACAATAACAAGTATGAAAAAGTAAATAAGTTTATACTTAAGGGCCGAGTGGCCCTCCGTTTCGGGTCCACCTGAAGACCTCTGGCATGGCTTAGCGGTTGTTTAGCCGTTATATGAGTTATGACAAACAACCGGGACCTACAATTTAATGTGTCGTCTGATCCAGATAGCGCTCTATTGAAATTCCATTCCAAGACCGAGCGTATCTCGTAGCGTGGCTCTTCTTAACCGATCACCGATGTTAAGTTACAATACTTATACAGGCTGCATCTTAAAGATGGTAAAGATGGCTCAGCGGCAGCTGAGCGATGGTGGACTAAGGACCTAAATAACTAACGATATCCCGGAGTCTGTGGTGAAGATTATAAAAAAAAAAAGATACTTACGGATTTTTATCTCTGATTATAAACTCTCTGATCAATCGATTGATGATTGATCGATATGACCTAATAACCCTAGGATACCCTAACCTAATAGCCTACCCAGGCTTAAATCCCAGCTGTGGGACGACATACAAACTCAAAGATATACCTACTTGAGTTTCGCAATCAATTTTTTTCTTACACCGTAAATATTCTACATTATTAATGAGGAATCGTAGAATCTTAATTAAATCTTGTCTTGCTTCTAGTAAAATAAGTTAATGTTAGCTTTAGGCGATAGTTATTCAATCGGACATCTGTAGGCAGTAGTTGAACTTGTTGATACTAAAAGTAGATAGCCTTGTGGTACCGCCTAAGGCATGTAAAGTTCACTGTGGTAATGTTTTTAAAGTTCAAACTGGATGTATGATTTGTATACAAGTGCTCTACTAAAAGTTAATATCTAGCTGATAGCTGATTTTTGCGATAGCAGCGTCTCTAGTGATGGGACTGCAGTCACAAGATAGTCAAGAAACGTTATTATAGGAAGCACGTTTCCTGTAATTGTCTACTTGTTCCTTATATAGTTTATATAATTGAGCGAGCGAAGCGAAGGTCTCAGAGTTTACTGGGACAAATCGGGTTTTGTATGTATGTTTGTATGTTTGTGTGTATATATGTCCGATGATAACTTGCGAACCGTTGATCCGATCTACATGAAATTTTGTAGGCAAGTAGTTCATTTCAATACAATTTTTAAATTCAAAAATGAGCTGAATCGGTTCAGGGGTTGTGAAGATATAGGGGTCGCGAGGTCTCAGTTCGCCGCGAACTACTAGTTATATTATGATGTTATATTGCATATCAATAAGATATCATTTATACCCCAATCGTTTTGTTGACTTTTGCTACAGTTATTTGAGAGTAACATTGTGGCTGGTAGAGCCGATATAAACATTGAAGCTTTTTATAGCTTTTTTACAATTTAATTTATACTGTTGGACGCTTCCGAGTTAACGGCATTGTAACTTAGAAGATTTTTGTTTCCATACCCATGCCATAACAAAGTTTTGATACTTCGGAGGTGTAAATTCCAGCTGATTATTCTAGAACAATCACTAGGACAATTCTGACAACAAGTCTGATCTCTTATCTCAGCTTATACCGACTCGCTCTTAATTAATTCTACATACTCACCTTCAAAAAGATAGCCTTAAAGAATTACGGTCATTGCGCACTAGATCAACTTTACAAATTGCTATGTTAATGATATCGAATTAGACTTGATTGATTGATTCGAATCATCACATTATGATCATTAACAGACCATTACATTTGAATAACAAATGTATTGACGATAAAAATATGTAATCTCAAGAATATATTGAATGAGATAATCAAGAAAATGGCATTGCTAGTCTGGTTTTGCCTTAAAAGGCGCAGGCAATTATTATTTTTAGTGTTTCAAAGTACAGAGATAAAAAAAAAATATGACTAGGCAGAATAGAGTGGCGTGCAATCGTTAATATTTTGTAGTCTTTTTTTAAACATATCTGAATAAAATGATAAAAGTAAGAATATTGATCCATTTTGCTAGGTTAATTTCTGGGCTTGTCTAGTGTTACTGTGTTAGGATTTGTAAATAACAAATGCTTACATTACTGTTTAATGATCTCGTTAAACAAGAACTTGCGAGAAATAAGGCCAAAAGGTTCAATTATGATGGCAATAACAAAAATTCACAATCTCGTGTCGCAACGATTCACATGATGACAATACTACGTAAAAAAACTTTCACAACAAATCGCGGGACCATTTGAGAATTGTCTAAATATATACAGGCTGTAACAAAAACTTATAAGTACTGTTTTTATTAAAAAAGAAATTAAAAAGTAAAAAATAAACAAAACGTTCAGTCTTTTACCACAAACCAGCCCCAACTCAGCAAGATGCTAGTTGTACCCAACCAGCGCTGGTCTTCCAATACAAGGTTGTTATTATCGAAAACTTATTGTATAAACACTGTTTTAGACTTTTGCGGTCGTATCGTGATATATATCCCGTGTTATTTGTTCAAAGTTTTAAATTCGAAGAAAGTGCAGCAGAAAATAAAAAAAGTATGGTGTGTGTTATATTTATTTGTTTATGATGTTTGTTTTCATCAGATATATTATAACCATGCTTAGGATTCCTGAAACGGAACCAATATACCTAGTTTCGCCTTGTCTGCGCGTCCGTCATGTCACTAAATTTTTTAAACTGGAGTTAAAAGCTGTCGCCAGTTCTCATTCCAGGCTAATAGCCTGTCAACAACTAAACAGTTAATTTTACGTCAAAAAAAAAAGTAGTCAAATCAGTTCGTGAAATTTAGAGTGTCAGAGTAACTAAGTAATTTTGTAGCAGCCTATATAAAATGACGTCATGTTCTAGCAATTGCTTGTTTCACTTGACTTTCACTGTTTATGCATGAGCATGACTAGGGGGACATGTCGAGAGCAAAATTAGGACAAGTCCGGTTTCGGCTCATTCCGCTTAGTCATTACCACGCGCATTTATGGATGTCTCTAATTTCTGTTGCGTTGAAGTAAATTTTGAAGCGCGAGGAACGAATTTCTGTGAGCCAAATAAGGATCGAGGTAATGAACAAGAACATTGCATTTTGCGAAAACTATTTTTATACACATACAATGTTAGTTAGGAAGAGGATACTGAAAATAGTGTTGTCGATAGTTTGGTTTCTTATCTATACGTTTCTATTGTGATACGCATACTCGTATTTTTTAATTAAATAAAAATATTTTTTTGTTATAATAACCATAGTACTTATATCAATCTATGGGAGAAGCCTCTGGTTCCCGAAACATAGTTTTTACTAGTTCGGAGCCAGCGGATTCAATCAAATTTTTATGTTTAATTCATTTGTACCCAATTAAAGTATTTGTATTGTATTGTATTGTGTTGTGTTGTGTTGTATTGTAGTATATTGTTTTATTATATATACACCAGATAATGTAAAAATGGGGCTCTTGAGATATTAAGTAAATAATTCTTTTTTGAAACCATAAGTCTTTTTAACACAGATATAGCCGAGCTTCGTGTATTATTGGCGCTCTCGACGATCAAACCGACACAAGATTTTTAACGGGATACCGGGTTTTTTATTTGTCCTTTATTAACTAGAAACAAAGGACATACAAACTTAAACAAGGTTCCTAAACTCAATTTCAATTTCAATTTCAATCATTTTATTTCAATTTGGTACAGTCTGTACACTTTTGAACGTCAATATTAGTTTATAATGTAATAAATAAATGGAATACAAAATTAATGTCAGATTCTATATAAAGTCAATATTATTCTCTAAAGTCAAATGTTGCCAAGCTCGCTTATCCTTTAAAAAGTCGTCAATCGTGTAGTATGCTTTTTCTAACAACATTTTCTTAATTGTAACTTTGAAACATTTTTCATTTAGACTAGTTAAACACGCTGGTAAAATATTGTAGAATCGCACACAGTTGTTTTTGAAAGATTTGTCAATCTTAACAAGTCTTGTCCTGGGAATTAAGAATTTAAACTTATTTCTCGTATTTAGGCTATGCGTATCACAGTTTTTAAGATATTTACCAGAGTGTTTCCTAGCATACATTATATTATCGTAAATATACTGGCTGGGCATGGTCAAGATAATTATTGATTTAAAGAGCTCTCTCAATGACTCTCTAGGCCCTAGCCTGTAGATATATCGAATGGCCCTCTTCTGCAACACAAAAATAGATTTTACAGCGTCTGCAGCATTTCCCCACAACAAAATTCCGTATGTCATTAAGGAATGAAAATAACAGAAATATACTGTTCTTGCCGTGCTAATATCTGTAAGCCCTCTTATTTTACGTACTGCGTAAGCAGCGGAACTCAGCTTGCCAGAGAGTTCTTTTATGTGTGGCCCCCACTGTAGCTTAGTGTCAAGTCTTAAACCTAAAAATTTTGTAGTAGCGGTAAAGCATAACTGGTCATTGGCAATAATAATGGGATTCACAGCTGAGTTTTTCGCAAGTGAGAATTTTAAACAATTAGTTTTTTTCGCGTTTAATGCTAAATTATTAACACTAAACCAGTTATGTGCGAGATTTAAAGCTAAGTTGATGTTATCTGAATTCGTCACTTTCCTTCCAATGTCAAACAGCAATGATGTATCATCGGCAAACATAACTATTTTGGCAAACTTTTGTATGAGGAATGGGAGATCGTTGACGTATACCAAGAACAGAAAAGGACCCAGAATTGACCCTTGAGGAACCCCTACATCCACATCCAAGGCATCAGATAACACACCTTTTATATTAACACTCATGACCCTTGCAGAAAGATATGATTTTAATATTTGAAGAGCTGCATTTCTAACTCCATAATGAGACAATTTTGATAATAAGATATTGTGGTCTACACAATCAAATGCCTTTGATAAGTCGCAAAATATGCCTATAGAGTCTTTGGACATTTCCCAGGCATCATAAATACTACTCACAAAATCGGCTATTGCATCAGTTGTTGAACAGCCCTTTGAGAAACCAAATTGCTTATTGAATAGAATTCCCTTACGATTAAAGAAAGAACTGAGTTGATCTAGAAGTAGTTTTTCAAATATCTTACTTAACGTTGGTAGAATAGATATTGGCCTGTAATTACCAAGTTCCTTTGCGTTACCAGTTTTGTGCAGAGGTATTATCTTACTATATTTCATAAGATCAGGGAATACACCCTTAGAGATACAATCATTAAAGATTTGAGCAAGGTGGGGTGCTAATGATACTACGATGTTGTTAATGAATTTGACTGACATGCCCCATACATCTTCTGTATGCTTAAGTTTAAGCGAGTTGAAAGTTTTTTTTATTATATTAGGCGTTACTTCATGGAAACTGAAGTCCATAGGAGTGGCAGAGACATTTTCAGCTAGCAATTGTTCTGCTTGTGTATTACAAGATTTAAGATTCTTTGTGGTTTCTTTGGGTATTTTATTAAAATACCTTGCAAAAACATTGGCAACCTGCTGTTTATCGTCAATAAGTTTATTGTCGGAAAAAATTTCCGTTTTTGGCTCATCACGTCTTGACTTACCGGTTTCCGATTTGATTATGGACCAAACTGCTTTAATTTTGTTGCTTGATTTCATAAATTTGTTCCTAATAAAAATTGATTTCGCATTCTGACACACTTTTTTAAATATTTTACTAAAATTGCGTACATAGTTTAAGAAGGGTTCATCATATCTGTACGCCTTTTCACTATAGAGTTCATATAGCTTATTTCTACTTTTGTATATTCCTGGAGTTGCCCATTCATTAAACTGTAATTTATTACTACATAATTTACTGTTCACAGGAAACATCTGATCATAATTGCTTTTTATGACGTCAAAGAATTTACAGTAAGAAGCATTGGGGTCATCGTGTTCTAAATGAGTCTCATTTAAATCATTTGTTATTTTAGTCCTATAAGAGTCTAATTTTTTGTTATTTAAATATCTACTATTTATAATTCTATAGTTGTTAGTTTTGTCATTCGTAAAAGAAACTCTAATAAGCTGCCCTGTATGGTCAGATGTTAATCTATGTATAATAGCTTTATCTATGACCTTAAAATTACAAAAAATATTATCTATACAGGTTGCTGAAGTACGTTTAAGCCGGGTAGGTTCATAAAATACATTAGACAGATTGTAGCTTTTGAACAAGTTAGTGATATTTCTTTCTTGTTTCGATGTTTTTAGTAAATTAATGTTGAAGTCACCTACGACTATTATCTGTCTGTTTTTGTTACATAGTTTATCTAGGACAACTTCTAATACTGACATAAATTCGTCATATTTTGAACTTGAAGAGGGTCTGTATACGTTTACTATTACGTAGTTTTTAATCTCGATACAGGATAATTCAATGTCACGTTCCAAAGACAGATTTACAATGTCAGCTCGTTTTTTAAAAGCTAAACCATTCTTGACCAAAATAAGAGAACCCCCCCCAACAGTTGTTTTTCTAGAAAAGTAGCTCCCCACTTTATGCTCTGTAAAACCCAATTGTAGTTCGAAATCTCTGATCCAACATTCAGTTAAACATAAGATATCTACATTATCTTTTTCCATAAAAAGACTTATTTCTAGTTATTTTGTTCTGCAGCTTTGAATGTTTTGATGTACTATCGTAATGCTTGGTGCGGATGAGTCGGGGATAAAAAATGTTGCCCAGTTTCTGCCAAAGCCACAGTACAATTATCGTTATTACTACTTACAGAGGTGTTTTGTGCAACACAGTCAATATTTACAGCTGATATAATATCTATAACAGTTGCCGTCGATCCAATAGGTGAGTCAAAATTAAAATTAAAAACTAATAAGTCACACAAAATGTCAAGATACTTCTTGCTAAATATGTTACAGCATTGTGAACTAGTATGGTTATTAATGTCAATGACATGGACATTTCCGTTATGACAGGTTCCATTGTACAAGTCTAGGTTGATTCTATATAAATAATTATTATGTTTTGAACTGCGACTACTACATACAATGTTGTATTACCATGGGACCATTGAGGGTCTAAAGATAATCCAAATGCTCAAGCCCACTACTATTGTAAATGCTGCACGCTGCCAACCGGTCTTGAACATTTAGAATATATTTAGACTTTCAATGGTCTCTGGGTAATCCAATTAACTATCATAGAAGTTGGTTAGTAATACATAAATATCAGGTTTGCGCTACGTACCAATACTGGTCACGCATTTATAAATACCCCAGTTTTTTAATCCTAAACGGAATTTTTCACCAGTTTTTCTTTTGAATTGTAGATATCAGTACGTATTGCGTCATGGTCACCCTAACGCGGTTATGTCAGCGTGCGTGCGCGCAACTAGGCTGGAATGCGACCAAGTTTTGTAATTAGTTTGTTTATTGCGGCTGTAACATAATTATTGAAGATATTAACTTTGTACGTTGAGGTGTCGTAGGTTTTGTCGATCGAGTTGATAACGTTGTGATGACACAAACATAAGCAATGTGAATGTTTTATAATTGAAGTAAAACAAGTCAATGGAGGTTGTGTGATTTCTAGTAAGTACAGAGTTCTTGTAGGTACTGATGATAGTTGTCTAGTGATTAGGATTTGAATAAAATATACTCATACATAAACAAAATGAAACTTTATTTCATAGTCTTAAAAATACACGTCACGTCAGCCCCAGTTTAACTCTACATAGCTTCTGTGGATTCGGCATCCGGCAGCCTTACTTCTGTTCTGTATCCGTTCCAATCCGGACAGGCGCATTCTTTGGTATTCATTTAGCGTCAGATGAGTCGTTGTCAAAAATACCTAGCCAATCACTAAGTAAGCATTATCTAAAATATTTTGGCCGTCCAAATGGTCAATATGGTTTTTCACAAAACCATATTGACCACTCCAAATGCAGGCTTGAAATATTCCCTAGGGCCCAGTAGCCGGCGAGACGAAGCGTAGACGCCTCTGATTATGTTCTCCGATCGCGTCACAATACAAGCACACCTACCAATCTTCTTAATAGGTATATTATCGCGCGCCATGACGTAACTATCGGCAGGTTGCCGACCGACCTTACGACCTTGGAACGGTACTTGATGACTCGTTACGTGCCATCTTATGACGTGCCTCTGATGAGCTTCGCATGACTCATAAGGTTTTTTATAATCGTAGCGATTAGTCGAGCCGCTGAACTTAAATGGTATATTCGCGTCTCCACACATTGGCCGTATTTGCCCCAAGTTCGTTCTCGGGCATGTTTTGGAGTTTGACATTTTTTTTGTGACCTGTCCAAGTTACTAAAATATTCAGAAAATAAAAGTTTTAAGTTTAAGAAAATTGGAATTTAATCCAATATTTCTAGAGAACCAAGGTGTAAAAACAAATAATAAAATAAAAAATACACAAAATATACAATGCCATTGTACTTATCTGCATCAGTCTTTAAACATCCCACTGCTGGGATATTGGCCTACCCTCGGTGATTAGGCCATATCCACTACGCTGGCCCAATGCGGGTTGGCGGATTCACACACGCTATCGAATTTCTTCTCCGGAGATATGCAGGTTTCCTCACGATGTTTTCCTTCACCGATAAGCCAGTGGTATTGTACGGGCCCGCCCCGGGTTCGAACCCGTGACCCCACGAACGTGAGGCGAGCGAGCTCCCTCTGAGCTACCACGACTTTTGTCATTACCTATCTAGAAATAATTCTTGATATAACATCACAGCTTTATAAGCTAAGTAATGCTAAAAGCATCACAAAAGAAAATGGAGAAGGAAAGAGAAAAAAACATTACAATAATAAACACCAAAATGTACCTTACACTACAGAAAGGTCAAAAGCGGCAGACGATATGAGGACTCAGGACAGGAATCTGCTCCACTTTGCAAGATTAGAGCTATGAAAAACAGAATTTAGTTTGTACTGACATGTTTTCTTATTTAAGGTCGAAACTTCCGCCAGCTCTACTTACAATAGTACAGACTCTTTACAAAATATCTGTAGATGATGCTCGTGAAAAGTCAATCAAGTCAAATAGTAAAAGAGCAAGGCAGAGTAACTTCATGAGTGCTTCACGAAAACGAATGCACATACCTAGCCGTGAAACATACACATCCATTCAGAAATTAAAAGGTGTTATTAAAAAAGTGATTGATAAATCCCATCTATTCTGCAGCACATTTCAATTGTAAATACCTGTAGCATTTGTAATTCGCAGTCGTCGGGGTGTCTAGACATTTCACAAGGCGTAGATTAGTTATACGACACGCAAGGTTACACGAAATTAGTGTCTTGTCATATTTTGACAGCAAAACAATATCAAAGATTCTCATCAACTCTTTTGATGCGGTTTTGTTTCATGGTGATATATGCGTCTTACTTCTTTTGTTATGTTTAGTAGCAAGAAGTTTGACAATAGGACTCTCTGCTTTTTCCTGGAACCGGGGCACTAAAATACGGCATCGGTATCCCCTGCCTTTTGTTAGAGCCTACTAAAAGGGGACCTCTGGGCTCGGGGGTGGACCATCTACCCAAATGAGCTCGGGAGGACGACAGCGTCTAGTGGCTGACGTTTTCGTAGGCTTCTCAGGACAGCTCGTAGCTTTCCCGGGAGGAGCTGATGCGTAGTGCTGAGGACTCCGGAGCGTGCCCTTGGCGATCCCGGTGGCCTCGGTCAAGCAATAAGGCAGGCCATCGGGGGGTATAATCCCACATAGTCCGGCTGCACCCCAAAGTAGTCGGGTATCTTGTGAAGATTTCCCCCTGAACCTAATTAGATTTTAAATATAATTTTAAAAAAAATTACATACGTCGCTTTTAAATCCGACATCGTATACGAAACCGAAAAATTAATTCTAATTAGTTTACTGTAAGCCCTTTATTATGTAGAAACTCTATTTTTACCACTAAATGGGATTTTGTTGCAATTAACTTACTTGTAAATAGTAGGATAATGATTTATAGCAAATAAATGACTGGTTTATGGGTCAATTTAAATGATATCAGATGTATTAAAACCATAAACGCAAGGTTATGAGGCCTCAGGCGTAAGGCGAAAAGTTCAGGGCGTTTAAACAAGTTTGTGTAAATGTATCACATCAATACAAGGCTAATGAGTTCCGCCCTGATTATCTCTGTTACGATATGTTATAATTTATGGGCATTCCGATGTAATATTTAATTACACCAGTACACTCGACGGAGAGATTACCTAAATTAGAGTAGATTTGTGGGTGATTTATGCATAGAGTTCGTAACACGTACGGACTAATAGAAAAGTTGTTACGAAGAATATTTTTTTATTTATGAACTGACTTATAGTTTTATAGTTTGGTTTGTATGTTACCTTGTAAATAAATATTAGTAAAAAAAGATGTCCTCAAATTAGTGTTTATCACTTGTCCAGCTAAAAAATGCTGAAACCTTGATTACATTTTTTAATAGAGTCAATTAAAAATAATAAAGTAGAGAAACAAAAATATTAAATAAGTGAAATTGATATCGTTGGAGGATTTTTTCGGCTATCAGTATCAGCTTTGCTAAATTCAGAATTTAATTAAAATGAATAATATCTAAATGACAGCTCAGTGCAAATAATATTTGCCACGAAAATCTATGAGACAACAATTAGACAAGTTTCACGAAAAGCGTGATATGTTTCATGGTACCTTTTCTTTGGACAACACAAAACTATTTTCTCGGTTCCGGGATTTTGTCCCAAAAACGAGATCTATTTCTCCAAGCTATTGCTACTTACCTACACTATTTTTATATGTATAGTTAGAGATGAGGTAATGCTTCAATCTATCGATGAAGTCTTTACTGCTTACCATTAGATTGGTCACCTCCTCTCGGTGGACGTTTTTCGCACACAGCGCCATCTACCCCCAAACTAAACAAGCTTTTACTAATGGAAACTAGTTATTTTATTTTTGTACATGGAAACACCCAGTCTTCACACAATTTTTTTGTCGTGAGTGGGACTCGAACCCATAACCTACAGCTCAGAAGGTGGGAATCCTCCCACTGAGCCACAAGCCCAGTTTACTACACTCTTTTATAAAAAAATACCAGTATGCCCGTTAAAATGCAGTTTACCATCAGTTTTGCCAACAATACCTTTTTTATCTTCCAGGTGTTGTGCTTGGTGCTGGTAGCAGGGTTGGCGGCGGGCGCGCGTCAGAGGCCGCGCATCCAGTCGCCGCCGGAGGACGAGTACGACTACGAGCCGCAGGCGCAGGGGCAAGGAGACCAGGTAAAACTTCTTCTTACGCTTCCGCTAAGAAGGAAGATTGGCTACTCTAATTTTAAAAGCGTCGAATATCGTCCAGATCACTGCGGGAAAAGATCTTCTAAAAAATGTGGCTGGTTTGCTGAAAAAACCTCAAAAACAACTACGCACAGCCGGCCTATATGATGATTACTATTTATTTCCTATCATCATCCTTCTTCATACAAAAAGGTAAATCTAATATACGAAATAAAGCACTAAGGTCTGGTATTCTAAAACTGTGTTTGTCAGAAGTAATTTAAGATAATATTCGATTAAAACGCGTCGAATCATCGAATCACTATAATCATCACCTTCGTGCTGGGGTATAGATATGGACCAAAGATAATAAGTTGATCGTGCATGCAGACAAAACTCTCTTTACAATACAACTCACTTAGCCGGGCGCGTGACAATATAATTAATAATTTATGATTGGGCAGTTCAAAATTAATTCATGCAATCTACGCGTAGGCTGCCTAAAGAGCTGGGTGGGCAATAATAGCGATCCAATAAACAACGATTATATGCTTTTTTTGGTGTAATTTTTCGTGAGTTATATGCTCTGTGGAAACGGATCTAAATACTCAAGACACATACTCAGTGCTCTAGGAATACAAGTTTATTCCTATTGTACTAGAAGTGAAAATCGGAAAATCACAATAGATTTGTTTAAGATGGTTTTAAATAAATAATATTTGTTGTTCATTGTATATTTCAATTTACGTAAAAAAACGTTACACCCTCCACAAAGTTCGGTCAAATTGGTACTCAACGATGTATTCCCCATAATTCCAGGTGGTCCTAGTTCCAGCAGACCAGTACGCACTGTACCGTTCAAATGACCGAGTGGACGAGGAGTACGAGCCCCGCGCCCGACAGCCGCTCCGCAAGCAGCAGCAGCCAGTGCTGCGCCAGGAGCAGCCAAAAGAGCCGCCGGTGCAGACCATTCGGAACTATAATAAGGTGTCTATTTGTGCTTACCTAAAAATAACTACCAGAAAGAAGCCTATGTTGGTTCCAATTGTGCTTTCTGGTTTCGAGTTGAAAAAATTAAGCCGAAACGAGCAAATGCTAGGTGTGTCAACTTCAACCAAACCATCAATTAAAATCAGGAGAGTCGTGGTCTTGGCACTTAACCAAAACTCTCCCGTGATGGTCGACAAAAAAAAAAGTCGATAAAAAAAAGATTTAAAGTATTTGAAACTTAGTTAACTTAACTTGTAACTTAGGAACAATCAGTCAAGAGATTACAATAATCAAGCTCGTTTTTGTTTCCAGGTGAACGATGACGGCAGTTTCACATTTGGCTATGAAGCCGCCGACGGCTCCTTTAAGGAAGAAACTCGCGGCACCGACTGCGTCGTGCGCGGCAAGTACGGCTACGTTGACCCCGACGGCAACAAACGAGAGTTCACCTACGTCTCCGGCAACCCCTGCGACCCCAACAAACCCGACGACGACGAACAAGACGCACCCGGCGCCCCTGAGTCTGCGGAAAGAGACGACCCCGAGCCAAACTACCCGACCAGACCGGCCCAAAGGCCAACGACCGCGAGACCGCCTACGACATATTTCCAAAACGACTTCAGGGACGCTGACGAAGATGAAGCCGAAGAAGAACCTCTTCAGCATATCCGGCAGAGAGTGGTCCAACGCCCAGCTGCTAGAAGACCTGCCTATCAATCTCAGCAGATCGCTATCACCCCCCGCCCACTGCCCGTGGCCACCACTGCCCGTGCACTGCCTGCGACCACTTTCAGGCCCCAGCTACTGCAAATAACCGCTAAGCCCCAACCCCAGATTCAATACAGCCCTGAGCCAAACTACTCGCCTTCCCCCGCCCCGGCTATAGCCACGACCGCGAGGCCAAGTCCTGGACAGATCGACTTCGCCGCTGAGTTTGCGAAGTTCCACCGCGACAACCAGCAGTCCAACTCCGCGACGGCTTCACCAACCAAATCATCGGCCAACTCACCGGCTCCCAGCGGCAACCCTCTCTACTCCACCGAGTTGGTGTACGATCCTTCCAGCGGATCATATAACACTCAGCTGTATCAGACACTGCCTCAAACCAAGGGAGAATTGAACTTGAACCAAAGACTGCAGCCGTACGTCGCTCAGCAACAACCTCAGGCTCAGAGGCCGTTCATTCCTTCTCCCCAAATCTCCGCTTCACCTGCGCCGAGTGGTCCTCTGTTCCGTCACCAGATCCAAAACCCCCAAGAGGTATATCAGAGGCAACAATCTGAAACTCAGTTCCAGAACTCACAGCAGTTGTTCGCTCAGCAGCAACAGCTGCAGCAGACGCAATTGCAGAGAGATAGGGCTGCAGCGAGGGCTCAAGCCCAGAGGCTAGGTGTCCAAAGCCAGGCGTCAGCCCCTCAAAGGGCTTCCCCGGCACCTCAGTTCTATTACGTGGCACCCCGCGGAGAACAGGCGTCGACGGGACAGATTGACGCTTTTCTGAGAGGGCACGGCATCCAGTTCTAGTTTAGAGTTTAAAGTAGCCGAGCTAGATAATTCGCTATCTACCAGTCGTAATTTCGTTCATCCCAGTTGGCCATAACAGTACGAGTCCGGAGACTGGTTGCATAGTGTAGTCGAGTGTAAATGTATTTTGGTGATCATATTCGGGCACGATGTGCACAGTAAAGGAACGAAAGGAACCTTTGATTTCACAATCTGCGAATCGTATCCGAAGTTGATACCTATGTCTATGTTTATCTAGTGGAGGACGGGAGGCGGCCGGCCGCGTGTACAGTCTAATCAGTACCTTAAACTTATTCTAGTAAATAGTTTTTAAGTGTAAAATAATTTGTAACTCAGAGCGTGATAGTTCATGGCGCGTTCTGTAAACAATGCAAAAGATCTTTTGTAATTTTGTTTAAATAATAAATTATATTTTTTACATAATATAATTATGGTTTGATTATTGCACCAAAACATTCATACCTCACAATAATTAAACAATAAAATACAAGAAAAATAAAATATTATACAACAATCGCCTACAAAACTTCTTTGAAAAACTCTAATAAATGATAAACATATATTTATTCATCCTTAATTATTTTTTTATCCAGCCTTATAAATTACAAGCTGCGCCCCGCGTTTTCACCCGCTATCCTACAGGAAACGTTCAATTTTCAGTTGAACGGGAACAAACACACTTACATACTTACCTACTTATATACTGCCACACTTACACACAAACTTTCGCATTTATAATATTAGTGTGATGCGATGGTAAAAGCCGAGGTTCATACTTCATAGTATAATGAGGAAAGAACATTGATTTCTATTTTACTAGTAGTACAGTGGGAAAAAGGCATCACGGGTTACAGTAAATCTTCGATAATTTTACTTTTGGCACAGATTTAAATAAATAACAGCACATGCATTACGACATCTATCGGTAGCTTTAGAAAACTACACGAAATAGGAAGGCACTTACAATATTTAGAGCTTACTAAGTGAATGGTTTTATTTTCCGAATTAACGTAGCATGTGGTGCAGACCGCGCAGAGATGGCGCTGCGTGCTTTAAAGAGACTAAGCTCAAGGTTATCGACAAGTGGATGTAATGATCGTTCGTTGCTACAAAGAAAATAATATATGACTATGACCACTTGTTTGCGCATTGGCTATTGCACTGCAATGGCTATTAATTATTCACTATAGAAGTAGCCCATGTCAAATGCCAAAAACTTTGACCTACAATTATTATTAAGATTAAAGTTTTCTTTTTAAAATTAGGATAAAAAAGATAGGATTTTATATAAGGATACATATTTTGCAAATGCGAGTATATTTGGACCTCTTGAGGGACATTACGTATTTATTTATATTAGCCTACATAATAGAGAAAATTCTGTGTTATTAGCCATAATCAAAGTTAAATTAAGTATTTGGTAACTATCCTTCCACCTCTATTTAGTCATTCGAAGATTGTCTGGAAGAGTTCGCTCTTTAATTAAGCCCACCTTGTTGTTTGAGCCTATCTAATGTACTATTTTTGTAAAGACTTTTGATGGTATCAATAACGTGTATTGTATTAATCTAGTTTTGTGAACTGAATTAAAATTATTTCCAAAGGAAACAAACTACCTATCTAGGTAGGTAGGTTTCCAAAGGAACGTCTGTTTATTTTTATTTATCCATACTTTATAATGAAATTATGATATATTATGATAATATTCGTAGGTAGTTTTTTGTAACAATTCTTTTATTCACTTTAGTACAAACAATAATTTTAATAGAAAATTATGGATAAATAAAAATAAACTGACGTTCCTTTGGAAGGACGAAAGCCAACATTCCATTCTTTAAAAAAAAACAATACTGTTGGACGCTACCAGCCTCTACAGCTTAATCGAACTTTGGCGAACGCATAGGGCGTTGAGCCCTAAAACTATTATTACGAGGGTGACCAGTGCAAGGGCACCGCTGCGGCACGAACCTCGGCCTGGGCCGTCACCCGGAAAAGGTACAACAGACTTACCCTGGCACCCCAGACGGGGAGTACGGTTTAAAATGCGCTCACAGTGCAAACATCACACACGCTGCTTACGATCGGTTTAAATTGTTAGTACGCTAATAGCGCGCCAACAATTTAAGCCGTTCATGAGCGTGCTTATGTCAGATAGTTTCATTTTTCAAGTCATCAGCCTCAGTGTCTCATAATTTGATGGTCACAGTTTCATTTCTGTCTTCACAGAAGACTGTGGCCTGCATTAAATCCATTTTTTTCTATAAAAAACAGAGAATATCGAAATTCACAGATGACAATTTGAATTTGACATTAGCGCACACAGTGCACTACCTCATTCTTGTGAGCACCGTGAGCACGCTGAAATGACGTCACGTGTCTGACAGGAGCCTTTATATGCGCATCTTAAACCGACTGTTTGCACGCTGACAGTGCAAATGGTAACTATGTGCACATTTTAAACCGCACTCCATGTGTGCACTGGGGCCCTAGCGGTTTGGTTATTATCTGATGTATTATTTGGATATAATCTATTCGATATTCGGACAGATCCTGGGATTCTTCGACCGCGCCGACGAGGTCGATGTATGTGCCTTTGGTAACCGGCGTACACCAAATTCTGAATGCCTGTTGGCTCCTGCCAATAAGAAGCTTTAGGTACATGGGTCCGACCACAGAAAAGAGAAAGATAAAACATTTTTCTCTTCTGTGGATTATTCCCATCATTCCTGCCATAAAAAAAAGTTATATGTATAAAAATAGAAGACCCGGCTCTCCTGATTCAGCTATCTCTTTCGCACTTTTTCAACATTATTTAAATATAAAAATTACATAGAGCAAATTAAAAATCTTGATAATTGAATAACTTTAGAATATTGTTGCCAATGTTATATAGCAATTTTCATTTTATTAATTTTTATTTAGGCGACGAAGAAGAAAAAAAAATCTTTCGAGATTTTTTTGTCTTTCTTTATTAATTTATCAATTTTTTTTTTAATTTCCTCTCAATAACTTTTTTTTGTGTGCGAACAAGATGGCAAGGGTCAGGGAAGCCGGGCCGTAAGTGTAGTATGAGGCACCATCAAAAAGTAGGTACCCGTAGCATAACTTCTTAAGCACACTAATAAATAAATGTGTAAGTATGTATGTATGTAAGTATGTAAGTGTGTTTATTCCCGTTCATAAAATTTGGTATGGAGGTAGCTTATACATTGGATTAATGGCTACTCTTTATTTCGGAAAAATATTCGGCTTCTGTAGAATAGCGGGGGAAACCGCGGGGAACAGCTAGTTTATAATTTTAAAAAAATTGCTTCCATTTACGCCCGATATAGGGCGCTGTTCCATATTTCATACATTACGTTCGTACGAAGGGTTTAGTTTTATAGACAGTTGTTTTTCTATGGATACACTGAAGAGATTATTTTTTGTTGGAACTGCAAGTATAATGAATCCATTATCACAGGAATTATGTGAATAAATCCAGTAGTTAATTAGTAATTACGCATGTAAGCTAATCACAAACATTCTAAAGAAAGTTTTCACCGCGCCGGTCGGTTTTATGCAATACGAGATAACGATCAATGCAACAATAATAATGATGTAACGAAACCGCGTAATAACTGCATTCTGCTACCGGGAAAATGTACCAAAAAGTAGGTAGATAAGTATATTTTTTTTATTTGGCAGGCTAGGCACTTTACAAACTCTCCTGATATTTTTTGTTGTAATAAAACGGGAATACTCACTTTAAATTGAGTCGATTATGCCGACTATAGTTTCGATCACATTCAGTGACCTTTAGCAAGGAATGCTAAGTGAGACACGCGCGCGACCTCGTCTTGCCTTGCACTGCGGGCTGCGGCGCGTCCTGATATTATGTGACGGTATGGTCGAGGATGTTATACACACTAGCCTGTAATATCAACTCGCTCACGTGAGGCCGTCGGATCATACCGTTTAGTGCCTAATGATAGATTTTCAACTTGAGATTGATCCTAGTATCCAACTGAGCACCAATCATTTGAAACTTACTATTATACCCATATTTAATGCTAAAACATCTCAGGGTGACGAGCGCAATACATCACTGAATTAATATGGACAAGCTTGGTGTTTACCATCAGGTCTGCGACTTGCTCGTTTTGTCACTAAGTTGCACAAAAAATAACATCCAACGCCGAAAGGACTCTAAGTCACGTAGGTTGAAGGTACAGGTCCAATTACCTACAAAATGTTCATAAGAAATTACATCGTTTAACGACATTCTGTAGTTTAGTCACATATTGCGTAAGTACTATTTTCATGTTAACTTAAAAACTTAGATTACATTAAAATATATATATATATATATAATAAAAATTATTAATTTACAATAAATATTCATTACATAATTCTATATTTCAATATATATATAGATTCCTACTACAATCTATTCTATTATGATTAATATACTTGACTATCGTATTTTATTAATTAATTCAGTTAAATAGGACTTAAAATTACATAGTAATAATAAACAAAATAAACTAATCTAAAAGAACGCTATCGTAGTTTAGTTGTATCGTAAGACAGTTAAAAAGTGAATAAATTAATTTCGCCTTTATTACTTAGATACTTAGCTCACCGAGGCTGGTCCTCGCCTCGGGGGATCCCAGAGCTAGCGCATACTTCTCCCAAAAACTGAGCATAATTATTCAACGGGGAAACGCTGCCAGTATTCTGAGTACGCACCTGCCGCACGGGGTTGAACTTGACGGAGTGATTTTATTTATTAATATTTTGTTATTGGTATACTAGATTATATTTAATGGTTGTTAAAACAATAAATAAAAACTCACAAACAAAAACTGAAACAATTTCATTCTATACAACTATTTTTATTTATTTTAGGTAACTATATTCATGGCAGAAACTGCCAACCTAATTAAAATGAAATAATGCTATGTGAAAATACAGCAAGCAGGTTGAAATTACACGACTATTTTCTTATTGCTAAGGACCATGTTTTTACAAATAGAATTAATTCGCAGTCATCAAAAACATATTTACAAATTATCCAACTCGTAGTGGCTGTAGTAAGACAATCGTAACAATGATACCTTTGTTTGTACGATAATAGACAGTAGTTAGAATAATCCTGCTTTCTCACGGCCCGGTACGTAATGGGGTTCTAGACGCCATGCTTCACACCGCAACGAACTTTTATGAGAAGAAAATTACGTACTAACTTTAGGAAATTTTAGCTTAGGCAAAGTGGCACACCGCAAACATTAGCCTGTAGTTATAGCTCCAAAACTATGTGAGATTATCCCAGACAGATGAGTCCACCAATTAATTATACGATTGCCTAAAACTCGAGCTAACAATTTGAATGTGACATTGACTGCCGTGGGAGCAGACAGGCGTGCCTTCATTTTAACATCATCACAAACAATGGAGCAATTAAAATAACACAACAGCAACGCATTTTTCAAGAATATTCGAAACTAATACTGCCCTAGGACCTACGAAATCTGTCGCCACAAGTAGCGAGTTTACAAAAATGTTTGGACAATTAAACAATTGGGAGCTTACGGCACAAGTAGGTGGAAAGAAAAAAGATTTTCCGTTTCAGATAATGAAATGACAACAATGGTGGTGGTTACGCAAGCTTCGCACGCCGAGGACGTGAGTGGGGCTGGATTTTATATAGGGGAGTGGTGAGCGCGGGCGCAGCCGGAGCGCAGACATGCCGCTGTGGCTGCTCTAGCGAGATGCTGCTGCTTGTGCTCCTCGCGTGTCTCGCCTCCGCGTCCGCCACCAACTCCACCAATGACGTCACCACTGAAGCTCCCAGCACCACCACTAATAAGGAGATACTTAAAGCTAGCGAAACCGGGGATTCCTCCAAGGTCGAAATCGTCAAGCAGATAAGACGACTCAACGACGACGGCTCTTACACGATAGGTTACGAAGCCGACGACGGAACCTTTAAAATCGAAAGTCGAGATGTTTTAGGAAATGTGAAAGGCACTTTTGGATATATTGACAAGGATGGAGAGATAAAGCGAGTGACGTATTCTTCTTCAAGCGACAGCACACCTACACCTGTACCAGTGACGACAACGACCACTCCAAGCCCACCTGCTATGGTAGTAAGGGTGAATAAAACAGTGTCATCAACAACTAGAAGACCGGAAGAAAGAAGACCTTTGCCCACAGTTGTGTATCCCACTAGGACCAGCTACACCACTAGAGGGACAGTTATCCAGCCGATACCAAGACGGAGATCTGGTGCTAGAATTAATAACACACCTGAAACCACCACTGAGAAGCAGAAGCCTGAAGAAACAACCAGCAACATTCAGAATTTGTACAAAACCAAGACAGACGAAAGTGTTAAATTACGAACGCAAGTACTAAAACCGATGTCAGCATCTATGAATGATGACCTCATCACCCGGCAAACCACCACCAAAATTCCAGCGACGTTAAAACCAGTAAACGATCATGAGTTAGATAAAAAACCGGAAAGTGACGTAAACAAGGCAAATACGATTCGACGAGAGCTTACAGGGACCAGTAACAATCCTCGCATGGTAAGTCTTCGGCAATCAGTAGGTGATGATTCTACTGATGTATACGGTAGCCACCTTTCACTCGGAACAGTGCGTCCATTGTTTACCACCACGACTCCTCGAGCAAGACTAGTGCCTATTCATTCTTTGGTGGCAGCCAGACAGCGCATACAACAGCAGTACCAGGATGCAGCTAACGAGGACGAGGAGACAACAATAGAAGCAAGTACTGGGAGAGTGTTTGATCATGAAAATGTAGTGACTACGAACCCAGTGCCTGTGGTCCACATTCCGGCGCCAAGAGAACATAGAGAGCGTGATGACGAGCTTTACCATCAGCAACCAATATACAGACGCCCGTCAGCCGCAGTGCACTTTCGCACTCATGAGTATTTAAAAGACAATCCTGGAGCCCCCGTCCCTATCGGAAATCAACGGTCCTTTCTCCAATACGAATATCAGAACAAAGTACTGGAGCCGCAGTTCATAAGAGAGACAACACCTGTTCCTCAAGCAAAACCTACTGAAGCTGCAACTCAAGAACCTTACGACGGCAGACAGGTGACACGGATAATACCAGTTCCTGTCGATGAGAGAGGAGTGCCTCTTCAAGGGTATCAAGGCAGATTTTTGAGCGCGTATAGGCACCCACAACCCCAGCCAGTGTTTCAACCACGCTATAATCAAATGGATGAAATGTATCAAATTTCTGCGCCCGTCAGTACGAGAGACTTGAGAAAACTGCTGCAAATATTAATACTGCGACAGAACCGCTTGCAAGGCCTCATGGATCAGATGATGCCTGGTCCTTACCAGCCTCTGTATCGACCAGAGGACTACCGATATCAACGGAGGCAATACGACGACGATTACGATTATCGATATGAACCACGCGAAGTGTATTCGAATCAAGTATCAAGCTACGAGAATTCTCCATATGAGAGTCAAAGATATGTGCCTCGAAGGAGACTGTATCCTAGACCTTACGACACCGTGGGCTCTTCGAGTAACCGTATCGAAGAGACTCCAGAATTCTTGCCGCCAGAGATTCGGGAAGCGTTACTTTTGAAGATGCTCGTACTGGCAATCAACCCTGACTATACGCCGACCCCTCCACCGCTCACAGAGCTCACTACCGCCGCCCCGCCGAGGAAACAGGTGAGAAACGTCCAGATCCTTGGAGAAGAAGGTTCAATAAATGAGGCCAAACTACCACCTCAGAGGCATTGACGTAGCTTGATAAATTAATTTATTCAGTGATATTTTACTGTAGAATACTCATAAATGTAAATATTTTTTGTATATTTGTGGTAATGAAGTGACTTTTTGTCTAAAAAAACTCTTTGATTTTTATCCTACACTGCGAGAAGTTACAAGACAAATCGGAGACTAGTCTGACTAATCCATATGAAGAAATAAAAGCAATTAAATGTCTGTCGCAACATTTCTGAGCCTAGACTTTTGCAATGCCCAGTTTCAGTGATATCAGATAAAAGAAACTGGAGTAGGTATTCACTCCATCAGTGACAAAAGACAGTAACAATCAGGTGGTTCAATATATCAAACTGTCATTGTAAATCACTCCCACTAGAATTATACGTGAGAAATAGGGCTTGGTAGGTGGCAAAACACTTGCTCACAAAGTTCTCATCAAGATAACAATAACCTTACTTTATATACAGTAATATAAAGCTACTTGTCAGGTTGTGTTAAGCTTTATTTACAAAGGTATATAAGCTAAAACTTTGTATATAGTTTCTATTATCTATCTGGGTAAGTTTGTTGCTCAGAAAATTTAGAACAAGCCATATAGTTTTAGTACTTTTTTACTAAAATACTCGTATAACGGAAAGGAGGTTTATCTTTAATTAATCTACATTGATCGTATTTTTTTAAGCGAAAAAAAAAAAAATAATCCTAGGCAACCTTTGCAAATAAAACTATCTCTAAACAAACGTTCACAATACAAAACATAAATAACTTTAAGTTGTGAATTTATTTATTTCATCAGAACCTTAACAAATTGCACCCAGACACGGCTTTTAATTACCCACTCCGTTAGCACGAAATATGCATATTGTGTGTTCAAGGATTTTCCCAAATGCTACAGTTGTGCTGGAGCCACAATGGCCAGCCTTCACGGCGTTGGCTCTTGCATAAATGCAGGGGTGAGCGAGCATGTCACACGCATACTCTGTATATCTCCATTGATAATAAAACTACTTGATCAAGCATGAAAAAAATAATCTTTGAGATACAACTTACCCCTATTCTTAAAAGCAGAGGTTAAATCTTTTCTCGAAAAAAAATTCAAACTTCGAGATTTCTTATTCTCAACGCTAATTTTCGAGATATTCACGAGGGCTAGCGTGCGAGATACATCGAGTTGTCGGAGGCAATCGAGACGGGAGGAAGTCAAGATTGGAATCTTGAAATCGACATCGATTTGTCATATCTCCGAAGAGGGCCCCAGGTGCAACATGAGGCAATTAATCTAGATTAAGATTGCCAGCTCAAAATTCATTTAAGTAATTTTCAAGTACATATTTTGGCGAGCTTATGCTATTATGCGCGTAATATTTTCGTGAATAGGTGTTTAGCGTCTACCAGCTATATGGCCTGTGTCTATCTATGTGGAATGCACGAGATGGTCAACTATTGAAATAGTATTCTTTGATTCTACGGTATGTAAGGATAACGTATAAAAAACCGACGTTTATCATGCCCAGTATTTCGACGTTTTTAAAAAACACATTTTATTTAAATATTGCATAATAGGAGAGTGAAACTTCGACTTTTATATTTTTTGGTGAATTATTTATAATACGGGAACGTTAAGTCACGGATATAATAGTTTTTTTCCGATTTTACTTGAGTGTAGGAAAGCTTGATTTATCGTGGACCCCACGTTTGCTTACTACTGGCAGGTAGTTCTCAGACAAGCCTGGCATACAGAATACGACTAGTGTGCATCATAACAACGAACATGGACACATTTTATCCCAAAAAGGCGGAGAAACAGCAACATTTCGAACAAAACCGCGAGGTACGGCTTATCACATGTTTGCATTCATCTCAATAACGCCGGAAGTCGGAACGGATTTGGATGAAATGTGGTATAGTAGAATATACCCCATCATCATTGAGACGGTAACCCGCTCGGTAACACCCCTTCGTCTAAACTGTAGACGATCGGGAAAAAAAGTTCCGTTCGTTCACAGTGTTGACGAACGCTACTATATTTTCCCGGTCGTTCACACTTCGTGGGACGCTCAGCAATGAGCCTTGAGACTAAAGGAAGAAAAACACGTATCTGTTAAAGATACCCGAAAAAAAGAACACGAAGTTTTTCGGGGCACGAAAAATTTACGATGCCTGAAGGACAGCGGGTGCAACCACGAGTCGACGAAAAAGAATAAAATCTTCTATAAAACACGCATCCAAAGCCCACATAACACTATATGACGCAATGCGTACCACATACGGTCGGTTCCCATGTAACACCATGGGAGCGGCTCCCACGGCCCCGTAGGTTTTACTGATAAATAAACAATAGTAGTGGGTATTTGTAAGTAGTTTATATTTTATTTTGGTGGTGTAATTAGAGAGGCTGATCGAGTGTCGTGGATGACCTTCGAAGCTTCCGTTTCAGATTTTATCTTTGAAACTACATCATATCTTGTTTATTTCTAGTTTGATTTAATTTTTATTGTCTAGATGCCGTTACTGATGTTATTCTAATCATCTACGCTCAAATTCCCAGGCGTGTTAAATTTTAAGTGATGATTTAATTAGCGTTACTGCGTTTCTCAAGGATAACGGGGTCTCAGATGTTTGACACGAACTTAAATATTTGTTTGGTGTTTCAGTATTCGGGCGTTAGTATGACTAGTTTGTGGCTCAGTGCGAGGATTTCCGCCTTCTGAGCTGTAGTTTGTGGGTTCGATTCCCACCTAGGACAACATTTCTGTGATAACATGGATGTTTGTTCTTTGGCTGGGTGCTTCTATGTATTCTATGTAGGTATTTACAGATAAAATATATTATGTATTCTATCAGTTATCTGGTCCCCATAGTACAAGTTTGGTACAAGCTTGCTTAGTTTGGGGCTAGATGGCGCTGTGTGTGAAAAACTTCCACCAATATTTATTTAGTATGACATTTGATTCTGTTGTATCACTCTCTAAACTAAACAGCAATCTGACAGGACTATCTGCATCTTGTTACACTACAATACTGTAATGAAACAAGGCAGATAGTCCTTGCGAACCAACCCAACCCAACCTGCAACCCAACCCAACCTGCATACGCAGGAAAGGGTTCGCAACTATTTTAGAGATGTCAAATTTGTTTAGTGTAGAAGAGTAGTGCATAGTGCAGGGGGAGGGAGGCCTGTGTTCAGCAGTTCTATGACGTCTTCTGGCTGATAATGTAATGTAATGTAGAAGATGAATCAACGGCATTGTGTTATTATATCGATTTAGATAATAAACTTAATTCGTAATTGTAATACTCCTTTGGAAAGTCTGCCTGGGGAAGAGGAAACAGCGCAGTGCATTGTCGCGTAGGGTTTTGAACTGCTGGAGTTCAACATTCTCAGTGGCTTTGAACTATAATGGACAATAGTGGCGCTTACTGTTAGACGACCGACTTCCTCGTCTCGTCACTGGGCAACATAAAAAATTACTTTGGAAACGAAGGTTGTAGCTAATGATATCTTATCGATCCTTTTAACAGAGCATAGAGAAAATTTTGAGGAAAAAAATATATGTTTAAACTAGCTGTTACCCGCAACTTCTTTCGTTTTATGTTATATTTATGTGATAGTATATGTTAAATCTCTTTATGCCCAGTAATTACACTGGAAACATAGCCCTTCAATCCGGAACAAAGTAATGTTTGCACACTACTGCTCGGCGGTCTATGCCAATAAATATATTTTTCATATATTATCTTGGATATTTATTTCACATTTTTATTTTTATTTCAAAGGTTAATTAAAAACAATAAAAGTCCTAACAAATCACATTTAATCGTACAAAAATAATCTACATATTTACAAAATGAGATTCCATCTTACATTACGCCCACAGATCACCTCTAGATTCCTCACACGCAACGCACCACGCATCTGTCTAAATACACCTATAATAATTTACTCTCAGTGGTTCATTGCTTGGCGCGAGTAGGCGTAACCTTGAGATAGCCAATGGGCTTCGGCTCAGTCCCCACAACCCGCGCTATTCTCTAACTTTTGTGATTTCTTGTCGGAGCTACGATCTTGTAATGCGGTATCTAGGGGTGATCTGTGATTACACTGCTACTCGTACATAAATCTAGTAGGATCCAAAGGTGATGTCGTGGAGAGCAGGTGATCCGCCCGAGGGCAGGGAGTACTCCTTCAGGAGCTGGTCTAACATGGAGAAGGACTGCGTGTTCCTGGGTTGCTGGAAACTGGAAGGGGCGAAGCGCGGCTCGGGGCTCGGGGCGGGGGCGAAGCTGTTGTAGTCCTGGGCCTGGAATTCAACAACGGTATTTGTTACACATTACACATTTAAAAAAAACATTTTATAGCAATTTGTGTGCAAATGTGTATTTTTTCAAGGACAATCGAAATAAACAAAACACGAACCATTTTTTTTAAATGGTATTTAAAAAGTCCAAGACTTGAAAAAGAAACGCAAGCTAACTCTTTCGTAATGGTGCGAAGAAAAAACGCTACTTAGATATGAATATTTTTGCATAAGTAATATCATTAATTTTATATTTATTTGCCCAACACGCTAGTAGGTTGAGAGATGGCGTTGATAACAACATTTTTGGAAACATATTTTTTTTCCAGAGTTTTTGTGTTATCTATGTGATCATTTTCGCCGTAATTTCTAGACACAACTTATTTAATTGCGCCAAATAATCCACTAGACGATGAGACGAATTAAACTGTAAGTGAAAAAAACCTAATACATTTTAAATTTGGTGCGCAAAGCCACAATGTACGCTGACACATACTTTGACCGTACCGACCTGACACAGTTAAAACATCTAGTTACTGTAAATTCTTTTCCAGTGAAATTTGTCGACTTTTTTTATCTTACATTCTATGCTATTTATAAGCCTGTTTGTGGTAATTTATATTTAAATTTCAGTTATTTAAGTGCTATAGAATAGGTCCATTTATTAATAGGTAGAATTACAACAACTTATTATAATGAAGTAAGGAACTTCATTAAAATTATTAATTCGTACAGAATTAGGTAATCCTGGACCTTGGAGATGATCAAATTATAATAATAATATTTTTTTATTTATTTATTTCTCAGTAGAATCAGATTAGATTGGCAGAATCAGGAAAAATGCTATGTATGTTTAACATAGCATTTTTCCTGATTCTGCCAAACTGCATAGCAGTTTGTAGGCAGAGTGTACCTCTCATTGTAAACATTGTCTTATGTCGCTACTATGTACAAGTAGGTGGATTAAGTGAATAACTAAGTAGATACCAATACTAGGAAACATTAGATATAAGATTAGATATTAATATACCTAATATTAATATCTAGGTTTCCTAGCATTATAACTGCACGTGCTTTTATTATATTATATTTTTTTGTTGTTATACCAATTACCCCCCCCCCCCCCACATTAAGCCTAAGACCGACATTAACACTGACATATTAAGACATTAAGACTGAGCCACCGGAGCATTAAGACTGCCCCGGTGGCTCAGATGGTAGTGAACCTACCTTCTATGTTTGGGGGCGTGGGTTCGATTCCCATCTAGGACAAACTTCATGTGATGAATATTTGTGTTTGTTCTATGTCTGGGTGTTAATATCTATATAAGTATGTATTTAAAACTATCTATGTACGTATATCAGTCTCTGGCAGCCATAATACAAGCTTTGCTTAATTTGGGGTCAGATGACCGTGTGTGCAAAAAATGACCCAGAATGACCCAGAATGACTCAGAATTATATTTGGGGGATTTGACCCACCATATCTCGTCTCGTTCATATCTCATATCTCGTTTAGCTGTTAGTTCAATAAAAATAATAAAATAAGATAATACCTGCGGCGCGGGTCTGAAGTCCTGCTGCTTGGGTTTGTACTGCTTCGGCGCGGGTTCGGGGTTGAAGAAGTCCTGCGCGGGAGCAGGCGCCGCGCCAGAGAAGAATTGCGGCTGAAATATTACACAATTATTGTTTATTTTTATTACACAATTTTATTATTAGCATGACTAGATTCACTTTTAGCCTCTAGTTCCTAGTAATAAGCTCTTTTTCGGAAAAAATATATAATGCGCTTGTGTTGACGCGTGATGACGCGCCAATGTATGAGGTTAACGGGTAAACACTTTTACAGATGGCGCTGCATGACGTGGACAAGAAATCCCCTTAGAGAATCCCCTGCGAAAGGGATTTTTATACTTAGCAAAAGTATTCTCTTAATGATGTATATCTTTTAAGACATTGTAACATTAAACACATTGTACTAAGATATATATTAATTTTTTCGTTTATGTAGTTTGTCCGGAAAAGACATCAACGCGGTCGTAACTACGCCGTAGCACTCGTACGATTTTGCATAGAACGCAACATTGCTTGTTGCCGATTTGAATGTTGACCACGAGTTGAGTTGAGGTTGCGGAACAAGACTATATTTATTTTGAAGCTAGTGATTTTTTTTATTATTAATGTTTGTCAGGGTAGGCGTTTGACCACAAACTCACTTGATTAAAGTGGAACTGGCTCTCAAGTGAGGCAGCTAGAACTTTTTTAAATTTTCAACTTTAGGGTGGTAGATAGCCAGCCGAGTACTAGACCACCAGCATTCTATGGTTTCTTTACGATTTTAAGGGTTCCAAATTGAGCAGCTCAAACTCATTGATTGGGTTTAAACCCACACCCTGCGGCGTGCGTCTGATCGCGATTACCACTCACCTATCATCGTTACAAAATGGTATATTTTCGTAATAAACAGGGTATGGTAATACGCATACTTAGCTTATCCTAACTAACATTATAAATGCCAAAATCTGAGTGTTTGTCGCGTTATCACGGCTAAATGGCTGAATGGATCGACCTGAATTTTTGCATATATATAGCTTAAAGATTAAAGACGGACATAGGCTACTTTTTTGCAGGTCTATGCGAACGAAGTCAAGAGTAACAGCTAGTAAGAAATAAAAAGACCCGTGTTTTTTCCTTGCGTCTTTTTAGGAACAAATTTTGAAAATAATCTCACCTGCATATATCCACGGCAACAGCGGTAGACATGGCCACTCTACTCAAACGAATACATGATTCCAATTTTTTTTATTTCAGGAATTGTTTTAAAACGCAGACCTTGTTTGTCTGCAAAGCTACAATAACTCACTCTTCTTACGAATTGACGAGTTTGGGATGTCTAATTTGCCTGTCTGTTGGCTAGTCCTTTTAATTTTCCGCGATGTGATTGATGGTGAATCGTGAGATCTTTTACGGTGTCAATGTTTCTTTAAATGTATGTTTAGTATCTTCTTTTTATTTGTGAAATAGTTACGTTCTAATAACGATACTGAAAGAGTGATAAATGTAAATAAGTTAACCTTGTATATAGTTTCAAAATCCGGCGTACCACAAATTACAATGCATTATTAGGAAGCGTATTCTTAAATCTTACCCTAGGGGGCGTAGGCGCAGACTGTGGCGCTGGCCTATACTGTTGCTGTGGTGGTTGGGGTTGCGGAGCGGGCCTGTATTGCTGCTGCTGTTGCTGCGGCGCGGGTCTGTATTGCTGCTGCTGTTGCTGCGGCGCGGGTCTGTATTGCTGCTGCTGTTGCTGTGGCGCTCTGTACTGCGGTTGAGGCTGTGGGCGTGGCACGGGGCGCGGGGTAGGCGCGGGGGCGGGCTCATCGTAGTCGTAGTCGGACTGCTGCTGCTGACGGTACTGGTTGCGGTTGCCCTGGGAATTTAATACTCGTTCATCATTACTGTGGGAATGCATTTTTATACTCTATCGTATGTTTTGTTTTGTCCATGGGGTCCAAGTATTTAAAAAATGATGAACAAAAAAAGCATGGTAAGCATTTTCATATACATAATCTGATGAGAAATCGGGTAACGGTTGTAGTTGTAAATAGGTGGTTGTAAGTATGTGTACCTGTCCCTTGTTCTGATGCTGGTCCTCCTTTGCCGACTCGTCGACTAGTGTTGGAGGCGCGACGGTGATGCCCTCGCCCGCCGGCTGGAACCCGAACTTGTTGGCGCCGTACTCCACCACTCGCAGCTGGAAAATACAAGTAACATGGAACGTGAGATTAATGTGACCGTTTTTAAGGTCTATTACACCAAACTTCACTAGATGGCGCTGCTAACTCAGGAGTCAAAGAAATATATTATACAATTTTTTAATTGACCGAGCGAAGCGAAGGTCTCAGAGTTTACAGGGACAAATCGGCATTTGTATGTATGTTTGTGTGTATATTTGTCCGATGATAACTTGCGAACCGTTGATCCGATCTTCATGAAATTTTGTAGGCAAGTAGTTAATTTTAATACAATTTTTAAATTGGAATATGAGATGAATCGGTCCAGGGGTTGTGAGGGGTCGCGAGGTCTCAGTTCGGCGCGAACTACTTGTTAACTTGAAAGTAAAGGAAAAAAACATTTATTTCAGGCAATTACAGCCCATAGAAGTGCACATAGAATCAAATCAATCAAATAAAAAAAACAACAGCACAATCCAAACACACAAGTCAGAAAATAATGAATTAATAACATCATGTAAAAAATTAAAATAGTCGAAATAGGTACAATGACAAAATTAGCAATCAATAGTCAGTCAGTTATACTTTCTCTTCGGCATTGTTGCAACAAGTATGTTGCCGTACCAATGGCAGACTATTCTGGCGGCAGTCATCGCCAGGACGGCAATGTTTGTATGTAATTATGTTAAGGTCAAATATTGCAAATTATTTTTAGATCAATTATATGAAGTCGGTCACGTTCCGATGACAATACAATATTATTCGATCGAGCTGACCTGATGATGGAGACGGAAGGTGGAAAACGGAACTCCTCAGTAATTAATAGCAGATTGATGGAGTTTAGACTCATTTTGATCAGCTTACAGTACAAGAACCACGCTGAATGGCATTGCTTATGCGTTGAGCCAAATAAACGCATTTTGGTCACGCGTCGCGTCAACCAGGCGCTCTGTTAAGTTTTTGAGAATAAGATCAGCGTGGTAATGCTGGGTACGCTGCCAACTGGTAGTGGGATTGAACATTTGGATTATCTATAGACCTTTAATGGTCTCAGGATAATTCAACTGTTATTTTTATGTAGTAGGTTAAGTAGTTTAGGTAGTTGTAGTTTGTATGTATTTTGCTTAGTTAATAAAGGCAATTGCCCGATAAAAAAAAATACAAGTACCATAACAGATATTATAAAAGCTTGTCTGCAAAAATATGTTTTTCCACAAAAACTTATTGCTTTCCATTTCAAAAATAAACTGTGACACTTATTTTAGACTTACACTAACATATTTTTAAATTGATACTGGCTAAATACATAAATGTGTGGTGCCAGAACCCATACCTTGCCGGTGTCATCCTTGTAGCCGTACTTCCCCTTCACCTCTCCGACGGGGGACTTGGTCTCGATCTTGAACGACCCGTCGGCTGCTTCGTACCCGTACGTGTACGAACCATCCTCGTTGTGCCTGGAATTTCATAGTCATTTAATAGGTTCAACTTATAGAGCAATTTGGTACCGGCTTGAACTACACAGAAGCCGGAGGCCAGTGTAGCTCTATGGGTTCAACTACAAGCGTTATTAAGTATTTAATCCGCATTCCGCTTACTATAGTAGCCCACTTGTACCTATGAAAAAAACAAATAAGGTATTTGGTCACAACACGGTAACAAATAAGGTCAAATAAGGTAACTAGTTTAAGTCACTATTCGACAATTTATCATGAATCGTCATCTTTGTCTAACGAGTTTAATAACGTACTGCACTCTTGCTCATGCATGCTGATGACGTGGGCCAGTGTGACGCTCGTGACCTATTAGGGCCCGTACCGCGGGGTCCTTATTGCGATGGTTTTTAGGTTCAGACGCCGACGGTGCATGACTGCGTATCGTATCGCCACGCGGGCCCTGATCGCTAAGCCATTACCGGCGAAGTATGTTATCATACCATGCTTGTTTACATTTTTTTTTTTTTTTTATTCTTTATAGGCTAGCGTTTGACTGCCATCACCTCATTCATAACAGTTCAACTAAGTTACTCAGATAGCCATGAAATCTGGTTGAAACTTCATTGGAATAATCCATCTACGGAATCCTTTAGTTCAATGACGTCGATTCTGTTCTACTGTGCTCTAAAGTTGGATTCATATTAGACCGCTTCCTAAACAAAAAATATACATACAAATAAATTAATAGATAAGAAATTAACTTAGCAATAGGATATATTGCGTAGGCAGTAGAAGATACAACCGCACGAACCATTATTACTAAGTATACCAGTTCATCTGCTTGAGTATTTAAGTACGTACCTGTTGATCTGCTTGAGTATAGGCACGGGCGTGGTGGCTGGTGCTTTGGGTTCAGACGCGATGTATCGCGGCGCGCGCTCCTCTGCGTACTGCGCCTGCGCACCCCACAACACACACGCACACACCACCACCTGGAATGACAAACATATCACGGATTAATGCTACATACACAAAGAAGCCAACAGGTAAACCTACGTTAGTTTGGTTTGACTGACTGATGAATACAAAATCAGTCATTAACTTGCGCTACATTTCAGTCACACCTCCTGCTTATGCATCAATATTATTAATGTTACTGTTTTTCCAAAATAAAATTATTTTCTTTCTTTCTTTCAAAATAACATCGCCGATAGATCCAGTGAAGCTAGGTTAAACGGCTACTTTAAAGTAAGCAACCATTCCTAAAGTTACCGATTCTTATCCCTATTTCATATAATTAATTCGTAAGCCAAATTATTGACCGAGCAAAGTGAATGTCTAGGAGTCTACGGCAACAAGCCGATATATCATATTTGTTTGTTTGTGAGTATATTTGTCATCATTGGATCAATCAATGCAAACTATCGGCAGTTTGCATTGATTGATCCGATCATGAACTTTTACAGCCAAGTTCATTCCAATTTAAAAAAATGTAAGGCGCCGTCTAATGATACAAACAACAGAAAGCAGTAGGTATATTTAACGCCTAGTTCAAATTGACGAGATTAGATAATCAGGTGCAAAAAATACTTTAGGTAGTAAATAAAATTAATAATACGTTTAACTGAATAAAAGACAGACCTGAATAAAAAAAAATTATAGAAATAACCCCACGATAAAAAATCTTCTGTGTGATATGAAATAAAAATAAAATAAAATAGTGAAATGTTGTGAATTTTCGGTGGTTACAACACATTGTCTTTTACAAATTAAATAGCTAGGCTAGTGCTTTATACGATGAATCAGATAGTTTTTTTATTTCATTTATATATTTCGATTAATTGACAACTATGATATGCGATCTTCAACTTTAAGCAAAGAGCTTTAAACGGGTGCAAAACTAATTTCAAAACGTGATTAGATGGCGTCATAAGTTAAAATATAGTAAAATATAATATAAAATATATACGAGTCGCAAGCTCTTTGTTCGTCGCGAACTGCTATTAATGTTTGCGTACAAATTGAACATTCTAAATAATTTTACACTAAATGTAAGTACTGAGATAGCCTTAGCTGCTTTAGATAGCCTAAAATATGAGCTTAATTCCGACACTGGAACCTACGCAGCTCGGTGATGAAATCAGGTTACGCCCATTGCTGTCTAAATAAATGCAGTACCTGACGAGCGTTTTATACTAAGCGATACGATTCAGACACGACCAGAAATAAATTATCTGATTTAAAATAAATATGATAACATAGACTAGTGATAGACGCAAGTGAAAAATATGGGCCAAGCCTTTACTTTTTATTAACACAGCGAAATTTTAATGTAAAGGAAAACATGCAAGCTATATAAAACACCATGCAAGTTTGTGCCTGCCATAATATTGATAGTATAATGCCGCTATTTCGGAAATTGATCAAAAATATTTAGTATTTTTTTTTATTGGCTGACTAGACGAGCAGGTCGCTCACCTGATAACAAGCGTCACGTTTGCCCATAACAAATCAGTGCCACCCAGAATTTGGAACTTCTACAATTCAAAACGATGCAAGGCAATGTACAGCGCTCGTCACTGTGAAATCAGATGTTAAATCTCCTGTAACGAGTTTTTGTCAGGAACTTATAAATATCAATGTGCTAAAATCTAAACCACAATACTAGACATACTTTTTTTTCTTTTCTATATTGTATTATTCGCATTTTTTTAATACACAGCAAGATTCAAAAGTTTAAAACAGCAGTTTCAATATGCACTGGTTCACGGATTCGTCTAAATAATCCCACAGATCCAACTAACTATCAAATAAAATAAGATGCTATTCGAATTTCTAATGTACCGAAGCAATGATGTTTATGTTCCATTAAATTGCTTCAGTACACCAAAAATTCGGGTAACAAGTTTTTCCGACGAAGCTATGGCTGATTATTCCCTAATAGGATCATCTAAGACGTATGGCGACATTGGCGACACTCTTAGAAATACTTAACTCAGCTTATATATATAATAAAATAAAATAAAAAACAATGTCGTATCGGAAATAATAAAGTCGATCCACTTCACATTTTTCAATGAAATATTTGGTACAGTTTGTTTCCATTACAAAATACTTAGCGCAAAGCAACCGTGAAATGACCGCGGACGACCTTGACTCTACTTCTATTTATGGTCATTGTATTATGACACAAAAACTAAAGTTGTTGTATTGTTTTCTGCGGAATTAAGCTACCGGATAAAATTTTAAAGAAGGTTTTCTGAAACGCATGTTTGTTTTGAATTAAGCAAACAATGTGTGTCGAATTGCCTACAGCTTCTACAAAAAGATACTTTCGTAACGAAAGTCGTTACTTTTGACACGTCATTATTATTTTTCGGTTATTTTTTTTTTACTTCCTCAGGGTGATCAATTATCAAAAAATTGCGTATTGATTGATCACCCTGAGTAAGTAAGAAATAAAATTTGAAAGATATTATTTTTCGACCCGCAGAACGCTATTTCTGGCAAAACCTCTGTCAGCATTGCAATGCTTTCTTTGCTATGAAGAGAGAATGAGAGTGAAACATAAAAACAGCGACATTTAAAAATTGTAACAAAAATGCTTTAAAAATTAGGTCCTTGGGACTCAAATCTTGTCCGCTTGAGATAAATCTCGGTCACCGTCTCTCTCATTAGAAATGACATGACAGAGTGACTATTAATAGAGGAGAGTGAGAAAGACAGTGGGGGAGAAGAGTGAGAAAAGAGATAGCGAGAGGAGAGGAGAGTGACTTATAGAGTAAGCATATTAAAGAGAGAGTAACGGCCCCAGAAATGATAAGAGATCGAAAGTGATCAACATAAATCTCGAGCGCACAATAATTTATAAGTGTGCCCTGGTTAATCAGCCTACGAGACAAGATCATTACAAGAAATCAATAAGTGTGATAATGATGTCAATTCTGTTCTGACATTTTCTAAAATAAACTAAATTTTACAGCTTTGAAATTAGCTTCCCATTCTCACATTTCAAAATAAAAAAAGACGAAGATCATTTTAGTCCGTTCAGATTAGTTTAGTTAAGTGAGTGGTATAACAGAATTGACGCCAATGATAGCGAGACTTGTTTTTTTTTTGTATTCTTGGGTTTTTGTTCTCCAACAAAGGTCGGAAACTTTATTCACCAAAACACTGTTGAAGTGTGGTGAAAGACAATGTATCCAGTTTAAGTAGTGAGTATTGTAACACTGTCTTCAACCAGTATGTGTTGTCAGTAATGACATGTGGAACTGAAACGTGGTCATGGCCTATTGGAGAAACTCAGAGTCATACAGCGGGCAATACTATGCTTTGAGTTTCTTTGCGCGATAAAATCCGGAACAAGGATATTCGCCGAAGAACCAAAGTCACCGACATAGGTTTCAGGGTTTGCAAGCTGAAGTGACAATGGGCAGGCCACATAGTAAGCAAATATAACATGATAATATTTCTTTACAAAGGTTTTTAGTTATAAATTCCATTCAAAGCAATTAGATATTAGAAAACTTGCGTCTGTAGTTGTGTGTTTATGATTAAATTAAATATTTCAAGGCAGTCTGGCGCGGTTTTGGTATCAAATTGCTTAGTAACATTGTTGTTTAATTAAGTCAAAGTAATTGGTCTACTATGGCATGCGGAGTCGGTTCCGCTTAACTGACCGACTGTTTTTATTTTAGGAAATATATTTTTTTATACATTGATTTTAAAATGCCATAGTTACAAAATGTGTGAATTGGTTAAAAAAAAGAATGAGGCGTTTTGAAAAAAACAAACTTGGTAATAAAAGTACCCAATAGATGGCGTTAGATGTACCTTGAGGTTTTTCTGTCACTGTCAAGACATGAAAGACAAACAAATTTAAGTGCTTTTTTTTTACGATAGGACTATTACGCCATCTAGTAAGTATTTTAGAACTATTTTGATTTTTTTGGGAAAACGCCTCATTGATTGATATTGAAAAAAAAACTGTTGAAGTCAAATATGGCGATTTTGCAAAATTGTACGAGTTTGCGCTCAAATGCATTGCCAGTCAAAAATCAAATTACCAAAGCAAGGAAATAAGTTGGCGATAATTTACAGGACTCTGTAACTATGAATTCTATACCCCACTGCCCGGGAGGAGGGTAATGTTTTTAGGTGTATATTAATATGATATGACTGTATGTTTGTTTAAGTCCGTTCTTGTAATCTTCTAAATGACTTGACCTATTTTGGATTGCAGGATGTCGTTAGATCCGACTTTCTCTGTACGAGTGTGATAGACATTAGAGTTTTTTTGTTACCTAGACTAAAGTTGAGGTTATATTTTGTACAATATGATTAAAATTCTGACAGGCATCTGCCAAATAGTATTAGAAAAAAAAATCTGTATGGATTACTAACGTTTATCCATCATCATCAGCCAGAAGACATAGTTCTCCCCCTTAGACACGCCACACCGATCGACAACGAGCCATTGCACCCACCGGTTGCCCACGACTTTCACAATGTCGTCGGTCCACCTAGTGGGAGGCATGCCTACGCTGCGTCTTTCGGTTAACGTTTGTTCATACTACTCATATTTCGTAATAAAAAGAAAAACTATCATTATTTTTATTTTTATTCATTTTAGTCATTTCAGTTGTTAATTTATTTAGGTATACTTCTGTTAATTTTGGTTGTAGTTTTAGCTTGTTTATAAAAAAACTTCATGTGCCTAAGTAATAGCGTCTTGTTGCGTAATATAATAAAATTAGCAGGTATATTTTAGATTTGCTACGCATTGTTGGCTTTACGTGTCAAATGGTCGTTGCTACACATTTATGGAGAAACAAGTGTCATACTGTATTATACCTACCTACCAGGAGCTACAGTGGTCGAAATGACATTGCAAAATGCTTCAGAAGAAGTAAGTAACTAAGTAATAGATGCATTTGGAATTTTCTTTTCGGCTTTTTTTTATGTTACTCGGTGACGAGACGAGCAAGTCGCTCACCTGATGTTAAGCATCACGCTTGCCCATAGCAGTTCAGTGCCACCCAGAATTTTGAACTTCAACAGTTCAAAACTATGCGCGGCAATGCACTGCGCTCTTCACCCTGAGATGTTAGATGTTAAATCTCTGTATGCCCAGTAATTACGCTGGAAACCAGGTTTTTTTAAAGACTATCGTCTTGTTTGTTTGAAGTAACGCGTGACCAAAATTCTGGCCTCTGTCTAGCCCCAAAGCCATCGCCATACGATGTGCCAATCCCCATTGGCACGTCCGAAATGCTTAGACCTCTAAGTGCTTCGGGTTCAATTCCCACTGGGAACGGACTTTTAGATTTGTTCTGTCGCTATTTGTTAGTTATTAAAAATATTATATTTATTAATATAATAACCGACTCAATGTAACGTGAGTATTCCCGTTTTATTAAACAAAATGTGTCAAAACGATCTCAGTTTTCATAGTAAAATAAATTTATTTCTTAGTTTAATTAGTGGTAAAACGTTTGTTAGAATAAGAAAATTATTACATAAACACTTGAAATAAAATTACTCATTAAAAATATTATCGACGTACTTAAATAGTTCATTTTGTTTCTGTAATATTTTTGCACAGGAAACCAGTGACTTTGTCTTACAAAGTGATAATAATATATGAATTTATGAATAATAAGTTGCACAAAGGGATAGTGAGTGGTGGAGTAGTGGTTTAGAGGCCACGGTCCGTTCACTGGCGCCCGCCCAGACGGGGTTGACCGGTTTTACGGACACTACGGATACGGAAAACAAAAAAAGGAATTTGAAACGAGAGAAAAGTTGACGAGGGGTTTTGTTTCAGTAAGTACCCCTAGATTTACTACTATCGAAAAAAAAACGTATGTATTCGATAGCATAGCGACATTATTTTTGTAGTGGGAAGGACTCATCTGCAGAGTCCGCCTGGGGAACTACCACACCTTTGCTAGTTATTGAACCGCCAAGCAGTAGTGTGCAAACATTACTGTGTTCCGGATAGAAGGGCAATGTTTCCAGCGTAATTACTGGGCATAAAGAGATTTAACATCTAATATCTCAGGGTGACGAGCGCAGTGCATTGCCACTTATGGTTTTGAACTGTTGAAGTCCTAATTTCTGGGTGGCACTGAATTGTTATGGGCGAACGTGAAGCTTAACATCAGGTGAGCGACCCCATGAAAAATGGAACCCTGTTGGCCCCTATCGGACTTAAATAAAACCTTTTTTAATGCTATATTAAGTAAGTATTAAGTCACGGGCAACCGGTAGATGCAATTGGCAAGTTGTCGGTCAGTATGGCGGTCTAAGAGGGAGGCTTTTGTTCAGCAATGGACGTCTTCCGGCTTATTCCGGATTATGAAGCAATATGTTTGTAACGAAAGTTGTTTTTTGAAAATGGTTCATTACCTCTGGAATGGGTCGAAGTATCCTAAGGCAAAAACCGAAATAAGTAGACATATTTTTAGAAGAAAAACGAAAAATCAGACAAAATACAGTTTGCGATTATGCTAACGAATGTAACGACATCTCGCTAGACCAGTAAGTGCCTATTACTGATACGTACGTACTACGTACACTACTACAGAGCCCGGACAAATATCTTGAGAAAAAGCGGCGTAGTGCGCGAAAAGTTGGCAATGTACATGTACGTCGATATTTCCCCGCGCTACCTTCGCCCGCCTTGATAACACGTGTTCAAATCAAGCGCCAATCGCTTCAACAAAAACCGTTCGTACTCGAGGTGACACATATCATAGACTCGAGTAGGATCAGTCGGGATTCTCGTAAAGGTTTTTTTTTTTATCCTTTCCGGACTTTGGCGTGGCACGGCTTGTGAAATCGTAAAGCTTATAATTATGGTATTCGAAAATATCTTTAATAATTGATTTGTCATTGCCAATAAAATTGTACTAATGTTGTGGACTGATTTTCAATTACAAAACTCGACCTAATACTTAGCTACATATCGTTACGACTCATTTCTCATATGCGTGACTGTAAGTAATGGCGTGCTTCCCGCCTATGCATGCACTGCCTTTTATTTCCGTTTTAGGCGCGTCCATGAAGAATGTGTGTAAAACACACAAAAAATATTCTCAATTTAGTTGTCTAGTCGAACCTCGATGAGCTTGACATGGTCTCCTGCGATTGGGGGTGCACCCAGCTTGATGCCTATGTTTCATAATGTGAATGTAATGTGTAACTTCTGTTGGGGATCCATATTGTATAATATAAATAAATATTAATACTCAACAGGTTAACCGTCGTCAATCTTTTGAATTGTTTGAATAATAAAAAATTGATGACTGAATTGATTGATGATTTTGTTTGATTTCTTTAAATTGTTTGTGGGGTTTGTTCATTTTGCTTAAACGCACTGCGAAAGTTGCGACGTCACCTTTGTCGCCAAGTACCAAATTGATTGGCTTCGTGTACGAACGGTCTCAGTGGACAAATTACCAACATCGTAATATCCTGTCACCCGACGACATTATTTAGGTGCTTGTTCAATTGACACGCGTCGATCGAGTTTAAGGTGCAACGTTTCGCTCATCGCGCGAAATTCAAATTTTCTTTGGTTTTTCGTCAATTACAACTTAATTACCCATCGTGGATTTATTGAAACCAATTTTGCGCCAGTAAATAAGTTGTTTTAAGAAATTACGAGTAAAATGATCATAACATAACATTGGTTTAGCTACAAATCTCAATTATTTGATTTTTATCTTAGTTGTTGGTTTAGTGAGAAATGTACTTATGCTAGCTTTCAACTTGAATTTTTGGTTGGTGTAATTTCTTGTAACAATCTATTTATTATCGCAAAATTAGTTTTCATGAACCTACGATGAGTAATTAAGCTGTAATTGACAAAAAACGCAAGAAAATTTGAATTTCGCGCGCTGAGCGAAACGTTGCACCTTAAAAGGACATGTGTATTTTCAAGGTATGTTGAAGCATAACCCTGCAAGTTGCGATGTGGTACATTGTAGCATGCACCTAAAGAAGTTACAATAGAGTGCATAGTTGAAAACAGATTTATTTAAGTGTTATTCTCGTAAGATTTCCCCATTTCTTCATGCAATAGTATATGTATATAATTAATTGATATTGAAAAGCATGTCGGCGTATTAGAAGCGAATGAAATGAAGAATTAACGAACTATTTTAATAAAACAAGGATACATTTTAAATTATATAAACCCTAGTTGCCACTAATCAATTCGAAAAAATGCTCATAAATTATGAACCGCAGAATAGATTCTCATCATTTATATCTAAAAACCACCGCAATAAAATATGACATAAAGTCGGTTAATCTACACACAAACTAACTTACTAAAGTCTCCGTTTCGACCAGGATAAAAAACTTTAAAACTGACCCTGACCCGACAATATTTATCTAAATTATTTGAAAATAAGTTTGCGTAAAGATAAATACTAAAACCAACCACAATGATAAAATATGACCAATCCGTAGTCTAATAAATCAATGATTGTCATAACAACACACTATAAAGAAATTACCAATTTCACAGCACACACAGTTTCATTGCACGTCACTACAGCATACATCATAGTTACCAAAGCTTTTCGTTGCAAATCACTAACGCAATTTTGTAGTTATTTATTTAATGGTCACAGCACACTACATCAACTCAACACTGAACAAACTACTAACTGATTTACTCCGTTATATTATTATTGATTACTATCGTTTTTCATCGCAATAGTTTTAAATAGAAAAGTGTCAATATGTTCTATAGTTAACGTTAATAATTATAACAGAATATGTCAAATCAAAAACGAAAGAGACGACTTGGAAGTCTTCTCACGGTCCTAGTGCAATAGACATGTCCAAAAGCGTCATGCATTCAAACAGAGCTCATATATAGCTTTTGTAACTTTTAAACTTTCGTGATTTGAACACATACATAATTTAATGTTTGTTGTCAGGACTACCACGTTAAACACAATTTTTGAACTCCTAGCTTTAATTCTAGAGCACACGAGATTATTTTGAGATCTATCTCAATTAGAAGTGTTTTGAGAGTTTGATCTCAAATGCGGGTTCCAGGGGATTCACATTTCAATGCTATGCTCTGAAGTTATTGTGAGCGATTCGACTCGGTGTCGAGTTGATGTAGTCTGCTCTGACCATAAGGTTGTTAACACCGCACCTACTTCAATTATTTATCGCTAACAAAGAAATCACTGACTGTGACGTCACGTATCTTGAACACTTTAATTAAATTAGTATCACTTGCAAATAGTTTCACTTTTATTCTAAAAAAAGAACTGAACAAAAAATATTGTAAACACAATTGAGCTACAAATGCGCACAAATAGCTTAAAATAATTTGGAGCAGTTGAAAAAATAGCAAAAGAAAAAAGAACATTTTTAATTTACGAATTAGGCAAAGGAACTTTTTCTATTAATCCACAATTATAACTTCCTGATGATTTGATCCTAAATTTCCTTTTTATTTTTTTTTATTTAGATCACAATTTGAACGTACCAATCGCACAAACGCCGTCATGTCGAGAAGTCGGAGTCGCGGCGCACGCGCATGCCACTTTTATAGCCATTTCGGGGCGCACCTTTCACTCAGTTTATATTTTTGGCTAGGGGATGCTTAAAACAGGGCGATGTTGAGGGTGCGCTAATATCACACTAATATTATAAATGCGGAAGTTTGTGTGTAAGTGTGAATTAGTAAGATAGATAGATAAACTCTTCACTGTTCACACTAGATTACACATATCTAGGACAGAAAAAAATAATTAAATTAGTGTAACAACTGGCGGTCTTATCGCTGAAAGCGATCTCTTCCAGGCGACCTTGGGATGCAAAGGATCATAGAAGATGTAAAAGACGGGGTGTGCAATAATGGAGATTATTCCCCGAATACTGAAACGTTTGTTAACTTTGACACAACAATTAATTGTACAGTTAATTACAATTAATTAATTATATAGTAAGATTTTAATGACAATAATTTAATGAGTTTATTACTAAAAATTGTATTGCTCGAGTCACTTATTTTTTTTTAGGTATATTGGTATATATAACTGGAACCAATGGGTCTAACCCCCGAATACTGAAACGTTTGTTAACTTTGATAACAAATTAATTCTAATACTGCCTTTGTCTGGCACTAAGCAAATGACAAAGGCAGCAATAGACTTAATCTGTCGTCAAAGTTAACAAACGTTGCGGTATTCGGTATCAGTTACGTGACAATTAACTAAATACTCGTATAGACATATTACAAACTAATACATAAATAACTTATGATATGTAACTAAAATATACTAATAAATAACACCAATAAATTAAGAAGCCGTAATAATATCAATAAGGTGGCAACTGCAAGACATAGATGTTGTTTGAAAACGGCGACAGATGGAGCATGTCTAATAGACACAGGCAATACGTTCCACAACTGGACTGCCTAGAATGCAAAACCTTAAAAGTTTGACAACGTGCGGAAGGGGTCTTTAGGGAGAGGTTATCCTTTGACCTGAGAGGTAAATAATGAGATAAAAACCTGATTTAAGTAGTGTGTAGTAGCGGGGTTGAATAGTACTTACATTGAATAGTAATTATAGAGAAGAGACAGGATGTGAGTATTCCGACGAAGGCGAATAGTAGCCACTTGAACTTTGCACGAATTGGGAAACATGATCATATTTCCGATATAAATCTAATACAATAGATGGGTTGGTTCCCGTTCCACTCTGTAACAGCTGAACGGATTTTAATGAAATTTGGTATGGAGGTAGATTACCCTGGATTAAAACATAGTTCATGAATAGTACATTGTAAAATGATGTTAACTTTTGTTAACATTTCATGTTCTGACGTAATGATTATTATAATTAAATGTTATTAACATTGTATATGTATAACGCATTTAAATGATCATTGTATTCAATGAATAGCCTCTACTTAATTTGCATACTATTGTATACAAAAGGCTTATTATTTTTGAGTTGTAGATGAATATTTACCAATAAATAACTTTGACTTTGATTTTGGCTACTTTGAATCCTGGAAATATATTCGGATTCTGTAGAATAGCGGGTGCAACCGCGGGGCGTAGAACACTTAGCAGTCATACTAAAATCATTACATGACTTAGCACTTTAGCTAAATGCACTAACCGTGCCTAATTAAAGAAAAAACTTGTCCACGGTAGAAATTGTAATACCTATTCAACGAAGACATTCAACGTTATCCAGTACTAAGTAATTATTGAAACAAAAACAAAATACTCGACTGCTAAATGTAGCCTATATCACTAACGTAAAGAGGAATCCAACAACACCTCACTCGTCAAAATCGGTTAAGCCTTTTAGGCTACAGGAGGTAATATAGGAACACACAAACATAGTTGCATACTCACATCAAAAACGTTACCGGCGTTCTTGGGCAGTCGGGTAAAAACAAACCGTTGTTTTGCCAATACACAAACGCATCTCATCTCCCTACGGCCCGCGACTTCAAGAACGTAGAAATTTAGCTTCTGACTTTCCCAAGGCCTGTCCTAGATCACTATGTGTCACATTATGTAACTAAGTACTTATTTATTCAATGTGTCGATGCCCGTGTTTGGTTTTCCTACTCGTATCACGTATTAAGATCAGAGTATCCATTGTCTTGTCCATACTTGTTTCCCACCTCTAAAAAATGTTATTCGATTTGATGTTTTTTTAAATATATTATCTACATCGTAAAAAACTATGACTACATTTGGTTTTAATAAAATGGGAATATCCAGTATTCCCGTTTAACCCACTCAATTTAACGCGAGTATTCCCGTTTTGTTAAAACAAAATGTATCAAAACCACGTCAGTTTTCAAAGTAAAGCTAAGACTACATAGTTTTTTTTTTACTACTAGTTTCCCCGTACGGCTCGCATAAGCCACATAAATTTTATTTAGCCTCGTTATAGGTAGTCATTTATTCTACAAAAGGTAAATAAATGGACGGGCTCAAGTAAGAGAATTTTGAAGTTTTTAAGTGAGTACCGGCGCTTACATTGCTTTTGTTGCTCTCAGTATGTGAAAATTGCGAGACGTACGTTGGTCAATACATGCGATCCAATTATCCGCATAAATATGCTTTGATATTATATTCGCTATTTATTTTTTGTTGCAAATGTGCTATACATACATTTAATTACGTATTGAAGCCTAAAATATATGGCATGTGCTTCTTTTTTTCTTGTACACTAACCGAGTTTCATTGGCGTAACAAAATACAAACTTTGAGGCTCTACTACAACATTTTCGAGGAGGAATTTCGGAAAAACCAGTTCATAAGCAGTTTGGTCTGTGCGTTGATTCCTAAAAAATTTTTGTTATTGATATAAATATATTTTCTGCTTACAAAGCTGTTCAACTATTCTCTGAATCTTAGTAACTGTGTAAAACCAATAAAAATATCATTTACCAATTATACTTAATTATCTAGTGTTTTTAACATTGTTTTACTTTTCATTCATAATGTTACCAAAAGTGTTTTTAATCTGCGTATATAGCCTTGACACAACATTTGAGTGAAATCTGGATTCGGGCCGCGTCGCTGCAGCTGGCAGCCCTGGCGACCTTACAAAGCCTGATGTAATGGACGATACATGATAATTATAAGTTACAAAAATCGACTATGTTGTCTCGATCGCGCATTTTCTCATTATTGAAGATATTAAATCACAGTGTATATTTCGAAAAAGTATAAATTTTAATGTTGTGTTGTGTTTTTTAAACGACTTCCAAAAAAAAGGAGTTGATTCGCAAGCGGACTGAATATTTCATGTTTTACGATGTTAAAAATCTTCTTTAAAACGTTTGAAAAAACAATTGAATTCATATTTTAATTTGACGGAGAAAGAAAACGCAGAAACAAGTTTTTGATAACACTTCAAATTAGAAAATATTTCAAAACAAAAATTGATACTGAGAGCAGTCAATAGGTCAATAGCAACAGACAAGTTATTAACTTCCGCTAGCAGCAAGGTGCTTCTATTTAAAGCTTCCACATTAGTCAATGCATATAATACACTGCGACACCCTTAACTAGATGATGTTTTAATAAAGGAATTTAAAAAAGACTAGATGCCATGAGAACATGGTAGTTTTTTATTTTTATTTGACGATATCTCTACCACTCAACTGTACAGATAACTTGGTCGGACTGTAGTATTACTTATACAGTACTAGTTGTTATCTACGATTTCGTTCGCGTGGAGCCGTTAATGGAGCCATAGCCAAAAATTGCCAATGTCCGTCTCCTACCCATAAGCTATATCTATACAAAAATTTAGCTTGATCTGTTCAGTCGTTTAGCCGTGATAACGCGACAAACACCCAGAGTTACATTCGCATTTATAATATTAGTTAGGATTAGGATGTATTTTGAGAGGTGGTGATTCAGCGGCGTCTGAGTACCAGAGGACCTCAATGTCTATTGAAAAAACACCTCACCGCAATCAAGCCTGAAATCGCGACAAAAACAGCTGTAGATACAATAGTAAAAGGTTATTGACGCATGGCAATTTAGTCATATCCAAGGTTTTCTTCTCTCTTATGATTTGGCCCTACACGTTGTGTATTTAGCCAGCGTCAAGTATTGTTATATTTCACAAATAAAATAAGTCTCAGTAACCAGTAAAGTGATGGTTTCTATGGAGTTTTGGAAACGAAGAGTCGCGTCTCACATTATACTATTCACCAACACTCGTGTACGTTCACGAATACTTAATGCACAAAAATACACCATTTTTATACAGTAAGGCAAGTTTTGGAAACTAATACAATGACGCGTCATGACTTCTTCACGGTCCCGTCAAAACTCCATATCCAAGGTTGTGGGCTTGTGGTTGGTCCTCTAACACTCGGTTGTCGCTGCTCCACGTTTAAAATACAGCCTGTACGTGCTTTAAATACACAAACCTCTCGTAAGCACCCTCCCTTCATCTTACTTAATAACATTTGTTCTACGACTTTTGATAATTCGTCTATTTTTCTCGTAAGATAACAACAAAAACATTTAAATTAAATTTTATTTTTTATAGTAAGTAGTAAACCACCACGAAAGTCTAAATCAGTGTTTAAAGACATTTAAATTAAGGTTCTAAATGACAATGATATAACACGGTTCCAAATGAGAACGAAGGGTCCGAGTGAACCCTAAGAACTGACATTTGCATCAAAAACACAAAGAGAATATGCATACAAAATATATTCGGCAATGTATTTAGATTTTGTGAAAAATCTTGTAACAAAAGCTGATAATTATTATTGTTATGTAGGAAAGCTGCCGCCGAGAACATTGCCCTTCAATCGGAACACAGTAATGCTTGCACACTACTGCTTGGCGATTGAATAACTGGCAAAAGTCGGTTATCGCTTCTTCGTGCGATGTGACCTGCCCATTGCCTCTTCAGCTTGCAATACCTGAAAGCTACGTCGATGACTTTGGTTTTTCAGCTTATCGGCTTCCGGAGTTTATCGCGCAAAGAAACATAAATAAAGGACAAAAATTACAGACACAGATATATATACCAAGCCTAATTGAAAACTATTCATAATGTCTATTCACAGAACTGCGGATAAGTGGTCCGCCTCGGAGTCACATTCTTACATAAGGTCAAGTGCACATATCTGATGTCGTTTAAATAAGCATTAACTAAACTTCAAGTTAGATACATTTTAGGTTCCAAGGCGAAGTAACTCTATTCAAAAAATCACTTTCAGAAGATAAAACTGTTATTTGCGGCATTCGTTCGGCTCTTTGTACCATATTTATACCTCAAACAATAAATTTCTGTTGTACTTAAGGGAGGAAAGGGTTCATAGTACTAATTTTTTTGTTTTTTACATTTTCAGAAAATCTAATTGATCAATGGGACAGGGGCAATAAATCCGATAATGATTTTGACATTTAATAAACGTGACATTATTTATTTCTTGTGCTATTTTATTTTTATTTTTTGTTATGAATTTATTATTATTATTTTCCTTTTAATTGTGAAATAAATGTAATCGATTATGTCGTTTTTGTCTCAATAAACAATTTAAATAATTCAATTTCAATAATTTAATTTAATTTAACTTAATCATTATGACCAACTTTTACTATGGGATCAACCATGGAATCGAGAAAAAACACGGCTGTTCCATAGAAATATGTCAATGACACTCGACAAAACGTATGGAACAGCTGTTTTTATTTTTTGGTCGATGTCAGGATTAGTCCCATATTAAAAGTTGTTCAGAATCATGAGTACTATGAGACCCTTTCGGCTTATAAGCTTTCCTTATAACCCTGTAAAGTTTCTTTAAATCGTGGCCTGTAGTAAGGGCACCGTCGCAGTGTTATCTTTCAAATTTTCCTGGAACTTGCACCCTCTTCCACAAATTATCACGTAAATGTTAAATCGGCATTTGTGCAAATTAAAAATACTATGCATCCGGATGAGTTCAATACGTGAGGCATAACCGCTCACCTGGTCACCGCAATTGCAATAATAACCAATAACCCGGAAATAATTAAAATCTGTCATGCCCTGGCCTTGATTGCTTTCATAAGAGCAAAGCACAAGTTCAATATAAGTCATTGATCACCTATAAGTATCAGATAAGTGCACAGCAGGTCTTATGAAACCGCTTATGGCGGACCAGAAATACGAGTTGGTACTTATTTTATTATTAAGATCCTGTTGTCTTAATCCCAGACGTAATCCAAGTCCGTTTACCGTTGAGTATGGAACCGAGTAGTTTAAATTTATTACTGTTATCACACTGATATTATAAATGCGAAAATTTATGTGTAAGTGTGAAGTATGCAAATATGTAAGTGTGTTTCTTCCCGTTCAACTCTGTAAGGGCTGAAAGGGTTTGGATGAAATTTGGTATGGAGGTAGGTTATTTCCTGGATTAACACATACTTTTTATCCGAAAAAAAATAATGTTTCTGTAGAGTAGCAGGTAGAATCACGGGCGCAGCTAGTTGATAGATACACTCCTTATTGGCACAGCTTTTTATTCATATTTAGTTTTTAGTAGAAATAAATAAAATAACGATTTCACTCATTTTCGAACTTAAAAATTCATTTGAAATGAACTACTTGCTAACAAAATGTCATGAAGATCGGAACAAGGCTTTCGGTGATATTAATATTTTTTTCCTACCAGTGAGGATTTTTTGCGAAAAGAAAAGTCAAATTAGACTTGCCATAAATTGGCATTATGGCATAATGGCTTTAAGTCATCAGAGCTTTTAATAGAGAATTTTCTTCTATACAAAGAAATATACTACACAGAATAATGAGTACCATATTCAATAACTCAAAAAAGATAATTAAAGTTAAGTCTACATTGAACTGGTTTCACTCCAGGAAGTGGCATTTCGCCTCAATACGAATCGTGGTATGTTTTAGCCTCACTGTCATTGCACTATTGGACAGAGTAATGAGTAATCAGAGATTACAGTTCACCCCTAGATTCCACACTCAGGACGATCGAAACACACAACGCATCTGTCTAAATATACATATAATAAAAATGTACTCTCGTTAGTACATTGCTAGTATGCGCGAGTAGGCGTAACGTTGAGATAGTTAATAGGAACTTGGTCGCAGACCTGCAACCCGCGCTTTTGTTAAGCTTTGGTGACTTTTTGTCGGAACAACGATCTTGTAACGTGGTATCTACATAATGTATATGTAGATACATACACATATACATATGTCAGAGATACACACACCCATTTAATCAACGCAAAGAGAGAAGATTATTTTATTATTCTGAGTTTTGACGCGCTTTAATACCAATTAAAAACTTCAAATTAAAAGTGTAGTAAAATATTTTTCTCTTTATTCCGCCTACTCTACACACATAAGGCGTGGCCCACACTTGTCGCGTGTACTCGTCGGTACGAAATCGAAGGTCTGCATGTGACCTTAGCAATCTAGATCAACGCTATTAGGCTATTACATATCGATTTAGTTGCTATACTTTTTGAAGGTTTAAGTAACCATTTAAAAATACAAATTTTGAAGTCATACGTGTTCATCATCATCATCAACAGCCTGAAGACATCCACTGCTGAACAAAGGCAATTACCCTTTAGAAAGCCACACTGAACGACAATTAGCAACTTGCGTAGGTACACCGGTTGCCCGCGACTTCAAAATGTCGTCAGTCCATCTGGGAGGCTTACCTAAGCTGCGTCTACCATTTTCCCTTTCTTTTCGTTTTCCATTTCTACCCCATCGGTTATCGGTTTTTTCGTTACATAAACAAAATATTTGACTTTGATTTTAGGGGTTTTATACCAATTGAGATATTAATACGTTTAGTAGTCTGGATTATTGAAATGTGTGAAACGTTTTTGACAAGACAAAGGGGCGCAAATTAAAAAAAAAACACAGGTAACACCCCAGGATGCTATCTACTACTAAGTACACATTAAACTAATATTTAAACCTGGATTTAAAAAAAAAAGAACCTGTGACATTTGATGTTAAACCTCTTCTATGCTCAGGAATTACTAGAATCTAGAGATCAAGCCTAAAAACCTATAAACTTTCACAAATTATGATCACAAAAAGATTTTTCCCGTAAGCTGCATCCGCGCCAAAAACAGCTCACAGGCAACTTCTCAAAGCAGCCAGTAGACTGCATCCGGTAAACTTTGTAACTGGGCGGCCTTACCACGCCCTCTGTATCATGCCAAATAGAACAAAGAAATAAATGTAGCGCACCTCTGCACCGGTTATCACACTAATATTATTAATGCGAAAGTTTGCGCGTAAGTAGGGAAGGGTGTATGTGTCTTTGTTCCTGTTCAACTCCGTAACGGCTGAACGGATTTGAATGACATATGGTATGGAGATAGCTTATTCCCTGGATTAACACAGGCTACTTTATATCCCGGAAAAATATTCGGTTTCTGTAGAAAAGCGGGTGAAACTGCGGGGCGAAGCTAGTACGTCATAATTTCTTAGAATTTAGTAGATTTATTGTGATCGTTCGATCACACTAATAAATGGAATAAGATGAACGGATGCAAGATCAGATTTCATTATTTTTTTTGTGTTGTTTTGGATCGCGTGATTAGACGGGACGATTTCGCGTGATCACACAAAATGTGATCCGAATTGCGTGATCTGACAAGACGATCATATGCCGCCCAATTCTAAAAGCCATAATGTAATTCAAATTGTCATAATATTATATAATTGTCATAATATTGTTTTTAATATTATGACAAGACTGACGTGTGGTACTTCCCGAGACTCTGCAGAAGAGCCCTGCCACTTTTTTTAAAAGTCTTTATAAAGAACCACTTTTATGACGCGGGCTATACTGAATCAGCGAAAAAAAACTGTTTCATAGAAAAAAGGTTGAAGGCGAAATGTGTAAAAACTCTGTATTAGCACAGATCAACCACCTAAATAGTCGTCATTATCATCGACAACAAGTAATCACCATTCTTCCAAACCCTGTCCAAACTTTCACAGACATAACAACAAGGAAACAAAAACAATTTTATTGTAACTATTTACATAACATTTTATTTATTCGATATTTTACATTCAGACCACGTATTCGGATTGCAATCCGTCGCCATTTTGAAATGCGCGCGCACTTATTTCATCCATCGATATTACGACACCGCAACACTATTGACATTTATATTTTTAATTAGACATTAAAACTAAGTCAGTTTTATTGTGGAGCAGTGAAACGTTGCATTAAGGCTGCTCTGACGCAATACGCGCTCTCTCCAACATCAACATTTTTAATTAGGCTTATCAAGTTAATGAGGGTGATGTTCAAAAATGTTTCTGCGCCATTTTCTTTATTACGGCTATAAAAATTGTTTAAGATAAACCTCGCTTTGAATATATTAGAGTCTTCTACGTACAATAACTCTGGTGTGAATAGAATAGAATAGAATCATTTATTGGCCTTATAACATTGGTAGTTACACTGGGCAAGTCACATTACAAAATATTTAGTTCATAATTACATAATTTCAAATATCTAATGTGTTTGATTGAATCAGGCGTTAGGTACTTTGCGGAAGTTCATTTGAAACTGAATCTATGTGTAGTGTCTTTCCGCTGCAATACAATAATTGCACAGTTTAATTTATGAAAACATATTTCTGCCGACATGAGAATTACTTAAAGTTTTTTTATTTTTATTTTCACTAAATCATTTTGCAACATGACCCTCAGTAATTTTATATCATTAAAAATATTGATTGTGCGAGCAAGGGTGGGCAAAAAGCGCTTTCCACCTCTTAAATATGAACAGGTACTTAATTGAAATTCAAAATGTTTTGAAATAGCAACTGACATTTTGATAAGCCTCATTCAAATAGTGTGTGGCAATTAATTAGATATTATCTCTATATAAAAAGGTAAGTATAAGTGATATACATACATTACAATTGTTAAGTTTAGTGCAAGCACTTTAGATCGTCGGTGACGATTAGAGAATTGGAGAAACTAAATACGTATTAAAATGACACAATTTTGATAAAATCACTACGATATTTAATTTCACATCATCATCATCAACAGCCGATGAGGCAAACTGCTGAACAAAGGTCTCGCCTTAGAGACTTGAGACGCGAGACAAAAATAACAAAAAGAGACAAAAATATATAATGCTCTATGGAACAGCGGCGGGCGCTTGTTGTATTTAGTTCCATAGAGCATACATGTTCGTCTGACAGCGCCACGTCCGCACGGTGCGCTTGTTATATCAAATCCAGCGCCACACTGAACAACAATTGCAATGTGGACAAGCAAAATAAACACACGACAAAATATTTACAAATTGTAAGGTAAAATTCCACCAATATACAGCACTGTGATACACCGTGTATGTTTTTTTCTCTCGGTAGACTCACATAAGGGCCTTCAGGCCTTGCTACATGGCCTGACTTGACATCATTTGAAAGAGATGGCTATATATAAGTTTCTGGGGGAGCGAAAGGGAGAAGTTATAACCTTAATAGTTTGTTTCTTTTGCTCCCTTGAAATTCAAATCTAGCTGTCCCTTTCACACGAAGTCAGGTCAGGCCATGTATAGACACCCTTAGCCGCGTCCTGACCGTGAATCATATATCCGCGCGATAAGGTTCACAGTCGCACAGCGTCGGCGACCGAACCTAACAATCATCGCAATAAGGACTTCATGGTAAGGGCCAGGCCCACAATTTAGGTGTATTTTCACCTAATACTCCATAAGTAGGTACAAAGAAGAGAACATACGAGTAATTATTTATGACACATATAAATCTGTTTTGAAATCTCTCTTTTTTGTCTCTTATATTTTGGCAGTAAAATATTTCACAAATTAAACAAGTCTCAGTCATAATCTAAGTCAAGCAAAGTCACGGTCAAGTCCAAGTCAAGTGGTGGAGATTTTACTAAATGAAACTAGACTAACTAGAAAAAATATAATTTTTCTATGCTAAAGGAAACGTTTCAATGGGGTTTAGGAAACAACACGAAAAGTCACGTTTCACAACATTACTCTATTCACTAACACTCGTGCACGTTCACGAACACGTAATGGACCATTTTACATATATCGAACATGTGTATATTCGATATAAACACTCGAAATAACTCAAGTATTAGAAAATAATACAATGGCGTCAAGACTTCATCCCGTTCCCGCCAAAACCCCTTTGAAATCACTTAATGTTTCTTTGACGTTCCAATTTTTCAGAAAAACAAGACGTAGGACATTCATTTCTAACAAAATAAAATAAATACGCAGTATGTGTAAAAATACCTATCTACCGAAGAAGTGACATCAGTAAAGTTTGTTAGTTACATAATTATGAAAGTAAAAGCCATTATATATATAAAAGAAGAATTTCGTAACTTTCATATAAATTGACTAGTTCTAAAACTATACAAAGATCGAATAAAATTATTCGATCATTCTCTCACGATAATTCTCGTTTATCAACTAACAATTTACATCATTATCTATCTGTACAAGATAAGTCATACTTAAATTTCCTAAAATTTGCAACTCACAGAAAATCAAACTGCTATAAAAATAATTTCTATGTTCTAATATCGAGTGATCTATCCAACCACAGATTACTCTCTATAGATTCCGCATACATGACGATTGAAGTTCACCTCACAGCTGTCAAAGTACACATAATAACTAGCTGTCATTGGTTCATTTCTACCGGTGAGTAGGCCAATGACAACGCTTGGTCTCAGTCCAACTCGCGATTTCCTCCAACTTTAGTCCTTAGTCTCGTAATGCGATATCCGTAGGGAGTAATCTGTATTCAACCAAACCTAAACATATTTAATAGAACTATCCAGTGAAGTTGATGGAATAGGAACCCGTGTTGGGGTCGAAGTTCTGAGCAGGGTGTCCCACGAAAGGATTGTAGTTCTGGTTCTGATAGCTTTGGGGCTGATATTGAGGCTGGGCTTGATACTGAGGCTGGGCTTGATACTGAGGCTGGGCTTGATACTGAGGTTGGGCTTGATACTGAGGTTGGTAGTTCTGCTGGGCTTGGTTAGGCTGAGGCTGGAAGGCCTGGTACGAGAACTGAGGCTGTGTGTGGTAGACCTGGCTCTGGGGCCTGTTTTCTTGAGTGAACTGCTGAGGACTCTGGCTGAGAAGGCTCGTCTGTTGCGTGAAGAGCGGACCGGACCGGAACTGAGAAGCCTGATTCGGCTGATATTGCTGAGCAGACTCGAATTGAGACTGGAACCGCGGAGCTGGTTGCGTGTATCTCTGGTACTGCGGTTCTGGAGCAGGTGCAGCAGAAGGCTGAGCTGGCTGTTGGAACTGCTTGAAAGTAGTAACTGGCTGTCTTCCTTGGGCTCGGCTGTTGTATTTTGGGTCTTCGTAGATCTTTGGGTCTTCTCGGTACTGGCCGTCGTCTTCTTGGCCATCGGTGAGGGCGTTGGAGGAGGTAGGGTCGTGGAGGGTCGGAGGCGGCACCATTATACCTGAACCTGAAATAAGATGAAAAGATTCCTTTAACACAATTTTCTAAATTTGATGCAATTTGTTACGTGCTAGTACTATAAAGTTTATCAAATAAACTTTATTTTATCTATGGTGTTATAGAATGATATCGAACTATATTTTTGGTGAAATTAAAGGACAGGCATATTTTTGGGTTTTATTTTGGGAATGAGACTCATGAGACGCATAGGTCCGAAAAGAATTCTGTGAACGAGAGGAGGTCGGTACCCAGCAGTGGGCAGCAGATAAATATTTTGACTGCAGGGCCCATACAGTGTCATCCTGTATTTTATCTATGGTGCCACGTAGTGTGGTGATCACAGCACGATAAGGTTCACGGTCGCGCAACGTCGTCAGCTGAATCTTAATAATCATCACACTAAGGGTGTCCGGATACGGGCTCAGGGCTTTTATTAACAAAGTTCGTCATTACACAAGAAGTACAAGTAAACTAACAAATTACATGTTAATAATGACTGCGACTGTTAAATATGACTCGAAAACTTGCTCGTCTTACAAACCAATTGCTCAAAAACTTTAATAATAGCACTTAGCTCTTTATTAGTATATTCGTTGGTATATTCCTTTTGTAAAGTCTTTAGTTTTTATATAGTTGATAAAATATTTGTAAAATTTGATAAATGGCACGGACCGCGGAGTCCGTGGAGCAATATTGTAAAATATAAAAAAAAAACTTCAATAATAGATGGATACGGATTATTTATTTATAAACCGAAAGAGGAAAGGTGATTTATACACATTTTAAAGTTAAACAAAATGAACAATAGTCTAGTACCCTAGATTTCGCACTAGGTGAACCTGTGCGAAAAAAACAACAAAAAAAAAAGGAACAACATAACATTCCATATTCAATTCAATATTCATAACATATTCAATATTTTCTTGAAAACAAAACAAAAAAATCTAAACAAAAAATAATAATTTCTAAATATGTAAATTATGGTTGTTATATAATATATATTAGAATAAATTTGGTTCTTTGGTTGTTCAAAAATGTTGAGTTTCTCTTTGCTTATTTTAATTATAATTATAGCTCTAGTTTTAGTCCAGTTGGCAATAGTTTAATTAAGAAGTTATATTGCTTTTCAGCGCGTGAAGGCTTTATTAAATTTATATCAAGATGAAATAACAAATGTTACAACACTGACTAATAATTACTAACTAAGGACGCAGACAGTGACTAATAAATATACTAGTAATTGGTTTACAATCTTGAAGGATTGAAAAGCGTATTTCATTTATTAAGTTACGTTCAGAATGATTTTTTAATGAAATTGTTACAATTACCTACCACCTTTTTCACAACTTTCGTGGTAAGGCCCTTTGTTATGTGTTTGGCGGGAAAAATTTGATATTACCGCTTTATTTTATTGAAGACTAGCAGCGCCCCGTGGTTTTACCCGCTATTCTACAGAAACCGATTTTTTCCGGGTTAAAATTTAGCCTATATATTTCCAGGGTATAAGCTACCTCCATACCAAATTTCATCTTTATGCGTTCAGCCGTTACAGAGTTGAACGGGTACAAACACACTTACATACTTAGACACAAACTTTCGCGTTTATAATATTAGTGCGATATACAAATATCATATAATCACAAAAAATAAAAAATAAATTGTTTGTGTATGTTTGTTTTTATCTTTTAATTTGACGGCGGAAACCGAAAAAAAAAACATTCATCAGTATAAGCCTAACGTGTTCCCACTGCTGGGACACAAGCCTTCTCTCAGAGAGAGAGGTTGGACCCTAATCCACCATGCTTAATAGTTATCAACAGCGTCATACCATATCGCCATTAACATTATTTATGAACACATAAATTTCCGACTCGTTTCTATTAAGCTCAACAGGTAACAGTTACAAAATAGATGAAAACAAATAGATCAAACACTCGTTTCCCAATACCACCAACTGACTAAGTACTGCGTAGAGTTCATGCCAAACTTTTTCATCGCAGTATTTGAATGAACGAACGAACGAATGCTCTCGGTTGCGAATAAAGATGGGTTTTTTATTCACATGTGAGTATGAGAGCATAAACAAAACATTTATTCAGTTTTGTTCCCCTTATCTATAACCTGAGATCTAAGACAGCTTTTGCGGAATAAAAGAAAGCTTTTCAAAAAAGGTATGAAATTTGAAGTCACGGTAACTTGATGCTGACGTGAGCTTATTCACAGAAAATATAATACAGATGTACAACTTGTATTAATCGATTTACGTAATCTGTCCTCAAATTATACTTCTGAGGGCGGATTACTTAGGGGAGAGTTCGACATCTATATTTTTATCTACTCCAAAGTAAATTTCTGGGGATCTCTTAATGTTATATCATGTTATTTATTAACTTTTTTTTCTACGTTTTATTTCACTAGGTGGACCGACAACATTGTGAAAGTCGCGGAAAACCGGTGGATGCAAGTGGCACGTTGTAGTATGGTGTGGCGCTCTAAGGGGGAGGCCTATGTTCAGCATTGGACGTCTTTGGCTGATGATGATGATTTATTTATTTGTGAATCATTATCTATTATTAACTTTAATCACAAATAGGTAATGACAATTTTATATAATTTTAAACAAAGGCAAAACAGTCACAAACACAACACAAGAGCCGAACTTAACCTAAAATTATCCATCATTATCCCAAACGCCCCCATTTACCCTACGCGTTACCGCGTGAATATTGTATGTTAATGTTGCGATGTATAACAATATTTTGCACCAATGCATTCTCTGAGTATTTATTACTGGACACATAGAGATTTAACTTATAATTTGATTGGGTCACGAGCGCAGTACATAGCCGTGCTCGGTTTTAAACTGTTAAAGTTTGAAAATTCTACGTGGAACTCAACTAGGCATACACGACACTTAATATCAGGTGAGCGACTTGCTCGTCCCGTCACTCATTACCATGAAAAAGAAACGGAGTTCATATGAACGTAGGTTCTGAAATGGTAAAAAGTTTGGCACCAACTGTACCATAGAGATAATAATTAGTGGTAATGGTGTGAAAAGTAGAACAGATTGCTGTTAACTTGTGAACATGCAAAGTGATGTACTGGTTTCGTAAAATGTGGTCAGTGTCATCGAGTTTGTAAATTGCGGATATTACCAAGAGGTCCCATTTGATTGATAATTGCTCGATGAGGATTGATCAACTTTTGTTGTTAATATTCTTAGGTTCAAAGATCTTTATTAATATCACAAGAAACATTTCGTCTCACTTACGCGATATCTTAGTATTATCAAACTAATATTAACAGTTATGGCCAATGGGCTTTTTACAGTTAAAATAATTTTAAGTGGGTAAATATGTTATATTCTAGGGTGATTTTTAACTAAAGATAGGTTTTTATCTTCTAAATGGCGTTCTGAGTTCGGCTCCGCTGCAGTCTATTTACAGCCGCCAAAGAGGGCGAAAGAAGATGCGAAAAGTTAGAGAGTAAAAAAGATCATCATCATCATCATCCACAGCCTTCCTTATCCCACTGCTGGGTATAGGCCTCTCTCTTGCTGTGCCCTCTGCCTCGGTCCTGTGCCAATCTAGTCCAGGTTTGACCCGCGATGGTGACGATATCGTCGACCCATCTCGCAGCTGGACGGCAGCTCTAATGAATTCTTTACTGTATTTATTCACGAGCTCGACAAAACCAAACGCAAACTGCGGAGTAAATTTTATCGAGGATCGAGAAAATGTTATCTGATGATGATCATGCAAGCATGATCGTTAAATATAGCAAGAAATTAAAAGTTCTCGGTAATGATGAGACGTTTTGCGCCTTTACCGGTAACTTAAACTTGCTTGATGTGCGCCCCGCGGTTTCACCCGCTATTCTACAGAAACCGAATAGTTTTCCGGGATAAACAGTAGCCTATGTGTTAATCGGGGGTGTAAGCTACCTACATACCAAATTTCATTCAAATCCGTTCAGCTGTTACAGAGTTGAACGGGAACAAATACACTTACATATGTACTTAGTCACAAATTTTCGCATTCATAATATTAGTGTGATAGCTAGCCCTAAGGAGAAGTGAGTTTTAGAGACGCTGTGGCATCTAATTGACATTTGAACTAGCTAGTGAAGCCCCGCGGCTTTACCCGCGTTAGAAATCCCTCAGGAACCGTACATTTTCCCGGGATAATAAGTAGCCTTTGTCACTCTCCGACCCTTAAGACGAGTCAAAGGAGGAGGTCCGCTACGGGCGGCGCGATGTTTTGCGAAATCGCTGCGCAACGTTCATATTCTGCGATAAATTTGAATTTAATAAATATAGCATTTCAGTTGAAAACCAAAATTTAGTAATTGCTACTTACACTACTAGATAAATATTTACATACATTATTTTACATATTTACATTTATTTTTATATTTATTTTTTACATATTTATTTTTTATATTTAGTACTTAAATATAAATATTTCCATATAAAATTATGTGCAAATTTAGAAATTTGATTACTAAAGAATTCGATTCAGACTTATTTTTAGCCTGTTTTCAGGATTTTGTATCATCATCATCAGCCATAAGACGTCCACTGCTGAACATAGGCCTCCCCCTTAGAGCGCCACACCGACCGACTGATTTTGTATGTTTTTTGTATGGTTTTTTTTTTGTTTGTTTTTGTATGGTCGAGTAAAATACATCCTATCGTGTAACAAATTATTACATTCCTTAGACTATATCTTTAGGTGTATCGTATACGTGTAAGACCGTTATTTGATAGTAAATACCTAAAATATTTGATCTAGCAAACCATTTTTCTCCACTAGACCTCGGTGACTCGCCTTATCCATACAAAAATTCAGGTCCATGCGTATTTATTTTATTTTATTTATTTGTTGCTCTGTTGCTGCGTGAAAGAGTAACAAACAAACCAACAAACTTTCACAATTGTAATATTAGTAGGATTAACTAACCTTGAGGCTCGAATCCTCTCTGACTGCTCGCTCCGTAGGAAATCTCCCTCGGCTTGCCATCTCCATCCACATATCCGTACTTCCCCGCCACATCTCCGTTGGGGTACTTGGTTTCTATCTTGAAGGAGCCGTCTGCAGCCTCATAGCCGTACGAGTAGGAGCCATCGTCGTTCTGCTTGTTGATCTGTTTGAGGATGGGCACTGGAGTGGTGGGCGGAGCTTGTGCGGAGCACGCCAGGACGGCGGCTGTCAGCAAAAGTGACTGGAATGAGAAAATATAAAGATTTATTTCAATGCCTTTTGCAACACAGTTTTTAACTAACGCAAAAGACAGAGCTACCACTTTTATGTAACTTATTTTTATGTTTTGTATTAAATTATGTTTTTAATGTCAATTTAAACGTAACCGAAACTAGCAAGTTTCATTCTAAGCCTGCTCATAACAATTGAACAACCGTTTAGCTCTGGCTTTAGTTAATCGAAATCTTCTGAAATATGAATAAAAATGGATATGTGAGAAGCTATGATTGGATAGCCTGTGTCAGTAGGGATACAATGGAACAGAGCAACCCAGGGCAGATATTAAATTCAACATCAAACATTTTTCCGGCCGGGAATTGAACCCGGGACTTCCTGCTCTTTAGGCAGACGCGCTACCAATTAAGTCAGGAGGCTAACGTTCAATTTTCAGGTCATATTACAAAATCCTATGTTACACTGCGCAGTGATCGTCATTCCCAAATCAGAACCAGGATTTATTGCAATCTTGAGAGTTAACATATGCAACATGGTCAAAACTAAAAATACTACATGCAAATTGATGTACTTTATGTTTAAAGGGAATTTCGAGAGAAAGATAGCGCTATAAAGTTTCGCGCGCAGATGAAAAGAGATGGGATTAGCGCGCGCTAGTCAAAAAAACCAGATAATTATTGCTTTATCTCTCTCTTTATCATTACATCTAAACCGATTCAATCAAAATTCTGTTCCATGCAACTTTGATATTATTATTACCTCACTATTAGTGTAATAATCACTTGAATATTTTATACAGTAGGGGTTCCGAGCGCCAGCGAAAAATGTGTGTAAATCGAGGTCTTTTCAATGTTATTTTTTTATCAAGAAAATGTCATGCAATCATGTTTTCCCGCCATATAATACTAGATGACAGAACCGAAAAAAACATGTCTCATAATTAGATTTTTCATCTGATCCAATGAGGGCATTAAATAGAAAAATCACATTTTTATCATAGTAGGCCGTTAACCAGACATTTGCGAAAAAATTAAGTAAAAGACATCAACGCGCTTGTAACGATGTTTTAATCGTTTTTTTTTTTTGGTTTGTTTCTGTTGTAGTATTAAAATCTGTTACTATAACTACATGATACACACTATTAGCAATCACTATGCGTAAAGCCTCCACAAAAAATTCAACGAAACTTCAGTACCGCCTTGGAATCAGTAGGTATAAAGCGTAATTTTATCAAAACACTTTCTCAGATCTCAATCAAATAATGAAACGCGCTACAAAACGATCATTATCACCATCAGTCATATCACTATAATCTCGTAGACTCGTGGTTGTAGGTTGTTGTAATGGTTGCACAACCAAAACAATCGCTCAACGAGTAAGCAGGTGTGCCGCGACCTTGATCTTGCGAGCATGAGCCGTGTAAAGTAGGCCTTAGTTAAGGCCCGGCTCTCCTGGCTCTCGTTATCTCGTTCGCACTTTTTCAAGATTTTTTTGATATGTAAATTATAAAGAGGAAATTAATAAAAAATATTTAATACCTTAAGAATATAATTGCCAATGTTTTATAGCAATGTTCATGTTATTATTTTCTATTTTAGCGAAGGAAAAAGCTTTTTATTCGATATTTTTTTTCTACTCTTTCGAAAATAATGAAAATTACTAGGTATAAAACATTGGCAATGTTACTATAACATTATTAAATTATCACTTTTGCTTGCTAATTTTTAGATTAAAAAAATGTTGAAATAGTGCGTACGAGATAAGTGAATCTGGGGAGCCGGCTCTTAAGGACTGAGACACACAAACACCATAAAGATCAAAAACACTTGAACAAGGTTTTTAAACGCTCTGAAAATTTTTAAGCAAAAAATGTTATTCTTATTTTAAAAAAATATGTCGTTTTTACAAGTTCTTCCAACAGTAATATAGTTTGACCACGATAATAGAATAGTTAAGAAAACACAATAATAAGAGGAGTTAAGAGGATAATGGATATATATAACAAACATCAAATTTTATTTTTTCGATGGATGCTCAGGAATTTAATTTTATTTATTAGCGGTTTATAGCCGTCAGTACATTAAAATTTTTAGTGGCACTGAGCTAATAAGGGTAATATTGTTATGTTGTTAAGCATTACGCTATTGATATCGGTGGTGTTAGTGAATTGTAGTATTAGTAAACAGCAAGGCTAGCATGCGCACCGCGACAAAATCTTCTCTACTCTTCATGTCGTAAAAAATGCGACAAAAGTATAGATTTTGTCGCGGTGCGCATGCTAGCCTTGCTGGTGAGCGACTTGCTCGTCTCGTTACTCACTGATATAAAAAAAACAATACCCAGGTTACAACAGATTTTCACTATTTGTGTTCACGTCCGCCCTTATTACGTAAGACGAATTATTAATATTGTTACGAATACATCGGAATGAGGTTGTAACGTGATAACTATCGTGTTACAGATATTCGCGCCTTTTAGAACAAAAACGCGGCCAGCTATTTAGAAGTGAATTTTTAATTCTTAATTAATAATGTACTCCTACCGTTTACGTAATGTTATGTACTGTAATATTTACGACTTAGCACTGTAGCACTTTATCTTAATGAATAGAGCACTTAACTATTTCTGAACATGTAAAATTGGTCACAAAATGTGTGCTAATGATAAATAATATTTACTTAAATTGACCTGTATCAATGTAAGCAAATAATATCCTAAGTATATATAAGTCTTTTTCCATTTCTACGAAATTTTTTATGATTACGTTTAGGAACCTTTACCTGCCTACATATTTTTCTCAAACGTACTCTGACTATTATCGTGGTATTTTCATGAATATTTCATATTCATTTTTTTTTTCATATTTCAATATATATAATATTTAATATATTTATTTTTGTTTGAGAAATGTATTCGAGATTACTGAGGCATTGGAATCAGGAGTTTGTATTATGCACCTGAGTAACGAGACAAGCAAGTTGCTTGCCTGATGATAAGTGTCACGCTTGCCCCCAATTCAGTGCCACCCACATAATTTCGAGCTTTGACAGTTCGAAACGTCACTCTAGGTCCAAAACAACTAATTAAGTGACGTGACTCATGACCTGACAAATTTCCATACATCGCATGGCATTTGTCGTATATATACATTGTCGTGCGACAATAATGTTGTACAACAGTGCAAAGATTAATATTTCCGAACAAAGAGTGGAGATAACTTGCCGTCCAGTGAATGTCCCGGCCTTGGATACGCGGACATTGCAAATACGTGGGTATTGACGTTATTATTATACCCATTAATGGCACCTATCAATGATACAGTGTGACCACGTTGAACATTAACTAACATGCTTTAAAAAGCGTTGAAGTTAAACTATAATCCTACTAATATTATAAATGAAAAAATGTGTTTGTTTGCTTCTTTACCACGAGCAAATTATACATCGCGTGTTTTTTTTTGTCTATTATCTTTGGACGACTCATCCCAGATTTCTGGCCACTCTTGTATAAGATGCCCCCGCTAACACCAAAGCCATGCTCACATGTTAGCGAACACGAAAACATGCCACAGTGAGCCGGCTTAGAACAACAACAACTAACCTAACATTTCTGACAATATTTGCTTGTTCTATAAAAAGTGATAGTCTTGTCGTGGTCAAGCTATGTCTATTCAGGCTATTGACATTTGTTTGGGTATTTCAGTAGATTTTGTGAACTTTAGACAATAGCCGCAGCTACATGAGGACAATTTGATTGTCCAATTGTTTTATTGGTAGAACAACAGAACTACTGAAAGAGTTGAGAAATAAAAGCTGTAAGAGTCTATTAGTCTTATTATTATTATTAGGCTTGAGTAAGAGTGAATACTGAATAGTCAAGTTAAATATAATTAATATTATTATTATTATTATTACCCGCGACTTCGTTCACGTGGACCAAAAAAAAAAGTAGCCTGTGTCCGTCTCCTACCCTTAAGCTATATGTATGCAAAAATTAAGTTCCATCCGTTCAGCCCTTTAGCCGTGATAACGCGACAAACACCCTCACAGAGAGAGAACATTCGCATTATAATATTAGTTAGGATGTGTTCGATGTAATGTATAATGTCGTCAAAAGTAACTTTTCGTGCTGTTTCCAAAATTCTATAAAAACCTCTATTAAAGGCTCCACCACTTACATGCTTAAATTGAGAAAACATTTCTTCATTTATATTTCTTACTAGCTGATGCCCGCGAAGCTCGGCCTTCGCCCTCGCTAAACTCTTCGTACAAACCTTGTCCTCACAATTACGAACACAACAAACAAGAAAACATCAAAATCGGTCCAGGTTTTCTCAAGTTATAGCGTGACCAGGAGAAATAGGGGTTCTTTATATATATATATATATATATATATAGATTCTTATATCTTCACTTTACATAATATTACAAAACTTGACACTGGCTAAATAATAAATAATGGAGGTTTTCCCCGGGATTCTGAAACGTTTGTTAACTTCGACGACAGATCAAGTCTATTGCTGTCTTTGTCATTTGCTTAATGCCAGACAAAGGCAGCATTAGAATTATCTGTTGTCAAAGTTAACAAACGTTACAGAATCCCGAGGTTTGTGGAGCATAAGTACAAGAGTTTTTTTTTAATGGGGAGCTGGAAAGTGAGATAGGGAATTTTTTGTCTCAGAAAAATTGTGGTTTTTCTGCAATTGTCTACGCACTGAATTTAACGAGAATGACCCGAAATATCGAGGGGTGCGGTTTGTACTTTAATCAAATAAAATATGATTGGGTGAATGTTGCTTGTGCACGTTATTATAGAATTGGAACAGGGAACGGCATTTTGGTATTTACAGTAATATCTACCGCTTTTGTTTTGCCGCTTTAATATTATCTAAAGCTGCCTAAAACTACGACCATAACCACTGGAGCACGGGCAGCAGCGTCCTCTTAGTAAACGGTAAGCATACTGCGATCCCTAAGCCACCTGCCAAGCATGGGGATTATGGGAAGGCCTTTGTTCAGCAGTGGACGTCTTCTAGCTGATGGGATGTTTCCTACAGCGTAGCTAGTGACAGCTACGAGTACAATTTCATGCCTTCATGCCTAAAATTACAAACTGTTTTGTACAAAGTAACAAAGTAAACCAATTGGGCAAAATATGACCTTTCTGCCTACAGCAACCACAGATTAGGCAACAGCTACGGCCGGAATCAAAGTGATCTTATTATAGGCGGTGCCAACCGCATTCCGCGGTACCGTGGGGCAATCAGTAAGTATGCTGTCTGTATGACAAACTAACGAGAAAATGTATGTGTGATGATCGTAATTTAGGTGATTTAAGTGTAACGGTCGGTATTTGTAAGATGGTATATAGATAAGTTCTTATCGTGAGTTTTTAAATTTAGCATCAAACAAAGAGGTTAAGTTTTTCCCGACTGGTAATTTTTTTCCGACATTGTTACATTTTGTTACATTTTTTGAGTGTATGTAAGTAATTATCTATATTCGTATATGTCACATACGAATATACAACCCGATAATGGCTTGACCAATTTTGAAAAGAGGTGTCATTAGATTCATTTAAAAAAAAACATATGTCAAATCAAAAATCAAGTGTCATTTATTGTAATTATATAAAATAACAAGCCCTTTTCTACGAATCAACGCACAGACCAAACCGCTCATGATGATGACGTGAAACTTGGACCCAAATCTCCTCAGATGATCTAGGCGAACAATAAGAACAGATTTTGCGAAATTCTACCCCTAAAGGGAAATGGACCCCCAAAGTTTGTATGAAAAACATGCTAAGTCAATGAAACTCTGTGTTCTAAGCAAAAACAAACAAAGAATGGCATATCTCTGGCTTTTTCCAAAATCAACGCCTATAGAGGTGAAATGGGGTATTTCATTTAGTATGGCCAAATTTATCTATGGTATAGCCCATGCGAGCGAAGCCGTACGGGCAAGTTAGTAGGCTATATTTTAGGTAATTATACTGTAATATCCTCGCAAAAAGTCAAAACCAGTTTTTATTACACCCTACTTTAAGTCGAACCCCGGAAAATATTAGCACCAATAATCCACGAAGCTTAGCTCAATCGGTAAAATATTTAATTTCAGTGTTATTTTACAGGCACTTGAGTTTTTGAACGAGACTAGCAAATCGCCTGAAGGTGCATCGTTTCACTCATCGCGCGAAATTCAAATTTTCTTGCGTTTTTTGTCAATTACAGCTTAATGACTCGTCGTGGACTTATTGAAACCAATTTTGCGCCAATAAATAAGTTGTTTTAAGAAATTACGGGTAAAATGATGACCTAGATAACATTGGTTTAGCTACAAATTTCAATAAGCTGATTTTAATCTTGGTTTTTGGTTTAGTGGGAAATGTACTTATACTAGCTTTCAACTTGAATTTTAGGTTGGTGTAATTTCTTGAAACAATATATTTATTATCGCAAAATTAGTTTTCATGAACCTACGATGAGTAATTAAGCTGTAATTGACAAAAACGCAAGAAAATTTGAATTTCGCGCACTGAGCGAAACGTTGCACCTTACGATTTAAAGGTCAAACATGTATGTAGGAATAATATGAATAACCAGTGGCATTTTCACCTTCAGGTGCAACGTTTCGCTCAGTGCGCGAAATTCAAATTTTCTTGCGTTTTTGTCAATTACAGCTTAATTACTCATCGTAGGTTCATGAAAACTAATTTTGCGATAATAAATATATTGTTTCAAGAAATTACACCAACCTAAAATTCAAGTTAAAAGCTAGTATAAGTACATTTCCCACTAAACCAAAAACCAAGATTAAAATCAGCTTATTGAAATTTGTAGCTAAACCAATGTTATCTAGGTCATGATTTTACCCGTAATTTCTTAAAACAACTTATTTATTGGCGCAAAATTGGTTTCAATAAGTCCACGACGAGTCATTAAGCTGTAATTGACAAAAAACGTAAGAAAATTTGAATTTCGCGCGATGAGTGAAACGATGCACCTTCAGTAGTTCAATTGACTGAACTACAAAGATTTTTTCACTGGTTCAAAGTCTCATCCAGTTAACAGTTATAGGGAAAGCTTAATTATGTTAAAGGTTGGAGTTTTGGCGGGAACGTGAAGAAATCATGTCGCGTCATTTTATTATTTTTCCATTACTTGTGTTATTTCGAGTGTTAGTGTGTAAAAACTGTGAATTTTTACCCGTTAAGTGTTCGTGAACATGCACGAGTGTTGGTGAATGGTAGAATGTCGTGAAACGTGAATTTTCGTGTTGTTTCCAAAACTCCATAGAAGGCTCTAGTAAAGTTTTCACCACTTTACTGGGGCATGACTAGGACGTGACCGTGACTTGCTTTGCTCGACTTTGACAGTGACTATGACTTGTTTGATATTATTTAACAAAACTTGAAAATATATGAGTATACTTGACACTGGCAAATGCATAAGACGTGCGACGCCAAAATCCTCTCAGGAGGAAAGAGAAAAAAAAAAAAAGAAAAAAAAATGTTAAAGGTTATAATTTTGAATATAAACGTATCTAGGAGTAGGTATAGACCAGAAAAGCTAATTACAGATTGATATCAGCGTTCTGTCGTTCATGACATTGCTTTTTTATAAATTCTGTGTAGTTAAGACAAATTAATATATTTCGATTCGTCACTGACTAATAGCGCTTGTGAGTGTGCAAGGCTAACTTGTTTATGATTTGCGTCAACTCAATTTCTGGAAAATTATAAGTATTTTCCAGAACAAGCTCGATTATTTGCTCGTAAATGTGGTGTTATTTTCGTAAATAAGCTCACTGTGTACGAGGAAAGTAATTTATGAATTGCTGGACTGATGGTACCTATTTGTGCCTCGCCTACGTCTCAGTTATCATTTTCATGTTATCAGTTATGTAAGTATGTGCCCACGACTATGGACTGGTTCCGAAATAAATGATTTTTAATTTAATTTAAAGTTAATGATGGTTTTTCATTTGTTTTTTAGCCAGCACATTCTTAACCGGCCTTATAAATAATTTTATGTATCAGGACTTCACCACGCTAAAACTAGTATATTTATATACCGGTGTTATAAAGGCCACTTAAATGGTTAAATGTTAATAAATGGTTCCGTACACAAAGGGTGCCAACGGGACCTAAGCCTAAGCCGCCTGTCTGACCTAGATACATAGGGTTGTATCTTTTGAACCGTAATAGATAGCCGATTATAATTTTCACAAAATTTGAGTTATTACGGGACACAGGGAATCCTACACTTAAAAAGTTAGTGAGTAAACATTTGGTTCGCTAATCTATCTGCAATCTGATCTGATAACATCGACTAAAATAAACTAATACACTAATAGCTATACTAATACACTAATATATACTAACTAATAGACTAAAAATATACACATTTTTATAATAGGTAATTAAAATAGACAAAAAGGACACATTACACTACAATGCCTATTAAAATGCAGAACACGCTATTATTTAGGCAACGCCGGGTTCTTGGCCTAGTTCAATTATGCAAAAAATTTTAGTGCGACACATTTTAAAATGTTGTTTGTTTTGGTTTTGACAAAGAACTTGTAATCGAGTAGTTCCACTATCCTTTTTACCCGACCGCTTATAAGAAGAGAAATGTTTTTCGGGTCTATATAAGTATCTACGTGTGTTTGTCTGATCCTAAGTAACATCCTACCGCCTAAGCGACTTGACCGATTTTGGATTGAGAGTTGTCTTTAGATTCGTCTTTATATCTGGAGTGTTAATATAGGCTACATTTTGCGATAAGGTTTTTTTAAACCAAAGTAGTATATCATAATCTTCTATCTATCTATATAATCTAAATCTAAACTTAAATATACAAACTAAAACTAAAACTAAAAACAAAATTAAAATAAATTAAATCTAAAATATCTACAAATAAAAAACCGCATTTAGGTCGCTGTCTCCAGTTAAGGTGCCAAAAAGCTGGCGACAATTGCCCGTTGAATTGCCAATTTAATTTTACCCCGTTTTTTTAATAATAGTAATTTTAAGTATTAGCAAGGCTAGATAATGTTTGGCCTGCTCTGTTCTTGAGTACACAAATGAGTGGTGCCGTGATTCGGCCAGCATGTCGGTTTCTCAATGCATGTTTTGGTTGATATCTGAGCCTTAAGAATCTACCAAAGATCATACTTCAGTATTAATAAATTTCAGGAATAACGAGGTAAGATAAGAGGAATGCAGTCTGCTATAATTCTGCTCGCAGTAAATACTTAGGCGTGGTTGTTTGCAATATCATTATAGGCTAGGCATAAGCACATAAACCAGATTGAGAATCAAAATTGTAGTCAAATTTTGTAGTGGTAGGGCTCTCTTGCAGAGTCCGCCTGGGGAAGTACCACACCTTTGCCAGTTATTCAACCGCTAAGCAGTAGTGTGCAAGCATTACTGTGTTCCGGATTGAAGGGCAATGTTACCAGCGTAATTACTGGGCATACAGAGATTAAACATCTAACATCTCAGGGTGACGAGCGCAATGCATTGCCGCGCATTGTTTTGAACTGTTGAAGTTCAAAATTCTGGGTGGCACTGAACTGTTATGGGCAAGCGTGACGCTTAACATCAGGTGAGCGACTTGCTCGTCTCGTCACCAAGTAACATCTGAGCATCTGAGTTGCACGAATGTTTAATGTGGAACGATTCGCACAGCGCGCGAATTGATTGAAAAATGTCTTCGTTTTTTGTCACTTCTTGTCACAGTTCTATTGTTGTTCATTGACAGTTCATAAAACCTGATTTTGCGATATACAATAGGTCATATTTACAAATTACATAAACCAAGACATAGGTATGTCTTTGTAGATTTGTAGTTAAACCAAAAATGTACATTACACTGGCTGTTTTTTTTTTAACTGGGACAGTATGGGCATTTCCGAATACTTGCGATACGGGAAAACTGGCTTAGGAACAATTTACTCATTTTGTTTGAAAACGATTTCGGCGTAGTTATATTTTTGGTCGAGCGTCAGTTCTGCATAAAAAAAATGTTGTTTTGATCAATTTTTTAATGACTCAGTTTCAGTTAAGGATCGTTTGTATTGGAAAAGAAAAAAAACGGAGCAGTAGTACTACAACTTAACTAATGCCAGTTAAACTATACCTAACTAAAGATAACTACTTCTACTGATCCGATTTTAATCTTCTTTTACAATGAAATGATCCTTACTTGAAACCGAGTCAAACCGCATAAAAAAAAAAACTCAACTCACTATGGGAAACTCACGCTTAAACCAAAAAAAAAAATTATACCATAATAATCTGTACAAAAATGACGTAATGGTTCAATTTCCTTGTATCTCTTATGGTTTCGGATTTCGTCATACTGCCCCGGTTAAAAAAAACCGCCTTTATAGTAGCTAATATGTTATTCACCACGATACAACCCTTTTACTTTTTTTTTTTAATTTGTGTTTGGCGCGCTGGACGAAACGTTTCACGGGTTTTGCTTTAACATCGATATGTTTTTTTTGTTAATGGTTGAAATATCTTATCAGAATATATTATGTTCACTTTTCTTCACTGTCAGACGTTTAGCCTACATTTTTTTTAATACTAAATTTACTTATATGAAAAACAAAATAAAAAGAAGATGTAAATTTACCAAAAGATTAAGTACAATTTAATCGCTACAATAAAAGACGTGTGTTTTCTAAACCTATTACCTAAATACCAGTAACTATTATGAAATGACAGAACCAGCAAGCCTATCATTTTACAGCGAATTGCATCCAGTTTGAAATAACTTAGGCGTATCTTGAATTACATAACTCCTGAACTGGGCCAGACTAGTCACAAATCATATCTGATAAGGAAGTAAAAAGGTTGCCTGTGTTATGGAAATCAATTTTGTGGCTTTGACAGGCAGACTTGAGACAGGCCAGGCGTTTGACCACCAGTACCACCAGTAAAAAAACCCACTTTAATGACGAAAAACTTTAATATTGAGTGATTTCGTTAGGTGCATTTTTTCAGCTTTATCGTAAGACTACCAGAAATATGTAACGCAAGCTTACTTAACAAGTTGATAACGTAAGTGGGTCGTCCTGCCGCGAGGTATTTAAAAAAATGTTTTGTTGTCGCTCTGTTGCCCGTGCGTGCGATAGAGATAGAAAACCTACATTTTTTGATAGCGTTCGGGGGTGAACTGTTATCACCCCTACATCTTATCCATTTTTTTTCCTTTTTTTTTGTGTCTATGCCTTGAATACATAATAATCTAAGGAAATAGGTTTATGTTTAATTTAAAAAAATGGTAAGCCTATCCTAATTCTAACTATCCCAAATAATATTAGAAATTCGAAAGTAGCTCTGTTTCTCTGTCTGTCTCTCTCTGCGTGTTTGTCGCGTTATCACGGCTAAACGGCAGAACGGATCGAGCTAATTCGTGCATAGATATATGTTAGGTAATGGTCGGAGACGGACATACGCTCCTTTTTTTTGTAACGAAGTCGCGTGTAATAATAAAAACTACTTTTCTACGTCATAATTTCAACGCAAACGTAAATCGTAATTATGAAGATATAGCAATAATTCAAAAAATCAAACTTATAAGCATATTTTATCACTGTGTACAATCACACTAATTTTTTTTTTTTTTTTTAAGTTTTTGCTTACTTTCGTGTTTGTTCCCATTCAACTCCGTAACGGCTAAACGGAATTGAATGAAATTAGGTATGGAGGTAGCCAAAACCCTGGATTAAACATATCTTCCATTCTGTAAAAATATACTATATACCTATGGTATAGCGCTACTAAGTAGTTACATATAAAAAAACATCGAAATCGCATAACAGGACCGAAAAAACCGTTACCGCTTTTAGGCGCCAACTGTTTCCTACTGTTACTGCTTAATCTTAATAACTCCAAGTAAAAAAATCGGTCAAGATCATATACTTAGAATACATAACTATATGGACAAGATCTATTTACCATTAGAGAACATTTTCATTCATTCTAAGCATGCCATTGACGTGTGCCAAGCGAGGCCTACGTGTAGGTCAGCGTGTCTTAAATAAGGTCCAAGGCTCTGCTTTTACGTGCCTTTTAAGGCATTAGCATTTCGGTAAAGGCCCTGCGAACCGGTGAAAATCGATACGCTAACAATATAGACCATTAGGCATGGTATTGAACATTACTTACGCTTCGATGCGTATGTGCGCACTTTTTGAAACTGGGTGTTAGCAAAAAGTCGACATACATTTTATGGTATACTGAGATCTCAGGTTTGGTCCCATAATAACAGTTGTTCATAATGGCAAGTACAATGATATCCGACCATGTCCGTCGTCTAACTGAAAAGCCAGTATATTCTCAACTTAAATTTCATTAAATTTTCGAATTTTAAATTTCAACTGTCAAATCTCAAATTTCAAATCTCAAAGCTCGAAACTCAAATTTTAAAATTGAAATAAAATTAAACATGGGATTAATTCTATACAGAAATACCTAATCCCTAATCCTAACCTATCTAAATGGATGACCCTTGGGTTGAAGACTATAGCGTTGAGTTAACAAAACATAAGTCGTCTAAGCCTGTCATTTGTCATTGTTAGAAAAAATTGTCATTTTTATAAAATTGGCATTCATTTGGTAACTTTAGCACCTTGGACGAAACATATGATGCTAAATCCATGTTTAGCAACAATTTTTTTTTTGCTTTACTTATTCTTTGAGCAAGGTAGAGGCCAGCATATTGTTCACGAGATGTTTCGATCGACGCGTTGATGTCTTTAATTCTTGTCATCATCTGCCAAGCGTGGGTATTATGACACCACTATATTTAGGAGGCTCTTGTTCTACAGTGGATCCCATCTAGCTGAGGATGTGTGACTTACGAATTACCAAGTAAACTGAATATTGCCTACTAATGTTACTTCACGCGTGAGAAGCGGCAACTGTGTGTGAAAAACTAGTTTAGATGGACGCGAGCCGAGGTAACGTTATGAAATGCAATTATCTGTTACAGAGTGTCTCATCAATCATGTCGCTAGAGATTCACTCAGTTTGATAAATTTAGATGCAATTATACATACTTGCTTTTTTTAAATGGAACATGGTGACAATCTGCTAAAACAAATTTGGGATTTAACTCCCCTACACAATGATTATGTCGCACCTATAATGAATTTAACGCTTACTTGGATGATCTTGATGTGTTTAATGATTATTTAAGTGTTTTCCAAAACATACTAGTAAAGTCTCTAACCATAGAAATAAAGTTTTGATTATGGTTTTTGTTTTATCATAGAAAATGTTATATGTTCTAACTAACATTCCGATTATATTATAGTTTACATTATTTTATTTCCCTGTCTAATCACTATTTATGGCGTATGTTGTATATGCCTATAAAGGGTGATCAAATCAGTTCCATGTTCCCACTCACGTAGAAATATATTATAAGAATGTAAAATATGTTCACTGTTGGCGTATCTCAATAAATAAATAACACGTGCAAGTCGATCACCTGATTTCAAGCTTCACGCTATCCCATCACAATTCAGTAACACACATAACTTTGAACTTCAACAGTTCAAAACCATGAGCGGCAATGCACTGCGCTCGTCACCATGAGGTATTATGATCATGAGATGGTAAATCTCTTTATGCCAAGTAATTACGCTGGCAACATTGCCCATTAATCCGGAACACAGTAATGTTTCCACACTACTGCTTGGCGGTTGAATTACTGGCATATATGTGGTACTTCCCCAGACGGTACAATACAAACGGACACTACTGACAATACCAAACCATATAATACCATACTAAATTCATACCACTTCACTCCACACACATACGCACAATTTCCTCAAATCTCGATCGAGGCTTCCAATGTTGAGGAGCTACCACTTACACGCACACACAATCACACATGCATGCACACCTCTTCACATACACAAACTCTCATTCACATCTTCATACACACATTCGCAAACACACGGCATGCATACTAAAACTAAATTTAAACTAATAACACTACTGCCACCGTAACTGGGACCTGTATTATAGGAGTCAGAAACTCACATGACTTGTAATTTTGGAGAAAAACTAATATTTCTTTATATTTGTATAATTGAATAATTACATTTTTTAACAGTTTCGTGTGCTGGCGTGGTATTTATACACCGCACATAAACATTACAATATATTTCATGTTTTTTACTTGATAATAAAATTTCGTTGCCGGCAGAAGATTCGTACTGTCGCGTAGCAGATGAGCTCGTAGCAATTAGGATGCGCACGCGCTACATCGTAGCATAGTTACGCAATATAGGAACTAGATTGTAGCTAATCACGTAGACTTGCGTAGCGGATCGCTACGTAATAATTGTCCTGTTGCCTCCTTCAATGTTGTAATGGTTACGTCATTGCAATTCAATTATAGAGGCTATCGAATCAATTACAGTGCTTGGATACTTGGGTGACATTTTAGTAGGCTAAGTTATTAAGAACATATTAAATGCGGTCGAATTTAGGCGTCGGTGGGTATTTAATGCTGCTTAAACTTGTAGGATAATACAATGTAACGTAAAAAAATATTCGTACGCTTAATTATTTAAGTATCACACTACTTAAATAATGCGTTTGTTTTTTATTACTTTGGTGGCAAACAAGAAGGGCCGCCTGATATAACACCAGGTGTGGTGTTATAGTTCTTCATAGACGACTGTGATCGCTAACTATGGCCATTAAAACTATTCTGGGAACCTCTTCGGAAGAAACCAAGACTCTAATAAGATTGTACTTGTTTCTCTTCGGAGGGCCAAGGGCTTAGTTTAGGTGTAGGTAAAATAGAGGTAATAAGTTAAGTTTACAATGGGAGCGGCATGGTCTGGTATCGACAAAACTCCAAAAAAAAAACGGTTCCGACCTCTTTTTTTTTATTGGTGGACGTTTTTCACACAGCGCCATATTACTGATAGAATACATAAATACTTTTTTTATTGTTGTAAATACATACATAGAATACATAGCAACACCCAGACAAAGAATAAACATCCATGTTCATCACACAAATGTTTGTCCAGGGTGGGAATCGAACCCACGACCTATAGATCAGAAGGCGGAATTCCACCCACTGAGCCACAAGGCTAGTCGGAAGCTTTTAAGACTCTATACACAGACCTTTTCAAGAACCCCATGTTGTAGTTACTCGGAAATACCGACGGTGGAAGGTCATTCCACATTTTGCATACGCGTGAGGCAAAAATGACCGCGTAAAAGACTTTGAGTTGAGTATGTTTGTTACAGAATCTAACTGGTTGACGGATTATAATTTGATTTAGTTGCAGATTATACCCCATATTAACGTAGGAGTTTATCACGAAAAAATATATAGTTCCTGTAGGATAGGGGGTGAAATCGCGGGATGCTAGTAATAATAAATAATTATCACAAATAATAATAGTAACTATAATTTGTCGTGATGCATTTATGAACATGGATATTTTTATGTTTGTTTATCTATAGACTTAACCGGCTTCTCCTATCGCGCAGAGGAAGAACTAGTTAAGCCTGGTAAAATCCAGTTTGTCCTAAATTCAGGTTTGGCCGGTAACATGCATGTATATACCAAAATAAATGTTTGTGTGTCTATCAGTTCGTCTTCTATGCGCTCGCGCATCGTTCATCCGATTAAATTGACACTAGTATGCATAGTAGTGGTTTCGCCGCTAACATGCGTATATATCAGCTAGTTAAAATATATGTTATGTAATTGTTACATGAAGATGACGAAAATTTTACAAACTCATCATATTTCTGTCTGAGAATTCAATATTTTTTTTTTTTCTAATCTTGAATTTAAAAAAAAAATACCAAAACAAACATTTCCTGCCAGTACTTACCTTCAAAACAAACATGGCGTCGTCCGAGAAAAAACCAAACGTCAGATTTCCCGCGCACTTGCTGCAACCTCGGAACGTGGCACACTTGTGAGCGCGGGCCGCGGCCGCTCCTATTTATAATGTCGCATTTTATATTACAACAGACAGATGTAGGTATTTAATATTTTATGCGGGCCGGGGCCCTAGCGGTTTTGTAATCTAACACCCCTTCTTGTATGAATTAGGCGGACGAACTTAATCGCCTGTGGAAATGGAACGTGTTACATGACAGAGGAGTTTGGGTTTTCCAATATTTTAGGCTAGCATAGTCTTACCTAAAAACTTGCTGCATTCTGCTACGCGCAATTTTATATCATTTTATTAAAGATGGCCACACCACACAACAACAACTCAACGCAGTCCTAAGTCCTAACATCAGCCTTTACCTCATAAAAATTAGAACGGTGTCTAATTACAGTTTCTCCTCTGGAAATTGTACATGCCGTGGTGTTCGTGAGTCTGACGCTCTGAGCGATCGGTTCCATCTAATCTACCTGCTTAACGGCCTACTTAGATAATAATGTGATTTTGCTAGTTATGTTTAGTTATGTAGATTAAAAATCTTATTTTGGGTTATAAGTTTTTCTTGGCTCTGTCTTATAGTTTCCTTGACGGGAAAACACGATGATATGACATTTGTTAGATAAAAAAAAAACATTGAAAAGACCTCGATTAAGACACGTTTTGCTGGCGCTCGGAACCCTTAGTGTAATATTAGTAATAAATATCTAGTATAATATTTAAGTGATTATTACACTAATAGTGAGATAATCTAGGTTTGTATCGCTCAGATTGATTTCGATTGATTTACTGGTTTAGATTTAATTAGCAATTATCTGATTTTTTCACTAACGCGCGTTAAAGCTATCTCTTTTTATCTGCTCGCGAAAGTGTGTGATATCTTTCTCTCGAAATGTTCTCTAAAAAAATAAACAATTGCATAGCGGCTTTTGTTCATCTATTGGTTAGTGTGTAGCTTTCATTGAAGTCCGCGTTGGTAAAACGTCTCCATTTCTTGGATGTTGCAATCCGTGTTTACCTCAAGCCCAACGCACTAACCTTAAGAAATGGTAGTTTTTTTTCCTGCACTAACTCGATCTTATGTCACAGTTTATTTATACCATCTGAATCTTAATCTATATAATCACGTAATTCACGTATGTTGCAACACTTTTTAATTACATTTTATGAGAGATCTTATTGTAATAATTAGTTAATAGGTACTTAACTGATGTAAGCAAATGTATACACAGTGGGTCCTCGCCTCTGGTCTAGATGCTTCGAGCAAGGCCAAGTACAACCTGTTTCGCTTCAGGTGATCTTAGTTTAGGAGACTCCGAATATCGGTGATTACACTCTTATAGATAGATAGATAAAAAACTATTTATTTTGAACACTAGAAAACCAAAACTACAAAGAGGACAACATTATTTATAAGCTAGTACATGTGGCGGCTTAAATCTAAAAGCGATCTTTTTCAGGGTTTTTTTTTTTTACCTTCGACGGGCCCTAATCCACAACTTCCTTAAAAATAACAAGTCAAAACAATCGAAGGCTTATTATTATCGAAGGCGTAATTAAAAATATGTATAGTACATTTGTCACAAAAAAGAGATAACGAATATAATATCATATTATATATGTCAAAAATATGTCAAGGAATATTTTTGCGGATATTTGGATCGCATGTATTGACGAACGTTCTTCTAGCACTTTTCACAGGCTGAGAGCGACTGAAGCAAAGTGAGCGTCGGCGCTTACTTTAAAGTCTTCAAAATTATCTGACTTGGGCCTTCCATTCATTTTACTTAGGTCGAAGGTTTTTACGAATAAATTGCCAAATGCACCAGCGCAAGATGGTGCTGTTCTAACCACCACGACAAGAAGGGAGTAATTGTGAAATGATTAATTAAACTTACCTAAGTACCTTACCCCCGAATACTGAAACGTTTGTTAACTTTGATGACATGACAGATTAAGTCTATTGCTGCCTTTGTCATTTGCTTAGTGCCAGACAAAAGCAGTATTAGAATTAATCTGTTGTCAAAGTTAACGAACGTTTCAGTATTCGGGGGTTAGTAACTTAGTGGTAGGGCTCTCTTGCAGAGTCCGCCTGGGGAAGTACCACACCTTTGCCAATTATTGAACCGCCAAGCAGTACTGTGCAAGCATTGCTGTGTTCCAGGTTGAAGGGTAATGTTTCCAGCGTAATCGCTGGGCATACAGAGATTTAACATCTAACATCTCAGGGTGACGAGCGCAGTGCATTGCCGCGCATAGTTTTGAACTGTTATGGGCAAGCGTGACGCTTAACATCAGGTGAACGACTTCCTCGTCTCGTCACCGAGTAAGACAAAAAAAAACTTTTACACAAAATAGCGCATGTACATCATTTTAATAGGAAATCGCAATATGTGGTGTCACCTCTTGTACTTAGTACATTATCCCAGTGTTATAAAAACTAAGTTTTATGTAGCCCTACCCCAAACAGTGCTTGTTAAAATGCAACACGATCCGTATTTAGACAATCGCTCATACTGAATGGCTACTCCGATCGAATATAAACGAGCGATGAACCCAATAATGGTTACCATGGTCTACATTGCCAAGCTAAGTACCTACTGTACTCGTTATGCATAATTTTGAAGTAGGATAAACGCTAATTTTGTTTTCAGATATGTATGTAATGCATTATACTAGTAGAAAGACCAAAGGACGAAGTTTCAGGTACTTGCATGTAGCGCTTACTATCAGGCATACAACTGCTTGTGTAGCTACATTTGGTAATTACCATCGCAAGGGCGATGTAGCAGTGAGCAAGTTCCCCGCCTGATGGTGGGCGCAAGCAGTAACGACGTGATTAACTATTGTTGTCACATATTTCGATGGAGGAATGAAAGAGGACAGACTGGATCTGGTGCTATCGTTTTGAGGGATGAAACTTTGGGGCATGAAGGATGGCGCGTTCATATGATCTTAAGAATTTATCATGTTTTTTTTTAAATGTATAGCTGACAACCACCCTTATTTTTTTTAGATTTTCTCATATGGCTTTTAAGAATATATTATTATTATATTAATAAGCAAGACTTTCGCGTTATGAGAAACGCCACCCAAAGCTTATCAGATAAAGTCATTCAAAACGCGTTAGTTTGCAAATCTAACCTTAACTATTAAAAATATAATACCAACTGAACATTTAACAGCTACCTGATCAACTCAAGATACCTCAAGATTTTTTTAAATCTTTTAAAACCTTTTTTCTGATTTGGTTTAAAAATACTCGTTTTCTATCCCAAACCACAGATAAGCATTGGTTCAAGTCCTTGAGCAGAGATTGGTAGCATCCAGTATCTACTTATTAAAAAAAATAAAAACAAAACAGACAAAATAACAAAATAACTGTTACTGACAAAATAATTTTTGAAAGCCTCAGCTCTCCGCCTATACAAAGCAATGTTATTCATAAGATAAGTAGCCACATTCCATTTGCACCGGTATCTCCACACGCATGCGTATGCGCAGAGTCGGGGTAGCGTGGCTTTGTTTATGTCGTGTTAGTTTTCGTTACAGGCGTTTCATCTAATATACCTACACGTACTGGAGACACCATGCGATGTCCCATGTAATTGTGGCCGCTGGGTCACAAGTGGCCAAGGGGCCATGATTAAATGGAACATCGATTCGCTGCTTAGTGCAGTGTCAAACCTCCTCTGGATGTTTTGTTTTGAAATGAAACTCACATTACTCTATTTTAAACAGAGATTTCGTTAGATTGAATAGGTGGGATATATCCATGTTATTTATTATCTCAGATCGCATAGCTTGATTCGAATTTATTTTTCTCACCATCATCTCCAAACCACAACAGCTACTTTGCCAGAGCTTTTAGAAAAAGCTGCGACACAGCTTTGGGCTCGTCCCGTCGGGGTTTATGTTTATTGTGTTTCCCTCAATCAATGTCTACCCGAGCCATTCCAGCTACTTGGATGCCTCGGGTTTACACTGGTAGGATGAAACACAATACAACCTAAGAACCTCCTCTTTTTTTGGAAGTCGGTTAAAAGTAAGAAAAGAATTCTGAGTTAGATTTCTTATACTGCCAGACAGGCTGACATGTTTCTGATTCATGCTTTAAATTCCAAGCTTTTATGACTCACCTGAATGCATTCTAAACGCAATGCAAGCAGTACAGTCGGCAAGAAAATAGCCTATCCATCGAGATAAGCAAGTTGGTTGTTCCCCTGTTGCCCCTGTGGGTAGGTGTCACGCTTACTATCAGGTGAGCGACAGTCATTAGCATAAAAATTTAAGTAGTAGATATTTTATTAAAATACTAATATAAATGTATTTATTTGGCTGTGATATTTGAAAAATGTTTACCTCATTTCTGTGATTGAAGGCACATGTGCTTGGCACGTAGATACCTAGCTACTAGATAAATAAATAAATATCTGGGACATTTTTGCACACACGGTCATCTGACCCCAAACTAAACAAAGCTGCAAGAGACTGATATACGTACATAGATATTTTTAAATACATACTTATATAGATATTAACACCCAGACATAGAACAAACACAAATATTCATCACATGAACGTTTGTCCTAGATGGGAATCGAACCCACGCCCCCAAACACAGAAGGTTCACTACCAACTGAGCCACCGGGGCAGTCAAGATGTCCGGCTATGCACTTTCCTGCTGACCTACCCACCTCACACATAAGTCTTACCGGATTAAAACGCGAAAACACTATCACCGACCTTGTTGCGATATAAATAAGCAAAAAACATGTAGTATGCTGTGACAAGAACAGTTAAACCTGAAGACGGCTTCATGTTTAAAGTGGACAGAACTTCCTGTTCATCCCATTTTTGTGTGATTGATACTGTATTGGCAAAACTACTTACAGGTAAAATAATTTCTTAGTAAGAATCTAGGCCTACCTATCACACTTATATTATAACTGCGAAAGTTTATCTGTAAGTATGTAAGTGTGTTTGTTCCCGTTCAACTCTATAACGGCTGAACGGATTTGTATGAAATTTGGTAGCTTATTCCTTGGAATAATACAAACTTTTTGTCCTGAAAAATTTAACTGTTCCTTTAGAATAGCGGGTAAAACCGCAGTTCGCAGGTAGTATGTAATATTTTATCATGGAGTAATTATAGGTCCTATAGATATCTCAATAGTTTAGTTACCATGCTTTCATTTCCCCTACTGCCCAAGACGGAAGGTAATGTTTTGGGGTGCATGTAAGTATATAATTATGTATGTATGTTTGTTTGTTTCTTGAGTACCTCCTGTAGCCTAAACGGCTTGACCGATTTTGACAACTCAACGGCCTATTTCTCGGTAGCCAAAATGGATTTGGTAACAGCGTCGTGATCAATGTTACAACAATCACTGTTATGCGCAATTATCAGCAGCGCACACGCATACAAATGCGGCTCGAGTGTCATGGCCGCGAAAACTTACGCTTGAGCCACCTATTAGCATATTTTAAAGGTAAGTAGCTGCGCCCCGCATTTCACCTGCGTGTAAAATCATCAGGAATCATACATTTTCCCGAGATAGTCTAAGCTACTCGCCATCCTCATGCGAAAATTCATGTCAATCCGTTGTTGCGTGAAAGAGAAACAAACAAACCAATAAATACTTAAGCGCATCCTTTCCTTTTTTTACATCGGGGTAAACCGAAGTTTTACTGCAGTAATACCTGATGGAAAGCGACGATTCGGTCGAAGTCGGATACTTATATAGGTTATAGTCCCTTGCCGTATTTGGAGTAGGTAAACACAGTGTCTCCATGCTCGAACACGTTTATTTCGGACTTATGTCTATAACGTACAAAAGCTGTTGCGACCGAATAGTCGCTTAGGCAAAATAATATTCAATCTTTATCGCGAACACAACATTACACCTCCAGGTTTTATGTCCCTCCTGGGACCCTATTCGGAGATATGTCATTTTATCTCGGTCACTCTCACTCCCATTAAATTCTAAATTAGAGAGACAGTGACCGAGATAAAATGTCATTTCTCCGAATAGGGGCCCTGGCGTCTTATTTTTCTCCCGAGCGGTGATTGGTGCGTTCGAGATTTCGGCCAATCACCGTCCAGTATTCAGCGAAGCAGTGGTGATACAGTGTTGCCGCCACACTTACTTAAACGTTTGCTTAGTAATAAATACTTACTCAAGTTTAGTTCCCTTGACGTTCTGCGAGTCCAATATAATAATGCTTTCAGAATGCTGATGCGACTCCCGCGATTCTGCAGCGCATCTTCCATGTTTGTGGAAGCGCGCTTGGAAACGCTTTGGAAACTTTGCTGCTATAAAGCGAAAAAAAGTACCCTCACTTTTATGTAGAACGCGTGCGAGTGGCAACAGCATTCTCAAAGCTATCACCAATAAGCTAAACTGCCCCATCTTGCAACATCATATCATATTATTATAATGTTATTAAAATGATTTTATTTAAAAAAAAAAACATTATTTTTTACATTCAAATATAATTTAAATTTTAAATACTATTAACGCAATAATATTAAGTAAGTACTTAGCTTAGAGTATGGATCTTTGTATTTGAAATAAATAATTTTTTATTTGATTTGATTTGATAGTAGGTATCATCACCTAAATTTGTTTGTCATTGTGTTTGTTTGTCCTATAGAGGCTTTGTAGAGGTTGACTCTTTTGCAGAGTCCGCCTGAAGTACCACACATGCGCCAGCTACTTAACCACCAAGCAGTACCTAGTGCGCAAATATTACCGTGTTCCGAATTGAAAAGCAATGTTTCTAGCCAATTAACTGAGCATAATTAACTGTTATGGGCGAGCGTGACGCTTAACGCATTGCTCGATTTGCTCGCTTCGGCACTCATTTGCGTAGAAACCTACCTATCTTACTTGTAAAGCCTATATCTCTGTCATTCCATTGCTGAGATATCAGCCTACCCTCGAAGGGTGACTGGGCTATATCCAGTACGCTGGCCCAATGCGGGTTGACGGATACACATACGCCATCGAATTTCTTCTCCGGAAATATGCAGTTTCCTCACGATGTTTTCCTTCACCGAAAAGCCAGTAGTATATCCGTGCGTATGTTCCAAAAAACTCATTGGTAAGGCCCGCCCGGGTTTGAACTCACGACCCCAAGAATGTGAGACGAGCGTGCTCGCACTGAGCTACCACGGCTAACATACACAAAAAGCAACATAAAGCTTACGTACTTGTGCCTAAAGCTACGCCCAGCGGGTTCCTCCTAGTTTCGCATTTTCATATAGTTGACATTATCGGGACAAGTGACCTCGTTTTCCTTATGGTCCAAGCCTACCTACTACGAGTAAGTACCTATATTACTACTTCTTCAAAATTAGTTCCGAGTCCAAATCCGATTTTAGGTTGCAAGCAGGCGTTAGTTTCATCTCTGTATCAAAGTGAATATAAGGGTGTCTACACATGGCCTGACCTGGCATCGTATAAAAGGGACATCTAGATTTGAATTTCACGGGAACAAAAGAAACAAACTATTAAGGTTATAGCTTCTCCCTTTCGCTCCCCCAGAAACTTATATATAGCTATCTCTTTCAAACGATGTCAGGTCAGGCCATGTAGCGAGGCCTTTAATACTATGCTCTGTATCTGGAGTACTCTTACACAAAAAAGGAGACAGAAGCGAACTGGGTAATTACAGACCCATTAGCTTGATGTCCAACCTATACAAGATATTCTCAAAAGTCATCCTCAACCGAATTACACCTACTCTGGATGAAAATCAACCATATGAACAAGCGGGATTTCGCAAAAACTTCTCAACTGTGGATCACATTCAGGTAGTGACACAAATTGTAAGTAAATGCAGAGAATATAATATAAACTTGTATATTGGTTTCATTGACTTTACAAAAGCGTTTGATTCATTGGAACACAACGCTATATGGCAAGCTCTTAGACAGCAAGGAGTGGAGGAAGGGTATATAAAAGTCTTACACAGTATTTACTCAAAGAGCTCCTCGAAAATACGCCTTGAAAAAGACGGGCCGGAATTTCCCATAAGAAAAGGCGTCCGCCAGGGTGATTCCCTTTCGCCAAAAATTTTCTGCTCGGTTCTTGAAATGATTTTTAGGAACATAGACTGGCAAACCGAAGGAATCAAAATAAACGGTGAATACCTTAGTCACCTTAGGTTCGCCGACGATATAGTGATTTTTGCCAATTCCTCAAAAAAACTCGAAAATATGCTGAATAAACTAGCGATAGAGAGTAAGAAAGTGGGACTATCTCTGAACGCTTCGAAGACCAAAGTGATGACAAATGGGAAAGAAGAAATTATAACGGTAGATCAAAAATCTATAGAATACGTGAATAAATACACTTACCTTGGACAGTCGATAGGTTTCGAAGACCTTACAGAGAAAGAGGTACATAGGAGAATAGCGATAGCCTGGAGTAAGTACTGGGGGCTGAAAGAAATAATGAAAAACAAGCATATTGACATAGCAATAAAGACAAAAGTATACGACGTTGCAATACTACCATGCCTCATATACGGTTGCCAGACTTGGGCTCTACGAAAAGAAGACGAAAACCTATTGGCGGTGTGCCAGAGAAAGATGGAAAGAAGTATGCTAGGAATAAAATTATCTGACCAAATAAAAAACACAACAATTAGACAAAAAACCAAGATAAGAGACATAATTAAAAGTATAAGAACACTAAAATGGAACTGGGCTGGACACATATGTAGAATGGATAATGATAAATGGACTAAGAAAATAATAGAATGGGTACCGAGAGGAGAGAAAAGAAACAGAGGTAGACCGAATAGACGCTGGGAAGATGTTTTTAAACAAAGAAACGGAAGAGAATGGATGAGGATAGCTAGAGAAAGAAAACTTTGGACAAAACTGGGGGAGGCCTACGCCAATGAGGCGACATTTACACTAAATTAATTTAAAAATATAACCTCATTGCTGACTAGAAAGATAGAAATTATAGAATTGACATGATTAAATAATAACAATGTAAATAATCGTATAAAATTCAATATACTAATAATAATAATTTAATACTGGAATAATGTAATAATATTGTATAATTTGGAAAATAGTTTAAAGCATGAAATGTTATACTGTGTAATTTGATTAAAGGCTTTTTTACTTTTACTTTACTTTACTTTTACTGTATCTGGAGTGTTCTAGGCTACATTTTTCAGTTATTCTTTTGCTTTCCTTGACAATAATAAATACTTTTTATAATGCAGCTAGGCACAATGAGGTATGTCGAATTATCCAAAACTGATTACCGAAACAGTTACTGAATTACCGCTTCGAATGAGGACATACTATTATTTTCAACATAAATATTTAGTTACCAGGAAAATTGTCAGAAAAAGATGGAACGAATGCCGGTCTGCGAAGGTGTTTGCATTTGTTTAGTTTTAAAACAAAGTTTCGTAATATTTTTCTTTGAATCTAAATAGATACTTATACAGAATACTAAGTTCTACTTGCCTTCTACGCTGCTAGGTACTTTTTTGTTGTCCTTTCAGGACTTTGGCTTCGCACGGCTTGTGCATTTGCAGTGTCATTTTTTATTTTTAAAGCGGGAAACGTATCCGAGTTGGAACATATTTACAATCGTGGGAAATATGAGTGGATATGGTCAAAGGAAAAGGAACAGGATAGGAAAAAAAAAAGGAATTACATGAAGGATATTTTATAACTTTATGTCATTAGCTCAATAAATGAAGCCAAAACACTATAAATGGGGATAGAATTATTACTAAGCAAGCATTGTATATTTGTAGGAAAAGGAACTTCTAGATTTAATAAGTTTGTATATAATGGTGTATGGTCATAATTATAAAGGGCATGCTACTTAGGTACTTAGAAAATGCAAAAAACGTAATTTTACTTGTCCGTTTTTTTTTTTTTCCCGCTGTGCAGAAAAGATCAGAAAAGAGGTCATGATAGTCAATCCATTCGACAGACTTTTAGCCCTAGAATCGCAAAGAATAGCTAGTGTAGAAAACTTCCGGCCTCATTTATTTTTAAAATATAAACTCTTAACGATCATCTAAAATCAAAAGCATTTTCGAACACGGAGAAAGGAGAATGCGTGTTACGATTTTTCTCGACGTCATTATTTGATAGCAGGATTTATTGCCATATTTAAAGAATTTAAAGAATCCCAATTTGTATGCAATTTATTAATTTAAAACTATCCTTTTTAGTTTTAAAATAACAATAAAATAGCTCAATAAAAGAACCTTTATTTAATAGCTAAACGGAGAAAAATATATACTTACTAAAATACACAAACAATGGCATCTATACGTTACAACTAGCTTACGTTACCTCGCGAAAGGAAATATCCATGAACAAACAGACTATATTCATTTTATATTTATAAATTCAGAACACGAGACTAAAATTACAGCCAATTCTCATAACACAATGCCAGTGTTTTGGACTTGAACACATCAAAATCAGGCTAGGCGGCTAACATCATACACCACATAACATATTTGAACTGTGATAAAGTAAAAACTAGATACACCCGAGCCGCGCTATGATGCTGTCTGACAACTGCAATAACATAATAAAAAGCTGAACGAAAGCCTAAAAATGCGATCTACAGTTTTTTGAATGAGATTGTTGTGCTAGCCGATTAAAATCAAACTTTACCCTAATATTATAAATGCGAAAGTTTGTGTGTGTTTGTATGTAAGTGAGTTTGTTCCCGTTCAACTCTGTAACGGCTGAGCGGTTTTGGATGAAATTTGGTATGGAGGTAGCTTATACCCTGGATTAACACATAAGCTACCCATATCCCAGAAAAATATTCAGTTTATGTAGAATAATATCGTATAGGCGGAGTGATAGTTTTAAGGCTGATTGGAGGCATCTAACCTGGTTTAGAGGTTGTTGATATAAGACAAACAACCGACCCACGTGTCACGTTAGTAATTAGTATCAATGCGACTCGCAATCACCCATCCGAAAAGTGAAAGTACACAACAGTGAAGTATTAAACAGAAATATGTTTTCATTAAATTTCTTACAGTATTATTGCAGCATTTGCAGCTATCAGAACGTTTCTTAGCGAGGCTCGGGTAGTCTATCACAAAATAAAACAAATAATAGATAAAGTTAAGCTGGTAGGTACGCATAATATGGCTGGTTAATGGTTATTAAAAGAAAACATTTTGTCGCACACAAAACATTTGCTGTTTCTTTTAAAATATACACCAATGTAAACAAATATAGCGGATAAGCAACCAATCATAAACTATGACGAGGAAATACAGTGCTGTAATTGGTCGCAAAAGGCTATGGTGGTTTACCTAGTTTGAAATCTAAAATGAAAGTCATGTAGCGATACTATGGTATGGCCACACAACGTACAAAATCCTTAAGGGCTTCCAACACGTTTCAATAATGGCATTTTTTTACACCGTTTCACTTACTAGATAAAGGTGTGCTACGTAATTCTACGTATTTGTATCTAAGTACATTTGTTTTTAACATTCTTTACGGAACTCAAAACAAAAAATATTCGCATTCAATGTCCAAGTCCAAAACACAAACCAAAATCACTTTTTAAACATAACAACAATCTCTTTACAATTTTTTCAATTACGATTTAGAATACAATTTATTTACAAAATTCATTCTTTCCAAAATATATCGTTTAATTCCTATAATTTCACTTTTTAACTATCACACCAGTAAAACTAACTTTTATCAATATATTACAGTGGTCTTGATTCTGAGATACCATTAAAACTAAACCGACTGATTGCTGTCATCCTTTTCTGAAGCAGTGAAATGAAAAGAGACGCAAATAATTTTAGAAGCTATCGAGTTAGAGAATGGTAGAAAAGGATCAACACCAACGTCAAGATAATTTTAGCATAACAATAGGGTTTAGAACTGGGACTGGGAAATAACAGAATTTTTTCCTAGAAATAGCCCTCTGCTCATGGTGCAACACGTTTCAAACTGTTTTCTGAGTTGAGTTGCACGAGCAATCGAGGTTAGTATTCTGCCACGGCCATTCTCCCTAAAGGGGGGCCTAAAGGGAGCATACATTTTATATCGAACAACGAATGAATGAATGAAGTTCATAAGGTGACCGAGACCCGTGGAGGCATTTGAAACAAAATCTTAGTCGAGCCGAAAGCTAATACTTTCCAACGCGACGCACCGTGTGTGGAGGGCCACATTTACTCCAAGCAGTGCTTATTACAGGTATTATTACATAGATATACACTTTGTTCACTGGTTTTATAAGAATAGAAGAGGACAATCAATAAAATTCGTTCTAAAATTGTTAAAAAATTACTAAAATGACGATGTCTAAATGGATCAAATGCAAAATGATAAAAATAATATTTACAATAATTCATTTTAGTACAAAGCCAATTTGTAAAAAAAAACAATTTATTTCTCAATATAAAGTTAGTAATATAGGGCTGATGCAGATAATTATTCATTTGCAGTATATTTGTTTAATATTCGCTGTAATAATTCTTTGTTATATGAATGTATCTAACGCAGAAGTATTGTGTAGCCACTTGTCAGAGAAAATTTTAAGCTTATGATAGTAATAAATTTATATTTTGTCTAATTTATAGGCACTAAAACAGTATTCACAATTATTACATTGGTAATAGTTTAATCTTATGTTTGTGTGTATATTCTCACAATCAAGTGTTTGATCCCACCCTGCAATTTACTTAGCACGTAATTAATTAATTTGAACGTACACAAAGGTAACGTTAAAAAACAATCTTTAAAAATAAATAAGGCATGCGGTATTTCCATATTTAATAGGCACTAAGAAGTTTCTGCAAGTTGAAAATATTGTTCGGTATATAAAATACTCCTTTTCAAATAAAATAAGGCAATCTTCATTTTGAAAAGGCACTGATTATCTCTAGGTTTTCATAAATAAAATCAAAGCTGCCGTTTGCACACTGTGCAAGCAACCTGCGCAACTTGTTGTATCATGCACGTAGCTCACGCACGTGCCCATGCTATCGCTGAAAAAATGAGTAAAAGAAACAAACTATGAAATTAAATGTACTCCAAATGTATGACTAGATAATATTTTTCGGAAATCAGATTAGGCACATAATTATATGGAGTCCTCGTCGCTTGAACTGCACTAATAGCGGCAGTGCTGGCGAAGCGAAGCGAAGCTTGGCAAAAATTTTGATGAGTTTTGCAGAGCGCCGCTGCGCTACATTGCGGTTAGCAAATTAATATAAATGTTTTTTATCGTATCTCGCCGCGCCGTTGCTGCTGTAGCATGGTGTAAGCTTATGTTGCGCACGTTACTTGCACCGAGTGCAAGAGATTTTATAGTTTATACAACCACGAGCAGCGCTACAGTCGCAATTTATACTGACACGTGAAAGTTATCTATGAAAAGTTCGCTAGTACTCGAAAGTTCCGCGAAACTATACAAGTTGAACAGACTACGTATTTCGTTATAACAAATCCATAAAATATGTAAATGACATACAAGTTGTGTCGCGAAAAAACTTCAGAGACTTACCCCTGAATACTGAAACGTTCATTAATTTTAACAACAGTACCAGTAGAGTCCTGTATTTTTGTACGCCATTAAAGCGCACTAGACACACCAAATTATTTGCAGTCGCACATTCTCGGACTAACTATGCACAGAACTCAATTATTACCCGTCTACATATAACTTACAATACGAAATTTAATAACTTAGTTGACATCTTCCATTGTAATAAGGTTTTACTTGTTTTTCTAAGGGCTGTGGATTTTGTAAATAAATAAAATAAAATAAAGATTAATTAATTTCTAATACTGCCTTTGTCTGGCCCTAAACAAATGACAAAGGCAGCAATAGAAATAATCTGACGTCAAAGTTAACAAACGTTTCAGTATTCGGGGTTAGTTGTAAAATGCAATCCGGCAGGGCTAGCATGCGCACCGCGACAATATCTTCTCTACTCTTCGTGTCGTGAAAAATAAGACAAACGTATACATAATCGTAGCCGTGTCCTGTTCTTGCATAACTAAAAGATTTTGTCGCGGTGCGCATGCTAGTTCTGCTAGGCACAGTAATTTATTTCATTATTATTTTTCCCATTATTTCAAACAGTAACATAATGTACTATTATACCTAATAATATAATTATATTATATTTGTAAACATACAAATACTATGATTTTAAATAATGAAGTGGGCATTATAATATTCATGGGGCTTATAAGTAAGTTTAATGCAAGACACTTGGGTCGAGTCGATGAAATTGACGTTTAGATGAGAGACATTTAATTTTGATTTTCTTTAAATGAAATGTGACAAAAAATTACGTTTACATTCGAATACCAATTGGTATGTTTTATAAATAGCAATTAATGCATATAGATGTAGAAAATCACAAAAAAAAGCGCGCGTGAATTTTGTGTACTGCATATTGCATTAGTGTGCGTACCAGCTGGTTCGTGACGTTTCCAGGCCGCTGGACTTGCACACATTTACGGAAAGAATCAGAAAATTTGCACACAATCAAGCCGCGCGCGCTCATGAGTTTCTATCTATACCTATACAATCATATAACCCCAGTGATACTAAAAAAACAATATATAGTTATAACATAACATATAGTTATAAAAAAAAAACCCGACTGTAAAATAATAACTGCCTTTACGCTCCGGGCGTAGAGGGATCGACCGACACCTCGCTTGTCAAAATCGGTCAAGCCGTTTCTGCTACAGGACGTCTTATTGGAACACACTTATTTACATACTCCCCTAGAAAATTACCCTCCTTCTTGGGCAGTCGGGTAAAAACGAATTATTTGCCTAAAAATCGTTAAATTTGGCTTTATGTTTTATGTAAATACCTCATATGTAATTAGGCACTTGCTCAATAGAAAAATTAGCTGTGATGTTAAAATCTTGTTCCGATAAACTAATTTTACAGAAGAACAGTCGAAACGCGTTCAAAGCACTTCTAAGGAACTTATAGAATATTTTGAGATCAATTCACACTACAAGTGTCCCATTTGGTTTCAACTGAAAACAGAATTGGTTTCAAGTTTTTTTTTCTTTTCCGTTTGCTGTACATTGCTTCAGTTCAGTCTATCCGAAATTATAAACGACCATTAAAACTAGTTGTTTTGCGAACAGTAGACCCCGCAAGCACAAACTTTATTGAACGACCTTAAATCTACAATTTCATAGAATGTTTTTTTCGATTTTTATTGGAGGGGGTATTTCCCCCAAAATGGGGGAAGTTTTCTGCGGCGCCATTTAATATTTGGCAGAAACATTCGTTACTAAACCCTAAGCAAGAATTTTGAATATGAGCAAAATCGGTCAAGATGATGTCAAGATCCTGAGGTCGTGAGGTCTCAGTTCCATATATCACACGTTCACTCTGTTATTAGTAGGGATAGGTATTAAATTATCCATTGATTTATTTATCCCTAACAGACGCCTACCTAATGAACGAGAAAGAAATAGTTTCCTCTTATTTCCCTCGTTGTTCCGCTGCACAATTTCCGCGCGCCTGTATGCTTGTTTCACCTAAAATATGTTTTCGTCTCGTTTTTATGCTCAGACTTCTCGTCAGTGAGAAGTCGACAAAGCATACGGACGTTTGTGAATAGGGGTCAGAATGGGGTCACGAAATGCGCTGCAGCGGCAACGCGGTTTAAAAAATTATTAATCCTATATTATTACTTTGTACAGCTGATTTTTAAGTGGCACTAACGGCGGCTTATTCGACGTTTTGAAACTACTGGACGTTAACGATCAAATTCAAATTTAAATATATTTTTTTGCAAAGCCGCCGCTGCAACGCTTCGTGTGGTCTCCAAATCCGGGATTATTAATTGAACAACTATTCGAATTAATGTATATTGAACTTATTATATATTTTTCCAGACATGTTTCTGTCTGAAATCTTGTAAGGCCATACCGTAAGTCACAAGACATTCAACACTCCACTATATAGATTAGTTTAAAATTCACGTTTACCTCAGAAATGGCACTATTTGTTAGTTATCAACTTAACATAAGTATGGACTTTTATTCTGCCACACGGTGTAAATAACCTGAACAAGTAGGTACAAACGCGGGCGCACGCGCTAGAAGTATGAACTTCGTTGTGAAAAATACATGCATCCTAGTCTCGCACGCGCCCTTTCTCAAGGTGCAAGTAACATAACCTGAAGCTGGTTGACGACCAAGAGATAAGCGCCAGGACCACGAAGTGTTTAGCCTTGAATCCACCCAGACGGGCCGCGTTTACACCCAACCTAGAGTGCGAATATGACAGAGCGATCACTCTCGCCTCTTCGCAATATTTGTCAGCTGTATTGTATTTTTGACGAAAGTTACGCTTTAAAATTAAATTTATTGCGACGTTGCGATTAGTCACCTACACAGGGTTATAAGGGAAGGGTATGCTAAGCCGAAAGGGGCTCATAGTACTCATGGCTGTGAACAACTTTTACTATGAGATCTAACCAGAAATCGAGAAAAAAAAATCAGCCGTTGCATACTTTTTGTCGAGTGTCATTGACTGTTCTACAGAACAGCAGATAATTTTTTTCTTGATTTCAGGGTTGGTCCCATAATAAAAATTATTCATAATGATGAGTACTGTAAGCCCTTTTCGGCTTAGCATACCCTTCCTTATTACCCTGTATAGTCGACTATTTTTTAGTTTAGCTTAGCTCGAATAGCTGATGTGTTGCATGCCAGTGTCAGTTTGCGGTCGGGAAATGCCTTAAGCTTTTAGCTTTTAATTTCATTATTATATGTTCTGTGGTATTGCTTTTGGTCGACAACTCGATTTACAGTAGATACAAAACTACATTTTATCTTGTAATTTTCCCATTTTATGTAAAACTCTATTTACTGTCAATTCGGGTATATTTTTTTATTCTAAATTAAATAGCTCAAAATTGTAACCACACTCATTTTACATAATATATATATAAGTAGAGTTTTAATGAATGGCACAGCAAAATTGACGCTCTTTAATATCTTTTTTTTTTTCAATGAAATTACTCAACGGTATTTTCTATAGTTCGAAACCAATATTTTTTCTTTTAAGTACTTTTAAGAGTCCAAAAAATATCATAATTTCTGTTTCATAATGTTACTTTAAGAGTAAAAAAAAACATATTATTGTTAGGTTCTTCTCATTGAAAACTACAAAAAAATGCACTACAATATACGTAATATTACTTAATTTATAGAACACATAGCCCTTATCAACTAACGTTTAAATTTTGTGGCTAGTTACGATAATGAATAAGAAAACCAAAAAAAAAACATTACATTTCATGATATAGAAATCAGATTAACTGACTTGCTTTTGACACTTTTTGTTTCAGTAATACGGGATACCGTCGTATACTGTAACCCTCGATTACCTTTCGGCAATAAATAACTGAAATCTTTAACCAGCTGCGATCTGGGCACAAAATGAACCACTTGAGAACTAGTTACAATTGGCGCGTCGTTGGTTATAATTTCGTAACTGTGATTTTAACCTGGTCGTATCCACAGATCACACCATAGATTCTGCATTCAGGACGCTCGAAACGCACCACACACCAGTCTAATACAAATTATAAAAAACTACTCTGATTGGTTGATTGTAAGGCGCGAGTAGGCGTAACCTTGAGATAGCCAATGAGAACGCTTGGTCGCACTCCCCGCGACCCGCGCCTTCCTCTAACTTTGGTGACTTTTTGTACTACAACGAATCTCGTAATGCGGTATGTAGTGTGATCTGTGGTCAGATTGAACTTGCTTGATCTCTTTGAACAAAATGACTATTTGGTAACTAGTTACAATCCAAGTTATCTTGGTTACCATATTGTAACAATGAATTGTAACTAGTATCAATCTATTTTAACTTGAGTTTTCCCATGTTATTAAAATAAAAAGTATTATTTTGTTATATGCTAACAAAGGTATACCTTTTTGTTTTATTGCTTTAATCAGGTTGATAATACGACTTATTTCTTATTAACGCGTGCTATCATTGACCAGGTCATCACTTTTATGAATGTGGCAGCGACTATTGTTTATGCTCTTAAAAACGAATATCATTAGAGAAATTATATAAAGAAGATTAACAATAGCCATAGAAAGATGCGTAATCCGAAACCGATACGGACGTGAGATGTCGCTAGCTGTGTGTTTTAAGCTGCGACATGATCATCACAATTTGTTTGACTCAAATTGAAACCCAACCTAAGTCAATCATAATGGTACGGAGAAAAACCGCTACTAGTTTGAATATTTTTGCATTAGTATATCAGTAACATTATTAATTTTAATAAAAAAAAAACAAAACACGCTATGTTCTCAAGAGATGGCGTTGAAAACATATTTTTTACGTCATATATTGCAATCTAATTTGAATTAAATCTTAATTTGTGTTAAAATATACCAATACTATGTTTCTATACTAACCATATTTTCGTCACCTTTTATAGCGGTTTGAACATTAGCTGACTAGTTTTATGCTTTTTTTTTGGCGGTACACTTTTTTGTATGAAATTGTCATTCTTCTCGTATAATTTTTCTATGCTAATATATTAAAAAAACTATAAAAATTGATACTATAACCTGTACAACATGCCACAGAACTCAGTTATAAAATTGTATTTACTAACATTATAACTCGAATATAACTGTATATATGTAATCTTAGTCACAGTAGAATCCACGAATATAATATAAAATAACATTATAAAAACTATGATTTCGACAATCGCAAATTTAGAACATTTTGTGCTATGAAACTACAAAATAATAACATAATTTATCGGTCCAAAAAGCTCTATTTACATCAAATAATATCCATTACCTTGTCACAAACATTTACGAGTATATTTATAAACTTAATTATGTCTTTATAATAGTTATAATTAAGTATACTTACAGAGACGTTTATCTTAGATTTTGTTACTTGGACACTTATTTTGAGCTGCTTCTTCTAAACCAATGCTGATGTTAGGGATTCTATATAACATAATATAAATAACAGATGTCCGAGTCTAAAATTATTTTCTCAAAAGAAAATAGTTTTCGAACACGATTCTAAAAACAAAAACGAGAGTTGTCATGCTAACTTTACTTGTTTTTTTTTTATAAATGATAGTAGCAATACTAGGACATAACTGCGTCAAACATTAAAAAAAAAAACGGAAGAAAATGCAAAGAAATTTAGACCGAAAATATAAAATACCAGAGTTTCGAAACGAACGGTGGGGCGGGACTTTGTGTGATTCGCGGCTAAGATACTGAAGAAATAGCGTTATGAGGGGAACCCATCTGAGTAAGGACTTTATCTAACCACTGCAGTGGACCGTGGAGATGGATCTCAATCCAGCAGGGAGTCGACGTCACGTCCTGCCTGTGGTACTCCGCCCCCCATCCCTTCACGAACGACATCCGAATCGTACACATCTTAGTCAGCTCATATACCGCTTCGAACCCATGGTTGACACTCTGCGAGAGCAACTGAGCGAACTCGCGATTGTTAAAAATCTTTAACGAACAGCCGGGGGGAATCTTGCATACGGTCGACGGATGGAAGCCATGGTGATGGTTACAGTTGCGACTTTGAACGAAAATCGCGGCATCGGACAAGCATTCCGCGTAAACCTCGCCGCCAACATAGTACAAATGCACGCCTTTCCCTATATGACGCCTCGTGTTTTCTATTGTAGAGTTTCTGTTCACATTACTCAGTTGACCCAGACAGAATCTGTCGCTGTTATTCGAAGGATCGGTGAAGCCGTCTACGACGACAGAATGAGAGTTACAGTGGAACACTTCGCCCACCCTACAGTTCAGCTCGTAGTATGCTACCGACGCCCAGTACAGCGGTTCTTGGTAGGAAACCGGAGCGACTTCTCCTGGAGGTTCAGAATCGTCCGAAGGCGGAGAATAGGCCGGTGGTGGAGTATCCGGTAGCTCCGAGCTAGCAGACGGGGGGAACCCCGAGCCGGAGTACGACACGTTATGGGGCATTGACGGTTCAGGCGTTCTTTGAAACTGGAGTAGCGAATGTCCAGGCGCAAATTCCGAATGCCTCGGCACTAAAACCGGGGGTAAGACGGGGCTTTCGACTCGTTTGTAGTGATACGGGTTGATGCAGACTTCTTTCTGTTTGGCGCTGAATGGGTATTGGCATAATTCGAGGGGCTTGAGCTCGTGGTGGCTCTGCAGGTCGGGCCAGCGCCACACGCGACAGTAGATCACGTGCGGGAGCCCTTTGCGATGGGACACCTGAAAATGTTTAGCGTTAACATTAATTTTAAAATTTACACATCTTAACACTAATATTTTACAGACAGTAGTAGTACAAGTAGTAGTTTACCGTTGCCGCCAAAGGTTCGATTAGTTATCAACTTAAAACCAAAGGAATGTTACCATATACCAGCTGGTGTGTTCTGGAGCAAATTACAGAGCCAGATTCCACCTCTGGTGTTACTATCTTCAACTATCCCCATACACGAGTTATTAACTACACACATACACACTAAACACTAAGTTACACAATATGCATACTTGTAATCTTCCATCGAGGGACCTGGGTATCGTGACGCATTTGGACGGGGTCCCCGGGCAGGAAAGGGCTCGCTCCAGCTCCTCTATGGCTCCTTTCCGTTTCTTCAGCTTCTTCACGAGGCTGTCTACAGCCTTCTCGGCCCATTTTTCTTCTTCATCGCCCTGGAAAATAAAAAATTTACCTTATTTGGTAACTCAAGTCCAGGACTTCTGTTTACTATTCAGAATGTTATATCTGGTATGAACAATAAAGATTATAACTATCTATTTATAAGTCATATAGCAAACAAAGCCAATCCTTGTAAACTGTAGCCATTCGGAAAGGATCTATTTCATAATCCATATTAATTCATCATAACTGTGGACGATGCAGATGGACAATCTTGCTAGACTCATTTTGAGTCAAAACCAACAATAAGTAAGTATTCTTTTAAAAAGCTTTTCAGGAGTTGACGAAGGCTTTGTAGTTGACGAAGCTTGGGTAGGTAAGCAAGGGGATATATCCTTACAATCCCCTGCAAGCCCAGCGACAAGATGTTGTCCACAACCTTTTTATCCAAATGATGATGTGATAAAGCTGGATACATCTGTCACTTTCTCATGGGAGACAGTACAATTTTATCACGGTTTGCAAGCTAGGTACTAGGCCTGAAACAGGGAAATCAATGCTTATATATGGAAAATTAGAATTAGTGTTACTTACACCATTTTTTTATTATAATTTTTCTCTATAATTAAACATACATAGAATTTTTTCTAATTCTGCCAAACTGCATAGCAGTTTGTAGGCAGTAACATTGTGAACATTTTCTTAGGTAGGTACTATGGACGCATAGGTGAATTAAGTAATTATAACTAAGTAGTAGGTATATTATTATGTAGGTTTCCTAATATTAATGACATGATTAGTTATTGGTTATTGGAATATTTACGAAAATAGCACGACAGCACATACTGTAATTAACAGTAGGTAAAGTCGTGCCACTCTCGCAAATATTCTTTACTTTGCTCCAGTATTCTGTCTAACATTAATTTCTTTAAAGCTTTCTTATATGTAAATTCGGTTTTAAATTGTTTTTCAAAGTTGTCCAGCAGATCATTACAAATCTAGGAACTATATTTATTTTTAAATTATTTTGTAGTCATGGTTTACATAGCAAGTGATGGTGATCGGACAGTGTAGCATTAGCTAGGGTAACATAATTATGTTCTAATCTTACAATGAAGTTGAGTGTTAAAACATGAACTGATTCAACAAAACTTAATAACAGTTATTAAAAATTGGTAAAAAAAAAATTGATGATTCATCATTTCTATGAAGTCTCCCGACTTCCAATGTGCGAGTCACTATAATTGATAAACACTTAAAAGGCTCTTGCCAGCAGCTTTGCTTCTCAGGAGCTCCATTCTATTTTTCTCATTAACAGCTCTGATAACATTGTAATAATCTAAATTCTGATCAATATTAATTTTCCTAACGTAAGATTTATACCTGGTAGAATATTAATTATACTATAGTGAAATATTTAAATGTTTATAAATTATAATTACAATAAAATTCAGGTCAAGAGCTCGTAACTATATGGCTAAACTGATTTTCATCTAACTTAGTAAGTACCATCGAAATGAATTCTTATATCTGTATGGCGTACACAATACCATTTCATGAGAATTCCACGTGGTTAAACTTAACATGTCCATATTACTTGTTTGCACAAAGATACAGAATAACAGACCCGCTTCCAATTTTATAATTGTATTCAAAATCTTTTATCATTTGTTTGCTATTGTATCTATTTTTTTTACCTGCTCGCCATGCCCACCCTTCTGCTAAGATCTAAGCAGGCATGTCAAGGAGGCGAGACTTTAAGTAAGGACGGATCTTGTTAATATAAATGGTTACAAATTATTATCTTAGTGCATAAAATTAACATTAGACAACGAATTTGAGAAGTTAATTTCTTGTGTTTCAGCTAGGACCATTGTCTATCAAGTCCTAAAAAAAATTGTGTGTTCCAAAATACAAGTCCTGTGCAATTAGATACAGAATATGTATATTTTGGCTTTAATTTTATTAATGGTAGAGGATAAGGTGATATACATTTACTGTTCTTTATACTTAGGTCCACATACTAACAGCCTATGCACACTACATTGCATCCTGACTCACATATTAAACCACTAATTTGTGCAAAATAGTGCAAATTCGTATGGTGGTGAACACATTTTATGAATAAACATAGGAAAAAGATCGCCAATAAACTTGCTTATCTGCTAAGTGCTATACCTGTTTCCAACCAAGCAGTTTTTTCACAGCGGGACTTGTGAATGAGAACAAGCTGTTAAGGCTTGACATAGGCCCGCTGCTTGAGGATTCCCCATCGTCCGTGTCCATGGTTACGAGTCCTAAACGCGTGAGTCACCTGAAGTACCAGGAACGCGCACCCAGCCTGGATCACACCACAGAAACACTCAGGCTGCCATCGATTACAACCCCACAACAATCACTTGGTATTCCGCACACTGTCTAAAACCAATTACGACCACCACAAAACAGCGTTTATCGAGACAAGCGTTAGCTAGACTACTGGTACTGATCCCACAACTCCATGTAACGATGGTGTTTCACGGTGAATTATACTTTTAAAGATGCGTTATTGTGCTAATGAGATTTTATGCGAAGTTTCACGTCAGTTAAAGTACAGAAAACTGTTGAAAAATAAAAAATAACACTCGTCAAGCATCACGGAACCTTGGAAAGCGACATTTTGCAAGATACAGATAAAAAAGCTTAAATGTCATTTTCATAATCATTCAGTGTTTCGTTCTAAAAACATAAATGAGCCAACTCATCACACTATGGTCAATTCAGTATTTTTTTTGATCTGTGGCGAAAAAAATTAGGGTGTCTATACATGGCCTGACCTGACATCGTGTGAAAGGGACAGCTAGATTTGAATTTCACGGGAGCAAAAGAAACAAACTATTTAGGTTATAGCTTCTCCCTTTCACTCCCCCACAAACGTATATATAGCCTTCTCTTTCAAACGACATCAAGTCAGGCCATGTAGCGAGTCCTTTACACATTGATACTCGAAGTAACACAAGTTTTGTCAAATAATACAATGACGCGACATGACTTTTTCACGTTCCCGCCAAAAACTTCCAACTTCTACGTTCTACGCCTCAGATAAAAAAACCTCAAAATCTGTTCTACGCCACAACACAGAATACGAATTTCTTTCTCTGTCTACGTTCTACGCTACGACGAATTCAGTCGTAGGTTCTACCATGAAGCTGTAGGGTTCTACCAAGAAGATTGTAGGTGGTTCTGCGCTAGGAAGATCTCGAAGATCTAGAATAGTTCTACGCTATATACTCTGTGGAAGATGTCAAATTGACGCAATTGGTGAAACAGAAGATGCATGCTACAAAGCTTAAAAAAAATGGAACATCTCGCTTGCTGCGGTTTGACAAGAATGTTCTCGATCGAAAGCGAATTTGGGTGACACTTTTCTGGATTACTACGATTCGTTTGCTCGTTTATCGAATAAAACAGTGAGGAAACCTAGCCTAGTGTGATACAAGTAGTGCGTTTTAGTGCTCGTGAATTTATTTACCGTGATTTATATCAGGAAATTATGGAGAAGGTAAGAGGTTATACCGACACTAAATCACGTAGTCATCACGAATCTTTGATTTTGTCTTGACTATGTACATACATGCTTTGTCTGACCGCGAAATGCTATTTAAGGTGAACCAGCTAAAGGAGAAGGGTAACGCGGCTTTGTCGTCGGAGAATTTCGATGCCGCGATCAAATTTTACACAGAAGCCATAGCTCTTGACCCGAAGAACCACGTTTTGTACAGTAACCGTTCGGCGGCACACGCTAAGGCCGGTAACTATGCCGCAGCCCTAGAGGATGCTAACCAGACCGTGTCCATAAACCCTACTTGGAGTAAGGGTTACTCTCGGAAAGGAAGTGCCTTAGCTTACCTTGGAAAGCTGAGTGATGCGATCGCCGTGTACGAGAAAGGTCTAGAATTAGAGCCTGGGAACCAGCAGTTAGTATCTGGGCTGGCGGAAGTCAGAAAACAAGTGCAGGCAGCCGAACATAGGAAAGCAGAGCTGTATATGAAACTGAGAGCCAATCCACAAACTAGAGAATGGTTGAATGATCCAGAATATATTAAAATTGTAGAGGTAAGTGCTCTCTGTTAATACAATTGTTTTGCTGAGATGAAGTAGTGATTTTCTAACCTCAACATTTATAAATTATAATTACTGCAGCATATAGATCTCTCAGCTGATTCCACCATTCATATTTGTCACTTACCAGCCTACTATATACCATAGTTCAACTTTTTAACTTTCGTGATTTAAACACATAATTGATGTTTCTTATCAGGACTTAACCACTCTAACACTATTTTATTTAAATATGTGGTTGTTTTGGCCATGTTATGTTGTGTTGGCTTGATAAGAAACATTAATTATATCATAGTGCCTCAAGCCAACCTATGAAGGGTAGCTAGAGGGCTCTTACTACTGCAGTAAATTTTACAAAGTAGAATAATTATAAGAATCTAATGAATATTAAATTCTGATTGCTATAAAAAAATTATAGTCATATAAATGTACTGCAGTAAATAATTTTTTAATTATGCTACAGCTGTATTGTTTCTAAGCCAGGTTCAAGTACCTATAAGCTGTGATAGGTATTTCACAATCTCAGCATTATTCTTAAAATGCTAATTAAAAGTAGTTGACGGATAAAACAATGCAAACTTACAAATAAAAAGGTTAATTTAATAGGTCACTAAATTAACTGTCGCATGACTCAGAGAGGCTTTGAATTTGTATTTGTAATACCTTTGTTCTAATTAGTGATTTGGTATTCTATTTGATTTTTCATTTGCTATGCTTTGTTTTATCATAGAATGTCACTCTTACCCGACTGACCAACAAGATTGGTAATGTTTTTCATGTATATGTATGTTTGTATTAACAATATATATTTTATTCATATATGATGTAATTTCCTACATATCATATATGAAATATATACCATAGACTGGAATATTATACTAATCACAACAGACTTACAAAATAGGAATAATAGCTACATTCTTGTCACTATTCTTAGTTGAACCTGGGTAATATGAGTCACACTATCACAAAAAGCTCAGCATAAATGTTTGATTATATAACTTCAGTGTCTTTTACATGCAGTTGTGTTTGTAGGTTTTTTTAAAATCTTCAATGGTTCTTCTCAATTTCATCATACAATTCCTTCTGGAAGTTATGACTCAACTCAAAAAAATGAGTAATGTGTAGATCTCAGTTTACACACACAACATCCTCTCACATTGCTGCCTATGTAAAGCCACTTGGAGATGATATTTTTTTAAGTTGACAGGCTAGGCGTTTGACCACAATTCTCTCAATCTTTCATTTTTGATTTAGCTGGAAGAAAATGTAAATAATACAGAACAATCAGAACAATTTTATTTATTTAAATTATATGGCCAAGGAGTAGAACAACTGCCGGCGTCGTTGTTTCCTGAAAGATACAATCTAGGGCTTTTCATGGATTTGTCACACTGGATGCATTTTGAGTCCCACATGACGCAGAATGCATCCAGTGTGACAAATCCTTCATGGTCACAGAGTAAATAGTTGGTGTTCAAACGTGGACTTACAAACATTTTTACTTAAATATTATTATGAAATTTCTCTCTCTCTACTAATAATAGATAAAACTAAGACTGAAAAAATGAATAATTTTTCAAGAAACTATTTTTTTGTGTTTTACAATCAGTAATTTAATTTGACTACCTACCTATTAGTTCATAATCTGTTTAATTTATTCTACAGAATCTAGCCGAAAATCCATTTGACACAAACACCTTTGAAAACAAGCTGGACGACAAGAGAGTCCTAACCACCATCAGCGTGATGCTCGGTCTTCCAGCCGACTTTGTATCATCACCAATGGATGTAGACCCACCGGCCGATAAAAAACCTACTCCCCCACCTGAACCCAAGAAGGAGGAATCACCTAAACCCAAATACGAAGAATTACCTGAAAACAGAAGATTAGCTTTACAAGAGAAAGATCAAGGGAACACATATTACAAAAACAAAGACTTCGAAAAGGCAATTTCGCACTATCAAAAAGCCATCGAACATGATTCAACAGATATCACTTTCTACACCAATATGGCGGCGGTATACTTTGAGCAGAAAGAATATGAAAAATGTATCAAGGAATGCGAAAAAGCTATTGAAATTGGTAGAGAAAATAGGGCAGATTACAAGTTAATTGCTAAAGCTTTTACTAGAATTGGTAAGTTCCTTATAATTAGATCTTAGACATACACTACTGGACGAAGCCCCCTCTATTGGGGGTGGTTGCCATTATCTCACGCTTGGCAGGCGGCATCGAGTTTTAACTCGTCCTAAAACTCTCATGTATTATTGATAGTGTAATAGCCTCTTGGCCTACTTTTATGTTCAGTACACAAACCGAGGTTCATTGGCGTAGCATTTATTTTTTCATACAACTTTCCATTTCCAATTTCAATCCATTCCACCCCTTTAGACGAATTTCACAAAATCCGTCTTATTGTTCAGCTGGACTATTTCAGGAATATTGGATCCAAATTTCACGTCTCCATCATGAGCGGTTTGATCTGTGCGTTGGTTCCTAGAATAGGGCTTATACTTTTATATATATAGACTAGCTACGCCCGGCAATTTCACCCGCTATCCTACAGAAAACGTTAAATTTTTCGGTATAAAAGAAACCCATATGTTAATCCAGTGTATAAGCTACCTCCATACCACAGGTCACAACCTAATCTCTGCATCAGGACGCTCGAAGCGCACCACGCATCAGTCTAAATACACTTATAAAAAATTACTCTGATTGCTTGATTGTAAGGCGCGAGTGGGCGTAACCTTGAGATAGCCAATGAGAACGCTCGGCCGCACTCCCCGCGACCCGCGCCGCGCCTCAAACTGATGTGACTTTTTATACGAACAACGAATCTCGTAATGTGGTATCAAGTGTGATCCGTGCTCCATACCAAATGTCATGCAAATCCGTTCAGCCGTTACAGAGTTGAACGGGAACAACACACTTACATATTTACAAACAAACTTTCGCATTTATAATTTTAGTCTGATAATTTTTTTAGGTAACGCATATAAGAAAATGGAGCAATGGAAGTTAGCAAAGACATACTTCGAGAAGTCGATGTCGGAGCATCGCACGCCGGAGATCAAGACTCTGCTCAGCGAAGTCGATAGGAAGATTGTGGAAGAAGAGAAGAAGGCGTACATCGATCCTGTGAAGGCGGAACAAGAGAAGGAATTGGGCAATGATTACTTTAAGAAAGGTATGTAACTGCCATAACCTTGTGCTACTAGCGCCATCTAGTTTTATGATTGGTTATTTTCGATTTGATATTTTTCTTCTGTATTTTTTTTTCTCTTTTGTTTTGGCTCTACACATTGTGTATTTACTATTTAGTGTCAAGTAATAAGTAAGTGTAATATTTCAAGCCAAGTCAAATATTTCACACATTAATTGAATCTCAGTTATAGTCTAAGTCAAGCATAGTAAGTCACGATCAAGTCCACGTCATGCCCCAGTAAAGTGGTGGAGACTTTAGGTTTCTATGGAGTTATGGAAACAACACGAAGAGTCACATTTCACAAAATTATACTATTCACCAACACTCGTTACCAACACTTAATGGATAAAAATCCACCATTACACATTGTCAATCGAAATAACACAAGTTTTGGAAAATAATACAATGATGTTCTTCATGTTCCCTCCAAAACTCCGTTATTGATATTCGATTGTGTCTTGATCAGTATAATAGTATCGTTTAGGCTTCGGGGGCGTTTCCCTCACACCCGGTCTAAGTGTGTTACACCGATCATCTCTTGTAGGCGACTACAGCAACGCAGTGAAGCACTACACGGAGGCCATCAAGCGCAACCCGGACGACCCCAAGCTGTACTCCAACCGGGCGGCGTGCTACACCAAGCTGGCGGCCTTCGACCTCGGCCTGCGGGACTGTGACCACTGCTGCAGACTCGATCCCAAATTCATCAAGGGGTGGATCCGGAAGGGAAAGATCCTGCAGGTATGCTGCATTCTTTTTTTATTATTATTATTATTTATAGGCTTGCGTTTGACTGCCATCACGTCTTATGTTAAACGAGATGCAGCCTACGATGGAGCACGCTTGCCTAGAAGAAACCGATTCACTCGCGACTTGAAGACACCCAGATTATAATTATCAGGAAAGACCCACTCGGGCAGCGCATTCCAATGCTCAGCAGCTCGAATAAAGAAAGTGGAATCAAACCGTTTCGTACGAGCTTTTTTTTTTTTTTTTTTTTTTTTTTAATATTAATTACTCCACGGACTCCGAGGTCCATGCCCTTTGTCAACTTTTACATATTTTGTTAACACATAACAACATAACGAGCTTTTGGTATATCAACCATGAAACGGTGCCGCTTTTTCGAGGTCCTGGTTGTCCGATAGAAGAATGGGCAGGGGGGAATAAGATCATGCAAATCCGAAGCACACTCCTCGAAATGCATCCTATAAAATACCGAAAGGCTACCTACTTTTCGCCGATGACCTAGACTTTGTAGCTTGGCCCGAGCCAAGGAGTCGTTGCCAATGATTCTCTTGGCACGTTTCTCGATTGACTCCAACGTCTCGAGCTGGTACTTAGCCGATCCGTCCCAAAGGTGCGAGCAGTATTCCACGCACGACCGAACTTGCGCTTGGTATAATGAAAGCAACTGTTTACGCTCCCGTTTACGTGTGTCTAAGGTGTTTGAAAGGATGACCCTAGAGCGCAAGACAGTCATGAGGCGAGTGGACGCCGTTGCTCTAATTCAGGGCAATTTCAACCTTAACGTCGTTTAAATACGATTCAAACGAGTAATATAATAAGATGAAAAAAATATCCAACTGCAAAATGTAGATGTAAAGAGGAATCCAACGACACCTCACTCGTCAAAATCGGTCAAGCAGTTTATGCTACAGGAGATAATATACACACACACAAACATACAACGGTGTTTAGGTTAGGAAAGCGAATTCCTATCCTTTATACTAACGTGAAGGTCAGGAAATGTTCTTCCTAACCGTCACGCTAGTGTGACAGAGCAGTGTGAATGTTAGTCGGTCACAACCTATACACTTGTATACTCAGATACATACACTCCAAAAACATTACCTTCCTTGGCTAGTCAGTTAATAAAGCAGGCGCGGATCCAGCCCTCAAAAAAGGTTGTGGTCACAGCCCGAATCCGAAAATCGGCCAAGTGAGTTTTGAAGTATGGACCAGCTCGTGATCAATATAGTGCATTCATTCATGCACGCACAAAATGTATGACGCCCTGACTAAGATTTTGTACTGTGATATAGTTCCACGTGCATGGGCAAAGCCGTGGGGCGAACAATAGTAAATTAATAAACCTGTAAAATGTTAGTTCGTTCGCTCACGAAAATTACAAAAGTAAATGTGTGTATGTTTGCACATCATACCTCGGAATTCTGAAACATTTGTTAACTTTGACAGCAGATAAGTCCATTGCTGTCTTTGTCATTTGCTTAGTGCCAGACAAAGGCAGCATTAGAATTAATATGTCACTTGCACCTTTCTCTTTCTCTGTCATCCAGACTTGATGATCCACATGGAGAGTGTAGATCTCGAATCTAAACCTATCGCACGCACGGGGAGCAGAGCGACACCAATACAATTTTCAAATACCTACTGCGCCGAACCTCGCGGCAGGACGTACCTCTTAAGCGCCACGTGTTCTTTCAGCTCCGATATTGATGTAGTGTACCTGTTCAGTAAACATGTGTGTATGTGTGCAGGGCATGCAGCAGCACTCGAAGGCGCTGACAGCTTACCAAAAGGCCCTGGAACTGGACCCGAGCAACGCGGAGGCCTTAGACGGGTACCGCGCCTGCTCCACGCAACTCAACTCCAACCCCGAGGAGGTAACACTTGAATCAGATCTGTTCACCGAGAATGTCTAATTTAGAGCAATCTCTCTTGCAAAATTGTATGAAAGTGAAAACGACGGCACTCGTATGCCTGGCTTGAATGCAAACAGAATGAATGAAATGTTTTTATTTTTTTCTAGTGGATAAGGCTTAACGTTTGCTCGCAGCGTGCGACCCTATGTTCGTTAGCTGTGATCAATGACGTGCAGTACCTGATTTCCGTATTAGACATTCTCCGTGAACATATATAGACAAGTAATCTCCGAAAATTAAGGTGTCTCCACAGAGCCTGAACTGATTTATTCAAAAATGATAGCTAGACACGAATTTCACAGGATCAAAAGAAACAACTTATGACCATAATTGTTTATTTAATTTACTCCAATTAAATTTATGTCTAGCTATCCCCTTCACAAAAATCTGATCAGGCCCTTTCTGGACACACCTTTAATAAAGGAATCAGTGATAGAAAGCTTTCTATCACTGATTACACTGGTCAACACAAGTTTTGTTTCCATTTCTATTTTTTCTGTTATTGGGTATTTCTATGGCTCTGACTATGAAAAAAATACTGGGAGATTGCTAACAGCTATACTTTTTGAAATATACAGTTTTATTATGTTGACAAAAAAATAAGGAAAATTAATACATTATGTTAAAAAAAAATCTATTGAACACCATCAAATGATCTTTTATAAGATTTCCTTGAATGAACGACTTTAGGTAAATCTCGTTGCAAAGTCCAGCAGTAGTCTGCCATCATTAAAGCCATCATATGTGAGTCCCACCGCCCCTGATAACGCTCCTCCATTGTCCGAAGATCCTGATGAAATCTTTCACCCTGCTCCTCACTAAAATCACCCAGATTTTGTGGAAAACGGTCTAAATGCGAGTACAGAAAATGGATCTTTATGCTATGTTGCATTCTAGCTCTTGCAAGTTCGATAGCATGGACTCGACCAGCTCGACGTGGTCGTCAGATTTCTTTTTTCTAGGAAATTACTCATAACCAAAACAAATTAATTTCAAGCTTTGGATTCGACTTCAGTCATTGATTTGACAAAATTAGTATCTTTCACTAGTTGCCTAATCTGTGGCCCATCAAAAATACCATCTTTCAATTTTTCTGTACTTAATCCTGGAAACTTGCGTGAAAGAAAATTGAAACAGAGTCTTCACTTGATGTATTTCGTTCGGGTTCACAGGGATTTGGATCATCAGAAGAATTAGATGTGCTGGGTTGTACTTCTCGTGATTTTAATTGAGGTCGTTGAGCAGAAGATAAGTTAGGATATGACCACTTATTTCGATTTCCACGGTTAATTCCGTTTATTTTCACAACGCAGAAGTAGCAATCGTCGTGATGATTTCGAGGTTCCCGCCAAATCATGGGTGTTACGAACATTACGAACATTACTGCATCTCTTTTTCCACTGGACCATAACCGTAGACATCCCACACATTTCTGGCATACAATATGAGGAACTCATGCCTTGTCCTGATTACACAATTTTATTTTAAAATATTGATGATACCAATTTTTATAAGGAAAATTCTGTGGATGATACGTAGTTTTTACAAAGTCCGATATAGATTTTCGATATTTTGCAAATACATATTCACCACAAATATAGCAAAAACAATCGGGATTAAGCACACAACATCTTCTTGACGAAGCCATATCGAAAATAACAACAAAATATATTTCAGTGTCCAATAAAAAACACAAATCTAAGTAAAAATAGTAAAAAATGGTAGTTAGCTGTAACTTAAAAACAAAAGCTGTTAGAGAAAAATTGATGACGTATTTAAAAAATACGCGACAATTTGAGATAGAAACAAAAAAAAAATCAAGAGAAACAAACAAATATTTTTTTTTTGTTGACCAGTGTTATCTATTGATTGTCTATTGTCTATTGATATCGACCTATCGATAGACTATCCATCGGTTTTTTCGTACGTTTGTAAAACTCGTGTAAACTTAACATACATAACGCATCTGAGTCGTCGAGCAATAAACGTCACTCTATAAGACCTGTAAGTGCAAGCGAGATAGATATACCACTCTATAAGACATGTGAGTGCGAGCGAGATAGATTGAATGATTTATGACCCGCCGACTCAGGTGAAAAACCACTACAAAATCAAGTCTATCAGTAGTGTGATTGTAACATTGACTTGTCCAGGTGCGCAAGCGCGCGATGTCGGACCCCGAGGTGCAGCAGATCTTGCGCGACCCCGCGATGCGCTGCATCCTGGAACAGATGCAGCAGGACCCGCAGGCCTTGCAGGACCACCTCAAAAATCCAGAAATCGCCGCCAAGATACAGAAGCTGCTGGAATCGGGCCTCATCGCGATCCATTAGCTCCTTGAGCGTCTATAGGTTTATCTCGAACGATGCTGGGGTTGTTCGAAAAAACCACCATTATGGGAGAATTTAGTTGCTAATAGTAACACTTTCACGGTCACATGATACCACATGATCAATGGCCTCTCATACTATGTAAGCCTTTTTTTTTTCCCTTATATCGGGCCAGGTCAAATATGATCTGTATGTTCTACAAATAGACTTGATCTGATTTATGCTAAAGATGAAATAAAACAAGCTCAAGATCAAAGTTTATCTTGAAACTCATGAAATTCTCTTTTGATAAAATTATTTCTGCCGCTTGTTAGATCGGATAAATCATTCTGTATGTAGAGGCCTTAAAATCGAGGGATCTTTCTAAATCCCACATAGATTAAAACAGCGCGTCCAAATAATCTATAGAGGAGTGGGGGAGCCACCGTTGTATTTTCCAAATAAAACCGACAGCCACTCTAATGTTTTAGTTTAATTATACGGTCACCTCTAAAAATGAGTTGATCATATTGTATTTTGGTCGTTTTTAAAGCTTTAACGAGTTTTTTCGAACAGTACCAGCGTTTACGGTCTTTCGGCCAGCCATCTCAATAATGGTGTAAATTTTGATGGGGATAGGCTCACAGCTTGCTTTTAGCTCCCAAAAAAAAGTTTGCACCTTCTTTACAAGGGACTTTATGGATTACAGCCTTTGGCTTAACAGCATTTTATGCCATCTTTGGGTCTGCCACTGCAAATGTTTGAGGCAATCAAATAATTGCAAATAATAATAATTGATAGGTCTGCAGTGAACTTATTTAGCAAATAAAATACCACTTCAGCCAATGACGTTTCAACAGAGAAGACTAGCTTTGCTCGGAACATATCTATCCCGCTCGCACGTATATTCTAGCGTATCACTAACCTAGTCATCGGTCGTGCGCCGTGTCCGATTCCAACAACTACCCCTGATATGTGACTGAATATTAGAACTTCACGCATCTTCTGTTTGAAACGTCTTTGACTCCACCTACATCTATAAATAAAAATCATAGAATATTTGCTGAAGCAAAGCAAAGCTTAATACCTGATTTTTAGGAGTCACTTTTAACTGTCAAGTTCACTGCGGAGATCTCAGCAGTAAGTCAAATTTAGACATTTCAAGTGATTCGTAAAAATCGGATTATAATGTTAACTTAACATACGTTACAACTTGGTTGGTGATGACCGTCGTCTACCAAACGAGAGAAATTTGTGTACCTCTCGTTGGTCTGTGGTCCATGGTTGTTTGGTTTGTTAATTACAAGAAGCCTATCGATTCGAATTTTGCTGTTTCCCATAATTATATAGTAGTGATTTTGTAATGCCTTCAAGTGAAAAACCTGGGTTGGTCCTAGACTGTGCTGTTTGCTTGAGCTTTTTCAATTAAGGGGCTAAACCGATAAAAATGTAGTTTTTATTTTCCGCGCACGATCTTTTAATATGATGTATTTTTGGGTTTCCATCTGCTAGTCCGGCTAGAGGTTGGCAATGTATCTGTGATGCCTCTGGTATACAGGTATCCATAGGCGTGATAGCTTACCATCAAGCGGTTCGTATGCTTGTTTGCAATCAAAGGCATAAACATTATTGGAAACTATGACAACATGACATTTTTTGGATAACAAAAAATCGTTGAAAAGACCTCGATTCACACAAATTTTTCGCAAATCTCCGACCCCTAGTTTATATTCAAGTTATTATTACTCTAATAGTATTTAGTTGTAATATGTAAGCAAATATTTGTTTTTGTTTTTAACCAGCGCGCGCTAAATTCGTCTCTTTTCAACTGCACGGACGTGTATAGCGCTGTTTCTCGACTTAGCTCCTTTAGGTATGGTTTTATAAACTCATTTCGTAAGCTTTGTGGACCATTCCAGAAATAATGATACAGAACAATAAAGCACGGTTTATGATAACAGAATATTCGGTATTAGGATTATTTTAGTGTTTTCATAATAATAGAATATTTTACGCAGATAATGAAGGAATTTACATAGCATTTTTTTGTAATTTATTCAATAAAGTTATGTAGACCTATAAATGTATTTTTTTTAAAGTAACGACTTCCTAATTTTTCTGAGGTAATGACAGATTTCCTTGCGCACACGAGACCCTTGTCCGCGGTCACAGCATAAATAATAGGGGTAGTTCCCACTACACTTAATTTGCTCAACAGTTGAACTAGTGGAAGTTTATTGTCTCAGTACCTAGCCTATCTTCTATAGAGCAACACCGTATCTCTTCTCACAACATATAATTTATAATCTGAATTACAAGAGGAGCAGTTTCCACAAATTTATTTTTCAGTTCGTGTAGGAGCAAAAATCGGTTTTTTCGCATTGAACAACCATAGAATAGGAGCCAAGCCGTAGACAGAGGAAGAAATCGTATTCGGTCCTAAAAATAAAATGGACGTGTGGATGCGGAGCCCAAATGGATAAAAAATATGAACAAACGTCAATGAAGCGCTTCAAAGCTTTTTTTTCTCTTAAATTTTGGCTTCACGCATTGTGTTTTTTAGCCAGTGTCAGGTATATTAATATTTCATGTGAAGTTTTAGTCATAATCTTAGTCAAACAAAGTAAGTCACAGTCGAGTTGTGCACGTTCACGAACACTTGATGTATAAAATCCACCATTCTTAAACATTAACACTCGAAATAAAACAATTTTTGGAAAAAACTATGACGCTATATGACTTCTTCACGTCCCCGCCAAAACTCCTTGACGTTCAGTTCACTATAGTGCTGCCATACTTTGTCAAACTCCCAATATTTTTGCAAATGCAGGCAATAATGCGCGTCACCAATAATTATCAGCATGATATTGTATGCCACGATATTGCACAACATGCGATACGATACAATACTTCGTGTTCTAACTCACCAGCATCTGAACAAATGCTTTTCATTAATGTTGTTGTTTATCAGTAGAATAATAATAATTTATATCAATGTTTTAAAACAGAGATTACAGTCATGTTTTGGCGGGAACGTGAAGGAGTCATGTCGTGTCATTGTATTATTTTCCAAAACTTATGTTATTTCAACTGTTAATTTGTAAAAAACGGTGGATTTTTATCCATGAAGTGTTCGTGAACGTGCACAAGTGTTGGTAAATAGTATAATCTTGTGAAACGTGACTCTTCGTGTTGTTTCCAAAACTCCATTGAACCGTTGAGTAAAGTCTCCACCGCTTTACTGGGGCATGACTTGACCTTGATTTACTTTGCTTGACTGAGACTCATTTTAATGGTGAAATATTACAATACTTGACACTGGCAAAATAAACAAAGTGTGGGGCCAAAAAAAAAACTGAGAATACTCTGTGAATCATAGTGGCTATACATGACCTGACCTGACATCGTGTGATAGATATGGCTATATACAAGTTTCTAGGGGAGCGAAAGGTAGAAGCTATAACCTTAATAGTATGTTTGTTTTGCTCCCGTGAAATTTAAGTCTTGCTGTCCTTTTCGCGCGATGTCAGGTCAGGCCATGTATAGCCACTGTAACAGCAACGACAAGCATTTATTGTTCTTCGCCTGGGACTATTACTGCATCAGGCTGGTAACATTTATTTTTATTTATCATTTCATTTCATTTGCGGAGATTGTATTGTTGCGCGCCGTTGCGCGACAGCTTCGTAGTTAGAAGTTTGTACGTTTTATATTTGTAAATAAGATAATCGGGCACGTACGTACATTACAATTTTATCGGTAATTTAATAATGTTATGTCCTGCGTTCTTCCGCGCTAATGTGTACAAGGTTAAGTGATAACTGTGTATTGATTTGTATTTCTAAAGAATACCTTGCTCGCGTTTGCTTCATTGAGAGAGAGAAGAAAATAAATTTGGAACTTTGTAAGATAGTCACTGTTTGAAATTATTTATCGGTAAGTATTACTTACCTACTAGTGGTACTATTTTGTTTAATCTTTCATAATGTATTACAGATACCTAAATAAATACCCATTGCAGACTATTAATCACAGAAATAAATATTGAGCAACTCAAAATAATGAAAATAAAAACAAATTACCATATTTATTATCGTGCCACAAACGATGCGCTAACTATCACGTGATTGATGTTTTTATATTGTTTAACTTATTAAAAAAAAACAATTCAATGATAGCTTCGGGGAGACCAGTACTCACTCTCTTTGAAGCTGTCATATCATTCTAGCATATCACTCTGTCCTTGTCATCCTTTGTGCTCCAACCAGAGCCCATATTTTTTTGAATTCATATGGTTTTTTTTAAATCTCATGGTTTAAAAGCCATACCTTTTAATTATTTTTTATAATATAACTAGTGGCATCACAGGTATAGGGTTCGGCTTATGGCCTTGCAGGTTTAGGGCTTGGAGCGATGCTCATACTTAGGCCTTGGAAGTACTGCTGAAAATATAAATAAGTATTGTGTAACATTCTAAGTCAGTATTATCAAAGAAAATATATACGTGAAGAATTACAATCTCATACAAAAATGTGAACCCTAGAAAATCCTGCTTAAAACTAGATGGTACTTACGTATTTAGTAGTGAATGTCCAAACCGCTGGAAAAATTGATGAAAATATGAGTTATATAGAAACATAGTATTGGTATATGTCCGCAATCACTTGAAAACCAGTCTTGCAAATAAAATATAAAATTCATAATTTTACATACTTGTAAGTAATACTAATGCAAAAATATTAATTACAAGTAGCATTTTTTTCTTCATACCATTATGAATGAGTTAGCTTGGGATTCCATTTCAAGTCAAATAGAAATTGTGACGATCATGTAGCAGTTTAAAGGACTAGTTACATCTTACATACTTATTGGTACTACAATCGGGCTACATTATGGTATTATTATTGTGTAAAAGTATTTAGTTTGATATTTAGCCAGCCTGCGTACCTATTCTAATTCACAAAGTTTGGTGCTCTCACCGAGGAAGCAATTTTGCCACAATCTTGATAGATGTATCTGGAGTCGATGTACTGAAACTGTGTTGGTATACATCATTCAATGACGCTGTTCATCGTTTTTTGTGTTTTCATTTTGGTGCACGCCCTAACAATCACTGGAAATCTAAGAATTATTTTGATGCATTTACATACTTATCTAATTTGTGAAAATGTTGTTTTCATTGTGATAAAAAAATGTTTACCTTGTGATAGCATATGGCATTGAATTCAAATTTGGGCTAACCAGTTCAATGCCTCGTGTTTTTTTTTCAATATGTAGACAGATATAAGTTTATTATTTTGATGTAAGGCATTAGTCAAGTCTACAGTCGTCTTGCTCGCGCATTTTCTGAATGCAAATACTAAAAATTTCCTACAGTTTTAAAGTCTATTTTTGGTTGGGATATAAAGTATTACATATATATATATATAAAAATTTTTTTTGCCAAATATATTTTTTTATTCAATAATAATTTGACCATTTTTATAATATGTTGAAATTTATAGTAAGTATTTAAAAAAATTACAGTAGAGTAGAAATCTACCTAGGATTATTCCAGTCTGTCTCACTGATCCATACCCTCGGGGGACAAACAGGATACTAATAGGCACCTAATAGATAACAATACACAAGAGGTACAATATTTTTATCTGGCCAAGTAACACGACTAGCTAGAAGGATATAGAAATGAAAGAAAAGATGACTCATCATTTAATTATTTACCAATATTATCTATAGGTATTTATTTTATAATTTTTATCTGGCATGTTAATTTATAGCACCTAAGTAGCCGTTTGAATGAATAGATTTGAAGTTTGGATTTTAATGTAATCATCATCATCGGCAGCTCCTTCGGCATACTGCAGGCCATAAGTCTCCTAATCCCGTAATCCTTTCTTCCTGCTTATATTTCCTGTTAAGTGCCAGTTTTGTTAATATATTAAAAAACCTACCAAGCGATGACCAGCGGCGGACGCGTGCAGACGGCGCGAGCGAGAGCGACGTCGACACGGTTAGCCGGAGAATGTAAAATTCTCGAAATGGCTACTGAGTATCATAAGGACCAATTCTCAAAATATGCAAAATCACAAATGCATAATACTAGTACACACATCTGCGTCTAAGCCGGCCTAAGACGGAAAGTTTAGCGGAAACCCGCTCTCGCTGTCTTCGCACCCTCGTCATGGCCGCTTCCAGCCATAGCGTGCTGGCCGACTCGTGTTCCGCTATAGGGGTAATATTATTCTGTGGACTCGTGACGCCAGTTCTGGCACAGAATAAATAAATGTAGAGAAGACACCAAGATGACAATTAAATATACTAAGTAGTACGTGCCGAACTGAGACCTCCAGACCCAAAGGCGAGAAGCATGACGAGCGGCAGGACGAGTAACGTGGCCACACTACCTGTCCTGTTTCCTACTTCCCTCGCCACTCTAACGGGTCAAACTTGTGGAAAAATTGTTTTTTTTTCTCATCAATACATTTTGTTACAGATAAATAAGAATTGTTCAAAATGCGGGCGCAAACAAAGACTGGCCTGTTTATGGGCTTTGGGTCCTTGCTGGTCGTCCTGGGCGCCATTATGGTCGTCTTCTGGCCCCCGCTGTTCCTATCGCAGCTGCAGAGGGTGAGCTTTTCATACCATTTGTGTGAAAGGGACTACCGCATTCAGTTGTCTTGTTTCCCCATATATCGTTCACACCCCATGATTCCAATGCTCACTACAGCAAAATTATTGTTGTTTTAGTACGCAAATCACACTAATGTTATAAATGCGAAACTTTTTGCGTAAGTGTGTAAGTATGTATGTAAGTATGTTTGTTCCCGTTCAACTCTGTAACTGCTGAACGGATTTGGATGAAATTTGGTATGGAGGTAGCTTATATCCTAGCTCTCTTTTTATGTAGACTTTTTATCCCGGAAAAATATTCAGTTTCTGTAGAATAGCAGGTGAAACCGCGGGGCGCTCTAGTTAGTACTTACCTTCTGTCACACCATCCTAATAGCCCTAACACACTTGCGAAATGGTAATGCCGAGCCGCCGTCTAACAAACGAGAGCAAGAGAAAGACATATACTATCCTCTCATTCTCTGTTGTTGGTCCGCCGTACCATGTCCGCATGTCTGTCAACACTAATACTTCACATTTTTCACAGATGATGACTCTATCACCGACCTCGATGTCGTTTGAGATATGGCGCGAGACGCCAATACCAATGTACTTGGAGTGCTTCATGTTTAATATAACGAACGCTGATGAAATTATCGCTGGAAAGAACGTCTCCATCCGAGTGGAGCAGCTCGGGCCCTATGTCTACAGAGAAACCCATTCTAAGGTATCGTATGGACATGTACACACTCATATTACGTTAATACATAGTATTCTACACCAATTATACAGGGCTATAAGGAAAGGGTATGCTAAGCCGGAAGGGGCTCATAGTACTTGTCATTATGAACCACTTTTACTATGGGACCAACCCTGAAATGGAGATAAAAACAGCTGTTCCATAGAAAATTGTCAATGACACTCGACAAAATGTATGAAATACGAAACACGATTTCAGGGTTGGTGTCATAGTAAAAGATGTTCTCAATCATGAGTACTATGAGCCCCTTTCGGCTTTACATACCCCTTCCTTATGACCCTGTATTTTACTAAAGATAGGTTTTTACCTTCAAAATGGCGATCTGAATTCGGCTCCGCTGCGGTCTGTTTACAGCTTAGACAAAGGAAAGGACTAAATCTAAGGCTTACAGCCGCCAAAGAGTGCGAAAGAAGATGCGAAAAGTTAGAGAGTAAAAGAGATAGCTGTAATGTAATCTGTCCGCAAGGACAGATTTACGGGTTTCAAAATAAACCCGTAAATCTCTAGTGAAATATCATTGATTTCACACTCATACTTTATACTCATAATCCGAACTAATATTACAAATGCGAAAGTAACTCACTCTCTCTCTCTCTCTCTCTCTCTGTCTTTCTGTCTGGGTGTTTGCCGCCCAGACGACAAACACCTTCTAGGGACGACCCTCCAGGCATTCATCTGTGCTCCAGGCTTAGTTGTTAGCGCGTCTGTCTTATGAGCAGGAGGTACAGGGTTCGATTCTCGACCGCGCAGTTGTTCGAATTACCCTCCTTCTTGGACAATCGTTTAAAAATAAAGATGTGTACAGATATTAATTCCAAGCACAAAACATATTATAATAATACTATTCTAAGATAAGATACAAACATAAGTCCTTCCTGTCTCTCTGTCTGGGTGTTTGTTGCGTCATCACGGCTAAACGGCTGAACGCAGCGACATGATTTTTTCCATAGATATAGCATAAGGGTTGGAGACTATGTCCGTCTCCGACCCTTATGCTCCCTTATGCTCCCTTTTTTTTTGTATTTCCACGTGAACGAAGTCTCGGGAAGCAGCTAGTGGTATACATAAAAACATGCTACGGCGCCCTGTAGGGTCAAATGAGAATGTGTAGGGTCCATTAGACGCAATGTGAGTTGAATATACCATCGCACGTTGCGTAATGCGAGACAAGATAACTTACGTATTACATAAGTTCCATCATAATGATGTATTTCTCTTCTTGCGAGAAAGTTATTTCAAGTCATTTCAATTTTGTTTTTGTCGGACGAAAAACGATTTCTTATAAACCTTTAGGTACTCATCGTGGGTTGAAGTGGATTCTGTTGTGCAATTTTTTTAAACCAAATTAAAGACTGCTCTAAAATAGTTGCAATCGTTTTCTCACATAAGTGTATGAAAAGAGATGAGAATGGTTGGTTTAGGTATAGTGAATTTGTACAACAGAATGAACGCCATGGGACATAAGAATAGAGAATACAACCGTCTCGTACCGTAGCTATAGCAAGCGCATCGGGCGCCCTGTGGCACAAAAAATGTATAGCGGTCTATGGGACAGCGGCGGGCGCTTGTTGTATTTCGTTCTATAGAGCGCCATACATTTTCCACAGCGCCCCGTCCGCGCGCCCTGGGCGCTTGGTATATCAAGTCGCTAACTAAATTGATTAGACTAAGAATGATCTAATGACTGATGCATGAACATTGCAAAAAAGGTTATTTTTTTTTAAATACAGATTTTACCTCAGAAAAAAATGCAAAAGTAATATTTAATATTGCAGAATTTACCGATTGCCCGCGATTATCACAATGTCGTCGGCCCATGTATTGGTAGAAATTTTTCATTCTGTACTCGTTCATCTTTTTCAAACTTCATTCGTTCGTAATTCTGATTGTGATAGCATGCCATCCCTTTCGTACCAACTTACTCGGACTATGCGCTCGCCCGCTCGCGCGCTTTCCTCACAATCAGGAACTTCCATAATAAAAGGGCAGCTCTTTGCAATGTTATTGCGGAGTGAACATATCAGTCGATATGTGTAAATTACATCCGTTGAAATGTTTTATTGCAATAAAGTGAGCTTTAAATACTACCTAGATAACAATGAACAGATTTCGCAACTTTGTACGGATGCTTGGTATTTTTATCGGTTACTTAGGTAATTTGTGGATTTGAATGAATGATTGAATGTGTATCTATGTGTAGGTTGGTTTATAGTTTAAGTTTTTTTAAAATGAATATTGCACTATTTATTATTGCCACCCACTACCACGAATGGAGAGGATTCGTGGTCCTAAAGTTGAATTGATGAGATCGCTTTTAGCGATAACGTCGTCAGTTACACTAGTAATTTTACTTAAGTATTTCTATCCCTTGTTTGTTAAGAGTTTATCTGCCTATCTACTTCTTCCTGTTAATAAAAGAAGGTACCTACCGTACTTACTTTTACAAGTCTGTTGGGTGGTTAAACGATTTTTCAGGTACAATTCTACAATAATGTCACTTTTTTACAAATTTGTCGTGGAATGTAACTTTGGTAAAACAGAGCTCATGCGAATCTTTTTTTTTTGAGTGAGCAATGCATTGTAATTCATTAATGTATTCCGTGGTAAAGTTAACATAATATTTATGAACATAGATTAAATATCTAGAGATAAGCATAAATTATTTAAACTACAAGTTCATGAATAAAATACAAAATTACATGCGCTTAAGCCATCCGTTTTCATCTGCGCACGAAATTGTATAGCGCTATGTTTTGATTCGAAATTGCTTAGACAACAGCACTGAATTTATAGACAATAGACACAATTTGTCTTAAGCGCGTGCTACTTAAAAAAACAGATAATTGCTAATTACATCTCAACCAGGAAAACAATCTAAATTCTGTGCCATGTGCACCTAGATATTATTATTACCTCACTATTAGTGTAATAATCACTTGAATATCCACTAGAGTTTCCGAGCGCCATTGAAAAATGTGTGTAAGTCGAGGTCTTTTCAATGATGTTTTTTATCGAGAAAATTTGATGTAATCATGTTTCCCGCCACGAAATACTAGATTACAGAACCAAAAAAACATATATCCCAAAATAAGATTTTTAATCTACATAATACTAATGAGGGGCACTAAACAGAAAAATCACATTTTTATCAAAGTAGGCCGTTAAGGTGCGGTTAATGCGGTTCCACCTTTTGGGCTAAATCGAGAAAAAAATGAATGGTGCTGTTCACTAATACTTATTATAAGGATTTTGAGGAGATCTGAAGGATAATTTAGACGATGTACAAATATACCGTTCCGTACAATCGTTGTGATACCACAGTTCATCGGATTATAGTACACCATACAAATTTATAATGAAAAAAAAAACCTTTAACCCTTACAAAGCTAAAGCCCATATTTCTTCACCAGACAAACATATCGTGGCATGACAACAGCACCGTGCAGTACTACAACCTGCGGTATTGGCATTTCGAGCCCGAAATGTCCAACGGCAGCTTGTCAGACGAGATCGTCAGCATCAACCCTATCATTGTGGTAAGTACCACTAGAAGCGACACTCCGCCAATCTATCGTCTCTCGCAACGTAGCAGTGCGGCTAGCAGTACTCCCATTCCTGCGTCATGTGCGGTTGCCACCGCTCGCTGAGTAAACCGACCGCGCGTACTGATCGCCCCACGCCGCCCGCGGTCCGCACGCCTGCACATTCCTGTCTGGTAGTAACCCTAACGTGCACTCACCAATTTGAGAGGAAGTCTCTTCCGAGCGTCGGAGGTGTGGTAATACCATCAGGGCTGTCTCTCACTTGTGTCGATTCTGTTGTACCGATTTCTAAACTGAATTGGACAGGACTTACCATCCTTTTCTCACGTATTGAAAAGAAAATAATAGATAATAATAATACGTAGATAATTTTAGGCCTGTCAGATTAGTTTAGAGTATAACCTAACCACTAGATGGTATACCTAAACACATTTATAAGACTGCAGTGTTTCATCATTGTCATCATCATTGGCAGCTTTTTTCAGCCCACTGCAGAGCATAAGCCTTCTCCCTCCTGCAGTGTTTACCTCTCACTAAAATAATCTTACCTCTGGATTCTGAAACGTTTGTTAACTTTGACAACAGATTAATTCTAATGCTGCCTTTGTCTGGCACTGAGCAAATGACAAAGACAGCAATAAATTTAATCTGTTGTCAAAGTTAACAAACGTTTCAGAATTCCGAGGTTATCATTTCAATATGGAAGAAAAGGGTGAGAACGATTTTAGAACTGTCAAATTTAGTTTAGTTGATCGTAGGCACTTTTTCAGTTTTTACAGTGAATTTTTAACTTTAAACGCGTGTGAAAGAGGTTGCTCTTGGCGGAAGTGACCAATTTCAAAGAGTGATCTGATTGTTTTTTTTTTCTTTATAATTTTTTATTGACATCTTTTATGCATGTGTTGTATAATATTTCTCATGTTGTATGCAAATAAATAATCTTATCTTATCTTATCTTATCTTATCTTAAAGATTTAAGGTAGATACTCAATTGTAAAAGGCATGCTTATGATATTTAAATTCGAGTCGAGCAGGTATTTTAATTGCACAAAAAGTATATTCAAGATTAAGTTGTATTTTAGTGTTGTCTTTTTATCTCAGAACATTTCCTTATTGTTTGCATTCATTTGGGGATAAATTAATTTCGTTGAATGTAAATGAACTGGGTCCAGTTCGGAGATATGACAAATTGATGTCGATTTCGAGATTGCAATCTCGTCTGTCTCTCGACTCGATTGCCTCTGACCTCTCGGATACAAGCCGTCGTGAATATCTAGAAAGTTTGCGTTGCGAATAAGAAATCTCGAAGTGCGACATATATTTTTTTTAAATTTCTGCCATATACTAAGGTTGCCTGGAAGAAATCGCTTTAGGCGATAAAGCCGCTTATTATACTGCCGGATATTTAATTATTGTGCAATTTTAATTTTAATTGTATTTTCGGAGTTTAATAAAGTTATATTGTTATTTATCGAGACGAGATTGAATCTCAGCTTTTGAGAATACGGATCTTGGTCCTTGTTCCTCGGCTTGACTTATCAGGCTTACATTTCAATGATATTTTCGTACGCATTTTACGAATTTATCAGAAAATCTTGCGTAAGCAAATGACAATTTCCCCATAGTGTTTTTTTGAAAAGCTTGAACGAGATCGCCTAGTTACCCATTGTGAGTGAGCTAACAAAGGGTTTCGTCTACAGACAATGTCGTATCTATTTCGGCACAACTCGCCGCTAATCAACGTGCCTATCGACGTGTTCATGAAGATGTTCCACGAGCACTTGTTCCTGAGCGCCAACGTGTCCTCGTGGCTGTTCGACGGCATCGAGGACCCCGTGCTAAACATCGCCTCGCACTTCCCCGACATGCCTTATTCGATACCATACGACAAGTTCGGGTGGTTCTACGAGGTGAGTCATTACATAGTCATACTGGGTTTTTACTACGACGTTATAAGAATGCGGGTGTTTTAAAAAAAAAAAGTTAAAATCTGTTTTAGATTTGCTTTTAGAATTAAATAAAAATAGCGAGGTGGTAAAAATATTTAGTTCATTCACTCATATCATTCAGTGAACTATTTCATTAATTCATATTCTAATTCTTCCTTATAGTCAACTAGCTGTTACACGCGACTTCGTTCGTCCGGATTGAAAGGCAATGTTTCTTGTGTAATTACTGGGCATAAAGAGATTTAACATCTAATATCTCACGTTGACGAGCGCAGTGCATTGCCGCTCATAGTTCTGAACTGTTGAAGTTCAAAATTCTGGATGGCACTGACTTGTTATGGGCAGGCGTGAAGCTTCACACCAGGTGAGCGACCTGCTCGTCTTGGTCACAAAATTAAAAAAAAAAAAAAAACTCGAATTAAACTAACCTCTTTCTGAGCAGTCTGTGATGATGCACAAGACAATAGCATCAACGATCCTGACCTAACCCCACGCTCATATTGCCCATAACCTAAAATAATGTTTGTACTATAATCAATACGTGATAATGATATCAATAATTATGTTAATTTACTTGATTCTCACGTTTCTAATCGGCTACAAAATACGAGTAGCTGATTACAAACTTAACAATAATTATGCGATTGCAAGGCCTTAAAACAAACCAGGTTTCTTGAAATAAGAATGTAGCTTGGGCATAAAATTATGCAGATTAGAGCAATGACTCTAAATTTTTCCCCGACTGTCCAAAAATTATATTTTTAAGGTGTATATCACACTATTATAAATGCGAAAGTTTGTGTGTAAGTGTGTAATTATGTTAGTATTTAAGTGTTTGTTTCCGTTCATCTCTGTAATGGCTGAAAGGATTTGGATGAAATTTGGTGTGGAGGTAGCTTATTCCCTGCAATAACACGTAGACTTTTTATCTTGAAAAAGTTAACCGTTTCTGTAGAATAGCGGGTGAAACCGCGGTGCACAGGTAGTGTTAGCACTATCACACTAATATTATAAGTGCGAAAGTTTGTGTGTAAGTATGTAAGTGTGTTTGTTCCCATTCAACTCTGTAACGACTGGACCGAAATTTGGATGAAATTTGATGTGGAGATAGCTTATTCATTGGATTAACACATAGGCTACCTTTTATCCCGAAAAAATTAACCGTTCCTGTAGAATAGCGGGTGAAACCGCGGGGTGCAGCTAGTGTGTGTGTATATTAATACTTCCTATCCGAAGCTACTTGAGCGAGTGAGGTATTTAGATTCGTCTTTATATCCGCCTACATTATGAAGTCGGGTTTTTTGTTTTTCTTTTAATACTTGATCGTACTCGTAGTAGTACTATGCAATAACACAAACTGCACTATAGTTGACCATATTATTGCGCATATGGTTTCCGGTATGTTCCTTTGTAGTGATAGGACTTTCTTGAAGAGTCCGCCTGGGGGAGTACCACAACTTTGCCAGTTATTCAACCGCCAAGCAGTAGTGTGCAAACATTATTGTGTTCCGAATTGAAGGGCAATGCTTCCAGCGAAATTACTGGACATAAAAAGAATTAACATCTTATATCTCAGCGCAGTATATTGCCGCGCAGGGTTATGAACTGCTGTTGATTCACAATTCTGGGTGACACTGAATTGTTCTGGGCGAGCGTAACGCTTAACATCAGGTGAGCGACTTGCTCGCCTCCTCACCGAGTACCATAAAAAAAAAACTGCGATCATGACCCGGCGAGAAGTTATGAATGATAAAAAAATAATGGAATATAATAATAATTTAATAAAAAAACCTTGTAATAACTTTAATAATTAAATTTAGCGTTCTGCGAAATCGTCGCCGATGGCTATCGGCTGATGACGATGGTTCATAACATGATCATAATTGCAAGGAATGAGTCGACGTTATCATTTGTCACAAAGCACACAGATCGTCGTGACTAACGGTTCAGTTCAGAGTTCACTCCACATTAACTTATGAATAAACAAACTATACTTTATTGTGGTCTTTAGATATAATATATCTATTTAACGTTAAGGATGGCCATTGCCATCCAGCGCGGTAATGCCGCTAGCGTTATGGGCACCTTTGCACTGGGTGCAGTTCGGGGCGGGTTATTTGTGAAATTTAGTTTTAAATATTTAATTGACCGAGCGAAGCGAAAGTCTCAGGGACAGGTGTACTGGGACAAATCGGCATTTGCATGTGTGTTTGTGTGTATATTTGTCCAATAATAACTTGCGAACCGTTGATCCGCTCTTCGTGAAATTTTGTAGGCAAGTAGTTCATTTCAATACAATTTTTAAGTTCGATTATGAGCTGAATCGGTCCAGGGGTTGTGAAGATATAGGGGTCGCGAGGTCTCAGTTCGGCGCGAACTACTAGTTTATTTTGGATACTTCGGTACGAACGTAACGATATATGTATATTACCCGTTCAATATATCTCGTGTAGAAAGTAAATAGTTTAGGTGGGTTAGTAATAATTATCTGAAGTTATTTCTTTAGCTTCTGTCTATTGGTAAACGGTGAGTGTTTTGCGATTCCGAGCCGCCTGCCAAAGTGGGGGTTATGGCAGCCCCCTTTTTCTAAGGGGAGGTCTTTGTTCGGTAGTGGACTTCTTGGCCGATATGCAGTACAACACAATAACACTATTGACACCATAAAAATACATTATATAGGTACAACACGGTGGACTTATCGCTAAGAACGATCGCTTCCAGACAATCTTCGGATGAGTCAACAATAAACATATTTATTTATGTATATTATTGACTAGCAGCTCTTTGCAGTTTCACCCGCTATATCATAGGAATAGTATATTTTTTCAGGATATAGAGTAAACCAGGAAAGCCTATGTTGTAATCCAGGGTATAAGCTACCTCCATACAAATTGTCATCCAAATCCGTTCCGCCGCTACGGAGTTGATTGGGAACAAAAGCACTTACACACAAACTTTCGCATTTATAATATTAGTGTGATATGGGGGTTTTTTTTGAGGGAATTACCCACATAAGATCATCAGAACATGAATAAAAATCCAATACGAACAAAAAGACCTTACGAAAAAAATAGTAGAGATTAATTAGATGACGCTGATTTATGAGTACTACGTGCTATCGCTATTTCGCCAGACAATCACTCGTAAACATGGATTTCTTTATCAATCCCGGATTCAGTAATACCTACATTTGTATATCCTAAAAAGTACCTTTATACATGTCATACAATAGCTCATCATCATATCTAGCCCACATGAGCCCACTTGCTGGCTCACGAAATTCACTCTATTACCGTAGAAAAATTATACGAGAAGAGTGATAATCTTATACAAATATTTAGTCTTTCGTAAAAAAGATATAAGGTATATTTTATTTGTGTTTCAAATAAAATATAGAATTAATAATTTTACTGATATTACTAATGCAAACATATTCATAACATGTAGCGGTTTTTCTCCGCACCATTACGAATGAGTTAGCTTAGGTTTCTATTTCAAGTCAAGCAGAAATTATGACGTAAATATCGCAGCTTAAAGCGCTAGTGACAGAAAGACTGTAGTCTTATATAATAGTCTTTCTTTATTAGATTTAGTCTTTCGATGGCTTTGACATGGGGTTAGGGCTACATTGACTGGAATGTCGGAATGTCTGCCGTACCAATTGGACCGGTTTCCTAAATGGTCTAGTCTCGGGATGTCTAGTGCCCTAAAGTGAATAGTATCCACAGATCACACTAGATACCGCATTACGAAATTCGTTGTTCCTACAAAAAGTCACCAAAGTTTGAGGAAGGCGCGGGTCGCGGGAGTGTGACCAAGCGTTCTCATTAGCTATCTCAAGGGTACGCCTACTGGCGCCTAACAATCAACCAATCAGGGATATTTCTTATAAGTGTATTTAGACTGATGACTGGTGCGCTTCGAGCGTCCTGAATGCATAATCTAGGCGTGATCTGTGCTAGTATCACATTTTCCACTTCCCACAATGTAAGTAGTGTCAGATTGTCTAAGTATTACATTGTCCAACTCTCATGCACGTAGTTTTAGATTGTCCTTTAGACTTTCGACTTTTATTTTGTAAGCACATTAAATAATGTAGCCCTGAGCGTGCACCTGAGCCAATTTACGGAAAAAAAAAAACATATCTAAAATGGTTATCGGTGCACATCTGCGAAGTATCTTTTATGTCGTATCTGCTTTACTATCTGTCATCTTTCTTATCTCTAGGAACCAACCGGTACGTGACGAATTTCGGTAGAGCTAAAAGCACGTTTTTGCTCCTTCCGGTTGGCCTTATCGTTATGACGAATGTGTTGTGTTCATTAAACACATGGTAAACACTCGTACTTGAACCTGTGCTAAATAAATTTGAGCTAGTATGTCAGTAGATATAATATTAATTCTGTAGGGTCAGTCAGTCATCACCACAACTATTAGCTTCTATAAATAATTGTCAATGAAACTAATTATTAACAATACATAATTATTAATAAGTTATATCATGCTAGGTAGGTAGGTATACACATAAATATAATATGAAAGTACTTAATGTAAAGGACTACTAACTAATTTATTATTAAACACGTCTTCAAATAATTAAGAAAATCATTTTTACTACGTTTCTATCCACTCGATTTGTGTTTGTATGTTGAGTACTTTGTAATCGATTTTATCTTACTTTCCATAAGCTAGAGTCGAGAAAGTTTAACTGAAGCTGAAACTTGGTGACAACGCATAAAAACATAAAAACGCGTTATTCAAAAAACTTTTTTTGTAAGTGATAATTATTTCACGGAATTGCGGTCAGTAGATGACCCATGTGCCGATGACCTAATCGCGTGTTTTTGTTGAATAAAGCTAGTCTATTATTCTCAGAAGAATAGGTATTATACTTTTTTTATTTGTCAATGATGAAAGCCGATTCCTGTATCAAGTACTCGTTGTAAACCGCAAAGCGAAAAACCTGACACAACTGTTTCATAACAGTAGAATCAAAAATCTGCTTATCAAATTCTGGTTCAAACCAAAGTGTGCATATGACTTCGCCTGCCGTTCGTTCATATTTTTCGAAACGGACAGGCAATATTACAAAATAGTACGAGGACAGTACACAGTAAGGCGATAGTAAAATCTATGAGCGTGATACAGCGGCGCCTCTTATCATGCTATATCACGAGAACTGGCACGTATTTGGGGTTTCATTGGAATATTATAAAAAAAGCAAAGTAGTGCAGCTTTTTGGGGTTGTTATAACTAGTCCCTAAGGCTAGCCGCATAGCCTTATACAAACTTACTGATTTAGCAAAAGTTATACCAAGGCAAATAAAGTACTAAGTCAGAAGGTAACAAATAGAAAGCGTTGCAAAAGTTACGAAATTGTTCAGTCGATGCAGTTTCCTAAACATAGCCAAACGGAGGAATCTTAAACAATTAAGTCCACAACCTTGAAAACTTTTCCTAATATTGGTTCAGAGTCTTGGGTAAGAGTACTAGATAATCCGTCGAAATAACTAGATAGATAAGTCGATTTATCAGTCTGACAAGGAAAATTAAAGGTTAATTAAATGTCTTTAAAATCTTTATAAACCTGAAATGTTATCTAATGCTTATCAACAAGTTGAAACTGGTCCAATGACGGATTTTAACATTGGAAGACCGGTGACCCACTCTCCGCGCTGGTTTGACGAAACTGAGTCTAATGACACGCTACAGCCAAACTAAAGATAATCCAAAATATCCAAGTGATCTAGCTGGCGGAATTACCTCGCTGGATGGCAATTTCGCCATGGGCCATATAAACGCCAGCAATTTTAGAGTAATTTGGAGTATTTCGTAGTATAAGAAACACAACAAAAAAGAAATAAATAATCCGTATATCATGTAGGAAAACTAGAAAAACCGCAGGCGCACCTAGTATAGTAAGGAAGTAACTGCCATTACCCAATTATTCTGCCACATTACGTCACACGTTGCATTACTTTGCTAAGTTCGATACTCGCGGCTTTCTCTATTGTATAATTTCATCGGTAATTAAAGCCGGAATGATAACATTTATGAATTTCATGATGCATGTTCCGTTCCGTTGTTCTTGGTCACAGTATGTGCATCGTCATCATCAATCCACAACAGTTCATTATGCCTTTCTCAAGGCACGCCACTCGCCCCGGTATTAGGATCTATTATTTGCTCATATTAATATTATAAATGCAAACTTTTAGAGTTCTCTAGTAAAGTGGGAATCCACACATTACAACAGCATTAATGCATGCCATGAGCGTGTCAGTTAACTCATTGGTTATTCACATTCACATTTTGTAGTGGTAGGGCTCTCTTGCAGAGTCCGCCTGGAGAAGTACCACACCTTAGCCAGTTATTCAACCACCAAGTAGTGTGCAAGCATTACTGTGTTCCGGATTGAAGGGAAATGTTTCCAGCGTAATTACTGGGCGTTCAGAGATTTAACATCTAACATCTCAGGGTGGCGAGCGCAGTGCATTGCCGCGCATAGTTTTGAAGTGTTGAAGTTCAAAATTCTGGGTGGCACTGAACTGTTATGGGCAAGCGTGACGCTTAACATCAGGTGAGCGACTTGCTCGTCTCGTCACTGATTAACATAAAAAAAAACACATTTGGCAGATATTTCGTACCTCATGTCCCAACAAAACATCACATCCAGACAAGAAATAGCAGTCGTTTTAGGTTCAAATAATGACGATATGTATTGGGTACGTATCATAGAAAAAGATTGAGCTACTAAATAGGTACTTATGCATTATGAATAGCTTAAAAAACCTCACAAATTGCCGACAACAATAGGTAAGTGGGTTTGTTCTTGCAATTCACTTTTAAATCAACAGATTTCGCGATTGCGTCTGCGCAAGGCATTCGTCAATGTCAAGAGTCGACACAGTACATCTGCCGATGTAATGCGAGTTAAAGTAATGACAAGATTTTTCTTTAAGGCCCTTGTTTGCGTCGATAGTTGTCTTTCTAATGCATTTTACATATTTTTTTATGGTTCTCTTCGAGTCGTTCTCCTGGTGCTAAGCGTCACGCTTGCCCATAACAGGTCTATGCCACCCAAATTTTGGAACTTCAACAATTCCAAACTCTGCGCAGCAATGCTCTCTGCGCTCGTCTCCCTGAGATATTGGATGTTAAATCTCTGTAATATGCCCAGAAATTTCACTGGAAACATTGCCCTTCGATCCGGAACACAGTAATGCTTACATCATTTATTTATTTTTAGTTTTCTTATTGCATTATTGAAGATATGTAATAAAACAAGTTCCAAAAACTTTGTGATGTGTTTTTATGATAAGATTACAAATATTTTAAAGAATCTTTTGATTTGAAGGTGGAGGTAAGAGTATGACGTAATTTTTTTTTTTTCGTTCCCTCCCATAAAATTAAAACAAAAAACAAAAAAAAATACACAGTAAATAAAATGTGTCGTGTGAAAAATTAATCGTCAAAATCGGTCAACCCGTTTTGGATACAGGTGGTTATGTAGGAACCTACGAACACTCAAATATACACAATTACACAAAAAAATATATATACCCTCCTTCTTTGTCTGTTGGGTAAAATTATGCTAATGTGTGAGTTTGGTAGAGAGTGAGTCGTGCCACACGAATGAACACACCCAGCGAATTTCAAAGCGATAAGACGCTTACGTGCCGAGTATTTATCATTAGTACTTATTTCTTTTAGTATATTAGTAGGTATCGCATGTTTTTTCCTTGGTTCCTATGAAAAGTGAGTTTGTTGTATTCTATGACATTTAAATTTGCCATAACACGTTTTATAAAAGTCGACTATTATATCCACGACTTGTCTACAGTATTCATAATAAAATAGTTAAGTATAACAGAAAGCATTTTACATGGCAAGCAAACAACACGAATCTTGTCGTAGGTAATTTGCCAAATAATTAATAATAATAAAAATAAATAATAATTTGCTTAGTTTGGGGTCAGATGACCGTGTGTGCAAAAATGTCCCAGATATTTATTTTATTAAAAATTTGGACCTGAGAGGGCAAGCCGACTACATGCCGTTTTTTTTTGACCGAGGGAGTGAAGCGAACGAAGTCTGCTCAACTGGCAAAATTTGCTCCGTATATATTGGTACTTGCGCACAGGGCCCTGTTAACCAAAAATAACAATCCGACAAATTTGTAAAAAACTGACATAATTGTAGAAACCGTTTAACCATACCTAATAATCACTAATGGTCGATAAACTTGTAACTTCAATTCGGCGTATAAACAACCAGTTTTCTGACAAATTTGTAAATTATTGCCTGTCAAGTGAACATTTTGGTTGAACAGAATTACATAAAATTGTGGTTACAATTCTACAATTTTGTGAATTTTCCACCATAACAATATTTTGACATAAATATCTAGAAATGTAAATTCAAATATAAAAGTTTGGTTAAACAGGGTCTTGGTTGTATTTTTCAACCTGATCGGTTGACGATACCTGGTATACAGGTTCAACAATTTTTTTAGATTTATTTTGTTATCGGTGATTTTTGGTTTTTGTTTACTTCGTTTAGTCATATTACGTCAAAGTCTAATCTGCAATGACTTCAAGTGACTCAAAAATGGACAATATCGTCAGCCCTTGATGCGTGTGCAAAATAAGAATCGGGTGAAAAACGTGACCAAAAATCGACTTCGGAGATATACTACTGCAAATTTTATCATTTTACGAGTATTTTGTGTGATAGAGCCTGCTTCGATGACCTGTTCCGGTTGTATCCCGGAATTTCCGTACTCCCTTAGCCAGCATATTCTTAAGCGGCCTTATAAAGGCCACTTAAATGAACAAACGACATTTTGGTTCTGCGCAATGCAGAAATGAAGTGCGCAATACTAACCAACGTCACTGTTTATAAGTAAACTTCTAAGTCGATGCAGGATTTTAATAGTTGTTTTCGTTCGTCACGAGTCACTGCCGACCACCTTGCGTAGTTATACCGTCACAACGTCGAGTCAAAGGGCGTTTTACGTTTGCCGATTCGCGATCTTCATCTACCCAATGGTTAATCGGTCCTGCGGCAGATATGACTGGTAAACTGCCACTTCGGTTTGCTAATTGCGCTGAGTTGAGCTGGAGTAACTAATCCAATAGGAGGTTCAGGGCACGTACCGTGAAGACCTTATGGCGATGATTTTTAGCTTAAGCTGCCGACACGGCCGTGAATCTTATCACGCGGCGATACGATTCGTGGTCGCGCAGCGTCTGGCTGAATCATCGTAAAATAACGTAACTGGCCCCTGTCAATAAAATAGCTATTTAATTTCCTAAGGAGACTGAAAGTACTTTATTCCTGTAGCTTACCTTTGTCATGTTACAGCGTAACGGCTCCATAGAATACGACGGATCGTTCCTAATGAACACTGGAGCAGCAGATTTCAGCCTACTCGGCAACCTTGAGAAGTGGAGGTTCTCCAACCGAACTCTCTACAGAGACGAGTGCGGGGAGGTGAAGGGGTCGTCGGGGGAACTGTGGGCGCCCGAGTTCGGACAACCGAATGTCACTATCTTCGCACCCGATATATGCACGTTAGTGGTTTCTCTTTCTTTAGGTTCTCTACCGGGAACAGTGTGGGGGGGGGGTGAGAGGGTGAAGGGGGATGTGCAGAATCTTCACGCCCGATATAAGCATGCTACTCGCATCTCTTTCTTTTTATACTAGTATAAACATACAGGAATCTGAAACTCTATACAATTTAGGCTATATTCGAGATGTAAGTAGGAGATGAATTATAGCCAGGTGCCATTTTCAACATCATCAGGTGCCATTTCCAACACCATCGGGTGCCATTTCCAATACCATCAGGTGCCATTTCCAACACCATCAGGTGCCATTTCCAACACCATCAGGTGCCATTACCAACACCATCAGATGCCATTTCCAATACCATCAGGTGCCATTTCCAACACCATCAGGTGCCATTTCCAACACCAACAATTGCCATTTCCAACACCATCAGGTGCCATTTTCAGATTGAAGTTTTTAGGTCAGTAGCAAAACTACTTGCGATCCCCTTTTATCATTTAATCGGCTTTATTGTAATGGATTATTGATGCTAATAATAAGAAGCGTGATATACTATCACGTACAGTAATTACTATAAGTAGTAGGTATTATGTATATTTCATTGATATCAAAATTCCTTACCTAGGGCGTAATGGTGTACCTGAAGTGATTCTAATACCAGCATTAGGCTGTTTTCCCACCAGAGGTGTGCTATGAAGCTAAGCTACGAACGAGGTAAAGCTAACCTACGAAACTGTGACCGTTTCCACTAATGCTAAGAGGTATAGCGGACCGGATGAGACGTGCTATGAAGATTCACGACTCGAGTTAATGGATGCGCCGGTAGTAGGAGAGCGTACAATGCTACACCACTCGCGCATCCCTAGCTCCCATCCGAAGCTGCCATTCGTAGCTCCCATCCGTAGCTCCCATCCGTAGCTCCCATCCGTAGCTGCCATCCGTAGCTCCTATCCCTAGCTCCCATCCGTAGCTGGCATCCGTAGCAGCCATCTGTAGCTGCCATCCGTAGCTCCCTTCCGTAGCTCCCATCCCTAGCTCCCATCCGTAGCTGCCATCCGTAGCTGCCATCTGTAGCTCCCATCCGTAGCTGCCATCCGTAGCTCCCATCCTTAGCACGCATCCCTCTATACGGGGTGTTACTAAAAGGTGCAACAAAATATTGAAAGGTTGAGTCCCGAAATATACTATGCATATGATATAATATTTTTAAAGAAATTACACCAGGAATAAATATGCGATGAGGAAGTCGGTTAAAAATATTTTTAGCGATATTGTATGCTGAACGGATCGACCTGAATTTTTGCACAGATATAGCGTAAGGGTCGGAGAGTGACAGGCTACTTTTTATATCTCTGGAAAAATGTTTTTTTCACGCGGGTGATACCGCGGGGTGCAGCTAATAATATAATATAGTATAGTAGAAAATCCACTCTTTACTTATTTTTTTTTAAATCTAATTTCACAATGTGACCAACCCTGAAATAGCGGAAAAAATATCAGCTGTTCCATACATTTTGCCGAGTGTCATTGACATTTGTTTAAGGAACAGCTGATTTTTTTATCGCGATATCAGGATTGGTCTCATAGATAGATAACTCTTTACTGTTCACCATAAAATAAGACAAAAAACAACTTAAAGTTAGAGTTATAACCGGCGGCCATATCGCTTAAAGCGATCTCTTCCAGTCCCATATTAAAAGTTGTTCATAATGGATGTTGTTCATACTTTTCAATATTGTTGCACCTTACAGTAACACCTTGTATACTTATAAACCCCAAAAACATTATTTTTTTCATCGGTTTTTATAGGCGGTTGGGACATTACCTGACTAAATACGAAAGCGCCGTCTAGTTTTAGCCAGATTTTTCGGAGTAATCTTATCGTAAATAATAAAAATAATTTATCATGTTTGGAAAGTGATTTTTTATCTCTAAGTATGTGAAAATAATTAAATTGTATTGAAAATTCTACTAATGCGTTAACTGGTTTAATTTTTAATATTCAAACTTTTATAAACAAATAATTTCAAATAAGTATTAAAAATTCAATGTTTCATTGATTTACGCTGGTCGTAGAAATTGAATTGTCTATAATAAAATCCAATTTTAATTCACAGATACATGGTGCTGCCTATGGACAAGGAAGTGGAAGTGGAAGGATTGGAGGGCGTGCAGTACGCAGCTAATGCTACCGTCTTCGACAACGGGTACACAGTCCCCGAACTGGTGAGGTTTTTTTTCGCAACAGAGGCAAAGATTTTAGGTCTTTTTAGGATAGTTCGTAATCGCTATTAATTATTTTGTGGTATTAATAGATGGAGCAAAATTAGCAATATTACATTTAAATATTAAATTAGCGTTTTAAGCAAAATTAGGCCACGAAGTTTTGACTGAAACGTGAAGATGTCGTGTATCGTGCGTCATTGTATTATTTCCAGAAACTTGTGTTAAAACTGTGGATTTTTATGCATTAAATGTTTGGGAACGTGCGTGACTTTTCATGCTATTTCCAAAACTCCATAGAAGCAAAGTAAAGTACACCACATTACTGGGGCATGACTTGGGCCTGACCGTGACTTACTTTACTAGATTTGACTGCGACTTTTTCTAATTGTATTATATTTATTTCATTTGAAATATTATAAAACTTGACATTGGCTAAATACAATATGACATGTATGGAGCTAAAAAATACGGAAAAAAAATATTACATGAAAAGAGGTGCGTAATGCTCGAATTAATTTTATCATATTTTTATTCCAATACTACTCGCTGGATCGAAACGACGAAACGAGAACAATGTCGCGTGTAACAACTAGTAACAAATAAATATATTCGCTTAAGTATGCCAGGAGGTTCTCGTAGTTCAAAACCGCTATATTTATACAAATAATTCAAAACAACGCGTGATCACAAAGCAAGCCCTATCGAGAGACTGAGTCAAGTTGAACATAGTGATCACAATTAAATGGCACATCTTAATATAATGCAGTGTCACCTCTAGTACGTAGTACACGATATCTGACACCGACTAGCCTTATGGCTCAGTGGGATTTCCGCCTTCTGAGCTGTAGGTTGTGGGTTTGATTCCCACCCAGGACAAACATTTGTGTGATGAACAACAACTTTGTCTGGGTGTTTCTATGTAGTCTATGTATGTTTTTACAAAAAAAATGTATTTATTTGTATCTATCTGGTATCTGGTGTACCCATAGTACAAGCTTACTTAGTTTGAGGCTAGATGGCGCTGTGTGTAAAAAAACCTCCATCAATATATTTTCAAACTATGTGTGTTGCCTGTGATGACATATGGGACTGAAACGTGGTCAATGACTACTGGCCTTTTGGAGAAACTCAAAGTCACACAGCGAGCAATGGAGAGAGCTATGCTCGGAGTTTCTTTGCGCGATAAAATCCGAAACGAGGATATACGCCGAAGAACCAAAGTCACCGATGTAGCTTTTAGAGTGTGCAAGCTGAATTGGCTATGGGTAGGCCACATCACTCGAAGAATCGATAACGCTGGGGAAGTAAGATTCTTGAGTGGCGACCACGAACCGGAAGACGCAGAGTAGGTAGGCCTCCCACTAGGTGGACCGTGGACATTGTTGAAAGTCGCGGGCAACCGGGGATGCAAGTGGCACGTTGTCGGTCGGTGTGGCGCTCTAAGGGGGAGGGTCTGATGGCCTATGTTCATCAGTGGACATCTTCTGGCTGATGATGATGATGACGATGAAATATATTTTATCTCCGTGGTATAAAGCTGAGTCTAATTATCCCGTGTGTACGAGCAGGCGTGCTACTGCGACGAGGAGCGCGACCGCGACTGCCTCCCTTCGGGCGCGCTGAACGTGTCCGCGTGTCGGTTCGGCGCGCCGGCCTTCGTCTCCCTGCCGCACTTCCTGCACTCCGACCCGTACTACCCTAGCAAGATCGAAGGACTGAACCCTACCGAGTGAGTACACCCCTTAAATATCTCCGCAGTAGCGCTTGCTCTTTCTTCAACTCGTTTTTTAAAACAGGCAATTTAGCGTTGGACCGGGAAGGGTTCTTTTTTTTTGTTACAGAATTGTGGAACCAACCTCTCATATTTATATACAATACTTAAACGAAATACGTATCCGGAACAGACTCAAATTTTACATTTTGCAATATCGTCTCTATTTGCGCTATGTTAGAGTCAATTTCGGATGACGATCGTAAGCACGACAATAAGTCGTCGGCGACGATAATGTATTATGGTACAAGCATAAATACTTTTTCTATGTCCCGTACCTCCGGACTGTTTAATTTAAATTAATATTGATTCTACTTCAGCAAAAATTATACCAAAAACACCAAATTCTATATTTATGTTATGAATTATGTCCGGCTCCTTCATACTAAGTCGCGTAACTTGACTGGGCTTTTCTTCATTGCTGTAGGTCCGTGTCCAGCAAGAGGATGTAAAAGTAAGTGTGTGTAAGGCGAGTGGTTAGCCTCGATATCAGAGTTTTTTGGCCGCCAGAAGGCCTATGACATGGCTCATCGGTGTAGAATGATACTATCTAAAACGCTTTTAAAAAATAATTAAGAAAAGAAATCGCACGCGCCTTTGATATATTTATCTGATTTTTCGATTTGTTTTGTCTTATTTTCCTGGTAATCACACTAATATTATAAGTGCGAAAGTTTGTGTGTAGGTATGTAACTGTGTTTGTTGACTGTAAAGGCTGAACGGATTTGGATTAATTTTGGTATCGAGGTAGCTTATACCCTGGATTAAGGTGCAACGTTTCGCTCGGCGCGCGAAATTCAAATTTTCTAGCGTTTTATGTCAATTACAGCTTAATTACTCATCGTAGGTTCATGAAAACTAATTTTGCGATAATAAATAGATTGTTTCAAGAAATTACTCCAACCAGAAATTCAAGTTGAAAGCTAGTATAAGTACATTTCCCACTAAACCAAAAACCAAGATGAAAATCAGCTTATTGAAATTTGTAGCTAAACCAATGTTATCTAGGTGATCATTTTACCCGTAATGTCTTAAAACAACTTATTTATTGGCGCAAAATTGGTTTCGATAAATCCACGATGAGTAATTAAGCTGTAATTGACAAAAAACGCAAGAAAATTTGAATTTCGCGCGATGAGTGAAACGTTGCACCTTAACACATAGGCTACTTTTTATCCCGGAAAATTATTCGGTTTCTCGAGAATAGCGGATGAAACCGCGGGGCGAAGCTAGTGTACTATATATTGTCTGCTGGTGCGTTCAGCTGATTTTATTATATTAACAGCTGCGGCCCGCGGTTTCTCCCACTATTCTAGAGAAGCCGAATATTTTTCCGGAATAAAAAGTAGCCTATGTGTTTATCCAGTGTATAAGCTAAATTATATACTAAATTTACTAAACCATACTAAATTTCATTGAGATTTCGAGTTCAACGGGAACAAAAGCACTTTTATACTTACATACTTACACACAAACTTTCGCATTTATAATATCAGTGTGATAAGCCTGTGTTTGTCATCAGGTCTTATAGGTTTGCCCCTTGTTTACGTTAAATTTGAATGAGTTTCTAATTCTATTGAAACTCAATTTCAGGGACATGAACTTCAGGCTAGCGCTGGAGATGTTCACGGGCATGCCGCTGTCGGTGGCCGCGCAGCTGCAAATTAACCTGCTCGTGAGACACGTCACCGGGATGACGTGAGTATACAGATCTACTGAAATCCACGTGCTTAGGGACGAGGTGAGCAGGTCACCTGAGGGTAAGCGACACGCTTGCCCATAACAGGTCAGTGTCATTCAAGATTTTAAAATTCACAGATCACACCCTAGATTATGCATTCAGGAAGCTCGAAGCGCACCACGCATCAGTTTAAATACTCTTATAAGAAATTAGTCTGATTGGTTGATTGTTAGGCGCGAGTAGGCGTAGCCCTGAGATAGCCAATGAGAACGCTCGGTCGCACTCCCCGCGACCCGCGCCGCGCCTCAAACTTTGGTGACTTTTTGTAGGAACAATGAATCTCGTAATGCGGTATCTAGTGTGATCTGTGTTAAAATTCTACATTTTCAACCTATGAGGGATAAAAATCCCGGTAAGCATCCTAACTAATATTATAAATTTGAAAGTAACTCTGTTTGGGTGTTTGTCGTGCTATCACGGCTTATCGGTTCGACCTGAATTTTTGCTTAGATATAGCTGAAGGGTCGGAGACGGACATAGGCTTTTTTTTTGTTGGTCCACGCGAACGAAGTCGCGGGTAACAACTAGTTCATTATAATTACGGTAAAAACAACAAATAGTAAAAAAGCTAAAAAGTTTCTTAAACAAATCCAAATTTAAAAAATCCGTCACACAGTGTTTATCATAATTTGAGAGAATGAATTTTACAGCTTATCTTAAACATATTTGGGTCACAAACAGAACGAAACCAAAAACACCAATAATCAAAATCTTCGGTATTTAGATTTTTTTTAAATACCAATAACTATATTTATTGGTATCGACCTCTATATTTAGTATCGATTATGTCGATGACCGCAAATCAAAACGTGTCGTTTGAAACTTCGCGACGAATTGCGTAGTCGTGTGACGTGACGTGATAATTATGATGATGACTGCATTACTAGGGTCTCCATCTGTTGCCCTGATGCCGGGGCACTAGAATATTGATATTCATTTGTTGCGTAAGTACTATTTACACGTCAACTTAAAAAAATAAAATAAAATGTTACATAATATTAAATTTATATTTTATAAAAATTCGTCAAATCCGTAAAAGCATTGTTCGACCAGCCACTTTTAAGTCCGTTTTTAAAGGAGTGCATACTGATGGCTGCGGTGACGTCACCTAGCAGGTGATTGTAGACGGCATCGGTATCCCCTGTCTGTAGTAATAGCCTACTAAAAGGGAACCTCTGGGCTCGGGGGAGGTGAGAGGTGGGGCTCTAACCAACATATACCGAAGCGAGCTCGTGGAGGACGACAGCGTCGAGTGGCGGACGCTGTTGTAGGCTTAGGCGTCTCATGACAGCTGCTAGCTGTCCCGGGAGGAGCTGAAGCGTGGTGCTGAGGGCTCCGGTGCGTTGTCTTGGAGATCCCGGAGCCCTCGGCTATGGCCTCGGATATAGCCCAATCACCCTTCGAGGGTAGGCCGATATCTCGGCAGTGTGATGTTAAAAGGCTGATACAGAAGTAACTCCAGGACTCTTCCTGACTTGACAGCCGTCTCGAATCCATCTCTCTAGTTCAAAACGTCACAACGTAATGTTTTAACAAAACAGCCAGTGTACTATTTATATGGTAATGAGGATGAATGAGATGAAAAGTTTTGACGATGATAATGAACCCTGACCGTGTTATCTAGGATGTAGTTCGAAAAAAGTCAACAGCACTATCATCGCAAACTGCGCTAAGGAGAACTAACACAGCACAGATTTTTCTTTGTTATGCCGTGTTGGTTATCATTAGCGCTGTTGGCGTAATTTGGAACGCGCCCCAATTTGAACACACCGATAGTATGTTTGTATCATTGTATATTCCAGACAATGATATTTTACTATACGACTTTAGCGTCCTTAAAATGACCTCCGCAAGTCTGTCCGAAACAGATTTCATTATAGCTATCTCCTGTACTCCTCAGCTGTTCATCTTCTGTGCATCTTCTTTCGCACTCTTTGGCGGCTGTACACAGAATGCAGCGGAGCCTAATTCCCAAAGCAATGCGCCATTTTGAAGGTTAAATCCTATATATAGTGAAATATCATTGGTTTGTCTCAAATATCTCTTTATAAAATCTCTTTTTAGATCACATATGTAAATTATAATAATTTTATAATACTTATAAGAAGTAAATTGTTTCTTATTGTTTATCTAAATGTTTATTTTTGTAAGTAAGCCATAAGACGAACGTTTTTTTAGTTTGCTCATCCCCGGGGCACATAGCATAGATTACATAATATGTAACATAATACTGTATTACATAATGTTTTTTTTTAAATTTATTGCTACTATGTATTATTTAGTCCCGGTTCTGATTTTGATTTTATTTTCAGGCTACTACCCCAGCAAAGATTATTTTTAGTAATTGGTGGATAGTGCTGTGGGTGGCATAGTTAATAATTAATTTTGAGTTATTTAGTTTTAGTTAATATTTTATTTTTTATTTTATTTTATTTTAGTTGGACAACCAAACAGCCTTCATACAAATAAATTTAAACACGAGGATAATAAGAACACCCAGGCCAACGGAGGCTATCGCTTATAGAACAAACATGGTGCTTGTGCAAAACTATCTAACTTAACCTTACAAATAAAAAGAAAGAAATATACACTATGTCACTGTTTATTGTCCCAAATAAATAAAATAAAATAAAAATATAAGGCGGGAAATCCCCGGAACCAGTGTTTCAAAATGCGAATGTTTCATTTTCCAATAGGAAACCGATAATAAACCGAAGAGTACCTATTGGTTAATAAATATTTGCAGTAAGCTGAGCATCACAAAATTTTGGTGGATTCCTGCATTATAAAAAAATACTAGTTAAACAATGGCACAGCGGGCTATGGAGAGAGCTCGGAGTTTCTTTGCGCGATAAAATCCGAAACGAGGATATACGCCGAAGAACCAAAGTCACCGATATAGCTCTCAGAGTTTGCAAGCTAAAGTGGCTATGGGCAGGCCACATCACTAAGAAACGATAACCGATGGGGTAGAAAGGTTCTGGAGTGGCGACTACGAACCGGAAGACGAAGCGTAGGCAAGCCTCCCACTAGGTGGACCGACGACATTGCGAAAGTCGCGGGCAACTGCTGGATGCAAGTGGCACATTGTCGGTCGGTGTGGCGGCGGGAGGCCTATGTTCAGCAGTGGACGTCTTCTGGCTGATAATGTAATAAATGGTATAGCGCACATAAACACTGATGTGTTAAACCAATGTTAAAATATAGGTAAAAACCTATCTTTAGTAAAGTTTGTTTGTTTCCAGTATAAACAACCAGCTGTCGGACCCCGACGTGCTGGTGCCGATGTTCTGGTTCCGGCAGGAGGTGCGCACCACGCCGGAGTACGCCGCCATGGCGCGCCAGGCGCTGCGCATCCGGTACTGGACCCCGTACGCGTTCTACGCACTCACTGTGAGTATACAAATACAAATATATATATTAAATAGTATAGTATAGTAAAGTGAAAAAGTAGTATAGTAAATAGTATAGTCATATATAGAAAATTTTCCTACAACCCTGAGTATTCATTTATTTATTTAAGCATACATTGCCACATAATGCGTAATGGTAACATTTTTCAGAATGTACTAAATTATTCATTACCACCGACAACTAATCATAACGCGAACGATGTCGAGTGTAATAGCTAGATTTTTTTTTTAAAAGCTATTTCTTCATTTCCAAATTCAAATCTATAAAAAAAGATAAATACAAAAGTTTTTTTTTTTTTGGAGCTTTGGAGGGAACGTGAAGAGGTCATGACGCGTCATTGTTTTATTTTCCTAAACAAGTGTTATGTCGAGTTTTAATGTGTAATAACGTTGGATTTTTATCCATCAAGTATTCGTGAACGTGCACGAATGTTGGTGAATAGTATAATGATATGAAACGTGACTCTGTCCAAATAGTGTTAGGTCCAAGGCCCACAATGACCAAGGAGCAAAATGTCCAAAGCTCACAATGAAGATGTAGGGGTCGCTTAAATTCCAAAATTGTATAATGAGTTTGATTCTAACATTCTCCTCTCTCTCTCTCTCTCTCTCTCTGTCTCTCTCTCTGTCTCTCTCTCGCTCTCTCGCTCTCTCTTACATCATTTACATAATTAACCCACTCTTAAACTTCCACTGTTTGTTTTGTTCACAGGCTATCGGAATAGGTCTACTAATATGGGGAGTGGTGATATTAATGAAACTACTACTCAAATCCCCCGACACCACGCCCATCATGGAAGAGACCACCGATCGGGACTCTAACTGACCAATTGACTACTCAATAAGGTTACACAGGGTTTTAATTTTAATAGTTCAAAAAACCTCTTACATATAACTTCAATAACATACCTAACACTAGTTTAATGATTACCAATCGTTTGTAAAGATGTTTGAGATTAGTTTTATACTAAAACCGAAAAACATTTTTTTTTTATACTTCCTTTTTCATGGTACGGGCCACGCCATAGCACGATGAAGTGTGTGAATAATTTGTACCAATACAGTGTTATAAGAAAAAGGTATACTAAGCCGAAAGGAGCACATAGTACATAATAATGAACAACCTTTACTATGTGGCCAACCCTGAAACCGAGAAAAAAAACAGCTGTTCCATTTTGTCGAGTGTCATTGACATTTTTCTATGGAACAGCTGATATTTTTTCTCGTTTTCGGGGTTGGTCCCGTAGTAAAACTCGTTCATAATGATGCACTATGAGCTCCTTTCGGCTTAGTATACCCTCTCCTAATAACCCTGTATAACGAAATTTAATTTTAAAGTTGCAAAATGTTCACACACTTCATTGTGCAGTGGGCACAGCCATTAAAAACCCAAGTGTCAGCATGCTTTGTTAAATGGAGTTTATAGTACTTACATCATCTTATATTAAAAAATGTTTTTTTTCTATATGTTTTGGTTAAATATTCAATTTAATCTAAGCATATTAAAAATGATAATAAACGTAAACGTTGTAATGTAACGTTGTTCAATGTCCGAGATTTAACATTTTTAATGATTTAAAACAAAACCACTGGAAGCGGGACAACGAAAATCAGTTTCCTGCTCTTAAAGTAAGTACATAATTCGAGAGCTTAGAAAAAATTTAGCAATAAGTATACGCGGACGATTTCATTACTATTTGTAAAAGAGATGGTATTCAAATAGGAAGTAACTTCCTTATTAAATAAAAAGTTTAATAAATGTTTTGTCTCGTTTTCGCACGTGGACTATGACCTTGGCTACAATAACGAAAAGGAAAAGATAGTAATTTTCTAAAATACCGTCTCTATTTACAAACCATGACAGACTGACATTTTGTGTATATTAGTTGTAAAGTTCGTAAGACGAAGTAAAAGTACGTTTTATATAATTATAACGAGACATTAATAGACAAATAGACAAATATTTATTTGTGGAGAAAAAACACATTATGTACACAAAAGCAAAAAAACAATAAGGTACTATCATACTAGTTTACACAACATTGTGTTTCGCCACAAACCGGTCCCAACTCAGCATAATACTGGTTGCGAACAACCACCATTACACCATTTATCTCAATGATATTTTAATTGAGATACGATTCTAGCGCCCCCAAACATTTCTTTATAGCTATCTCTGTTACTCTCTTCTTTTACGCATCTTCATTTCACTCTTAGGCGAAACATGAAAAATTAAAAAAAGCTTAGATAATTTACAGATATTCTACGGCTTTTAGATATTTCCCGCGACGCTAAAACCTCTTCGACCAAAGTAAAATGAATGGACGAGCCCTAACCACACAACTTCCTTAAAAATAACAAGTCAAAACAATAGAACTTTGCTTTCATACGTAATACATTAGATACCGCATTACGAGATTCGTTGTTCCTACAAAAAGTCACGTCAGTGTGAGGCGCGGCGCGGGTCGCGGGGAGTGCGACCGAGCGTTCTCATTGGCTATCTCAAGGTTACGGCTACTGGCGCCTAACAATCAACTAATCAGAGTTATTTCTTATAAGTGTATTTAGACTGATGCGTGGTGCGCTGCGAGCGTCCTGAATGCAGAATCTAGGGTGTTACGTAATTAAAAGTGTGTATAATACATTTGTCACAAAAAAGAGATATTTATATTTTTGCGTATATTTGGATCGCATGTATTGACGAACGTACGTCTCGCACTTTTCACAGACTGAGAGCGACCGGAGCTCACTTTAGTCTTCCAAATTTTCTTACTTGGGCCCGTCCATTCATTTGTCGAAGTAAAAATCCCGTGCAGAAAAAATACTGTCGTGGACATTAATGTCGGTTTAGTTGTACACTATTCTGTATCTGTATACTACACTAAATTTGACTGTTCTGTTGCTGCCATCATTTTCTCACATATTGAAATGAAAAGAGACGCAAATACTGTTAATACTGTCAAATTAAGTTCAGTGAGTTGTAGAACAGGATCGACGCCAATGTTTTCAAAGATGTTTTCTTTAACACAGTGTTTTTCGTTCGCATTTTTTTTCTGTTATTTTCTTTAGTATACTTTTGTCGAATACATCCGCTTTTTACTAAGATTTATCATGTTACAGTGTCTTACTAAAATTAAGGCAGCTTTAAAAGTACTCCAATCAACATTGTTTTTAAATTAATTTTTAAGTAGTACCAATTACAGTAATTTAAAAATATATATATGTAAGAAATTTTGTACCATGGCGTGCCAATATAATCAAAATCATGACTTCATTCCATTTATTACGGTTAATATTTTAAAGAATTATCATGGAGCGGGGCATGTCATGTTTTTACGCGACTGTCCGAGAAGGAGGATGTTTTTTGGCTGTATGTAATTAATTGAAGACACGGATTACTTCCTTTATTTACGTGTTACGAGATCGCTGTTCCGCCAAAAATGCACTAATGTTTGAGGAAATCGTGGATTGTGGGGATTGAGAACAAACGTTCCTATTGCGTCACTCGCACCTAGCAATGAACTAAGGAGATTTAATTTATATAAGTGTGTTTTGGCCGATACGGTGGGGCGTTTAGATAGTCTCGAGTACGGTATTTATAGAGGGTAATCTTTGATTGTAAGAATTACTTCTATCATAGAGAAATTATAGTAAGAAGACTGCCAATGGCCATAGAAGGACGCGTTACCCGATTGTAGTACTGACAAGGACATAAGATGTCGCTAGTGCGTTAAAATGCGCCATGGTCGTCATAAGTTTCTGCTTTGTCTTGAAATAGAAACCCAACTTAACTCATTCGTAATGGTACCAGAAAAATGGTACTTGTTATGAATAATATTGCATTATAGTAATATCAGTGAAATTATTAATTTTATATTTTATTTGCAAAACACGCTAGATTCTCAAGAGATGGCGTTGAAAACGTAATTTTTTTTTTTTTTACTTCGTTTATTGCAAACTAATTTAATCTAAACCTTAAATAACGGATCAATATGTAATCTATATTTATAATGTTTTCTTAGACTTTTATAGGGGTTTTAACATCAGCTGACATACGCCATCTAGTTTTACGCTGTTTTTTCGGGGGTACACTTTTTCGTACGATATTGTCTTTCTTCTCGTATAATTTTTATATGCTTCTAGTTTTTTTTTTTAACTTTTTGTAGTAGTGTGCACTCCAGTGTACACAGTACATAATTTAGTAAAAAATATGTCGACATAAGCGCTTTTGAATGAACGCAAATCTCTCGCAGGTACGTCTTACTTAAGGCGTCTTAAGTAAGACGTACCTCTTACTTAAGGCATCTTACTTAAGGCGGCACAATTTTGCGGCCATTATGCTTTGATTCAAAAGCACGTATGTTGCTATTAGCTTTAATTTTTAATATATAATCATTAATAAGTCTAGACAAGTTCCGTGCTTATTTTATACGGTTTATTTATTTTTAATTATTTACGACTGCTTCCTTTAAGATATCAGTCGCGAGAAAATTCAGAGCTGTCATTGGTCGAAATACGCCGTGTTTTTTTTTGGCTCCACACATGTTTCATTTAGCCCAGTGTCAAGCTTATTACATTAAATGAAGTCATAAATGAAGTCAGTCATAGTCACGGTCTAAGTCAACAGAAAGTCATGCTCCTGTAAAGTGATGGAAGAATAACTGGTACTTTGGTACTTTCAACAGAGTTTTGGAAACAACGCGAAAAGATACGGTGTACCGATTTATACAATTACGGTCTATTTATTGAATACTCTGAATAATTCAAGTTACGTTGGCTCCATAACTATACAGGGTTATAAGGAAAGGGTATGCTAACTTTTGCTATGTGACCAAGCCTGAAAACGAGGGGAAAAAACTGCTGTTCCATACATTTTGTCAAGTACCATACATTGTTATTTTTCTATGGAACAGCTGTTTTCCCCCCGCGATTTCGGGGTTGGTTCCATCGTAAAAGTTGTTCATAATGATGAGTACTACGAGCCCTTGTCTTGCCTTATGTGTATCTTTGTTTATATATATATATGGACATCCGCAAAAGTAACAGACAATCTTGCCTAGTGCTTACCTATATATATATTAATTTTTGTTTTTCGTGTTTATCATCGAGCCTGTATTTATAATGAGGCGTTTATAGACGAAATAAACAACTAAATAGTTTATTGTTGCAGTTAGAGGCGTTGATTTTGTGTTATGCACATAAAGGTATCTTATTTATGCACTTATCGGACCTTTTCAGATTTATCTGTCTTTTTTTTTTGCAATATGTAAGAACGGAATGGCATTAATTTTATAAATGATACTTGAAGGTAAATAATTTTAAGGCGCATACCCTGGTTCTCGCCGTCTCGTTCGCACTTTATCAACATCTTCTAATATGCTTACGTAGTATTGTTGCTTTTAAATGCTAAATTAAATTTTATTTTTTTAAGCCCGTAGGAAGACGTCGGCATCCGGGATTCGGAATTTCTTGTCCGGGTGTTAACACACTGTTTCGTTTAATTTATATAAAATTAATGTACGTACAAATAATTACACTTAACTAAAATTGTTCCGCTTAGGACCATTATTATTGAAATAAAGATTATTATTATTATTCACTAATATAAATATAACAGAGAAGAAATTTAGAAAAAATGTCTCATCATGACTTCAGAATACCATCGCCAATCTTTTATAGTAATTTTTCATATTATAATTTTAAGTCTGCTAAGGAAACGGAGAGAAAAAAACAAAACAAATGTTTTTCCCTCTCCTTCACAAAAGAAGAAATAATGACATGAAAATTGTTATAAAACATTGGCAATGGTATTCAAATGTCAACGACAAGAAATGTTTTAAAATTTCTTCTCTTTTTATTATATTAAAAAATGTTGATAAAGTGCGAACGAGAGAGCGAGAACCAGGGTATGCGCCCTCGTAAGTCACACCTCTATGGTCCATGTTACAGGTCAACACCAAAGATTTAGATGTAATGTAGTTTCCAATACTGTATCAACTATTTATGCCTGAGATGCATGGAGCTAGTTTTCCAGCCAGGATTCTCTTTACAGATTTTTATTAACGACATTTTAATCCCATTAAAAACATTTTTTTTTTAATTGTCAAGTCTCACAACACAATCCTTCCAACGTAAAAAGTTGTGAGATCTCATATTATAAAGCCAAGTCTGTTATTGACCGAGCGAAGCGAAGGTCTCAGAGTTTACTGGGACAAATCGGCATTTGTATGTATGTTTGTATATTTGTCCGATGATAACTTGCGAACCGTTGATCCGCGAGGTCTCATTTCGCCGCGAACTACTAGTTTTAGTTAGTACGGAAGCACCTATTCAACGACTTAATCTACATAATACTAATGAGGGGCACTAAATAAAAAATCACATTTTTATCAAAGTAGGCCGTTAATGTTCGTAAGTAACTAACTAGTAGTTCGCACCGAACTGAGACCTCGCGATCCCTATATCTTAACAACCGCTGGACCGATTCAGCTCTTATTCGAACTTAAAAATTGTATTGAAATGAACTACTTGCCTACAAAATTTCATGAAGATCGGATCAACGGTTCGCAAGGTATCGTCGGACAAATATACACACAAACATACAAACATAGATACAAATGCCGGTTTGTCCCAGTAAACTCTGAGACCTTCGCTTCGCTCGGTCAATTAACTTGAAAACTGGTTCCATGTATTTCAGGTACAAATTACTCATTTTCCATTCTAACATGCCATAAGTATTTTCTGTTTAGATATGTTTACATTGTATTTGGGTATTTGGGTAAGATTTATTCTAAGCTACGCCATGTATAAGGGTGTCTGTCATGGCCTGACCTGACATCGTGTGATAGAGATGGCTATATATAACTTTCTGGGAGAGCGAAAGGGAGAAGCTATAACCTTAATAGTTTGTTTCTTTTGCTCCCGTGAAATTCAAGTCTAGCTGTCCCTTTCACACGGTGTCAGGTCAGGCCATGTAGCGAGGCCTTAACAATTGTATAGTATTTTAACTTTAACATTAGTTGCCATTATCTTACTTACGTCTTCCTTGTTATACATGATATTTAAATCTTATAATTATCTACGGATATATCGATCACCGAAGTCGCGCCTGGGTCAATTAACTATTACGTACCCACGAAAAGACGTCCGCTGACCAACATTTGTTCTTGGTATATTTAGAAAAATTTGGTCCGTCATAATATATTTATTTTGAAATATTTGTTTTTACTGTTTAAAATTAAGACTAAACGTGTTTGTTTTTGGTGCATTATGCTGTGGGCTAAATAACTAGTAGTTCGCGCCGAACTGAGACCTCGCGACCCAATATCTTCACAACCCCTGGACCGATTCAGCTCATATTCGAACTTAAAAATTGTATTGAAATGAACTACTTGCCTACAAAATTTCATGAAGATCGGATCAACGGTTCGCAAGTTATCATCGGACAAATATACACACAAACATACTTACAAATGCCGGTTTGTCCCAGTAAACTCTGAGACCTTCGCTTCGCTCGGTCAATTAATTGAACCGTTTTTTCCTGTTTTTTTTTGCTGTTTTATCTTCACAGTCGTATTGTCCAATGTTCTTGTCATAAAAGGGTCGTTATTAACATTTTTTATTGTCTCATAAAAAAGATCATTAACGGAAAAAATAAAAATAATAATTTCTAGCTAGACAGAGTGCGCAACACCGATATGACGTCACCTCACATGAGTCATATAATTTCCTTACTAAATAACCTTTGCGGGAAAGGGGCGGAGCATCCCCTATTAATCCCAATAACTTTAAATGATTAGCTTCGCTAAAGTTCTGACGTGGTACTGATGTAAATGATTTATTCAGTAAACACTATATTTTTCACAAAAACAGTTATTTTTACTTAAACAAACGACCCTACTAGCCAATTTATTTTAGTGTGCAGAAAATTGCGCACGTACTTACTGTATGTAATTCCAGTTGGGCTCTCGGTCCACACGCACGTAGAGAAAGCATGAAGCGCGTCTTCGCAAATTGAAACGTTATTATTTTTGCAATTTATAAAAGACTTATTTTAATAATCAATGTGATATGTAATCAATTTAAGGCAATAATATATGCATATGTAGATAGGTATAAAAAATCCAGTGGAAACTTAGGTATTGTTCTATTATATTATTTTAAAATAAATATTTCTTGAAAGGGATAAAATGTTCCTTTGCAAAAAAGGCATTATCACACTGGCGATTTGCAAACGCGTATCCGAAGAGATGATTGGTTGACGTTTATGTGACGTCATTTCAATTTCGTACGGTTTTATTGGTCAACATACTGAGCCACTCGTCTCAAAACTTGTTTGTAAACTCAGTGTGATATGTACTTACATACATACCTGTTTCCTATCCCCTAAGTATATAAGTTAACATAATACGCAGTTTCTGACTTTTAATAGTATAAAATTATAATTTTAATGTATATAACCTTGTTGACATGTATTTTTGTAAATTTAATAAAAAAATACGTTATCAATATTGGTGTATTTTTACCATAATACCGGATGTTCGGTTAGACGACGTACATATTCTAGGATATCATATATAGAACACTCAGTATTATGTTAGGTATGATTTCCGAAGTTTGCCGGCGAAAAAAAATCTGAATTTTCAGACAAGCGGCAAATTATACGCCACAGATAACCTGTTAAAATGAAGGTTGGTGGGTGGAAATGGACATTTGTCAGTGTCAAGTATACTTATATATTTTCAAGTTTTGTTAAACTATCAAACAAGTCATAGTCCAAAGAGTAATATAATATTCATAGTCACAGTCAAAGGCGAGCAAAGCAAGTCACGGTCAAGTCCAAGTCATGCCCCAGTAAAGTGGTGAAAACTTTACTAGAGCCTTCTAAGTATGGACTTTTGGAAACAACACGAAAATTCACGTTTCACGACATTATAACATACACAACACGAACACTTAACGGGTAAAAATTCACCCTTTTTACACATTAACACTCGAAATAACACAAGTTTTGGAAAATAATAAACTGACGCGACATGATTTCTTCACGTTCCCGCCAAAACTCGGAGCAACATTTGTTTTTTGCTCCCGCTATCCTCTACAAGCAAATGTTTTTTTTCAGAATAGGTACCTACGATGAAAAAGCCCTTACGGACCTGTCACCTGGATTTGGTTCGCGCAGGCCCCATGCTTCAACAAAGGCAAGATATACACGCAACACAATTACAAAAGATTGCGTAAGGTATGACGAATCTTGGTAATAAACTTGATGATCCCAAATCTCAGTTCTTCACTATTTTTTGTATGTGTTTCTGGGATTAAAATTCCTATGTTTATGTTATTGATTATCTACCTACCACTACGAAAAGGTAAAGAGGAGGAAATAACTGAAAGCAATAACTACATACCAACAATGTTTTTTTTACGCCTTAGGTGGCAAAGAAGCAGACGAGCCGCCTGATGGTAAGTGATCATCGTTCCCTATGGGCCAGTCACACCAGCAGCACGTTGCCGACATTTTAAGACGCTACAGACCTTTTGAAGAACCCCATGTTGTAGATAATAATATGGGCTAAGGTTTATTTTTACAAAGGAATATAAATTCGTTTATTAGGAAAAAACTTGCTTTTCCTATCTACGGCATGGTGCAACGTTTCGCTCAGTGCGCGAAATTCAAATTTTCTTGCGTTTTTTATCAATTACAGCTTAATTAATCATCGTAGGTTCATGAAAACGAATTTTGCGATAATAAATAGATTATTTCAAGAAATTACACCAACCAAAAATTCAAGTTGAAAGCTAGTATAAGTAGGTACATCTCTCACTAAACCTAAAACCAAGATGAAAATCAGCTTTTTGAGATTCGTAGCTAAACCAATGTTATCTAGGTGATCATTTTACCCGTAATTTCTTAAAACAACTTATTTATTGGCGCAAAATTGGTTTCAATAAATCCACGATGAGTAATTAAGTTGTAATTGACGAAAAACGCAAGAAAGTTTGAATTTCGCGCGATGAGCGTAACGTTGCACCTTACTATCAGATTGCAAAAATAAAAGTGAGAAAATTACAATAACGGAATACGTTTTTCTCGTTTTTAAATAATAAAAATGTTAAATGGGGACAGATAGGTAGTATCCCCATTTAACTCTTATATTTCACCACAATTTACGTCGATTCTGTTGTAAAACTTTCTTAATTAAACTATATTGGACAGGTCTAAAATTATGGCCGTCCCGTTTTCGCATATTAAACTAAGAAGAGATGCAGACAATTTTAGAGGTGTCAGATTAGTTTAGTTAAGAGAATTCTAGGTACAACAGAATCGACGCCGTATAATTACTTGGAAGATATTAACTTCTCCAATTTTTTTGGGAGTTGCTCTAAGTACTTACAATAGTTAATAATAATTAACTAAAGCTGATCTTGGTAATGAAGAATCGTAATGTCGCTTTAACTTTATGTGTAATGAAGTTTAAACAATACTTGTATTTAAATTTATGGAAAACGATTGATATACCTACCTAAACGTTATAAATAAAAAAAAAACGCGTATTTTAATTCCATGTATACCTAAGTGACTTGCGGATTTAGTCGTACTTGCTACCTATTCCTATGTAGTTTCTTTGGTATTACTTTATCAAGGAATACTACTTCAGTGTCAGTTTCAGTCTAATTTCCTGCTTCTCTACCGTCCGTTAGGTTTTTTTTTTCTCTTTCCTCCTAAGAGGATTCTGCACGGCGTTGCACGTCGTATGCATTTGCCAGTGTCAAGTATACTTATATAGTTTCAAGTTTTGTTAAATATTATCAAACAAGTCATAGTCACAGTCAAAGGCGAGCAAAGCAAGTCACGGTCAAGTCCATGTCAAGCCTTAGTAAATTGGTAAAAACTTTACCAGAGCCTTCTATGGAGTTTTGGAAACAACACGAAAATTCACGTTAAACGACATTATACCATTCGCCAACACTCGTGCATGTTCACGAACACTTATCGGGGAAAAATCCACCGTTTTTATATATTAACACTCGAAATAACACAAGTTTTGGAAAATAATAAAATGACGCGACATGAATTCTTCACGTTCCCGCCAAAACTCCGCCCGCTACGTCGTCGACGGAAAACGGGGCAACGATTCGGTCAGCGCGCGAAATTAAAATTTTCTTGCGTTTTTTGTCAATTCCAGCTTAATTAGTCATCGTACGTTCATGAAAACTAATTTTGCGCTAAAAAATATATTGTTTCAAGAAATTACATCACCCAAAAATTCAAGTTGAAAGCTAGTATAAGTACATTTGTCGCTAAACCAAAAACCAAGATGAAAATCGGCTTATTGAGATTTGTAGCTAAACCAATGATCATTTTATTTATTTTATCTAGGTGATCATTTTACCCGTAATTTCTTAAAACAACTTATTTATTGGCGCAAAATTGGTTTCAATAAATGTCAAAAAACGCAAGAAAATTTTCATTTCGCGCGATGAGCGAAACGTTGGAAAATTTTAATGTAATAAATAGTTGTAATTTATCTTTTATCTACCGATTGTCTCTCAATTTTCAACCCGGACTCCGAATACAATCTCGTGAAAATCATGCAATGAATTGACAATTTAGGATCAAATTGATTGCTTATCCATTTGGTTATTGCAAGCGACAAGCGTGATAAGACGCCAGTGTCCATTTATACTTCGACGCTCAACCACGCTTCTTTGCGCTTCGAAATAACGCGAATATCAACTCGTATTTCCGCACGAACTATGTTTAAAACATTTACGTTACGTTTTAATTAATATTCCATGAAATCAGGGTACGCAAGTGTCCAGTGGATTTAAAACGTGTTAATTTAATACCTGCTGATTTTTGTAAATGTTTTAATTGTGTTATCAAAGCTTGGATTTGCATGTGTTTGCCGTTATCAAAGATATAGTAAGGTGAGTCCCTAAATCGCGAACAAATTGTACTTTAATCGCATTTAATTTTGATATCTAAGATAAAGGACTTAGACATAATGAGTGGGGAGAAAATAAATAACAAATCAAATGTACATATTTATATCATACTGGCTGTTACCCGCGACTTTTTTCGCGTGGACCTACAAAAAAAAGTGTCCTATGTCTGTCTCCGTCTCCTATGTACTATATGCGAAAAAATATCAGCTCGATCCGTTCAGCCGTTTAGCCGTGAAAGGGCGACAATTACCCAGACAGTTACATTCGCATTTATAATATTAGTTAGGAATAGTATCTACTACTTACCTAACTGCGCCGTGATGGTTTCACCCACTTAGAGGTAGATTTTCGAAAAAACTGTTCCTTAGTGCTCCCCTATCATTAACATGTGAAGTAGGAAGCTACTAACCCTGAACATTTCACTTCTCTATAACTAAAACCTCTGGTTTAGGCTGTGCGTCGATTGTCAGTCCGTCAGAGACACGAAAGTTTTATACATATATTATCTTCTAACAGCGCCCCGCGGAAAGTAGCCTAAGTATGTGTATCCTAAAACTATAATATTATAAATTCGAAAGTAACTCTGTCTCTCTGTCTGGGTGTTTGTCGCGTTATCACGGCTGAACGGTTCGAGCTGAATTTTTGCATTCATATAGCCTAAGTTTCGACAGATGGGCTAGGTACTCCTTTTTCTTGTAGCGCCACGCCACAGATCACGCGAACGAAGTCGCGAGTATCAGCTAGTAAGCTATATGCTTAAGTATAAGCTACCGCCATACCGAATTTCATCCAAATCCGTTCGGCCGTTACAGACTTGAACGGGAACAAACACACTTACATACAGACATAAGTACCTACTTACATATTTACATACTTACGAACAAACTTTCGCATTGATAATATTAGTGTGATTAACCCCCGAATACTGAAACGTTTGTTAACTTTGACGACATATTAAGTCATATAAAGTCTGCCTTTGTCATTTGCTTAGTGCCAGACAAAGGCATCATTAGAATTAATCTGTTATCAAAGTTAACAAACGTTTCAGTATTCGGGGGTTAGTTTACTCGAATACAGAAATGCGAAAAAGGAAAAAGTGGATCAATATGAGGATGGATACCTAGAATACATTAGATTACCTTACCCCCGAATACTGAAACGTTTGTTAACTTTGATAACAGATTAATTCTAATGCTGCCTTTGTCTGGCACTAAGCAAATGACAAAGGCAGCAACAGACTTAATCTGTCGTCAAAGTTAACAAGCGTTTCAGTATTCAGGGTCCGAGCCTTACGCTATATCTGTGCAAAAATTCAAGTCGATCCGTTCAGCATACAATATCGCTAAAAATATTTTTTAAAGCGACCCCCTTATCGCTTATGTATTCCTGGTATAATTTCTTTCAAAATATTATATCATAGCACAGTAAGTATATTTTTCCGAAATAAAAGGCCTTCGTGTTATAAAACCTCTATAGCATATTTCATCCAGATCCGTTGCAGTTCCGGCATGATTGAGTAACAAACATTCATCCAACCAAACTTTCGCATTTATTTAAGAAAGATGGCGTTGTCGACGTGCCTATGAAAAGGCAAAACCCACAGATTGGCAAAACCTATTAGTTTCAAACATTTTTATCAACCTAATTTTTTTGAAATACGCACGTGTGTGTGTTGTACCAGGATAATTAAGCTGTTATTGTAAACTAGTAGTTCGCACCGAACTGAGACCTCGCAACCCCTATATCTTCACAACCCCTGGACCGATGCAGCTCATGTTCGAACTTAAAAATTGTATTGAAATGAACTACTTGCCTACAAAATTTCATTAAGATCGGATCAACGGTTCGCAAGTTATCGTCGGACAAATATACACACAAACATACATACAAATTCCGATTTGTCCCCGTAATCTCTGAGACCTTCGCTTCGCTCGGTCAATAATCATTTTGCAGTTTAACATTTAAAAAGTTAGAAAATTTCAACTATTTCGGAACTTACCTCTGGCGTCCTCTGGAGCAGGGTCTGGTACCTAGGTAATTTTACCTCGACGCTAGATGTCGCTAATTTACTAACGATTTTGCAATTTAAAATGAAAAGCCATCAAATGTTCTTGGCGCTTGGCGCCACCCTTGAAATACTTAATATCATTCTGGAGTTCCGATGGCCATCTGTGGTCTTCTTCATCAGTTTCACTTTAACAAATGATAGGTACTTTCCGAATGCAAATGCTTGACTTGTTGATGAAAATGTCAAAATTGATATATGTGTGCCTATAATATTTGAAGAATTCTCTCAATTCGTCATGGATCCCATCATCAAACCGGAATTTCATAAAAATGAGACTAATCTGTAAGTACTTTCAAATTAAAAAAATAAATCTAAATCGGTTCATAAATGACGGAGAACTGAGGTAACAAAAAAAAAAAAGACTTGAGAGCCTCCACCTTTTCTTTTGCGAAGTTGGGTAAAAAAAATATAACGTTTTTATACCCTCCTTTTTGTCGTCTTCGTTTAGAATATTAAATGATTTATACTATAGATTTATTCTAGTTTAATTTATACCAATATAACAAATCTCAAAATTATGTCCATTATTTGCTTTCGTTTCGTTATCAGTAGCTTAGGTCGGCAGCTAGCCGATAAATTATCCGGGATCATCGCGATAACACTACATCACCCACAGAAATAATGATAAAATAACATTATGGAAGACTTTTTTTTGGACGTTAGTAGATAATCTTATAAGACCAGTCTTGCAACTCCAACTTATCAGGCTAGATCTAGCACTTTTTACTGTCGTTACCTTAGGTATATGGTTTAGTTTTAGATTATGTATTTTTATTTTAAAATTTCTCAGTTGAAATCATTGAGATATATTCTACCCAGAGTTGGGCAGTATTTGAGTTACTTGTAATTAAAATACAAATACGTTACCCAGAGTTGGGCAGTATTTGAGTTACTTGTAATTAAAATACAAATACGTATTTGGTATTTGTATTTCAATTACTTAATTACTAAACTATTAAGACATGCAGCGCAATTTCGCATTTTTCGAATTCTCGTATTATTAGCGCCGCTCCATATGCGTCCATGAATGTCGAACCACACTGAAGTAATGTCCCAGATCACACCCTAGATTCTGCATTCAGGAGGCTCGAAGTGTACCACGCAGCAGTCTAAATACACTTATAAGAAATTACTCTGATTGGTTGATTGTTAGGCGCGAGTAGGCGTAACCTTGAGATAGCCAATGAGAACGCTCGGTCGCACTCCCCGTGACCCGCGCCGCGCCTCAAACTTTGGTGACTTTTTGTAGTAACAACGAATCTTGTAATGCGGTATCTAATGTGATCTGTGAGTAAGGTGTATGGATTGCAGTACAGCGGGCTTGTCCTCTGACTTTGAAACGTTCGTGATTCTGATTGCGAGAGCATACCATCCCGCTCGTACCAACTTAGTCGCACTATGCGCGGTCCCGCTCGCGCACTATCACTATCGCAGTTCAGTCGAACAGTGATCGGATCGCGAAATCTAGTGCGTTGCGTAGTAGATATACAGGGTTATAAGGAAAGGGTATGCTAACCCGAAAAAGGCTCATAATACTCATGATTGCGAACAACTTTTACTATGGGACCAACCCTGAAATCCAGAAAGAAAAAACAGCTGTTCCATACATTTTGTCGAGTGTCATGGACATTTGTCTATGGAACAACTGATATTATTTTCTCGATTTCAGGGTTGGTCCCATAGTAAAAGTTGTTCATAATGATAAATGCTATAAGCCTTTTTCGGCTTAGCATAACCCTTTCCTTATAACCCTGTATATCGATGCTAGAAATCAAACAAATTATTATTAAATAATTACTGAATTATAGACACAGATGAATTGATTATAGACTATTATACCAGTTACTTGGTGCAATAAACCACTGAATATCGAATAAAACCAACTCATAATTAATGAAAAAGTATTATAAGATAATTGGAGATTATACACGTGTAACATAAAACCGGATTAATAAAAATATCTAGGTAGTCTAAAAGATTTAATTATTGATGGATATACAAAACAAGACATATGATTTATGAGGCGCTTGGATTTATTAAGTGCAGCAAATATATGTATTTACATAAATTAATTAGAAATTACTCAATACTCAATAATTTATTGCGACATATATGCAGGTCTTAAATAACATGATTTGGGTTTAGTGACACATATGACCCTATTAGGGTATGGCAATTGGTGCGGAGCGGTCCATTTGTATATTGTCAAAATTATCCTTAAAAAACTCTTCAATAGTGTAATAGCATTTGGATTCCAGGATGCACTTTAGATTCTTAATAAAACAATCGTTGTTTTCTAAATCTTTTAGTTTGTTCGGCAATTTATTATATATCTTTACATTACGAGTACAAGGAACTGTTTGTATTTTAGTTGCAAATGGCTTATTGCACAACGATTGCAGATTACAACATATAGGTAATATGCAACGACATTATTTATCTAGATATGTTACGGCTAGAATCCGAAGTGCGGCTAGTTTAGAAATAGAAATATGTATTAGCTTTGTAACATTTCTTTTATTCTTTCTTTATTGCATATATTATGTACATATTATTCTTCTAAAACTACGCTTTAGCTTACATTATGACATATATAACCTGTAAATAAGGGCTTTCGTTACATTGGACAAGTCATTTTACAAATAAAGACTATTTAAAGTCAATAGATAGCAGAATTTAGAACTAACAAAGAAAAATTACAAAAACAATATTTAATAATTTAAATATTAAAAAAAAAAAAAAAAAAAAAAAAAAAAAAAAAAAAAAAAATTAATAATATAATTATTGAAATTGATAACATTGAAAACAGAAAGCAGAATAACAACATTGGAAATTATATAAAAAAACTATTAAACTGTTTTACTGTTTTAGCCGGTTACGCCGGTTAGAACTAGGTGCAGCCACTTAAGTACTCTTTGTTACATCTAGTATTAGCCGATTGTTTTCGAGTAAAACTAGCTCTATCCGGTATCATTCGGTCTAGAACTAGGTCCAACCAAACCCTAGTGGCTGATACTAGGTCTAGCCGTTATCATGTAGCCGCACTTCGGTTTGTAGCCGTAACAGATATACCACGTACAACTCACCGTCATGGAATACGAAAAGTACCTATCTTTATAATGATTACTAGCTGTTACTTGCGACTTCGTTCGCGTGGATATAAAAAAGTATGTTAAAGTATCCGTCTTTGCGATACCTATATGTACATAGTAACTTGTTATCAAATTTTATCAAGATCCGTTCAGACCTGATAACTAGACAAAAATCCAGTAAGAGAGAGAGAGAGAGATAAAGTTACATTCGCTTTTATAATATTAGTTAGGATCACAGATCATATAATCGGTTGAACGTTCGTCCCTACGAAAATATTCTAAAATACTCGCAAAGTAGCATACACTCGCCTATTGGAGATTTCATACATCTATTAATATCTCAGAGTGACGGGAGCAGGACAACGCCACACAATGTTTTGAACTTCTATAGTTAAAAAAAAACTAGGTGGCATTAAACCGTTATGGCCCCCATCAGGCGAGCGACTTAAACGCCTCGTCACTAAGTTTCATAAGTAAAAATGAATCGTTTATAACTGACACAAATTGTAAGGATGAATATAATTACTTAGTATTGTGAATTTACTGTATGCGCGATCAAGTAGTGTAATAAAACTCCGGTTTCCTGAAGACACCAAACAATTTCTTCCATCTGTATTTAGTAAATTTATTCTTACACTTGAAAATGTTACAAACGTCGTCCACTACTAGCGCCAAACCACAGATGCAGGGACGGTCAACCTAGTTACCATTGGCGGGATTTCATAGTGATTTATGCATTATTAGCTAATTATCAAAGTTATCGTTATGTATTCGATTCAATAAATATTAAAGGGATTTTACAATTGTACTAATCAATATTATAGTAATTGATTCTACAAAAACATTATTGTGAGACATTGATTTGAACGTGGGATAGTCAAGTTATTTTTAGAATTAACAGTCAGAATGAATTGAACAACAAGACGGTGTGAACGTTTATAGTTTTTGGTTGCGGAAAATTATAAGGAGGATTAGTGTGAACACCTGGACTTTTATTCCGGCATCCCTGACCACTATCTGGTAACAATAGTTGTGTTACATTTGAGCAATGGAAGAATATGTGGTATTGAAGGTGCTCACCGCGCCGATCCCTCCGACCGACTCCCTGCCCTCACTCTTGCCCCAAGCCGCTATCATTTCTCCCCACCCATACTACCCCACACGTAATTTCAAATCGAGTACTAGTAAAATCAGATTGAAAATAATTAAGTGAAAATAATTTAAACACATTGAGCTCACACTCGTCCGTCCTGACCTGACCTTGTGCACGCTAACAGGAGAACCTAAAAATGGCCTGTTGGAAGCAAGATAAGAGTGCAGAGAAAAAATAAATTGATAAAAATAAAACCCATGTTCTTATCCATATTATGACTTAACAAATTAAATCTTATGCTCTTATCTACATTACGATAAACGATTACGATAATACATCTTAATAAATTCATATGTCAATCTTAAACGTAAATAAACAGTAGGTACCTACTGTAACTATTAGCTAATAATATAATCAGTGCAGTGGTCAATTCTTACGGATGAAAATGCTTGCGAGCCAATCAATTCCGGCACCAATATCTTTATATATTCTAGCCGTAATTGAATTAGAGAGATAGTCTGTAGTCTGAAAAGTAAAGCGATCACTTCTTGCTTTACAGACCTTTGTAAATATCTTATTTATTTTTTTCCTAAACCGATCAATTCTGAGGGAAGAAATAGTATGTAAAGGAAACCAATCAACTCTTGCTTTACAGATATTTACAATATCGTGCTTTCTAGCCCAAACCAATAACTTCCAGCTTTACAGAACTTTACGTTATCTACTATATTTTCTAGCCGTAAACCAATTGATTCCTGCGCAAGAAATAGTCTGTAAAGCATTCAATCATCTTTTGCTTTACAGAAATTTACACTAATATTGTAAATACATATCTTTCTTTCATTTTTTTTTGTATCCGTAACCAATCCTTTAGAAGAAATAGTATGTAAATCAAACCCCAAGCAAACCACTCAACTCTTTCTTTACAGATATTTACAATAGCTTGCTTTCTAGCCCAATCCAATCACTTTCTGCTTTACAGATCTTTTCGTTATCTTTTATATTTCCTAAACGTAAACCAATTGATTCCTGTGCAAGTATAGTCTGTATACATTTATCATTATACTGCTTATAATATCCGGCGGGGTTATCCTCTAAGTTTGAAACGTTCGTGATTCTGATTGCGAGAGCATGCCATCTCGCTCGTACCAACTTAGTCGCACTATGCGCGGTCCCGCTCGCGCAACTCTCGCTATCGCTTTCAGAGTTACGGGATGAGCCCACAGGTTTGATTGTAAAGTCTTTGAAGACCGAACTGAAGACATATTTTTTCTTTTCTCGCTTAGAATTTTGAGGCCGCGGACTATTTTGACATTAGTACCTGAAAGTCCTTTACATAGGTACTTACTCATATAATTTGATTATGTAGTTGGTACATAGAGATTTGTGTTTGTTTGTCAGTTGATAAATGTTATCTCAAGGGTCTTGAGTAGCCCAATGAAACAAATAAGTCTGAGGGACGGCGCGAGCTGTTCTCGGACATAACGCGCAGAGACGTACATTAGGACGGAATGGTTGGGCAACCAACACTTTTTTTTTTTATAATTATCTATCTATTTATGGTATATCTCATACAGTGGCGGTCGCCATTTTCCTGTTTTTTGCCAAGTAGCAAAAAGAATCGTCCATAATTCAATGTTTGACGATCGAGTAACCTCATGGCCGCCCGTCACTTATTCAAAAACAAGGAAGGATTAGGATCGTTGACATAAATTACTATTTTGTCGTTTTATTTATATCTTTTTTAATTACTTACCTAAACAGCTTATTGTATTTATATTAGTTTCGTTTTCATAACTTCTTTTTTGTATATTTATATAAAAAGAAATGTGTTTTATGTGAAACACAAGATGTACATCCAAGAAATATAGTTTTGAAAATTACCTATTATTTAAAAATATTTTTGTAGAACCCCTTTTTTTTGTTTTGTTGTTCTTGTACTGAAAATGAATGGAGAATCTACTACTGTACTTACCTACTAGTAAACTGGCGTCAGACATAACAATATTGATACAAAATACTTAATTGATACTAGTAAACTGGCGTCAGACAAAACATTATTGATACAAAATAATTGATAACTTAGTAGTTATAATGACCAACGGTCATTATACTCTGCAGAATGCTTAAGTTATAGACCTCTAGTTAAGTTGCTTATAAATTGTACCTAACTAAGTATCTTACAGTAATAAAATTTAAGGCGTTTTTCTAGTACCCGAACTGATATTGCACTTTGTATTGTATTATGATTATTTTGCACTTCACTGATAATTTTTGGGTGCGCAGTTGTCAGACAGGATATTATATAAATGAAATACGATTATAGGAAAGCAACCGTCGATGTAATCTCCACAATTACACAAAGTGTTGTTGTTAATTCTATACAAATATACGAGATTGGAATTGATACACATAAAAATAGGTTTGACTCACAGGTACACCGGAAGGCAATCACAAACAGAATGTGACAGTCGTAGACAGAGAAATCAATAGACGTCACGTACAATTAACATAGACATAGGCAAACATAGACACTACGTAAATAACCATGAGAACATAATAATATTTCAACACTTCCCCTTATTTTGTTCTTCATGGCCACATTAAACATCACAGAAAGAACTTACAAGATCATGCCATAAACATTTACATCTATTGGTACATGCAACCACCATTCAAATATTATTCTTATAAATTAAACAGCAGCCTACTTAGATTTAATATTCATTTCGTTTATAAATTTTGCATGTTTTATAAAGCTCAACGGCTTCGTGAGCACATCGGCTACCATCTGATCAGTTGACAAATATTTCACCTTAGCAAATCCATTTTGAATCAGATCTTTAACAAAATGATATCTTAAGTCTATGTGTTTGGTTCTTTTATGGCAGTATTCTCTGGCTTCTAGTAATCTGTGGGCACTTTGGTTATCATTATATAAAATAATTTCTAATTTCTTATCCAAAATTTCCGTTATAAAACTTTTAATGAAACATAAATCCTTTAATGCCTCAGTGATTCCCAAGTACTCACTTTCAGTACTAGAGAGCGCTACACACTTTTGCTTCCGAGACTCCCAATTAATAGTATTCTTGCCTAATCTAATTACATAGCCAGTATAAGATTTCCTATCCACCACATCATTAGCCCAATCAGCATCTGCAAAAGCAGTTAAGGTTAAATTACAATTTCTATAAAAATATAGTTTATAATTTATCGTCCCCGCTAAATATCGCATTATACGTTTGGCCGCAAGCCAATGAGACTGATCAAAGCCATGGGTAAACTGACTTAGTTGACTACAGGCAAAACTCAAATCAGGCCTTGTACAAACACATAGGTACATCAAGCAACCCAGTAATTCTCTATACCTATATACATCTTCATCAAGGCATTTTCCTTGAGGTTTACACAATTTATTGCCTAGTATCATGGGAGTAGCCACTGCCTTACAATTTTCCATGCCAAACCGCAATAACAATCTTTTAATATAGTCCGACTGATCTAAAGTCAGTATGCCATTGTTTATATCATGAGTTACATTCATTCCTAGACACATTTTTAATGTACCTAAATTCTTTACATTAAATTCACACTCTAATAAACTAATTAGTTCGTTTTTAGTTGTGGAACTATTACTAAACAGATAAAAGTCATCTACATACAATGCTATTATAGTTATACATTTACCACATTTTTTAATGTACACACATGGTTCACATTTGCTTTGTGTAAAAGCATTTTTCGATAATAATTGATGCACTTTTAAGTTCCACATTCTACTAGCCTGTTTTAAGCCATATATACTTTTTAACAATAAACATACTTTATTACTGTCGGTACTGAAACCTTCAGGCTGCTCCATATAAATATGCTCATCCAACTCACTATTTAAAAATGCTGTTTCTACATCTAAGTGATCAATATTCATATTTAAGTCATTTGCTAACGCAAATAAAATTCTCATAGTACTGTGGCGGACGACCGGTGAGAATGTGTCATTGTAGTCTACACCTTGCCTTTGAGAAAAACCGCGCGCTACTAAACGCGCTCTGTATTTATCTTTACCCGCATTATCTTGCTTGGTTTTGTAGACCCACTTACATTTAACTACATTATGGGCCTTAGGCCAGTCCACAAGCTTCCATACTCCATTTATGATAAGAGCATTATACTCTTTTTGCATAGCAGCTTTCCACTCTTCACTAGTGGATGAAGAAATAGCTTCTACATAGCTCAAAGGGTCACATTGGCCCTGAACAAACAAAGACATATCATAATCGCCATACCTGTCTGGCTGTTTACCGCGGGTGCTCCTAACGGGTCGCCCAGTGACGGTCACTGAACCCTCACGACTAGTCACGGCTTCTTCCCCTGCAGGAGACCATCCCTCAGAAAGCGATGATGATGTGTCACCAACACCAGCGTTGGAGACCGGACTGAATGCTTCATCACCAGTTGCATACTCCGACTCAGGAGCTGAAACCACAGTTATATTTTGATCAGAAAAACTGTCCTTATCTAAATTGTCATTCATGGATGAATTATTACTATTATTAGAAAAATCTTTGTGAATAGTATTATCAATTTCATTTAAAATGTTTATATTGTCATTTCCATTATAACCATCCATATTATTATTTATTATATTACTATTAGACTGGTCATTTAAATAAGGCTTACAGTCATATTCATAAAATTTATAACTACTTGGTTTATAACCATCAGTCTTCAAAAATTCTGTTTCTAAAAATGCCACATTCCTTGCGAAAAATACCTTGTGGGGAACTAAAGGGTCGACAAGCCTATATCCTTTGGTAGTGTCACTATAGCCTACAAAGATGCATTTCTTTGACTTAGCATCAAGCTTCTTTCGCTTCTGCTCAGGTATCAGTGCATAAGACACGCATCCAAACACACGGAGGTGACCAAGTTCAACATTGGAACGGGTCCACACCTCCTCAGGCATTGATCCTGCCACAGCAACAGAGGGGCACCTATTCTTCAAATACATTGCGGTCATGACCGCTTCTCCCCAATAGCGCTGGCAGAGACCTGATTCCTGCAACATACAGCGCGCCTTCTCCATCAGAGTTCTATTAAGCCTCTCTGAAACACCATTTTGCTGAGGGGTAAAAGGGACTGTTACCTGATGAACAACTCCCTCATTTAGCAAGTATGTCGCAAACTTACAATTGCAATACTCACCCCTCCATCAGACCTGAGACACTTCAAGGGGTAACCAGATTGTTTCTCTACTAGCGTTTTAAATTGAACAAAAACTGACAGTACCTCAGATTTATTCCTCAACAGGTATCCCCAGCTCTTCCTACTGAAGTCATCGGTAAATGTCAAAAGGTATCGAGCACCGCCCCAACTGCAGCTGCTCATAGGCCCGCACAGGTCCGAATGCACCAACTCAAGAGGTTGTACAGCACGCTTCGCCCCAGAAGGAAATGGTTTAGCCACCTGCTTCCCCTCAAGACAAGCTATACAATTCTTCAATTGGTTTTCACAGTCCTGAAACTTAAGATTGTTAGCTTTCCGCAAATTACACATACCTGCGTAACTTAAATGCCCGAGCCTTTTATGCCAGATAGACGCTGGTAAAGCTGCGACCATCGCACTCTCTCCACCCTGCACTTCCGTTAGGGAAGGTATAGAATGCTCCACCTGCAAGACCCTGTTGACAACCCTATCAAGCTTGTAGATACCATTGACATTGCTAGCATGACCAAAACTATCCCCTATAATTTTACATTGCTTATAAAAGTGACACCCCAACGAGTCGAACACCACAGTAAAACCTGCTTTAGTAAGCTTACTTACTGACAATAAATTTGTGGACAGATCAGGGACAAGCATAGTATCCGCAACGGTACTATCATTATTAAATATTAATTTAACTTTACCTGAGCCAACACTGGACAACTTATCATTATTTGCGATACATACTTTCATTTTGCTAGGTTTAAAGTCCATTAAGTGAATTTTATTATTGGTCATGTGCGCCGTACAGCCACTGTCGACAATCCAGTCATTCGCAGTAACTAACGCCGCTTCAGTTGTAATGAAAGTTTTCTCCGCACTATCACTTTTTTTATCGCGTTTTAACTTGTAACACTTTGTTTTAACATGTCCAGACTTTTTGCAGTAGTGACAAATAACTTTACTTTTAAATTTTGCAACATATGCTGTATTATTTATATCACTGTTCACCTTGCGAAACTCTTCTTGAAGTAGTCTCGTACGAACCAGCTCAGTGGTCAAGTTTCCGTTGATACATGCTGTCTCCAAATTGGATACTAGGACATCATACTCAGCTGGTAATCCACTTAATAAGATTTCGGCAACTTCTGAATCTTCGATGGACTTGCCGATATCCGCCAGCTGCTGCACAAGTGTCATAATTGCATTTATGTACTCACTCATTGAAGAAAATTTGCAAAATTCTGTTTGATGCAGTTGACGTGATAGCAAAACACGACGATATAGCCCCTTGTCTTCAAATATATTAGCTAGCATAATCCATGCAGCTTTCGCCGCTGTGGCGTCTCTTACATATTGATACAATGACGACTGCAAACACATGCAAATACGAGCGAGTGCACGTTTATCCCGAATGGGATCGGTATCCAGACCTTCCACACATCCCCACAAACCGTCAAGAGTCAGCGCCATGCGCATTATAAATTTCCAATTTGTGTAATTAGTTACGCCTTCCAATTTCTCGATATTATACATTGTGCCTGATGCTTGGCACGAGACGTTGCTCCCCCGATGAGCTTCCATTGCTTAAATTGTTTGTTTATGTCCTGTCCGACTAATAAATGAAACTGCGTAGTAGTTTCGTCGCTGTGTCTGGGCCGTAACCTTTTGGGTGCGCAGTTGTCAGACAGGATATTATATAAATGAAATACGATTATAGGAAAGCAACCGTCGATGTAATCTCCACAATTACACAAAGTGTTGTTGTTAATTCTATACAAATATACGAGATTGGAATTGATACACATAAAAATAGGTTTGACTCACAGGTACACCGGAAGGCAATCACAAACAGAATGTGACAGTCGTAGACAGAGAAATCAATAGACGTCACGTACAATTAACATAGACATAGGCAAACATAGACACTACGTAAATAACCATGAGAACATAATAATATTTCAACAATAATAACTAACCGGACTAAAATCTTAATGTTTTTATTTATTTATTTTTGTTTTTTTTTACATTATGATAATTATGTATACGGTGTAACAAGAATTACATTTCACTTCAATAATTAATATTAGAGAAATTTTAGTGTTAAAGTTACAAAACTGTTTCGAATTCCCGCCCTCTCCTTAACATGAGCGCGCGCGAATGTGTTGCGTCTCATTCACTCATTTCCTGTCCCTTTTTTCCATTCATACATTCAAGCAGTTCCGCCATTACCATTAAACAAGTTAGCGTTCGCTCCGCCAACTAAAATCATTTAACATATAAAACGTGCAAAAGTCGACTTAAAAGTTTACTGCCGGTGGAGATAAACATTCCATCACCTCACACCATTGTGGAGAAGGAGAATTGGGGGCCCCCAGGAAGCGCGTGAGCATAAGCATCTTCCGACCATCATCAGACCTGCAAAACTGTGAGTCCCATTCCATTTACCTTTCCACGATCAAACATATTAGATACAGTCCATTTGCTTTAACATATTATCAAAACCTAATCATTTCATGGTCCTTCGAGCCGGTGGAGATAAACATTCCATCACCTCACACCATTGTGGAGAAGGAGAATTGGGGGCCCCCAGGAAGCGCGTGAGCATAAGCATCTTCCGACCATCATCAGACCTGCAAAACTGTGAGTCCCATTCCATTTACCTTTCCACGATCAAACATATTAGATACAGTCCATTTGCTTTAACATATTATCAAAACCTAATCATTTCATGGTCCTTGTCGACCGGATTCTCAAAAAATATCGGTGCACATTCATCAATGCAGTTTGAACATGCAACATGGCGGAACTCATATTCTCATATTTTCAACATAATTTGTGATCATAACCAAATAATTATATTCGTGTCGTAGGTATCCAACATACAAAGATACCTACCTATTCAACTCTCGTCGCATGGAAATTGCGTCACCCGTGGGCGAGTAGTGTGTCTGCTAAGTTCGTATTCATTTTTTTGCGTGTGGTCGGAACTAAACTTAGTCCGCCATTTTCGAACATTTCAAATTCAATCGTGGTTCTAAGCGTAACATACGACGCTCAGAGCATCTATCATTTTTGTGTCTAAATCCAGTGTAACATACAGCGCTAGGATAAACATAAATTTACGTGTCCATCAAACATTCGAACTCACAATATCGTAACATACCTAAATATTATTTCGTGTATTTTCATTCAACAATTTTGTGTTCATCCATCATTCAAATTCATTCATAACTGTGTTTGTTCATTCTTGTAAGTGTTCGTTCCTGTGACTCATTCACCGGATCTTATTCAAGTGTTCATTCCTGTGACTCGTCACCGGAAACGTAGACAATTTTCTCGTATTTGTTTTAGCTTTTTATACGTCAAAGTCAAAACTGACAGTGACGTTTCTTATTCAAGTGACAGTGACATTAACCTCCAAAAGTGTGTGTAACATTATCAATCAAAACAATTCTTATCAGTTATCAGTTTTTTAGTTTGTAAACAAGCAAAAGTGCGCGAATTCGTTTTTAAAAGTGTGCTAACATAAACAAATTACCAAAATGAGTCAATCATTAATCTCGCATTATGAATCAAAACGTAATATGGCGTTTAAACGCCTTCGTGATGCCGTGACATGTGCGCGGAGTTGTGCAACAGATTCAAATCAAACAACAAGATTAGAAACTTGGTGCTCGCGCATAGATCAGGTGTTAGAGAGTTTTAATGAAGCTCTCGTAAACTTAGCGTGCGAATTACATAAAAGTGGTGCGGACGAAAAAGAAGTGCAAATGACACAGTGCAAATACTTAGAGCAGGCCGACGACATGTACTCTGAGGTCTTAGAAGCAAAACGCAAATATATACCAGTGAAAGTAGAGCCTTCTTCCTCGTCCCAGCCGCGTGAGACAGCTACAAAAACCAAACTTCCACCAATGAAACTACCAACCTTTACTGGCCAATTCAAAGATTTTCCAGGGTTCATTGACCTTTTCAACACGCTTGTACATCAGCGATCAGATTTAACAAATGTGGAAAAATTTCAATATTTAATCACAACGCTGTCCGGAGAACCAATTAACATTATTCGTGCTTTTCCTGTGTCCGAAGCTAACTATACCAGTGCGTATAATGCTCTTATAAACCGCTATAACAACAAAAGGTATTTAGCATTCTTGTGCTGGGAACAAATAAACAATTTGAAAGTGATGCTCTCCGGCTCGGCTCAAAATCTTAGGAACATGTTAGACGTTTATAGTGAAAACTTATCCATGCTCAGTTCATTGGGCTTACCAACAACACAGTGGGATTTTGTACTGTTTCACTCATTGCTAACAAAATTAGACAAGGCATCTCGTGAAGCTTTTGAGCTTCAAAGCACAACTAGTGATTTTCCTAGCTTCAAGGAATTGCAAACATTTTTAGTGGATAGGTGCAATGCTCTTGAGCGCTCCTCTCTAAATGTGAACAATAATTCATCATCATCATCTCAAGCACAAACCAACAAACGTGTGAATCCAAACAATCAAGCAAAGCCAACGATGCTTTTGGCCCAAGCGTCACACCAATCATGTGTGGTGTGTAAAGAGGAACATGCTCTTTACTCGTGTTCCAAATTCTTATCAAAATCTCCTTATGAGAGATCTCAACTAGTGAGGCAAAACAAGTTGTGCTTCAACTGCCTACATTCAAATCATATCACAGCAAACTGTGCGTCTATGCATACATGCAGAGTTTGCCACCAACGTCACAACAGCCTCATTCACTACTCTAAAAAGACAGAGACAAGTGGTCCTGTCAATTTACAACAAAAACAATCAAATGCTCCTAATGCAACACGTTCCGTGCCAACTTCTGACTCCAAGGAGGATGTGATCACACCCGTTACATCACTATCAAATATAGCATCAGGTCCAACATCTAATACACATTTTGTCTTGCTTGCGACCGCTGAGGTGGAGGTTAAGGACAGTAGAGGCTCCTATCAAAAGGTCCGCATTTTGCTGGACCCTGGCAGCCAAAGTCACATCATCACCAAGGCATGTGCCCGTCGCTTAGGTTTGACTCAATACAAAACTCAAACACCAATGTCCGGTATCGGTCAAGTGCCTGCATGCTCTACAAGCAAAGTGTTCTTGGAAATCAGACCAGTTGGAAAATTGGAGCCTTCATTCACAACTGAAGCGGTGACGTTGGATAGGATTTGTGGTGACATGCCCACCCATCCTGTGAATATTCAAAACTTTGAACATATATCAAACGTGAAACTGGCGGATGAGAAATATCATTCTTCTCGTCCTGTGGATATCCTCATTGGTGGAGAGATATTCCCCCAAATTCTTTTGCCAGGAAAAATTGATGGCGGTCCACATGCCGCTACAGCTATCAATACTATTTTCGGTTTTATTCTAATGGGTAAAACCGCATCAAGTTCATCATCGTCCACTCCGCTATCAATCAATCACGTGTCAATGGACGCCAACCTGGATGTTGCCGTTCAAAAATTTTGGGAGTTGGACAACATACCTTGTGGAGATAACAAGCAATCTCATTCTGTGGAAGACGTCCATTGTGAGGACATTTTTCAATCAACACATAAGCGTGACAGTGATGGACGATACATAGTCCAGTTACCATTTCGTGATCAATCACCGCCAGCATTTGAGGACGCTTATTCAATCGCTCTCCGGCGTTTCATGCAGCTGGAAAAGCGTCTCTTGTCAAAGCCAGCATTCCATGAACAGTACAACCAACATGTCATGGAATATTTAGCAAGTGGTCAAATGGAGAAGGTACCTGCAGATGAGCGTCAGTCTCCTACTGCATTCTATCTAGCGCATCATGCCGTTACCAAATCAGATCATAGTCTTCGCGTAGTCTATGATGCATCAATGAAGGATAAGAAAGGTGTATCCTTAAATTATACTCTTCTGACAGGCGCCAAACTTCAAGCTGACATCACCAACATTCTTTTGCGTTTCAGGCTCCATGCCATCGTGTTTTGTGCGGATATTCGGCAAATGTACCGGCAGATCCGAATAGCAGAGGAACATCTGGATTACCAACGAATCCTTTTTAGGTGTTCCCCCAATGAACCAATTCAAGAGTACAGACTCAATCGTGTGACGTTCGGTGTATCTTCAGCACCATTTTTAGCAATACGTGTCTTACATCAGTTAGCTCGAGATGAAGGTGACTCGTTTCCTGCTGCAGCTCGGGTGTTGTTGGAGGACATTTATGTCGACGATGCAGTTACTGGCTGTCCCAGCATCGAAGAGGCGGCCAGTCTACAACAACAGCTGATTGCCATCATGGCAGCGGGAGGGTTCGAGCTGAGAAAGTGGTCCAGCAACCATGCAGCTGTACTAAAAAACATATCAGAAGAACATAGAGCGGTGCCGAACGTCAATCAAACATTCGATAGTGATGGTCAATTTGTGAAGGTCCTGGGCTTAGCTTGGAATTCGCAGGAGGACATTTTCAATTATCAGGTGAATCAAATCAATCGTGAGTGTACCAAACGTACCATGCTTTCAGAGCTGGCACGTATTTATGACCCCATTGGTCTTTTAACACCATTAACATTTTTAGCAAAGCATCTCATCCAGCGCTTATGGCTTTTAGGTTCATCGTGGGACCAGCCCGTGCCGGACGATATTAATCAAATTTGGACAAGATATAGCCAGCAGCTGTCTCATCTCTCTCAGCTCCAGATTCCACGTCGTATCACATCCGATGATGCTGTTTCATACCAGCTCCATGGATTTTCAGACGCAAGTGAAGCGGGATTTGCAGCTGTTGTGTATCTCCGTTCCACTAATCAACATAATCAGCATCAAGTCATTTTGGTCAGCGCAAGGTCACGTGTCTCCCCGACTAAGCGCAGAACCTTACCAAGGCTTGAGTTATGCGGTGCTTCATTGCTCGCTGACCTCATGCGTCACATCATCAACATGTATAGTGGATCACTCACCATAGAGAGCATTCACGCGTGGACTGACTCCATGATAGTGTTGTCATGGATCAGATCAAACTCATCTAATTTCAAGGCGTTTGTTGGCAATCGCATATCAAACATTCAGCGCAAGCTTCCAGAAGCTGCCTGGAATCACGTCCCAGGGAAGCATAACCCGGCGGATGCTGCGAGTCGTGGTTTAACACCCGATGAGCTTATCAATCATGACCAGTGGTGGACAGGCCCTCAATGGCTGTCCTTAGACCAAGAGCAGTGGCCCAAAGAGGCTCAGCATTCAAATGTGACATATCAATCAGATCCTGAAGTGAATTGCGAAAATCGCACCTGTGTTTTGAATGTGTCAAGCACAGTGGAAATACATCCAATCGATCACCTTCTAAACAAATTCTCATCATTGAAAAAAATCCAACGTATCTTAGCATATTGCAACCGTTTCATCGAAGCTATGCGTAAAAAGAAGTCCTCGGGTCACATAACTGAAACGGAGCTTCATCACAGCCTCATGATTCTCGTAAAGCATGCACAATGCACAAATTTTGGGGAAGAAATCAAACTTTTAAAATCAAATCGTGTGTTACCAAAATCATTTCGAAAGCTCAACGCATTCTTAGATGACAACAACATCTTACGTGTGGGGGGCAGGCTTTCTCAGTCTCAGCTCTCTTACGAAACAAAACACCCAGCCTTGCTCCCTCGCAAGCATCGTTTGACGCAGCTCATCATTCAGTATACTCATAATGAACATTTACATCCCGGTTTGCAAACATTACACTACCTACTGCTTCAAAATTTTTGGATCTTGTCTCCTAGACGAGCCATAAGCCAAATCATTTCAAATTGTCATCGTTGTTTTCGTGTAAAGCCACAAAATTTTCAACCGGTAATGGCAGACTTACCGCAATCTCGTATCACACAAATCAAAGCCTTCCAGGCAGTAGGCTGTGATTTTGCAGGACCGTTTAACATATCATTCCAGCGCTATCGTGGTGCGCGCACAACTAAGGCATGGTTATGCCTCTTCGTTTGTTTTGCGACACGAGCGCTGCATCTTGAACTTTGTTCCAGTTTATCCAGCGAGGCATTTATAGCCTCTCTTCGTAGATTCATTGCAAGACGTGGTCGCTGCAACACCATCCACAGTGACTGTGGGACCAATTTCATGGGTGCCCAGTCACAACTTTTTGAACTCATGCGTTCAGCTTGTGAGTCGGAGCGCATCGCATTCAAGTTCAATATTCCAGGCTCGCCACACATGGGCGGTTTATGGGAAGCAGGTGTAAAATCAGTAAAAACCCATCTATATCGTGTTGTGGGCACTCAAATTCTCACGTACGAGGAGTTAAACACACTTTTGACTCAGATAGAGTCAGTATTAAACTCGCGACCAATCTCAGCCATGAGCTCTGATCCATCAGACTTATCAGCATTAACTCCCGGACATTTTTTAACACTAGCTCCCTTAACCACGGTACCTACACCAGACTATTCAGACACAAAAATGAACAGACTCACTCGATGGCAACTATTACAAAAAATGCACCAAGATTTCTGGTCTCGGTGGCATATTGAGTATCTTACCAGCTTATCACAGCGATTGAAGTGGACCATAGGTTCACCTCCAGCAAAAATTGATCAGCTCGTTATCATTAAAGACGAAACTACTCACCCACTACGATGGCGTTTAGGTAGGATCGTCGAGTTATACTCAGGACGGGATGGTATTCCTCGTTCTGCATCGGTCAGGACTGCACAAGGTGTCCTCAAACGACCACTTGTGAAGTTGTGCCCTTTACCAGATATGAATGATTAGTGTCACCATCATTCCTATCTACTCATTTCACAATCATATCATATATCATAGTCATTATTTTACACCAACATACACATCAGCATTATCATATTCAAAAAACTGCATTGATCATTGTGAACAGATACCCATTTCGGGGTTTCAGTCTCAAAAATTTCGCCAGCGGGGGGGGAAGATAATGTTAAAGTTACAAAACTGTTTCGAATTCCCGCCCTCTCCTTAACATGAGCGCGCGCGAATGTGTTGCGTCTCATTCACTCATTTCCTGTCCCTTTTTTCCATTCATACATTCAAGCAGTTCCGCCATTACCATTAAACAAGTTAGCGTTCGCTCCGCCAACTAAAATCATTTAACATATAAAACGTGCAAAAGTCGACTTAAAAGTTTACTGCCGGTGGAGATAAACATTCCATCACCTCACACCATTGTGGAGAAGGAGAATTGGGGGCCCCCAGGAAGCGCGTGAGCATAAGCATCTTCCGACCATCATCAGACCTGCAAAACTGTGAGTCCCATTCCATTTACCTTTCCACGATCAAACATATTAGATACAGTCCATTTGCTTTAACATATTATCAAAACCTAATCATTTAGGGAATGCGTCAACTTTACCTACCTTGAGGTACTTACTTTTTTTTCTCTATTTTGAACTTTGTTACCTTTTTCATCGTCACGTACGTACGTACCTAAGTAATAAAATTTAAAAATGTAGCAAGCTGGCATTTCTAAATTTGTGTTGCCCGAAATTGGTGACTAAGTCGTAAGTGCATATTACTATGCACTATTATACCAACAGAAGACGCTGATATTGCTTCTTATCGTCCGCGATGATTACCTCGATAATTAGACAAAGCCACTTAGGACAAAACAGCCAATTATGTGGTGAATAATTTTGATAAAGATTTTGATTATTTTAATTCTGTTTATTTTGAGATAATCGTATTACAATACGATTTAAGAAAGCACAGCGGATCGCCATTAGTCTTCCTAATTTCTAAAGCCGTCCATGAAACCAGTTTCCATAAGCCCCATTGAACTGCCCTTGCTCCGGCCTCGTGGCCAACGTCTGAGATCCAGAGTACAGCGGATGTGGTCATTACCTACTTGCGGTCCGAATTCACGACGATGCCCCGGCGTCAGTGCGCTCGCACTCGACCCGCCTCGATTGCTGTGATCCTCAACCTCCACTGCTACTTAAATAAGTCAGGTAAACCGTAAAAGAGTCACCTGTGAAGTTCAGTTGAACTTCGTTTTTTTCTTGACATCTTTCATCATCAAGGAGCTAAGCGATTGGACTTTTTCACACAATCATCCACAGGCTTTCCTCGACTCCCAATAGATACAGTGTGTCCGGACACCGGTGTCCGTGCTGAAAACACGTATATAATTCTGAACATTTACTATGGGAACAATCACGAAACCGCTAGAAAAAAAATCCGCTACATTTATAGTTTATATACCTAATTAAATAATGTCAGACAAGGAACGGTTTGTTATGGCATTATAAAATAAGAAATCTGTAATTTTCGTGAAAATTTAAATTTCATTTTATTAACTGTAGAGACTTTTTTCGTTAATTTCTGGTAATATAAGCGTGACTACGTACAGTAGTACGTATTATGCTATATTATATTAGCGTATCACGCTAATATTATAAAATAATCAATAATCTGCTAATCAATAATATATAAAATAAATATGTTTATTGTTGACTCATACGAAAGTTGTCTGGAAGCGATCGCTCTTAGCGATAAGTCCGCGATAAGTTAAAAATATTTTTGTAGAACCCCTTTTTTTTGTTTTGTTGTTCTTGTACTGAAAATGAATGGAGAATCTACTACTGTACTTACCTACTAGTAAACTGGCGTCAGACATAACAATATTGATACAAAATACTTAATTGATACTAGTAAACTGGCGTCAGACAAAACATTATTGATACAAAATAATTGATAACTTAGTAGTTATAATGACCAACGGTCATTATACTCTGCAGAATGCTTAAGTTATAGACCTCTAGTTAAGTTGCTTATAAATTGTACCTAACTAAGTATCTTACAGTAATAAAATTTAAGGCGTTTTTCTAGTACCCGAACTGATATTGCACTTTGTATTGTATTATGATTATTTTGCACTTCACTGATAATTTTTGGGTGCGCAGTTGTCAGACAGGATATTATATAAATGAAATACGATTATAGGAAAGCAACCGTCGATGTAATCTCCACAATTACACAAAGTGTTGTTGTTAATTCTATACAAATATACGAGATTGGAATTGATACACATAAAAATAGGTTTGACTCACAGGTACACCGGAAGGCAATCACAAACAGAATGTGACAGTCGTAGACAGAGAAATCAATAGACGTCACGTACAATTAACATAGACATAGGCAAACATAGACACTACGTAAATAACCATGAGAACATAATAATATTTCAACACTTCCCCTTATTTTGTTCTTCATGGCCACATTAAACATCACAGAAAGAACTTACAAGATCATGCCATAAACATTTACATCTATTGGTACATGCAACCACCATTCAAATATTATTCTTATAAATTAAACAGCAGCCTACTTAGATTTAATATTCATTTCGTTTATAAATTTTGCATGTTTTATAAAGCTCAACGGCTTCGTGAGCACATCGGCTACCATCTGATCAGTTGACAAATATTTCACCTTAGCAAATCCATTTTGAATCAGATCTTTAACAAAATGATATCTTAAGTCTATGTGTTTGGTTCTTTTATGGCAGTATTCTCTGGCTTCTAGTAATCTGTGGGCACTTTGGTTATCATTATATAAAATAATTTCTAATTTCTTATCCAAAATTTCCGTTATAAAACTTTTAATGAAACATAAATCCTTTAATGCCTCAGTGATTCCCAAGTACTCACTTTCAGTACTAGAGAGCGCTACACACTTTTGCTTCCGAGACTCCCAATTAATAGTATTCTTGCCTAATCTAATTACATAGCCAGTATAAGATTTCCTATCCACCACATCATTAGCCCAATCAGCATCTGCAAAAGCAGTTAAGGTTAAATTACAATTTCTATAAAAATATAGTTTATAATTTATCGTCCCCGCTAAATATCGCATTATACGTTTGGCCGCAAGCCAATGAGACTGATCAAAGCCATGGGTAAACTGACTTAGTTGACTACAGGCAAAACTCAAATCAGGCCTTGTACAAACACATAGGTACATCAAGCAACCCAGTAATTCTCTATACCTATATACATCTTCATCAAGGCATTTTCCTTGAGGTTTACACAATTTATTGCCTAGTATCATGGGAGTAGCCACTGCCTTACAATTTTCCATGCCAAACCGCAATAACAATCTTTTAATATAGTCCGACTGATCTAAAGTCAGTATGCCATTGTTTATATCATGAGTTACATTCATTCCTAGACACATTTTTAATGTACCTAAATTCTTTACATTAAATTCACACTCTAATAAACTAATTAGTTCGTTTTTAGTTGTGGAACTATTACTAAACAGATAAAAGTCATCTACATACAATGCTATTATAGTTATACATTTACCACATTTTTTAATGTACACACATGGTTCACATTTGCTTTGTGTAAAAGCATTTTTCGATAATAATTGATGCACTTTTAAGTTCCACATTCTACTAGCCTGTTTTAAGCCATATATACTTTTTAACAATAAACATACTTTATTACTGTCGGTACTGAAACCTTCAGGCTGCTCCATATAAATATGCTCATCCAACTCACTATTTAAAAATGCTGTTTCTACATCTAAGTGATCAATATTCATATTTAAGTCATTTGCTAACGCAAATAAAATTCTCATAGTACTGTGGCGGACGACCGGTGAGAATGTGTCATTGTAGTCTACACCTTGCCTTTGAGAAAAACCGCGCGCTACTAAACGCGCTCTGTATTTATCTTTACCCGCATTATCTTGCTTGGTTTTGTAGACCCACTTACATTTAACTACATTATGGGCCTTAGGCCAGTCCACAAGCTTCCATACTCCATTTATGATAAGAGCATTATACTCTTTTTGCATAGCAGCTTTCCACTCTTCACTAGTGGATGAAGAAATAGCTTCTACATAGCTCAAAGGGTCACATTGGCCCTGAACAAACAAAGACATATCATAATCGCCATACCTGTCTGGCTGTTTACCGCGGGTGCTCCTAACGGGTCGCCCAGTGACGGTCACTGAACCCTCACGACTAGTCACGGCTTCTTCCCCTGCAGGAGACCATCCCTCAGAAAGCGATGATGATGTGTCACCAACACCAGCGTTGGAGACCGGACTGAATGCTTCATCACCAGTTGCATACTCCGACTCAGGAGCTGAAACCACAGTTATATTTTGATCAGAAAAACTGTCCTTATCTAAATTGTCATTCATGGATGAATTATTACTATTATTAGAAAAATCTTTGTGAATAGTATTATCAATTTCATTTAAAATGTTTATATTGTCATTTCCATTATAACCATCCATATTATTATTTATTATATTACTATTAGACTGGTCATTTAAATAAGGCTTACAGTCATATTCATAAAATTTATAACTACTTGGTTTATAACCATCAGTCTTCAAAAATTCTGTTTCTAAAAATGCCACATTCCTTGCGAAAAATACCTTGTGGGGAACTAAAGGGTCGACAAGCCTATATCCTTTGGTAGTGTCACTATAGCCTACAAAGATGCATTTCTTTGACTTAGCATCAAGCTTCTTTCGCTTCTGCTCAGGTATCAGTGCATAAGACACGCATCCAAACACACGGAGGTGACCAAGTTCAACATTGGAACGGGTCCACACCTCCTCAGGCATTGATCCTGCCACAGCAACAGAGGGGCACCTATTCTTCAAATACATTGCGGTCATGACCGCTTCTCCCCAATAGCGCTGGCAGAGACCTGATTCCTGCAACATACAGCGCGCCTTCTCCATCAGAGTTCTATTAAGCCTCTCTGAAACACCATTTTGCTGAGGGGTAAAAGGGACTGTTACCTGATGAACAACTCCCTCATTTAGCAAGTATGTCGCAAACTTACAATTGCAATACTCACCCCCACCATCAGACCTGAGACACTTCAAGGGGTAACCAGATTGTTTCTCTACTAGCGTTTTAAATTGAACAAAAACTGACAGTACCTCAGATTTATTCCTCAACAGGTATCCCCAGCTCTTCCTACTGAAGTCATCGGTAAATGTCAAAAGGTATCGAGCACCGCCCCAACTGCAGCTGCTCATAGGCCCGCACAGGTCCGAATGCACCAACTCAAGAGGTTGTACAGCACGCTTCGCCCCAGAAGGAAATGGTTTAGCCACCTGCTTCCCCTCAAGACAAGCTATACAATTCTTCAATTGGTTTTCACAGTCCTGAAACTTAAGATTGTTAGCTTTCCGCAAATTACACATACCTGCGTAACTTAAATGCCCGAGCCTTTTATGCCAGATAGACGCTGGTAAAGCTGCGACCATCGCACTCTCTCCACCCTGCACTTCCGTTAGGGAAGGTATAGAATGCTCCACCTGCAAGACCCTGTTGACAACCCTATCAAGCTTGTAGATACCATTGACATTGCTAGCATGACCAAAACTATCCCCTATAATTTTACATTGCTTATAAAAGTGACACCCCAACGAGTCGAACACCACAGTAAAACCTGCTTTAGTAAGCTTACTTACTGACAATAAATTTGTGGACAGATCAGGGACAAGCATAGTATCCGCAACGGTACTATCATTATTAAATATTAATTTAACTTTACCTGAGCCAACACTGGACAACTTATCATTATTTGCGATACATACTTTCATTTTGCTAGGTTTAAAGTCCATTAAGTGAATTTTATTATTGGTCATGTGCGCCGTACAGCCACTGTCGACAATCCAGTCATTCGCAGTAACTAACGCCGCTTCAGTTGTAATGAAAGTTTTCTCCGCACTATCACTTTTTTTATCGCGTTTTAACTTGTAACACTTTGTTTTAACATGTCCAGACTTTTTGCAGTAGTGACAAATAACTTTACTTTTAAATTTTGCAACATATGCTGTATTATTTATATCACTGTTCACCTTGCGAAACTCTTCTTGAAGTAGTCTCGTACGAACCAGCTCAGTGGTCAAGTTTCCGTTGATACATGCTGTCTCCAAATTGGATACTAGGACATCATACTCAGCTGGTAATCCACTTAATAAGATTTCGGCAACTTCTGAATCTTCGATGGACTTGCCGATATCCGCCAGCTGCTGCACAAGTGTCATAATTGCATTTATGTACTCACTCATTGAAGAAAATTTGCAAAATTCTGTTTGATGCAGTTGACGTGATAGCAAAACACGACGATATAGCCCCTTGTCTTCAAATATATTAGCTAGCATAATCCATGCAGCTTTCGCCGCTGTGGCGTCTCTTACATATTGATACAATGACGACTGCAAACACATGCAAATACGAGCGAGTGCACGTTTATCCCGAATGGGATCGGTATCCAGACCTTCCACACATCCCCACAAACCGTCAAGAGTCAGCGCCATGCGCATTATAAATTTCCAATTTGTGTAATTAGTTACGCCTTCCAATTTCTCGATATTATACATTGTGCCTGATGCTTGGCACGAGACGTTGCTCCCCCGATGAGCTTCCATTGCTTAAATTGTTTGTTTATGTCCTGTCCGACTAATAAATGAAACTGCGTAGTAGTTTCGTCGCTGTGTCTGGGCCGTAACCTTTTGGGTGCGCAGTTGTCAGACAGGATATTATATAAATGAAATACGATTATAGGAAAGCAACCGTCGATGTAATCTCCACAATTACACAAAGTGTTGTTGTTAATTCTATACAAATATACGAGATTGGAATTGATACACATAAAAATAGGTTTGACTCACAGGTACACCGGAAGGCAATCACAAACAGAATGTGACAGTCGTAGACAGAGAAATCAATAGACGTCACGTACAATTAACATAGACATAGGCAAACATAGACACTACGTAAATAACCATGAGAACATAATAATATTTCAACAATAATAACTAACCGGACTAAAATCTTAATGTTTTTATTTATTTATTTTTGTTTTTTTTTACATTATGATAATTATGTATACGGTGTAACAAGAATTACATTTCACTTCAATAATTAATATTAGAGAAATTTTAGGGAATGCGTCAACTTTACCTACCTTGAGGTACTTACTTTTTTTTCTCTATTTTGAACTTTGTTACCTTTTTCATCGTCACGTACGTACGTACCTAAGTAATAAAATTTAAAAATGTAGCAAGCTGGCATTTCTAAATTTGTGTTGCCCGAAATTGGTGACTAAGTCGTAAGTGCATATTACTATGCACTATTATACCAACAGAAGACGCTGATATTGCTTCTTATCGTCCGCGATGATTACCTCGATAATTAGACAAAGCCACTTAGGACAAAACAGCCAATTATGTGGTGAATAATTTTGATAAAGATTTTGATTATTTTAATTCTGTTTATTTTGAGATAATCGTATTACAATACGATTTAAGAAAGCACAGCGGATCGCCATTAGTCTTCCTAATTTCTAAAGCCGTCCATGAAACCAGTTTCCATAAGCCCCATTGAACTGCCCTTGCTCCGGCCTCGTGGCCAACGTCTGAGATCCAGAGTACAGCGGATGTGGTCATTACCTACTTGCGGTCCGAATTCACGACGATGCCCCGGCGTCAGTGCGCTCGCACTCGACCCGCCTCGATTGCTGTGATCCTCAACCTCCACTGCTACTTAAATAAGTCAGGTAAACCGTAAAAGAGTCACCTGTGAAGTTCAGTTGAACTTCGTTTTTTTCTTGACATCTTTCATCATCAAGGAGCTAAGCGATTGGACTTTTTCACACAATCATCCACAGGCTTTCCTCGACTCCCAATAGATACAGTGTGTCCGGACACCGGTGTCCGTGCTGAAAACACGTATATAATTCTGAACATTTACTATGGGAACAATCACGAAACCGCTAGAAAAAAAATCCGCTACATTTATAGTTTATATACCTAATTAAATAATGTCAGACAAGGAACGGTTTGTTATGGCATTATAAAATAAGAAATCTGTAATTTTCGTGAAAATTTAAATTTCATTTTATTAACTGTAGAGACTTTTTTCGTTAATTTCTGGTAATATAAGCGTGACTACGTACAGTAGTACGTATTATGCTATATTATATTAGCGTATCACGCTAATATTATAAAATAATCAATAATCTGCTAATCAATAATATATAAAATAAATATGTTTATTGTTGACTCATACGAAAGTTGTCTGGAAGCGATCGCTCTTAGCGATAAGTCCGCCTTGTTGTACTTATCTCTAATGTAGCTTGCTATGTGCTTTTGTGGTTACATCATTGTTTTATCCCGAAAAAATTGTCGGATTCTGTAGAATAGCGTATTATCATTATATAATTAATAATAATTAAATCTGTGCCAGTGGTTGAGGTTCCGCAGAAACAAAACAAGATTTTTTCCTTATTCCTACATACCTATACATAGCACCGATAACATTCGCTGAACTAAGGTACCTTCTTTCAGCGAAAGAATTCTATAGAAACTCCCTTCTCAGGCTTAACACTTGAAAACAAGCATCCTATAGAGGAAGCTAGAAAGTTATTAACACACGTCGTGTTGAGTAAAATGATAATTGGCTTTGCTAAAATAACCTTGATTTTGGCTCCGTGGGGGTTTGATTGGATTACCGCCGACTACGACGGTCCCAATGTACTTCTACTATGATCTATTCATTGCTAATATCTATGACACGATCACACGAACACTTACCTACCTTTTCAATGTTATCATTTTATCAAGCTTTTGTTTAACTTACAATTTTTGTTTAGGTCAAATCTTGCAACTCAGTTTTAAACATTTCCTCTTCAATTGAGTTGAAATTTTGAATGCCTGTCATGTTCCGATGATCAATATAACGACAGCGAGCTGATCTGATGATGGATACGGAAGTCCTCAGTAAGTAACAGTAGATTCATGGAGTCTGGACTCAATTTGAACAGCTTACAGTACCAATACCGTATTTTATAAAAGACTGCCTAGATTTTTTTTTCCAAAATTTTTTTTTATGATTACGTATACAAAAGGAACAAAATTATAAATATTCTTTGGGTTTGGGTCACAGATCTCCACTTCTTACAGAGCCAAGACAGGTAAACGTTGCGTTAAGTAAAATAATGAAGAAACAGAAAAAAATACCTATTCGCCAAAATTTCTCAACCATAGTTGCGAACTCCACTTACCATCATCGCCTGTGCCCGCTCATTTCCTCAATTCGGAGCAGGCCGTCAGCTCTGTGAATATTTTCTTTTTCAATGTACTTCGCTGGCAATGTCCATTCACGGATGTTTCACAATTGTTTGTAGTGTAGGGCTCTTCTGCAGAGTCCGCCTGGAGCAGTACCACACATTTGCCAGTTATTCAACCGCCAAGTAGTAGTGCGCAAACAGTACTGTGTTCCGGATTAAAGGGCAATTTTTCCAGCGCAATTACTGGGCATAAAGAGACAACATCTAATATCTCATGGTGACGAGCGCAGTGCATTGCCACTCATGGTTTTGAACGATTGAAGTTCAAAATTCTGGATGGCACTGAACTGTTATGGGCAGACGTGAAGCTTAACCTCAGGTGAGTGACTTGCTCGTCTCGTCACCAAGTTCGATAAAAAAAATAAGACTTCTTTCAGAGCGTCAGTTACCCTTGATTTTGCCCAATAAGATAAGTTTTGATAATATAAGCCTAAACAATTAGTGTGGCGTTCTGAGGGGAGGCCTAAGTAGAGCAGTTGACGTCTTCCGGCTGATGATGATCCAAAAAAATGATCAATGATAGATATATGTTGTATAACGGTAAGACTGATCAAGGAGGGCACGCCATGAGTGACCAAAGAAAGCTGCGCCTACGCACCGGAACACTTCAATTCTAGCAACTCGCCACTCATTGGAAAATAGCCGCGCAGGCACTTCTCGCCGTTCTCACACACGTTCTTGTAGTTGTTCCTACCACAGAAAATATGAAGAGAAGTTATAATACGATTTTAGGTGCTATTCCGGGCTCAGCGGCAGGCGGTAGACCACAGCAACAGTATCGCCAATGCCGTTGTAATCATTAATATCACACAAATATTATAAACGAAACTAAATTAAGTTAAAACGAAAGTTGTAGTGTGTAAGTAATAAGTATGTGTGTTTGTTCCCAGTCACCCCAGCTGATCGGATTTCGATGAAATTTGGCATGGAGGTAGATTATACCCTGGATTAACACAGGCTACTTTTTATCCCGGAATAATATACTATTATTTTGGTTAAGCGGGTGAAACCGCAGGGCGCTGTTAAAGTCACATCACATGAATATTATAAATGCGAAAGTTTGCGCGTAAGTGTTATAGTGTCAGTCCCCGATAAACTCTGTAATGGCTGAACGGATTTGGATGCCATGTATCATAGTAACGCTAAATGTAAATGTACCTGAGATTTTGTTCTAGTTACATTCTTATAGTATCCATTGATATTAATATTCAATGTAATAACTCTAAATTATGATTAAAACAAAGTAATATAAAAGTTGTGAGTGATCCGTAATTAACTTCAGCAAATTATAATTAATAGATTTTAACACACTATTAAGACAATATTGAGTAATTTATGGTTAATTTAGATGTTGTATGTATGTATGATTTAATGTATTATTAGCATTTTGACAGATAAATGGCAAATAACAAGATAATAAAAAATACAAAAATTAAATGAGGATTCCATGAAATAAAAATGTTATATAAAAAGGTGCATAGATTAATCTATGCAAAAATGATAACGATATGATATGTTTTATTCATAATAATATCATAGATGTCGAAGTAAAACGATTAAATTAATTCAATTAGTTGAAATTTAGAAAATTTAGTTAACTTAGGACTTTAAATTACAAATTAGTAATACACATGTAAACTTCTCGATATAATCTTACGTATAAAATCTCCTTTTTACATTGCGTCTTCACCGAATGAAGAATAAAATATTTTCTGTTACATTTTCCAAACGAAACAAATGATTAAAAATAAATATAAAAGGCCTAGTACAAGTGGCGCATTGGTGAAGGGTAAATGACAAGTGTCATTGGGACAGATGTCAAAGTGACAGGTGTCAAACTATGAAATGTTGACTATGAGTGTATCACTGGTAAAAAAAATCTCGTGGTCTTACTGGATCGCTGTGTAGTTCTACGGGAACAGCCTGGCGAGCTATTTTCTCGTCTCGTCAATCAGTAGAATAAAAAATTAAAAAAACTCAACAATCGTACAAATTTTTTAACATCATGAAGTTCAACAAAACATAAAAATTACAGACAGGTATAAAGCGTCTCATCTGTCTGCCGTGTAAGTAAATCACACTAATATTATAAATGCAAAAGTTTATGTGTAAGTATGTAAGTTGTGTTTGTTCCCGTTCAACTCTGTATCGGCTGAACGGATTTGAATGGAATTTGTATGGTGGTAGCTTATACCTTGGATTAACAAATAGGCTACTTTTTATCCGGAAAATGTTCGGTTTCTGTAGAATAGCGGGTGAAACCGCGGGGCGCAGCTAGTAGGTACATACCTACACATTTAAAATATTTAATAACATAAAATTAAATTTGGATGTAAATCGGTATTTTAAATAAGCGATCACAACTCCTGATAATTAAATCCGGAATGAGGACATTCACCGATATAGTCACCGAAAGTCACCGATATAGTTTTCAGAGTTTGCAAGCTGAAGTGGCAATCCACACGCCACATCACAAGAAGAACCGATAACCGATGGTGAGGAAAGGTCCTTGAGTGGCGAACAAGAACCGAAAGTCACAGCGTAGGCAGGCCTCCCACTAGGTGGAACATTGAACGACATTGTGAAAGTCGCGGGCAACCGCTGGATGCAAGAGACAAGTAATTGTCAGTCGGTGTGGCGCTCTAATGGGGAGGCCTATGTTCATCAGTGGACGGACGTCGCGCGTCTTCTGGGTGGTGATGATGATGATGACCTGATGCCTTATTTATAAAAAGAACATGGAAAAAAATTATTTTCTTAGATTATTTAAATTAGTACTTTTTTGCGGGTTATTTTTTTTCAAGTATGGTCAGATGATGGTTCATAGCTAGACATGCAGCAATAAAAGTTTTAAATAATTTTTAACAACGATCGAAGAGCAGAAAGGTTTTTAATTCAAATTCAAAATTCATATATTAAAAAAATTCACAAGAAATTTTCATTTAACTTACTTTATTTTTTCTATCCGTTTATTTTGAATACAAAAAAAAATATTATTTATTTAATACTTTATTGCACACACATACAACGTATTTGGTACAACAGGAGGACTTAATCCTAAAGCATTTTCTACCAGTCATCCCCGTGGTTGAAGAGAGGGAGATGTAGGCGTGCATCAAAAACGCGTATGCGCGTGGGCGTGTGTGTGTGTCGTGTTTGTTTTTGTCAAATATATATAATATAGCTATTTTTTTTTATTGGTTCACGCGAACGAAGTCGCGGGTAACAGCTAGTAAATGTATTTATAAATGTAGGTTGTTATTTTAAGATTGCAGTTGTAGCTACCTACGTCGTTTATTGATGACGAAAATGATCTTAGTGAATCATTCACAAAAAATTCAAAAACAAATCATTTGGGACTCTTTCGCAATAACTCTAACTAATTAAGATTAATACAACCATTGCATTGTATTGACATAAAGTCCTAAGACCGCATTAAGGTCTGCTTTGGGTCTACTGTTAAGAACTCAGTTGAAGTCTTGTCGCAATTAATTGCCTTCAAATTTGTTTGAATGGCAGAGGCGTCATCCTTCCATGTTATTTCGGTAAAGTCCAGATCCGTTTCTATGATAATGAATTGTTTACAACGTGCGACAAGGTCGCCTTTGTAATAGAAACATCGTATTGAGTGGATACGACACGTGTCAATACTTTGTTGCAAGCACACTTTCAACCTATCCCCTTCAATGATAAAATTATTATTGTTTTCATTATGAAGTTTAGACGCCGCGCTGAGCTATCTCCACAACTCACAACTTTTTGATTTGAAGATACACTAGTAGTTCGCGCCGAATTGAGACCTCACGACCCCTATACCTTAACAAACCCTGGACCGATTCAGCTCATATTCGAACTTATTTTTTTTATTGAAATGAACTACTTGCCTACAAAATTTCATTAAGACAGGATCAACAGTTCGCAAGTTATCATCGGACAAACATACATACAAATGCCAATTTGTCCCAGTAAACTCTGAGACCTTCGCTTCGCTCGGTCAAAAATTGCTGAGTGAAGATTAAAAACCAGTAATATTATTAGGTAAAAATAAATAAAATACACGACTGCAAAATGTAGCCAATTTCATTTCGTCGCAGCTGAGGGCTGTAAACCGGGCTGGTAATCGCACTTTTGTAGACGATTCAGTGAATGTTTAGGTGCATCGGCCTGAAGTCGTATGGGAGGAGTCTCGTCCTCTCCCGAGGTGGGTCCACCCTTTGGGGTGGATGATGGCAATGACGCGGCTGCGGCGAGAGTGGTCCTGCGGCCCAGTCAGTACGGTCATTGCAGAAGGAACACCGTGGGGTTTTACTCGGTAGGGACACCATAAGGTGCCGAGTTCGATATAACTCGTTCGTCCCCCCCGGCGGGTGGGTATGCATAAGTGCATTTCCCCACATAAAATAATAATAATAATAATGGTCTGTGGCTGCGCTCCCATATTTTCGCTCCCATTAATAATTGTCAAAAACTTTTCTCCGCGTCTATACAAATTACAATTGTTAGGAATAGTGTTATTTTAGTACCATAATGTGATTATTTATTGATAAGTATTGAGTTCAGCAAATCTATTGTATTCGTGCTCGGGAGTTTATTGAATTTAAACCGCCTGATTCTTCAAACATGAGTGTGACTTATTTTGATTAGTTGTTATTTTAAAACGGACACAAAAAATGGAAAAAATAAGAAGGACGCATAAAAAGTATAGTGGAATGTCTTGAAAAAATTATTATTTTACAATCAAGAGGTGCAATCATTTTATATCGACCATCGAGCTTTTACAATATTTGTCAACGGGTCCAGTCGACCAATTCAACATTTTCGGTACGTTAACTGATCCCGCGGGTCGGTCGGAGCGTTGGCGTAAGAGCCTTTCTTCCGTAATGTTTTATACTACAACAAGGAAAATAAAAGGAAAACCAAATTGAACATTTTGATAAGTAATACTTAAAAAAAAATATCTTCTGCGAACAAACAAACCGCGCGAGCGATTGTCATTTGTTAACTAAAAATAAGGATTTTGGTACTTTCCGAGAAAGTGTCGTACATTTTTTTAGTAGTAGTTTTTTTCGACAGTAGAGATGGAAAAAAAAACGTATTTCATTTCGTTGTTTCTGATCTCCTCCAGCAAATCAAAAGACATAAAAAACGAAAATGTACTTAACAGAATTATATTGTGGCACTTGTATGATCCATACTTAAGTATCAAAAATTCCTAGAATGGTATAACGTGGTGGTTGTAAAATTCTGATGATAGTAGAATATAGACGTATCTAAGCAGTTATCTACAGTCTCAACCCAAAGGTTATCTGAAATTGTTTGCTTCTAGCGATAAGGCCGCCACGTACTGTGCTAATTTTATTTCGTTTTGTCCTATCCCATTCATAGTTAAAACCGGGTTAACTAACAAAAAGAATTCCTCCATAAACATTTTTTTTTTTTTATATTATGTCAATAAAATATTATCCTTTGTACCCGACTGCCCAAAGAGGGTAATATTTTATTGACATAATAAGAAAAAAAAAAAATGATTATGGAGGAATTCTTTTTTATGTGAGTATTTGAGTATGTAATCATGTATGTTTGTGTGTTCCTATATTTACCTTCTAAACCTCCTCGGTTTGGTGATTTTGACAAGTGATGTGCCGTGGATTCGTCTTTAAGTCCTGCATCACATTGGCTTTATTTTGCTGTCGACCTGGTCTAACTATTTTTGAAACAAAACTCGGCGATAATGGATTTTCAAAGGAAATTGCTGTCTAAAGCTCACCAGCATTAAATTAAATTCCATATAACTTTGCTAGGGCTTTTGCTTTTTAAATCGCTCGTATGATATTACGCACGAAAACATCACGCGAATTGAAAGATTTTCTATCGATAGAATCAAGTTCAAGTGGTACAAACCATTCGTTGCGTTAGCGAGTGTAATGATTATTTCAAAACAACTTTTGTTTAGGATTTCTTCCGAAAGTCAATAATTTCACGTGATATTTTGCGTGCGAAATATCATACGAGCGATTCAAAAATGGACCCCTGGCGCCTATTCGAGTAGCGCAGCAAACTCGACTTTGCTCATAGAAGGTTGTCAAAATAATTACCAAGCAAGCATTACAAGCATTTTATGTATCTATCAATAAAGTTATTATTCATTAAACTGATCTTGAAAATAGTATCTTAATAATTAGAATGTAAGCTTAAAATAATATCTCAGAAACGAAATTTAGTTCTACCCATATTTATAGGCTTATTTCCCACGACATGGCCATCCTCGCGTATAAAATTTCAATCCAACTAGCTCTGTTCCCGGAGGACAGTAGCTAACACGATCTAATACAACTTGCGACCTCGGAGGGGGGTCGCACTGACGTAGGTAACAGTCTGGAGTATACGTAGTCAGAGTGTATGAAAGGGCCGTTTTCCCCTCTTACGTACAGTATACCTAATACCTAGTATACCGTCTTATAGATATTGCCGTCTTTTAGTTTAGTTTATTTAACTGAGAGCTTAGGACATTTCACTTACACAAGTGGTATAGTGGTGAAACCTTCACCAATATACGCCACTTGTATCTACTAGGTTAAAATGCCCTAATCTTTTATATTTTGTTTTTATGTTAGTTTGTTTTGGTTTCACAATTGTTGCTCAAGTACCTAAATAATAAAAAAAAAACTTTTAACATTTGCTATGAAAGTAAAAAAATATATATATATACCCGGCATTCTAAAAGGGACTTTTTTCCTGCAGTTTGAAATTTAACAAAAATTAACATTTTGACAGTCCCCATACACAGGCTAAAATTGTTCCGTGGAGTCCCAATATTTTTGTTTGGGTCATATAAATATTGTTGGTATAACTCCCGAATACTGAAACGTTTGTCAACTTTGTCAACATGTTAATTCTAATACTGCCTTTGTCTGGCACTAAGCAAATGACATAGACAGCAAATCTTAATCTGTCGTCAAAGTTAACAAACGTTTCATTATTCGGGGGTTTATATCTCTCTGTTTCATTATCTATGTGGTATGCCATGTTATAAACATAAATATTAAAAAAATCCTAAATGCGTCCGGTGTAATATATTTTTTCCAACAAAGTGAGTGAGGTGTTGTGGTTGGGTTGTTGGGTGCGGCTTGTCTACCGGGACCCACATATGATACTCGGGCCTGTCAAAGTGTTAAATTTGTAGTTACACGGAATTTTACACTTGTAGCTTTTCCCAAAGTTCGGCGTTCTTCATAATTTGACTTAGTTCTGCCCCTGAATAATCCTGATTACGTGTACATGTACTAATGTCAGCTACAGTAATCTGAGTCTGGCTATCGATCGCATGCGGTCAGTTAGCACTGAGCTGTTTGTTAGCTGCAAGTTAGTTGCTAGTGCCATGGTAAGTAACTTATCTGTGTAAGTAACGAATAGTGACCTACCTAGTTATATAAAGTTATTATTATTTATTTATTTAAGACCAACAGCACAATAATACAAAATAAAGAACAGATACATTATATAAAACAGCCAATTAAAGGTCTATTCTATTTTAAGTAGTATAAACAATATCGTTTTAAATTTTTTTTATGTAAGATTCTGTCTACAGTGCGAGTACGTTAGTTTGATTTTTTTAACGTTTATTTTTCTACTAGCAGCGCCTTGCGGTTTCACCCGCTATCTTACTGGATCCGTAAAAAATATGCCCAGGGCATAATAGTTACCTCCATACCAAATTTTATCCAATTACGTTTAGCCGTTACAGAGTTGAATGAGAACAAACATACTTAAATATTTACAATTTACATTACACTAATATTATAAATACGAAAGTTTATAAGTTAAGTGTGCAAGTTAAGTGTGCAAGTCGGTGTGAAGCTAAGTATGTAAGTGTGTTTGTTCCCGTTCAACTCTGTAACGGTTGAACGGATTTAGATGAAATTTGGTATGGAGGTAGATTATTCTCTGGAATATCACATAGGCTACTTTTTATCCTGAAAAATTTAACCGTTCCTGTAGAATAGCGAGTGAAACCGCAGGTCGCAGCTAGTACTTACATATTTACATACTTACGCACAAACTTTCGTATTTAAAATATTAGTGTGATATGATTAGTGTGATCCTATATACAGCTATCGTTTTTTTTTAAACCGGAAAAATGTTTTTTGTAGGAAACCGGACGAAACCGTAAAGCGCTACCAATCAGTTAAGTATACACCGTTCATTGTATCCATCCAAACGAAACCATGTACAAACATAGAGTCAATTAGCGTCGGTGATTAACACTTGACTGATAACGTTATCAGCGGGCAGACACGACGGCGGGACAGTTATGTTGTATATAGTCCGACTCGTGTTATCACGCGTTCACTAAATAAACTTGTAATTGGGGCACATAAAGATAAATAAGTATTATATAATAATTTACAGTTCAAGTTCTACTTTGTTGATGTTGGCTTGTTCCGTCTTCATCCCAATAGATCTCATCCCATGACGTCATTTTCTTAAGGCGAGGACTGATCGTGATGTGAAATGAGTATTGTCCCCAAAGTTTTAAGGTTTAAAGTTGAAAATTGCATATCATACTTGATCAGAAAACGGTAAATTGTTGTTTTTCATTGCTTTTTTGCCGATTATCGGAAATATACAAACCAAATTAAAAAAAATACCTGGTTCGCCGTATAAACCACTAGCCTAAATATTTAATTTGTAAAAGTAAATTTGTAGTTACCGCTGAAAATTCAGAGCATTTGATTTCAGAAGGGTTTTTCAGGGGGTCATTTTGCGATTTTTTATTTTGTAACTAAGATAGGTTTTCGAAATTTTATTCGGTTAAACGTAATTTCAGTTTATTTTCTATCTGCAGTATTTTTTGCACCCGATTAAGTATTCTCGTCACTTCGGACAAAGTGCTGAAAAATGCTACTTTTTGTTGTTTTGCGATTGGACCTCGCCTTAAATCAACCCATTGTCATGACAGCCATCATCTTTTGTAACGTGTAGATAGAAAACAGACTTAAGTTAATTTTAAACTCAACATTCCAAGAAACTTGAAAAGCAACAGTTCCTATATATGACATCAGTGTGTTTATGGAAAAACGAAACATTATTATCTAAAACTCTAATTAGCTTTTAAATTTTAATATCTTTTAATTTGATGTGAGATAACATCGTAAACAGAGTCTAAAATAGCTAATTGAGTTTAAATAAAAATTCCAATCACCAAAGAGATCAATAACGAACGTTGTATGAACAAGTGAGAGGCTGTATGATAAAGTAAACAGCACAAGCCAAATTAAAAAAAAAAAAAAAAAAAAAACCCGCGAAATGCATTCCGCCCGTAATTGTTTACTCAAACTCGGATTTTACTTAGTTTTATAATAAATTTGTTTTTACCCGCGCGTCCGCGACTACGTTCGCGTGGGCCTATAAAAAAATAAAAAGTAGACTGTCTGTAAAAAGAACAAAAGATCAATTTATTTTAATTATATAATTTGTACGCTTAAGAATGATAGATAGGTATGCACCGCTATCGCGTCGTTCTGCCGCGGCGCCGGCCGGCGCGCGTGCCGAATCCCGCGCCGCCACCGCGTTGCGTCGATAATATTTTCGGGCAGCACGCGATTTTTACCTGCGGATAAGCTCTGCTAGGGATGCCGAATCCTATTACGTCATTCGAGGGAAGCCGGGCCTTAAGCTACATCTATGCATTAATTCAAGTCGATTCGTTCAGCCGTTTAGCCGTGATAACTTATAATATTAGTTAGGAAGTTAGGGCGACTGTGTCATAGCCTTTCATTATTTCTATGTTATGCTTATTATTCCTATGTTTGGATGTAAATAAACAAACGTAGGTACTTTCATAGATAAAATACAGCACTATTCACAAGTTACTTATTTTGTCATAGAGGGCGATAAAAAATAGAGTATCTACTTCGGGAGCAACACTATTTTAAGATCGAGTGACGTACTTTGTAATTTAGAAATACTCACTACGCTCGGGATTCTACTCTAGATTCCTTCGCTCCGCTCTGGCTGTTTCCCCAAACCCATCCTTTTTCATCTGCGCGCGGAAGTTTATAGCGCTATCTTTCTTTCAAATAGCCTTTTAAGATGAGACTCGGAATTTAACTATCAGGTATTTTACTTATTCCGTTTAGGAGCTATAGACCTGTGACCACAGTTTCTTTTACAAATGGTCTCTACATACATTGCATGTTTTCCTGATTATTTCGATATTAAATATTTAATCTCATAAATTGTGCTTATTTTACGACCAAGAATTTTATAGGAAAATCAAACCAAAACTAGATTTGACACATAGTATTTATTGCTAATGTTTTTATGGTATCACTCGTTTTTTTTTTTTTTGATGTTTGGTTACTTTAAAATCTAGTGTTTTTCCTACTTCTTCGTCGACATAGAAAATTTAGCATACGGCAACTGTTTGGTTCTTGATGTTAAAAATTAACGGATAAGTTACCATCAACTATCATCATTATGATTTACCTATTTTAAATATGCTAGTTAAGATCTGCATGTAATCCACATAATGTTTGAAATAAATGAATTGAGTATTGAGTATTGAGTATTGAACTGCTTGGGGCACCTCCCTTATATGCGTTCTCGTGTGTTGTCAGAGTGGCGGCGAAGGCGTGCGGCGGCATGCGCGGGCGGCGGCCACGGTGGCGGTGGGTGGCCACAGGCGCGGGTGGCGTGCTGGCCGCGGCCGCACTCACCGCCGCGCTGGCTTGGCCCTCTTTCTTCGACGCCGTGCTCTCTACTGTAAGTGTTTTACTGTCACGATACAAGTTCGCTGGTCATACATCTGGACAACGCTGTGCTTACTATTTATCAAGTACAAAACATTATCAGCCAGAAAACGTCCACTGCCGGGACGCTGCAGGGACTCCTCCCGTAAGGGGAAGACTCTGTAAAATTATTATATTATACTTAATATAAACTAGTAGTTCGCGCCGAACTGAGACCTCGCGAACCCTATAACTTCACAAACCCTTGACCGATTCAGCTCATATTCGAACTTAAAAATTGTTTTAAAATGAACTACTTCTACAAAATTTCATGAAGATCGGATCAACGATTCGAAAGTTATCGTCGGACAAATGTACACACAAACTTACAAACATACTGTCTTACAAACATACTGTCATACATACAAATGCCGATTTGTCCCAGCAAAATCTGAGACCTTCGCTTCGCTCGGTCAATAAATAAAACCGGGTCGCAGAACGTACACCGATTACTAAGAGCCTAGCTCCGTCTTCCGGTGGTTCTGGCCGTAGTTTTAGGATACAGTCGGGTTTTGAACAAACGTCGAATAAAAATAATATATATTTAAATATAGTATTTATAATTACGTAGGTAAATCAATTACATCAGCAGTATGGCATTATGAAAAGTATGCATCTGAGAATGTATATTATTGTATTAATCAAGGTGATTCGAGCCAGTTCCTCGACGTGATAAATGTCAATATAACTTTAAAAACTAAGCAACACGTGACCAAAATGCTGGCCTCTATTTCGCCCAAAGTTTGAGCATCGCAATACAACGTGGTAATGGGGCCAGCATTTTGGGAACAATTCCCCCTGTAGCGGTCTTTTAGATTAGTTTATTTTATTTAAATTATGTTTCTTTTCTTTAGTGTAATATGATATTTAATTAGATTAAACATACGTTTGTGATTTTTTGCATCATTCAAGTTTAATTTAAAAATAGTTGATAATGATATTAATAGTTCAGTAAGTTTTACTATTAAAAAAAAAACCGGTAAAACTTAATGTATATCTGGATTCCTAAACATAAAATAAATATACTTTGACTTAAGAGCCATCGCACACGGCCGTTTCTTTTCTCAGACAAGTAATATTATTAAAATATAAACAAAATACTCGACTGCAAAATGTAGTCTATGTCACTTCGTACGTAAAGAGGAATCCAACGGCACCTCACTCGTCAAAAACCGTCAAGCCGTTTTGGCTACAAGAGGTAATATAGGAACATACTTTACTGTGTTACGGATTGAAGGGCAATGCTTCCAGCGTAATTACTGGGCGCATCTAACATCTCAGGGTGACGAGCGCAGTGCAGTGCCGCGCATGTTTGTGAACTGTTGAAGCCAGAAATCTGGGTGAATTGGGCAAGCGTGACGCTTAACATCAGGTGAGCGACTTGCTCGTCTCGTCACTGTGAACGATGAAAAAATAAAAATAAACACCTTATCTTGAGGTTTTCAAAATCCGCCCAAGTTTTTTTCGCTACGAACGCGAGTGGCGTAGCTCATCGTAGACTGGCGTAGCACTTGGCGATAAAAAAGCCTACGGTTCGATTGAGAAGTAGAATTTTAACCTCTCAAATCAACAAGTAACATTAGCAGAAAAACAAAATAAAAAAAATGCAAAATATAGCCTACTAGCTGCGCCCCGCGGTTTCATCCGCTATTCTACAGAAGCCGAATACTTTAAGGGATAAAAATGGCATATGTGACCGAACCGTACATCATAAAATAGTAGTGTGCAACTGTAAAATAATAGTAGTGTACTTGTTAACCCAGGGTGTAAGCTACCGCCATACCAAATTTTATTCAAATCCATACAGCCGTTACGGAGTTGAACGGGAACAAACACACTTACATACTTACACACTTACATACTTTTATACTTACATACTTATTAATTAATTTATTGAGATACGCCAACAGTGAACATATTTTACATTCTTATAATATATTTCTACGTGAGTGGGTACATGGAACTGATATGATCACCCTTTATAGGCATATACAACATTCGCCATATATAGTGATTAGAGAGGGAAATAATTTAATGTAAATTATAATACCTATAAACGGAATTTTAGTTAGAACATACATTTTCTATGATAAAACAATAATCAAAACATTATTTATCTCTGGTTAGAGACTTTACTAGTTTGTTTTTGAAAACAGTTAAATAATCATTAAACACATTAAGATCATCCAAGTAAGCGTTAAATTCATTATAGGTGCGACAAACTTTGTGTAGGGGAGTTAAGTCCCAAATTTGTTCTAGCTTCTTACTTACTTACATACTTACACACAAACTTCCGCATTTATAATATTAGTGTGATCATCGAAAGACGGCGGTATTCTTAAACAAATGTATTGCAATATAAAATATAATACATAGTTGTCATCTTATCAATATTGTTGATGTATTTGGATCACAGATCACACCCTAGATTCTGCATTCAAGATCCTCGAAGCGCACCTCGCATCAGTCTAAATACACTTATGAGAAGTTACTCTAATTGGTTGATTGTTAGGCGCGAGTTGGTAACCTTGAGATAGCCAATGAGAACGCTTGGTCGCACTCCCCGCGACCCGCGCCGCGCCTCAAACTTTGGTGACTTTTTGTAGGAACATCGAATCTCGTAACGCGGTATCTAGTGTGATCTGTGATTTGGATCAATCTATTTGATCTGTCTGTAAGTACAATTAATTGGAACACTTGCACCAGCTCTACTTGTACCTTGACAAACTAATCATCGGGTCAATATAATCAATCGCCAGGGATAAGCTTTTGATCAATATTTGTTCAGCATTTATTGATGTCAAATGTTAAATTGTTTGCGTCATTGCATATGACATGAATTGACACAATTGGCAATTAATTTGAGTTCAGTTTTTTATAGAACGCAGGCAGGTACTCTATACTTAAGGGGGTAGTCCTTCCGCGAGGTTTAAATATATATATCACTGTTATGTTTTGCTGGTTACTGTTTTACTGGTTTCACCCGCTATGTTTCAATTCAGGGTATAAGCTACCTCCATACCAAATTTCATTCAAATCCGTACAGCCGTTACAGAGTTGAACGGGAACAAACACACTTACACTAGTTTTTAAGTAGATTTTTGTATTATGCATGTAATTTCTGGTGTGAACAATAAAGAGTTATCTATCTATCTTACACACAAACTTTCGCATTTATAATATTACAGTCTGATTCATATAATATTCATTACAATTCATTACATTTTTGGTAATAAAATATTACTTCCGTAAATATTCATTTAGAATTTTAGATTTAATTAGATTCTTACAAAAAAAAAAAACCTATAAATCATAGGTTTCTTTTGTTGTTGATTTCATACAAGTCATTTCTTATTTCGCCTCTTGATCGTGGAGTCGTGGGTTCGAACTCGGATGGGCCCGTTCCACAGATAAAGTGGCCCGTACCAATGAGTTCTTTGGATCTTACGTACGGATAATTTATTATACCACTGACAAACTTCACCCTTCGACTTACAATCAACCTTCATGGGTAGGCCAATATCCCAGAAAAAAAGAATTGTAATTATACACGCTTAATTATAATGCAGTCGGGTCTTTTTTTTAATTTCATATTATTTTAGGTCATGTAGTTGGTTTGGTACATTATAAAAAGACGTCCAAAGATCAACATTCTAAAATCTAAAAATGAATAAAACAACCCGTAAAAATCTATCAAGCTTGCCTCGCTACAACTCGCCTGTTGGTAACTAGCACGCGAGCTACCAGTTAAAACTGAGCTCTTGTTATAGGGAGCTCTGGTACTGACCGAGTTCAACTTATACTGGAAATAAATAAAAAAAAAAAACGCTATTGTTATTTGTACCACAGAATAAATAATAGAGTAAATCTTGTACTAGTGTGTATAAGTTTGGTTTAGAATTATATGGTATTATGTTTATCACAATTTGCTACGAAAAAGTGCAACTTCGATTTTTGTGAGAGTTGTAGGTATTCGATTCTGTATCTATGTGTTCTAAATAGGTAAGCATGTACTTACAAAAAAAAAGTATTTATGTATTTTATCAGATCTGGTTCCCATACACAGATAAATACTTATACTCAGGATCGTGAGTTATTAATTCAACATCCAATTGATAAATAATCTCTAAAGAAAAAATAATAATTTTAGAATTGAGGTTGTGCAAAAAGTTTGTGGTTGCGAGGTCTACTGTTCGCAGAATTAAATTTATGCCTTATTTTGTTTAACTAAAACGACTGTCAATTTTATACTTTACCTTATTTTGGCTCCGCACGTAGTGTATTTAGCCAGTGTCAAGTTTTGTAATATTTCAAGTGAACCACAATATTTCACAACAAAAAAATAGTCCTAGTCAAGCATAGTAAGTTACGGTAAAGTCAAAGTATGCCCCAGTAAAGTGGTAGAGAATTTACTAAAGGTTCTTAAGGAGTTTTGGAAACAACACGAAAAGTCACGTTTCACGACACATACTATTCACCAACACTCGTGCACGTTCAATGAATAAATATCCACCGTTCATTCGAAATAACACACAGTTTTCTTCGACGGCTGTTGCGGCGCACGCGGCGGTGACCGCAGCGTGCTCTGCCGCGAGGACCGCTAGATATAAAAAAAAAGCGCATGCACACTCTCGTATATTAGCATATGTTTGATTTGCCCGTGCGACGCGACGGTCGCACAAAGGCTCACGTGTCACTGAACGTGATATTATTAGGCTCTTCACATAGCCAGTGTTGAGTTTTTTTAATTTTTAGGTTAAGCATAGTATTTCCCAATAATAACAAGTGTCAGTCGTAGACCGTAGTCTGAATCAACAAAGTCAATCACTGCCCAAGTCATGCTTCAGTAAAGTGGTGGAAGCTATTCTGGAAGCTTCTACGGAGTTTTGGTAACAACAAGAAAATTATATTAGTGAAAGTTGTTCATAAGAACGAGTACAACTATATATATCTACTATAGTAAAATGAACAAAAACATTTTTATTAAATACCCGACTGCATAATGTGACCTATGTCACTCAGGACGTATTTAAAGAGGAATCCGTAAACGCCACACGTCAAAATCGTTCAAGCCATTAAAATTTATGCTACAGAAGATAATATAGGAACACACAAACATACTTACATATACCCCAAAAACATTACCCAACTTCTTAGGCAGTCGGGTTGTAATAAAGAACTGAAGAACAAGGAGAACTATGCTCAATTTGTTATCTTTCCAGCAAATGGTCCTGTCCCCCAGTTCGCTGTCGTACCACAAGTGGGTGGCGCCCTCTCTCCCGTTATTCATGGAGATCTTCATGTTCAACTGGACTAATCCTGAGGAGTTCCCCTCCAAGAAACCCAGGTTCGAACAACTCGGTAAGATTTCTGTTTATTTATGTAGGCGTATGGCTAAGGTGGTAAGCTATGCTCGGAGTTTCTTTGCGCGATAAAATCCGGAACGAGGATATTCGTCGAGGAACCAAAGTCAGTAAAGCTTTCAGTGTTTGCAAGCTGAAGTGGCAATGGGCAGGCCACATCACTCAATGAACCGATAACCGGTGGGGAAGAAGTTCTTGAGTGGTGACTACGAGACGCAGCATAGGCAGGCCTCCCACTAGGTGAACAGACAACATTGTGAAAGTCGCAGGCAACCGGTGGATGCCAGTGGCACGTTGTCGGTCGGTGTGGCGCTCTAAGGGGGTAGCCTATGTTCAGCAGTGGACGTCTTCTGGCTGATGATGATGATGTAGGCGTATTTATATAGGTGCTATGTACCTATTATACGTCTGTGGCACAGCTCAGTAAGAAAAGATGAAAAAAAAACCCCATTAAGCTGTGTCTGTGGTATCTTCAATCCTGTTTCCAGCCGGAATGTAGATAAATGTTATATCACTACATCATTAGAATGACCATGATATCATTTCACTAAAGTAAACTATGTCACTGACTAGATTCAACTATTCGGGAGTTCGTGATATAACTAGGGACTTCACGAAATCTCTATTATCGTCATTCACCTGCAACATAATGCTCGCTGCTCGCAAACCATAATGAGATAAAAACAAAGTGTCAAATATATTTGAATATGAACATGCACGAGTTTTGGTGAATTATATAATGGTGAGAATCGTGACTCTTCGTGTGGTCCCCGCCACTTTACTGGGGTATGACATGGACATGACCGTTACTTACTTTGCTTGACTTAGACTATGACTGAGACTTATTTTAGTTGTGAAATATTTGACTTTACTTGGAATATTACAATACTTGACACTAGCTAAATACACAACGCGTAGAGCCAAAACATAACAAAAAAAAACAACAACGTCAAAAAACAAAGTCAAATATATTTTAATTTAGATAAGTGCGTTCGTAAACTTGGAAATCGTTGTTTCTGATAATTCAGATTGATATTATTTCTTAGAAATTCAAATTATTCAAGGTCAAAGCACAGGAAATATAACATGACTGCATTAGTTTTGTACTTTCGATATAAAATTAAACATCATTTCCTTTATGACACGTTTATACTATGGCTAATCACAAAAACCGCTACTTTCCGAAAAGGGTTAACACCTTTGAATTTCAGAACGCAATTTATATACGAGAGCCAGCAATACGTTTGTATAGCGAGGTCCCGTTTCTCCTATTTGCGGAGCTTATTAATGGCGGAGCCAGGAACAATTTTCGTTCATTCTTTCGATAGGTAGCGATTCAAATGCGATCGTATTTATTTGAGCTCACGGTACGATAGCTACCGAGTCAGTTTAGGCATCTAAACTAGACTGCAATCTGGCGCAAGCGCCTAGTAAAAAAAGAGACTTGAACATGTATGCGACGTGTACTAGAAATAATGGCGGCTATTGCTGTGTTGTTCTATCATTGGATTGACTCTATCGAGACAATTTTCGTTCGTTCTTTCGGGAGCCTAGCGATTAAAATGCGATCGTGTTTATTTTAGCTCACGGTACGACAGCTATCAAGACAGTGTAGGCATCTAAATTCAACTGCATTCTGGCGCAAGTGTCTAGTAAAAAAAGAGACTTGAACAATTGAACATGTAAGTAACGTGTACTATAAATAATGGCGGCTATTGCTGTCTTGCTCTATCGTTTGATTGACTCTATCGCACTATCTCTATCGGTATTCAGTTCTAGTACATGTCTCATACAATCGCCTTTTTCATTTTTCTATAGGGAACTCCCGTCTCTTGAACGTAGTAAGCGTATAGTGATGATATTCTCTTTGCTGGACTGCATCGCAACTGGTCTGCAAGTTAAAAGTTGAAGGTACGCCAATTAAATCGAAAATAAAAAAAATAAAAAAAACATATCCAATCGCCTGCTCCAATCACAAAATCGCGAAATGCAGGTATTCCATGTGGGAGTCGTCATAACAATTTTCACGGTTTCTGTTTTGGCCCCATAGTATCTAAAGGTTAAAGCTATTATGAACTATTGGACCAACCCTGAAATCGCGAAATGTTCTATGGAACAGATGTATTTTTATCGCGATTTCAGTGTTGGTCCCATAGTAAAGGTTATAACTAATTATACCTTTTATCTGTGGTACATACATACCATTCATTATTGCTACACCTTTCAGTAACACCATGTATATTGTACAGATTTATTGACACTGCAACTGTTACTATCAGGCAAACCTTTAGTCAATAGGATATAAAATTAATGATGATGTCGCAAAGTACCAGCTGCATTTCAAATGTGTCAATATCTCCATGACCTGCAATAATTTGGTCCACATAAAACTTTTCAGGGCCGTACCGATTCCGCGAGATACGGCAGCACGTGAATGTGACCTTCCATCCTCACAACTCGTCGGTCTCCTATCGGACACAGAGGAGCTGGCACTTTGATACTTCGAGCAACGGGAGCCTCGACGACGTCATCACCACGCTCAACGTCATTGCTGCTGTAAGTAATTTTGACCGAGCCAATTTGTCCCCTTTATGGGTACACAGAACAAGGGGACAGACCGGAATAATTTGAAACAAAGGTCTCTGAGTCAAATAAGTAATTAATTAATTTATTCAGGGTTATAAGAAAAGGGAATGCTAATCCGGAAAGGACTCATAGTACTCGTCATTTGAACAAGTTCTACTATGGGACCAAACCTGAAATCGAGAAAAAAAACTGCTGTTCCATAGAAAAATGACAATTGTTCTCGACAAAACGTGTGGAACAGCTGTTTTTTTCTCCTCGGTTCAGTGTTGGTCTCATAGTAAAAGTTGTTCACAAACATAAGTACATGGGTACATGGGCATCAACATTAATGGCGAATACATCACTTTTCTTCGTTTTGCCGATGATATAGTAATGATGCAAAAGTCGCTAGAGGACCTTAATAATATGCTAACCCCTGAATACTGAAACGTTCGTTAACTTTGACAACAGATTAATTCTAATACTGTGTTTGTCTGGCACTAAGCAAATGACAAAGGCAGCAATAGACTTAATCTGTCGTCAAAGTTAACAAGCGTTTCAGTATCCGGGGGTAAGCGACCTTAGTAGCGTTTCTCAACTGTCAAATGCCCATGTTGTACCCGTACCGGTAGTCGTTGGGAACGATGCACTCGAAGTAGTTGACCATTATAACTACCTTGGACTAACTATCCAGTTAGGTAAGTCCAACTTTGTCAAAAGGTCGCCCAAAAAATCCAACTCGGATCGGCAGCGTTCGGGAAATTGCGTGATATCTTTTCGTCCAAAATCCCGCAGTGCCTGAAGACAAAGGTCTTCAGCCAATGTGTTTTGCTAGTGATAAAATATGGAACTGAATGTGGTCCTATTCCACTGGCCTTTTGGAGAAACTTAGAGTCACATAGCGGGCAATGGAGAGAGCTATGCTTGGAGTTTCTTTGCGCGATAAAATCCGGAACGAGGTTATTTTTGTCGTTGAAGCAAAGTCACCGATACAGCTTTCAGAGTGTGCAAGCTGAAGTGGCAATAGGCAGGCCACATCACTCGATGAACCGATAACGTTGGGGAAGAAAGGTTGTTGAGTGGCAACCACGAACGGGAAGAGGCAGCGTATGTAGGCACCCACTAGGAGGACCGACGACGACATTGTGAAAGTTGCGGGCAATAGCAAGCAAGCGGATGCAAGTGGCACGTTGTCTGTCGGTGTGGCGCTCTAAGGGGGTGGCCTATGTTCAGCAGTGGAAGTCTTCTGGCTTATGATGATGATAACTCAATTCTTACCAAGAATATCGAATATGTTTTCAGTTCGATGTCCTGAACCAAGGCCGTAAGTAAAGTGGTGACACGTTACTGACTTATATCTTGACAGCCTCTTCACCGATTTTGTTCATATTATTTGCAAAGAATACTTACTCTTATCATACAAACATCTGCCTGACTGGGAATCAAACCCGGATCCTCCTGCTCATAAGGTAGGCGTGCTACCAACTAAGCCTGGGAGATACGAATGTAGCCACAATGTGTAATACAATTCCAAAAGGGTTCACAGGGAACATTCATCCAATATCCATGCCGGTCTGCATAATCCCTTTGTGAAATCCTGCTCACTCGTTAAAACTTGTAATATGAAGCGTTACATAAATTCAAATAATGTTATGTAATTATAATACCGGCGTTTCTATTCTCGTAGCGTTGTAATTTTACCTACATACCTACAAACCAGTGAAGTCACCACCTTTATGAATGTAGTTTTTGTAAAAATTACTATACTATAGGAAGATGACAAAAGTTTATCATTCAGTAACGAACTAAGGTACAATTTGAAAAAAACACTGCTGGAAAAAGTGCCTCTAGCCAGCCGAGTACTATAAAGGTTCAGGAACAATGTTCTAGTGATTTTGTTTCGTCATTCTTAGAATTAAGTCTGTTTATTATCTACCCGGCTGACCAAGAAAGAGGATAATGTTTTTGGTGTGTTTATGTGTGTAGACATATGATTGTATTATAATAAAACGAGAATCACTTATTCCGACTTTAGTTTCGATAACCTAAGTCCAGATTGTCATAAGCTATTTGCAGTCGTTTTTTTTAAATGTTGGTCTATGATTTAAACTGGCATTTTGCGGCGGCGTCGTGTGGCGGGTCGCCCTCTTCCCTTCAATATGGTTGAGGTGAGCGATGGCTGGCACATGCGTCAACTCGTGAACAGGTGCTGCTTGCGGGAGCTGGACTGCTCGGAGTATATACGCAAATCTATAATAGCACTTAGCTCTTTATTAGCATATTCGTTAGTATATTCCTTTTGTAAAGTCTTTAGTTTTTATATTCCGTTTTAGTTGATAAAATATTTGTAAAACTTGATAAATAGCATGGACCCCGGAGTCCGTGGAGCAATATTGTAAATAAAAAAAAAAAAAAAACTGGCATTTTAATCATAATATTTTGTGATATATTCCAAACGAATCATAAAATTGTCTATATTTCAGTCAGCAATCTTCCGGTCTCGATACTGGAACTTCCTGCAACAGAAAGGCCTCTCCCTGGGCTTGGCGATGTTCAGCCAACATGTCTCCGTAACCAAGACCGCCGGAGAACTGTTATTCGAAGGCTACGAGGATCCACTCCTGGACCTGGCCAAGAGTCTCCCAGCTAGTGCGACTGGAGGCGCCCCGCCTGTTGATCGCTTTGGCTGGTTCTATGGAGTGAGTATTCGACTTGTTGACCGGAGAGTCCAACCGGAACTTACGTACGGATATACCACTGGCATGACTCTATGCCGTTGGTAAAGTTGCTCCAGTGGCGTTTCCGGTGTTTTGATAAAGCAACCCCGTAGCCTTTCGGTTAACTATCCATAAGCGATTTTGCATGATATGGTTTGTGGTGAGCTGTCAAGTTATGGGACTTAGTAATGATATGGAGGACCCGAACATAATTCATAACATAAATATAATAATGCGTTTGGTATAATTTGCTGCGAACGTAGCGCAAATAGACACGAAATTGCAAAATGTAAAATTTGAGTCTGTTCCGGATACGTATTTCGTTTAATCATTGTATATTAATATAAGAGGTTGGTTCTACAATTATGTACAGAAAAAAAACCTGTTATTTGTTTCTTCCGGGTCAAACGCTGAACAACCTAACACACCAGAATACTGCACGGTTATAATTTTCGTTTTGATGCCGTGCAAATCTCAATACCCAGCTATCTCCTAAGCATCTCAATTCTCATAATTATGTTAATGATGGAATGATGGTTACAACGATTCCTAGTGGTTACTTACCTTATTGCGATTCCAGAGGAACAACTCATTAGACACCGATGGCTACGTGACGATAACGTCAGGTACCGGCCCAGGCAGCACGCCGGGACAAATCCTGAGGTGGAATCACCAGGAGGCATTGCCGTTCTATGAAGGAAAATGCTCACAGGTATGATAATTGTAACAGTCGTTTTGAACTACCAATTTGTGAAGTCCACTGCTATTCCACTCAGGGAAGAAAGGTTCTTGAGTGGTGACCACGAACCGGAAGTCGTAGCGCAGGCAGGCTTCCCACAATGTGGATCGACGACATTCTTAAATTCGCTGGCAACCGATGGATGCAAGAAGCAAGTTGTCGATCGGTGTGGCAGTTTAAGGTGGGGGCCTTAGTTCAGCATTGGACGTCTTCCGGCTGATGATGATGATGATGACTGTTATTGTACGAACTGTGCGAAGTAGGTAATCCATTACACATACACAGCCAAACCTTACTTACCTTTGATGTCAAACCTTTGTTGTTTGTTTGTTTTGTTGCTTGTTTGTTTTGTTAGATACTCAAAACTTCGCTTGTGAGGCTGTGCTCAAGAGTTTGTTTAAAATATCGTGTATTTTAAAATAAATTGATTGAGACTAGACACACAAAAATACACCCGAAAAACTATTGAATGGCCCAAAGATCCTCATCATACGCGTACGTACACTTAAGAAAATACACGGATAACTATCACGTACCTTCGTATGGTTACTCTGTTCTGTCTTTTCTCTTTCTCAAATTTCGAAACTCATCAAAATCAATGCGGTTTTCTTTCAGATAGCCGGCAGCGCGGGCGAGTTTCTGCCCCGCGACCTGACTCCTCAGTCAGCTCTGACGATGTTCTTGCCGGACCTGTGCCGCACTGTGGAGATGACGTACGTGGACAGCGGAGAAGTGCAAGGGCTCCAGTATCAGAAGTTCGCCATGCTGGAGACCAGCTTCGACTACTGTGAGGTTCTACAGCTTTTTGCTTCTACATACGTGACCTTAGATGTCCTTAACTACGTTAAGGCGAGGTAAGTTTGTGGCGGAAGAGGAGCGCGCGAGGTGGGCACTTCAGCACTATAACAAAGCAAGTGGAGAAGCCCGAGATACGTGGATAGATAATCCAGATATCGACCGCCACGAACGTACTACACAGAGGTCAGTGAATCTCTATCACCATCTTATATAACTATCCTAACTAATGTAACTGCCTCTCTGTCTATCTGTCCGTCTCTCTGTCTGGGTGTTTATCTTATTATCACGGCCAAAACGCAGAACGGATCGATCTCAATTTGTACATAGATATACCTTAAGGGTCGAAGACGGACATAGGCAACTTTTTTTTTTGGTCCACACGAACGAAGTCGCCTGTAGCTAATATTAGATAAATCTCAGCCACACAACAACATATATAAGGGCCAGGACCCCGATATCCCAATTCTTGTAGTGTCCCATACATACTACACATATACTCACATCACATATACTTATAAATCCTACATAAACATACATCATCTATTACATCTTCCTTATAAATCCTCTCCATGCTAAGGTTGCCTGGAAGAGATCGCTTTAAGCGATAAGGCCGCCAATTGTTATACTAGTTTTAAGTAGATTTTTGTATTATGCATGTAATTTCTGGTGTGAACAATAAAGAGTTATCTATCTATCTATATACTCTCTGGTAAAGTGGTAAAGCATCTCCGGAAACTCGAAGCTAGTGTGATGCTTCTTAGTATTTGACCAGGGACAAATTTTGGATCGCTGACAAATTTTGAAGTACTTTCACCAAATCCTTATCATTCTGATCACTCGCTTCTTTCAGCTGCTGCGTCATCAGACAACGAGTGCTTCTGCCACGGCGAGTGCATCTGGAGTGGTGTAATGAACGTGTCTGCGTGTCGGTTCGGCTCCCCCTCCTTCCTCTCACTCCCGCACTTCCTGCACGCTGACCCGCGGCTCAGGGAGAACGTGGTGGGGATGAACCCGAACCCCGACGAGCATTCTTTCTACTTTGGGGTAGAACCTGTAAGTCGTTTCGTAGATATTAAATAAACATTGACTTTGAGGACCAAACCAAGTTACCACCAGCCAGATAGATGGATGACGTTAGAAATGGAATAAAGCGGTGCAGGACCAAAAAGGTTGGCGTGATGGAAATTTAAAGCTTTCTGTAGCACCGGTGGATGCAAATGGCACATTGTCGGTCGGTGTGGCGCTCTAAGCGGAAGGCTTATGTTCAGCAGTGGACGTCTTCTGGCTGATAATGTAAAAAATGTAATGTAGCACCAGAAGCAGATCAGAGGAAAAGGGTTGAGATGGGGATGAACACCCTTTTTTTAATGAAACGGGAATACTCACGTTGAATTGAGCCGTTTATTCCAAACAAAATCAAAAACACAAACTCCGATTAAAACAAAATGTTTCACCACGTTGGTTTTCTTATTGCACATTTTTTTGGTTGTTCTGTTTAATCTTGTTATTCAAATCAGCTGGTGATGATTGATCTTAAATAGTAGTAATTTGCTAACTTGACTTAAGTCTTGTTTTTCTTCAGAAACTGGGAGTGCCGCTAGATGTCGCTGCCAGATTCCAATTCAATGTTTACATTGAGCCCAGTCCAAACGTGGGGTGAGTTAATAACTTAATTTGGCAACTACGCTAGATAAGTCCTAAATTATACAAACCACGTTTGCCCTAGTTTTATAAACTTGAATATTTTATTAATTGATTACAGTCACTTAGACTTGCACCACTAAGAATAGAGTATACCGCCTTCTCGTTCATACAAAAAGCGTAGTCTGATACGCACGAGAAAAAGAGCGACAGCTATACAATTTCAAATATCGAATGCGCCAAAACCTCGCGGAAGGACTATCCTCTTAAATGCTGCTGTAAAGAATGTACTTAAAGGAGTTCAAAGCAGTCACTTCAAATTTCACTATTAATTATTGTCCTTTATTTACTTTAAACTTTATTTACAATTAGTTCCTTCTGATAACTATGGGTCAGCTGTGCTCAGCTGTCTAGTGTCGTGGTTCGGGGGCAACTGACCATACTGTCCTCATAAGGCACCATTGGCAAAACCTGAAACTAATGCCTGTGTCCTTACAAAGGCTTGCTTTTTGTCATAGCCACAATTATAGTTTTCTAAAGATAGGTTTTTAGCTTCAAAATGGCGATCTGAATTCGGCTTCGCTGCAGTCTGTTTACAGCCGCCAAATAGTCGAAAGAAGATGCGAAAAGTTAGAGATTAAAAGAGATAGCTACAATGAAATCTGTCCGAAAGATTTGAGGGGGTCTTTTTAAGTGCGCTAAAATCGTACCTCTCGTAAAAGTAAAATAGCATAGCCACCAAATATCTAAATTACTTCTTTTTGAAGTTATGACTTACTGAATAATGAAGGCCTCGCTACATTACTTGACCCGACATCATGCGAAAGGGACAGCTAGATTTGAATTTCACGCCAGCAAAAGAAACAAACTACTAAGGTTATACCTTGTCCCTTTCGCTCCCCAGAAACTCATATATATCCATCTCTTTCACACGATGTCAGGTCAGGTCATGTATTAGTTTGACACCTGGGTTTTATCGATTCGTTTCTGATCTTTATTAGGATTTACGAAGACGTGCCCAGGATGCTCTTCCCTATATTCTGGATGCAGCAAAGGGTCCAGGTGAGCGAGGATGTGATCGAAGAGATCCGCATGGTGCGGATACTGGCGGACTGGGGCGGCGTCGTCTGCGCGTGTCTCTCTCTCGCCTTCGCCGTACTGGCGCTCATGGCGGGCTGCTGCTACACGTCAGTCTACGCCAAACCCAAGGACTTAATAGTTGACAAGCCCCGAGACGAAGCAGAGATGAAATTGAACCCTAAGTGATTGAAGTGACACGTCCATTGTCGCCGGAGAATATTTGGGAACTGATAGGCAAGAACCACACTCAAGATACTCAAGCTATTGTCGCAGGCAAAATAATAGAAAATTTTATTTTGTAGCTCTCTACTACAGAATTTTGAAGTGGTCCAGTTTTGACTTTGCAGTGGACGTGTTAAGTTAGACTGAATTTATAAAAAAATGCCTTCGCTGCCAATTCCGGCGACTGGAAAAGGGTGGGCGAAGCGCTAAAAAGTAATTCCCGAATTGGTATCTTTTATCGGAATACCTTTCGGTGGCAGATTTGAGTGATGACAGTAGGCTGGTCGTACCTTCGGCGACCGTTCTATTATTTCATCGTTGCCGGCTCCGGCAGCGGAGGCGCAACCAAGCACAGACGCGTATCACACTAATATCATAATGTTTGTATGTAAGTGTGAAAGTAGGTAAGTAAGTAAGTGTGTTTGTTCCCGTTCACTCTGTAACGTCTGAACGGATTTAATTAAATTTGGTACGGAGGTAGCTTATTCCCTGGATTAAAATAAGGCTACTTTTCATCCCGGATAAATATTCGGTTTCTGTAGAATAGCGGGTGAAACCGCGGGGCGTAGCTAGTCTATAATAAGTATAATTATGTCTGTGCGACCAAGGATGTATCTCCGTCCTTGTCTTTACACGGAGGTCAGAGTGATAAATGAATGATATTTTTCGTAAGATTATGCTGCATTTTTTTTTTTTTAGTTTTTGTATTACTATATTAAGGCCATAGATATTTCAATTGTAGAATATCGAGACGAGATAGGTCAGTACATCATTCTGTTGTTGCAATGACTGAGAAAAAAAATGACAACTAAGTAAGTAGGTATATTTAGATTGATAGAGGTAATGTACAAAGATAGTCAATAAATAAAAATATATTTAACAAAGTTCCAACTCGTGCGAAAAACTGATCCCTATAAAAGGGGATATCTCTACATTTCCAAGTGGAGATATCCCCTAAGACACTAATATTATAAATGCGAAAGTTTGTGTGTAAGTATGCAAGTGTGTTTGGTCCTGTTCAACTCTGTAACGGCTGAACGGATTTTAATGATATTTTGTATGGAGGTAGCTTACACACTGCATTAAGGCGAGGACTGATCGTGATTTGAAATGAGTATTATCCCGTTCAAAGTTCTAAAGTTGAAAATCGCATATCATACTTGATGAGAAAACGGTAAATTGTGGTTTTTCATTGCTTTTTTACCGATTATCGGAAATATACAAACCAAAAAAAAACTACCTTGTTCGCCGTATAAACCACTAGCCTGGATATTTAAATTGTAAAAGAAAATTTGTAGTTACCGCTGAAAATTCAGAGCATTTATTTCGGTTTCGGTTTTTCAGGGGGTCATTTTGCGATTTTTTTATTTTCTAACTAAGACAGATTTTTGAATTTTATTCGGTTAAACGTAATTTCAGTTTTATTTTCTATGTGTAGTATCTTTTGCACCTGATTAAGTAATCTCGTCACTTCGAACAAAGCGCTGAAAATGCTTAAATACTTTTTGTTGTTTTGCGATTAGACCTCGCCTTAACACATAGACTACTTTTTATTCCGGATAAATATTCGGCTTCTGTAGAATAGCGGGTGAAACCGCGGGGCGCAGCTAGTTATGTATATTTTCTATGGGTACAGGTAACACATATTTTTTCGCGATTACTGTTTTGGTCCCCTGATAGTAAAAGTGTAGTGATAAGTCAATTGTGTTCTCTTCCGGCGGAACTATATTATTTTTAATTAATTCGTATGTTTCATTTACTGGGTTCTATTCAGCATGAAAAGCGAAAAATAAATTTGTACAACAGAATCGACATTCTATTAAACAAATTACTAAACCAAATTTGACAGCTCTAAAATTGTTGTAGTCTTTTTCTCACATATTGAAATGAAAAGAGACAAGATAATTTTAGCCCTATCAAATTACATAGTTTGGTTTTCATTTACAGAATCCACGATAATGAGCCCAATGACGAAAGAAAGAAAGAATAAGCCGCTATGGCTTAGTATAATTATTAAGATAAAAATTAAATGAATTTAGTTGAATGAATGTAGATGAAAATGGCATCACAAACGTTTCAAAGTTACAGGATAAGCCCGCTGACTTATTGGACAGCACTATAATTGGTATCTCTGTCTTGTGCTTCTATTTACTAAAAGACAGCGATAGCTTAATTTCGTTTAGTAAGTGTACGGTGGAATTGCGGCCAGTGTTTTGCTATAATAATAAGAAAAGGCGCCAGCAAATAAATTCCACATTCACAAACAAGTCACTCTAAAAGTTGTTAAATCTTAATTATTAAATAAAAATGGTTTTCTTGTCTATAATAAATTAATTATTTGTCATCCTGTGAAAGTTGTAGGTCTAATTAAGATTTTAATGATCGATTAAATATGTAATCTCTTGAATTTCATTTATAAAATAGTATGTAAGTAGTTAGGTAAGTATTACGCTTTATGGATGCCGTTTCATAGCAAGCTTAGAGCTTAGCAGGCTTATTTGTATTTTGACAAAACTGGTTAAACTGTTTGTCATACAAAGGTGTACGATAGATAAGTATCTAGATAATAAAATTAATATGCAACGCGTGTAACATGCATACACACACCTCATACATAAACCTCGAGAGACGAGACATCTCGAAATACCTCTTGCGAGAACCACGGGTGCCAAATGACATAAAGTCGACAAATTCTACCGAGATTGTGCGAGACGTAGCGAAAGAATAGAATCCAATAGAAATTAGGATAGTAAATTCCACAAGAAAAAGAAGAATCTATCAACATTGAATTATTTTTGTTTTAATAAAACGGGAATACTCACATTATTCCGACTATAGTTTCGATCACATTTGATCGGGGTGCAAGGCAAGACGAGGTCGCGCGCGTCTCGGCTAGCATTCCTTGATAAAGGTCACCGAATGTGATCGAAACTCTATAGTTTCGATCAATTTTTGAATACTCACGTTAATTTTAACGTCAGTATTCCCGTTTTATTAAAACCATGTCAGTGTTCATTGAATTATTTAATTTAAAAATATATAGAAACTCAACCACTACAATCTACTGTGCTGATCGTGTAAAACAGACATGAAAAAAAAATGATGTCATGCTGTCTCATTTATTTAGGTACAAGTAGATCCCGCTAAATAGAAAACTCGCGAGTTCGCGACTCTATACTTAATTTCACGAACCCTGGACTCCTTCTGCTCATAAAATTGAATTGAAGTGAACTACTTGCTTACAAAATTTTACTAACAATGGATAAAACAAAAAAAATTAACGCTTGGTAGCTATATCGCGTTTGACTACCAACCCGCATGTATGTTGGCGATAATAATTATGGTCGAAGATGAAGCACGCAGACAAAAGATAACTATTCATTCTGGGCTTGAAAATCCCTGTGTTATATCTCTCAGGAAACAAGGAAGCCGGTGGTTTGTCTCACTCCTAGTTTGCGAGTTATCGTCGGACAAATATACCCACAAACATACATACAAGCGCTGATTTGTTCCTGTATGCTCTAATAACTTCGCTTCTATCGGTCAACAAGACGTAGGCATAAATTGTTGCCTTGTATGCATACGATGGAAGTCGTCTACTGCTTTCTCTATCTAGCAGCTGCCTGCAAATACTTACCAATATATTGCTATCTCATTCTCTTTATCCTACAGCTTTAAGATGCACGCTTTTTTTTCGATGTATCTCGACGAAAGTATATGAATGGCATTAAGAAACGAAGAAATCATTTATGCGGCTGTGAAGCTTTGACATAAGCTTAAGAGCTGGCTTACCTAATTCAGCAATCTCGTTTGTGCTTTTTCAACAAATTTTTACAGAGATATTATATTTTTCAATCTTTTGATATCTTTAGTATATCATTGCCTACGTTATAAAGCATTTTTTTTTAATTTGGTGAAAGGGTAGAAAAAAAAACCTATTCCTTCGCCAAATTAAAAACTAATAGCATGGAAATTGCTGTAAACCATTATCAATGGTATTCTTAAGATATTAAATGATTTAAAAAACCAAATCTGAATTTTTTTTTTTTTTTTTTTTAAAAAGAGTGAACGAGATAGCGAGAATAACCGAGCCGGTTATTTCATAGATTATTATAGAAAGTATGTTTTAAACAAAACATATTCTACGCTTAGAAATATTTTATAGCGGATGAAAATACCCGAAATTTTGATTATTAAATAAAATATTTAGTGCAATTGTTATTTTTGTAATGTATCTCGTATTTTCGTAATAAATATGACAATTAACACATGCGTTTGTTTTATTACAAAACAAAAAAGTTATACTTATCTACTCATTATCTTCATTACGAGTCGTCATTTCATACTTTTTACTTGAGTTTATTCAAAAACAGTTCTCAATAACTCGATGCCCGCTGAGAGTTTATTTCAAAATAGCTCTCATATTCAGTCCACGCTCAGAGTTGATTCAAAAACAGTTCTCATACTCAGAACCTGCTCATAGTTTATTAAGAAATAGTTCTCAAACTCAGTCCGCACTCAAGAGCCTTTAAAAAGCTTCTCATACTCAGTCCGCGATCAGAATTTATTCGAAAATTATTCCCTTACTCAGATCGCGCTCAGAGTTTAAAAAAAAATAGTTCTCAAACTCAGACCGCACTCAAGAATTTATAGAAAAAGTTGTTCTCATACTCAACTCAACAAAAAAAAAAAACGAACGTCGAGATTTCTTATTGTCAACGCTATATTTCGAGTTATTCTCGATGGCTAGCATTCGAGATACATCGAGTGGTCGGAAGCGATATTCGGATCGAGATTGGAATCTCGAAATTGACATCAATTTGTCATATCTCCAAATAGGAGCCCAGGGAATTGTAGCAATCCTGTACTGTGTAGTGTGTTTGTGGTCAAACTTAATACCTATAGATTCTTTCTGGATATTGAATTAAAAAACTATTATTCTCAGCCTAAGTACTACCTACTTAGTCAATACAATAATATCACACTATACCTACGTAAAAACTATATACGACGCCGAACGACAATCACGCGATATACATCCGTAGCTTATTATATCCTAGCATCCTATTGTCTATTGTCATGTGACCAAAAGGAATTAGTCCATCATCACACAACCTGCCTTTACAAATTATAATCACCTTTAACTTGATTGAATTAAAGTCTAAAATGTCCGCTTGCACCTGTGCCTGCGTAGTCCTTCAGGGAGACGAATCTACTGCGGCGATAGAAATAGATCGAGGACAGAAATCATTGGTAAGATTTCCTCAAACCAGAGAAGAGCAATCCTCGGGATTTTTTATAAAAAGTTCATTGTCTATGAATTATTGCGTTGCATTGGCAAATAAAACGGTTTTCAACGTGAACGTGCTTCAACGAATACTACTGTAGCCGGTTTAATGCAAAATGTGGTAGGGATTTTCATGTCGTATAAACTGAACGTTTCAATTCACTAACAACCAAACAAAGCTATCGTAACCTTTCAAGCAGATCAATCTAATCTCGATAAGTTACATATTGATATTAGTAGGATAAAAACACTCGTACTTGACTGATACATCTTGGTTTGATCACATACTTATTGAAAATCCCAAGACACTGAGGACTTCCAATCTGCTCAAGATTAACGTCGGTTTCTGCTAGCTTAGACGTAAACTAACAACTCATTATAGAAACAAAATAGCACTATATGACTGTTTGCTTATAGGACAAACAATCATTGAACAGTGTAGTGAAAATATCGTGACCAATTATAGTAGGTAGCCATACCTACTATAAGGATTAAGAAATCGCAGATGTAGAAGAAGAAAGCAAGCATCTAGGTACATTATACAGCATCCAGAACAAAGATATTGCAAATGTAAAAAAATCCTTACGACACGTTAGGAACACTAATTAAAAACGCAGAAGGAACAGACAACAAACAAGCAAAACCAGTTTTTGTTTTGTCAACGAAGAAAAGACTACAACAAATGTGATCCTTAATCCCGAGCGGATCCAAGCGCGAGGTCTAGCTCTAGATAAGGACCCAAACGTCCTTGCTCCAACCACTTTAGCCGTCAATCAAGCAGATTGGTCAATTTAGCAATCAGGCAGGTGGCGGGACTCCAGTTGAGTGCCAGCCTTTGCAGCATGGGGAAGGCTACCGTCGGATTTGTTCTCGCAGTGGCTGTCGCAGGTCAGTCTAAAATTGGTATTAAGAACCGCATCAATTTGAAGTTCTCAATCCCATTACAGAGCTCAGAGAAGATGAGGAAGTCGGAAGTGGATCCAATGATGACATGGTTGAACGTTGGTTGTTGAAGAAGATAACTTTATTTTGTGGCTCTTCACTTTTTTGCCATTGATTAGTAGGTAGGTTGATAGGTAAAAGAGCTGGTTTGAAACTTAGGAATGAAAGAGAAGAAATCAATCCAGATGAATCGATTAGGTAGTTAGGTAATTAAATTTACTAATAGAGTGTTAGCCAAAAGGAAGGAAGTAATCTGATATTGTTCCTCTAAATATAATTACCGGTTTGTTTTTGTAATTTCTGTCGGTTTTCCTTTCGTCTTTTTCCTTCTATATTATCCAATATTTTTGCAAACGCTTTCAAAATCGTTTGCAATGACTGTAACCCCTTTTGTCCAAGATCTAATTTCCTTCAATTCATAATCTTTTAAGCACGTGAGCCAAAAATGAATTTCTAACTAAGTTAATATTTCTACAAGATAACCCAATTCGTGCTCTTGCGCAGTGATTCAGGTTTCCGGATGATCTCACTGATTGCAGAATGTGTCAGAAATAACTGAGGTTACTTGCGTTTAACGTTACGTTCTCGTAAGTCAATTTCTCTCAGATACTTACTTAGGTCTAAATCTTAAAAATAAATAAGAGCAATTTTACCCTTGAAAAAAAAATCTACTTCTCTTAAAACAAGGAAGCCCAATGCATGGTCAGCATCTATGTACTTACCAGGTATCGTGCGGTCGTAGGACGGGTTCAGCTGTCCAGCTTTCGTTGTGGCAGGAACAAGAGAGCGATACAGAGTATATCCCTCTGTTGGGATATCGGCCTACCCTCGAAGGTGGATTAGGCCATATCAACCACGCTGGCCCAGTGCGGGTTGGCGGATTCATATACGCTATCAAATTTCAATTTTTTGGACATCATTATATGAGAAATGCTGGCCTCTATTTCGCGCAAAGAGTAAGCATCGCAATACAACGTGGTAAGGAGGCCAGCATTTTGGAATAGCGGTCTTTTAGATTTGTATAGTTATACATTTTTTTTTCATGTGATATAGTAGGCTAAGTTTAGTAGTTTATCCTCGATGGTTAAATTGTTGTATTGCACTTGCCTAGAATATTTTTTACCAGACCGCTCAAGAAGTAGGGCAGTGTTTAAATGTGTATGTAAGTTTGTGTTTGTGTGTTCCTAAATTATACGTCCTGTAGTCTCTAAGTATTGACCAACGTTTTTTTTTTTGAGTGATGTCTGGGATGTCATTAGCTTCATTTTGCAGTCGGGATATTTGGTTTTCTCTGAGTAATAATTGGTAATAGCGCGATACCGTGATATAGTGCGGTATCAGCGGGTGACGTCACCACCGGTTTCAGCGGAAGACCAGCGCTGGTTGTTCTCAACCAGAATTATGCTGAGTTGGAACCGGTTTGTGGCGAAAAACAATGTTGTGTAAATTTGTATGAGAGTACCTTATATTTTTTTTTTGTTTTTGTGTAATAATTTTAACATAATGTGTTTTTTTCTCCACAAATAAATTTGTGTGTATTGTCTATAATAATAGAATAGTGTTAAAATAAAAAATATATATAAGTCCTTTTTACGAAATCATGGCGTCGATTTTGTTGTTGCTATCCTTTAAACTAAATTAATCTATATGCATGTCTTTGCATTTGAGTAAGCAAAAAAAAGGATGGCAACCATTTTTGATTTCTCAAATTTAGATAATGGAACAACAGAATCGATGCCATTAAACAAAGATTATTTATATGGATACCGCTTTACGAGATCGTTGTTCCGACAAAAAGTCATCATAGTTAGATAAATACGCAGGTTGCGGGGACTGCGACCAAGCATTCTCATTAGCTATCTCAAGGTTACGCCTACTTACGCCTAGCAATGAACCAGTGTAGTATACATTACATACATTCTTGTAGGTGTTTTTGACCAACGCATCTCAATACTCAATACTCAATACATTTATTGTGGATTACATGCAGATCTTAATTAGCATATTTTAAATAGGTAATCATAATAACCCTGATTGGGTATGGCAATATCGTGCGGAGCGGGTCAATCTATTCCATAATTGTCTTATCTCTCAAAAATTCGTCTAGGGTATAGTAGGATTTCGCGAGTAATACACTTTTTAGGGCTTTAGCAAATTTGAACTCTTCTTCTATCTCTTTTATCTGTACTGGTAGTTTGTTGTATATTTTAGCACCCATCTGTGTATGATACGCTTTGATCGTCCTGAGTAAAGCATCTAGGTGATCTGCCCGTATCTAGCTAGTATCCCATAGCCATGGGCAGAATTCATGCCAGTTCTGGCAACTTACGCACACTTACATGTTTTTTTTTATGTATCTCGGTGACGAGACGAGCAAATCGCTCACCTGATGTTAAGCGTCACGCTTGCCCATAACAGTTCAGTGCCACCCAGAATTTTGAACATGAACGCAGTTCAAAACTATGCGCGGCAGTGCAATGCACTCGTCACCCTGAGATATTAGATGTAAAATCTCTGTATGCCCAGTAATTACGCTGGAAACATTGCCCTTCAATCCGGAACACAGTAATGCTTGCACACTACTGCTTGGCGGTTGAATAACTGGCAAAGGTGTGGTACTTCCCCAGGCGGACTCTGCTAGAGAGCCCTACCAGTGTAGTTGACGCCATATTGTGTATTCAAAGTGCTGGAAATAATGTGACTTGTAACAGGTCCCCTTTTTTCTTTCGTCATTGTTAGGTACACACCTAGTTACACACACTACACACATTTGACATTGTGAAGGGAGCCTAAAGAGATAATAGTGCCCAGTTGGGGCTCATCGTTACACGGTACGGCACAATTGATTATCTCTCGCAGGTCTTTTCTAAAGATTTAAGGTGCAACGTTTCGCTCAGCGCGCGAAATTAAAATTTTCTAAAATTTTACAGCTTAATTACTCATCATAGATTCATGAAAACTAATTTTGCGGTAATAAATAGATCGTTTCAAGAAATTACACTAATCAAAAATTCAAGTTGAAAGCTAGAATAAGTACATTTGTCACGAAACCAAAAACCAAGATGAAAATCAGTTTATTGAGATTTGTAGCTAAACCAATGTTATGTACGTGATCATTTTACCCGTCGCAAAATTGGTTTCAATAAATCCACGATGAGTAATTAAGTAAAATTTGAATTGACAAAAAACGCAAGAAAATTTGAATTTCACGCCATGAGCGAAACGTTGCACCTTAAGCGATTATTATTATTATTTAAATTATCGCTACAGGTACATGCGCATTGCAACGACCCTACGGGTGTACTCTTGGATAACTTAATAAATTCGCATGCTGAGACGATTGCTTTTTTTTTGACTCAGCACTTTTTATGCGTTCAGACTACCTTTGAACGCTGTGAGCAAAACTATCGCGTTGTGCAACAAACAAAATGTGTCTTCTAAAATGACAGCAGTCGGTTAAATCCAGAACGCGCTATTTTAGCACCGCCCTGGATTACCGAGAAGCAGTTCTATTCACAATGGATTAGTTGGGCCGGTTTCTAAACACGACTTCAAAGAGATCGTATTAAAATCTGAATCGCGATTTCTGCGAGTTGTTTACGGAACACAATTTATAATGGGATTAGGCAGTTCGTACAAATGTAACAAAGCTTAAGTAGGTAGCTTTGGTGCATTTGTAAACAGATTTGAATTCGAGACTAAAAAAAAACTGTTTAGCAAGACTTTGACCTCGTACACTTCGACCAAAGTAAAATGAATGGACGGGCCCAAGTAAGAGAATTTTGAAGCGCCGGCGCTCACCTTGTAGTGGCAGGGCTCTCTTGCAGAGTCCGCCTGTACAAGGGAAGTACCACACCTTTGCCAGTATTCAACCGCCAAACAGTAGTGTGCAAGCATTACTGTGTTTCGGATTGAAGGGCAATGTTTCCAGCGTAATTACTGGGCATAAAGAGATTTAACATCTCAGGCTGACGAGCGTAATGCATTGCCGCGCATAGTTTTGGACTGTTGAAGTTCAAAATTCTGGGGGCACTAAACTGTTATGGGCAAGCGTGACGCTCGCAGTCTGTGAAAAGTGCGAGACGTAAGTTTGAATGTCAAACGGTTCGAGAGCAGCTAATAAACACAGGTGTCCCTTTTTCTCTGATAGATATTATCCCGCGATTTGTCGTTGGCGAGGAAAACCACGAAAAAAACGCCAAAGCGAGAATATTTCTAAAAAAACATTATGTTTATCGATCGTTTATACATAAGATTAAGAAGGGTATAGGTATATAAATCGTAGGTGCTTATTTTGCTTACCTACTAGGTACCGGCTATAACTACGAAGGTAGGTACATCTACAATGTAAATTAGAAAAAGGACGCTTAGAAACGTACTGAATCAATCGATTAATTATCTTAATTCTAGATTGAAGATAATTAGCATAATTCCGCTATAGCGATAACATTGACATGGTATCTATCGCCTCAATTCGCAATTTTGCAATGCGCGCAGAGAAAGTATAGTATACCGTGCCCGTTGCGCCATCTGGATGTTTAGTTCTCTTTTATTTCGTGTGTGTTTTGTTTTTGTTACAATTTTTACATATTACGGTGTTTGCAGTGGATTAGCGGCTTGATACGTATCATAAAATAGTGAAGGTACTTCACAAAAACTGTAAGGTAGAATAAGTAAAATACGTTCAGTACGAGAATAACTAAGAAATCGTGAAATTTTATTTTATTTTATGCCAGCTGAACCATCATTATAATTCACTTTAGTTTCCGCATGTCGTGATAATGACATTGACATTGATAGCATGAGTAATAATGTTGTCATGCTAATAAAATCCTACCATTATAGTAGAATTTTTACAATGTTTTTCTATTTTGCTTCTAGGAATATTTTTTGTTTGTTTCAGCCACTGTAGTAATTAGCAACGAAGAAGAGAACATGAAGAATCTTACTACAATATCATGGGCGCATGCAGTCAACAACAAGACCTACCTTGAAGCTGCACTTGCAAGTAAGTAGAGAACATTTAAAAAAACGGTAGGTAAAAATTAGATTCTGGAAATTTACGGCAGGTAAAAATTTTACTCTAGAAAGTTATCTGTTATTGGCCTGTTTATTAAGAAAAAAAGGTACACACAGGCCTCAATAAGTCAAGACCATAGAAGAGGAATTTATTTTACTTCTCTCTTCTGTGGTCAAGACCATCTTGCCTTTAATACTAGGTACTTGTTATCTTTTATGGCACTGTCATAAATTTAATTAATAAAGAACAAACCTTTCAATTAACAGTGATTGATAAGACATGACACGTGACCAAGTTTGATGTGACCAACAAATCTAACCCGACTCCATAACTCATAGATTTATGGCTTCATTTTAAAAGCCATGAAAACGGTAGCAAGTGCAAATTTCTCGTTCGCAGCCAAACAACATTATTTGTACACTTGGCCAAATGAGGGAACTAAAATTTCCATGCAAGGCTATCAATTTTGTTCTTATACTAAGATGATGGTGAGTCCCCCATTCAACTGTGTAGATAAGTTGGTATTGGAGCACGCAGCCAGCATTTCGACCCGACCGCATGCAGCGGCCGGTCAATGAGTAAATGGTCTTCTGTTTCGCTCTGGCGGCATCGTTAGAAGGAGATGGGACGAGTAGTCCGAGAAAGGACAATAAGGTTGTTTTTGCGAGGCCACCCTGCAGAATTGCTTACTTATGCGTGTGGACTGAGTTTGGAGATGTTGGCTTTATTTCAGAAAATATTAGTATCAGGAGCCATGCTCGAACCCCGTATTAAAAATTTTAAGAGGAAACTTTTGCGGACAAGGCCCTAAAATGTCTGACGTTTTTTGTCAATTACTCAACGTGGGTTCATAAAAACTAATTTTGCGCCAATAAATAGGTTGTAACAAGAAATTACACTAGGCAAAAAATCAAGATGAAAGCTAGTATAAGTACACTTCTCACTAAACCAAAAACCAAGAAGAAAATCAGCTTATTGAGTTTCGTAGCTAATCCAATATTATATCTAGGACTTAGACTTGACCGTGACTTACTTTACTTGACTTAGACTATGGCCGAGATTTATTTTAATGAGGCGTTTTAAAAAAAAAAAAGAAATATTGGTTATAAAAGTACCCAATAGATGGCGTTAGATGTACCTCGAGTTTTTTCTGTCACTGTCAAGACAAGAAAGACAAAAAAATGTACGTGTGCCTTTTTTTTCTCGTGTTTTTTGGCTCGACATGTGTATTTAGACAATTTCAAGTAAGGTCACTATGTATTTTACTTCATTTGAAATATTACAATAGTTGACACTGGCTAAATACACAACGTGTGGAGCCAAAATTTACGATTTAAAAAATAAATATAAAATATTTCTACAGAAATGACAATGACAGGTAAAACGATAGGTCTGTTACGCCATCTAGTAAGTATTTTAGAACTACTATTTTTTTTTGGAAAACGCCTCATTGCGAAATATTTGACTTCACTTGAAATATTACAATACTTGACACCAGCCAAATACACAACGTGAGGAGCCAAAACATAAGAGATAAAAAAAATTGGTTTCCAAACCAGTTTTTTTTGCGCGGTTTTATTAATCTTGCACCATGTTGTACCAGAAATAACCATCTCATATTACTGACTGGAGTCCCCTCGTTCCCAGAACAGCAATTAATAACAATTGCTTTGCATGACAGATTTAGGCTTCACACATAATAATCCAGAGCCGAATGGCATAGATGGCAATTGTTTTGTTTTGTATTCGCTATCAGACCAGACCAATAAGAGACATAGCCTTATTATTTTGGCTCCACACATATTGTTTTAGCCAGTGTCATGTTTTGTAATTTACCAGGTAAAGTATAGTATTTCACGAGAACATTAGGTCTCAGTCATAGTCTAAGCCTCCGACTCGTTGTCGTCTGTCTGAGCCCACAGACTGTGGTCTGAGCCCTAAGACTCTGAGTTTTGGCGGGAACGTGAAGTTGTCATGTCGCGCCATTGTATTATTTTCTAAAACTTGTATTATTTCGAGTGTTAATGTGTAAAAATTGTGGTTTTTTATCCATTACGTGTTCGTGAACGTGCACAAGTGTTGGTGAATAGTATAATGTTGTGAAAAGTGTCTCTTCGTGTTATTTCCAAAACTCCAAAAAAACCTCTAGTAAAGCCTTCACCACTTTACTGGAGCATGACGTGACATGACTGTAACTTACTTTGCTTGACTTAGACTATGACTGGAGACTTATTTTAAATGTGAAATATGTGACTTCACTTGAAATATTACAATACTTGACACTGGCTAAATACACAACGTGTAGAGCCAAAAAGTAGAGAAAAAAAAAGGGCAGACAGATGGCGCGAAAATTTTCATGCGGCTTACCGCGCGGCCGCCCCATGGACTGTATGGCATCGGACGCGCCCTAAGTCAGCAATTACAGTTACTGTCCAATCCAAGTCATGATTTAGTAGAGACACACAACTGACACAACACGAAAAAACACGATTCACCACTTTATACGATTTGTCCACATGCAATCACACTCATGCACATTATCCACCATAACTCACTTTATCACTGGAAAAAACAAGAAAAAAAGCAAAGCAAAGTTTTGGAAAATATAACAAAGCGTTTTCTTAACGTTTACGCTAAAAACTAAAAAATAAATAAAAAATGAGAGCGCTTATGTAGTGTAATATACTGGATATAAGATGTGTTATATGTGTGTTTGTTTCTGTTCAAATTTGGTAAGGAGGTAGCTTATTCCCTGGAATAATACAAAGCTTGGTTTTTTATCCTGAAAAATATAACCGTTCCTAGAACGGGTGAACGGTTAGAATAGCGGGTGAAACCGCGGGTCGCAGCTAGTAATTACATAAATAAAAGTTTATATTCACAAAACTGTACGCAAATGCAAAAGTGGTTGCTCTGTCACTTTCGCACTCGTTACGTTAGAATTAAGATGTTAAAATGACGCCGCCTGTGTTTTTCAATAAAATTTCAAGACTTATAAACGCTTCGGGGTCGCAATGAGACCATTGAAAAACCCTGTCCGTCCCACTAGTCACATCGTGTTCTCCCATGATGTGACAACTAACACTATTTCGTTGAAGTAATTCCATGGGACAAGTAGTACCAGTATTTTAAACCCACTGACACTACTAAGCAAGATTCCAAAAATTCCAGGCAATGTCTCCATGCTGGAAGCCGACATCGTCCTCGGCCACATCACGGGCAAAGAAGGTCCTCCGATACCGATCATGGCGCACCCTCCCGCCACTACCTCCGACCTGGCCCTCTCGGACTTCCTCTCTACCGTGGCGCAGTACAACAACGTGAATGCCAAGGAGAAGCAGAAGGGAGTGAAGCTGGACTTCAAGAGTATTGAAGCGTTTGAGAAGAGTCAAGACTTGATCGCGCCTTATAGCAAGCCCGGGGTTCGTATGATTCACAGGTGACCTCTCATAGATATCGCGTTATGAGATCTTTGTGCCAAAAAAACGCACCTTTGCGTTTGGGTATGTATGTATGTATGGGTTACAGATACTAAGTCCAAGCGTTCCCATTGGCCATTTATGAGACTCTGACTCTGACTAGCAATGAAAAAATGAGAGTTAATTGATATAGGTTTATTTTGACTAATGCGTGGTGCATTTGAACCGGTACCTGAATGCGGTATCTAGAGGAGGCTATTATATGTTATGAGTAGCTCGAAGAACCACAATGTAGCGTTCATTCAACCAACACTTAAATTTGTTCAATCCTATACCTAATAACGTTGAATGAATTGATAGTTATTAAAGCCCGTTTCCCGCCACAGTCGATATATAAATATCGTTCGTGTGCTTTCTCTCTACGCTATCAACTTAACAGAAATTTAAAAATAAACTAACTAACTTAGAAAATGTCTATTTTAAATTTTAAATTCACTATGTGTATGCTGTGTGTGTGTACAAATTGCTTATACTACAATTTGTTTTAATACACACAGTAAATTTTTGTTCTAAAAATGTGCGAAAGACACCCTGGACTTAACCTGGACTTAGCTTCGTAACTTCATAACCCATGGACTACCTGGACATAATCTAGATCTAGCTTAATAATGAAAAAAACTCCGGATAAATCTGGTTCCGCACTAAAGTTCGTGAAATTGGATTGAATATTACAGAACTCAATTGGAGTTGGGCAGGACACGTTGCCTGGCAGAGTGAAGGCAGGTGGACTAAAACATTGACGGATTGGTTCTGGCGAACCTGTAAACGGGGCGTCGGTAGCCCTACTTCATAGGGTCGATGATATTGTGAAAATCGCGGGTCGAACAAGGACAAGATTGCCTCAGGACCGGGATGAGTGCCGTGCAAGATGAAAGGCCTATCCTCAGTAGTGGTCCATTACGGGCCGATGATGATGATAAAAACGCGAAAGTGCTCACTCAAATGAATAAAAACTGAGAAATAGTTCCTAGACAACATTTTAAAACCCTCGACACAACTAGATGCTGACGACCTTCAAACGACTGAACAGATTATCATAGCTAAGAACACTATCTATCAAGTCCTTTAAAAAAAAAACTAAATCGGTTCATTCATTTGGGAGTTACGATGCCACAGATACACACGTTAAACTTATACACCCCTCTGTTTCCGGGGTTTAAAAGCTAAAAAAACACTAAAACTGACTCCGTTAGTTTCAACTAATTTCCCTACAGTAATAAGTAATAACTCTCGTTAGTGATGGTTATTTACAAGGCGTCTCCTAATAAACGCGAACAGATGCGACGACTAAATTACCGCGTGACATACCGTGTGAACCGTGCGGCCCGCTGCGAGCCGCTGCGTCATGGGCGGTCGTCGTAGACAGTATTTCCACGAGCATCCCATACAAATATTTATGGGGCTCTATAGTAATACAAGCGGCCGCCGCTTTTTCATAGAGCATCAGACATATTTGTCTGACAGTGACGTTTGCTTTCACAATTCTCTTCTGAATTTGAACTTCTCTAACTAGAACTTGAACTAATTAGAATTTAACATTAACAACAGGTATTCAACCCAGCGCAGCAAAATAGACGTTAAATCTCTATAAACCCAGTAATTTTATGGAAACATTGCCCTTCAATCAAAACACAGTTAAGTTTGTATGGCACTGCTTACCGGTTGTTGTTGTGTTGTCATGAATAAATGGGAGTCTTAACAAGGAATTGGTACCATTGAAATTTCATCCGACTGACCCTGTCCTTACGAAGTAATTATATGCATACCTCACCCCCGAATACTGAAACGTTTGTTAACTTTGGCGACAGATTAAGTCTATTGCTGCCTTTGTCATTTGCTTAGTGCCAGACAAGGCAGTACTAGAATTAAAATGTTGTCAAAGTTAACCAACCTTTCCATTATTCGGGGGTTAGCCTTACTATGTCGCGGATACACTCACTTATTATTTATAGTCTAGGTACGGGATAGCGCGTGTTTAAAAGCTAAAATAGTCTCGCTCGCAACCAACTAGTCTCCAAAGCAAATCTATTTCCGAGGTTATCAGTGATAACAGTTAGCAATAATCGACGAATTAGACGAATACCAAGTGATATTTACATTCTTAATGACAATTAGACGCACATCCCTTGAGACATGAAACATCACACTAATTATTCCAATTGAAAGCAATCAAAACTAATGAAATGTCTCCGTTTAAGTTGAAGGGTTGATTCAGGACTCGGACCTCTATTCTCAAAAGCTGAGATTAAATCTCGTCTCAAAAAAATTTCGAACTTCGAGATTTCTTATTCTCAACGCTATATTTCGAGATATTCTCTATGGCTAGCGTGCGAGATACATCGTGTGGTCGAAGGCAATCGAAACGAGAGACAGTCGAGATTGGAATCTCGAAATCGACATCAATTATAAGGTTTATTGTAAGGTTTAAGGCCAACTATTATAAGGTTTGGACCACGCATTGTATGACCACTATATAAATTATCTGCAATTTGAAGACGATTTTGTACTTTTCGGGAAATAGGATCCAGCAGAGAATTCTATTTCATTACTGACCAAAACTTTCCCTCCAGGTGACCTTCCCCCTGTGGCTGAACGCTGACATTCTCCCCGGGCCGGTGGACGCAACAGCTAAGCCCGTCGACCCCAAGCGGTTCCTGCAACTCGGCTCGAAGCACCCCCGCGCAGTGCTCTCCATCGGCTGGACCACCAACTACGGAGGAAACGTGACCGAGGGAGAATACAGCGGGGAACAGATCGGGACCATGCTCAGAATAATCAATGAGAACAATGTCAACCAGACAATCACGTTCCCTGTAAGATTTAGATTTATCACTTTTTTAGTCATTGGTGATATGATCAAACTTGAAGAAACTTCCTTCTATACTTAATTGTAGAACCAACCTCTCGTATGAATCACACTAATATTATAAATGCGAAAGTTTGTGTGTGTGTTTGTTGTGTAACTTTTTATCCCGGAAAAATATTCGGTTTCTGTAGAATAGCGGGTGAAACCGCGGGGCGCAACTAGTATACAATAATGAAACGAAATTCGTATCCGGAGCAGACTCAATATCTTCTCTATTTGAACTACGTTAGAGTCCATTTCAGATGACGATCGTTAATACGGCAGTGAGTCGTCGGCGACGATAATGTGTTATGGCTCAAGCATAAATGCTTTTTTCTATATTCCTGATCTCCAAACAGTTTTTTTAATAAATTTTAATTTAATTTTATATTGATTCTAAGTTAGGAAATTATATCAAACACAATTTTATATTTAGAAAGAAAGAAAGAAGGAAAATAATTTTATTTTGCAACATCAGTTACATTAATTATATTGAAGGGTAGGCAGGTTCTTATGAAATATTTCCAGTTCCTCCATACTAAGTCCCGTAATTTGACTGGGCTATTCAGAGATAGAAGTAAATATGTAGGTTTGAAATGCCTGACATGGTTAGCTTGGTGGTGGTATCTACTTTCTACATTTTAGTAGTGTTTACCATCTTCGATCACACCGTAACTTAACTATAAGTGAGTTTTAGTCAAATAACAAACCAGTCGACCAAAAAAAATGCCTGTATATCATTCAACAAAGTCACTGAAATGTGTACCAATAAAAAAAATTAAATCAATAAAAGGTTCGGGATACAGAACTTAATTTCTCAACAAGATAGTATTTAAAAATTATGCCAGACAAAATTTTATTAAAATTACGACAGATTGCTAGTAGATAGGTAAGCTGCGTAAACTAAAAAAAAAATAAGTCGGTTAATTTAAATAGAACTAGACACGTAAGTCTCGATTCAATGACATACAATCACTGAAACATGTACCTAAGTACCAATATGTAGCACAAAGCAACAACTAAATCACGAACTTAAAGAATTAGATCAATATAGGGTTCGTCTTTGGTAGGAAATAGAGGAGGAAGCCAAGTTATACGAAGCAGTTCGTTCTCCTAAACAAAACTCCTTACTTCAAGACACCCGAGAAAATATTTAAAAAAAGACTCGGGCAGTGAGCTGTTCCTTCTTCAATTTTTTCATTGTTCGTAGGTCCGAGCCGGCCTAGCGTCCAACAGCCAGCCAGTCATCCTCGACCTCCTTCGAGAGACCTCGAGCCTCAACTCCTCCCTCACCGTGTGGTCCAGCGAAGGAGACCCCGTCACTGTCGAGAGGCTCCGAGCGCTCATCCTCACCGTAGGCACCGAGAGGACCTACCTCGACCTCCCGACCGACGTCCTAACCAAACTCAAAATCCCCGGATCCGACACTAACTGAATCTTTGTTGCTTTTAAAGTCGACAAACTTGGGAATCTGTAAGGATGGCAAATTTATGAACTAAAATTTTCTCGAGGTGAACCGACTATATATTATTTATCTTAATAATTCTACTAGATACAGTTCCTTTTATGTGTTAATTAAGTGTAATTTCTTTTTGAACTTTTCCATAGATTGGTTTAGTGTCTATAGTGTTGTAGGCGATGCATTCTGGATTTTTTTACCGACTGAATATAACTAGTTGCTATTGGACTAGTAACGATGCTGTTTTATTCATTACTATACAGGGTTATTTTTAGTAAGAAATAGTTAGCCTACAGGCCATACAGTGCTAATTTTAGTTGATCAAAACCACTCGCAGACATCTTTCTTACATCAGACTTGAGAACTTTTGTTCGATGACTTTCAGGGGCGGATTTGATACCTTGGCTGCCCTAAGCCTATGGAAGATTGCCGTCTCCCTGAAGGGTATCGAACAAATCGATTGTTCGGTATTTCTACCGATATGGGACTGTTTCTAGCTTCTAGCGATACACTGAAATGTAAAGATTTTCCCACGATTTCTGAGAATACGAGGAAATTCTCCCGATTTTTCATTTCTGAACTGGAAGCCTCTTTCGTTTAGTCTATGTTTCACGGGTATTCCCCACAAACTTTGACAGTAGTCATTTTCGGAGAAATACCCTTTTATCCTAATTTTAGGGGATGCCCCAAGTTGGACGTCCTCTGGATTTTAATGTTTCGAAAATTCAATAACTCTCTCTATCGCAGGCACGAGAAACAGAGCGATAGCTATACAATAAACCAATTACAAATATCTAATGCCCGATATAGCTATCAGAATTTGAAAGCTGAAGTGGCAATGGGCACGCCACATCAATCGAAGAACCGATAACCGATGGGGAGGAAAGGTTCTTGAGTGGAGACCACGAACCGGAAGACGCAGCGTAGGCAGGCCTCCCACTAGGTGGACCGACGACAATGTGAAAGTCAACCGCTGGATGCAAGTGGCACGTTGTCGTTCGGTGTGACGCGCTAAGGAGTAGGCCTATGTTCTGCAGTGGACGTCTTATGGCTGATCATGATGAATGCGCCAAAACCTCGCGGCAGGACTAACCCGTTAAGATCGGATTACATGAGGAAATGAGACAAAAATTATCAGTATTAACCTCACCTAGATAGCTGTTTATCAATCTATTTCAGCATGAAAACACAAACAGTGGGCGCCAGCGCGTCTGTCGCCCGTCCGGTTACCGGACTAAATAGGCCTGGCGATAAACGCTACGTGGCACCAGGCCAAATAGGTTATCTAGATTTGGGCGATCTGTAATGTGGATATTATACGTGATTAACGCGTCGTATACCGTGGGTCTTGCTTTCTCGTTCGCACTTTTTTTTTAATGTAACCGAGAAACAACAGAACAGAGAAGAAATTTTAAAGAACTGTCTTATCTTTGACTATAGAATACCAATGTTTTATACAAGGAATTTGTATACTACGTTACGTAGTATATAAATTCCTTGGTTTTATAACAATTTTAATGTTATCATCTTTTTCTTTTGGCGAAGGAGAAGGAATTGGAGTTTTTGGCGGGATCGTGAAGAATTCATGTCGCGTCATATTATTATTTTTCAAAACTTGTGTTATTTCGAGTGTTAATGTGTAAAAACGGTGAATTTCTACCCGTTAAATGTTCGTGTACATGCACGAGTGTTGGTGAACGGTATAATGTCGTGAAACGTGAATTTTCGTGTTGTTTCCAAAACTCCATAAAAGACTCTAGTAAAGTTTTCACCTCTTTACTAGGGCATGACTAGGAATTGACCGTGACTTGCTATGCTCGACTTTGACCGTGACTATGACTTGTTTGATAATATCTAACAAAACTTGAGGATATATATGTATACTTGACACTGGCAAATGCATAAGACGTGCGACGCCAAAATCCTCTAAGGAGGAAAAAAGAAAAAAAAAAAAAAAAGGAGAAGGAATAACATTTGTTTTTTTTTTTGCCCTTTTCTTAGCCAAATTAAATAATAATAACATGAAAATTGCTATAAAACATTGGCAATGATATTCTAAAGTTATGGATAAGACTTTTTTTAATTTTCTTCTCTTTTATGTTTATATTGGAAAATGTTTATAAAGTGCGAAAGAGAAAGCGCGAACCGGGGTATACGCCCCTAAATACCTGAAACATAAGAAATACGAGAAGGTATAGGGTAGGAGTTTTGGCGGGAACGTGAAGAACTCAAAGCGCGTCATTCTATTATTTTCCAAAACTTGTGTTATTTCGAGTGTTAATGTGTAAAAACGGTAAATTTTTACCCGTTAAGTGTTCGTGAACATGCACGAGTGTTGGTGAATGTTATTGTGTTGTTTCAAAACTCTATAGAAGGCTCTAGTAAAGTTTTGACCACTTTACTGGGGCATGACTTGGACTTGCCCGTGACTTGATTTGCTCGCCTTTGACTGTGATTATGACTTATTTCATAATATTTAACAAAACTTGAAAATATATATGTATACTTGACACTGGCAAATGCATAAGTCGTGCGACGCCAAAATCCTCTAAGGACGAAATAAAAAATACGAGAAGGTATAGGTAGGAGTTTTGGCGGGAACGTGAAGAATTCATGGCGCGTCTTTCTATTATTTTCCAAAATTTGTGTTATTTCGAGTGTGTAAAAACGGTTAATTTTTACCCGTTAAGTGTTCTTGTTTTACTTGTTCATGCACGAGTGTTGGTAAATTGTACAATGTTGTGAAACGTGATTTTTCGTGTTGTTTCCAAAACTCTATAGAAGGCTAGTAAAGTTTTTACCACTTTACTGGGGCATGACTTGGACTTGACCGTGACTTGCTTTGCTCACCTTTGACTGTGACTATGACTTATTTGATAATATGTAACACAACTTGATAATATATAATTATGTATACTTGACATTGGCAAATGCACAAGACATGCGACGCCAAAATCCTCTTAGGAGGAAAGAGAAAAAAAAGGTATAGGTACTTGGACAAAACAGCTAAATCCATGTATAGGTAGATAAGTACCATACCAGACCTATGTAAAAAACGTTAAAATATTTTTTGGTCCTGTTAGTTTAAATAATAAGCTGAAAAATATTTATACTAGCTGCGCCATGCAGTTTCACCCGCATGGAAAATCCCTTAGTAACCCTATATTTCCCGTGATAAAAAATAGCCTATGACACTTCCTTGCAAAAATTAAGGTATTTCAAAACTACGCGTGGCAATGCCTTGCGCTCATCACTCTGAGATATTAAATGTTCCTCTATATGCTCAGTGATTTTACTGGAACCATTGCCCCTCTATCCGGAACACTCGACCTGCTTCGGTACGTGACGACCCAAGACGCAGGTGCCGTCATCATCAATCGCGCCGCCAAACATCAGCCCATTGAACAAAACCCACCGATAGATACCATCGCTTCCCTCCCCCGCACGCTACATGAATGACAATCGCTCATAGGACAAGCACGTCACATGCGCACCACATGTTAAGGTCGACACCCTTTCCACCACGAGCCAGGTACATTCTTCCCAACCTCTATCTCAAAGCCGTAAAGTTGTTTATCAGGCAGAGAAGGATCTAAAAAGTTGATGAAGTATGGCAGACAGTAAGGCATGTAGACCTACAATGGGAATTTAAATGATGAAGGTTTGCCGTTTCTCTAATGAGTATGGTAACATTCTCAATGAAAGGGCGCGGCTAGCATGAGCAGATTCTGGCACAAGGTTGATGGAAGGTTCAATGCGTCAGTAAATCTGGTACGGGAGCAGCCTTTAATAAAGCAGTTTTCTCTTTAAGAAGCTATGTTTGTGTTTACCCTCTAATCTATGCTATGAAATAATCTGTTAACTTCTCACTAACGTGAACAGTCACGTTAGCAGGCACTGAAAGCAGGACTAGCTTTGATAGAACAGATTAGCTTATCGAACGTTTATGCATAAGAGGGTTAGACATTAAAAGCTGCATCCTTCGTTTGTCACTTCGAATAGTGTGGTTTCAAACGAATATTATATGAATTTGAACCCCAGATGAAGGAAAGCATAGCATGATGGCAAGGCACTTCTTACCATCTTCGACTGCACCTCCGTTTTCCATTTATAGCCGTGCTATGATCAAACCTAGTCTGCTTACCCCCGAATACTGAAACGCTTGTTAACTTTGACAACAGACTAATTCTAATGCTGCCTTTGTCTGGCACTAAGCAAATGACAAAGGCAGCAACAGACTTAATCTGTCGTCAAAGTTAACAAACGTTTCAGTATTCGGGGGTTAGTCTGACAATCATAAGAGAACAACATGCGTAATAATGAAAAAGCAGCCCACATACTTTAAGAATAAGTACTTAATTAGGTCTAAGGGTCTAATCACCTGAGTATCAGTCAGGGAGTCTTACTTATTATCTATTACGCCTCTAGGGCTCTAGTCTAGTCTTTGTCTCTTTGCTCTAGTCTTTGCTCCCAGCGTGGGAGCAAAGACTTTAAAGAGATGGATAAAAAAATAATACATTGAGAGCATTTTCATTTGTCTAATGATTCCATCACACAGATCATACACTTTTTTTAGACCTCTTACAATTAGCTCACTCCAGAAATCCCCTTAGACAATAATTACCCTGCGAAGGGGATTTTTGGATATTTTATCCATCCATCAGAACATGCAGGGATGAGGGAGCATGAGCGTGAAGGGGATTATTGGACACAAAAATCCAGAAATCCCCTGATGACCCCGTAGAAAAACAACCAGAAGTCGTTAAAGAAAGGCATGGCTAATAACATAGCATCTTCTATCACAACTTTGCTGCCAACTAAATCACGTCATGTAATATATAAGTTTATTGTTCTGATGAGTTTTGTTATTTATGCCACCTGCTGAACGATGCCAACGTATACACTGAGAACTAAATAAATCAAGCTGGAATTGAAGTCCTTATGACTGTTATAGAACATTTTATGATCGTCTCATAACATTTCCAAGTATCGTACATCTGTCTTTGAGATTCGACTCTGACAATGTCGCAACTAGCAATGCAATGCTACCGACAACAGACAGCTGCTTGCAACCGTTCTAATGGCGACTGTTTTTTATGTTAGGTTTATAAAAAACTTACAAAAATTTGAGGAAAAACAGGTTGGTGGCCGGCCCAGAATTCTGTGAACAAAACACAGCAAGGCGGCTTGCAGCGTTTTTGATCAAAATAATCTTCACGCACAGAATTCTCCTTATAAATAATCTTCACGATATTATTATCTATGTTACCATGGTCACAGATTAGGTAATAGTCTATTTCGATACAAAGTTCCATTACCAAAATACATGAAATGCAAGGCTTGCAGAAGATTGCCAGAACTAAAAACTGAAAGGAAATGGAATCTCTCTACTGATTGGAAGAAGACTTTAGTTTCAAAAAACAGCATCACGTTTTCATTTTCTTACTTATTACCAAATAAGGAGAATTCTGTGCTTATTACATACTTTGATTATTTTGGCGGGAACGTGAAGAAGTCATGTCGCGTCATTGGTCGTAATTCTGATTCTGATGATGTTTACCAAAACTTGAAAATGTCTGGAAACAGCAAATGTATCTACAAGACGAGCGACAGCAAAATCCTTACTTTGATTATATCGCAGTGCAGTTATTTTAGATCATACAGAAATTACCAATGTCCAGGCACAGAATTCTTCTTACAATTATGTCTTTGTGTCCAGGGTAGTTGTGAAAAAATCGTTACTAACTTAATAAGATATGAACAAAAAATGATGGTCAGTAACAAAGACATAACGGAGACAAAAACATAAATTTCTCTCTATATAATACTGAGAATCCTGTGGTCAGTAACTACAGCGTACTGAGGTTCGTAAGCATGATCTAAGTCTGCAAGCTCAGCCAGCCTGTAGCATGACCGTGGCATATATCTTAATTCCCATGCCATGTCAGAAGATCAGACATTTCGGTTCGATGTCAGCCGACAGCCGACTAATCTAGCCATCACCAATCACCATGATTTACAACTGACACTTGAATAAACAATACTGATGCCAAATGGACGAGAAATCAGGAATTAGTAGCTTTTGGAACGACTATAGAACGTTTGATGGGGACAGAAATGGCGAGTCCACAGTTAACCTCTTTTGATATCTGGCCTCAAACCACCGCTCTGCGTCGTGTCTCAAAGACACGTATCGCTTTCATCATAAATATTACTATTCGAGAAAAACAACTGTTGTTTTTTGTCACCGTTACAAATTGATGTTACAAGTAAAAATACAGAGGAAAGTGGATCTCTTTTTTATTTTTTAGCTTTTCCTTCTTTAAGGATTTTGGCGTCGCGCGTCTTGTAGATACATTTGGTGTTTCCAGACATTTTCAAGTTTTGATAAACATCATCAGAATTAGAATTACGACCAATGACGCGAAATGACTTTTTCACGTTCCCGCCAAAACTCTCCGGATCTCTTTTCTTGTTTTCTTGAAAAATACGACAGATCATGAGTCCGCCCGAATTTATCCAGACGTTTGGCCTTCTGTCCGGAGTTTGTCCAGATTTGTATCACTTTTTTTCAAATTAATGTTTTATTAGAAAACAATTATTCTATTTCATGATTAAACGTCCGGAAATTTTTGGAATTGTCATGTTTTTATCAGGACTTTCAATTTTCGAAATGGTAACCCTCTCATAACAGCTTGCGGCCTACAGGATCATAAAACAGCTCAGTTAAGCGTCCGTCTAGACTCATAGAGTCAAAACTAAACTAAACTTGGTACCTATCCTAGTAATATTTTGCATTTCTTCTATCGACTAACCAACCTTGCTTACAACACAAACTGTTGGTCAAATGTTTGTTCTCCATACGGTAACCTCTGACATCATGTAGGTAGATATGTGAGTATCTGTATGAAACACTTTGATTGCGAATACCGCATTCCATCTTTAAACGTTCACCATCGCTCTCATCATTGCAACACGGCACATAAAGTATAATTAACAGTTGCTTGCAACATGCCTTAGGTCATGTATGATTGGAAATTTCTAGCAAATGCCGCCGATGCAGCGTGCCTAGGCTCGGCTTAGGTCATGTTCAATAGGCGATTGTCTTTGGTTTACAGGTAGGTAGGTAGGTTAGCGGTAAAATAATTAATAGCTCCTTAAATTACACTCGAATCAAAGCAACTGGATTCTGTGATTTTAGTTTGCCAGTTAATCTGATTCAAAGAAGTGTGTGTTAAAGAAAAGCAAAATGCTCAACCAAAAAAAAACTAACGACATGACTTACTTTGCTTGACTTAGACTATGACTGCGACTAGTTTTATTTCTGAAATATTTGACTTCACTTGAAATATTACAATACTTGACAGTGGCTAAATACACAATGTGTGGAGCCAAAACATAAGAGAAAATAAATAGATGTTCGCATACAGGGTCTAAAAGTTCACTATCAGAATCCTAATCCTAACATTATACATTCGAGTGTAACTCTGCCTCTCTGTCTATCTGTCTCTCTGTCTGGGTGTTTGTTGCGTTATCACGGCTACACGGATCGAGCTGATTTTTTCGCATAGATATAGGGTCGGAGACGGACAGTTCACTTTTTTTTGTAGGTCCACGCGAACGAAGTCGCGGGCAACAGCTAGTCGTTCATATATTGCAGTTTGTGGGATGCACATATCGTCTATTGCAATCAGATTGTCTGTTGGCATGGTTGACATCTTCAGCTATGGGAATGATTGAGCCCTTACACGGTTTTATGGTTTACTGCACGCTTGTAAGTATCCTTATACTTTCAAATTTCTCAATCATATTAGGAATTGTACGAGTATTGTAAGTTTAGATGACGATTTTTATCAAATATTAGCTCGGCTTCTAGTACTAACAGTACTCCGGAGTTCCAAGCTTGCTAAGCTAGGCTAAGCTACCTCCATATTTTCATCCGTATTTGTTCAGCCACTACGGAATTGAGATGGAAGAAACAGTTACGCACTTACACAGAAACTCTTGCATTTATATTATTAGTGTGAAGTATGATGCGTGATGTGAAGATGTGTGTTATTGTAATTATAAAACAATTAAAACTAATTAAATGCTCGGCCTTACTCCTAGCAGAGAGTCTAAGAGTGAGCTAGTAAAATTCAGTAATTAATTTTATAGGCCTCGCTTCCGAAGAATTGCTTCGCAGTAAATAAGCAGTGTCTCCTTCTTGGAAGTCGGAATGAAAGAGCCCTGTCTGTTAAAAGGCAATCTATCTTCATACGTCGAAATTTCTCGGTGACTTTCTACAGATAATACTTTTTAAGTATTAATTAGTGAACCTAGTAAGGTTCATAGAAATACTAAGATTAAGGCATCTGGAAGACTTACCCCCGAATACTGAAACGCTTGTTAACTTTGACAACAGATTAATTCTAATGCTGCCTTTGTCTGGCACTAAGAAAATGACAAAGGCAGCAATGGACTTAATCTCGACAGATTCAAAGACTCAAAGTTAACAAACGTTTCAGTATTCGAGGGTTGAGAGTTATATACAGATTGTTCGGTTAGATATCGGGTATATGGGATATCATTGTACTCGTCATTATAAACAACTTTTAAATTGGGACCAAAAATGAAATCGCTGAAAAAAAACTGCTGTTCCGTATATTTCGTCAAGGGATGTTTTTTTGGTTCTTTATTAGTAAGTTGTTCGTATTGTTCAATATTTTTATTGTTTCTGTAGATTAGTTAGGTATGTTGCAGAACCCTAAGTCCAGTTTAATAGTTTTGGCGGGAACGTGAAGAATTCATGTCGCGTCATTTTATTATTTTTCAAAACGTGTGTTATTTCGAGTGTTAATGTGTAAAAACGGTGAACTTATACCCGTTAAGTGTTCGTGTACATGCACGAGTGTTGGTGAATGGTATAATGTCGTGAAACGTGAATTTTCGTGTTGTTTCCAAAACTCGATAGAAGGCTCTAGTAAAGTTTTCACCTCTTTACTAGGGCATGTCTTGGACTTGACCGTGACTTGCTATGCTCGACTTCGACCGTGACTATGACTTGTTTGATAATATCTAACAAAACTTGAGAATATATATGTATACTTGACACTGGCAAATGCATAAGACGTGCGACGCCAAGATCCTCTTAGGAGGAAAAAAGAAAAAAAAAACTATACCCAAAAAATAGTTTTTGTGCAATTACAACTACCTACTTACATTGCTGAATTAGAAAAATGAATTAGGAACAGTCATTTGTAGAAGTACAGCCTATATCTGCCACTAGACAGCCCTCCGAAAGATGCGGTGAAAGATGTTTAGCAGATGCGGTGTACGTAAATATATAAAACTAGCTGTTACCCGCGACTTCGTTAGACCAAAAAAAGGTAGCCTATGACCTTTGCAAAAATTCAGCTTGATCCGTTCAGCCGTTTAGCCGTGATAACGCAACAAACACCCAGACAGAGAGATAGACAGGATAGACAGAGAGACAGAGTTACATTCGATTTTATAATATTAGTTAGGATCAGGATATCCAAGTGACGCTAAGAATATATTTAAATATGCGCGAGTGAAGTGACCTGGATACGGTCGCAAGATTGTAAAGAGCATAGATAACAAGCAGATATTTACGTACTAAGAAGCATGGTTGCTACATTACGTCTTATGTTATTGACCGAGCGAAGCGAAAGTCTCAGAGTTTACTGGAACAAACCGGCATTTGTATGTATGTTTGTATGTTTGCGTGTATATTTGTCCGATGATAACTTGCGAACCGTTGATCCGATCTTCATGAAATTTTGTAGGCAAGTAGTTCATTTCAATACAGTTTTTAAGTTCGAGTTTTAATATGAGCTCAATCATCACTCACTGAGACCGCGAGGTCTCAGTTCGCAGCGAACTACTAGTTTTATCTATGGCAGATATTTAGCAGCTGGCAGCAAAAACGAAAATTGAGAAGAAAAAATAGCAGACACAGGGGTTTTGGCGGGAATGTGAAGAAGTCATGTCGCGTCGTTGTATTATTTTCCAAAACTTGTGTTGTTGTAAAAATGGTGGATTTTTATTCAATAAGTGTTCATGAACGTGCACGAGTGTTGGGTGTTGGTGTTGGTTGATGCCGTTTGGTGTTGATGAATGTTGTGAAACGTGACTCTTCATGTTGTTTCCAAAACTACATAGAAACCTTTAGTAAAGTCTCCATCACTTTACTGAAGCATGACTTAGACTTGACCGTGACTTACTTTGCTTGACTGAGACTATGACTAAGATTCTTGTTGTTGTGAAATATTGTGGTTCACTTGAAATATTACAAAACATGACACTGGCTAAATATACAACGTGTAGAGCCAAAATTTAAGAGAAAAAAATAACAGTCTCTATATAATTATGTAGTTAACGCGCACATGTTGGCACCATGGAACCCAATCTGAGCTTCGTGTCTAGTTTTCACAAAGCCCTTGTCTCTTAAAGGCAAAGACCATAACCAGAAGAATTACAAAATGAGGTTGCTGGTCATGTATAGAAAAATCTACTAATTTGACTGCCCCAGTGGCTCAGTTGGTAGTGAACCTACCTTCTGTTTTTGGGGGCGTGGGTTCGATTCCCATCTAGGACAAACATTCATGTGATGAATATTTATGTTTGTTCTATATCTGGTTGTTAATATCTATATAAGTATGTATTTAAAAATATCTATGTACGTATATCAGTCTCTGGCAGCCATATTACAAGCTTTGCTTAGTTTGGGGTCAGATGACCGTGTGTACAAAAATGTCCCAGATATTTATTTATTGCAACAACTTGGTTGGCTTCTCTACCGCCTACCGCCATCCAACAAACTAGAGACATCAAAACAGAAATATATTATCCTCTTATTTTCTCTCGTTGGTCTCTCCCTGGTTGAAGGCGGTAGTTGCTTCTTATACATCCCATTAGAACGAGATGTTCAACTGTTCAATTTGACCAGACCAGTCATAGTAGGTGCAAGCAGCAACACCTAGGTACACAGTACCATGAAAAATGCTTTCTATTTCATTTCTATATCCGAAAAATGTATTTCTAACTTCCAGCGGTAAATAAAAACCTTTTTTTTTTAAATCTTCTGTAATTGTGTCATGAGATAATATAATCATAACAAAATATATATAGCTCAGAACTAAAAAGGTTCACATCGTATAAATCGGTAGCTAGGCATATAATATATATATACTAAATATAGGTGTTAAAAGTATCCTTATCGCAAACATATTATGTTTGTGGTCACGCGAAATACGAACAATTTTTTTTTGTTTTACTAAAAATTGTACGTATACTTTATTGTACTTTTTTCGATTATTTTAATCATACCACAGGTTAAAAAAAACTATCAGCATAGCAAAATTATGGAAAGTGGTAATTTATTTAGTATTTAGCGTATATCTCCTTATAACAATGTCAACAGTATCCTTGTTCCTTATACCTGAGAGTAACGTCCTAGACGTATTAGCATCTTCGACCTAACCTTAATTGTTGTCGAACGCCTAGCTAATCAATAGTAAGATACTACTTTGCTACAGAGCCGCAAAAAACAAACTCAAAATTGCAGATAAAGACAAATCAAACCAACTACCGCTCATCAATCATCAAGAAACAACACGTCTGGGCTTACCCGACTGGATTCCCGCGCCATGTGGCGTGTAACTCAGACGAACTGAGATCTCGAGAACGTGTCGATTCGAATACACACGCAAAGTCTGCGTCTGGCGTCTGCCCTGGGTTCAGTTGCGTCTCGCCCGCCGCCGCGCCATGCTGCGTCTATCGCTGCTCCTGGTGGTGCTAACCCATCCCATACGCACCGCGCACGTCACTAACACCCCATCATTCGTGGCAAGACTCGACCGCTTCTACGAGAAGCTCGAGCAGATGAACGTCGCGCCTCATGATACGACAACCGAATCAAAACTCGACCTGTGGCAGCAGAAACTGGATAAATTGAACTCTTTATCTCCGGACAATGCCTACCTGAGTGATGAAGATGAAGACCTGCTAGCGGCGATGCAGTCCTGGGGCCCGCTGAGTCCGGACCAGCTGGACGGAGTGGCCAAGGAGCTGCAGAGGATCAGGGACGAAGGGGAGGACGATCGGAGTGACTATGCCGATCTCGATAAGAGTGATTATGCTGACGATGTAAGTACCGTTTTTTTCAAGTAGAAATTAAATAGGGAATAGCTAAGTAAATAGTTTTGCTATAAAGTTTACATTGCACCAAAAATTTTGTAATTCCATCATTTCGCCATAATCGGAAAATATTATAGAATATAAAACTTAGTCTAGGTAGGTTATAGCTTTCAACCTAGATTTATTGAGTGGAATTTAAATCTAGAACAAAAATACCAACGTTTTAAAGTATTTCAATCATTTAAACGTTTTATATTTTAACTTGACATAAAAGAAAAAAATCTAAAAGGAAAATTTAAAAAAATATATATTTTTGAGCCTTTTTCCGTTTTTAAACGTATTTTTTGAGGCTTTTTCTGTTTTCTACTTCATAAAAAAAACAAGAAAACTGCTACATATCATTGCCAATGTATTCTCAAGATTACAACTTAACCAGGAAATCAATAAAAATGTCTCTGCTGCTCACAGAAGAGAGAAGTAAATAAAAAAAATGTGTTCTTCTGTGCTCGCCTATACTAGATATGATTATTACCTACCTTATTATTAAGGAGTAATAATAATAATAGTAATAATCACTTGAATATAAATATTGAATACACCTAGGGGTTCGAAACTCTAGCGAAAATTTGCGTAAATCGAGGTCTTATCAAAAAAATTATGAAAAAATGTTTAAATACAATATGATTGTAGCTACAGCAATTTAATTTTAACAGATTTATTAAGTTATAATTGTAAACTGTTAGTAATGTTATTTTTAGTTGGAGGTGATTGTTAACTGCTTTTATGGTGACAAAGCGGGACCTGGGGAAATTTAAATCTTTTCATCAAAGTCAGTAGCAACGTTTTAACCCAAGCTCACAGGCTAATTAAATTGAATTTGATTTTTTTATCGAAAGTGTTATTTTATCTTGTTTTCCCTTATTCCGTCTATACTAGACTATAGAACTAAAAACATATATTTTATCATCATAAGAATAATATTATATCATAGTATATATAAATATCTCTAATCTACGTAACTAATGGACGGCGCACGAAATGGAATAATACATTTTTTGTTCAGTTTCTTCTTCTCGCTCCGCAAATTCACTATCTCCGTTTCACTTTTCACTTTTCACCTGAAAATTACTGAGTAGAAATTAACATCGGCAATGTTTTAAAGCAATTTTGATATTCACATTTTTTTTTGTTTTGGCAAAGAAGAAGGATGAAAACTGGAAAAAAATATTCCTTTCCTTCTTCTTAGTTAAAATACGAAATATTAATAAAATATTTTTATTAAACTGAATAACTGGCATGTACCAATTTTGAAGAAATGTAATAAATCTTATGAAATTTAAAAATGCATAATTATAGATAATGAGTGAATGTAAGCTTAAAGTTTAAATTGGAGTAAGTACGTAATTGTGAAGTGTCACAAGTCAGGTCAATAAGGCCCTAGTTCACTAACAGCGTTCATACGAACAACAAACGACTAAATAACCAGAAAAAAAATTGAACAATGTAGAATAAGGTAAGCGTTTTTAAATTAAATTGTTTTCGCGAATGGGTTCATAGGTAAGCAAAGAGAATACAAAAACTACGAAAATGGGCAGGAGATAACGTATTTTTTTTAAATATTTAAAACGTAGTGTACTACCATAGATAAATTTTATTTCTATGGCCCTAGGTACCTTAAAATGACATAAACACGTTTACCATCCCAGTGAAACTTTTTGCCGGTTTTTCCGACATTCCATTTTATTTAGCCTGTGGTAATCGAGATTGCCGATATCGATCAACACGGACAACAAATTGAAAAGGGCGCACAAATGAATACAATATCGGGCTTATCTCTTGCAAGACAGACTGAGAAGCTTTTTGCGACTTCGCAGTAACATAACAGCAGGCAATTAGGAGCCGACGGGCTTTATCGTGGATTTAGTTAGCTTAGGGCTGCTACAGGTTTAGAAATATCAGAAATATGAACTACTATGTTTAGTACTTTTTTGTAGTGGTAGGGCTCTCTTGCAGAGTCCGCCTGGGGAAGTACCACACCTTTGCCAGTTATTCAACCGCCAAGCAGTAGTGTGCAAGCATTACTGTGTTCCGGATTGAAGGGCAATGTTTCCAGCGTAATTACTGGGCATACGTAGATTTTACATCTAACATCTCAGGGTGACGAGCGCAGTGCATTGCCGCGCATAGTTTTGAACTGTCGAAGTTCAAAATTCTGGGTGGCACTGAACTGTTATGAGCAAGCGTGACGCTTAACATCAGGTGAGCGACTTGATCGTCCCTTCACCGAGTAAAAGAAAAAAATAAAAGTTTGCGTACTAGGGTGCGTACTCCTAGCGGAAAAGTGTCGAATTTCAGGATTTGAGTGGAGTAGATATTTAGTGCATGAGGTCATGTAAATGTGTATGGCAATTTAAAATTTGTGCGTCCAGCCGTTGTTGAGATATTTGCGAATAACACTTTTCGCCAGGAGAACGTTCTCCTAGAGGAACTTTTTTTTCAAACTGGACGCTCAATATAAATTTATGTACTTAATATATTTGCGCATCGCGGTTTTACGTGCGTGGACAATCCTACTTTAGTTTAACCCTACTTCCCAAGAAGGAGGCAAAGATTTTGAGGCGTATGTAAGTATGTTGTGTGTTCCTACAGTTCCTCCTGTAATAGCCTAAACGGCTTGACCGATTTTGATGAGTTAGGTGTTGTTTGATTCATCTTTACGTCCGGAATGTCAGGCTACAATTTGCAGTCGGTATTCAATTTATCGTCGAACAAAACATACAAAAATACATACAATTGCCGATTTTCTCGCGAATTCTCGTAGACTTACGCTTCGCTCGGTCAAAAAAGTTGATGAATATACACCAAGTTTATAATATATCCATATATATGGAAAATAATAAAATAAAATAGCCATTAATTCCAAATAAACAAATTGAATCTTTACAAAATGATTATTTTAGTATGTAGGTAATGTAAATATTTTTATACTAGCTGCGCCCTGCGGTTTCACCCGCTATTCTACTGAAACCGAATATTTTTCGGGATAAAAAGTATGTGTTCATTCAGGGTGTTAGCTACCTCCATACCAATTTTCATTCAAATCCGTTCAACCGCTATAGAGTTGAACGGGAACAAACACACTTACATAATTACACATTTACACACAAGCTTTCGCATTTATAATATTAGTGCGATAGTGTGATTCTTTGCTTTATGTTTAAGACCCAACATCAAACGCTCTGCTGTTCTTTGAAACGTGGATATTTTTTTTACCAGCTTGTTGTTAGTGCCCATGTTAGTGTGGTGTCATGTGTTAGTAGTGGTAGAAGAACAGAAAAAAAAAGTAAAAATAACCCACTTCCATACAAATTTGTATGGAAGTGCGAGCCCCGATCCAGGACCAAGCTGCGGGACCCAAGGCCGAGCATAGCACTGCGATCGAAGTCGCAAGCGTTAGCTAGTACTATACATAATAATATAATGCTTATGCAACTTTATCGATGAGTCAATCGTTACCACAGATTATATATAGATACCTCATTACGATATCGTTGTTCCGAGAGATACTCATCAAAGTTGGAGGAAAACGTGGTTTGCGGGGTTGGCTATCTGAAGGTGGCGCCTACTCGCGCCCAGCAATAATCCACTAAGAGTAAATGTTTATACGTGTATTTTGGTCTATACGTGGAGCGATTTTGTAGTCCTAAGTGCGGAATCTAAGAGTGATCTGTGGTGGTCACGTAACACTTATCATAGTCCAATTTGTTACGCGCCATCAATGAGCAAGCCATTATAAATCAAGCATAAAAAGTTATTTGATAATTCAAACTCCATAAATCATCATAACGATTCATTGAAAATAATTAATAACTGTCAGCCCTAGCCAAGTTAAATTAGCCGAAGGTCAACAAACCGCACCCTAGGGCTGCCGCATGACGCACTCACTCTCGCTTAATTTAACTTAAAGTTTGTGTTAGCTCAATGTGCTTGCAGCTTGTTACGATAGCGTAACAATAGCGTAGCGATAGCGTAGCGATAGCGTCTCTTGCTAGTATAGACTAGCAAGAGACTTGTTTGGTGTTACTATTTTAACTGGTCATTTATTTTAGATACTAATACATTTCTAGGTTATTTTATCACTCTGAATTAATAATAACTAGTAGTTCGGGTTAAAGAATTTATTTTCCCAAAAAGAAATAACAATTTCGCTTATATGAGAAATTAAATATGAAAGTATTTATAATATTATGCTTCGACAGTTAGTAGACAGTTAATAAAAAAAAAAAAAAAAAAAAATTAGAATCATCTACCCTACAATAGCCGCTTGCGACAGTCCGCTACCAGCAGCTTAGCGTCGCGCGTTATATGTTACAAACAAAAGAATCGAGCGGTGAAGAGTGCCACAGTGCATCTAAAGGAGTAAGGATCTTATTTATTTTGTTAATAGTGTTATATCATTTAATATATGTTTTTTTAATTTATTTTTGAAAATATTAAATGAAGTTGCATTCTTCACCTCTTTCGGTATCTTGTTCGCGTTTTTTACCCCTATATCTTCACAACCCCTGGACCGATTCAGCTCATATTCAAAGTTAAAAACTGTGTTGAAATGAACTACTTGCCTACAAAATTTCATGAAGATCGGATCAACGGTTCGCAAGTTATCATCGGACAAGATACACAAAACATACAAACATACAAATGCCGATTTGTCCCAGTAAACTCTGAGACTTTCGCTTCGCTCGGTAAATAATAAAAATGTTTATTTGTAAGAATAAATTATGATCTATAGACAACCAGTGCACTGGATTCCACACTAGGGTGACCTGTTTCGTGGTCTGCAGGCTCTTCCTATTACAGAAAGTACTGAGTTACATTACAACTAATTCAAGTAAAAATGATAAATATAAATATTGTATTATACAGGGCTATAAGGAAAGAGTACGCTAAGCCGAAAGGGTTCATAGGAATTTCATTATAAACAATTTTGACCAACCAACACTGAAATCAAGAAAAAAAACAGCTTTCCATAGAAAAATTTCAATGACACTCAACAATGTATGGAACAGCTGTTTTTTTCTCGATTCCAGGGTTGGTCCCATAGTAAAAGTTGTTCACAATCATGGGTACTATGAGCGCCTTGCGGCTTAGCATACCCTTTCCTTATAGCCCTGTATAAAGTTGAAATATAATTACTAGTAGTTCGCGGCGAACTGAGACCTCGCCACACATATATCTTCACAGCCCCTGGACCGATTCAGCTCATATTTGAACTTGAAAATTGTATTGAAATGAATACTTGCCTACCAAAATTTCATGAAGATCGGATCAACGGTTCGCAAGTTATCATCGGACAAATATACACACAAACATACATACAAAAGCCGATTTGTCCCAGTAAACTCTGAGACCTTCGCTTCGCTCGGTCAATAATAATAATAGGTATAAAGTTAGATTAGACACCAAATATTTTACAAGTTTATTTATTTTTATAAGTGGGTAGGTTTAAATGAAACTGACAATGCAGGAGCGTGAGCGTGAGCGAGTTGATTTGTCGTGAGGTGGAAATGAATTAGTGTACGAATTTTGTGAGTGAGAGAGAGAGTATTTGTGTGTGAGACACGGTTCCAGTGCATATTGAAACTTCTGTTTTAAATTTTTGAATCTTGCTGTGAATTAAAAAAAAAGATGCGAATGATACAATATAATACTAAAAAAATAAACTAAAAAATATTCAAGTAATTTAGAGCTGTCACATTTAGTTTAGTCTAGAAAATGGTACATATAATCGACACCATGTTGCCCGAATTGTGACTTATAATTTTCTCTAAATAGGTATGCCACAGTCTTCGACAGTTGATAATTTCACAGAGTGATGTCACTAGTACCTAAGTAGTAGGGTTGGCTAGGTTATCTAGCATCCGTCCGAGGCTTGAGGTTAAACCTGATTTATGGCTGGTAAATGAATGTTTGCAAGTTTAACAACTTATTGACGGTTCAAGATATCCTTTAATTGTATGCTGTAGCGTTATTAATTTGAAATATGTGGTATAAAACGAATGTACGGTAAGGTATAATTGTCAGGTAACAGCGAACATTATGTACTCGTACCTATCTACTCGTTTCAATAGAAGACATGTTTTTTTTTTTAATGCGGTGTGACTAGACGAGCAAATTGGTCGTCTGATGATAAGCGTCACGCTTATCCATTCAGTATTTAGAACTTTTTGAATTTATAAAATTAGGAAACTAAAATGTATAATGGGAAACTTTTTGTCTTTTTTTTAATGTGTGACTCGACGCACATAGTGTATTTATCCAGTTTCAAGTTTTGTAATATTGCAAGTGAAGTATAAAAACCAGTCTCAGTCACAGTCTAAGTAAATTTCAGTCACAGGTTCTAGTCAACATCTTGCTTCGGTAAAGTCATGGATTCTTTCTACGGAGTTTGGCAACACGAAAACACACGTTTACCTACCACTTTTTATAATTAACCCACACTCGTGCACGTAATGAATATTATAATCCACCATTAAGTACTAAGTTTTCGAAAATACAAGTAATACAAAGTTAGTAGTGACAGCGACATGATTTTTTTGCACGATGGCGCCAAAACTCCATCGCGATTCAATCCGATCCATTTTTTGTTGACTTCGTGTAGAAAATTCCTCTAAGCTTGCTACTGAATAAGCTACCTTTCTATTGCAATTTTTTAATACAAAAAAAAACACTGAATGGAAATATACAACAATAAATAAACAGTTATCTTTAGAATAACAATGCTAATGTTATAAAGCAATTTGTATGTAAGGTATTATTTTCTACTTTGACGAAGAAAAGGGAAAAACCAAGTAAGTATTTTTTGAGTTTTTTCCTGCTCCACAAAATAAAAAATATAACATGAAAATTACTATAAAACAATGGGACCGGTAATCTAAAGATAACTGACTGTTTATTGTATTTTGAGACAAAGATATCTATACACTTTCGCGCGCAGATGAAAAGTGCGCACGCTAATCAAAAACCAGATAATTGCTTATTACATCTAAACCAGGAAATCAATCGAAATTATGTGCCATGTGCACCTAGATATTATTATTACCTCACTATTAGTGATATAACAATCACTTGAATAATTATACACTAGAGGTTTCGAGCGCCATCGAAAAATGTGTGTAAATCGAGGTCTTCCAATAAAAAAAAAAACGAGAAAATGTCATGTAATTATGTTTTCCCGCTATGCAATACTCGATGACAGAACCAAAAAAAAAACATATATCCCAAATAAGATTTCTTATGATGGGCACTAAATAGAAAAATCACATTTTTATCAAAGTAGGTTGCTAACTGTTAATTTTACTAAATCCCACACGGTGAGTTTTTATCTTCAAAAATATCGAAAATGAGTTTTGGTGGGAAAGTGAATAAGTCATTTCGCGACATTGTATTATTTTCCAAAACGCGTGCACGAGGGTTGGTGAATAGTATAGTGTCGTGAAACGTGACTTTTCGTGTTGTTACCAAAACTCCGTAGAAGCTTCCAGTAAAGCTTCCACTACTTTACTGAAGTATGACTAGGACTGAACAGTGACTGAAATTGTTGACTTAGACTATGACTTGTTTTATTGAAATGTTGGACTTCACTTGAAATGTAACAATACCTGTCACTGGCTAAATACACAGTGTGAAAACTTAAGAGAGAGAGAAAAGGCCGGGAAATCAGACTATGACTTGTTTTAATGAGGCGTTTTCCAAAAAAAAAAGAAATCCTGGTTATAAAAGTACCCAATAGATGGCGTTAGATGTTACTTTGCGTTTTTTCTGTCACTGTCAAGACAAGAAAGACAAAAAAAAAATTCTCGTGTTTTTTGGCTCGACATGTTTATTTAGACAGTTTCAAGTAACGTAACTATGTATTTGACTTCATTTGAAATATTACAATAGTTGACACTGGCTAAATACACAACGTGTGCAGCCAAAATTTACGATTTAAAAAATAAACAAAATATTTCGACAGAAATGACAATGACAGGTAAAACGGTAGGACTGTTACGCCATCTAGTAAGTATTTTAGAACTACTTTTTTTTTTTTTTGGAAAACCCCTCATTATTAGTACAGTGGTAACGTTGCTTCATGTAGTGTCCCATTTGGAGGTCTGAATTGGGGAAATAGAAGTAAACTTACGATGGCATGTCAAGAGGACATTGGTACGCGTACTGGGGCTCTCGGAAGTAAGCAAGAGGATGGTAACGTTTTGGAACTCCTTTGTAAAATTCTCTGTGCATTTGGCAAGCCTGTGTAAAATACAAGTTATACATAAATTCTTTGTGCAAAGCCCTAATACAGATAGCCTCATAAATAATATTTTCTGTAAGATAGCATAGCACAGAATTTTGATTGATTTTATGGTTTTATTGTAATTAGCAATGAGGAGTTTTAAAAAAAAAAAGAAATCCTGGTTATAAAAGTACCCAATAGATGGCGTTAGATGTACCTTGAGTTTTTTCTGTCACTGTCAAGACATGAAAGACAAAAAAATGTACGTATGCCTTTTTTTTTTCTCGTGTTTTTTGGCTCGATATGTGTATTTAGACAATTTCAAGTAACGTAACTATGTATTTGACTTCATTTGAAATATTACAATAGTTGACACTGGCTAAATACACAACGTGTGGAGCCAAAATTTACGATTTAAAAAATAAACATAAAATATTTCGACAGAAATGACAATGACAGGTAAAACGATAGGTCTGTTACGCCATCTAGTAAGTATTTTAGAACTACTTTTTTTTTTTTTGGAAAACGCCTCATTGTGAAATGTTGGACTCACTTATGAAATGTTATAATACTTGTCACTGGATAAATACACAAAGTGTGGAGCCAAAACTTAAGAGAGAAATAAGGCCGGGAAATCTGTCGCTTTATGTCAAAGCTGTTACTATCCAAGGTTATCTCTCACCTCACTCAATGAACCTAGTACCATAGATGAATGTATACTAGCGTACCTAGTACATATTATAGTCTGGGTCTACCCGCTTCCTCGTCAAATGTTCCAGTTTCCAAATAGCAAGCCGGAATTACTCGTATCTGTTCAGTGTGCCGCGGTACATTGTAATCATGCAGTGGATAGGTAAGTCAACAGTGCTACTTTATGGCACTACTTTCTGGGAAACTAAGTTGAGATCATCGCCATTGGTTGGGATAACCTTTTGAAATAAGTAGCTACGCTCCCGGCCAGGGACCCTATTCCTGTGCGCTCGAGATTATCTGGATTACTGTCTCTCTAATTTAGAATTTAATGGGAGTGAGAGTGACCGAGATAATCTCGAGCGCACAGGAATAGGGTCCCAGAGCGTGATCTTTCAAACATTTTTGAAGGGGGTTTTGGCGGGAACGTGAAGAAATCATGTCGCGTCATTATATTATTTTCCATTACTTGTGTTATTTCGAGTGTTCATGTGTAAAAACTGTGAATTTTTACCCGTTACGTGTTCGTGAACATGCACGAGTGTTGGTGAATGGTATAATGTCGTGAAACGTGAATTTTCGTGTTGTTTCCAAAAACTCCATAGAAGGCTCTAGTAAAGTTTTCACCACTTTACTGGGGCATGACTAGGACTTGACCATGACTTGCTTTGCTCGACTTTGACAGTGACTATGACTTGTTTGATTATATCTAACTAAACTTGAGAATAAATATGTATACTTGACACTGGCATAAGACGTGCGACGCCAAAATCCTCTTAGGAGGAAAAAAAAAAAAAAAAAAAAAACATTTTTGAAGTAAAAAATCGCTGATTGCGAATTTAAAAAAAAACTAATCAGTTATTTTACAGTTTTTTTATTTGGATTATCATTGCTAATGAGTTTTGGCGGGAATACGAAGACACTATGTCGCGTCATTGTATTACTTTCCAAAACTTGTGTTATTTCGGGAGTTAATGTGTAAAAATTGTGGTTTTTATATCCATTAAGTGTTCGTGAACGTGCACAAGGGTTGCTGAACAGTAATATTGTAATATTTCAAATTAAGTCAAATATTTCACAATTAAAATAAGTCTCAGTCATAGTTGTCTAAGTCAAGCAAAGTAAGTCAGGGTCAAGTCCACGTCAAGCCTTCTATGGAGTTTTGGAAACAACACGAAGAGTCACGTTTCACAACATTATAGAACATTGCTAATGTTTTATAATAATTTTAGCGTTGAAATTTTCTATTGATATTGGAGAAGGAAAATAACTCGTAAAGTTGCTATTTTCCTTGTTCTTTGTCAAAATACAAAATATCAGTTTATAAAGTTTCCAACGCTGTTTTAAAGATAACTGATTGTTTATTTTCATTTAGTGTTTCTTTATCAACAACAATGTTAAAATGCGCGAAGCGATTAAAATAAGAACACATAATAGTTTACTAGCTTACAAATTAAATGCAGGATTGCTAACAATATAGTTGAATGAATGAATGAATTAGAAGTATCTAGAACATAATATCATGCGTCACTCTTCATCTTGGGAAAGTGCAACATTCCTTTTTCAGGTTCCGTACTACTACAAGGGACCCTTATAAGTTCGTCTGTCTGTTTAAATCCATTACAGCCATATAACTTTCATTCAAAGCTATAAACGTACACGCTCAAATTTGTTTCGATTCCAATAATAATAATTCCTTAAAGATTCATTACAATCTGAATATATTAAAAAATGATTCAAATCGTTCATAAAATTTTGTTATCATGCCCAGTTCAAAATCGTAGTAGGACGCCTAAAAAGGCGTCGATAGTTTTGTATGAAAGTCGATGCACCTTAATCAATAAGTTTACTTACAGTGAAGCTGAATGGGTATATTATAAACTAGCTGCGCCCCGCGGTTTCACCCACTATTTTACAGAAACCGAATATTTTTCCGAGATTAAAAGTGCCTATATATGTGTTAAGCCAGGGTGTAAGCGACCTCCATACAAAATTTCATTAAAATCCTTTCAGCCGTTACAGAGTTGAACGGGAACAAACACACTTACATACGCACTTACAAACTTTCGCATTTATAATATGAGTGTGATGCGACTAGCTCTTGGGCCTTCATCATTATCGTCATCAGCTAGAAGACGTCCACTGAGGGAAAGGGTTGCCATAACCCCCACGCTTGCCAGGCGACTTGAGGACCTCAGAAAGCTTTCCGTTTACTAAGAAGACTCTGCTGCCCGTACTCCGGTTTTTCTGGTCTCAGTTTCAGATCGTACCCGGGTCGAGAAATTGATAAAGTACTAGGAAAGAAAGTCTGCAAATAAATCAACGTCGCGTCATATTTTGGCGTGTGAGAGCGGACGCGCGTATCTGCTTGCTTGTTGATAACCTCACGACCAATTATATCTGTGAACGAGTAGTTCCATGTTCCCGCAGTAAGAAGCCAGATTGCACAGTGACTCAGATACAAAGCTGGTAACATTCTACGGGCCGTATAAAGGCCTGGCTACATGGCCTGACCTGACATCGTGTTATAGAGATGGCTATATATAAGTTTGTGGGGGAGCGAAAGGGAGAAACTATAACCTTAATAGTTTGTTTCTTTTGTTCCCGTGAAATTCAAGTCTAGCTGTCCCTTTCACACGGTGTCAGGTCAGGCCATGTAGCGAGGCCTTTAGGGTGTCTATACATGGCCTGACCTGACATCGTGTGAAAGGGACAGCTAGACTAACTATTAAGGTTATAGCTTCTCCCTTTCGCTCCCCAGAAACTTATATATAGCCATCTCTATCAAACGATGTCAGGTCAGGCCATGTAGCGAGGCCTTTAATAAACTGTGCCCAAGTAAATAATAGATATATAGATAACTCTTTATTGTTCACACCAGAAATTACATACATGAAACAAAAATGTACTTAAAAGTAGTGTAACAATTGGCGGCCTTATCGCTTATAGCGATCTCTTCCAGGCAACCTTAGCATGGAGAGGTTTATTAGGAAGAGGTAAGGGATGGGGCGTGATAAAGGAATATGTAACACACAAACAGAAAAAATAGATATACTTACATAATAAGACTACATACTACTAAAACAGTAAAATAATAACATCACACTTATATTAGAAATGCGAAAGTTTGTGTGTATGTAAGTATGTAAGTGTGTTTGTTCCCGTTCAACTCTGAACGCATTTGAATGAAATTTAGTAGGATTAGCACATAGGCTACTTTTTATCCCGGAAAAAAATCGGTTTCTGTAAATTTGCGGGTGGAACCGCGGGGCGCAGCTAGTTATTAATACGACCCTCAGTCAACCTAAACATAAACATTTGCTATAGTTTACTCTCACGAAAGCTTTGATGCAATTTTTTATTTTTTAAGCTGCGTTTGATAGTCAAAGATAGTTTGGAAAAGTATTCAAATAAAGCCAAAGAAATCCCGACTGAAATATATGGCATATGACAATCCGGACATAAAGGGGAATCCAAAACACCACACAACATCAGCTTCCTCCAGGTAATACAGGGTTATAAGAAATGGGCATGCTAATCCAAAAGGGGCTCATGATTGTAAATAACTTTTAGTATATACTTTTAATATACCAATCTTGAAATAGAGCAAAAATACCTAATATAATAATATAATATAATAAAAATACAGCTGTTCCATACATTTTGTCGAGTGTCATTGACATTTTTCTACGGAACAGCTGATTTTATTTCTCGGTTTCAAGGTTGGACCAATAATAAAAGCTGTTCATAATGATGAGTGCTATGAGCCCTTTTCGGCTCAGCGTACCCTTTCCTTGTAACCCTGTATAGGAACACATAAACATACATACTTGCACACTCACATTTAAATTTAGGTACTCGGGTATTTACCAGGATTTGTTTTATTATCGGGTTCTCGTTATTTTGGCGCAGTTGCATGCGCCATGTTCACGTGTTTAAATACATATAGTAAACAACCGCGAAAGTTTAAAACAGTGTGTTACATACTCACATACTTACATACCTACAACCCAAATAATAAATTATACATTAATTTGGTGGACTTGTTTTGATTATACTGTTAAATTAAAAATTTATGCATATTAATTCCAGTGTACACTTAGAATTATTATTGTAGGACATGAGAATTTATACCGATGGCGATGAGCCTTTCATAATCCAACCATCGGGATACTGGTACAAAAGCTTCATTATTGCAACCAAAGACAATAAAACCACTTGATCACACATGAAGAAAAATCCTAACCAATATTATAAATTCGAATGTCACTCTGCCTCTCTGTCTATCTGTCTCTCTGGCTGGGTGTTTGTCGCATTTTCACGGTTATACTGATATAGCAGGTTTTGCATAGAAATTACTTAAGGTTCGGAGGCGGACATAGGCTACATTTTTTTCTAGGTCCATGCGAACGAAGTCGGGGGTAACAGCTAGTCTATAAAATACAAGTTACTGCGCCGAGCCGGGGACGCGGGACAAGCTAATTAATCGCGCTGGGGATTGGGCCAGAAACTAATTGATGAGATTTGCGCGTATCATTGGCGAGTGTGCTTTTTATGACAGGGGAAAAGGTACGAGCTGCATGTTCTGTCACTATCATCAATTCCAGTTGAGTGAATTCTTACAAGAGGTAAAAAAAAGTTTTGGAAAGAAGTCATGTTGCGTCATTGTATTATTTACCAAAACTTGTGTTATTTTGAGTGTTAATGTGTAAAAATGGTGGATTTTTCCGTTATGTGTTTATGAACGTGCACGAGTGTTGGTGAATAGTATAATGTTGTGAAATGTAACTCCTCGTGATGTTGCCAAATCACCATAGAAACCTCTAATTAAGTGTCCACCACTTTACTAGGGCATGACGTGGATTTGACGGTGACTTACTTCGCTTGATTTAGACTATGACTGAGACTTATTTTAATTGTGAAATGTTTGACTTCACACGAAATTTTAAAATACTTGACACTGGCTAAATACACAACGTCTGGAGCCAAAACATTAGAGAAAAAAAACGTAAAAATTTAAACCAGTACTATTTTTATATGAAATAATTTCGTTCTGATTTCAAGGTGAGTTATAATTGACAAAAACCCTTCAATTCACATACCTTGTAATCAAATTCATAAGGAGAATTCTGTACTTGTAATATTATTTCTCGCATACTGTATGTTTATAACTTTTTAAGATTCCGTACACGAAGGTTAACAACGGGACCTTATATAAGCTTCTCTGTCTGTCTGTCCATCCGTCCGACATTTATAAGACTGAATCTTGTGATCTGTATTAATTAATCATGTAAATAGCCGCTTGAAAATTTTACAGAATAATTGTTATCATGGCGGTTTTCCTAGTAAATAATAAATATAATAAAAAGTACAAAATTAAGTATTAAACGTGTTAACTTGTCCGGTAATTTTTTGATAATTCTTTTTGTAAAAACGATGATACGTTCCAACGTAGTGTGATTAGGTACAGTGCAAAAACTATACAGGGTTATAAAGAAAGGGTATGCTAAGCCGAAAGGGGCTAATAGTACTCATGATTGTGAACAACTTTTACTATGGGACCAACCCTGAAATCGAGAAAAAAATGTCAGCTGTTCCATACAAAAATGTCAATGACACTGGACAAAATGTATGGAACAGCTGATTTTTGTTTTTCAATTTCAGGGTTGGCCCCATAGTAAAAGTTGTTCACATTCATGAGTACTATAAGCCCCTTTCGGATTAGCATAAAAAAAAAAATAAAAATAAAATAGCCTTTTAATTCCCTTCCCTTACAAAACATTTATACTTAATTTTATTAATATTAGTTTATTATTTTTACACATATTTTATTTTTTATTAACTTTAATTTAATCCTGTTAAGTATTATTAGTTCTAGTAGTTAAGTTTAGTACATTTAATTATTTTTATATACTTAGTTTTTACATTTTACATTTTTATTTTAGGTTTTAAATTGATATTAATAGTTACTAGATTAGTATGTATTAGATTTGGATTATTACATTATATTTTAACATTATTTATTTATAGATTAGGTTTGAGGACCCCTCTTTGGGTGAAGGCCTCCTCCAGAGCTTCCCAGTCTTGCCTATTTTTTGCTTTAGTTATCCATTTTTTCCCTGCAGTTTCAGATAATTCGTCCTCCCATCTTTCCTGCGGTCTACCTCTTGAGCGTGTTCCACATGGGCCTTGCCATTGGGTAGTTATCTTTGTCCACCTACTATCTATAATGCGTGCCAGATGGCCGGCCCATCCCCACTTAGCATACCCTTTCCTTATTACCCTGTAGTATAACAAAAATATTTATGTAATTAAGTATATGAAGGCGCGCCGACGCCAATTTTAAATTTGTGAACGTCAAGAGTGGCCTGTCACTGTCAGAGTCACTCTAGCGAAGCGTCGCGTCTATGGGAGCGGGGCGGCCATCTTAAGAAACACACTTTTGATCGAGGAGCCGCCAGCGCACCGTGTCTGTGACGAATCGCTATTCATCGCGCCAATTACAGTGATTTTACAACAAATAAGACTTGAATTTGGAACAGAAGACAATTAAACAACTGATAGACCATTTATTTTATGTTACGAAGAATTATAATAATTTGAGAGTACAAAACAGAGTGTTGTTCGTTTTGTTTCACCGCATCACGTCCACGCCCAAGGATGAATATTCTGATGAACGGCCGCCTACTACTGCCCACATGCGCCTTCATATATATTTCCGATTTCGAGGAATCAACGCACATTCAGATCGGATTGTGCGAAATTCCACCTCTAAACACCAGTTTGTATGGAAATACACTAACGGTGACAAATACAACACAAAGCATAAAAAAAGAACCATGCTTAGGATTTTTCGAAAATCAACCACTAATGAGGGGAAATTGGGTGTTTCTTTTACTGTAGCCCATGCGAGCGAAGCCGTGCGGGCAAGCTAGTATTAATCAATGCGAGTCGGGCCCGCGCTAACGATCCCGAACTGAGTGAAGGAAAACACAGTTTCTTTGTAATTTTGGTACGGAACCCTCGTCGCGCGTTGTCCGACTCGCACGTGGTCGATTGTTTCTTTTTTGTGCAATTTGTACACAAGCGTGCGCAGGCGCCGAAGGCGGACCACACCAATGCGCGCAGCACAAAGATTTGACGAAATTGCATTGTTCGCACTTCTGAGAATTCTTCTTATTTACAGCGGTAATTTTACCATCCAATAAAAATTGAATTGCATGTCTTGTTTTAATCAGTGATTGGATTTCTTTTGTAATTTGAGGCTCAACGCGGTTTCCATATAAAAATCAACAGAAAAATCTAGTACTTAGAGAAGTGTGTAGTGTTTCTGTAGATTTTATAGCAAAACCTCGTACGTAGGCAGCTTCCCTAAAGCGTACCTACATTATTAAATTTCCAACAAATTTTGTTCCGTGACTAGATATTATGTGATATTATGTGTGACTAGATAGAGATTATATGTGATAGTATGGTAGTTTGTTTGTTTGCTGTCCTTGTATTTTTTTGGTGCATATTTTATTTTCCGAGCTCACCCGGACCCCGCGTTGCTACTCATCTGTATTGGGAGGGAAAATACGAAGTATTAAATGTCGTGGCACAAATGTTTTTAAGTAGGTACCTATAATTTAGGGAAGGTGACTGTGAAGTTTTGCGTTTTTTTCAAAACCACTTTGTATTTATTATATTATTTTACTAAGCAATATCTTTAGAGCTCGGGGATCTCGGATGGGCAGCGTTCGGGAAATTGCGTGATATCTTCTCGTCCAAAATCCCGCAGTGCCTGACGACAAGGCTCTTCAACCAATGTGTGTTGCCAGTGATGACATATGGAACTGAAACGTGGTCCTTGAGTTCTGGCCTTTTAGAGAAACTCAGAGTCACACAGCGGGCAATGGAGAGAGCTATGCTCGGAGTTCCTTTCCGCGATAAAATCCGAAACGAGGATATTCGCCGAAGAACCAAAGTCGCCGATATAGCCCTCAGAGTTTGCAAGTTGAAGTGGCAATGGGCACGCCACATCACTCGAAGAACCGATAACCGATGGGAAAGAAAGGTTCTTGAGTGGCGACCACGAACCGGAAAACGAAGCGTAGGCAAGCCTCCAAATTTATTATTATTATATTATTATTATTTATTTATTATTTTATTTTTGGTGTACACAATAAAGAGTTTCTATCTATCTATCTATCTATCTATCAAATAGGTGGACCGACGACATTGTGAAAGTCGTGGGCAACCGGTGGATGCAAGCGGCACATTGTCGGTCAGTGTGACGGTCTAAGGGGGAGGCCTATGTTCAGCAGTGGACGTTTTCTGGCTGATAATGTAATCTTTAGAGACATACTTAACAGTGCTCAGAATACTACTACTACTCCTAGCGGAGCTAATAGAGCTATACGTGGCTATAAGGTGAAGTTATAGCATTAAAGCTTGAGGCAGATATATAATATGTATAGATACTTGATTATAGCAGGTTATGGAGATGCCTACCTATAATCCCGTGTTTTTGCCAAGCTATCCGCTATTTCCCATCGGCCAGAAAACCGCCGCCGCGACGGCGACGGCGTGCTTGCTGTGGTCAGCCCGATTATCGGTTTAATAAACGTACCCGCAAGATCTCGTAGATAAAGTAAAAAATTGTTAAAATCGCATATTTTTCACAATTTTCCAAAGTCAGTTCAAACAGAACTCAAGGTTCGAACAACCAAAGTCACCGATATAGCGTTCAGAGTTTGCAAGCTGAAGTGGCAATGGGCAGGCCACATCACTCGAGGAACCGATAACCGATGGGTAAGAAAGGTTCTTGAGTGGTGACCACGCACCGGAAGACGCTGCGTAGGCAGGCCTCCCACTAGGTGGACCGACGACATTGTGAAAGTCGCGGGCAACCGCGGTGGATGCAAGTGGCACGTTGCCGGTCGGTGTGGCGCTCTAAGGAGGAGGCCTATGTTTAGCAGTGGACGTCTTCTGGCTGATGATGATGAGTTTTAATAGTAACATTAGAATAACTCAAAGCTCCTCATTTCGCTCATCTGTCGCTGTTCAGAACTTTCTACTTCAAAGAAAATTAAGGAAAAGTTTCTCCATCATAAAACTTTTATATGTTATTTCTGACATTACAGTCATTTTCAAACTTTACGACTCTCATATATCTTCTTTAAAAGCAATCAATCCGGACAAGTAAATCGATGATAACTAAAACATATAAAGCCATCAATCCAAACATAATTAAAGATCAAAGGGAGGTAAAGTAGTGCTTTAAGTCCATTCGATATTTTTATTGGTTTCAATCGATTTAGCCGTAAAATAGATTTTGAAACGAAGCAGACGCGATCAATGTTTAGCGTATAGGCAGAGAGATATGTATCAAAGTAAATTGCTACTGACAATAAACTTTAGGTGCGTCACCTTTACAGCCGTCGACGAAAAAATCAAATATTAAAAAAACGTGTGTAAACAATCGCAGGAAGTGAATTTTGCAATATTTCTTTGGTACTTACTTAATTTATTGCGCGCAGGAAATCAAGGTCTCGACATCATATACTTTAAAATACAATACAATAAATATTTATTGTGCTTAGCTGTGTAGGTAATAAAGATCTTTAGATAACACAGGATAAAAGTATCAACAGTCAATATTCTTACGTGATTCTTACGGACAGACAATAATTTGGTGCGGACATACAATAATTTCTAGTGAGCTTTGTACCTATCTACCAGTGGACAAAATGACCGCTCAATTACCTTCCTACAAGATTATAATTAAAATTAATAGATCAATCAGTCAGGAGTATAATTTTATTTGCTAGCTGCCTTTTGACGACCGACTTTCGGGGAAATATGGGAAGACCCTCCTAAAATTATCAGAATAATTGCCGCGATTGTTTGCACAGTTATATAAAATTTCTTATTAAACGTTATATTCTTCAAATCACATTGGCAGCATTTTTCGTTGTGAATTATCACGCAGCTGCCTCCTGGACTATAGTTGCTATTACAGCGCCAGCTCACTGTTTGGAGAAATGTTTATACATAGCCTTTCTTATGCATAAGGTTACAAGTGCCAGCCTTCTATGGCAGCTGCTCAGTCACGCCTGGTCTAAATCGGTATCATGCATCATGGATTAATTACAATCTGATAATATTTAAAAATGCTTCAAATGTCTTATTTGCTATCACTTCAGTGAACTTTGTGAATGGGTATAATCTAAATGTTATTAGATCTAGGGCCTTCATCATCATCGTCAAAAGCCGATGACCGCCTTGTTGTACCTATCTTTAATGTATTTTTCTTGTTATGTCTTATTATGTCGTCATTAAAATGTTATTGTATTGTATAGCATACTGCTATATTTACATTAGTTGATATCAATAATACAACTTTTTGTGTGTGTCTTTGTGTGCTTACACATAGACACATTCTGAACGGGATACGCTTGTATCCCGTTCAGAAATATTCGCGGCCACCGCACCATAAACTGTAACATTAGAAAAAAGTAAACGCGACTTACAAATACTTTCATCGATACTAAAAATACAACTTCTTGTGTGTATGATTATGCCTATGCGTATTTCATTCAGAAATTCTGGCGGCTTAAGGTTGGCCCAAGGGCCACCCCGCCGCACCAAACCCTACTGAAATATATTTATTATAGATTCACAACGCACTAAGAAGATTTTCTAAATCTTTTACAGAATACAATGCAAGAGACAGTAAAAAAAACAATGCTTTTCAATAAACACAAATAGGAACCCATACATTTAGAACACATACATTACAGTAGCCCAGCCAAATTGAATGATAAAACAAATACAATTTTTCGACAATTCGGACAACAGATACACAAGTATTTCGAAAGTTTGGACAATAAATACTCTCGTAAACAAAAAAAAAGTAAATTAAAATCGGATTTTCCCGATTTCAAAGAATATGTATAATAATCTTTCGGAAAAAACCACAACTCAGGGAACCGTTTTCGAGCAATTAAAAATCGAACTTATAGGTTACCTGATTTGCTTGATCTCTCATCTTCTTACGTTTTCCCATTTGACAATATTGATACAAACATCCTTAAAGAAATCTTTGTTGGTTAATTTCAGATGTACTATAACGATGGCTTGGAAGTGGAAGAGGATGAAGAGCCGGGGACCAGCTCCCCCTCGCCACGGCTGGGGGTCGCAGTGACCCCCTCCGCTATCATCCGAGAAGAACCCACCTTCCAGCAGACTGTGGTGTCTGCAGTGGACCCTATCGCCGCCACCAACGCCAGGCCCAGGATATTGAGCGATGGTTGGTCTAAAATTAATTTTAATAATAATATTAATTCTTAATTTAACCTAACATTAATAACTGCTATTTGATTTACCTTTCTTCAATATAATACGTAAAGAAAGGCTAATGTTCTGAGTTATTAAAGTTTTGAGAATGTTTTTTTTTGGCTACCCTCTGTCTGACCTGGAATTAATATGTTTCCTTGTTTTTGAACAAGAGTCAATAACAAATAGTGTCTATTGGTCGCGTGGTCACAGGGAGGTTTCAGACCACTTTATAAAATCGTATTCATCAAGATTAGGCTATACGGGCGTAGGACATTTCCCTTACGCAAGTGGCCTTTGGGTAGAACCTTTACCAATACGCCACATGAATGTCAAAGTGTCCAAACCCCTTACAGAAGCAGGTTAGTCATCAAATCCGCTGGTATTAAAGGTAGAAAACGAGTGGTAGAAAACCCGTGTAAACATACAATAAGGGAATTATTTCGTGATTCAGATTGTGGCATGCCATCCCCCTCGTACTAACATATTCGCATTCAACATGCGCACTTCTTCTGGCACAAGATAGGAATTTCTTTAATAAGCTATATCTCTTGGCAGCAGTGACCTACAAGTCCGATGTATGTTGATGTATTGTCCCTTGGTGAAATATATTATAACTAACTTGCCTGCATAAGCTACAGAAATTTTTGAGTTTGTTTATTATAGTTGTTTGTACATTCTACGCATTGCACATTTGCCATAATGTAGGGGAAATACGTACATAATGGCATATACGGACAAAACGGCACACCGGCTTTATTTCAAATTTGGCGGGCTTTGGCGCCAATTTGGAACTTGCATCATGTAGTCCGATTGTCTATCGCTAAGCTGTCAAAAAACCGAGGCCCCCCGCGCAGGCATTTTTTTTTAATCAGTCTCAAGCAGATTTCGGCCGTTACGAGTTTTTTTTCGAAGCAAAGAGTTTTTTATGTTTTGGTTAGTAATATTCTTTAAAATATGAAAGTACCGTATTATTTCTAGTCTAGAACATTTTGCCGTGACTGTTGTGTTTTGTTTTGACCAAAAGAACTAGTTTTAATATTATTTTTGGAATTTTATTGTTTTAAAACCCTCTATGGACAAAATGGTATAGGTGTGATATGTACAAAATGGTATAGGTGATTAGGTATGCCATTTTGTCCATCTGTAATGAAATAATGAGATATAATAACAAATATTTATTTATTGTCCGACTGCCCAAGAAGGAGGGTACTGTTTTTGGGGTGTATTTATGTATTTCCTCGTGTAGCCTAAATGGCTTGACCGATTTTGACGAGATTTGACGAGATTTTGGATTCATCTTTACGTCCGGTGTGACATACGCTACATTTTGCAGTCGGGTATTTTGTTTTTCTTTTAAATATATTACTTGTTATATTTTAGACATGACAAAATGCCACGCTACTACAACAGGACAACTGACCGAAAGTCTTGGACTGAGAGTCGATGATTAAAGCTGATGACTGTGCGTGCATTTGTTGACAACGACCTCTTTTCTCGCTCAAAACCTACAAGGACGCTGGTTACAGCATGCATTGTTCTTATTGAGCTCATGCTAAGTGTGCTGATCTGCCCAAGAAAACAAAAAAGAAAAACTGTACGATTTGCGTTTAAATTGTTGATTAGTATTATGTGTGCCATTTTGTCCATTAAGACTTGTCCATTTTGTCCATATGGTATGGACAAAATGGTTTTCGATTGATCTCTGCTTAAGACTAATTATCTCGTAATTATTTATTTTTATTGTTGATTTTGCATGTTGATTCTCTAGATAAAAGATTAATGTTTGTTACTGCGAAATTTTACTATTCTAAATACATAAATATATAAAATATGAAGCAAATAGAAAACAGTATGCCGTTTTGTACGTACTTCCCCTACATTTTGCAGTTTGTATATTTTGCGTTCGTTCATTTTGCTAGTTTGTACCTAAATTTTGCGTGTGTTAACCAATAACCATTTTGCTTGTTGTACATTATAAGCCGGAGGCATTACAAGATCCTATTTCATCTCTTTTTCAAAAATCCTGAGAGTATGCATAGTAAGAACACAGACCAAGTTTCGTTGGCTTAGCATGAAAAAAAGACTTTAATTTGTGGGTCCATTTTACCCCGATAGAGGTGGACCTCGCAAAGTCCGTTCCTATTGTTCACCAGACCATTTGAGGAGTATTGAATTCTTTCACGTCTGCATAAGCGGTTTGGTCTGTGCGTTGATTCCTAGAAAAGGACTTGTTCTTATATTCTTTAGACTTCGTTCAGAGATCGGTGGTGATAAGTCATATTGTTTAAATCACGCAAATTGTGCATTCGCACATATATATACAAAACATTTTCCTCATCGTTCTTATCTACTGACTCTCAGTAATTTCCTTTCTTAAAGTATTTATTTTGGCGACATTCCACTTTGTTTATTTACATAATGAAAATGATTAAATAACATAGTAGCCCCTTGAACTTGTTAAGAATTTTAAACGTTATAGACTTTTCAAAGGTGTTCCTAACCCATCATCGAAGAAAAAAGAAAAAGCAAACGAAAAACAATTTATTACACAAAAAAAGAAAGAAAATAATGATAAAGACAAAAAAAAGGAGTCTGTAGAAACTTAATAAAGCTCTACCCACTATTCACTAAGTCCTTTTATCCCTAGGTCAAAATCAATCATATCTTTGGCCAGCAAATAAATTGAATTGGTAGAAACCAAGATATGTACCTGCGCTGTGCAAAAGACTGTTCATTGCAGAGGACGAAACAGAAAACATACAAAAAAAACCCATCTTTGATGGGCGACACAGCCAACTAAATGCTATATTAGTGCCAGTTATTAAAGCCCTGACATCTGGGCTAGCTCTCGGCCTATAAGAATTTAGAAAAACCTTAGTGTAAAATTACTTTCCAGATGAAAATGTCGCCAGCCCCTGTAGTAAAATGCTCGTCTTATACTTTTCCAGAGTTGCTGCCAAGTTTGGACCGCGCCCTGCGGGACTCCGCCCTATCCAACATGAAGCGAGTCCACAGGGCGGGCAAGTGCCTGGTGCCGCAGCCGCGCTGGCTGATGGTCCGGCAGCTCGCACCGGCAGCTGATATTGTGTAAGTATGCATATGCGATAGCAAGGAGAAAACCAAACAATGTGACAAACGCAATACTCTCTTTGCTTCGGCGTTGTCAGGTACTAGAGTTTCCACTTATCACAACCGGTAGGTCTAACTGTTTTTTTTTCTTCCACTTTCCATGGTAGAGATACCTTGGTAGGGATAGGATACCAGGTGGGTTAAAAGAATAGATTTGGTAAGCGGTCGTTATGGGAAGAGGACTTTACGGAAGTGGTCATTTTGCGAAGAGGGCTTTTTGGAAAGAGGCCAATTTGGTACGAAACGGTTGAACTTCAAATTTTTCTACAAAGAAGATATAATTTTAGATTCCTATTAGATAGGAGATAGTAGCGCCCGAAACGGTGGGGAATGAATCCGCGTAAGACAGTCACCTTTCGCTTCCCCACTTGTTACAAGGAAGTGTGGCAAAAAAGAGGAAATATCTACCTCGCGCACCCCTTCTGCACGTAGTCCTCACCTATACCGAAAGAAATTTTAAAATTTGAGGTGGCACCAGGTAGGTACCTATATGTAATTCCGGGTAGGTACCTATTTAGCCTATATTCTGACTACATTCACGTATCTTCTTCAGCCCTACCTCCTAAAACCATAAGACCACGTAAAAAGGTTTTGATGGATGTCATAAAACATTGGGCCTTGACCGTAAGAGTATTTTAATTCCCTCGATGTCTCTATATTTCAAGGGTTCCTCGCAAGCTTCTGATTTTTAAAAGTGTGATTTTATTATGACATCATAAAAAAAGGTTTTACGAGCTTTTAATCGCTGCTCGAGACAATCCCGTTGTACGGCACAGAATTTGGGACATACCTACAGTCAAAAGTAAACAAGTTTAGTGACTTGAATGAGACAACCTTTCCCGTTGCAATCAATGACACACATAAACATAATTATCATAATACATCGTACTCCTCGCACCTATGCTTGCATCATAAGCTCATAACTCAAATGAAATAGAAGGACAGAAGGAATATGAGTAGACAACAACCCACAATTAATATACAATTATTACAAATAAAAGTTTTGTATTTTGTTCGCTATCTCCAGATACATGCCGCCCTGTGTGGAGCTGCACCGGTGCGCGCCCGACTCCGGCTGCTGCAACAGCGAGGCCGAAGTCTGCGCACCCATCCAGGGTGCCTTCGTCGCTATTCCCTTCTACGTAAGAAACAATCTCGACTCTTAAACTAGATGCTTGTACGATCGGGATATAAAAAGTTGCATTCGGCAACACTGAGAACAAATGGAGTATTAAAAGTTGCGTTCAGCAACACTGAGAAACGAATCACCAGTTCGACCCTGTCGGTTTGACCAACCGGGAATCACCCGCCGAAGATTTAGATTTTCCCGAGACAGAACAACGGCACAAGGGGCATGAAGCCTGTAGGCTCACACCTAGCAGTGGCTCGGTGCAGGATAATGATGGGTTATGATAATGAATGGCATGATACCATTAGTCATATGTCATATGTGTCACTAAACCCAAATCATGTTATTTAAGACCTGCATGTATGTCGCAATAAATTATTGAGTATTGAGTTGTAATTATAATTTTTAGCCAATATACATTAAATCATTCTGAGAATGAACCTCTTCCAGCTCCACAAAGCGGACGGCAACATGAGCGTGGCGCGCATGCTGTTCTACAACCACACGCAGTGCGCGTGCGTGTCGCGCGACACGCTGCAGACGACCATCAGGAGCCGGCTGCGGGCCGACCCCGACCCCGACCCCGACACCCGCCCGCCCGGGGAGGACGAGCGGCAGAACGACTGGAACGCGCCCGCGCAGCCCTCCAAGCAGGAACAAGAAGAGGATGTCACTGCGCCGCCTCAAATGAGAAGGTAAATAATTTAAAAAAAAATTGTCAATCTTCCAGTTTAGTAGATTAGGCCAGTAGACCTATCGGTCCAGCTCCAGAAGCTACATAACGATGTCACCGTCTATTCCAGATGCACCTGCCCAGGCCAGTTCCTGGCCAGCATGAGTGAAACGGGTCCATGCTCGTGCGTCTGCGATTGGCCAGACGCGCGCCGGCGGGCCGACTGTCTCCCTCTAGCGCGGGGAGACGAGCACTTCGGCCTGAGAGACCGCGTGTGCGTGGAGTCCGGGGACTGCGCCCCTCCAGCTTGCAAGTACGGCGCCTACGACCGAAAGGTGGGCAAGTGCCCCGCTAGGAAATACAGGAGGTTTAGGTATCACAAACGGTATCATCCAGAAAAGACCGTGGTGGTTTGAAACTTGTTGAAATCCTGGATGCTTAGGCGTGTGGAGTGGAAGTAAGGCCTTTCTGAGTGAAATGAAGCAAGTCGGTCTTAGTATGTTTACTTCCTTGGATAACAAGGGTTACCGGTACCCCTAGCTTATCTGTTGATAAAACTTTTGTTACGTATTCGATAGAAAAAGTAAACAGAAATACCTTCCATTCGATACGTTACGATTCCAATTACTTACTGGTCCATTTTTCATAAATTTTTCCATCGATAGTTTATTCAATAGTAGTGACGTAGGGTGTTGGAAAAGTCTTCGGCCTAATGGTGAAAATGTTTTATATTTAACTAGTTGTTAACCGCAACTTCGTTCGCGTGGACATAAAAGTATGTCATCTTTGTGACAGTAACTCCTTATCACATTTTATCAAGATGGGGCCTATCTCGTAACTCTGAAAGCGATACTAATAGTGCGCGAGCGGGACCGCGCATTGTGCGACTAAGTTGGTACGAGCGGGATGGCATGCTCTCGCAATCAGAATCACGAACGTTTAGTTGAACGTTTAGTTTTTCAAAGTTAGAGGATAACCCCGCCGGTCTTTTAGTTATAAGAGAGATGACACACGTAATAAATAGGTTGGGGCTGAATGCAGTCTAACAAAGGAGATAGAAATATATTTTCGTCTTATTTTCTCCCGATGGTCCGAGCTGTAACGTGTGTAAAGGCCCCTTCCATGAAGCCCTTACTGCTGAGGCTTATTGCGATGATTGTTTGGTTCACGAATGAACCTTATCGCGCGCGATAAGATTTGCGGTCGCACAGTTTCGGCGGCTGACCCCAACAATCATCGCAATAAGTACGTCACGGTACGGCCCGTCATAATTTTTCTCTAAAAAGCTCATCTACAAAGTCGTTTCAAAAATTAATTACTTAACAGCTGCAATTTTTTTAGATAAGTTCTATTATGGATACCAAGGCAATAAGTTCTGTAAAATTAGTGATATTTAGAAGTCTGTTATGGTTGTTATTTTATAAAGAAAAACATTTGGTAGGGATTAGGGACTTAAAAATTAAGCTTTTATTCGGTCTGTGCCATAATTAATTCAAGTTAGGTTCTCTATTGATATTTTTCCTATATTTTTTTTTTAATTTCCTTTACCATTATTGTAGATAAGTAGTTTTAGTTTTTGTAAATTGTCACAAGTTAATTTATTATTTTTATGGTGTATTAGCGTGCATGAATATTAACGGGCATAATAAAATGTATCGACAGAATATCAATTATGTCAGGTAAATATTGATTGATGACGTATTTAAAATATTTTATAAGTTGTAAATAAATATTATGTACTATAAAATTATATGTGTCATTTAATACTACCCCAGCGCAGTCCGCGGGCCATATTTTATAAGGTTATAAGCCATTCCACATAGCAGCATGATGCGAGTGACACATGGCTTTTTACTAGACTAAGTTAGTTCTTTTTTCTCTTATTTTTTGGCTCCACAAGTTCTGTAATAATTCAAGTGAAGTCAAATATTTCACGATTAAAATAAGTCTCAGTCATAGTCGAAGTCAAGCAAAGTAAGTCACGGTCAAGTCAACGAAATGCCCCAGTAAAGCGGTGGAGACTTTACTAGAGGTTTCAATGGAGTTTTGGAAACAACACGAAGAGTCACGTTTCACAACATAATACTATTCACCAACACTCGTGCACGTTCACGAACACTTAAGGCGAGGTCCAATCGCAAAACAACAAAAAGTAGCATTTTTCAGCGTTTTGTTGGAAGTGACGAGATTACTTAATCAGGTGCAAAAAAATCTGCAGATAGAAAATAAAACTGAAATTACGTTTAACCGAATAAAACATCGAAAATCTTAGTTACAAAATAAAAAATTGCAAAATGACCCCTTGAAAAACCCTTCTGGAATCAAATCCTCTGAATTTTCAGCGGTAGCTACAAATTTTATTTTACAAATTAAATATCCAGGATAGTTGTTTATACGGCGAACCAGGTAGTTTTTTTATTCGATTTGTATATTTCCGATAATCGGCAAAAAAACAATAAAAAACTACAATTTACCGTTTTCTGATCAAGTATTATTTTATGCGATTTTCAACTCCAAAACTCCTCGACTAAGTTAGATAAAAAATATATATATAAATATATAATTATAGATAAAAAATATTCACTCGTTTCATTTTTTTTTTTGTGGGGTGGCCACAATGCAAATGTCGCCCGCACAATTCTGTGGAAAGAAGTGAGGTGTGGGAGGTGTCCCATTCATGTGGCAGCCTGCCTACTTCGTGGTATGCGTTGTTTCTTTATAAGTGGCGGGGGCCACGAGGTGGAAAAGGAGAGGTTGCTCCTTCTTCTTGTACAATCGGGTACAACTACGGCTTTAAAATGAATTAATAATTACTAAAAGTGAACTTTATTATCATGAGAGTAATAGTTATAATGATAAGTGCGTACGGCTAAGTGGCAAGCGTGCAGAGCATGGCTGTGCCGCGTTTGACCCAGAAGTCGGAGTTCTCCTTCCCGGAGGCGAGGTCCACAGACACCACGAACGCGCCCATGCGCTTCGGGTAGTAGTAGCACGGGCAGATGTAGCGGTCTACAACAACGAGTGTTCTTTTAAGAGCCCGCTCCCCTCGTAGTCTATCGCGATCGCTAATTTTTAACATTTTCGAAGACAAAAAAAGTCATTGAGTGGGAATGTGGGAAATTAAAAAAACAACAGTCAGTTATCTCAAGACATAATGCCAATGCTTTAAAGCAATTTTTATTTTGACATTCTGATTTTACGGAGAAGGAAAAAAACTAAATTTTCGAGTTTTTTTCCTTTTAATTCCTTCGCCAAAATAAAGTGAAGTCAAAAGGTTCACCTCCACATCTTGCAAACCTAGAAATCCCACACGGTCCGATTTCATCGATCCTTTCGGGCAACGCATCGACTACACTATTTTAGTGTAGCAGGTGTTTGCTTACCATCACACGAACAGTAATCTAGTTTGCCGCTCATTTTAATGTAAAAAAGTAAAATATTAATATTAATTATATACTACTATCAGATGTTAGTGGTCCACTGCTGGACGAAGCCTAATAATATTAGTGTGCGTATAAAAAAGGGCCTCTTTCATCATGTCAAAGTAAAGTGTTGATCAGCTACTTTCCGATTAGTTCTAATTGGCGAGTAAAAGTCCCAAGTGACTTCAGTTTCGTTTAGTTAGCCTGTTTAAGACCCTTACAGTTCGTAAAATGCCAAACAGAGCTCTTTTCGGCCAAAGTTTTCAATAAGAATTCTTAAAGTATCCTAGTAGAAAAAATATACATCGTCTTCTGAAGACTCTTTGCAGTTAGCGCTAATCTGACATTTTGAAATGCGCAAAGTAGGTAAGGGACAGCGCGTTGCAGTACAACAGTTAGTGTCGTTTACTTGGGACTGCACTTGGAGATGATATAAGGGGCCCCAAAGCTAGTGCCACGGCGCGGCACGGTCAGTTTGAGTTTGAGAGACGTTTAAATAGATGTAATGTAGAATATTGAACTGACTCCGGATGCGCCTGCCTGTGGCCTTGATCGGCTTGAAGTGTATGGGCGTCATGGGGAACACCAGCTGCATGGGCAGCGGCTCCGCGAGGCACGCGTCCTTCTTGAACCAGCTCGCGCCTTCCAGGTACTGGCCCCTGCACCAAAAATTCGCGTCACACACCCTGTATCTACTCGGTACTCGGCTAGTTCTGCGAGAGGTACTCGGATAATTTCGTTTTGTAATATAACGCCATACAAACCTGAAACTAGCCGAGTACCTCCTCGCTTGCTCCCGACGAGCCAACTCAACAGCGCTACAGTAACATGCTGGTCATAGGGCGCCGATCTCATACACCCCTTTCCCTTGATCCTGACCTGACCAGATCATCCGTCAATCTGACTGCTAGTCTGACCGTAAACGGCTTCCTGTGCGTTCGGATGGCCCTATTATACGGTGGCCAAAATAACTGTGACTAACTCCAAAAAACGATCACTTTCAAGCATCTTTAGCTCAATCTTTAGTTTTGGGAATGTGTCTGGATAGCTCAAAAATAGCTAAAAATTATCGTTTTTTGACATTTAGAGTTTGATTAACGCTAAAGCACCTAGTCCTACCAAGAGCAACAGGAGCTGGCAGCTGCTGACAATTCCGACAAACCTTGACACACTTCTCCAGCGCAGGTAATGGCGTTCGTTTTGGATAGTGAGCAAAAGTAGGAAGGTGGCAAAATTGTCAAACCACACGCTATCTAGTTTAGATGCCTTTCTAAAAACAAATACAAAACATCACGGACAAATTTTGCAGTCCGTATACGGTCAGGCGTTATCTGACAAAATAAAATTGTATCTATTTAAATTAGGTTATTGCTAGGGATTAAACTTGTGCGCAAAATATATTCGACTGGACTGCAATATCTGCAGCATGTATGCATAATATGGCAATCTATTATTTTATTTTAGGATCACGTACGTTTGTATCGTCATCCTCAAGGTGACTGGAAGTGACTGGGTCAGTAAACCGAACTGGTAATTATATAAATGTAGCTGGCTCCTTTGCACATTCCCAAACAAAAAGAGACAGCAACACTGAATCGATGCAGAATGAAAACGAAAACCATACATTGAACGACAACAGTACGTGTTTTTGTATTTTTTTTTAATCTGTGCTTACAAATTTCGCTATACATCAGTCTGGCGGTTAAGTCTTCCGACTGTGGTTGTAGATTGGAAAAACTGCTTTGTTTACACCTCGTTTCTCAGTTTTCGATAATAAAATGGGTGTTCAGTGCCAAATATTGATTAACAAAGCGAAGGAGGGCGTTCACAGAGCAGGCCAGGCGGTCACGGGCAAGGTCAGATATTTAGTGGAAGAACCAACGGATTATCAGGATGTAAGGCTGTCATTCCTCGGTAAAGGGAAGTGTGTCTGGACACAGAACTCCGGTAAACATTCGCACACGTATCGCGGCTCCGAAGACTATGTAATCACACACATAAATGTCTGCAACAAGAGACCCGAAGACACAATAACTTTAGAAGGCACGTACGAATATCCTTTCGAATTTTTCTTACCAGAAGACATCCCACGGTCATACAAAGACCGCATCGGCTCGATCTCCTACAAAATAGAGCTCAAATTCGAAAAACCCAGCTTCTTCAGTTTCAACAAGGTGTTTACAGCAGAAATACCAGTATACAGCTACTTGAAACCGACCTCAGAAGGGCCGATTATTTTTGGATTAGAAAAGGAACTGTTCGCGCCGTTCGCATTAAAGACACCCGTTGTCAAGTTGAAGGCTAAGGCCGAGAAGACTTTCCTGACTCCAGGCGAGAACGCACATATCTCTTACGAGGTGACAAACGATACTGATGTAGAGATAACGTCTGTGACGACTGATTTGTACTGCTGCACGACATACACGTCCGATTGTGGAAGAAAGAAGTATCTGGAGGAGAAAGTCAAGACTTGCGAAGCAGACACGGCCAGTATCCCGGAAAGACACTTCAGAGGCTTCTCGTTCGTTCTGCCGACACTTCCAGAATTATACTCGATACCGAACTCTAAAGTCATTTGCAAAGAGTACAGGGTGCGATCGACGGTGCGGCTGCCGATTCCTCACAGAAATGCGACGGTGGATCTGCCGGTGCTGATAGGAGAGGTGAAGGGAGCCATAGAGCCAACGCTCGAAGTCTTTGAAGAAGGAGAACAGCCTCCAAGCTACTGGGAAGCCATGAGTGAAGGGAAGAAGAAGGACAAGAGTGATGACGAAAGTGATTAAAAGATAGATGCAAACTGACACTGATGACAGATGACTGATTTATACTCATCAGTGGTGTGAATGTAGTTCGCGGCCTAGTTTCGGAGTTTTTATTTTATATATATTTTTTTTTTAAATTTAGGTGAACGTTATTCAGCCAGCGCCACCTAGCACCAAACTAAGCAAGCTTGTACTATGAATCAGATAACTGATGGAAAATGGGTTTTTTTTTTTTTTTTTCATCCCGCGACCTAAATGCCGTTTTTTATTTGTAGATATTTTAGATTTAATTTATTTAAGTACTTATTTAGTTTAGTATAGTTTATAGTTTTAGTTTGTACATTTAAGTTTAGATTATTTTAGTAAAAATGAAATATACATATTCGGCTACTACATAAAATAATATACAGTTGTAGAAACTGATGGAATACATAAATACATTTTTTTGTAAATACATACATAGAATCACCCAGACAAAGAACAAACATCCATGTTCAACATGTCCTGGGTGGGAATCTAGCTGTAGGTTGTGGTACAGCTCGGAAGGCGGAAATCCTCCCACTGAGCCATAAGGCTAGTTGTTAATTCAGTTGATTGACTCAGGCGTTTCTTTGTGGAAGTTTATTTTCAAACTGATTCTTTAATAACCAATCATGTGACTTACTTTAGAAATTATACAAAAATAGATTTTAAGCTTAAACTTTATATATTTTTTTTATTAAATGATTTTTATAAGTATATTTTTATTTGTATTACATGGGAAACAAACAGTAGCTTAAATAACAAAGTCGAAATTTTAAATAATTTTTTGAAATAATTACTGGGTATATTTAAAAGCCTTGTCCAGTTGTTGCATTGTTGTTGCAAGTGCCTTGTTGTAACACAAACGCCTGAACTGGTAAGTCTATAAGTATGTACTAGCTGTTATCCGCGACTTCGTTCGCGTGGACATAATAAGAGTATCCTATGTCCATCTTTGTGATATAAGTACAATAACTCCTTATCAAATTTTATCAACATCCAGACAGAGACAGAGTTACTTTCGCTTTTTGATGGTATTAGTTAGGATTAGGATAATTATATATACATACTAGCTGCGCCCCGCTGTTTCACCCGCTATTCTACAGAAACCGAATATTATTCCGGGATAAAGTAACCTATGTGTTAATCCGGGGTGTAAGCTACATCCATACCAAATTTCATTCAAATCCCTTCAGCCGTTACAGAGTTGAACGGGAACAAACACACCAACAAACTTACATACTTACTTAATTACACACAAACTTTCGCATATATAATATAAGTGTAATATAATAACAACACAAATTAAACCGGTAAATAAATTTCAATACCACGAAAGCTTAAATACCCCCAACATAGTAGGCACCAAAGGTCAGAGCCATAAAAATGTAAAATTAGTGGAACTTAATTTATCGGTAATATCTTTCTTAAAAAAACTAATTTAACCCCGTACCACGCGCACCATAAGAAATTGAGATATATTTTTTTTTTTCAGAAAAAATATAGAAAATTACCTAATTTACCTAGTTCACCATCTTATTTTTATTAACACAGCAACTACTGGAAATATGGCTCTTTTTTACAGCACGTAATTCTTTCCGGTCCTGCGCCGATATGATCCACGACAGATCACACCCTAGATTCTGCATTCAGGATGCTCAAAGCGCACCACGTATCAGTCTAAATAAACTTATAAAAAATTACTCTGATTGGTTGATTGTCGTGCGCTAGTAGGCGTAACCGTGAGATGGCCAATGAGAACGCTTGTTCGCACTCCCCGCGACCCGCGCCGCGCCTCAAACTTTGGTGACTTTTTGTAGGAACAACGAATTTCGTAACGCGGTATCTGGTGTGATCTGTGGGCCCACGCTTTGCCCTCGACATTGACGATATTATCCGTCTATCTGGCCATCGGTCTTTGTATTGGTCTTGTGGTTACAGTTTATTTTTTTGGCCCCACATTCTTAGTGTGTTTAGCCAGTGACAAGCTTTATAATATTTCAAGTGAAGTGTAAAATATTTCACAATTATAACAAGTCTCTCTCATAGTCTAAGTCAAGGAAAGTAATTCACGGTCAAGACCAAGTCACGCCTCAGTAAAGTGCTGGACTGTAGAGACACTAGAGGTTTCTATGGAATTTTGTAAATAACACGAAAAGTCAAGTTCACGCCATTGTACTATTTACAAATTCTTGTGCAAATTACGAACACTTAGTTAATAAAAATCCACCGTTATTATATATTAACACTAGAAATAACACAAATTTTGGAAGATAATACAATGACGCGACATGACTTCTTCACATTCCCGCCAGAAAACCTTTGGTTTCTTTAAGCCTTAAGGCCTCGCTACATGGCCTGATCTGACATCGTGCGAAAGGGACAGCTAGACTTGAATTACACGGGAGTAAAAGAAACAAACTATTAAGGTTATAGCTTCTCCCTTTCGCTCCCCCAGAAACTTATATGTAACCATCTCTTTCACACGATGTCAGGTCAGGCCATGTATAGACACCCTTAGAGATAAGTGCCAAGTGACGGGAGCTGACCTGACATAGACGCCGCCGTCGCGCGGCGGACGCACGAAGCCACTTTCTTCAAGCGGTATGACGGTGAACTCCCAGGCGAGCGTGTCGATGGGCCAGCCCTCGCCGCGGGCGGTCGTCTGCGGACAATGTACACATTACACGGTATCCACTTAAAAGCACGATTCATTGAGCGAGCGTGGGGCGTTATTACCTGCATGACGGCGGTGAGGAACCCTGTGGGCGCGCGCAGGGCGGGCAGCCAGCACAGCGTGGGCGGCGAGCGGGGGGCGTTGGCCCACGCGTGCAGGTGGGCACCGCGCAGAAACAGCTCCCGGCACCACGAGCCCAACGGCTTCATCGATGGACGACCTGGTGGAGTTTGATCCTCTAGTCACACGACCTTTGAGTTAATTCTACTTGACTACAATGCTACTCAACTAAACAAACTGTTGGTTACTACACTAACTCTCTCTCGCTCTCTTACTATCTCTTGTCAGTTACTACTGGACTTAACAATTTGAGTAATCAGTTATATTTTGATTATATTGTGCCTTGACATTGACCACTTTACTCTCGTCCCGAGTCACATTAAATTCTAATAGGCTCACTGAGCATTTGACCATTGAGTGACATTTGAGCATTTGACTCTTGATTTACATAACATTATTATGACCAATTGGTCCTTGAGTCGCATTTGATCGCTTGACCCTTGACTCACATTTGAACATTTGACACTTGAGTAAAATATTTATTATGACCAATTGGTACTTGAGTCGCATACGAGCATTTGACCCTTGAATCGCATTTGAGCATTAGATCCTTTATTCACATTTAAATATTTGACCCTTGAGTCACATAAATTATTATGACCGATAGGTCCTTGAGTCACGTTTGAGCATTTGGCGCTTGAGTCATAATTTAGATCTAGAAGAGTTACAACGAAATTATGAAAAACGTTTGGAAAATCACTAGGTACTAGTATTTCTAAAAAAACAGATGTATTATTATTGTACTCTAATATTTTTGTACCATCTACTTTGGCTACATGTCTATCAAATTCGACTTTAAAACAACCTACAATAAAGTGAAGTTTATCGCAACCTTTCTGCCAAAAGACCGGCACCCTTCCTTCGAAGATGCAAGAATACATATTTTCCAGTATCTCTGACATTACCACCAGACCTTCGATGGCACGACGCAGCTCCTAGTTAAAAGAAACGGATAACGTAGGCTTAGCCACAGACAAATTACGACAGGTGTTCGCGTACCTGACGCCTGACATCAGCCTCTCAGGTTAAGGCTGGGGACCGAGGCTCAGTCTTACATAGAAACAAAACAAAAACCAACCTTCATCCGTTATTTAAAAAGGCTTTTTGTCATGAATTTTCAAAAACCTTTTCTTTGTAAAATATTAAGTGAAATATCTCGTTATAGTACATTTTTTTTTGCGCTGTACATAATCAATGGTATTTATGGAATAATTACGTATTTTCTTAAATATTTCATTGATAAAATGAAAAATATGATGATTTCATATTTAAATATATTTTTTTTATAATTTTTTTTGCTTTTTACCGTTTTGACTCAACAAATTAACTACATATACATATCATAGTTCATTTCGCACTATAGTTGGAATTTTGGATGTTCTGCGTTATGGTCGTTTCGCTCGTTTCACAAAAATGCGAGCTTTGGTCATTTTACTACTCGGTCATTGTACGCCTTGGAACACTCTTTGGAAATTTTGCTCTTTTGATAATTTGAGACCTTTTTGTAATTTTACGCTTTTGTCATTTTGCTACTAAACGTGGAAATTTGTCGGTTTTACCAAAAATGCCGTACGTAACAATAGATTTGCTATAAAATAGTAATAACTGACCGAACAAAGCAAGGCCTACGAATCTTCGAAAGCAAATCGGCAGTGGGTATATTTGTTCGATGATAACAGCTATAACTTCACTATTAATTTCGAATATGAGCACGTTCGGTCCAGCCTTGATGTTAAATGAGTAGCGAGGTCTCAGTTCGGTGCGAATGACTAGTTTTATAATCAACTACTACCAATAAAATGATTATGATTTCATGTTATAGGAATAACTGCTTCGGCGTTTTGGCTGTATGCATGTTTCTTTTCTTTTCCCTCCCCTCCACGGCGCTATTTTCTGTCCCCTACACACGCACCTTGAGTCCGAAGACGATGCTCGTGATTAATTCATTGAAGTATCCAATCTCCTGCAGCAGTGAGACACACATCGGCATCACGATCTCTGGGCCCATCATCTTCTCAGTCGTCTCCGTGTCTATCTTAGACGGTAGCTTTACTATCATCTCAGCGGCCAGCTCGTCCACCTACGTATATTAATGAAGTAAGGTATTGTTCTGTTCCTGTGGATTAGTAGTAGGGGCGTCGCTGGTTACACTACACTATTCAAAAAAATTAATCTCTGGCGGCAATTATTTCCAAAAATTGTATGTTTTATGTATTTATCATAATAATATTAGAAATAAATTAAATAAATAAATATTCATTTTGATATCTTTTAATTTCAAAAAATAGTTTTTTTTTCGATCTCCATCGGTAATTTAATAGATATGAAAATTAAAATTTCTTTAAACCCTTGTAATTTTATCATACAACAACAGACAAAACCACAGATCACAGTAGATACCGCATTACGAGATCGATGATCCGACGAAAAACACAAAAGTTAGAGGAAAGCGTGAGTTGCGGGAACTGTGACCAAGCGTTCTCATTGGCTATCGCATTACGCCAACTCGCGCCTAGCAATGAACCAGTGAGAGTAAATTTGCATTGCTTGATTTTGACCGATGCACAATCTAGATGAGATCTGTTTACTACGTAAACGTATATTTTTTGGAGATTAACACTTATATTAGGGGTTCAATAATGTGAAATTCCGCGGGCGAGACAAAATGTGGACGCGACTAATGAATGTCCCTAGTCACCTTCTGGTCTTCTCCGCCGCCCGTGCCGCCTCCGCCGGTAGACGCCAGAGCGAACAGAGTAGAGCACATTATAAGTGCATCCTATAACATTACCAACTGTTTAGATAGTGTAAATAGCTTACATATAATATACACATAGTAAAATAATTCAGGCTTCGCTTAGGTGCGTGTAGATAACCAGTCGTATCATTGGAAATCGGGAGGTTTTTACTTTTATTCCCAAATGCGCTAATGTGCTGACTGAAATTGGTTGCCATAATATATCAGGCATCTACTTTGTGGAAAGTAGTCGGAATAGAATGTAACACTCGTATTATGGTCTGCGCACAAGAGCCTGAAGAGTTTTTTGAAGATTAGCTAAATATGAATATCCGTTATGATCGTAGGTAGTAGGTACTTTGTTAAATATAATCTATGAAGTGTATGTCTAGTCTAGCCATGTTTATATCAATGTCTAGCTATCACTTTTGCAGAAGATCAGATCAGCACCGCGTATATCCTAACTAATATTGTGAATGAGAAAGTAACTCTGTTTCTCTGTATGGGTATTTGTCGCGTTATCTCGTCTAAGGGGCTGAAAGGATGAACCTGTATTTTGCATAAATATAGCTTAAGGATCGGAGACGGACATAAGCTATATTTTTATAGGTCCACGCTAATGAAGTCGCGGGTAACAGCTAGTAGCCTTATACAATGGTATGTAACTTCAGGTATGGCGAGCAATTGAGGTTTATCCATAGTAATGACGTCGTACCTGCTGCAGAGTGGCGACGTCGGCGGAGGCGTGCTGGCCCACGGACTCGGCGCGCTCGTACCCCGGCAACAAGTCCAGGAAGTCGCGGTACGACTCCAGGCTGCCGTCCCGGGGGATGTGGTACGCCGGGATTGTCGACAGCCTGCACAATAAAGTCATGCAACTGTGTGACGATATCAAGCAAACAGAGCAAGTTGTCCGAATTGTGAAAGCGTGACTGCATCAGCCTTTAAGCATCCCACTGCAAGGATATCGGCCTACCTTCGAAGGGTGATAAGACCATATCCATTAGGCTGGCCCAGTGCGGGTTGCCGGAGAAAAGCGGCACGCTTGCCCATAAAAGTACAGTGCAACTCTTTTCAAGGTTACTTTTGCTATAGGGGCTTTTTATAATGTGTTGGATAGATGTGTTAGATTGGAAAACTATATCAGAAATCAGAAATATTTATTGGCCATAAATAACATTGAATATTACAGGCAAGTCACTTTTACAAATTAAACTATGTTTAGAGTTAAATTAGGCAAATTAATCAATAATTGAAAATAGTATGACAGGTAGGTACTTATTATGCTTTACTCCGTTTGTTCATTACACAAAAATGAGGATTTCAATTTCATTGACATATATTCACTTAATTTGTAGAACGGATTAATTTCAAAGGAATGCTTAAGAATCTGTTTAAATTGATTATGATTTAGTTATAGTATTGTATATCACACAGTTTAATATATAGTGTATGTGATATATGTGTTAGGATATACAGACATTAGGAGGGCCCATAATATGGGAGTTTATAAAAGTTTTTGGGGCCTTAATTTATGAGCCCTGTCTAGGAGGCAAGGGCCGTCAACTATGTATAAACATAGTCTGTGGTGGCACTAGTGGGCCCCAAAGTAGGCAAAGCCTGTATCTTGGCGACCCAGTTAGTAAGGGTTACAAATTCAAATTTCGCGCTACTTTATGATTATAATTATGTTAGTAAATAATATGACACGAATAATATAAACAGCAAATAACTTTTCAGAACAGGAAATAACTGATATGCAGCAATGTAATCATTTATTGATTGAACATGTATGTATGTATAGTAGGGTAAATATGCAACCAAATGTAATATCCTTCTCACCTGTACAAGGGCACCTCGAGCGCATCCACGTTGAAGAACTGGTTGATGTACGCTATGAGAACCCGCTTGTCCCAGTCGTCGGTGATGTGCCCGCCGTAGTTGATTATAGCGAACAGGTAGCGTAGCGCGTCCCACGGGACCTCGTCGTACTCTTCCAGATAGTTGGCCAGAAGATTGTCCGACACCTGCGGGATGGCAATGACCTTCATATTAATATGCGGGATAGAAATCATACAAGAGCTATTCAAGTGTTAGTGTTACCCTCCATTCGTTGGTGAATTTCAGCATTTTAAGCTGACAATGTCGGAACTCCTGGGTATGTTATAAAACTGCAACCAGTAACACCGGAGGACGGGCAGCAGCGTCCTCTTAGAAAACGGTGTGCGTTCTGCGATCCCAAAAAAACCTGACAAGCGTGGGAATTATGGCAATTCATCCCTTTTCTAAGGACCTCCTCCTTTGTTCAGCAGTGAACGTCTTCTGGCTGGTTATGGTGATGATGACTGTCAGGAGATATCAGGTTGATAGAATTTGTATTTAAATTCTTAGAAAGCGCAAAATTTTGAATTTTTGTATTGGGTCCATAGTATTGCAAACTTTGAAAGAACAAAAACGAAACGAGCGCAATATGTATATTAAAACACCGGAACTTCTGAAATTCGCCATGATAAATAACAGAGGCGAACAAAGCCAAAATAATGTTTATAATTGCTTATCAGAGCGCTCTTTATCTCTTCAAATTCGGTTCAACAGCGTGTATTTTGTAAAATTCCTGCAAAAGATTGTAATATTATGGTGATCATCTTGCAAAGAGCCCTCACTTCGAAGTCTGCGTCGTTGAAGCTGTAGACGGCGTTGTACCCGAGCTGGCGGAACCGTTTCCTGGCGATGAGCGTGCAGTGGAACACCGACACGCAGAACAGCAGCCGCCGGTACTGCGGCGTGGCCTCGTCGAACTTATCCTCGTTCATGTTCGCGAACAGACGGATCAGGTTGCCTTTCAAACCCTGAGGACAGTGACCAGGGGCGTAGCTACCGCCGTATCAGCCGTATCAATGATACGGGCCCCTCGGGCTACAGGGGCCCCGAACGTTGTTTCTTTGCAAAATAGCTTCATATGGGCTCAACAAATATTGATACAGGGCCCTTCTATGGCAAGCTACGCCACTAATGGTGACGAAATAGTAACTTCATCCTGAGAATAATCAAATATAGCCACTTTAGTTTTCTGACATTGAGAACGACTGTCCCCAGAATTTAAACCCTGCGCCATGACTCTGCATCAGCTTTTTGACTTTGTTAAGCCCGTAGGAAGACGTTGGCATCCGGGATTCAGAATTTCTTGTCCGGGTGTTAACACACTGTTTTCGTTTGATTTATATAAAAAGTATTTAAAATTACACTTAACAAAAACTGTAACGATTTAATTGGTTCCATTATTATTACTGAAATATTATTATAATTATAGCTTTTTGCCAGTGGGAACGATGACGCCAGTATAGCTTTTTGGTCGTGAAAATATTTAAGAAAACATCATGTCAACACTTTGCTGGAAATAATCATTGCTCGTATACTTTATACAAGCAACTCTATGATTCGATACATGTGTACTTTGGTACAGTAAACGTCACTCTAGCTGCTAATACAAAAGTAATGAATCATACTTCCTCCACAACAACACAAGCCGTGCTGCCATTTTGAGCTCCTACAAAAATACAATATTTGCATACCCGAGGTCAACAACGCTATATTCTCAAATATTTCCTTCTACAGTACCATCAAAATATAATAATCATTTACCGCTTGAATTCAAGTCACTTTGCCCAAATCAAGCGCAAATTAAAAACCTGGCTGACATCTAAGGTCAGGTTCACTAAAAGAATACTTGAATTTTAAAAATTTCTATTTCATATCTTTTATATCGTACGCCCGAAGAGCTATATTCATAGAACTGTGATACTCAATCATTTTGTTACTTCTCCTACTATACTTTATTATACTTCATACCTATACCATCACATACTCATACCAGTTTAATGCAATAAACATATAATTTATTCTGCTTAGTTATTCTGCTATTCTGATAGTCTAGTACAATACCTGCGGAGGCTCAGTAGTCATCTTGATGCTCCTCTGCAGCACGCTGAGAGGGAATTTATCGTCTGGCATGGAGGAGAGCCAGAGCCGGAAGCGCGGGTGAATCTTGGGGTTGTCCAGCCCTCGCAGGGAACCGAGCCAGGCGCACGCCAGGTGGCAGTTCGCCAGGAACACCCACCCGCCTTCCTTCATGCCGGCGGCCATCAGCCTGGTTAACACCTCGGTTATACCATCAACCCATCGCAAGAAATACATAATAGGAATTCGATGAAAAGATTTAGCCCCTGTTTACGCCTGGTATGGTATCATTATGGCGTGACTGCCCCGGTGGCTCAGTTGGTAGTGAACCTACCTTCTGTGTTTGGGGGCGTGGGTTCGATTCCTATTTAGGACAAACATTCATGTGATGAATATTTGTGTTTGTTCTATGTCTGGGTGTTAATATCTATATAAGTATGTATTTAAAAAAATATCTATGTACGAATATCAGTCTCTGGCAGCCATATTACAAGCTTTGCTTAGTTTGGGGTCAGATGACCGTATGCAAAAAAAATATCCCAGATATTTAGATATTTATTTATTATTATAATAAAGTTATGGTCCAAACGGTGAGCCCAATCAGAAAAAAATAGATTCCTCATACCAAAGGTTTATTAACTAAAATACCAAAAAATAAATGTTTAACGATTTTTCGTAGTTCAGCAGGGCTAGCATGCACACCGCGACAAAATCTTTTTGTTAAGCAAGAACAGGACACGGCTACGATTATGTATATGTTTGTCTCATTTTTCACGACATGAAGGGTGGAGAAGATTTTGTCGCGGTGCGCATGCTAGCCCTGCTGGAGTTATATTTTTTTTAAAGAACTAGCAATAATTTGAATGGATCCTTAAAGACCACACGATTCCGCACTCGGTACGATCGAAGCGTGTCTGTCAAAATACACCTATAAAAATTTACTCACATTGGTGCATTGACATGCACGATTAGGCCCCTTAAGAAAGCCAATGAGAACGCTCGGTCGCTGTCCCCGCAACCCACGGTTTTCTCTAACTTTGGTGAGTTTTTCTCAGAACAACGATCTCGTAATGTGGTTTTTCACACAGCGCCATCTAGCTCCAAACTAAGCAAGCTTGTACTATGGGAACCAGATAACTGATAGAATACATTATTTTTTTGTAAATACGTACATAGAATACATAGTAACACCCAGACAAAGAAAAAACACAACCTATAGATCAGAAGGTGGAAATCCAGCCACCCACATAGTTATAGACATGTGTGTAGTGTGACCTGGCGGCAGTCGGAGCCTGTCCCTGGCCCAGCGAGAGCGAGGCGAACTTGTCGAACATCTTGACGTCGACCGCGAGCTGGATGAGCGCCGACGTCGGGTCCACGCCCGGGGACAGCACGAACAGCAGGGACGTCTTCCACGTCGACTCCTCCCAGGACATCTGCCGTCCAACAAACACCCTTGTAACTAATAGAACGAAGAGAAAGTGTTCCAGATGCAGATGGCTTATTGCGTCCATAAAGTACAAGCTGCTTAAAAAAATCAACATTGGTAAAAAGTATCATAATATGGCGAAGCAAAACCAGATGATCTAGAACAAAAAGCTAAAAGGGCAGCTAAAATAAAATGGTTTTTCACGAAATCACTGCAGAGATAACAATTAAACGTTAATAATCCAGATAAAAAGTCAAAAAGTTACCAAAAGTCTTGAATTTTAATTTGTCAGTTAAAGACCGATAAGTGATCAAAAACACCTTTATATCTGGTACATGCGGCTGCTCCAAACACCCAACCCGCTGATGATGAAGGCGATGATGATGATGGAGATGAGGTGGTGACAATGGTGATATACTCACCTTGATGTCGAGCACGGGCGGCTCCACATACCGCGGGCCCAGCACGGCGATGATGAAGGTGGTAATGCAGGCGGATATGCGATCCGCACGAAGCGAACGAATAAACAGAATCTTCTGGAATTCACTGCAAACGTCGTTCCATTCACCTGGAATCGAGCAGGAGGTTAGCTCATAGTACAGAACACGTAGATATCACACTTAAGACGGCGGTCAAGACCTTAGGTCAAAACATACCTTAATAAATTCACTCTTATTGGTTCATTGCTAGGCGCGGCTTGGAGTAACCTCGAGATAGCCAATTTGAACGCTTTGTCTCAGTCAGTAATCGTGATTGGTGGATATATCTGATGTTTTGTCTCATGTGCGACCACGCTAACTGACGTTCTATACCTATAGATTGTAGGAGTAAATCAAGTCCTGCGTCGTGGCGTTCAACCGTGTTCAGTTCACCATCCTCATCCATGGTCTTTAGTCATTAGGCTTTTCTCTTCTATTCCATAGTCTTCTTTATCCCACTGCTGAGCATAGGCCACATATCACACTAGACACCGAATTACGAGATTCGTTGTTCCTACAAAAAGTCCCCAAAGTTTGAGGGAGGCGCGGGTCGCGGGGAGTGCGAACAAGCGTTCTATCTCAAGGTTACGCCTACTTGCGCCTAACAATCAACCAATCATAGTGATTTCTTATAAATGTATTTAGACTAATGCGTGGTGCGCTTCGAGCATCCTGAATGCAGAATCTAGGTTGTGATCTGTGGCTTAGGCGTTTCTCTTGCTATTCCACTTGTCTCGGTGGTGTGTCGACGGTGACCAAGTACGACGTGCTACCACCGAGTTATCATTCAAAAGCCCGAGATGTAAAAAAAGAAAAAATGCGATGCAAAATGTAGCCTATGACACTCCGAACATAGAGGAACCCATCGACTGCTGAGTCGTCCAAATCGGTCAAGCCACACATACACACATTAGAAAAACATTACCCTCCTTGGGCAGACAGGTCAAAATATACATCCTTGCATGCTCGATCATCGACGAAGGCCAAAAAGGATCAAGATTTATGGAGGAAAATGGTGGGAGCTCTGTGGAACAGTGTGGGTTAAAGTTACCAAGTAGAGGCTGCGTCTCGGGTTCAGGATGAAGGTACCAGTCCTTCCACTCCTTGCTGAGGGTCTCGAAGCCATCCTGCACGCCGTGGAACCCGGGCAGCTTGTCCAGCTCGGTGATGTTGTCCCAGCACTCGTCCGGCATCCAGTCTGGAATACATGTCTGGAGTGATGCCGAGTTGGGATCGGTTTCGTGACTATTTTTATGTATATCTAAAAAAAAACGCTGTAATACCGTGTGTTAGTTTAGTTTTGCTTTATTTTTTTATATAGTGGAAGATAAACAAGTTATCTCTTATCCCTTTTTTTAGACTGTTACGCCCGTCTGCACTAATGATTATTGTGTTCTCTGGCTAAAGTCAACAAATATATAACTTACCCCCGAATACTGAAACGCTTGTTAACTTTGACATCAGATTAATTCTAATGCTGCCTTTGTCTGGGACTAAGCAAATGACAAAGGAAGCAACAAACTTAATCTGTCGTCGTAAAGTTTAGTGCAGACGGACATTAGAGACGAGACGAGCAAGTCGCTCGTCTGATGTTAGGCATCACGCTTGGTCTAAACAGTTCAGTGCCACCCATATGACCATGCGCGGCATTGCACTGCACTGCGCACTGCGCTCGTCGTCTGTGATATTTTAGATATGACTTTATGGCCAGTAATTTTGCTGGAAAAATTGCCTGCAGTAATGTTCACACACTAATGGTATGAGGTTGAATAACTGGCAAAAGTGTGGTACTTCCCCGGACGGACTCTTAGTCCTTTTTTCGTCCCGAAGTAGGTCGAAAGCGAATATGTAAGATAAGTAGTGTATGAAGGTGATTGTGAGAGGGGAGTGTGTGGCTCATTCATGTCTTGCCTCGCTCTTTGCTCCTGGTACTTGTGCTATTATCCTTTATGTGCTCCTGGTCGGTATAATGCGCCCAAGAATTCGAGAGGGTGTCTCGGCGAAGCAATACAACCAAAGTAAGGATTATCAACTCCCTGCGAGATGTTAAGGCTTAAGGCGTTAAGCTGCAAAGGATGTAACCCACATTAAAAATCATCTAGTAAAGAAATGCGTCTCACTAGTTGAAGAATAGGTATACTCACTAGTGGGGTTTTCGGGCTGTTCCGAGCGATCCAGCACCACTCCGCCCTTCAGCAGGAAGAAGTACTCCTGGGTCGACATCTTGCCTTGTTGGAACAGGATCCGCGACACGATGTGGAACGAAAGCAGGAGCTTGTGCCGCTCGAATAGGGCGCGGCATGTGTTCCTGCAAAAGGATACACTTAAAAGTATGAGCAAAAATCAGCAGATATTATATTGAGTCCTAAAAAAGTTATCATCAACATTGGCAGCTCATTCAGCCCATTTCATGGCATAATTAAACCTCTTTTGCCAATGTGATGTAAGAATTAAATAAAAAACACATGAAGATATAAAACAAGTTAACATCACTCTTAACAAAAGAGCTCTAATTTTTTTAAACGCCAAAAGCCTTCTCTTTTATATGCCTTCTATGTTTCATCGTATTAGAGCACTCAGTAGTTTCTGATGCCACTGCAGACTTATACGGCGAGATGGACCGTGAGTGATGTGTAACCATATGGCTAAATGACTACAAGACCGAAGCGTGGCCCAGGCAAAGGCCTGACCCACGGCTATAAAAAAAGGTAATTGATTGGGATGTCAAAAGTTAACGCAACCATGGGCTGGATTATTGAATAATAAGATTCTACAAGATAACTTTGTTATGTTCCAATGCAATTGTTTAAGTACTTAGAGATAACTAGATAGATAGATAGATAGATAACTCTTTATTGTTCACACCAGAAATTACATGCATAATACAATAATCTACTTAAAACTAGTGTAACAATTGGCGGCCTTATCGCTTAAAGCGATCTCTTCCAGGCAACCTTAGCATGGAGTACTTAACCATTACATTGTGAAGTGAATGTTTGTATTTGATAACCCCGACTATTTCGTGTCAGAGAGCTAAGGATTAGGTTATTAAATCTAATAAGGAGACTGGATATTAAGCTGAACATCATATGTTAAGGTCTGTAACAGATGGAAATAAATGCTCTTGTTGGGTTTAGCTCACTCGCTTCGTCTCGCGTGTAATTCAAAAGCAAGTCAAGGTGCCTGGTGCGGAATCTATGGTTGATAATACGTGGGATGTCCTCACCAAAAGGACTTACTATGGAGGAGTTCATCTTTGAATCTGAATCTAAAATAATCTCTAATGAAATGTGAATACTTACTTATAAACAGAGTAGGTGTGGAACTCATTCAAGTGTCCGATCCTTTCCTCCAGCTCCTGCGACTTGGGGCTGCGGTCTATGGAATACGTGAATAGGTCTATGTAGGCGTCCAGCGAGAATTGGTACATGGGGTCGATGCGGGAAAGGTCGTTAAGAGCAAAGAAGAGCACGGACGCGCGGACCGCTGTAGGAACGTAACCCTGCGGAAGAAACCAATATTATTTTTTAGTTTATTGGCACACAAAACAGAATAAAATATTACAATATTACAAAAATTAGGATTTACTGTTTCGTTCTGGACTATATCCCTAAAGTATGTTTCCACAACACGATCTTAAAAGCAGAATTTAAAAAGGTTAAAATAAACATATTAAAGAGGCTAAAGAAAGGTACATCTTAGATTGGGCCGAATCATGGGCCCTGAATATATCAAAAATTATACCGAATAAACCGACTGGCCAGCTCTATTGTGGAACTGGATGACGAGACGAGCTAGTCGCTCGCCTGATCGTAAACGTCACGCTTGCCCATAACATAAGAACTTGAATTGAAACACAGAACAAATCTTAGGGGTGCTGCATCGTGTAGAAAACATGTAACTGTCACTGATAGTAGGTTTTCGTTCCATTTTTATCAATACTTTTTTGGTGGGCCGATCCCGGCGGCACTGCAATGCCGGGCCGACCCGTGACGGGAGTGGAGCGAGCCCCGAACATCCCGTCGAGTTAAAAAAATCAGTTTAATATACTGGTCCCTCAATGAGGGAACTTTCAGATATTAAGCTGAAAAGAACAGATACTACACTTTGATCTTAGCCAAAAGGCCGAGAAGCGATACCGTGAATGCTCGCTTTGAAATGGCCAGTATATTGGCGGAGAATCTCGTCATCGCGATTCAGTTTTCCGCGGCTCGCCTGCATTAGCCATCTAGTTTCAATAGCACAAAAATTAGCACCATAGTGCTTGCGAAAGAAGAACGGTACTTCCGATCTAACAGCCAGATGGCGCTCAACAGCTGTCATGAGTGAGCCTAGTGACAATAGTTATATTTTTAGCCACCCACCGGTCAGCTATTGGTGCTTTCTTTCATTCCTCCAAGATTGGTGCTAGTATCATATCTCGAGATCATAAACGCTTCGCGAAGCTCTTGCAGTACTTGGTGCTAAGAATACTCGGAAACCTTTCTTCACAAAAACAAAATAGGGTTCTTCAATGGGCTTGTTGTAGTGCTTTAAAAGCTTGACAGTGTATTTGTGTCATATATCAGTAAGTCATACTGTAATGTTGGTAATAAGTATTTGAGTAATCTTCAAATGTATTGTTTTGGGAGTTTTTCATTTTTTTTTATTATATTTATGAGTGACCTAGTTACCTACTTCACCAGCGGCCTTGCGCCTGCGACATCTAGATAAAATATAAGCCGCCATTGCTTTTGAGATATTTTATGATATTTAATTTATTTCTACCTATGACCATATTTTTGTGAAGAACGGTTTCCCAGTATTCCTAGCACCAAGTTCCGCAAGAGCTTCGCGAAGTGTTGATGATCCTCGAGATACGATACTAGCGCCAATAGCTGACCGGTGCGTGGCTAAAAATATAACTATTGTTACTAGCTCCAACTCATGACAGCTGTTGAGCGCCATCTGGCGGTTGGTTTGGAAGTACCGTTCTTATCTCGCACGAACTATGGTGCTAATTTTTGTGCTATTGAAACTAGATGGCAAACGCAGGCGGGCCGCGGAAAACTGAATCGCGATGACGAGATTCTCCGCCAATATACTGGCCATTTCAAAGCGTGCGTTCACGGCATCGCTTCTCGGCCTTTTGGCTAAGATCAAAGTGTAGTATCTGTTCTTTTCAGCTTAATATCTGAAAGTTCCCTCATTGAGGGACCAGTATATTAAACTGATTTTTTTAATTCGACGGGATGTTCGGGGCTCGCTCCACTCCCGTCACGGGTCGGCCCGGCATTGCAGTGCCGCTGGGATCGGCCCACCAAAAATAACTGTAAACACGATGCAACTCCCTTAATGGATGTTTCCGTTGGATTTTTTTATCGGAACAATGATCTCATAATGCGGTAGCTAGTGATCTGTCAGATTGAGCGTTGGTCGGCTCGTGATATGGCCCGGATACATACGGACTTCGAATAATGTTCTACTTGTGAAATAGTAATAGCGCCCTCGGTTTCACCCGCTATAACATATAATAGTATTTTTTACGGATTACTTAGCATAAATGCTAAATCCAGGTTATACGTTAATTCCATACCAAATTACATCCAAAACCGTTTCAGCCATTTCGTATTACGTTCAGCACTTACGCACAAATTTTCGCATTTATAATATTAGTACGACTTGTCTTACCGCCCTAGCAGTGTCAATCTCCTTCTCCGTCACTTGTGAAGTTATCAGCGCTTCCTTGACTTCGAGCGAGGTGCGCTGCGAGGTCTGCAGCGTGACGAACAGCTCTTCGTTCTCCAGCAGCGGAACTTGAGACTCGTACATGATACGCAGCAGATCGTTCTCCAGGTCCAGCTGGAAACCACACGACTGGTCGTTACAAATCACCAGTATATTCATACTTTCGAAGCAAAAATGTGCATCATGATTCCACCGCCACCACCGCTAATGTGGGGAGTTTCCACCATCTGTTCGGGCAAAGTGGTAAGTAAGGCTTCCCTGATTGTTGATATCTCGCTCGCGCTTTTTTTTTTTTTTAAATATAAAAATGACTGCTTGGAAATAAAAAAATAAACACTCAGTTTTGCGAAGGCGATGGAAAAAAATATTGAAAATTTTTACTTATAGCTTTAAAAGAAAAAAACGATCGAACACGTGCAGGAGTGAATGAAATAGTACATTGTTCACAGAAAGGTAAAGTGACCGATTATTACCAACGAGGACACACATTTTTCGGAATGACACTTTATTCCGTGTGATACATAGTGCTTTATTCCCTTTAAACCAGGGTTAGAAAAAATCCGATTTTTATAATAAATATCAAAAATCCGATTTTTTGATACATATCCGTATCATATATATATCCAGGCTAAGAAAAAGAAGCAAATTTTCCCTAGAAAGTGAAAATTATTAACGCTAGGAGCACCAGGGAATCCCCATGTTTGATTACCTCGTAAAATAAACATTATAGTTAAGTTAGTTTATAGTTTAGTTAAGGTTTGAATTTCAATAAAAAGCTAGCCGTACTAGTAAGTTAAAGTAAAAGGGATTTCCCCAACTTTAAATGAGGTTGCCATTTTGGGAAACAATCTAAATTATTCTGAATTGTAGTTTTTCGCTACGTGCTGCCAGGATAAACATTAATCGCCAAAATTTTTAGTTCAGAAGACAGGAAAAAATCAATTGATATATATCAAGATAAAAAACAATTGATATATATCTTAATATATATCATGATATATATCCGCTGATATATATCGGCGAATCCTGCTTTAAACTACACTTAGTACGAGGAAAACAATCGACAAAACAAACTGAAAAATCGAATAAATGCCTAAATAGTTTTTTTATTTTTTCATGTGAGCGATATTTTATGCAAATGGTGGCGCGGATGTATGGGTGTCAAGTACAGATCATATTTTACAACGAATCTTAACGAAACTTAAGGCCTCGCTACATGACCTGACCTGACATCGTGTGAAAGATCTGGCTATATATTAGTTTCTGGGGAAGCGAAAGGGAGAAGCTTTAACTGACATTTGTCAGTTAAAGCTTCTCTCGTACAAGAAGTGAGATGCTAAAATCTGTAGGCGAAAAAAAAACTGATCGCACCAGTATTTTCTTATTATTAGCGATGGTCATGACGAGATTGTCCTTCATCTGTTCCAGCTGGGGCCGCTCCTTGCGCACCACGATGCCGAGCAGCTGTGACGTCAGACCCTGCTCCTTCACCGCGAAATTGACCATCGTGGTCTTGGTCAGGGTCTCGGGGGTGTACGTCGGGTTGCCTGGGAGACGACGGGTGGGATAAATACAGGTCGCAAGCTGCGAGGTGCTCCAGCAACTGGGTGAATCCTCAAAGAAGATGGATTTATTAGTAAACTAACTCCTTATGCTGAAAAAAAAAAAATTACGTTTCCTATAGAATAGCAGGTGAAACCGCGGGCCGCAGCTAGTTACTTTATAAAGTGAATAGATTTCTTCTAGATCGACCCACTCCATTCTCGACCACAAAGTCGCTTACCATCAGGCGAGCTGGTGGACAATCGTAGATTTAATCCAAGAAAAAATGCATCAGCCTCAATAAAATGGAATCTACACTAACCCAACTTAGTCGTCAAGTACATCCTAAAGTTGGAATTGTAAGGCACCATCTTCTCATTGAACTTGATGACCTGGTCCCTCCCGATGACGACGATGGCCTTGTCGAGGATGGGAGCTATGGAGGGGTCCAGCACCTCGCCCACGTTCTGGATCAAGATCGGCGAGCCAGCTGTCAGGCTGCCCTCCATTATTTTGAGGTAGTTGGGCTGGCCGAAGTCTACGATCTGCATTAAAACGAGTACATTTATTAGAAAAAACAAGTCTTACCGTTAAAATAAAAACAAAATATCCGACTGCAAAATGTAGCCTATGACACTCCGGACTTAAAGAGGAATCCAACGATACCTCGCTCGTCAAAATCGGTCAAGCCGTTTAAGCATTTCTGTAGTGGTAGGGCTCCCTTGCAGAATCCGGCTGGGGAAGTACCACACCTTAGCCATTTATTCAACCGCCAAGCAGTAGTGTGCAAGCATTTCTGTGTTCCGGATTGAAGGGCAATGTTTCCAACGTAATTACTGGGCATACAGATTTTACATCTAACATCTCAGGGTGACGAGCGCAGTGTATTGCCGCGCATAGCTTTGAGCAGTTGAATTTTCAAAATTCTGTGTGGCACTGAACTGTTATGGGCAAGCGTGACGCTTAACATCAGGTGAGCGACTTGCTCGTCTCGTCACCGAATAACATATAAAAAAAAAGCTACAGGACGTATTATTACGAACACACAAAATACATACTCACATACACCCCAAAAACATTACCCTCCTGCTTGGGCAGTCGGGCAAAAAAGTTGTCATCTCAAACCTATCAAAGGCGGGCATCGACACTCCTACTACAGGGTTCTGTATCTGGGTTTGTTCGCCAAATGCTCAACAAGGAAAGATCTCGCTCACCGAGAGGTCCTAAGCCTTTGGTTTTTTTTCATTTGTTTATAGAACGCCCGAAAAGCATTCCTTAATAAAATTACAATCTAGCCTCAGGCAGGCTAATAACTAATTGAAATCTAGCTTAAGCTTCTAGGTACTTAATGACTAAGAATGTGTCCAATAACACTTTTCTTATTGTCTCTAAAGCCTTTTTTTTTAAATGTAAAATTATACTATCTTTTGATGTACAGAACCCTAAAAAAAAGTCTCTAAACGTAATATTGTTCTTAGGGATGTCTTATCGTGTCAGCGGCGAGCGGACAGCAAGTCGCACGCACTACTATCATATCATTACTAGCTTGCCCACACGGCTTCGCTTGCATAGGCTAAGCACCCCATTTCACCTCTCTAGGGGTTGATTTTCGAAAAATCCTGAGATATTCCTTTCTTTATTTTTATTTTTAGTACATAAACTGAATTTGATTAGCTTAGCATGAAAAAATATTTTATTTCCATACAAACATTGGGGGTCCATTTTACCCTTTAGGAGGCGGAATTTCGCAAATCCCATTCTTATTGTTCAATTAGACTATTTGAGGAGTATTTGAATTCATTCATATATAAGCTGCGCCCCGCGGTTTCACCCGCTATTCTACAGAAACCGAATATTTTTCCGGGGTAAAAATTAGCCTAGTATCCAGGATATAAGCTACCTCCATACCAAATTTCATTCAAAGCCGTCACAGAGTTGAACGGGAACAAATATACTTACCTACTTACACACAAACTTTCGCATTTATAATATTGTGATGTATGATGTAACAACGCCGTGGAACAGTACCTCTATTCGGTTCTTCTCCTCGAGGCGCGAGATCCATATGAGCGCCTGCCCCTGCGGGTCCACGGCGAGCGGCCAGCGAGTCGCGCGCACTACAATTATACCGTTCTCAGCACTAAAGTTGTCATCTGAAATCATACGATGGACTACCTTTAGCAACTCTCAGTCCGGTTTATCTTTACGTATTTGAAAGGATATATATCCCGATTACTCGCTTTAATGTAGAATTATTTATTGGCATTATAACATTGGTTACACTGGGCTTAGTCACATTTACAAAACTTTCGTGATCAGCTAATAATACATAATTGCAAACATAAAGATATCTAATCAAAAACTACAACAAAAATAAGTAATAATAATAAATAATTTAATAAGAATTAATTTAATCTAATAAAATATGTTTAATAATAATGTCAGCAAGTTTTATTTTATTTTAGTTGGACAGCCTTCATACAAATAAATTTAATCACTAGGATAATAAGAACACCTAGGCCAACGGAGGCTATCGCTTATAGAACAAACATGGTGCTAGTGCAAAACTACCTAAGTTAACTTTACAAAAAATGAAAGCGAGTGCCTGATTAAACAGAATATAAGATAACAATTTTATGTCAGTAAGTTGTTTTGTGAACACACACTTATCCGCACCGCAAACGCTTCACCGAAATGAATTATAGCTATGTACTTACTAATTTATGGCAATCTAATATATGAATTCCAGTGAATGCGGCGCATTAGCTGCGGACAAGTGAGCGTTCAGCTTTAGACAATACCCGCATTAGCAGTTTGGGTAAGGTTACTTAGCGCATATCGCCTAACGAGTTGCTAGCACTTTGTTGTATGAACAAGTAAACCGGCAACTTAGATATGTTTTTTTTTTTTTACTGGACACGCATAATTATCTGAAATATGGTCACAAACTCTTGTATTGTTCAAAATAATATCGACGCAATACTGATTAAGTGACCTCAACTACTTGCATTTTTAATAAAACAACGACCAAATTCAAAATGGGTTACCATTGTTTATGTTATTTGCTTTTTTATATTTTGTTTATTTATGTTTATCTTTGAAAAGCTTTTTTTTTAAGTAAAACAACGACTTATCTGCAAATCGGTCATTGTTGCACACAGTCGTCCTCCACTACAGTGTGCCTAGTGCGAGTTTTTCCTGTTGTCACAACGTCGAATCAGTCGCTAATGTCGCTATAACGTTGGTGATGGAACGTTATAGATACATAATTATTTTGAATTTAAAATCGAACTTTTTCTTCCTGTTTGTCTCCCTGAGGGGAGTATTGAAAATTGCTGACGTTTGAGCATAAGCTCGCTTGATCTAAAACATTGTAATTACTTGCTCAGTGGTTAGACCGTGAAAGACGTCCCTCAACAATGAAAGCGTTTGGAATATTTCTCCACCATCGACGATGGAGTGGACGTGTCACAGTACGTGCCTTCTCTTTGCGCGCATTTTTTCGGAAAAGATGTCGGAAAACTCTTCGACCAAGCGATAGTTTATATTTAAAACGACACTGACAACAGTAAAGTGACAGATAACGTCAGACCAATCCACTGCTTTCTGTTTTAAGTGGTCACTGGTCCAATTAAGTGACATTTTGGTAAGATTAAAATTGTTAACGGTCATTATATGGTGTTTTACCTGGCAGCCCCATGTAATTCCAGCCCCTTAGCGTCGCATCGTCCAGAAGGAAGGTTTTCATGCTCAGATCCATTGTAACCGGCAGTTGTTCGTTGTAAACCTAAAAAACATTGTGGGAACTTTTATTTGGTACAGCAAAAGCAGTATAACCTTTAAAGCAAAGAAAAACCCGTCAATTTTTAAGTGACATTTAAGAGTTTTCGGTAAAAAAGATAGAAGTAGTTTTCAAAAAATATTACGGTTTCTGTATAATAGCGGGTGAAATCGCGGAGCGCAGCTAGTATATTCAATAATTCTTTTAAATTAATAAAATAAATAAATAAAATTACGAAAATATATTTCTAAACGACTTTCTCGTTGACATGCCGAGCAGCTGTAATCTTTCCTAATATTTATTTACTTGTGTTTTTTTTTCATTTACTTCCGTCGCTGCCTATTGGCTAGTCTTACCTCCCGGAACCAGTCGCCCATGAGATCCTCCCTGTATTCCGAGACAAACGGCCCGAGGTAGGCCACGAAGCCGGTCGCGATGAGACAGTCGCCGGGGAGATTCTCAAACTCCTTGTCCAGCCGCTCCACCGTCATCTCCCATCGCTCCCGCTCGCCTGGACACCGGACAGTAGTAACAGCACTAACAGGTTTGGTCGAACAGACTCGCGGCCCCTTAGAGTTTAGTCTGTCCAGTGCCTAACCTTTGTCAACGGGCCACTTAGCCATTCGCCAGAGCTCACTACGTCATCACGTGCTTTACCGTATTAGCATAAAAAATGAGGAGTATGCAACGAAGCACCAGGGCATAATTATGCGAATAAGTGTAACTTGTGAGTAGCCGAATAAAAGTGAAGCACAAATGCCTCAATTAAATGCAACATTTAAATTTAGTGCGGTGTCCCTTTTAGTACATTGTGAGTAGGTATAACATTCCAATTGATGTGTCACCTGACAATCCAGTGATCAATGCCTCGGCTCTGTCCAGTTTCAACTGTAGCATTCTGGCTTTTTCTTCGAGCTCCTCTTTTTGTTTGAGCTATGAAATAAAAAATTAAAAAAGCATGTAGTTTTTTTTAACAGGCGTTTTTTGTAAACCCAGAAAACTTTCGGGTATAAATAAAATAATAATAATAGGTTATTAATCGTCTCATATACATTATGTAGCATCATGCAGCACAAAATAAAGATGATCACTTTTTCACAACTACCCTCATAATTTTCAAACCATCGACAAGAACAAAAACTGCTCACTATTTTTATCACCCGCAGTAGAAAATGCATAATTTTACAAATACCGTCACTGTTCTACTACTGCCACTATTTCACTACCGTTAATAATTCACTACTGTCACTTGTTAACTGCCGTCACTATTTAATTACACTGTCACTTACTCTACTACTGTTGTCACTACTTCACTGCCATCACCATTCCACTGCCGTCACTATTTCATTACAGTCACTAATTCACTACTGTCACTACTCTACTTCTGTCGTCACCATTATACTGCCGTCAGTATTTCACTACCGTCACTACTTCACTCAATTCACACAAATTCAATGCCGTCACCATTCCACTGCCACAACTGCCGCTTCTATTCCACTACAGTCACTATTTCAATACTGTCACTACTCTACTACTGTCGTCACTATCCATTCAACTGCCGTCACTGTTTCACTACCGTTACTAATTTACTAACGTTACAAATTTACTGCCGTCACCATTCCACTGCTGTCACTGTTTCACAACTTTCCAACCGTTTTTTATAAGTTTTAGTACCTTTTCGTCGTACTCGGCCTGCAGTCTTGCGATCATCTCGCTGAGCTCCCGGAGCTTGGCGCGCGCCTCGGCCAGGATTTGCTGCTTCATGCGGAGCGACTCCAGGGCTTCTTCTAGACGTTCCTTCTTCGGCTTCACGATCCTGGGGGGTTAAAATTTGTGAGACGGCTTAACTTGCTGTTAATATTTTAAGCGCACCGTCCCGAAGTGTGTCTACGACCTCATTACTTCATTAAGGAAGTCAGATTGGGGCCTCGCGCCATCCTTTTTGTGCCAGCTTGCTAGCACCGTGCGTGCGAGGGGGATGTAACACGACTAATCACTTCTGTAATGAGGGTAGTAAATAAATATCTATACAAAGGCCAAATGACATATCTATTTTTATTTTTTTCTCTTATGCTTTGGCTCCACACGTTGTGTATTTAGCCAGTGTAAAGTATTGTAATATTTCAGGTGAAGTCAAATATTTCACAAAAATAAATCTCTATTAATCTATTTATTAATAATAAATTAAAAATAAGTCCACGTCACGCCCCAGTAAAGTAGTGGAGACTTTACTACAGGTTTCTATGGAGTTTTGGAAACAACACGAAGAGTCACGTTTCACAACATTATACTATTCACCAACACTCGTTCACGTTCTCGAACAGTTAATGGATAAAAACCATTTTTAATCATTATCACTCGAAATAACACAAGTTTTGGAAAATAATAAAATGACGCGACATGACTTCTCCACGTTCCCGCCAAAACTCGTATTCGTGCGAAAAACTGCCCGATGATGAAACTTACTGTAGCATACTCCGTAAACTGACAGGTCCTATATCTATCTCTCTCTCCCCTCTCTCTCTAAATATTGGTGTGCTACGTAAAACTAAGTTAGAAATATAAGTTAAATAGGTGGCGGTTAATAGAAAAATAAAACAAACAAATAAAATAAAAGCAGTTAATTCCACTTACTAAATATACACATAAAAGGAAATATCACACTTACTTATAGACTTTTCCGTATTTTTCAATAGCTCTCACCCAGAGACACAGGGACTTGGCGGCGGCCGATACGGCTCCCACAATTTCTGAAAAACGATAGAACAGGTAAACTTATTTAATAGTAGCTGTTACACGCGTCTTCGTTCGCGTGGACCTATACAAAAAAAGTAGCCTGTGTCCGTCTCTGACCCCTTAGCTGTATTATGCAAAAAATCAGCTCGATCCGTTCAGCCGTTTAGCCGTGATAACGCGACAAACACCCTCACAGAGACAGAGAGACGGAGAGATAGATAGACAGAGAGGCAGAATTATTAATTATTGTTATTAGTATTTTTTTTTCTCTTTCCTCAAGAGGATTATGGCGTCGCACGTCTTATGCATTTACCAGTGTCAAGTAATATACTCATATATTTTCAAGTTTCGTTGAATATTGTCAAATAAGTCATAGTCACGGTCAAAGGCGAGCAAAGCATGTCACGGTCAAGTCCTAGTCATGCCCCATTAAAGTGGTGAAAACTTTACTAGAGCCTTCTATGGAGTTTTAGAAACAACACGAAAATTCACGTTTCACGACATTATACCATTCACCAACACTCGTGCATGTTCACGAACACTTAACGGGTAAAAAATCACCGCTTTTACACATTAACACTCGAAATAACACAAGTTTTGGAAAATAATAAAATGACGCGACATGAATTCTTCACGTTCCCGCCAAAACTCCGTTATTAGTCTTCTCATCACAGGTAAATATAATTATCTGTGATGAGCTAAATCGAGAAAAAGATAGCGATATACATTTTCGCGCGCAGAAGAAGCACGCCCTAAATCTTGCGCTTTTATTAGTCGATCGATTTCGCGGCAAAATCGCTGCCGGCCGTCTGCCATCTTGGTCCGACAATATATGAATCGTGTAAGCGGGACAGAGCTATGAATGCATAGCAAAGAATACTCTGCCATTTGCGCTTGCAAACAAAGTTCAATATATGTTATTTTTACATATATTTATACACGTTTTATAACGGTTGTGACGGCGTTACACGTCCGGCGACCGTCGGAAACCGGTCTCCGATTTTTTTGTGCAAACGAAGACTGCCGATCGGATAAACTGTACCTGGGTCGAAGTCCGGCTTGGAAGTGTAGGTGCCTATCTTTTTGAGCACCTTGTCTGGTATGTTGTCTTTATCGAAGTCTCGCAGGCGGTCCAGGAAGTACTGGTCTCCGAGCTGGCGCTTCGCCTCCGCCCAAGTCGGCTCCTTCTACTCGACACAATGCAAATAAGTTTTTTTTTTATACAGCGTTATTTTAATGAACCAAAACCTTTGCTAGGCATCATTATTTCTATTCTACACATTATCATCAATTTTCCTTGAATTTTCACAAACATACACCCAACAGTATGAAGGTTAGGAAATTTTCTTCCTAATCGTCACACCAGTGTGACGGAGCAGTGTGAAGTTTAGTCGGTCACGAAATTTCTTTTTTTTAGGTCTGGGTGAAGCGACTTTTGCCTCTTTCTGTTGTCTAAAGTAATTGCCATTTAGAGCCCTAATATTTCTAATAATTCTTTTTCTATTCCCTTTGGCTATAAATACTGGTATGATAATCTAAATTCTGAATTAGTTAATTTAATATTTAATAGTATTTTTATTGTATACTTTATTGTACATTGTTTTGACATGCTTTAAAACATAAGTAGGAGAAGCCACTGGCACCCGACACAGTCCTGGACTAGTCCGGGAGCCTACGGATCAACACTCGTTGTAAAAACTTAATTAATGTCAAAATAAATAATTTTTGTTTTGTTTGTTAATTGTTTTTTTTTTTTTTTGTATAGAAGAGGAAAAGAGAGGGCATGTCTTAAACTGTTTTTTTCCTAGTTTTTAATTTTATTCTTTGTTATTTTGGCAAAGATCTTTATATATCAAAATCAATCAAAAACAAATGCTGCCTGATGGACGAGGTGGCTAACCACTGTTTTTTATTTCTGTGATTTGTGTCAGTGTATTGTTAGAAATTCCTTACATTTGTATTGTGTATCTTGTGTATGTAACTCACTTGTAACAAAATGAGTACGGCTTCCAACACCATTTCTACTTTGTACGGCGGCTTCGCGTACGACTTGACTTCGGTAATGTCCTTCTTATTCAGCGCATCTAAGGCCTGGAGAAAAACGAATACGTTTGTAAAAGCTGCAGCTAAAAACCGAACTAGTAAACACTAACAAGTGGCTTGCAGACAATTTGCTTTTGTCGGGCAAGCCAAAGACATGGACAACACCCAGACAAGATATTAAAATTTATCATTCAGCTCCAGCCGGGAATCGAACCGGAACCTCCATCAAGCAGCCGCGCTACTTAGCCGTACAGGCCGTCGAGCACGTCGGTGTTTAGTCCAGGTTGGAGTACCTTGACGGCTTCGTCCAGCGCGGGCATGGCGCTGGCCAGGTCCCGCATGGCTGCGTCAGCTAGTTTCTTGCACTGAACCTCCTCCTCCATTGTCTTCTTGCCTGGTTTAATAACATGACTTATCTACTCGATACGTTTTAACAGGATCGAATATCCCTTAAAAGTAGTACAGGGGAATACGGGGAATGTTAACTTTCTAAAGGGTAATTTCTAGAACTTTATTCTGATTCTGAAAGTACTTTCACTGATGGAAAGTGTAGCAGTACAGCTTATTATCAGTGTAGGGTAAGATCCCGGACTGAACAAAACATTGGTTGTATTTTATTGTGGAGATCTTAATAGGGCCTAGTCCAGGTCTACAGATCAGTCCCTAGATTCTGCGTTCAGGACGCTCAAAGCGCACCACGCATCAGTCTAAAAACACTTATAAGAAATTACTCTGATTGGTTGATTGTTAGGCGCGGGTAGGCGTAACCTTGAGACAGCCAATGAGAACGCTCGGCCGCACTTCCCGCGACCCGCGCCGCGCCTCAAACTGACGTGACTTTTTGTAGGAACAAAGGATCTCGTAATGCGGTATCTAGTGTGATCTGTGAGTCTAAATAGAAAGCTATATAGTTTACTCCTGGCGGCGACGCTGCGTTGCTGTTCGTCCGCGTTCCGTTGCTGCACGTTGATGACCCCCATGTACTCGATACATTGCTCCGTGTAGTCTTCGACTTGCGCCTAGACACATCTTACGGACTTGATACTTGATAGCAAGCGCGCGGGGCGCTACGACACAAAAATTTATGGTGCTCTATGGAACGAAATACAACAAGCGCATGTTGTTCCATAGAGCGCTATACATGTTTGTGTCACAGCGCCCAGTGTATTTTGAAATTTGAAAAGATAATTACTTAAAAAAATATATAAAACATTATTTTTTTGCCAAGTGCCCAAAAAGAAGGGTAATGTAATTATTTTATTTTTATTTTATTTTGAATGTAAGTAAATATGTATGAATTACCTCCAGTATCCTGAACGGCTTGACCGATTTTGACGAGTAAGGGGTCACTGGATTATGTCAAGAGTGTCATAGGTTCTGCAGTTGGATCTCGATGTTAAGCGTCACGGTTGCCCAAAACAGTCAAAACCGAGCGCGGCAATGCACTGCGCTCGTCACCTGAAGATATCCCGGGGGTAATCTGTATAAGGTAAGCTTACTCGCGACACGGCTAATTCATCGGACATCTGGCCCACCAGTTTGGTGGTTTCTTCTACCTTGCCGAGCCCGTTTCTCAGCTTGTTAGCTTGCAGCGCTATTTCGAATCTCTTCGCTCTAAGCATCCTACAATAGTGATAAAAAGAATAGATTATTAAAGCAGTCCTATGCCACGGGCGACCCGTGAATATTGAATCCCGAGCGGATCTAAGGATGAAGCGAGAGAGCTTTAGAGTTAAATCCCGAGCGCAGAGATGGATTTAAGACTACAATCCTGAGTGCATCGCCCTCGATCGATAAATCGATGGATCGATATGGATTGTGGTGATGCAAGGTCGCCCAAGACGAAGACAGTTTTATCCCCTAGGTGAATACTCTACTTTATAAGCATTTTTTTATTTTTAACTTGCAATGTTTGTATGTAAGTAAGTATGTTCGGGTCGAAACTGAATTTTAGACAAGTTCCCCTTGTTCAATTGAGTTGAAATTTTGCATGCCTGTCAATTTCTGAAGAAGAATATAATGAGAGCGAGCTGATCTCATGATGGAGACGGATGATGGAAAATGGATCTCCTCAGTAACTATAAATAAATAAATAAATATCTGGGACATTTTTTTTTGCACACACGGTCACCTGACCCCAAACTAAGCAAAGCTTGTAATATGGCTGCCAGAGACTGATATACGTACATAGATATTTTTAAATACAAACTTATATAGATATTAACACCCAGACATAGAACAAACACAAATGTTCATCACATGAATGTTTGTCCTAGATGGGAATCGAACCCACGCCCCCAAACACAGAAGGTAGGTTCACTACCAACTGAGCCACCGGGGCAGTCAATTTTAACTAACAGTACATTGATGGAGTTTGGACTCATTTTGATCAGCTTACAGTAACAATAGCGGTTCTTATAAAAAGCTTGTCAGGAAAAACATTTTTCCACATCTACGCATCTACAAAACCTTACTAAGCATGGTCTGACATGCTCTTGACAAGATATTTTAGTTTCGGTTTTTAAATATTTGACTAGTAAAGTGGTGTTTTTTTTTTCACGCGCTGTCTGCCTTTTTTTGAGCCCTTTGAATACTTTGGTTACTTACTCCTTATACCCGTTGACCAGCTCGAGGTAGTTGGTCGGCGTCACGTAGTTGGTGCGCCGCATTTCGTTCCACATGCGCACGCAGTATTTGCCCACGGACGAGTGTATGAGGGACATGATGGTGGCGGCAGACGCTCGCATCGAGTCCTCGCGGCTCTCCACTATCGACTCTTTGCGACGGACCTAGAACATAGAATATTTTAACAAAAACGAGGATCAGTTCACCAATAAGATTGTGCCGCCTACTTGTCCATACAAAAAAGCGACAACTGTTTCCCATCCATATATAAATGTTGTACGATTTCGATGATTTTCTAAACTGTGAAAAACTATGCTTGTAGGTCTGTTTTTTTATTTATTTATCGCAATATCTTCATAGTTATAGCTGCTTAAAGTTCGAATGTTTGCTCTAAAGTTATGACAAAGAAAAGTAGTCTTTATTAGAATTTTTTTTTTTAATACAAAACCTATCGGCTTAGGTTATTATTTATCCAAACTATTGACACAAAGAAAAACGAAAGATTTTGATAAGATTTAGGGGGCGATAACTGTATTCCCCAAAAATCTAATTTCATCAAAACAAAAGGTCAACTCGATCTTTAACTCTTCTCTATCGCGCGCTCGGGAAACAGAGCGGCAGTAAAACTAAAATGGACCTAGTGGGTAATAGCTTTCACAAACAGTACAAGGTGTTGGCTGTGTATAGTCATCAAAATCATCATCATCAAACTTGAATTACCTGCTGGGCACAGGCTTTCCTTTTTTTTTAAGCCACAGACGCAGGCAGGACGTACGAAGCCGCAACAAATCACAAATAAGGCACCGCTGGCCGTCCTCCGGTGTTTCTGGTATAAGTTTAAGGATATACCCGGGTCATTAAACTGAAACTTTTTAAGGTTTCTTTGACTAATTTTGTTTCGTCAAATCAGATATGCTGCCCTGTGCCTACGAGCTCGGTCACTAAATCTGCAAAATCAGCTTTTGTAGTAACGAACCCTTGGTCCAGTGATGGAGGCGAGCAGCTCGACTCCTTCGAGGAACTTGTATGCCACCTCCAGCAGTGCCTCTCGCGGCCACTCCAGGAACCAGTTCGTAGTTGTAGAGTTGATCAGCGCGGGGTATTGGCGGATGCGGTTCCTATGTACATCACATAGATATGGGAATTATAATTTTTTTTTTTTTTGTGACAGTGGGGTATTTTTATTTTAAATTTTGTTAGCTTGTTTGGTTGTTTTTTTTTGTGTTTTGTGAACTAGTTAATAGTTCCTTAAAAATCGATTCCTTAAAGATAGCGAGTGAGACGGAGCATTATTAGTCCTCTATATTTTTTAATTTTTATTCCGAGGTGAGTATTTAGAAGTAGTTCTTAATTTTTTTTACCCTAACTCCCAAAATCCTCCTAAGTTGGAATAATGTGGAGGTAAAATTTGAAACTAACAAGATCCTGTGAACGATCTCACCAGGATCACACATACATATTTCTGAACCAAATAAAACCTTGAAGTATTTCATCACTGTTTGCGGTGTAGTAAGATAGATAAACGCACGTAGCATAACAAGGAATATATGCAAAAGTAAAGGACATATCTTAAAAAAATCTTAGGAAGAGAAATAATAAAAGTAAATAGACAGAATGTATCTTAGTTCACCTGAACTCTTCACCAATGGGGCTGAAACAGAGCACAATATGCAAGTTAGCCCTCACGCGGTCCACGAGGAAAAGATACACTGCCTCCGTCGACTGGATGATGTTGGCGTTTTTCATGGGCTTCTCCAGGGCTGTCTTTATCTAATGAAAGGATTATATTGTTTATGAAATGGATATATGATTATCGGTTCTATTCCTTAGCATGATACAGATGTTTTTGGGTAATGAGTTTTTACTTGACCCTCATAAGGTCAGCACAGTTGTTTTGATTGGCTCCGCAGAAGGAGACATTTTAAGATTAGAATCCTCGTTTAATAATAATAAATATTGGTAGACGTTTTTCACACACAGCTCCATCTAGCCCCAAACTAAGCAAGCTCGTACTATGGGTACCAGATATTTTATGTGAAAACTAGGACGACTTATGATAATAAACTACGATGCTCCATTCTATCTCCAGCTATGGTATGTTTTTGAGCTAAGGACTTTTTCTTGACCCTATGCAACGGTTGTGATAGGCTGTGGGTTGACATTTTAAGAAGTTTTTTTTTTTTTTATTGAGCAATTGCAAGAACTCACGTCTTCAAATTCGTCCGTTTTAAACAGATTGGTGACCTCGCCACTACTCAGCAAGTTGTTGACAATTTCAGTGAAAGTATCTTCAGCTATTTGCGTGTCGGAGAATATGAACGTCGTGGCTTTCGCGTCGACGCCCGTCGTTGTGTAAAGAATCTGTAATTGGAAACGACGTTACGAACTCGTTAATTAACCGGCGATAGCGGTATATGTCTATTTTAAAAAACACGCGAAAATAAGTCTCCGCTTTTGTCTTTGAAAAAAATGGTGCATTTCATTAGATAACGCTCCGTTCCACACAGTTTCGTTGCCGGCCCTATTTCTCGCCTTGTACTAGTATTTCATTATTAAATACGATTTGCTAATATGGTATAAATATTTTGTACCTTAAGGTCCTCTCTAAATTCTTTAACTCCATACGTCTTGGTCACGACAACTTGGAAAGAGTTATATTCGCAGATGTAAGCCGCCACACGAGTCAAACTCTGGCGACCAGATCCACCTGACAATCAAATCAAAAAATTGATAAAAATTAATTCAAATCACGCCAGTCAACAGTAACGTTAATGTTGACATCGTTTCGAAAATTAAGATCAAATTTTCCCGAACGTGTATTAATATTATATTTATATAAGGGAACTAAGTTGTAATTGTTGTAATATAATATTACAAGATAAAGGATAAGGGCAAAGTTAGGAATGTTTCATGGTAGGATATCACAGAAAATAAAAATGCCGGCTGAACATTCAAGTGTTTTTTTTTTGCAGTGCAACCAATTTATCTGTTTAGCTGAATGAGAGAACCACTATCGTATTTTCTTCACAAAACTCTCAGCTAGCCGTAGAAAATGTTTAACTCCATCATTAGGCCGTCTCGAAAGATTATGAGGTCAGTATGTAGGTTTTTGTGAGATAAATAAAGCGTACCGATGCCCACACAGAGGGCGTTCCCGCGCTGTTGCGATATGATCCGCACGATACGAACTATGTGCTCTATCGCGTCTTTGAATAGGACGAGATCCATTTTCACCACCCCGGGGCAGCTGTTGTATTCCTCCATTTGATGTGTAATGTACCTGGGGGATATCATCATCATCATCATCAGCCAGAAGGCGTCCACTGCTGAGCACAGGCCTCCTCCTGGGGGATATGGGTTTACTGAAAACATATTTTTTTCTGCCAACGCCCAAGCGCTGAGTTAACAATGGTCGCAGAAGAATGAAAGAATGGAAGAAATGAATATCCATTATTTAAGCTGGTAACTGGTTGTATGTGCTTTTGCAGTAAAAAATAAATAAATATGGAAAAAAAAATTGGACTGAAAACATCATTTTTGCTGCCAACTCCCAAGCGCTGTGTGTTGACGTGAGTTGACGACATCGCAGAAGAATGAAAGAAAGGAAGAAATTGGGAAAGACCTTTGGTTAGAAATAGCCGCTAAAAACTTGGAAAAGACAAAGACTAACTTTCTAAGCGCAGCGGGGTCGTTAAGGTCGTCGTACACCTCGTACGGGTTGAGGAAGTGTCCGAAGAGCGGCGCCGTCTTTGTCGGACACAGCGCGTGGAAAGTCAGCTCGAAATGTTTGCCCAGCATGTCGCCGACCATGTTCATGAACCAGTCTCGGTCTCTGGAACAACGACAAGAATGAGTAAGCGATTTGAGTGTCGGTATTTCGGGATTTATCCTAAAACAAGACTAGATTGCAGTCCATTGAATTATGACGCCTTTGCAATTTTTGGAGGATGTTACTTTTGGGTTTACTAACTACAAACGCCCCTTGTGCCCCTTGTGTCTCAGTGGGTGGATTTCCGCCTTCCGAGCTGTAGGTTGTGGGTTCAATTCCCACCCAGGAGAAACATTTGTGTGATGAACATGGATATATGTTCTTTGTCTGGGTGTTTCTATGTATTCTATGTAAGTATTAACAAAAAAAAAATGTATTTATGTATTATATCACTGATCATGTTCCCATAGTGAAAGCTTGCTTATTTTGGGGCTAGATGGCGCTGTTTGTAAAAAAGTCGGCCAATTTTAATTTTAATTTTTTTAAATTATTTTGACTAATGCAGACGTCTTCTGGCTGTTGATGATGATAGCTCGCTTTTATTGTCCTGACTAATCTAGAAGGTGATCACAATCACTTTTAGGACTATCGAGTGGCTGATGCAGACGCCAGACATGTGGTGGATATTCATACTAATACGGAAACCCGAAGATTACCGCGGCGAATGACAGGATATTAAAGTTCTGCATCTCAGAAAGAAAATCTACTTGGCATTTGATATAACTAGTAGTTCGCGCCGAACTGAGACCTCGCGACCCCTATAATTATCTTCACAACCCCTGGACCGATTCAGCTCATATTCGAACTTAAAAATTATATTGAAATTAACTACTTGAAGATAGGATCAACGGTTCGCAAGTTATCCGGACAAATATACACACAAACATACATACAAAAGCCGATTTGTCCCAGTAAACTCTGAGACCTTCGCTTCGCTCGGTCAATTATAATATACTAAATACTACCGGCGACTTCGTTCGTGCGGACTTACAAAAAAAAAAATAGCCTATGTCCATCTCCTAACCTTAAGCTATATCTATCCAAAAATTCAGCTCGATCCGTTCAGCCGTGATAACGCGACAAACACCCAGACAGAGAGACAGTTACATTCGCATTTATAATATTAGTTAGTATAACTAACTTTTCTTCAGTCAGCCGATCGCTAAACACTCTGAAGCATTCGCAAACCCACAATCGAAGGAACCTCGCTTTCGTGTTAGTATAGTCTTTATTGCTTCTCAGCAGCCCCTGGAAAAGAATACATATTTTCACTTATTACATACCTAAAGATAAGCTCAATATTTTTTTATAAAAAAAACGACGCCACCTGTGGCTGTCAACTTGGTCTTGAGAGTTTTGTTTGCGAGTATATTTTCAAGGTAAATTCGTTTTATCAAGGATTTTTTATGACATAACTACCTATGCCCCGCGGTTTCAATCGAGTATCGAACATTTTTCCCGGGATAAAAAGTAGCCTAAGTGTTAATCAAACAAATCAAAGATACCTCCACACCAAATTTCAATCAAATTCGTTCAGCCGTTACAGAGTTGAACGGGAACAAACACACTTAAATAGTTACACTGTTACACACAACCTTTCGCATTTATAATATTAGTGTGATCCTAGAAAAGAGCTTGAATTACCTGTGAAAGCAACATCGTGAGAAAACAAAGTGCCAAGCACGAAACGGTGAGTTCCAATAGGTTTACTTAAGAGCCAGTTTCCCTTTCCACGGGTGTAATAAAATTTACGACCACTTAACATCAAGTAAGATGTGGTGAAACGTCTAGCCAGTCTGAACCCATCCGAAGACGTTTTATAAAAATACAAAACGCTGGGTTACCTGGAAGATTTTGGAGATATCTCTCAAATTAAACAGATAATGCATCTTGCTCGGGGTAGGTAGCAGCTTGGCGTGGATAAGGTTGAACATCTCTATCGTCGCTATTAGCACAATTTTTCCTGAAAACATCAAATAATTCCGTTTAAAAACGTTTTAAATAAGTGACTAACTTGCGATTCCTTTGATATGAGAAATGTAAGAAAAGCACGAGCCTTCATACTGCGTCTATTTTTTCAGTTCTGTTTGATGTTTAGACTCTACATGCCGACATTGAACTTACATACGTTTCGTGTTAGAGTTGCAATTCGAATAAAAATTGGCTATGAAAGAGTATTTTTTGTCTCTGTGGCTGTCAATCCTCACCCCCACTGTCGTCTTGGCAGTAGCTCGAGAGGCTACAATTTTGACAGCTCGAGGGACTTATACAGCATGTCTCGCATCTCAACTACTCATATCACATCGAACTGGCTTTTGCTGATTACACCACGCTTTGGATACGTTACGCGCGACAGATATAGCTTGTCTCTCTCACGCGAAAATGACAGAGACAGTACAACTAGCCGACTCTTTCCGTCTCCTCATCGAACTTCAACAAATGCTGTAAGAGATTTAAAGAAAAGAATTCCAAAGATCTCGACGACCTGCTGGTGGATCGGGAAAGTGAGATATAACGCGTGGAAACAGGACAGCTGCCGTCCACTGCAGATGATATCACTCGCTAGTGAAAGAGACAGCACGACTCACCGACTCCTTTCGTCTCCTCATCGAACTCCAGCAAATGCTGCGAGAGCATTGTTCCAAAGATCTTGACGAGCTGCTGGTGGGTCGGGGAAGTGAGATAGAACGCGTGGAAGCAGGACAGCAGCCGTGGGGGGAGGTGCGAGCGTGCACCGCCGGGGGGGCCCGCCGCCCCCGCTAGCACCATACCCTGGGGAGAGAAAGCGCTTTTTACCCGACTGGCCCACTTAGCATCAAATGAATTTGTGGTCAAACGCCTTGCCTATCAACCATAATAAGGTTTGTCCGTTCAATTTAGCTTCCCCGTTTAAAACGTATAAGTAAATGTATATCAATAGTACTGGCAAAGAAAATCTACACGAGAAGAATGACAATCTCAAACATAAAATGTACCACTGAAAATCCTGCTTGAAATTACTGGATGGCGCTTCAGCTTATATCCAAACCGCCATAAAAGTCAAAGAAAATATGGGTAATACAGAAAGATATTATTGGTATACGTCCGCAATTTAAGGTCTAAAAAAGGTTTTTCGAATTGAACTGCAATATACAATCTAAAAAATATGTTTCCAAAAATAATATTTTCAACGCCATCTCTTGAGATTCAGCGTATTTTGCACATAAATTATAAAATTAATAATTTTACTGATTTTACTAATGCAATAATATTCATAACAATTAGCATTTTTTCTCCGTACCATTAAAAAATGAGTTATTGGGTTTCTATTTCAAATCAAGCAGAGAATGCGACATGAGCGACATTACGTCCTTATCGGTACTACAATCGGGTTATACATCTTTCTATGGACATGCGCACTCTTTGTATAATTTCTCTACGGTAGTAGCATGAAGGCGGTTATAGTCTGTAATACTATACAGGGTTATAAGGAAAGGGTATGCTAAGCCTAAAGGGGCTCATAGTACTCATGATTGTGAACAACTTTTACTATGGCACCAACCCTGAAATCGAGAAAAAAAAGTCAGCTGTTCCATACATTTTGTCGAGTGTTATTGGCATTTTTCTATGGAGCAGCTGTTTCACCCCCTCGATTTCAGGTTTGGTCCCATAGTAAAAGTTGTTCATAATGATGAGTACGATGAACCCTTTTCGGCTTAGCATACCGTTCCTTATAGCCCTGTATAGTGTATATTACCTTGACGTTTTTCCGCCACTGCTTTGCCCGATCGTACCAATATCCGTAGTCATTCCACAGGCGGATTAATTCCAGCGGCGGCTGAGAACCGTACTCATCTTTCACTGGCATGTTGATGTCGTCCATAAATGATATCATGTGCTTGCCTGAACACAAGGAAATTCTACATTTACTAAGCCGAAAGGAGCTTTGTATTATGAACAAATTGACTAGCCTTATGGCTAGTGGGAGGATTTCAGCCTTCTGAGCAATAGGTTGTGGTTTCGATTCCCACCCAGAACAACCATCTTTGTGCTGAACATGGATGTTTATTCTTTGTATGTCAGGGCTAAGCGGCTGAACGGATCTTGATAAAATTTGATAAGGAGTTACTGTACCTATATCACAAAGACTACATTTTTTTGTAGGGCCACTTGAAAGAAGTCGCGGGTAACAGCTAGTATGACATAAATCCCATTCGCCAACATGCCCTGGGCCGGCATGGTGCATTAGGGCCGATCTCTCTCGGAGAGAAGTCCTGACAGTGACGGAGTTTAGTAAGCCCACCTCCAGCGGGTACGTAATTCCCCTTGGTCCTTTTTTCAAGTCGCGCTTCTATGATGTCCTGCACATTAGCGGCAGTCGTCTGCGCGGACATATTGATCACTTGCAAACTGTACCTGTGGATGGGAATATTTCCTTTAAACTTTAACTTTACAACTTTAAAATCTCGGCACCCGTGCCTAGTCCCTGACGGGATTTTGGACGTTTCACTCTGGACATTTTGCGCTTTGACTTTTGATTTTGGACTCTTAGACAATTTCAGACCGTTTGCTATTTTGTGCTTTAGTCATTATGGGTCCGAGATTATCTAACTACGATAGGTTTTCTATCTTGATTGAGAAATGAAGGGGACGGCGCGTACGCAGTCCCCACTACCAAAAATAACGCGTCCGAGTTATCCACATTAGGGATAATCGCAGAGGTCAACCCAGCCGCAGTGCAATGGAAGGGCCTCGCTCTGGGGGAACCGCCTTCTTGATCACGGTGTCCCCTACGCCAGGTAAGTATGATTTTGAAACCGAGTCTGGAATGGCTCGCATATCGCCGGAGAATCTCGTCATCACGATTCAGAATACCGCCGCCCATGACGAGACGACACCTAGTAATATTTTAGAGAACTAAAAAAACTCATGACGTCATAATAAATGCGGCGCACGACGGTCGTTTTGCAGCGACATCTGGTGATATGTACATAAAGTTACTCGAGCATCAGCTTGCTTCTGTCATAAAGTCACAAGCACTCAACGCTTAGACGCGTTTCAAACAGTTTCAAATTACACCAACAGTGCCCAACAACGCGATCATTATAAAACCAGCACAGTTTGTGCCGTTTTGCGTCGTTGGCTCTATTGTAGTGTATTTCAATACATTTCTTGTATGTTTTATGATTCGTCCGTGAAATAAACAGTCTGCGAACGCGTTTTCCCGGCGCCCGTGATAGACCTGCTGAAGTATGACAAACCAAAAAAAAAATCGCCTGAGGTGATCCCATGTGAATTTTATCAAAATTGATTCAGCGCTTTTTAAAAGAATCAACAAAAACAAAATGTATATATATATATAATTATAGATGACGTTTTGTTTTTTGTGATTGTATAACTTTGACATTGGCTTAATAATTAAGTAATGTATGTTGTATATCTTTCCTGTTTTTTTTTATACTGATGTTATTAACGGCGTAGTTGCACTCCGGGCGCATCCGGGCGTATCCTCTGAACGTAGCCCTGTAGTTCCCCTTCTGACCCTGTTCATGATAATCCAGTTAGTGGACAGTAGTAGTAGTACCTGTCCGGGTCGAGCATGGCGAGCGCGCCCTGCACGAGGCACGTCTTGCCGGTGCCGGTGGGCCCGCCCACCAGCACGCCGCGGCCGGCGCGCAGCTCCGCCAGCGCCACCGTCTGCACGCGGAGCAGCTCCACCGTCGGCACCAGGATCGCGTGGAACCCCACGCTGTCCAACGGTTATTTTACATGTATATATTGCCATTTACTAACACCATACAAGCACTAAACCGAGTGGCGGAGAACATTGACATATGCCACTGTTCACAGACCGAGTTCGTAAGTGCTACACTATATAATTTATGTTATTGTAATGTTTCTGTCAATTTTTCATATTGATGATGATGTATATTGATATATATTGCATTAATATCTTAGCTACTCTATTGTATTAGGTAATCCCCTGTAATGATAGTGTATTGTTTTAATAAATAAATAATAATATTTATGTATGTAAGTTGTACTGAATTTTAGACTCGTTCCCTTTGTTCAATTGAGTTGAAATTTTGCATGCCTTTCATGCCGAAAATTTCATGAAGATCGGATCAACGGTTCGCAAGTTATCATCGGACAGATATACACACAAATTACAATACTTGTCCGATGATAACTTGCGAACCGTTGATCCGATCTTAATGAAATTTTGTAGGCAAGTAGTTCATTTCAATACAAGTTTTAAGTTCGAATATGAGCTTAATCATTCCAGGGGTTTGAAGATATAGGGGTCGCGAGGTCTCAGTTCGCCGCGAACTACTAGTTACTAAGGAGTTCCGTTTTCCACCTTCCGTATCCATCATCAGTTCGCTGTCATCATATTTTATTGTCATCGGAACTTGACAGACAAAATTTCAACTCAATTGAACAAGGAAAATTGTTCTAAAATTCCCGAACCTACATACAAACATTGTAAGTTAAATAAAAGTTTAAAAAAATATATTTATTCTTTACTGAAAACGCCGTTAAAATTAAGTAAGTCAGTATGTAGTCATGGTGCAGCGGTAGTGTAGCGACGGTTACTTGGAGTTGAACCGCCAGTTGTCGGGGAGCCGGTCCTCCCACGGCTTGAACTGCCGCAGCCTCTCGTCCACGTAGTAGTCGTACACGGTGTCCTTGAGGGGGAAGATGCCCTCGTGCTCCCGGATCCAGTTGTCCAGCTTCCGGCGCGGCTCCTCCTCTAAGGTTGCGCACACCGACCAGATCAGCCTGGAAACATTCACTTCATTAGACAGACTAGTAATATTATATAATATATACAATAATAATAATATATTATAATATGCTTGTGTATGTGTATGTAATGTGTATGTGTGTTATGTATGTATGTTATTATTGTTGTCTATTGTAATATTGTATTATAATATTATATTGGTACGTATTTATAATTATGTATTATTAGTTTTAAAGTATATATTTTACAGTTATATAGTTTATATTTATTGTGTGTATTTTATATTGGTAGTAGGTTCATGTATGTATTTTCATATTATTATTATTTTTATGTAACTACACCACTGACCGTAGTTTATAAGTCATAATTCTAACCATCCAAAGGTTGTCTGAAAGAAATCGCTTTAGGCGATAAGACCGCCCATTATACTACCGTTTTTAAAATATTATTGTTATATTTTTTTTAAGTTTATCTGTTTTGGTGTATAATAAAGTTATATTGTATTGTATTATATTATATTAAAAAACCTCTTCTTTTGTGCCGGGTCGGGCAGCAGGCCAGCAGGTGTCAGGATTCAGCAAGGAGTTGAGGAAGGGATACCAGCATCATTCCTTGCCGTTACTCAGCAGGACAGCAGACAGTTCAACAGTTGGAACATGAAGCGTCCTCATACTTGGGCGCGATAATAAGGTGACACTCACGAGAAGAGGAACCTCATCTTGGAGAAGTTCTCATTGTCCTCTTCTTCAGGGGCGGGCGGGGCCGGGTCGGGGAGCAGCCCCAGCAGTTGGCACATGGAGCGTACTCCCGTTAGCTCCTGGCCTTTCACGCTGGCACCCTCGGCTAAGTGGAGACGCTTCAGCTCCAGGACAGGCGTCAGGATATTCAGGAAGTGCCGACGGAGCTGCCAAGATATAAGAAAATGCTTTGAAACCTATTAGTCAAGGTTATAATCAGTTTCATGAGTACAAGTGCCTCTCCGTCCAAGTGTTAGTGAAGGGGCTCCTGTTTTTGCCCTAACCCAGCGACTCAATACGGTACTTTCCTGGTGTTTCATTTGTTAAAAATATCAACAAAAATTAAATATAATACGTATCCTGAAGAAATAATTGACATCGGCATACAGGTTAGTTTTTTCTGGAGAACATTATTGCAGAGGATCTTGTTATCATTGTATACCTTGCCGTTACACTCACCATCTCCCTGTACTCCGGATCGTTGACGGTCTCGAGCCAGGAGTTGACGAAGGGCCACCAGCCCCAGTCCTTGTAATCATTGTATACCATGCCGTTTCGGGAAACCGTGGCGGGGGACGCCACCGCCAAGTCCAGCGTCTCTATCAAAATCGACACCTGGGAATATGGGTATATCAAAAATAAAGTTTAACTATAATTAATTCAAAACCAAAAAAACATCATAGCATCTAAAAACACTGAAACAGATAAAACCTTCCAGCTGGGAAACGAACCCTGGACATCCAACTCAGATGGCAGACGCACTAGTCGCACACACAATGGTCGTATGACATGTAAATTGTCCGCTCAATGTGGCGACCGCGGTTTTTGATAGAGAATGATTAACAATTTGCGCTAATCACAGATCACACCCTAGATTCTGCATTCAGGACGCTCGAACCGCACCACGCATCAGTCTAAATACACTTATAAGAAATTACTCTGTTTGGTTGATTGTTAGGCGCGAGTAGCCGTAACCTTGAGATAGCCAATGAGAACGCTCGGCCGCACTCCCCGCGCCCCGCGCCACGCCTCACACTGACGTGACTTTTTGTAAGAACAACGAATCTCGTAATGCGGTATCTAGTGTGATCTGTGGCGCTAATGCATTGACTGAAAATCGTTGGTTATACCTGAGCAGGCATAGAGATCCGCTCGCTGTTGACGAGCGTCAGTAGTTTATTGTCATCCATAACAGAGTTTAGGTTCTCTATCCAAATGGCATCTACCGGCCCATCGAAAATAATCCACTTCATGTCGGGCGACTCGTCTGCAAGTTGAACAAAATTGTGCATGTTTTAGCTTGTTTTACCCGTCTGCCCAAGAAGAATGTAATGTAATGTATAATGTAATGTATGTATGTATAATGTAATGTTTTGTTTTGGGGTGTATGTAAGGGGTTAGGGCTACATTGACTGGAGTGTCAGAATGTCTGCTGTACCAATTGGACCGGTCCTAAATGGTCTGGTCTCGGGATGTCTAGTTCCTTCAAGGTATGTTTATGTGTTCATAAGTGGTTCATAATTATATTACGTGCTTTAGCCGTTTGACAGACTTTGAAGAGTGTCGTTATATTCCTCATTACGTCCGAAGTCTGTGGTCCGAAGTGACAGGCTATATTTATTTTGCAGTCGGGTAATTTCTTTTTTTTTTAATAGTTCTAGTAGTTCTGCGAACAGTAGAACTCTCAAGACAAACTTTTTTGCACAACCTTAATTCTACAATGTCATAGTTTTTTTTTTGTCGCCGGGGTTTTTTTTTAAAAGAGCTAAGGCCAAGTTTCATCGAGATTGGTTGAAAAATACGATCTGTACGCGAATACCAACATACGAGCAGATGCAAGCAAATGTTGCCAGTTGAAGCGGAGACCCTTCGCTAACTCGGTCCGTTACTTGTTGGATGAAAATTATTGTTACTTTGCCAAGGACTTTCTCCTCCCTTTTGTAACGGGGAGGCTTTTGTTCAGCAGTGGCGTTCTTCTGGCTGATGTTGCGATTAGTAGCACAATGTCAAAAGCACAAAATGACAAAGAGTTTCAAATTGTCATAAAAACAAAATGTCCAAAGATTGTTAAGTCCAAGAGGTACAAAAACCAAGAAGGAAAATGTCCATAGCTCACAGAAACCCAAGAGCGAAACGACCATAATTGCAATTATAGTGTTGTTCTTGTTGCTAAGGACTTACGACATTTTTTAATTAAAAAAAAAATTACCAACCTGATGGATTGACCTTAATTGTATTCACTTGCAACAGGAGTTTTGCAAGTGAATACAATCAAATCGAATCGAATAAAATCTTCTGGTTATTAAGCCTAATTAAACTGGAAGTCACCCGCTTGCATTAAGTGAGGGTTGGGTTTGGGTTCTACCCAACATAAAAAATACAAATACAAATAAATTTATTTGGCATAAACAAAGCTTGTACAAAAAATAAACATGAACCCATTAGCTCCGAACTAGTATACACTGTATTTCAGAGCCAATGGCCTCTCCCGTAATTAATGAACAGAAAAGATACGCCAAAACAGAGATAATTATACAATAAATAAAAAATAAAAACAGAAATAAAAATATAAAGACAAAGATACAACTATTTAATAGGTACATTTTACAACTTAAACATTATGTGTGAATACAAATATGAACTAAATATAATATATAATTATAATTAATATAGATAAATGTAAGTAATGTATGTAAGTTTAACTAACAGATATATAGCTTTTCTAGCATATCCTCAATGCCACTGTAATCAAATTTGCTCAGCCATGTCATTATAACTTTACCTTGACATGTATTCCTCATAACAGAGGAGAGCACTCCATCCTTCCACTCCCCAGTAGCCAGGTTGTACTCTCCGTAGAGTTCACCCAGGGTTAGTGCCTTGGGGTTGATGGGGAATATCTGAAACCAGATAAAAATAATTTCGTGTTGATAGTGAAAACACTGAGGTATTACCACAGGTGATTTGTATATCGATAACGCATTACGAGATGGTTGTTTTGATAACCCACCAAAGTTGGAGGAAAGCGTGGGTTGTGGGGACTGCGACCGAGCGATCTCGTTGGCTATCTCAATGTCATGCCTATTCGCGCCTAGCCAGGTCGCCGCCAGGTTTTGTTATCATATCAAATCAAAGAAAACTTACCTTATTAAATCAATTTCACACTGTATCTGTATGTAGATAGTACTAGAATACAGTACCTGTACGTTTTCAAACCCGGCCATCTTTTCATTGTGTAGTCGGGTGATGGTATTGGCCAGCATTCTCCACGACACCGACTTGGCAGTGTTCGTATCGCCGAGCAGGATACTGGAGTGCCGCGAGTTCTGAAATCAAAAACTTTTATTTTTACCCGAGGGTAATGTTTTTGGGGTGTATGTAAGTATGTTTGTGTGTCCCTATATTATTTCATGTAGCCGTGCTACTTCATTTATTCATCATTTATTATTTCATGTTTCGTGTGCTTGACCGTTTTTGACGAGTGAAGTGACGTTAGATTTCTCTTTACGTCCGGAGTGACATACATTTCGCAGTTGTTTTATAAATAATCAAGTAACATTATCAAAAATAAACCCTATATCACGACTTTATATCTTGACAACTTCTTGACCGATTTTTCGGAAAAATATTCGGTTTCATTAGAACAGCGGGTGAAACCTCGGGGCGCTGCTAGTACATACCGACACCCATTCTAACCGACCTTGGTCTCATACGTCTGTATGACTTTATGAAGCGCCGCCTTCGTGGGCTGCAGGCCGACGAGCCGCATCTCAGCAGATATCGCAGTATCCAGCATCTCGTAGTCCAGCGTCGGCACCTGCACCTCGGGAAATATATCTTGCATGATGCCGTCGAACAGCGGCACATCCTTCGCCGTCAACCGGGCCACGTTCATGTCACGCATGGCTAGGATAACCATCTAGAATAATTAAAAAATACTTCAAGCTTCGTAAATTTGCGGTTTAAAAGTATCAGTATCAGAATTGTAGTACCTGAATACAAAGTTTTGTCAAGATTGGTTGAAAAATACGACCTGTGAGCTTATCCCGTAACTCTGGAAGCGATAGCGAGAGTTGCGCGAGCGGGACCGCGCATAATGCAACTAAGTTGGTACGACCGGGATGGCATGCTCTCGCAATCAGAATCACGAACGTTTCAAAGTTAGAGGATAAGCCCCCTGTACGCCAGTACCAACATATGGCCCGATGAAAGCAAATTTGCAATTTGCAAAATGCCAGTTAAAACTGAAAACTTCGTTCGCTTCGCTCACTCTGTCAACAAGGGTGAAAGGAAAGGAAACTTGTAAACGCTTAAGCTATGAATGAAGTTTGATAGATAAGTTTTGGTGGGCCGATCCCGGCGGCACTGCAATGCCGGGCCGACCCGTGACGGGAGTGGAGCGAGCCCCGAACATCCCGTCGAGTTAAAAAAATCAGTTTAATATACTGGTCCCTCAATGAGGGAACTTTCAGATATTAAGCTGAAAAGAACAGATACTACACTTTGATCTTAGCCAAAAGGCCGAGAAGCGATGCCGTGAATGCTCGCTTTGAAATGGCCCGTATATTGGCGGAGAATCTCGTCATCGCGATACAGTTTTCCGCGGCTCGCCTGCGTTAGCCATCTAGATTCAATCGAAAAAACTAGCACACAAAGTGTGAACGCGCGATAAAAAAAGGCACTTACGGTCAAACCGCCAGATGGCGCTCATAATCACGGATATTAGTTCTATTTCCATCCGCCCGCTCGTTAAAGTCGGGCGCTAGCATCGTCAAAACAGAAATATTATTTCAATGTAATATCAAAGTTATAATGATGTCTGTTTACAATACTGAAATGATTATTTATTAAAATGCATGGACGCTTTATAATTGATCTTTATTGTAAACGCCTGCTAAAATATTCATAGCAAATATATTACCGACACAAAAAAAGCCGTGTATCTTGTAGCACAGACCATATAATAATACTAGCTGCGCCCCGCGGTTTCACACGCTATCCTACAGGAACCGTTGAATTTTTCGGGATAAAAAGTAGCCTATGTGTTAATCCAATGTATACGCTCCGTACCAAATTTCATTCAAATTTGTTCAGCCGTTACAGAGTTTAACGGGAACAAACACACTTACATACTTACACAAAACCTTCGAATTTAGAATATTAGTGTGATGCTTGTAGTGTATACCGACCTCTTGCTCGGGTAAGTGTGGGTAAGCGCGCCGTTTCACGCCCGCGTACCTCAGCAGCGCCACCATGGACCGAAGCCCGAAGTCGTAGTGGTCCTGCTTGGACAGCTGCTGCATAGCCAGCTGGTATAAAGTGAACACCTGGAATAACAAAAAATCAGACTTATTATATACTTATTACTAACCTAAGGCCAATGAGTACGCTCGGTCGCAGTTCTTGCAACCAACGCTTTCCTCCAACTCCGGTAAGTTATTGACGCAGCAACTATCTCGTAATGCGTCATCTATATATAACCTATGTCCGGAAACAACCGAACAGTAGTGGTAGGGCTCGTCTGCAGAGTCCGCCTGGGGAAGTACCACAGCTTTGCCAGTTATTCAGCCGCCAAGCAGTAGTGTGCAAACGTTACTGTGTTCCGGATTGAAGGGCAATGTTTCCAGCGTAATTACTGGGCATAAAGAGATTTCATATCTGATATCTCAAGGTGACGAGCGCAGTGCATTGCCGCTCATGGTTTTGAACGGTTGAACTTCAAAATTCTTGCACCGTGTGGTTATGGTTAGGCGTGAAGCTCGAAATCAGATGAGCGACTTGCTCGTCGCGTCACCAAAAACCAATATTATTTTTTTAAATCCTTTCTCCAGAAAATGCTTATCGAGAATGTCCCAGAAATGATTGTCTATATAGACGATCCGAAACCATTTAAATGCCACTATAACGGTGGAGATATAGCGTCACTACTACTACTTTACTGTACTGAATAAAGTTGACGTATATTGCCTGCCTACATTGAGCACACATATACCTTCTTAGCGTTGACTTTGTAAGCGGTAAACCCGTCGGAAAACAGCGTGTTCTCGGCGATGGTGAGTGAATCCGGCACGCACATTGCGATCGGACGGAACATAGACTTCAAATTGTCCGGCAGCTCTGTACGCCCCGCGTATCTGGAAACCATGGAGGCCATGGATTCAGAACCTCAGAAAAATATTGTCAATGGAAATTAAAAATATACTACTTGTGTAAAATTATAGTAAATTTCGTTGTTCTTTTGAATTCTGATAAAATTGCATTGATAAGTAAAATTATGTTTTGTAGCTGCACCCCGGAATTTCACCCGCTATTCTACAAAAAACGTATATTCTTCCGGGATAAAAAGTATTTTTAAGGGGGTTTTATCTACTTCGATAGGAATTATCAAGAATTATACTGAAGAAGTAGCAACAGCAAATAAAGGCCTAAGTATGTCAAAATGTGTAAAAGAAACTAAAGTGACTCTTTTTATATCATATATAAAAGTTTGACGTGGCCAGACGTGGCTCACACAGCTACTATGATTATGAAGAAAGCTGGAGCTGTCACTGTTTATGTCCATGTTCGAAGTAATTACAAAATTACTTTAAATAAAAGTTGAGGTCGACAAAGTACTTGCAGGTGCCTAAATATCAATGTGTCATCAAGACGTATATCGCTCACCCAGGGTTCATAGTAATGAAGATGCCGCAGTTGCCGTCGAGCTTGATCTCCCAGCCCTCGAACCAGAACTTCTTCTGGAAGAGGGAGAGCGCAAGCAGCACCGCGAGGATCTGCTGCGCGACCACCGACAGCACCTCGATGTTGATGCGGTTGAACTCGTCGAAGCAACCCCAGCACCCGCTTTGGGCGATGCCTGAATCCATTTACCGTTTTTTGCAAGAAATTTTCGATCTAGTACCTAACACCTTATAAAATGTGAAAACCTAATGTTGTAACTCCTGCAGGAGTCGACACCTCACTCATCACAATCGGTCATACATACACCACATACACATTACCCACTTTCTTACGCATTTAGTGTTTCCCTAAAAATACATGAGCGTATTCAAGAGTTAACTCTCTTCTAGATAAAAAATCGTGTTCCATTTTAATTTATAAACCGTTGCTAATATCAGGCAGTAAGGGTGTCTACACATGGCCCGACCGACATCGCTTGAGAGAGATGGCTGTATGTGAGTTTCTGGGGAAGCGAAAGGGAGAAGCTATAACCTTAATAGTTTGTTTCTTTTGCTCCCGTGAAATTCGAATCTGGCTGTCCCTATCACCCGATGTCGGGTCGGGCCATGTGTAGACACCCTATGTTCAAACACAATCCCTTATTGTGTACCATAAGTATGTTTCACTAGGTTTGAACTTTTGAAGCGACGGATCTTGTAAAGAATTATTCTGAGAACGGATCACAGAATTATATACCAGCATAGCATTTAGCCATAGACTTGTAATCTAGGCCGTCTGAACAGTTGGTGACGACCACCCATCTCGCCAGTGCTCGTCCCAGGTCTTTAGTCGTCTCTGTCTTGCCCGTGCCTGCGGGACCTTGGGGACTGCCGCCGCGGAACAAATGTAGAGCTGTCGTCAGAGTTATGTAGCATCTGAAAGTAAGTAAGCAGGTTCCTCCATCCTATCATTTCTTAACATTAGACAGGATTGTCAGACAAACCTATATAGGTTTTTTTTTATATAATAATTTTAGTTTACTAGTCTCTTTTTTGTGCTGTCGAGTACTTATAACTCCACCTCTCCACATGGGAACAATAGAGCCAGCCTAATCGAGATCACCGACTATGACATCTACATAACCAAGCGCAATGCAAAGATTTGTAATTGTTTGAGCTGTAGGGCCATTGAGAATGCTGTACCTGTCTGTAAGTGGCGTTATAACAAGCCGTCCAGAGTTCCCAATATACTCATATGTGTAGATTGAATTAGTATTTGTCTGTCTGATGTAGCAATCTTCGCGCTCTCTATCCCAGTAGAACTTCAGCTGAGAGAACCACTCGAACGCCTGCACATTCATGCAACCTACAAAGCGAATATGAGAATAAACAGTTGACCCAAATGAACTCCCTGTACCACACTAGCACACACACGTGGTTAATAAATACAAAATAGCACGAAAAAAAAGGATGAATATTTTAAGTTATAGACTTATGAAATAATGTAATGATAAAGTAAGTACCACTTTGTCTATTCTTATAAGAAGAGCGGGGATTTTATTTACACACAGTCGAAAGCTTTGCACAAATCAAAAAGTCTAGACTTCATTTACCCAATTTGTACATCCTGTCGACTGTATCTCGTGAATGTATCTCAATAACACAGAGCGCATTCACTTTAGCCCTAAGGATCTTCTTGATGTCTTTCCTGGACATCATTTGTAGAGTTGCCAGAATAATGTTCTGCTTTTTGCGTAACTTTTTTAGGGGTTTCTTCTCTTGCATTATATCGCAGCGGCACAGAGTCCGCGTGCAATCTGTTGTCCATTGTATCTAGGTTTTTGTAGTGAGAATTTTAAAATCAACAAGCATGACTCCGCAGATGTAGAAAGACTATTATACATTAGTGGTACGATGATGGTAATGATAACTCAGATAGATTGTACAACGCCGAGGTGGACGCGTCGTTCACTCGATGTTCGTCACTTGGTGATACGATAGACGGTTCACATTTTAATGTTCTGATTTTAGCCAGGTTGATTTTGAATAGGCTTTGAAAGGTGGAACCAAAAAAAGTGGAAAGGTAAAATGCACAATTCTCATAATGGATCAAGTATCAAAAGAAAGCATTCTCAAAACAGTATATTCTAAAAATATCCAAATAATCTTTAAACAAATCGAGCTCGAAATAGCCAACTCGACAAAAGCCCAATTCTACAAATGTCAAGGATTGTTTTCGTACTTCTAACGTCTAAAGTCAGTTTACATTTCTTGCTAACCTTGCTGCAGGTAATACCCAGCTGCCCAGGCCAGTCATCGATCCACTGCTCCCTTGCATACCGACATTTCCTCAACGCTGCACGGGTCAGAATTAGTTGCTGCAACACAACGACCTCTAAGTAATGAAGCTGGTATACCGAGACCGAATAAATGACCAGTAAAAGAAGACGTGTAGCCATAAAAAAAAAATGAATTATTTGACATTACGACAATCTGGCTAGCGCCCTGTAAGCATAATTTTCAACCGTATGCTGTTTGTACTAGCAGCACCAAGATACTTATTTGAATAAAATAGGAATCAATCGACATAATGCCAGGTTGCTAAGGAACTCCAGATACCTGACTGAGGTCACATTGCAAGAAAGAGTGCGCCTTTTGTTGTCAGAGACCACACACATTGAGGTTCACGACGCCAAATCAAGAGGTAATAATGAAAAAATATCTTTACATCTCGCAGCACAACCCTCATGGTATGTTCCAGGCCTGCAAGCCACACCTCCGCTGGACCATCCAGAACCAAGTTATATTTCCACTCAACGCATTCTCCATCTTCTGACATCATCGCTTTGGCTACAGGGAGACCAAGGGCATTCTGAAAATATTAGGTGGATAGATAAAATTAATTATTCACACTAGATAATATAATATGACATGCTGGGAGTATGAGTAGCAACAAAACAAACGAGTTTTTGGCGGGAACGTGAAGAATTCATGTCGCGTCATTTTATTATTTTCCAAAACTTGTGTTATTTCGAGTGTTAATGTGTAAAAATGGTGATTTTTTACCCGTTAAGTGTTCGTGAACATGCACGAGTGTTGGTGAATGGTATAATGTCGTGAAACGTGAATTTTCGTATTGTTTCCAAAACTCCATAGAACGCTCTAGTAAAGTTTTCACCACTTTACTGGGGCATGACTATGACTTGGACTTGACCGTGACTTGCTTTTCTCACCTTTGACTTGTTTGATAATATTTAGCAAAACTTGATAATATATTATGTACACTTGACACTGGCAAATGCATAAGACATGCGACGCCAAAATCCTCTTAGGAGGAAAGAGAAAAAAAAAAAAAAACAAACGACGCCCTATAAGCGATATCTTCTATCCCTTGTTTATTTTTATTTGAAGTGCTTTGTCGCTCAGCGACCACATCGCCCTGTGATCCACACGGTACACAAAAAATATATATAGTCTAAATAAATAAAAACATAATTATCTTTTTAGGCCTAATTCCACTAACTTACACAAAACTTTAGCTTTATCGGACTCGGGGCTGGCCAAGATGCAATTACAAAATCCGACGTCAGTAATTTCGCTCTGATTAAACCATAATCTCATAAAAGCCTCGTTCCGCACACATTCCATCAAAATGTGTAGACTCTACTCAATTATTAGAGTGATTATTTTCAATATTAATTAGTTTTGTTAAAATATTTTTTATAAAAAAAAAAACAAAAAAAAAACAATAAATAAAAAAACAATTTACCCTTAATTCTTGTACTAGATGCGATATTGCAGAGGAATGACAGATTAATTATAGATCCATAACATTTTGATGGAAATTATTCAAACAAGAGATAGAGCGAGGGGATGTGTTGTATTGGGTAAGATTTATTTATTGATGATTGATTTATTATCTATACATACAAGTACTTACAGTCTGTTTCTTTTAATTGTCCAACCATGTAAACAAATATGGTGGACAAAGCAACCAATGTTTACTGCGAGGAAATCCAGAGCTGTCATTGGTCGAGAAACGCTACGTTCATATACATAGTTGGACATCTAAACAGACTACTTACGTTGTGCACTAAAATAATATGAAAAAAACACTAACAAAATTAAGATGAAAGTATGCTGTGTGCAAAAAAAAAACTAGATAATATATTTAACATCAAACATTTTATTATCAGCTGCTTTCTCATTATAAGAGATCATATCACGCCATTCACAACTGCACAACTTAAAAAACGATACAGATTTATTTGAAACCAAAAACCTTATAATGATATAAAATTATCTGTACACTTTGCGAAGAAAATAAAATTCTTCAAGATAATCAGTTACACGGGGACCATATTCCTGTGCGCTCGAGATTATCTCGATCAGTGTCTCTCTAATTTAGAATTTAATGGGAGTGAGAGTGATCGAGATATTCTCTAGCGCGCAGGATTAGGATCCCACTGTGGGATCCCAAGACGAAAAGATCTTCACAAATAACTAGTTATCTAATCTGTTAGCTGTTTTTTTGTAAGATAGTACTAAATAAACATTTTTTAATTATTTTTAAAAAACTGTTATCGACACAGGGACCCTATTCCTGTGCGCTCGAGATTATCTCGATCACCGTCTCTCTAATGTAGAATTTAATGGGAGTGAGAGTGACCAAGACAATCTCGAGCGCACAGGATTAGGGTCTCTGAACAAGCCGAAATATCGTATGTCTGCGACACAGATCACACTAGATAAAAGTCACCAGTTTGAGGCGCGGCGCGGGTCGCGGGGAGTGCGACCAAGCGATCTCGTTGGCTTTCTCAAGGTTACGCCTACTCGCGCCTAACAACCAACCAATCAGAGTATAAGTGTATTTAGACTGATCTATGGTGCGGTTCGAGCGTCCTGAATGCAGAATCTAGGGTGTGATCTGTGGTCTGCGATGACAAAACTAATCCCAACAAAAACATTGAACAACAAGAACTGGGCCCGTACCGTGAGATGCTTATTGCGATAATTGTTAGGTTCAGCCGATGACACTGCGCGACCGCGAACCGTATCGCCGCGTGATAAGGTGTATGGTCGCGCAGCGTTCTCGGCTGAGCCTAATAATCATCGCAATAAGCACCTCACGGTATGGGCTTTGTACACAGTTATAAACAGTAACATATTTAATTTACCACAGCACCTTCAACTATATTAAAACTTCTAGTTGTCTATACCACTGAACAAGTAATTACTACGTTTTAAGTTAATTTGTACTTGAACTTGCACAAAATATTTATGTGTAAATATGTATGTATGTGTGTATTTATGTGTGTGTTTTTCATTCTGTCTTGCAAACCAGTTATTGTGACAAGAAAGGCAAATATCACTTACTTTATCATACCCCATATTAGTACCACCTATCTTTCTATTTTAGTACTACACTCTGTTGTACGCGGATAACGAGAACCAAGTACTATTAGATCTGTCATAATCCATATTCAACATTTTATTATTATTAAATAAACAAGTATCTCTACGAACAGTAGACTTCGCGACCACAAACATTTTTGCACAACCTCAATTTTTCAATGTCAGATTTTTGTCGTCAGCTATTTTTGTTTGGACCCCTTCAAAATGGGGGAAAGTTTGCTGCGGCACCATTTACCAACTGATTTTATTAATATTTGGCAGAAACATTCGGTATGTACTCAAGTGTAAACAAGAATTTTGAATATGAGCAAAGAGGTCAAGAGGTTGTCAAGAGGTCGTGTGGTCTCAGTTCGATGTCCCAAACTTTATTTCGCTTTGCTCACTCGGTCAATTACTAGGGGTGATATTGTAACAAATTTTCTTGTTTATACAATCTTTTAACAAATTTTAATTGTTAATTTGTTTACATTATCAGCCAGAAGACGTCCACTGCTGAACATAGGCCTCCCCCTTTAATCTTTAATTTGTTTAATTGTGAGATATTGTGAATATTTTTAAAACGACATTTTTAAAACTTAAACACATTTAATATAATGTTACAAAAAATATTTGAATAAAAATAACGCTTCTCTCATGGGTTAGGTTTTCCTGTATCGGGGATGCCATGGAACACTAACACATGGACACCTTACAGACCATGAGCAGACAAATCATGATTAAAATATCTGCCTGGCTGGGAGTCGAACCCGGGATCTCCAGCCTAAGGCGGGTGCGCTACAAACTAGGCCAAGAGAGTCGTCAAATAAATAAGCAACCCCAGTAATTCTATTTAGAATAATTTGTTTGTTCGCTGCGAGTGAGAGATCATGTAACAAATTCGTAAACAAATTCCATAAAACGTAAACAACCATGACAGAAATTGTTATTTATCCTTAAAGTGCTCATCACCGGGAGCATTCGCCTTTAATGTAACAATCCAAGATTCGATTTTGAGCATTACGTTACAATACTGCCTCAGAGACAGACAAGCATTCACATGTAATGTAACTAGCCTCCACGCGCCGCAACAGCGCGATACGCATTGATGTTACAAGTTGTATCACGGGTGCACCCACTCACTAAATGTTACAGATTGCACACTTACATGCTCGGTTGTCCTCACTTACTGATGTATGCTCGAATCTGAACTGTTACATTACAGGCGAATGCTCCAGGTGAGTGAGGAAGCACCTTAAGGATAAATTACATAATATCTGTCTTGGTTGCTTACTGTTTTATGGAATGTTTACAAATTTGTTACCGTAATCTCTGTTTTTACATGATGTACATAATATTACGTTTGTTAGATCATGTTAATAATCCTTTAGTCAAAGAGTTTCTATTTTGAAAAAAAGTTAAAAGTCAGTATTTAGTCAGAATCTTCTGGATCATTCTGCTTTCTAATGACCCAAGGTCGGGGAAGCCTTTTGGGTAGGTGTAATAAAACTTTGAGTAATGCCTTCTTGTCCTGGTCGCTCCGGCAGCCGATCGACATATGGAAGTACTCACACAGCAGGCCTTGGGCTTGAGCAGATGGGTGGTACATTAGCAGCAGCGTCAGGTACTGAAATGTCACATTTACAACATTAACTACTATATACTAGAGACACTGCAGTACATAACAATGTCCCATTGAATTGTGGTCACCGCACCACACTTTACTCAGTCACTTGCTAGATGCTTGCTGTGTAATCACTTGTTGTATTATTTTTATAAATCCAAACTAATAATATAAATGCGAATGTAACTCTGTCTCTCTGTCTGGGTGTTCGTCACGTTATCACAGCTAAACGGCTGCACAGATCGAGCTGAATTGTTGCATAGATATAGCTTAAGGGTAGGAGACAGACATAAGTTACTTTATTTTTTATTGGTCCCCGAGAACGAAGTTGCGGGTAACAGATAGTAATTTATAACTATGTTTTATTTTAATACATCAATGTTAAAGTGAAAATTATTAACTTAATTATGTTACAACTTTATGATTATGTACATAATTATACCTAACATATTGACTTGGAAAAGATTTATATTTTTTTAAATGGTATTGAATTACACAATTTAATTGTGAATCTGCAGGTCTGGTCTACAAGTAAACATACATACAAACAAACATATATATATATATATATATAAGCACTAGAGCAAAAGTGGGTTACCTGATTATAATGATGCTGTTAGTTTAGATAGATAGATTTAGTCTTCATGTTCAAACACCATTTTATAAACATTTAAAAAGAGGCTTAAAAACTAGTGTAACAACTGGAGGCCTTATCACTGAAAGCAATCTCTTTAAGGCAGCGATAGGATGGAGATTTAATTATGTTAAGTCAAAATGAATAACAGATCTGAATCGGGGCACCACAATATGAGTAGGCTTAAGTTGAGATTAGTGACAGATCGAACATGAGGCAGCCCAATTTGAGTAGGTTAGGTCAAAATGCATGAGAGATCCGATACAGAGCATTCTTGTGCGTGACACCCCTAGAATGTATATAAAAAATACCGGGACCCAGAAGTTCGAAGTTCCTGAGCGTTGTTTTACCGCACAAGGCTGAGCGAAACGTGATTCTGGCAGGAGCCCACCCGGAATCCGACTTGACTTGGTTAGGTCAAAAAGAGTGACAGAAATACCTAAATATCTCAAAAACTACATTTCCTAGAGGGAAGGTGAGGGAAGTTTCCATTTCCCATTTCCTGTCCTCTATTAAAAACAAAAAATTCATAACTCAAAAACTAGATCTGGGGATTGGTTAGAGGGGACTTCCCTTCCCTCTCCCGCCACTATACACAGGTACCGGATTTCCATATGTTACCAGTTAAAGTAGATAAAATAGATAAAACTTACCCGAAAGTAGATTGAATCGAACACTAGCAATTTCTGAGTTCCACAGAACTTCCACTTTGGCATCTTTTTCAGCAGATACAAGAGTTTGTCCCAATCGTGACTGTATAGTGCCTTGCGGCACGCCAGTGAGAACATTATTACCCAATTCTGTTTGCCAAACAGTGAGTAACTAAAAGTATTGTATCTGGTCCTCTGCAGTTTGTAAAGATTGTTATCACACATTCGTTTCTTCATAGAAAATTCATTTTTTTCGTTCTTCACAAAATCTATTATCGTTCGCTGTAAAAGGAGTTTTAAAGTTGTTGCGAAGTCTTTTTGGCAACTTCGGAAGACACTTTTAAATCTATTTAAATTTGTAGATAGATAAATAAGTGAGGTATTATTAAATTGGGGTTATTTGCCATGTTAACGGTAGCAATATTTTCAAAATTAATTTACACAACTTACCATGCGTTTCATCGGCACAAAAAAAGTTCTGTCGAGATCACTCTTTTTCAGCATTGTGTTTTAAGAATTTGCACTGGTTAAAAACTTAAAAGCCGCTCTCAATTTTAGAAACGTAGGTATCCAACGTACTTATGTCGTTTCTAATATTTTTTATTTTGGTAGCCACAATAAAATAAATCAATCTCAAAGTCAAAATGCAAGAATGCAACGATTACGCTAGTATACATCTATGAATGCAACTAGTGTGCATGTGCAAACCAAAAACAAACAGAAAGGGAGACAAATAATGTACAGCCTGATATTCCATGTACTGGTTCATCAATTATCAGGTTGTACAATATTGGACGTACAATAACATGCCGTACATTATTGACATGGGCTGATAATGTACGACCTGATAATGTACAGCCTGATAAAACATAACCCATCCCTCATTGGCTGAGAGCCTCTTTTTCTATGACATCTAAAGATTTCGGGCTTCGTTTGAACGCGATAGTAAAAATAAGACATTAAAAATACAAGGATTACAGTTAATAGGTTACGGTTTTTTTCCTATGACAACTCGGAAATCTTTGCAGGGCCCCTATTCGGAGAAATGACATTTTATCTCGGTCACTGTCTCTCTAATTTAGAATTTAATGGGAGTGAGAGTGACCGAGATAAAATGACATATCTCCGAATAGGGTCCCTGTATCAAAACTGGTTAGGTTATTAGTTTTTTTTTTTTTATAAAAGCCTGGAAACCTTCTTCTTGTCTTGTAATATGATGATAAATGGTAAATGGTTAAAGGTATTTTTAATCTGTGTCCTATTAACACTAAAGCGTCCAAACAAAGAATGGAAACAAAACAGATCATAGACACATCGACAAATAGGAGCAGTCTTTCAGCCAATATGGGCTGGGTTGCCTTTTAACAGGCTGTACGTTAACAGCACGTGCCGATAATGTACGACCAGGAATGTACAGCCCAATAATGTACGACCCGATAAAACGTGTACTATTCTCAGGTACATTATTGGGTGTATATTCCTGGTCGTGCACGTGATAATGTACGGCGCGTATTGTACGGCCTGTATTGTACGACCTGATAATTGGCAATCCGGTACACGAATTATCGGTTATACATTCCGAGCCGTACATTATTGGGCTGTACATTATCGACACCCTACATGTCTGTAGGTTCCCGCCAAAACTCGGATTGTTGACATTGACTTGTAACAGACAGTAAATGCTACCATCAAATTAACAAAAAAGCTACCACACTAGGCCGTGTTTAGTAAAGGCCTCGCTACATTACCCGACCCGACATCATGCGATAGGGATAGCTGGACTTGAATTTCATGGGAGCAAAGGAAACAAACTACTAAGGCTTCTCCCTTTCGCTCCCCAGAAACTAATATAATTATGCCATCACTTTCACACGATGTCGGATCGGGTAATGTAGCGAGGTCTTAAGATCGTCCGGCGACGCTCCATGACATTACAAGTATGGTGCAAATGTCATCGAGAGTCGTCGGACGACCTTACTGAACCTATTCCCCTATTGGCCCTATTCTTCGAAACGACATAATATGTTATTATAGTTCATCGAGAAGCAAAGGTCGAGTCTATACGGGTAAGAAATCTGTGCTTGTATGTTTTTATCTGTATATTCTTCCGACTACGATTGTTTTTCTTATAAGTAACTAGCTGCATCCCACGGTTTCACCCACTATTCTACACAAACTGAATATTTTTCCGAGATAAAAAGTACCCTAAGTGTTAATCCAGGATGTTAGCTACCTCCATATCAAATTTCATTCAAATCCGTTCAACCGTTACAGAGTTGAACGGGAACAAATACACTTACATAATTACCTACTTACATACTTACACACTTACATGACATTCTTTCGCATTTATAATATTAGTGTGATAACATTGCCGATGATCATAATTCCAAACATTGTAATTTTTAGTTTATTTTCTGAGACTTAACAACCTAACGCAACTTTTGGAGTGGCAGAAGCAGTGGGTAGTAGAGAGCAAGTGGAGAAACAAATTGCACCAGCCCCACTATTAGCTTTTCTATGCGTCGTATAATAGGCAATCATCATCCTCATCAGCTAGTAGACGTCCACTGCTGAACAAAATTAATGGTCAGACCGAACGACAATTTGCTATTTGTATCCACCAGTATCTACTTTCAGGATGTCGTCCGATCGCCAAGTAGGAGGCCTACCTACGCTGCTCTAAATAGCTTATAGAAATAGAATACTTACTTTATCGATTCGTATTTTATTTACGTTATCAAATAATTTCTTCAAATGAACTTGTATTAGTTGTGGTTTCTTCGAATTTCCAAGAATTTCTAACATGTCATCGTTTGAAATAAAATAAAATCTAGGGAAAAGTTGACGCTTAGTTTCTAGATATTTTTCTAAAGCTCTTAATATTCCATCTAGATTATCCACCATAGTGTTAAGTTTGTTGAATACATATGGGGCTGGTTTATATAGACATGCTTCAATTGCATTTTGACCTTTGTACATGCTAGAAAATGATAAATGATGATTATCAATAAGTTTTTCACCTAAAAATTCTGGGTAATATTTATGATACTTTTTATTTAGTAAAAATAGAGACCCTGTGTCTCAAGGTATAATTATGCATAAATATTGATCATACTAATAACAAAGCTCACTTGAAAGTTATATCAGTCCAGTCTGCAGTAAGTCTATCGAAAATTTTGACTTCAGCGGGTAATTGTTTTCTTATGTCTTCGCCACTAAATATGTTTTCTAAATACAAATATCGCCTTTGAACTTGCAGCGCGATCTAATAACAAGGTTTAGAAATAAAGTAAATGTATTAATCCATTACATAAACAAAATAAAACTTTAGCTCACACATACCTCGATACACTCGGCAACGTAACCCAAGGATTTCTCCCAATAATCCACTTCTTTTATAAATGGTTCAACATATTTCGTTGATTTCATAGAGGACAATTGCACTTGATGATCTTCCAAAAACTGATCACCAAAAAATTTAACTCATCATTATTATTTTATACTCGAACTACTTGTGTTTTAGCACAACACAATATTATAGGTAGGTTGGGAACATACCATATTTCAGGACAGTAATAGTGGACGTGCATGTCTTAACATAGGCTGTGACATAGGACTAGTATTCTTGCTTTTAGTAATAATATGGCGATAATTTTTGTACATTTATAATTCATCTAACCTGCATTACGTCTTCAACGTTTTTAATCCGATACATTTCTCCCCTATGGTGCGACATTTCATAACACGTATTCTTCCACACTTCTCTAATGGCTTTTAAGCCATTCTCAATATTCAATTCCATTGTAGCAGCATTCGATATTTCTGCTATTTCCTCTGCATACGCTTGAAAATTCAGTCTCATTATGAGTTCCAGTTTGAAATCTTCTGAATTTTGGTCAAATTCACTAATAATAATAATAAAATAATTGTAATAAAAATCTATGTTTATTTTGGAATCATCATCAAATTAAATATTTAATAGTAATACTAAACTGAAGTCACTTTTATGTGATTTTTATTATTAGGGCATAAGTAAAACACCACAGTCAAGGTTTAGAAAAAATGTAATTCCATTAATTTACCAGAAAAGTAAATAACGTTGTCTACTCCCCTACAAACTTGCACTCTTTGATATAAAACAATTATTTTCTATTTATAGTTAAAATAAATGACTAGACCATTTTTAAAACTATTTATAAACCAATTTTTACTTACACTCCCATGAGAGTTTTAATTCTGTCCCAATGACGCTCTCTCATGCATGGGTTCTTCAGATCTCCAATGAGCGGTAGAGTCCGACGGAAAGCGTCAACTTTCACTCTAGTCGTATCAATTATGTCCCAGCCCTTGTCCTTCAGTTGACGAGAGAGTCGATTGAAGTTCCTGAAATAAATCATAAATAAATACAAGGTAACTCATAAAATGCAACACTGAAATTAAAATATTGTGAAATTTAATTTTAAAATAAGTCATGTGAAAGTAAACCGCTAGTGAAGCTTTTAAAGTTCGTAAATAAAAAGAAATGGTGTTAATCATCCACATCATTTACAAATATCATCTAATATGTAGATAGCATGGGAGTTTCATGAAAAACGTAGGTACCTAAACAAAAACATGACGTTTTCTTCCATCTCGTCCGTCTCCATCTCCCAAAAAGTCTGCGTCTTGTATTTCTCCCAGGACTCTTCCCACTGGAACACTAGCCCCCATACCTCCTCCAACTTCTCCAGCTCCTTCTCCATCTTCGCTAGATCGAGATTCACCGGAGTCCTGTAAATTACAATAATCTGAATTATTCGTCTAATTAAGACATTAATCTTTCCCAAACAGTGATGTGATTACAATAAGAAAGAAGCATGCTCTTTATGCATTCATTTTGATGAAGATCAAACTTAATATATTTATCTACCCGCAGTATTTGCATTAACTTTGAACTAAGAGCAATACAAATAAGCTTTACGGTGATTATTACAGTAGATATTGTCAAGTAATAGTTTGGTAGTAATATTGTTAATGCTGACATCTAAGTTTTATCAATTATGTGCACATTTTTAATCTACTGTAATTAAATACCTAAAATACTATTATTTTCAATATCTAAGGACTAAGATCATTATAATATTACGTTAAATTGAAAACAGCAAGACCATCTCGGATTGCTTGCTCTTGAGCTCTCAAAGCATTCAGCTGCTCTCTAAAAGCTTTTAACTGCGAGAGTGCATCTTTTCCAGTAATTTCAGAACTCATAGGCATTGTCTCGTAGAAATTATCACAAAACTCTTTGGCTGCTTCTTTGAACACCTATGATTAAATATCAAGCAAATTAATGTATATGTAATTTTTACAAATGTACGAATACGACTCTTTAGCAGAGTTAGCCTGGGGAAGTACCTGTTTGCCTGTTAGTCAACTGCCAAGAAGTGGTATGCAAACGTTACCATGTTCCGAATTGAATGGCAATATTTCCAGTAAAATTAAAGAACATTACAAGATTTAACGTCCAACATCTCAGGATGACAAGCGCAGTGCATTATTTTTTCACTAGTGAAGTTAAAAATACTGGGTGGCTTAAACTGTTATGAAAAAGCGTGACGCTCGCCTTGTCAGTCATTATAAAAAATAAACTTTAAATTAGAAATTAGTACCTCCGCTTGTTCCAGCAATTCAGCTTTGAATCTGTCTTTATTCTGTTCCAAAAGTTTCTTTGCTTCGTCCAACAAGAATAAATAGTCCTGCCATAAATTTGGTATATTTTCATGTCCTGACACCATGTCAGAGCTAACTTCTACTTCAAATTTAGCTATAAATCAAACAACATATTCACATTTACAAAATTTATCTGATGGTGATCTAACGACATTTAGACGGAGTGGAATTGCAAAGTTTGTGGGGAAATAAAACTTTATCCATGTTATTCCACTGTTATTTGTAAACTGAATACAAGGAAATCAAGGAATAATGAAACACATGTCTCACGGTTATTCGCAAATCACTAAAGAGGTATAATGAGGTGTTTAAATTGTGCGAGCTAAGCTGTATGGGTGAGCTAGTTATAAGTATATAAAAAATTATATAACTTTATTTACCCAGAGTCTGCATTTGATCTGTTATGGGAGAAAATGTTTTTTCCATGTCAGATATTTCTGATATCAAGCGTTCATATGTGGCCATAGATGTAGCAAGCTCTTTTAAATCTGCTGGCATCTACAATAAAACAACTGTTCGTTAAGCAAATTATGTAAAATGAACAGTTATGTTGTATACCAATACATTCAACTGTTTATTTTCGCAATTTGTTGTACAAATTGAGGCTTGAGAATCGAAACTATAAATGTTAAAATTAATCAATATGAATAAGACACAATTATTTAATAAATACATAAGGCAAGTTATAATTAGTTATACCTTCATAGCATCTTCACTGCTTTTTTCAACATAGGCGTAAACGATGTCGATATCTGCCTCCGTAATTTTCCGTAATAGCTCTCCTAACTTGGTCTGCCACACTAAGCAGTGAGCAATTATTGATTTCTTCAATTCACTAGAGTTTAGAGTGATGAAGTGGATCTGCAATAAGTGTTATATTTTAATAATTAGCTTTATATAACAATGTCAGATTGTTCTTGAAAAACAGAGGCCATATAAGGTAATTCAGTACTTTCTTAGCAACAAAATAAAGCAAAGTGTAATGGCCGGTAAACAACTTGACTAAAAAGCGGCGTAGTGATAGAAATATTTGCGCATATACATATTAAAATCTTCCCGCCCAACATTCTCTTCGTTAAAGATACCTAAAAACCAAGTGTTGCGTAGGTGACGTAATTTCTCAATATTTTTGCCGTTTACCGGCTACTCTACCTGGTTTACAGTCTCCTGGATTTGTACATTATTAGCCAATTCACTGTAATTTATAATCAGTGCATCAAAATCCGCAGCTTTGTGCCTCTCTGCGCGATAATTTGCTAAAAAAACAGCTTTGTCCACCTTCCAAATATGGGTATACGGATCCCACATACGAATGTGTTCATTTATCAAGCTGAGGTTGTATTCGATCTCTGAAACCACCATGGACGTCAATGATTGTGTGTAGGTATTTGAGTCCAGGATTAATAGCTTTTTAAATAATAAAAAAAACAAAGAGTTTATTATTTGCCTGATTAACTAACCAGCTTCAATTAAAGCTTGGAGCTTGTTACAATCCGTGTCAACTTGAATTGATTCCCAAAATCGTTTCAGTCCTCCAGAAGGCAAAGCAAATTTTTCAAAAATTCTCGGAATCGTACTCGTAATATGAATTATTTCCAACAGAACCGTATTAAATGTGTCTCGAATTTCGAATGAACTTGGTATATGTATAATGTCTTTCTCGGCTAGGTATAAATCCATTTTAATAAGAGGTGCCGGTGCCATTGTTCCTGTAATGTGAAATTCTTTTCATAAATGCGATACAATTAAAAGGAAGAATAAAAAAAAAAAAAAAAAAAAACGTATGAAGCTTTTTGTGACATATTTTGCTATTTAATATAGGTACTACTATAGTGGCAGAGAAAAAAGCGTTTGACGGACGACCGTGAAAAAATGGAACCAAGACGAAATGTCACTATAATTTGACGTCATAACTTGTATAATCATTTTCTTCTAAATAGCGAAAATACCTAAAGAAATAACTCGACAGTAATGAGCTTTTACACTTTTACCATAAATATACTGATTGTTTGACAGGTTCGACTTCGGTTACACGATGGACATGGACTGGTAAGTAGGATATCATTCTAAACACTCATCATTACGACTTTTACTATGGGACCAACCCTGAAATCACGGGGATGAAACAGGTTTTCTATACATCTCGTTGAGGGTGAATGGGATTGTCCAGTATTTTTTTGACGATTTCAGTGTTGATGCTGTTGTAAAAGTTATTCATAATGCAATTATAAATTATATCCTAATACATGTCTATTGTCCGTGGTCTAACCGAACACGCATTATACAAAAATACATTACCGTCTCCGTGAACACATTTATACATATTTTGCATTGTAGCTTTAATAGTTAGTCTTAAAGCATCTTCCATGAGAAGGTCAAACCTTCTGACATATTTGACCCAGTGTTCTGCCATCTGAGTTTCATGAAAATTAAGAAAAAAAATAGTAACATTAATTTTCTTAATCCAAGCACATTTTACACATTATACATTTCATCTATAATAAGGTAACGGGTAAAATAATGAAAATATAAATTGGATGACAAAGTTTTGTGTGAAGAAATAAAAATATAAGTCGAAGAAATTATACTGGAGTTACTCGAAGGATTTTTCACGATAGACGTAAGAGAGACATTATTGTAGACGGTATAACAAGTACCTGCCTACGGCATTTATGTACAGTAACATTAATTATAAGTACATAATAAGCTCAATATAACTATAATAATAATACTATTTACCTGTGTAATTTGTGCCTCAAAACCTTCATAAACGATGACAAGGTACGTTATAATTTCTTTATACATATCTAAAATTTTATTTATTGCTTCTTTCTGCATCTTCCGTATCAACTCTCTGAGAACTTGTATCTCGAAGACGTTGTAGCTGACAAACTCAACAAGCGGTGTATCGCATATTTTTTCCATGATCTTTACCAAGTTTACGTTGCAATTTTTATATGTAGTTAGATAATCTTGCAGCTGAAATTTTATTTTAATAAATTTAAAGTAAGATATTACTTAGATTTTTTTCACGGTGCTTGTGGTTAAGGTGCATCGTTTCACTCATTGCGCGAAATTCAAATTTTCTTGCGTTTTTTGTAAATTACAGCTTAATTACTAATCGTGGATTTATTAAAATCAATTTTGCGCCAATAAATAAGTTGTTTTAAGAAATTACGGGTAAAATGATTACCTAGATAATATTGGTTTAGCTACAAATTTCAATAAGCTGATTTTCATCTTGGTTTTTGGTTTAGTGGGAAATGTACTTATACTAGCTTTCAACTTGAATTTTTGGTTGGTGTAATTTCTTGAAACAATATATTTATTATCGCAAAATTAGTTTTCATGAACCTACGATGAATAATTAAGCTGTAATTGACATAAAACGCAAGAAAATTTGAATTTCGCGCGCTGAGTGAAACGTTGCACCTTAATAGGTTATTGTTTTCAATATATTATCATCACCATAATAAGTGGCTTCTCACCAAACGAGTTATATCTGACTCTTTGGAATAGTTTTTCCCATCACGTAACACTTTCTCCCTGGGGGTGAAAGTGAATCGATGGGAACCCCATTTGAAAAAATACTTATATGGCAACCAGTAACAGCATGACTCGCTACGGACTTGCCGTGCGACAAACTTACCTGTGGAGTCTATATAATTGTGGACTTGAAGGACCAAAAACGTATTTTCGCAAGAAAATTAAAATCCACGCCTCGATATTTTTTAACCTTTACACCTAGTTAATCACACCACTTACTAATACCAAATAAAATCTATAACACTTACAACTTAGCCACCTATGTTGACTGGTAAAATTATTGCTAGTTGCGGAACTGGTATTAATAAAATTAAAATAACACCCGAGCCGCCTTAAGAAGCATTCTGACCGCTGAAAAATTACATTTATTATTGCTTTTGCAACTTTTTTAACGTAAGATTGTGTGTAACACAGTGTCATATTAACAGAAAATAAGGGTTTTTTTTTTTAATTCGCACCTTAAAATGGAATCGCAGGTGTAAGTCAAGGACGTTTCTTAACGTGATTCGGGTATATTCATAATTAAAAATTACCTCTCCAATTTGACTAACACAGTCGGCAATATATGCATCAGACATAGTAGAAGTCCAAGTTAGTTTCGATATTCCTGGTTGTACTTTCTTTTCACATGCCTACAAAAGAGGTTTATTTTGATAAACAAGGCTTTATAGAAACAGTATCAGTCTATCAAGATACACGACAACCAGGGACCCTATTCGGAGAAATGACATTTTATCTCGGTGACTGTCTCTCTAATTTAAAATTTAATGGGAGTGAGTGAGAGAGAGATAAAAATGTCATTTCTCCGATCAGGGGCCCTGTTATAAGCATTGTTATTTCAATCATAAAAGCCTAGAACGAATTTTCTCTACTCCTACATTAAACATAGACTTCGAATACTATGATGATACTTCGAAGACTTCGAATACTTCGATGTCTATTGCCTTTCCTCTCCTAGCTCCATAGCACCCAATATATCACATAAATATTAATATCTACCAAAATGGGATAAATTTTGATCACGGCGACTGTTCATTTTTTTCATTTATTTAAAATGGGGGGTTTCTATATTTTACAGCCCGATAATTGACGAACCGATAATATACGCTAGGAAAGCACAACCGATTTTTTTTTGACCGAGTTCACCGCATTTACATGCGGTGAACTTTTATTCTTTAAATGGTCGTGAACGTGCACCGCTGTCAAACCGCCATACTATTCTTTAAATAACAATTATTATTATCTGACGTTGGAAAAATCAGCCATTATTTACACTTTATTTACCTTACATCGCATCCAAATGAAGCATGGAATCAAAGGAGGTCATAGACACATCCACCAATAGGAGCAGTCTTTCAGCCAATACGGGCTGAGTCGTCTTTTATCATGCTGTATATTATTGGCTGTACATTATCAGCCCGTTCCGATAAATCATTGTATGGTATGATTATGATAATATGCCATCCCGCTCATACCAACATACTCGTATCTACTACACGATCAGGAACATCCATGATAAGGGGGCTGCAGGCTAAACCCGTAACTCTGAGAGCGATCGTGATAGTGCACGAGCGGGACCGCGCATAGTGCGACTAAGTTGGTACGAGCGGTATGTCATAATCTCGCAATCAGAATCACGAACGTTTCAAGGAGGATAAGCCCGCTGGTCGTGTTTTATTGGCACGTGCTGATAATTGACGGCCCGTATTGTACGACCTGATGCCGTACAGGTCGTCATTTATCGTTTATCGGGCTGTACATTATCGACACCCCCTGACAATCGTGTATTTTTTGAAATTTTGAATTGTTTTGTTTTTTTGTAAGTGATATTATTTATTTGCATCATTTTCATGCTATTGTGATCTGTTTTTGCGATGTATTCATGTTAACTAAAGTATAAGTCGATCTGCCTGCAATTTATGTCCATGGAACTTTTGTGTAGGTCACGGAATTCTCATTTAAAAAATGAATTTGGCCGATCCAGAATTAGAAATGATAGACCCGACACCAAATGTCCATAGTTTGTTTGTCCATTTCGATGTGTTATTCTTTTGGGATAAGTTAAAGGGCCGTGCCCTCGTGCGATGGAGCAAGAGGATGTATTCTTCTGCTGGAGTTTGTAGGTAAGCATCGCCCATGGCATATCAAATCTTTTTACGTCTAAAAATGCACAACTAGATTAAAATAAAATTCAGATTTTAGGTAAAATCATAAGTCCCAGTTTGATTGAATAAATGTTAAAGTATTAATCTTTTGACAGCTATGAAGGCCGAGGCGGACTCTGTGATATAGCTCTAAGCGAGCCCCTGCTCAAGCTTCGGCCACGAAAGGACCTCATTGAAACTCTCCTGCATGAGATGATCCACGCCTTCCTCTTTATCACAAACAATGATAATGATAGAGATGGACACGGGCCTAACTTCAAGGCACACATGCATAGGATCAACAAAGCTGCGGGCCTGAATATCAGTATTTACCATGACTTCCATGATGAGGTAATTTCAACATCTATGTTCATGAAACAGCATCCTAGTTATAGCATATATTTGAGATAATGCATGTTCTGTGATGGGATCTTAGACAAAGGGTTTATACAATACAGAGCAATGGGAATATTCTTAGCCCATTGCTCTGACTGATTGATACTCTTTTCTTGTTTAACTAAAATTGTTTAGGCACAGTAGGTATGTTGTATGATTTAATTCGCTAATTGCCCAATTTGTATATATTTTTTTAATAATATAATTGTAATCTGTCGGTCATCTTGGCAAAGATAAGTAATAAATAAATGTTGGTGGATGTTTTTCACACAAAGCCATCTAGCCCCAAAGCAAGCTTGTACTATGGGAACCAGTTAACTGATAATACATAAATAAATACTTTTTTTTTGTAAATACTGACATAATATACATAGAAACACCCAGACAAAGAACAAACATTGATGTTCATCACACAAATGTTGACCTAGATGGGAATCGAATCCACAACCTACAGCACAGAAGAAAAATCATTTCTCAGTAGCAGTTGGCTCAGTGAGCCACAAGGGTAGTCAAGATGTTGATAAAGTTACAATTTAAATAAAACTCCTAATAAACCTTGAACAAATTAGCCAGATCTACAACATCAATAATCTTTCAGGTGGAATTATACTTAAAGCATTGGTGGCGCTGTAATGGGATATGCCAAAAAAAGAAACCATACTTTGGAGTTGTCCGTCGAATTTCAAACCGCGCCCCCGGACCCCACGACTACTGGTGGAAAAACCATGAACGAACCTGCGGCGGCACATTTATAAAAATCAAGGAACCAGAAAAACCTACAAAGAAAAGTGATAAAATCAAAATAAGTGGCAGTATCACTAAATACATCAATAACAATAATGGTGCCATTTTGAATAAAAATGTTGCTAAAGGTGTCAACAAAGAAAATAAAGTTACGAGTATAAATGTGAGCACTGCAGTGCCACCTTGTGCTAAATCACCCGAGATCAGAAGTCTTGTTGATTTAGGCAGAAAAAGGACTAATTCTGCTTCTGTTGTTGAAACAGTAAGAAATGTTTGGGCTAACAAACAAATACCAGCTCTTTCTACTGCAACAAGTAACCCTGTGAGATCTCAAAACCCCAATTTGATTAAACACAGAAGTAATACTGTCCATGTTGAACCACCAAAGAAGGTTATGAAAATAGATGATTATTTCAAAAGTAATGCTAGTTCTATCCTAAAAGATGTTTATGGAGAAGAGTTCATAATATCGCAATCAAGCAATAGTACGAAATTGAAAGCTGTTACCGTTGGACAAAGTAGCAAAGTGCCACCAGTCAATATTTTCGTTGACTGCCCCAGTTGCAATGCTAAAGTTTATAGCAACGATATAAATAAACATTTGGATGATTGCCTTAACAAACATATAATAGAGAAACTGAGCAAAGATTCCATACAAGAAATACCAACAAGCGCGAAAATAATCGATAGAAAATCAAAAGTATTTGGAAATATACATCAATTTCCTGATGTAAAACTCGAAACAGAAATTAAGATAGAAAATGATGATAAAACCAAATTAAAAACTATCATTGGAAGAATACAAACCATTCCACCTTTTAAATGCAAGACGGACAATGAAATTCCAAGTACTAGCAAAGAAGATTCATCTCATACATGCCTTAGTTGTGGCGATAAAATAGACATTCCTATTGAATTACATCTAGACAAATGCCTAGGATTCTTTGATAGTAACAGTACAATACCCGAAGAAGGAGTTTCTAACATGGAAACCATAGTCATTGATGATTATTTTAACCCTTTAAACATCAAATCCGAACCGAGAACTGGCAAAAAAAACTTTATTCAAAAATGTCCATGTTGCGATGAAAAAATAGACAAACCAATAGAGTTACATCTAGATGAGTATCTTGGATTCTTTGATAATAACACAACAATACCAACAGAGGGAGCTAGTTGTATCGAAACAATAGTTATAGATAATGATGATGATGATATATTTGATGAATCACAAACATTTAATGCCACAGGGACCAAGTCCCCATGCCCATGCTGTCTAAAAATGATTGAGATTGCAGACATGAATGTCCATTTGGATGTATGTTTATCGATAAGTCTATGCTAAGGCCCAACGCTAATTGAAGAGAAAGCGGTGTCGAAGAGTCATGAATATCTGAACCCAATGATATTTTACTTGAGATATGATTTTAGCGCACTTAAAATGGTGGAGAAAACATGGAACAGTTCTTCAGTCTTCTGTCTTTTTCAGTCGAGTCTTAATTACGAAAGAGCGAGAAGGGCGGAGCTAAACACGCGGTAACTAATCCAAGGGCACTCCACGTTTATTAATAAGAGGGTAAGTGTTGCCACTATGCTAAGTCAGGTCATGCTCAATGCTACGATTTTTATGATTGTTCAATATTATTGACTTTGTTTTTGGCTTTAAAGAAAACGACTGATTATTATTATTATGTATTGTTTTCGGTCTGATAACCATTATTTAAATTCCTGATTAAATGTGATACTAGATTAATATTCATGAACATTACCTATCGTTTAATTTGTTATTAATATATTGAATTTTGTAACAAAAACCATCTTTATCTTACATTACATTAAAAAAATATTAATTGAAGAGTTCAGTGACATAGTAAGCCCTACCTTTTAGAACTTCTCCAGATCCAGAAATAATAATGTTTCATCAATGTGCCAATGGTCCGGTACCAGTTAGATCGTCAAAAAAAAAAAAGGCATAATGCCTCTTTTGTGACAAAAGCGCACTACTCACGACTCTAAAATAAAAATTAGTAATAATATTGTTATCTCTAGTCCACACAAAGTTGGTACCCGGAGGACGGAGGGAGGGCCCCGGCACCTGTAGGACAGTTTGGTTACTAGTACGGGTGCCAGGCAGTTCCACAGTACAATTTCAGTATGATTTTTAGACTATACTATATTAGCTCACGATACTTAGCTAAATAAAAAAAAAGAAACATTATACTTACCGCAGTCAAAGGCTTGAAAAGCAGTCTCTCCTCATCAGAAAGTGAGTCTAAAATCTTGTTGTATCCCTTCACGACGGCTAGGACGCTTTCGTACACATATAACACCGTTTTGCTTTTCATGAACACCTGCGCGGAATACACTAGTATTAATGTGGAAGTCTGGTCGTTCGTAAAGGCTGAATGGCTAAGATAATTTGGATGGAACACGAAACAAGAAATAAGTTGTACTCCCTCTAGCCTAGACAAAGTTTTACACAGGCTGAATTATAAAAAAGCTCCTGCAGGCCGAGCCCGAGCGGCGGGATAAAGTTATATCCACCCGTTTTGTCTTCGCGTCAACGTGACAAAGCTAGAATATGGATACATCCGTCTCGTTCTCGAGGGATAAATGTAGTGGACAAAATTTTATCCCGGCGCCCGTACTAGGCCTGTAGAGCAGAATACAGCATAAATTCCGGAGATAAAAACGAATCTGACGACACCTCTAAAGGTCAAGCCGTTTAAGCATACATTATAAACCCGAAAAAATTAACTTTCTTTTTAAACAGTCGGGTACAAATATATTAAATTATTGACTACAGTTCTTCAACTGTAAGCAAGTAGTACTATACCGCATATGCATGCATCGGAACGTCCATTCCGAGGTTCTCCCAATGAGCTGCTTCCTTGCACAAGTCTAGGATGTTGCTGAAACAAAATTACAGAATTCAAGTTAAAAATCATAGATGTTCAAGTTATAATAAACTCTATACCACAGACTGCCCTGTAAAGATACCACATTCAAAGATTTTTGTTTGTTGCGACAAAAACGCTCCTTTGGAGAAAAGCGCGGTTTGGGGAACTCAGACGAAACGTTGCAATTAGATGTGTAAAGGATACCGCCAAGCCTGCCTAGCTAGAAACCAATTAGAGTGAATTTTCATAGGTGTATTTTGACAAACGTTTGGTGTGCTTCGATCGAATGCGGAATATAGGTATAGGCGGCAATAAACGTAAAAAAATAAATAAAAATAAATTATAATGTCGAGATGCGAGATAATATTGGATAGTTATTTAAAAATCACCCTATACATATCTCTAACAGAGATAATACTCTCACTCATTTTGGAGTAGAAAGGCAGAGATATATACTCCGAAATATATATGTACTCACGCGTCAATATTGCACTCCATCAGGCCTGGGTTTTCGGCGCTCTTCCGCATCAAAGTCTTGTTCAGACCAGCGCCACATTTTTCGTCTACGTTGTGCTGCGAGAAAAAAAGTAGGTACTCATAAAATGGTACATAATTACAATAACATACACCTATTCATGGCATGAAGAGATTTTAATACGTAAAGCTCAAGCATAAATTTAATAAGGACAGAAACCCTATAACAAGCCATGAAAATATGCCATATCGCAGCTCGAGCTGACTCCGCCAATACCTGTCAAAGGTTAAGAGTGGCTATACATGACCTGATCTGACATCGTGCGAATGGGATAACAAGACTTGAATTTCACGGGAGCAAAATAAACAAACTATGAAGGTTATAGCTTCTCCCTTTCGCTGCCCCAGAAACTTATATAAAGTCATCTCTTTCACACGATGTCAGGTCAGGCCATGTAGCGAGGCCTTAAATAAGTTCACTGCTTAATCTCGTAGGGTCACGTCGAGACGTGACTTGGTGCTAATTTTGACTAGAGCTCCTCCGGCATGCGGCTGACATGACCGGCCCAGCTTCACATTAGCTTGGCATACTTTAAGTACTTTTTAGACCTGCAAAAGCATCAGATGCGAAGTCAAAAAAGCTGCTGGGACATTGTCCGATCCTCGAAGAGTGATTAAGCCTTATCAACGCGCTGGCCCAGTGCGGGTTCAAGGATTCACAATGTTCACATACGCCATCGAATTTTCCTCCGGAGATATACAGGATTCTTCACGATGTTTTCCTTCACCGAAAAGCCAGTGGTGTATCCGTACGTAAGTTCCAAAGAACTCATTGGTACGGACCCGCCTGGGTTAGAAACCGCGACCCCGCGCATGTGAGGCGAGCGTGCTCTCGCCTACTGAGCTACCGCGGCTTATATTAAGCCACTTGCAGTAACCATCGAATACTTACTTGGCAGAGCGGACAAAAACAAACTGCTAAATGATGATCAATGAGAATTTCAGATAATAAACAAGCAAACACGCGTAAAGAACGTTAGAATATTGTCCACCACGACAATATTCTACAATCCTTATAGATCGAGTACCGTCCAAGATATGAAGAGCTCCCTGATGGCAACGTCGATGGCCCCCATCAGCCGGTTTACGTGTACGATCACATCCTCAGAGTTGCTGCACGGCATCAGCCACACCGACGCGTCCGTCATCACCTGGAAATAACAAAAAGAAACTAGCTGAACCAATGGTAGTTTAACGTTATATATGTATTTTGAACTATGTGGTGCGGTTCGATGGGGCAATCTGTGATCTGTGCGTGTGTGATGCATTATGGGAATTCAACATTTAGAAAACTGTCCTAAATAGTAGCGAAATGGTTACTTCTCGTTGTTCGAGGAAAAGTAATTTGTTTGTTAGCTTTATCCGCTGTATGTAGTAAAAAAAAAAGATATGGTATATCTTGTTACCTTCTTCAAATAGAGCAGCCGGTTCTTCCTCATCTTGAGCACAACAGCTCGGCCCGCGAATGACGGCAGATCCGCCGGGTGCTGGCTGCGGGACGCCACCATATCCTTCTTCACCTCCTGGACCTCGTCGCTGAACATCGCCCATACCTGAGGAAGCCCACATGTATGTTTAATTTTATAAATATTACTAATATTATGATTTCAAAATACAGCTAAATATTCGTCACGTACTTTGTTACATGCTACATACCTAGCTCAATGACAATATTCGATTAGGGGCTTATTTTGTAAATCTGATACTACATTTTACTATATAAACTATTCTGTGATTTTACACGGACAGTTACACTAACAACATCGTTTTGTACATATTAACAGTAGTGACACACCTCAGCAGTTTTCCTCTTGAAGATGCGCCTCAAGTTTTTTCTTTTAGAGTAGTTGTGGAGGGAGAAAAGAGCCACCACAGCCTCCTCCACGTGGTTTACTCCTTCGAACACTGTCTCCACTAAGTTTTCTATTATTATCTGGAAATGATGATAAATTGAAAGGTCAAACTTGGAAGAATAGAATAAAATAAGCTCATCTTCAAATATCAAAAACTCTGTCAGTGTATTTAATTGCAACTTCTCTCAATACATCTAATTCTTGGTAATACGTACCTGCGTAATATTCAAGTCACAAGAGACCCAGTTCCTAAACCAGAGAGCGAATGCTGTCATCACCGCACCGTCGCTTTACACAGCTGGGCTGCTGAACTAAGCTGAGCTGGGCCAGTTCCTCGTTGTCTAGCTTTATTTAAACACCTGTATCAATCTAGAGTCACCAGCAGTGAAGGTCTTAATTTTATCCCGTCCATAACCTTCCACTACCGTCCATTACCTTCACACCCAACCGCAAAAACGCCCACGGGGTAAGGTTTGATGATTTCGAAGTGATCCATTGAAAAATCATACTAAAAGTCTGATAGGTACTATACCTCAATATCCTTGATGATAGTCCTGAAGTGCAGAATATCGTCGTACCAGGAAGGCGCCTGCACGTCGAGAATGCTGTGCCCCACCTAATTACATATAATGCGGGTTCAAAACTCTTTCGTCTAGTTACGCCAACGACAGCAGAGCAGTGCCGGGATCCGAGAGCAGTTTTGGTTTAATTTTAATTAGATTCGGAATCTTGTTTATTGTAAAACGGTGTAAGTGACATATTTTAAAAGTCCCAATAGTTGGCCCGTATCGTGCGCTTTATTGTAGTGAGCCATCCTGCCCCTGCCATGCTGTGGTCCAGAAGCAAAAATAGTTTTATGCAAATGAACGAAAATCGAATCCACTGTTGGTCCCCCCACCAACGTCCCGCTACCGTTGTCACTCTGAAAAATCGGCATGGGGATTTAACCTGGATGCAGATCATCAAGAATGCGTTAGTCTATGAAAGCAGGCTTAATCCGCGTGATTTATAGATGAATTAAGTCTATGTTTGTTTCACATCTAGAGATCTCACCTCGCGTACGTGGTCCAGCGCGCTGTGGAACATGTGCTCGATCTGTTCACACTTCGCCTCAAACTGCTCCCCTCGCGCGCCTCCAAACATTGGCTTGTTTATATTCTCCATTTCGTCAATTCTGAGTAAGCAAGATATAGAAAAATGTTTCTTTAGGTACGTTTAGCATTGTTTACTTTATCAGCTTGTATTTTTTTATATTAGGCGTAGGACGAGGTGTCTTAATTTACGCTCATCTGCATCTAGTTACAAAGGTCTACCCTATACCTGATCGTAGAGCGTCCCACTAATATTACCCAAACCGAAGCGTAGCCTGCACCATGAGCTTCGATGTCTTCCGCACTGCTTAATGGCAGCCTCATCATAAAAGTTAAACTGCTTCCACTACTGATATAATTATATACCCAGTGAAAAACTTACAATTTTATCTCAACAATCTAAAGCGCTTACCTTCCAAAAATAATCATGCAGTTGCACACATCAAGCATATCAAAACACCTCTGCACAAAAGAGTCGATGTAGTTGAAGATAGACCCAGTGTCGAGTTCCCAGCTCCCCGGAATCAGTTCGTTATGAGCTTCCGCCATAAGGTCATAGATTTCCCGATATTTCTTGCAGCAGCTTATGCACTTACTGAACTCCCCCATCGCACTTTTTGTACTACCCTCAAAAAGATCTTCTAGCTTTATGTAAGTCTTGCAGAGGATGATTATCTGGTTGCTGAGAGCTTTGAAGAGGTTCGTGATGCGAGCTTCGGAGTTATAGTAAGGAGACTCCTGCCAGATGAACCTGAACAAATTGATGATTTGTGGAATGTGAGTGGCTATTTCATCAGGATCCATCACGCATTCTAATACAGCGCAGGGCTGTTTTATGACTTGGAGAAACTCTATATTTTTAGTAGCTTCCTCTATTTTCTGAACGATTTCATCACACAGTGATTGGAACTGGTGAATGAAGGTGGAATGAGTGGTCACCAGGATTTTGGTTATATGTCTGACCGCCGGGTTTTTTAGTTGGTACAGCAGAGCGTTTAGGTTCTCATCTGAAAGTAGATGGGTAAATGTAATACTCACCCTCTATTTGCCCTTTAGTAAAACTCCAAGCTAAAAGAAACCTTACGTCTGTAAATCCAGAAGTCGTATTCATCACTCGGGCACAGCAGCTCTTTCTGGGAAGCAACAAACGCCTGGTCTTCCAAACAGGACTTGATCTGGTGGGTCCAATAGACCACTACACCTTCAAGCCTCTTCACCAGCTCTCGATCGAGGCTCGCTTTCTCATAGGAAAGTTGCTGGCCTTCTCGAGGTATGTACAGAACCGTCAAACCGAGCATTTTGTAGTACATATCGGTTAACTTCGCCAAAAAGGTGTGCAGCTGAGAGCAAAACTCGCTTTTTACACCTAGAAAAAGGAAAACACAGAAAAAGAGCTGTTTTTCATAAGATAGATATATTTTTACCGTACGTAGTTATTTTATTTATGTGAACTGCTGACGAAGATAAGGAGTTGAATGAATAAAACACTACTCACTGTCAGGCCAAGTATTGACTGCAAAAAAATACGGAGCGTAAACATTTTCCAACATTTGTATCATGTTCCCTTCAACAGAATCTACAAACGTCCCGAATATAATGTCGTCGTGGAAAGTCTCCGCTTTAAAGATAAAGTCCGGCTTTCTTAAAAAGTACGTCAGATCATAGACAGGAGACAGCGGTATATCGTGAACTGCTTTTATTTTGTCTCCTTTGAAATAGATCGATAAAATTAGGTCTTTTGGCTCGAGGAACCATTCCCTTATCATGTGTAAGCATTCATCGTTCCAGTCATCGTCGCGAAGGTCGTAGAGAGTGGTGATCCTCCGCACGAAGCCGACGAGTTTCTCCAGCTCTTCATGGTCGTATTTGGGACGAGCCTTGCTGGCTTCGGCTAGTTCTCGCGCAATTTGTGCGAGACGTTCCTTTTCTGGAATTTTCAACGCAATGCACTAAGTAAATGCTATGAAATGGTCGTGGAATTGTAAACTCGATTTTATATCTAATATCTATCAACCTAGAGAAGACGATTAAACAGGTCATAGAAAATATTATGGTCACCCGAGATTTTCATTTATTTTTTTATTTATCCAGGATGAATAGTTATAAGGTAAAGACTCAAACAAGGTACCAGTGAGATTGGTAAAAAACCCATAGGTTTTTTTCTAAGTTTAAGTCTGAGACAAGCCTAAGATAGGCTATGCATTTGATTACTAACTCGTTTGATGTTACGTGACGTTGTGGTCGAGGTAAGTATGGTCTGGTCCTATATGGGGAATGAGGATAGTAATCCAAATCAATTCCTTGCCATCCTCAACCGCAGGGGCTCGCTTAGAATCGCTCGTAAGATATGTCGCTCGAAAATATCATGTAAATCATGCGAAATAACAGACTTTCAAACGAAATTCTAAACAAAAGTCGCATTTTTGAAATAATCATATTACTCGCAAACGCTACTAGTGGTTTGAACTACTCGAATTTGCATTCTATCTAAAATTGAGCCTCAGGGCCATACGGTTACAAACCGGGACTGGGGATAGTAATCCAAATCAATTCCTTGCCATCCTCAACCGCAGGGGCTCTATTTTAGAATCGCTCGTAAGATATTTCATGAGAAAATATCATGTAAATCATGCGAAATAACAGAATTTCCAACGACATTCTAAACAAAAGTCGCATTTTTGAAATAATCATTTTACTCGCAAACGTAACTAGTGGTTTGAACTATACTCGAATTTGCTTTCTATCTAAAATTGAGCCTTAGGGCCATAGACGGTTACAAACCGGGACTTTTCCATTAGGTTACTCTTATGGTGCACAGAGGAAAATCTGCTGCGGCACACCGCGCCGCGCCTCTATAGTGCGGATAACGTCACACAAATCAACAGAAAAAAAAATTGTCGCGCCGCGCCGCTGCCTGAATGCGATTCGATCTTAATTTTAACGCTGTATCGATAGTTTTGAATACCTCTTTCTTCCTCCGAATCATGACTGAGGTCATCACTCCAGGTCACTTTCACCTTCTTAGCCTCCCGCCTAGCCGGGGGCTTCCCCGCCATCTTGGCGGACCTAGCTACAACTTAGCAGTTCCCCCTATATTATATTACTCTTTGAGTTCCACCTAACTAGAACCTAAATATGAGGAATCAATATCTAAACGCAACACTTCTTGGGAAACCAGTGACATTTGTCAGAAAACAAGTGATTTAATATTAAAAAGAGGTTGGTTTTTGTTTTGTTTGTGGCCAGCCGGGTCGCTAAATAAAGTGTTGCTTGGCAACATATTGTAGTTAACGTAACGACCAAATAAGTCGTTTACAAAAGAAAAGCGTCGTGACGCTATCAACGACGACGCGTCGCGACAAAACTGCTCAGCCGTTGCCACCGGGATTAAAGATGAAACTTGGTAGGCATCTACTCAGTTCTCACTAGTACTTGGGTGCTACTAGGTAGGTAGGTAATCTTATAAAAATATAAAAATGTTAGTTCACCGCTGTGGTTTACGACGACCACGACGCTTCTCCTTTTGCCTCTTTGCACAGACTCTATGCTTTGATTAAGTAGCGTAGGTCATTGAGTAACACGGCACCGGTCCGAACCAACCAATAAATGTTATTGATTATATGTATTATCTTTGGCCCGAACGGCCCAGTCGGCCGGAGGCCTGTGTTGCTCAATGGCCTAGGCACAGAATTCTCCTCATATTATGTCTCTGGGCCTAGGTCGTAGACTTTTAATAGATACGACTAGGTTTATACCATAGCTCGCAGTTTGGTAAAAACTTTTTGATGAATAAAAATTATAGAGCCATTTTAATGAGATTATTCATTACAAAGAGAATTTAATATTATACAAATACTACATTAATTCATGGATTTAGCTTTGTTTATGTCATAACAACGCGTCATCAGCATACACATGTCATTTTTGCAAATAAAGTGAAACACGTATTTCTTTGTGCCAAAAATATTTTGGAATTGTACCCGGTACTTTTTTACATTTATAATGAGAATTCTGTGTTTTTTACATACAGAACTATGAAATTATTGGGTAAATAAGAAACGCGGTGATTTTTTTCATTGAAAGGTCAGTGAAGTTGTATTGGGTGCTAAGAGTCTGAAGACCTAAGAAGGCCTATTAGGCCTAATCATCGCAATAAGCACATCACGGTACGGGCCCAGCTGGTAATGTCAGTGTGTAGCCAAAGAATAACTAATAATATATTAAATAATAAATAATGTGATAGGATTTATCGTTTGGGTTTGCGTTACAAAGCAATATAAGTTGACTTCAAAATCTAGGTAGTGTAGTAATATCAGCGGAAATAAGGCTTCATCATCATCATCATCAGCCAGAAGACGTCCACTGCTGAAAATAGACCTGCCCCGAAATAATGGTACTGACTGACGAGACGAGCAAATGGACCATAACAGTTCACTGCCACCCAAAATGTTGAACTTCAACAGTTCCAAACTCTGTGCGGCACCACACTGTGCTCGTCCCCCTGAGATATTAGATGATAAATCTCTGTATGGGCATACAGAGATTTAAAGTAATTTCGCTGGAAACATTGCCCTTCAATCCGGAACAAAGTAAAGCTAGCATAGTACTGCTTGGCGGTTGAATAACTGGCAAAGATGTGGTACTAAATAAGGCCTCCTAAATAAGGCTTACTACCACTGTAATGTAGAGTCATCATCGCGGGTATTGAACAGGGTTTCTAAGCCGCCAAGCAGTACCTAGACACTACATACTGCACACGCACATAGGCCACATGCCTCTGTAACAGGGACCCTATTCGGAGAAATTACATTTTATCTCGGTCACTCTCACTCCCATTAAATTCTAAATTAGCGAGACAGTGACCGAGATAATCTCGAGCGCACAGGAATAGGGTCCCAGGTTGGAGTTATAGTATGTCGAGTGATATAATACGGGCAAATAATTATGCGTTCCAGTGGCAGGTAGCATGCCCCAGCAGCATGCTGGCATATGGCTTGGGGCGTGTTTGTGTTCAGTAAGGATGGACGAGCGCGACTGGCGGGCGTGCTGCGCGCGCTGCTGATTGGCCAGTTGGTGGTCTCGCTTGGGATGGTCATATTCACATACAACGTCTCCATGAAAGTGATGCTGCTGCTCAAGAACATACACCAGGTTAATATTTTGTTATATATTTATCTACCTAGACACATATAATTCGATTTATCGAATACATACTCTTTATCGCATACCTTCACGACAGAATTTTGCAAATACCGAAACATAAAATAGTATTCGTGTACTTTATAGATCCTGGTCTACAAAGAGCGCGTTTCAATTTCCGCCAACAGCGCCCACAACGCCGTTACGACACCACGAGAAAGTTGAACTTTTTTCATGTTGGATCGTTGTGGCGCTATCAGTGTTCGGACCGCGCCCAAAGATGTATGAGCGGTTGGAACGGTTTCATCCTTGACCAGTCGCTGGACTATGCTCCTCCACTTTGTTCCGTCTGCGGCAGACTTTGTGGCGTCGGGGATCAGCAGGCCGGACCCTGACGCCACAAAGTGTGCTGCATCGAAGATCGATTGATGAATGCGTGATTTTTCCCGTCAATCTTTCCTACTACCATAAGTTTTTCAAGGTTGCCGAGGATCAAAGTAAGGATTGAGCTGGAAACAGATTTTCATTGAAATTTTCACAAATAAATGGTTGCCTCTTACTGAAAAATTAAAGAACCTTAGACTTCCCTCGTATGGACCATGGACACGTCATGAAAAGAGACGATAGTCATGTGTCCCTAGATGTGATGGTAAGCGGTGGATTCGGTAGGGGGCTACCGAAATAGGTGTGGATGAACTTTGTCAAAGAAATGCGTAACGAGGGATTTAATGTCGAGACGACCGACTTGCTGAAGAGGAGAAAGAAAACGTGCTGTGCTTACCCACTGAGTGCAGTGGGATGAAGGCTGGAAGATGATGATTATATGGTTACCTATTGTCTAAATCCCACCTAGGTGACAGTGGTCCTCCTTTACGGGCTGATTCTCCTGCAAGCTTACGCCATGAAGCTGCACTACACGGGCGGGCTGCGGCTTGTGGCTCTGATGCTGAAGTGTCCGCACTGGGCGCGCATCTCGCGGTACAGCTTCAGCTGGATGATTAGCGGCACCCTGCTGCCCGCCAACGGGATACTGGTGTACGCGGCTTGCAGGTCGACTATGAAGGTAAACTCAGGGGATTACAATAACAAATCAGTCACCGTGCCGCACTCACGCACTTCGCTCTCTCTCTCGATCGCATAAATATGCTGATATATACCTAAATAAATAAAATAGACAATAAAAACAAACGATTTTATTGCTTAAAACATGTAAAAAAATATATAAAATAAAATGGCTATGGCTAGATAAATGCTATTATCTTAATTTTCATCTGTTTCCTATACAACTAAACAAATATCCTAACATTTATCTACAAAGGAAAGGAACCTATCTTATAAGGAAAGGGTATGCTAAGCCGAAAAGAGCTTATAGTACTCATCATAATTAACAACTTTTACTATGGAACCAACCCTGAAATGTCAATGACTCTCGACAAAATGTATGGAACAGCTGATTTTTATCTTCTCTATTTCTGGGTTGGTCCCATAGTAATAGTTGTTCACAATCATGAGTCCCTTTCGGCCTAGCATACCCTTTCCTTGTAACCCTGTAGATAAATGTTATTATCTTCATTTTTACCGATTTCAGGCGTTGAGGAACGAGCTGTCCGTGTCGCTTTGCTACGGAATATCACAATACCTTACGGAACCGTTCTGGAAAAAGCTCATGGATACTATGCAGGTTATTTAATAAAATCTTATTTTTATAACAAGCTAGTTGTTACACGCGACTTCGTTCGCGTGGATCTACAAAAAAAAAGTAGCCCATGTCCGTCTCCAAACGTTAAGCTATACATATATGCGAAATTTCATCTCGATCCGTTCAGATGTTTAGCCGTGATAACGCAACAAACACCCAGACATATAGATAGAGAGAAAGAGAGGCAGAGTTACATTAGCATTTATTACTGAGGATGACCAGTAGTACCAGACAATAAGGAGGTTTTTTTTTTATTTCAATTTTTTTGGTAAAATCATTCTGTATCCTGTATAGGAACACACAAACATACATTTACCCCTCAAAAACATAGCCCTCCTTCTCGGGCAGTCGGTTAAAAAGCGTGGGTTCGGGCTCTATATAAAAGCTGCTTACATGCTTTTGGTTTTTAGTCTGGAAATGTACACTTTTCAGGTAGAGCTGGGCTGTTGCGGCGCGGAGATGCCGAGCGACTGGCACGAGATACCCTGGATCAACGTGGACTTCCTCAACGAGGACTCGGAGCTTGTGCTCAAGTAATTATCTCTTTTCTTCTTCTTCTTGTTAGTTTTTTACTACGGGTCTGTATTCACCAGGTTCAGACATCAACGGGAAGCATTATGCACATTTCTAAGAGCATTAGATGATTAGATGATCTGATTCGGAAAGAATCAGCCATAGTTTCGTGGGAAAAACTTGCAACACAAATTTTTAAAGTAATTCAGAGCAAGTTTTTAAGTTGTTTAATGGAACATAGAAACATCATTGCCGAAGCAATTAATATGTTTCTATGTTTATCCTAACTAATATTATAAATGCAAATGTAACTCTGTCTCTCTGTCTGGGTCAAATCACACCCTAGATTCTGCATTCAGGACGCTCGAAGCCCACCACGCATCAGTCTAAAAACACTTATAAGAAATTACTCTGATTGGTTGATCGTTAGGCGCGAGTAGGCGTAGCCTTGAGATAGCCAATGAGAACGCTTGGCCACACTCCCCGCGACCCGCGTCTTCCTCAAACTTTGGTGACATTTTGTAGGAACAACGAATCTCGTAATGCGGTATCTAGTGTGATCTGTGGTCTGTGTGTTTGTCGCACTTTCACGTCTAAACGGCTGAACGCGGGTCGACCTCAATTTTTGCATATATATAGCTTAAGGATCAGAGACGGACATAGAATACTATTTTAGTAGGTTCACGCATTGTTTTAACATAAAATAATAATAATGCTATACGAATTTAAAAAAATATAACTAGTTGTTACCCGCGACTTCGTTCGCGTAGACCTACAAAAAAAAGTTGCCTATATCCGTCTCCTATCCTAATCAAAATGCAAAAATTCAGGTCGATCCGTACAGCCGGTTAGCCGTGCGATAACGCGACAAACACCAAGATAGAGAGACAGACAGAGTTACTTTCGAATTTATAACAAACACCAAGATAGAGAGTCAGACAGAGTTACTTTCGAATTTATAATATTAAAACGTATTAAAACGTTTCCAGAAGAAATAATTTATATCCGCTAAGAAACCTAAATGTCCTAACCATTTAGGTTTCAGTACTTTACCGGGAAGACCGAGGAGAACTTTTATAGACCAGATAAAGAGTAGACAGATGTCATGTCGGACAGGGAGGTGAAAACGCTGTCAGAAGACCGCCAAGCATGGAAATTACTCCACCGACAAGACCTACGCTCTTAAATGTTGAATCAATGAATAACCACTTGCTTATGGGGAAAGTCCTTGGGATTAGATACATAAAACTGGGATCTCTTTTAAGCAAAATGAGAGATAGAATTTTGTATTTCGCACGTAAAACTTGTTGCCATATTTTGCTATACTGAGCTATTCTCTGTACGAAATGAAATTTACTTATTTATGAACAGCTTTTTTATTACATTACTATTAGTACTCACGGGATATTTACCACGGTTATTGTTTTTGTTGAGTTCCCGATATCTACCCGTGTTGTCTACCGATGTCTACCGAGTTGTCTACCCGTGAACATGGCGCATGCAACTGTGCCGAAATATCGGGAACTCAACAAAAACAATAACCGTGGTAAATATCCCGTGAGTACTAATAGTAATGTTGTAAACAACCACGAAAGTCTAAAACAGAGCTTTTTTATTCTATATAATATGGCCAACTTTTTATCAGGCAAAAAAAGAGTAATGTTGCGCGTCGTGCAGGTTGGCGGGCGCGGACGGCAAGGTGATGCCGCCCGTGTCGCCGTACTCGTGCTGCACGCCGCGCGTGCTCGCCGCCTGCTACCACGACCCCTTGCAACAGGTAACGTCCTTCATTTACAGGCAACCTTACAACGGGCGCGGTCCGAAGAACGATAACAGCACCAAGCCAACAGCGCTAATGAGAACCAGCACAGCACAAAAAGCTTCACGTCATCATAGAGGAACCTATGCTGCGACTTTTTGGCGGGAACGTGAAGTAGTCATGTCGCGTCATTGTATTAATTTTCATAACTTGTGTTATTTCAAGTGTTAATGTTTAAAAATTGTGGATTTTTATGCATTAAGTGTTCGTGAACGTGCGCGAGCGTTAGTGAATAGTATAATGTTGTGAAACGTGACTCTTCGTGTTGTCCAAAACGCCATAAAAACCTCTAGTAAAGACTCCACCACTTTACTGGGGCGTAACGTGGACTTGACCGTGACTTACTTTGTTTGACTTAGACAACAACTGAGACTTAATTTAATTGTAAAGTATTTGACTTCACTTGAAATATTACAATACTTGACACTGGCTAAATACACAACGTGAGAAGCCAAAACATAATAGAAAAAAAAACCTATGTTGCCGAGTTGGTTTTTACTAGCACTGTAGGCGCTCATGATCACATCGGTAGTTACCATACTGGTGCGTACCCCAGTGACTTCCATCAGGCCACCGAGGGTATAGAAGGTATAATCTCACATAACCCATCTGTATCAGGGACCTTCGAATATTTCTCCCCCGTCACTGGAAAAGATACATTTAGCTATCCTCCAATCACCGTTCGTAACGTCACTGTTTCCGCTACGGCGATTGGTCATCTGCTGATCGCCACTTAGTCCTAGCAGTTTGCTTAGATCTAAACTGGTATAGGGTAGCCAGTTTAACTCACTGGGACTTCTCAGTCAAAGTAGCCATTCCGAGATGTTGCATGATTTCTTCTTGATTGTTTGTTGACAGGACTCGGTTATTTCTTAAAATTGCGCGACAAGCGCCTTTATCATGGATGTACCTGATCGTGAAAGTGATAGTGCGCGAGCGGGACCCCGCATAGTGCGAGTATTTTGGTATGAGCGGGATAGCATGCTATCACAATCAGAATCACGAACGTTCATAATAAGGGCACTGAACCACCGGAGGGCGGGTAGCCTGTCAAGAGAAAAACTTGGTTGAACAGAATTGCGCAAAATTGTGGTTACAATTCTACAATTTTGTAAATTGTATAAAAAATCTATAATAATTTAACTTGTAATTTTGGTTGCACAGGAATATGTAAAATGTAAATTGTAAGTTTGACTTAAACAGGCTGCGAACGGCGAACGAGTTCCGCGCGGATTACCCCCAAATACTGAAACGTTAGTTAACTTTGACGACATATTAAGTCTATTGCTGCCTTTGTAATTTGCTTAGTGCCAGACAAAGACAGCAATAGACTTAATCTGTCGTCAAAGTTACAAACGTTTCAGTATTTGGGGGTTAGTGTTTCGTTCGCCGTCTGTATCTGGCATAAGATGTGTCCGTGTATAGGCAGAGTGGGTGTCGCTGTGGGCGGGGCCTTCGCCCCTGCCGCCCGCGTCGCTGCACGCGCGCGGCTGCGTGGAGGCGGTGCGCACGCCGCTCACCAAGGCGTTGCTCGGGCTCCACTGCTTCACAATGCTCGTCGTCATCCTGCAGGTGAGCCCTGATACACTCACCTCGGGATTCTGAAACGTTTGTTAACTTTGAGAAGAGATTAAGTATATTGCTGTCTTTATCATTTTCTTAGTGCCAGACAGAAGCAGCATTAGAATTAATCTGTTGTCAAAGTTAACAAACGTTTAAGAATCCCGAGGCTACTCACTTAGCCTCGTCTTCACTTAGACTTAAAATTCAAAGCCTCCAATAGGATTCAACACGCATTTAAAGATTCGAAGCGAATTAAGGCGCGCAATTTTAAGGAGTTAACTCATCGACCTTTTTTTTTAATGCAAGCTTTATAATGTAGAGATCGATGGGCTAACAAAAAAAACAGCGACATCTAGTGAACCTAAGGATTCTGTTGTCATGTCATTGTTTTAGGCATTTATTTTTTGTATAATACTAGCTGCGCCCCGTAGATTCATCCGCGCGGTAATTTATTTTTTCCTAAACAAAATATTCAAATCGGTCGAGCCATTTTTGAGCTTCTGCGAGAATATAACATTAGTCAATTGATTTTTATAAGGCAATGTATCAAATTTCCAACATTTACATGCACAACGACAGGTCGTCAGGTTAGATGTCGTTTTTGATACGATAAGAATATTTATTTGCATACAATATGGGAAATATTATACAACACAATTCAACACATGCATAAAAGATGTTAAATTATTACTATAAGTGGCCGTATCAAGCTGTGCCGGTTAGGTGTATCTGGGTGATGGCGCTATACTCGTACAAATATTTAAAAAATTACAAAAAAAAAAAAACTTAATAATACCAAACGTGATACATGTCAAAATTTGAAATAAAATATAGTATTACTTACATCCCCTATTAAATTAACACTCATTGTTTAAGGGGGCGTATAACCTGGTTCTCGCTGTCTCGTTCGTACTATATCAACATTTTTGATATAAGAATAACAGAGAAGAAATAAATAAAAAAATCTAGTCATTGACTCTAGAATGCCATTGCCAATGTTTTATAGCAATTTTCATCTTATTTTTTTTTATTTGGCGAAGGAAAAGGTAAGGTAAAATTAACACAAATGTTTTTTCCTTCTCCTGATGACTAAACACATTAACTACGCATTTTTTTAAAATTTCTTCTTTGTTATTTTAATATTTAAAAACGAATATATAGGAAACGAATATAGGGCGAACGAGACAGCGAGAACCAGGGTATACGCCCCCTTAAACTAAGTGACTATGTCACATTTATTGGTAAAATATAATTATACTCCAGACCATGAAAAAGACACAAAAAATTCTAGTATTAGTTATGTAAACGACGTGTCAGTTTTTATTATATAACGAAAACGAACGTACCTATCTATGTTCTGAGTGTTTTTTCCGTAAATAAACAATTTTTATCAAAAAAATAAATTGGTTGCAACCGACCTCCGTGTTACAAACGAGAGAGAAATATATTTTCCTCTTATTTTATTTCGTTGGTCCGTGATTGTTACGTGTGATGTCGCTTTGAAACTTGGAGGAAAAACTTTGAAACGAGTGACGCTTTTGCTATGACGTCATGATAGGAGCAAGATGATACTCAAGTTAGTTCTCTAGAATATCACTAGGCGTCGCCTCGAAACGGGGCGGTCACGCAAATTTCGCTAGATGTCACCGCAATACGAGCAGTGCTTTTCTTATGACGTCATGAGAGGAGCAAGATCATGCTCGAGTTAGTTCTCTAAAATATTACTAGGTGTCGTCTCGTAGCGGGCGGCGCTTTTCTGAAACGCGATGACGAGATTCTCCGGCGAAACGCGAGCGATTCCAGGCTTGGTTCCTAAATCATACTTACCTGGCGTAGGGGACACCGTGATCAAGAAGGCGGTTCCCCCAGAGCGAGGCCCTTCCATTGCACTGCGGCTGGGTTGACCTCTGCGATTATCCCTAATGTGGATAACTCGGACGCGTTATTTTTGGTAGTGGGGACTGCGTACGCGCCGTCCCCTTCATATAAAGAATGATGGTGAAAATACATTTAACAAGATTTTCGTTACAAAACAGTCTGAAATTGTGGAAAACTGAAAAATATAAATTAAATCGGTGAAATCTTTGATTGTTTACAGAGAAAGGTTTTTTAAAAAAAAAAAAATATTTTTTTAAATATGTATTTTATCTATTTGTTCATTACAGTTTCATGCAAGTAGGATAATATATCTGTAACTTTATCGATATATAATAGTAGCGAACAGTTGACCTCGCGACCACAATCTCAATTCTACAATTATTTGAGAGTCTACGGCACCAAATCGGTATTTGTTTGTATGTTTGTGTGTATTATTGTCCGACGAAAACTTGCGGACCGTTGATCTGATCTTCATGAAATTTTGCAGGCTAGTAGTTCATGACAATACAATTTTCAAGTTCGAGCATGAGCTAAATCGGCCAAGGGCCAAAAACAATGACAAGTTTTGATTTGGAAGAACAACATATCATTTAGGTATATATCTATACATTATGAACAGTGTACATTATGTAGGTAAGTGAAATAAAATCTTGTAAAACAGAACATCGCGAGGTCTCAGTTCGGGGCGAACTACTAGTATTTTTTTGTCTTCGGCGATTTTTAATTATTATTATTCTTATAGTTATGCTTGTATGAATGGAACCCGTTATCCGGGGACTGTGTAGTTTTCAATGTATAAGTAGGTATGTTTGTTTTCGACAGCTGGTGATCCTGGTGCTGTTCCAGCTGTTACGCACGAGCGCGCGCGACGCCGTGCTGCGCGGGCACGCGCACGGGCCGGGCCGGGGCGCCGTGCTCGGCACACTGCTCGTCGACGAGGAGGAGGCGCACATGTATACGCACAAGGTACATGCTAGTCAGGACTAGAAGTGAAGGCTGTTCGGAGACTTCTCTACGAGTAACACCAAACGAGCCACAATGTGACTCAAGGTTTTTTCCTAACATCGTTACACGTTGCGACCGCTTTTTAATTCTGGGTTCCCATCGAGTCACGCTGTTACACTAACCCCCGAATACTGAAACGTTTGTTAACTTTGACGACAGATTAAGTCTATTGCTGCCTTTGTCATTTGCTTAGTGCCAGACAAAGGCAGTATTAGAATTAATCTGTTGTCAAAGTTAACGAACGTTTCCGTATTCGGGCGTAAGTGTCAAAAATCCCAACGATTCACACTACCATTTTAATATATCCTAACTAATATAATAAATGCGAAAGTAGCTCTGTCTCTCTATCTGGGTGTCTGTCGCGTTATCACGGCTAAACGGATGAACGGATCGAGTTGCATTTTTGCATAGATATAGAGACGGACTTAGGCTACTTTTTTTTTAGTAGGTTCATGCGAACGAAGTCGCAGGTAACAGCTAGTAGGTTATAATTATTATGTATAACCATCGTTTCAATTGGCACTCAGAGCATTATCTTCCATGCAACCATGTATATCCTAACTAATATTATAAATTCTAAAGTAACAGAGAGACAGATCTCTCTCTCTCTCTATCTGTCTCTCTGTCTCTCTGTGTGGTTGTTTGTCGCGTTATCACGGCTAAACGGCAGAACGGATCGACTTGGTTTTTTGCATAGGGTCGAAGTTTAGACGGGTTTTGACGTCCCCTTGCATCCCCCGCTCTCCTTGCACCCCTCGCGAAGATTGGCGAAAGAGGGAGGGAGCTTATGCTGAGCAGTGGGCTGAATAAGCTGCTGATGAAGATGATGATGATTTCCCCCCTACTCACTCATAAATTTTATTTTTATCGACTCATATATATTTCTCTATGACTCGCGCAGAATTATTGACGTCCGCGACAAAAATACATCGTCTTCTAGAAACCAACGATAACAAAACTAGTTGATTGCACACGCAGATAAACAACTCACGACGCCAAGCGTGGGAGGTAATTAATAGCGTTTACAGTTGGGCGACTCCAAATTAATTAATGGAATTTTACTATTCGTTTCGGGAATAGGTACGAGCTGCCAATCAATATCAGATTCGAGATGTAAAGCCTTTGCACAGGTCACACCTAGATTCCGCAGATTCAGACCATCGAAGCACACCACGCATCTGTCTAAGCACACCTATAAAAATGTATTCTTATTGGTTTATTGCGCGAGTAGGCTATAGTGTTTTATAGTAACTAAGCTATAATACCTTTGTATCTATTTATGTTAGCATTTAAATAAGTCTATGTATAGATTTAAGTAAGTGTATTTATAGGATCCGTGGTAGGTCAGTGGGAGCACGCAAGCCTCACATTCGTGGGGTCGATCAATGAGTTCTTTGGAACTTACGTACGGATATGCCACTGACTTTTCCGTGAAAGAAAACATCGTGAGAAAACCTGCATATCTCCGGAGAAGAAATTCGATGGCGTATATGAATCCGCCAACCCGCACTGGGCCAGCGTGGTGGATATGGCCCAATCACCCCTCGAGGGTAGGCCGATATCTCAACAGTGGGATGTTTAAAGGCTGATGCAATTTAAAGTAAGCCTACGCTAAATTATTGTACGCTCGTAGAGGCAATAATATGTATCATCTATTATGTATTAAGTTATACAACACATTATTACTGATTCTGATTGGCGTCAATGAGAACTTTTGATCGCAGTCCCCGCAACCCGCGTTTTTTTTCCAACTTTTTGTCGGAACATCTTGTTAAGCGGTATCTTGTGTAATCTGTGCGCCTTTTGAAATGTATTGATTTGATTTTGAAAGTTCATTATTGAGATAAATAAGTAACTTTTTTGGAAATACTCAGCGGTAATAGAATCTTAGTACTAAATTGTTTTTTAGGCAAAGATAAAAAAACTTTTAAAAGTGTATATATATCCAAAATAGCAGCACCCCGCGATTCCACCCGCCATTCTACAGAAACCGAATATTTTTCCTTAATAGCCTAAGTATATGTAAATCAGGGTATTAGCTACCATACCAAATTTCATCCAAATCCTGTCAGCCGTTACAGAGTTGAAGGGGAACAAACTAACATACTTACGCACAAAGTTTCGCATTTATAATAGGTATTAGTGTAATGTAAAATTTATTATGACGTATTCAATTGTAACTTTGTATTCGTAAACAACTTACGTGGTTTACAATAGTTTTTTGTTTTTCGTTTTCATTGTTTAAACAGCTGATTCTATTCTTTTACTGATAGAATAAATATAGAATACTAGCTGCGCCCCGCGGTTTCACCAGCTATCCTAGAAGAGCCGTTATTTGCTTCGGGTTGAAAAGTAGCCTGTGTTAGATAGATAGATTAATACCATTATTTTTCACACAACATTTTACATAATTTAAAAAGTGGCTTAAAAATAGTGTAGCAACTGGCGGCCTTATCGCTAAAAGCGATCTCTTCCAGGAAATCTTTTACCTTTCTCTTGTTAATCCAGCATATAAGCTACCTCCAAATTTCATCCAAATCCGTTCAGCCGTTACAGAGTTGAACGGGAACAAACACACTTACACACAAACTTTCGTAATTATAATATTAGTGTGACTACCTGCGCTCCGCGGTTTCACCCTCTATTCTTCAGAAACCGAATATATATCCGAGATAAAAAGTTGCATATGCGTTAATCCAGGGTATAAGCTACCTCCATAACAAATTTCATTCAAATCCGTTCAGCCGTTACACAGTTGAACGGGAACAAACACACTTACATATTTACACACAAACTTTCGCATTTATAATATTAGTGTGATAATGTAATATTGATGGGTTTACGATTATTTACATAGACTCGTATAAATACTTACAGAAGCGGATCGTGAGCGCCAACGAGTGTGTGTGCGAGACCAGCGCGTGCGCAGTCTCGCTGCGGCGCCGGAAACGGAGGAGAAAGCTACGCAAAGACAATAGTTACCCTTGTTTATCGTGGCGGTAAGTTCTTGTACTAATACTGTACATAACAAATCGACCAACTTGTCTGTAGAGGAGTTGACCAAATTACTACAACTCGTTGTCATCTGAGTCGTCGGGTCATAAATCATTCAATCGCAATCTCGCTCGCACTTACAGGTCTTATAGAGCGGTGTATCTGTCTATTTCGCTCGCACTATAATATTTCGCGTTTGCAATCTTTTGACCGATCTTAAAGGATGTGGTTAAAATGAACTATGATACAAAGTTTTATGAATTTTGAATCAACGGTTCGCAAGTTATCGTCGGATAAACACATAAACTCAAAAACATACATAGACCGAATTGTTACCATAGACTCTGAGATCTTCGCTTAGCTCGGTCAAAAACAAGTACATTTTTTTTATTGAACTTGTTGACGAGACGAGCAAGTCACTCATCTGATGTTAAGTTTCACGCCTGCTCATAACAGTTCAGTGCCAACCAGAATTTTGAACTTCAATAGTTCAAAATCATGAGCGGCAATGCACTGCGCTCGTCACCTTGAGATATTAGATGTTAAATCTCTTTATGCCCAGTAATTACGCTGGAAACATTGCCCTTCAATCCGGAACACAGTAATGCTTGCACGCTACTGCTTGGCGGTTGAATAACTGGCAAAGGTGTGGTACCGCCCCAGGTGGCCTCTACATGAAGCGCCCTATCAGTACAAAAATACGTTTGTACAACTTCACTACTTTTGTTTTGAAAATAATAATTAATGAGTGATAATGGGGCTCATTCAATAAAATATTTTCATATAGACAAAAAAAAAACTAGCTCGGAAGAACTCAATATATGACGCGACGCTATTTGTTAAAATTTGTGTTTGGCCACGATTTGTTTATTTGGCCACTATTTAAGTAGTGTGTCAGGTGTCAGTCAGGTGATGGAAACCATGATCAAAAAGACGGCGCAGATAAAAAAAAAACAATATTGTGACACTTGAAATGATGGAATTGCTAAATTCAACTTCAACAAGTTGAATTTAGCAATTCCATCTTGTGAAGTCAATGGAACCGTATCAGAAACCGCTCCTTTTACAGATAAGTTGGTCGCAACGTACTCGATTTTCAGACCTGAGGTCAAACGCCATTCCCTGTGGATAATTCCGATACTTTGTATGTAATACCGTTCCAACGCGATCAGTTCCTTATATTATTGGAGAGTGAGTAATTGATGACAGAGTATTTGAAGCTTTACCTCGGCATTCTGAAACGTTTGTAAACTTTGACAACAGATTAATTCTAATGCCGCCTTTGTCTGAAACTAAGCAAATGACAAAGACAGCAATAGAATTAATCTGTCGTCAACGTTAACAAACTTTTTAGAGTCCCGGGGTTAGATACATAAATATCAGTATTAACTGCGACCATAGCATATCTATAATCGAAAAATCTTTCGATATGTATTCGACTATTTCATGAAGATCGGATTAACGGTTCTCAAGTTATCGTCGGAATATACATACAAACATACATACAACTGCCGATTTGCTCCCGTACACTATGAGACCTTCGCTTCGATCGGTCAATTAAAAGAAATACCCGACTGCAAAATGTAGCTCATCAGGGCTAGCATGTTCACCGCGACAAAACCTCTACTCTTCATGTCGTGAAAAATGAGAGAAACGTATACATAATCGTAGCCGTGTCCTGTTCTTGCATAACAAAAAGATTTTGTCGCGGTGCACATGTCACTTCGGACGTAAAGATGAATCCAACGTCACCTCACTCGTCAAAATCAGTCGAGCCGTTTAGGCTATAGGAGGTAATTTATAGAAACACACAAACATACACCCCAAAAACATTACCCTCTTTATTGGATAGTCGGGTAAACATGTATATGCCGAGCACTGTTCCATTTTTCATAAACTTAGCTATCGAATAAGTTTAATTATTATTATGAGCTACGTGTCCGACTGCGGGGCAAAGGTCTACCTACCCTGCCTCCAATTTTTTCCGATCTTGGGATAATGCCGTTCAGTTGCGGAGATTCGTATCGAGCACAGATCACACTAGATAACGCATTACGAGATTCGTTGTTCCTACAAAAAGTCACCAAAGTTTGAGGAAGGCGGGTCGCGGGAAGTGTGGCCAAGCGTTCTCATTGGCTATCTCAAGGTTACGCCTACTCGCGCCTAACAATCAAAGAATAGGAGTAATTTCGTATAAGTGTATTTAGACTGATGCGTGGTGCGCTTCGATGGTCCTGAATGCAGAATCTAGGGTATGATGTGGTATCGAGTCACCATCTAAGGTTGTCGAGTGGACGAATACGTACGAAAGTTTTTTCGATAGAAGTTACGCTACTGGTCTTGTGGGACCGCCATAAGTCTCTACTTTTTATCTGGAAGCTGTACTGTATGCTATAAAGTTTGTACGCGAATAGTACGTCTAAAGTCGTTTTTTTAAACAAACAGATTAAAATAACATTACGTGTGCTGCCACTTTTCACGAAATAAAAATAGTGAGGTGGTAAAAATATTTCGTTCATTCAATCATATAAGTTCAGTTCATATTCTAAAGTCAATTAAAATATATTTTAAATAATTGATGGCAGTGAATGCTTATTCATGAATCAAACAATTCATTTACGATTTATAACTATTAATTTATAAATATAATATTCAATTAATTTAAAGTTCCTTTCTTTTGAACGAACTAGATCATCACTACGATTTGAAAGTTGGCAACATTATTTTGAAAGGTGACATTTCGACCTGTCAGTTTACTCCGTCTGATAAAAAAATCGACTTTAAGGTGTCTATACATGACCTGACCTGACCTCGTGTGAAAGGGACAGCTAGACTTGAATTTCTTTTATTAAGGTTATAGCTTCTCCCTTTCGCTCCCCTAGAAATTTATATGTAGCCATCTCTTTCACACGATGTCAGGTCAGGCCATGTACAGAGTATTTCTGGTAGATACTACTTTCCTATTTTCTACAAAATGTAAATATAATGTAAGAATGCGAATAAAACGACAATTTTAAATCAATGCAAAGGCTTTATTTCGCTCATTATAAACATTCCTTAGTATCTAATCAATTAAGTAACAATGCTGTTTGCGTATATCCGCGAAGTCAGGTTACAAGAGATTATCCTCGATATAAATAAATAAATATATATAGGTACCGGCGGCGCCGCGCCGGCGCTTCCGTACCGCGATACAAATATACAAAACTGATATACTCACTAACTATGTACACACACTGTGCCGCGGCGCGGCGCCCGCCTAGCACCCGTGGAATGTGGAGTGCGCCGCCTCTCGAGCGCCGCGTTTACACGAAACGCAGCGGCGAGAGGACCTGTCGCCGGCAACGCCGAGCGAACCCGCTCCGACCGCGCCCGAACAGTCCCGGACATTCGACACGAGGCCGAACCTGCTCGTTCATGATTCGGTTTTCGTTCGGGAGGATTCGCGTGACGTCGCGTTTGACACAAGTTTCGGCCGTAAACAGCCGAAGCCGCGACCGACCTAGAGGGAGGGTCGGTTACGGAGTCGTTCGTTTCGAGGATCATAGAGGGGGAGGTCCTTCCGGGTAGCGCAGGACCGGCTCGAGGGCGAGCCCGGGGGCGCGGCAGTCGGAGTGCGCGTGCGGGGCCAGCGCCGCAGCCCCCAGTAGGAGCAGGAGCAGGGCCTGGAACGGTAGCGAAGCGCGAGCCACTCGGCTCACGAAGCGGAGTCCTCGCTGGAGGCGGGACATGTCCTGGTCGTCCGGCTCGTCACTTACGACCACGCTGCGGAACGGAGATACAATTAGATTGATTCATTTTGATGAAGTTGAGGCTATTGGAAGCGTAGATTGTGCTTGGCTGTTTAACATAGAATCTTCATATTTAGAGAACGATTTTAATGCCGGCTCTACAACCTCCTCGAGACAGGCAGAGATCGGAAGTGCCTAGACGCTCTCGTATCGCATGTTGGTATTTTGCGAACGAGACAAAGGTTCTCGCGAGCCCGCGAGGTTAGAGATAGCTTCGGAATGTCTGGACGAAAATATAGAATTGACATTAGAACAACGCCGATTTAGCGTTAGCGGCCAAACAACATTGTAATAAGATTTTCGAAAACTAATAAAACTTTAAGATTTTTAATTTATCTATGCTTCCAATTTTTGAATTTTTTAGTAAGTTGATTGACAAAGAAAAATTTTGTTACAAGAAATTCTAAAAAAAAAAAAACTTAGCTTTGCACATAAAAAAACAGCAGCGAATAGCCAATTTGAATTAGAAAAATGTGAATAATAGCTATCGCTTAGATAAAAAAGTATATTGAAAGAACATTACAGACAGAAAAAAAATTTGAAAGAGTATTAGAAAATAGGATTTACGTATAGTTAGCAAACAAAGCACTAGTCAAATATTACTCAATACAGAAGTGTTAGAGCGTGAACGAAACTATTACTAAGGCATTTTAGGTGATACTCACTCATTCTCGTCGAGGGGAGGCAGGTTGGTGGCCGACAATTGCTCTTCGTCTTCTTCGTTTAGCTACGGGAGAGGAGAATACGTCAAAATACTGTGCGAAGCCACTACAGGTGTGTAAACAGGGTATAGGCGGGTTGCAAACATAGTCATGAAACGATTGATGACTTTAGAGAATAAAGCCTAATTGGTCTTGGTCCAATTGATAGTGTGATAGCGGTCTATTATATATATATAGAGTCTTTAGATATATTTGGGTAGACGCTAGCAAGAAAAAAGTAACAGTACAACCCTAGTGAGATATATTCCAGAATTCCATAAAATTATTCCTATTCCATAAAAGAAGTGTTATTATATTTTTGTACGTCATTATGCAAAGTTTTGATACAAGTTGCCAGCGTCTCTTGGCGATTTAACATTCAAAATATTTTAAATAAGACTTTAAAGTAAGGTAGTAAAGCAAGAACTAATGTAGCGTTTAAATTCTCCTTGAGTTAGGCTAGGTTCAGGATATTTTTATTCAGGTTTGGTAGTACTTTCCACATACTTTAACCTGTTTTTTTTTTATGTTTGCGATCCGACAACAAAGATACAGGGTACAACTACATCTAAAATTCTTATACCTATCACAAGCTACGAATATGTTTCTATAGCGTTTGTAGACTGCACTATGGAGTCTGTAGGTCCAACCTAGATACTGTATGTAGGTAAGCTCTGATTCAACGGTGCTGTGGTAAGCAGTGGGAACGCAACTTAAATAAACTCTTACATATATAAATTGTGTTTTTAGCAAATTTCGTCGTGCACGAGTATGTAGTATGTATCTGAACTGAACGAATTCCTTAATTGTGTTTTTGGTTAAAGTTCTGTGCTGCACGAGATTTTAAGAATCATAAATAATTGATAGGTATCCTTCCTTAGTAACTCTCATCTTTCTCCAGGCCCATCGAGTTGACTTTGGTGGACCCTTAGCAAATGTCTCTGATGTACATTTCAAGATTTATAAAAAAATGTGTGTTGTTAAAACAATCTTGTCGACAGCTTGAGTACAGTTAACTTAAATACAGCACCGTCGGTTTCATGATATTTTACTAAGAGTAGTCAGGTACTATCGCTCTGTTAAAATGGCAGAAAAAATAACAAACGAGTTGCGTGTCGATTGTATGTTAAACACTCATCATACCGAGTAGATTTTTAGGAATGTAGGTTGGTTCTTTAAAGTATTTTGATTTTCAACAACCCTGAAGTTGTATTTCTTCAATCAGAGTGTATCTAAGTCTTGTGTCCTATATATACTCCTAACTCAATACTGCAAACACGTGTGTGTATGATATAAGTGTGTGCGATACGGCGGCGGCGTACCTGCGGGGCCGCCGAGGCGGCCACGGCGGCCAGCGCGGAGCCCCGCGCCGGCTGCCGCGCCAGCGCCGCGCCCAGCTTCAGCGCGTACACGGCCGACAGCTTGCGGAGCGACTGCAGCCGGAGCCGGAGCTCGCCCAGTCTGGGACAGGAGAAGGTTGTGCGTTCTAAATACTATATTGATGTCGGTTTCCGTGGTAAGGGTTGCTGTCACTATTTTTGACTAAAACAATTGAGATTTCTGAACGTTTAAAGCAATATTGATACGACATATTCGGCTTTTCTAACATAGTATTCGTTCATTTATTGTTATTTATTTTCTTATGATTTCGTGTGGCTTTATCATCATCTTTTATAATTACTAAAATAAAATAGTATATTTCCTCCCTTTGTATTGGCTTAGCTTCTTGCAAACTAACGAACGATGCATCTTAATGTATGCCGATTTTGGCGAAAATACAGTAAATTTCTGTTGTTCTCGCCATCTGTTTGTATAGTCTTCTCTCCAGCAATATGTATTCTAGTTTATGCTAACTGATGCACGAAACGAAAAGTGCAGTGAGGACGTACCTGCGGCAGATGTCGGGCGCGGCCGTGTGCGGCTCGCCCTGGCGCAGCAGCTGCGCGGCGTCGTGCAGCGCGAGCACGCGCGGCTCGGCGCGGCGCAGCTCGTCGCGCAGCTCGCTGAAGCGCCGGAAGTCGCGCTGCAGCTCCTCCGCCGGCCGCGACAGCCGCAGCGGCTCGCGCGCCCGCACGCCGCGCTCCGCGCTGCCCAGCTGCGCGACCAACTCTACCACTGGAATGAGGAATAATACAACGTTTAATTGGTGCCACGATACACTTTGTTTAAATACGAAAATCCAACAAAGCTGAATAGAAAAAAACTATTGAAATAAAAAAACACGAAAGGCATATTTTAGAACAAATTAGATATTTCAACCCAGCCTGGCTCCACATAACTTTGGAAGACACCTGCTGCCAGAGGTGTTATCACCTTTTAGTTGCGCTTCGAAACTTCTGATAACTATCAGCCTTCTGTCAAGTAGTATTCCAGTTATTTACTCAACATAATATAATGGGTCGTTTCCGCCACGCCCCACCGCCTTCACAAGGCTCATCCCACCGCTGCTTACCCACAGCCAAGCGCGACCTGTTTCTGACTACGACATAATGACATAATGATAATGAAAAAAGAATGACTATAGGTGAGTGGCAAACACCTTAACACACGTCATATACTTAATACTACGATGATTTGTCTCCTACAATTCTATTCCAACTCACCGATATCATGGAACTGCTGATTATGCACCAGCGCTCTTTGCAGCCGTTTCTGCCATATGCCGGCGCGTGCGCAAGCTTCGTCCCACCGCTTGTTGTCTTCAGCCAGGCGCTTGCGCACGCGATCTGCGTCGGCCGAGCTACGCGCATGCGCAGCCACGTGGTTACCGACCACGTTGAGGGACACCACAATGGACTTGTGAGAGTCCAGGTCGAGGAGGAACTCGCGGTGGTCCTGAAACACATGGTCAGTATTAGACAAGACTCGAGAACTGTAACCTAAAGAAGCATTCTGACACCACCGTGGCGAGGATTCGGAGTCACCACATTTTCTCGCAACTACTGAAGCCACTAGTAATTTTGCTACTGTTCGAAATAACGTTATTCGGGACTTTAGGGACCGCTATCTTCACCGATACAGTTGTTTGGCAACGAAGTAAGAAGACTCCCATGGACTTTCGAGACATTTCGGTTTACATATTTTGTAGATTTTGGAAAAGTCAGTAGGTTTTCCATTGTGCTACTAGTGAAGGTTCTCCAGGTGCTACTTTCCAGCAGTTAGATTCCAGTAGTATGTACCTGTATAGCATCTTCCAGAAGGTCGTACTGCTCGGGAGGGTCGGTCCTGGCCGCGTCGGTGGCCTCGGCGAACTGCAGCCACTGCTCCAGCCGCCAGAGGTCGTTGTCGAGCTGCTTCCAGTTACGTTCCGAACACAGCGGACACGTCAGCCGGCCAGTTTCGCTACGAGTGGATGTCAAGGTTAGTTTAGTTGAAGGTAAGATGGCGTTTTTTGAATACTGTTTTATATTTCTCCTTTATTGTTTTCTTACAAGCGTAGTGGCTAGCCAGTTGGCAGGTGGCAGTTATTAAATATCAAATAGTTCAACGCAATATAAATAAATATATAAAATAAATAATGGGGTCGTTTCTTAAATCAGGTATTCATTTGCGGAATTTTCAAATCTGTACGTACGTATTCAGTACCTAATAACCGTAAATTAATAGACATCGCAATTACTTTCACAGGGTACGGGCCCCTGTCTTTAAAACGAATCTCTAAATTGCTGAGAAAAAAACACAAGATTCGTAAAATACACAGATTGGAAGAATGGGATCATTTACCATAAGGGAACAATGGTCAAATATTTGTTGTAGAGTATTATTTTTTGGTACAATTAAAAATTAAAACAAATTACAAGTACAAACTAATTATATATTAATTGTGATGTCTGTCTGTAACAAATATAATAGGCCACCAATACAAACCAAGTACATAAAATATAAACTAAACAAAATACAAAACAAACACATCACATAAGTATAAAAAAATAATTATTATTTATTAAGCTTTAACAATAAGGTGTATAATCGTGCTGTGCTATAAGTTTGTAGGAAGAAAAGTGCGTTTTAATAAATAATTAAAAAAGTGCTACAAGTAATCTTAAACTGTGCTCAGTGGTTTTTCTACTACAAAACATAAATCATCATAGAGTAATAAAATAAATAGATAGGCGTTCTATATCCAATTAGTCATAAAATTAGTTTCTTAAATTTAAATCTCAACAGGAGCTTCAAAACTTAATTGTTACTAAAACTTCGAAACTGCTCGGTAGCAGAAAAACCGTTGTTATTATAATAATATTAGATAAGCAAGTACTCACTGTTCGCACGTGAGCGCGTATGATGCGGAGTGTGGCAACCTATAAGACCAGAAAAACGCAGTGTTTAGAGCATGCCTGGTTAGGAAGCTGTTACACACTCCATGTTTCACTTTACATTATTTACGCCTGGCTATACTTAATTCCATTTTCAAACTACTTTAAGCGATTACCCCGTAGGCGAATGTAAGCAATGTCGCCAAAGGTGAATCTATTCTAATAATCCGTTTGCATTTTCTGTAGCGATATAGCGTATCTACTTTATTGCATAATCATTGCACTCTTTTACTATCGCAACTATTTAGCGTGTACTCGAAAATTTGTATTTTTTTTAAATTTTACTTGTTTTGTACTAGTCAAACACAATGAAGTGTAAAAAAATGTGCAATTTCGGTTAAGTTTAATTTTAAAGAAAATATAGTCAATGTCATATTTTATAACAGTTATAAATGAAACGTTTTATTTATGACATTGGCTATTTTATCAATTTGTGGCTTTTGAAAGGGGTCTTTTCAATCCCAACATTAATTCAGCTGTTTTTATATCAGCCTGGAAGCCCCATCACCAAAATGCTATAGTGCTATGTGCTACCATAAATAAGTTATAAAAGAACAACATCAAACACATGTCATCTTCAGCATTTTCATATGAAAAAAAAACATACAAACAAAGAAAGACCAAAAACAAAATTCGATGTTGCTAAGTATGTGTACTCGTATGTCCCAGTTCGAGGTCATTCATATGAAAATGCTAAAGGAGCGAATATATTTTCAAACTTTAAAAATATACAAAATATCGCCCATATTAAGAAAACACTACATTTGACTCTTCACAAGCCAGGCCATACGTCAAATTATTGTTAAAAAAAATCTGACCGATTTATCAGTCAGTCACATGTAAACTTGATCAATTGCCAAGATATAAGTAATAAAACATTTTTTAACCTTGCCATTAACTTAACTGTTTAGTCGGCGCCTGTAGGTAAGGAAATAATTACAATTTTGTTTAAAGACTTTAAAGCTTTGACAAGCATCACTTTCCATGAGACGCATTTTGACAGAATTTCTGTCTCTCTTGCGCATGCGAATATACAAAGACGATATTTTTTGTAAAGATATAAAGGCGCCAGCTTTGAGTAACCGACCTGTACCTAAACAGTTAAGCTAATGCACACAAAAACAAATGACAATAAAATCAGTTTCACGTGCTACCTTTCGACAGATGGCATAGCTTTTGACTACTAACCTCAAGTTGTTGATTTGAAGCTCCCTTTTCTTCGCTTGCGCTAGCAGATCTTCATATCTCATCGACAGATGCTCAACCTCCTTCATCATAGCTTCATCTTCATTCGCATCACACTCAGTGAGCAACAATTCTGATAAATGTTTAGCCAGTTCAAGAGTTTGGGCTGGTTTCGTTCCAGCCTTGGCTATTTCTTTCGCGGCGTTAGCTAGCTCCTCGCTATTAGCGCCTTCCTTAGGTTGTTGTACTAAGGCGTTTCTCAAAGCTTCCAGCGCTTCGGAGGTTTCTTTGACAGCAGTGACTAGTTCAGCTCGGTAGGTTTCTTTAGATGTTAGGGTGTCAACTTGAAGGGATGCGTCTGTCACCCATTTGAAGGTGTCAACCTGGGAAACATTGATTTGTTGGTTGGAAAAGGTGATGAATTAAACCCACAGCTAGCTGAGTAAACGCGTCCGTTGCTTTCGCTATCATCCCCTTAGCTTACCGTTTAAAAAACTATAATTACATTTGTTTTTTTCAATTGGAATTTTATATCTAAAAAAAAATTAGAACGTTAACCGTTTACAATTTTGTGATATTTTTTTATCCTTAAACATGTGTAAGCAGCTCAAACAACGAGTAATGCGTCGGTACCAGTGGCTCGAAATTTCTGTGCGTAACGCCTACCGCCTTCTTTGTCTCGGAGTTCCAAATGGAGGCATAGATACCTCTGGGTTGACGTAATGGAGTTGGGTCTGGGTAAACTCCTGGCGCAAGCTAGCGCGAGACTGAGAACGACGGCGTTCTCTAGACCTGAAGGCCAAGACTATCTTTAGGCCACTGCGCCAGCAGAATGAATATGGAAGTGTATCAATTTCTCACCTGTACTGCTGAATCCACATCCCCCATGACCTCAGCCCGCGCCAGGTCGAGCCTCGTCCGTACGTCCGCGAACAGCGCGCGGTACTCCGCCACCATGTCCGCTACTCCGGCCACCGTCACCACGGAGACCGATAGTCTGTCCGCTTCCTCCACCAGTGTCTGGCATTCCAGGAGCTCTTGCTCTACACCCTGGAGGTAGCGAAATTGTTGGTTAGAATTTAAATCTCACTTCCATATTTCTGCAGATATTATTTTAAAGACTGGAATGGTTCTATCCTGAAAAATGCACTCGAGAGAACGAGCAATGTATCGCAGTTTGATGCAAAGTGTGGAAGTATATGGGTAATTTAGGTATGTTTGAGTAGGTGACAAAATTGGCAAATAAAAGTGACATGAAACATTTAAGTTCATGCATTAGGACTAGACTTTACTAATGTTTTGAAGATGTTGTTCTGTCAATTTATTCCCATTAGAACAATGGTGCAGAAATATCGATTAGATACTTACATCGAGTTCCTTCATAGTGGCTTCCTTGTCCAAGGGCGTGGGGGCCAAGTGCAGCGCGCGCGTGAGTCGCACGTCTGCCTCGGCCAGCGCGACGACGGCGCGTCCATGCGCGGCCACGAACCGGCGATGCGCATCCGCACCCGCCGCGTCCACACGACCCCGCAGCAGCTGCCAGCGTCGCACAGCACTGCGTAGTCTAGCTGCGTCATCTGCCCCTGAACCCCTAAACTCTATACCACGAGCAGACGCAATCCGACTATACGCATCCTCCAGCTTCTTTGTGTCTGCTTGAAGTGCTTCTAAATCCTTAATCACCGCCTTCGCCACGCTTTCGTCTTCTGGCTCGCCACGCTGCTTTCGAGTCTCGATCTTTTCGACTCGCTTCTCGATACCGTCGAGTTTCTTTTCGACTTTGGGTAAAAGAGACGTAGACAGCTCGGCAGATTTTCGTATTTCTTTAAGCGAGTTCTTGCGGTGCTCTGACAAGTCGCAAATGTTCTTCCATTTCTTCTCGACAATGTCGACGCCGGTGCGTAAATTTCTCAGGTCAAAGTTGCCCTTAGCGATGTCCGGGTCGTTGAAAACGAGCTCGCAGTGATTCAGCGTCTTGCCGACCTCTCCGCTCTCGCTTTCGATGCTCTTGTGAATATCGTCGCGGTCTCTAAATTTCTCGTCGACGGCTTTCGTCGTCAGGTGTTGAAGAACTATTGACGAGGACAATTTTGACTCGATGATGTGTAGCTTTGTTCTGATTTCTGTTAATCTTTCCTCGAGCGTTGTGATTGTGATTAGAAGCTCATTGATCTTCGCCAGCCTCGACCTTCCGGTCTCCTGGAGCTTCTGCCAGCGTTCCTGTACGTCTTTCAGGTGTTTGGTGGTATTCTTGCTGTAGGATTTCTCGTCCTTCTTAGATATTTCGACTAGAGCGCTTCCGGTCTGTGCGATCCATTCGAACTCGCGCTCCTTCATGGCAGTTTCCGTTTGGATGTCCGAAGTTATCCTTCTGATCAGATCCTGGGGGTCAAGCGCGACTTCTGTATGGCTCGAAGTTTCGAGACGAGTCTCGACCGCGGTTATCCATTCCGCGAACCGAGACAGCCTGGTGTCGAATATGGCGTATACGTCGAATCTCTCCTGCAGTCGATGGATTATGATGGAAAGTTGGTGCTCCAAATCGGCTCGTTGTTGTCGCAACTGCCACACCCTTTGGTTGACTATTCTGATATCCTGAGGACTGAGACATTCCTTGAGTTGCTCCTGAATGACACTAAGAGCTTCGATCTGTGTTTCAGTCTTCTCGATCTTCATCCTCAAGTCCGTATACTTATCGATGGTCTTTTTCAGTTGGGGTCTCGACAATCTGTCTTCATCCGAGTAGTTCATGATTTCGTCCTGGGTCTTAGAGTACTGTTTGTGGAGGTCGTTAGTTAGTTTTTCGTACTCGCCGATAAGGCCGAGTATTCGAGTGAGGAAGTCCCTCCAGGTATCAAGGCTGGCGTGCAGATTGTCGACTCGCTTCACGACACCAGTACACTCCATCCTCACCTGGGCTCCGTACGCCTCCTCCGTGAATACTAGGACTTTCTTAAGATTGACTAGAAGTTTATCTGTTTGTTTCTTGCCTTCCGGTACTTTGTCTGCGAGATTCTGTATTTTGGCAAGAATCTTGTTCACCCTTTTGATGTGGACGTACCTGAGCTGAAGCTTCTCTTTCTCCCGTTCCATATCCTTCAGCCAGCGTAGTAGTTCCGTGTAAACTTCTCTGTAGTCGTCCCATGAAGCGATGCGAGTGCAAACCTCGTCGTGTCGCTCCACTATCCTCGCCAGGGTCTCGTTGTGTAGATTCGTTAAGGTGTCAAACTTATCAATTAAGTCTTTGTTCTTCGTATCCCTGTTCTCATTCATGAGGACAGATCTCTGAGATGTGAGGAGGTTTTTGTGAACTCTGCATAACCGCCTATGTTCCGTCAAGTTTTCGTAGTCGGCTGGTACGGAACCAGATAGGAATGACTGTAGGTCTATCAAGTACTCGTGCCATAGTCTGAGGGCGGTCGCCGCGTCTCCCGATCGGACCAGAACCGTCGATAGTCTGTGGTAGTGCAGGAAGGTGTCTCGGAACATGGCCTGCCATAGTTCCAATATCCTGACGATAGAGTTTTCATCAGACACGTCCCGATCAATATCTGGTAATTCCGCCTTAGCTGGGGCGATGTCTGCTTCACTCTTCCCAAGTGCTATCAGATTATCACGAAGAGCTATCAACTTGTCTTCTACTATCTCACCGTCTTCGTGGACTGGAGTCAGATCCTGCAACATAAAGGTCAATCAACGTCCGGATCTATTTCCTATTGTTACTATTAAGGCTCGGCGACGTACAAGGAGGTCAATTAGTAGGCTGGGGGCGTTATGTTTGTTTATAATTCATCGTGGAATCTGTTGAACCGTTAGATGCAACCACAGATCACACTCTAGATTCTGTATTCAAGACGCTCGAAGCGCACCACGTATCAGTCTTAATACACCTATACGAAATTACTCCTATTGGTTGATTATGAGGCGCCAGTAGGCGTTACCTTGAGATAGCCATTGAGAACGCTCGGTCGCACTCCCCGCGACCCGCGCCTTCCTTAATTAAACTTTGGTGACTTTTTATAGGAACAACAAATCTCGTAATGCGGTATCTAGTGCGTTCTGTGGATGCAACACTAAAATGTGCATTGCATTTGGCTTTACGATCCTTTGCTTTCGATCGTGCGACCTCTAATTAACGTAGGTAATTGTTATGAACACAAACCTAAGGACAGTTTAATAATAGCTGATATAGTTTACCAACAGTTTTCGATGTTTTGTTTGCATTGTAAGTTCCGGCGTGAATGTGGGAAAGCTGTCGGGTTCACTACTAGTTAACGTCTCAGGCTGCGCCCGGTGTTGCAAATATCCATGTGAATTGGACACTTAAATTAAGGAATGTCGACTGCCTTATTGGCCTTATTGAAAAACGTGCATCGAATGTTCATTCATATCTTGAAGTTGATGACTTCCAGGTATATATTAAGACAAAGCCAATGGCGTCGATTCTCTTGCATCACTCATTTACCAACCCAATCTGAGAAGACTAAAATTATCTGCATCTCTTTTCATTTGAATATGTGAGAAAAGGATGGCAATAGTTAAAGGACTGTCATATATCATAGTTCAGAAAATGGTATAACAGAATAAATTATACACCTAAATATATTTTTTTTAATCTAAAATAAGTTTATCTATTCAAATATGTTAGATAAGTGAACAAAGCAATACCTTTGAAAAAAGAGGAATGATATTGTAAATTTTGCATCACTGTCTTTTATTTAACGTCAGGCGAGATGTAAAACGGTGGTGTAAAATATACTTTGCAGAAAAACAACGTCCTATGCCAAACAAACTAACTAAAACATGAATACTGTTGTTTCACCAGAAGATTCCTTAACCATTCTGGCATAGAACCTAAAAACATGACCTTTCCCATTGAATGTCCGTACGAACCTGTCTCATATCGCAGAACATCTCCTTAGCGTGGTGCGCCTTGGCCCGAGCCAGCTGGCGGGCCTCTCCCAGGTCTGCCAGCGCCTGGACAGCGCCGACCACCAGCTGCAGTCTCCGAGCCAGGGCGTCCGCGTCCGCCTGGAGCGCCCGCGACCCCGTCTCCGTGGCCACGCGGGCTGCGAGCGAGCGCAGCTCCTCCACCCGGGCTTCTTGCTCGAGGCATGCCTGGGAAAAAATATTTTTATTAACTTTACGTCAAAGATATCTTCGCTAGATCCGTAGGTGGTATAGAGATGTCTTTCCCCAACAGAGGAGTAATGAATGCTGTGGATGATAATGAATAGGTGATGATAGATAAACCGCAAGAATAAAACTCCTATAAAAAGTAAATGGGTTCAGGAAGCAGACGCACCTCACCACAAAATTAATACCCACCTTCATACTCTTTTTGATGGAGTTCAGTGCGCTAAAAAAGCCTGGTCTATAAAGATATCAACTACAATATTTTCCGAATTTAATTTGTCACAAGGCACAACAGGATGTCGAACTAAAATTAACTTATATTGGTAGGCTATTAAAACGGTTTTCAAATAGCTTAGATCGTCTATTTATTTAGTAAAAATACCTATAAGCATAATTCAAACAGTTAAGTATGTACCTAAGCGTTTCGCGTTGACATGACGATCGAAACTCGCACGATTGCGAAATTAGGTAGCATCAAAGAATGTACTTATTGAATACCTACCGAGACGAACTTACTGTAGTTTTTCGGTGCTTGATTACCAACATTATTGAAATTAAATGATAATGATAATCATATATAAAAAAAATGTAACTAGCTGCGCCCCGCGGTTTCACCCGCTATTCTACAGGAACGGTTAATTTTATCGGGATAAAAAGTAGCCTATGTGTTAATCCAGGGAATAAGATACCTCCATAATTTTTTTTCAAAATCCGTTAAGCCGTTACAGAGTTGAACGGGAACAAAAACACATACTTACATACTTACACACTTCCATACAAACTTTCGCGTTTATAATATTAGTGTGATAGTACCTATACCTCTGTATTAAGTAGACGCTAAAATTGAGCCTAAAATTACTAAATACGACCTTCATCTTCGCCTTAATCCTTTCAATATATGGAGGGAACGTCTCAAAAATTCAAACTAAAAATAAACTCACTGAGTAGGCATCTATTCTTTAGTCCTAAATTACGTTACTCAATTTTCTAATATCTACCTAAAATAGAGAGACAAATATTGCAGCGCCCCGCGGTTTCACCCGCTATCCTACGTTTTCCATGAATAAAAGTAGCCTATGTGTTAATATCCAGTGAATAAACTACCTCCGAACCAAATTCCGTCTGAATCCTTTCAGCCGTTACGGCATTGAGTAGGAACAAACACACAAGACAATCAATACTTACACGCACATCTAAATAATTGATAGCCGTCAATTATTTTGAAACATTACTACTTATCAGTATGCATGATTTGATTGACCTATTTACTGCATTGAATATACTTATCGCGACCATAGCATAAACTGGTTGAGTACCCTATGATCCATATTATTTTTTTATCATCATCATCATCATCGGCAGCTTATTCAGCCCACTGCAGAGCATAAGCCTCCTCCCTCTTTCGCCAATCTACCCTGTTTTGTGCCAATCTCGTCCAGGTGTTGCCGCAAAACTTTTGGATGTCGTCACGCCATCGCTGTATCGGTCTACCAGGGCTACGCTTACCATCACGTAGCCACCATTCCGTAAGAGATCTACTCCACCTATCAGTTTTATTTTTTTATACGTGTCGAAAAAAAAAACAGTTAAATCACAAATCCACACAACAGAGAGAGAGAGCTGTATTCAGAGATCTGGAGACAAATGGAGCGCGACGTTCGCTCGTGAGTGACAATTGTGCACAAACAACACATGCATTGATTACTTTATGGCCACATTGGCCTGGCTTTCTGACGATTATATATTATATTTGAATTACTTTATTATTTGAAAATAAACTGCGGTTTTAACCCGGGTATCTCCAGGGTAAGCTGCGACCAGAACCACTGGAGCACGGACGGGTAGCAGGTAAACGGTGATTGCTCTGCGACCCTCACGCCGTCTGTCAATCGTGGGAATTATGGCAACCCACCTTTTCTAAGGGGGAGGCCCTTGGTCAACAGTGGACGCCTTCTGGCTGAAGATGAAACTGGGGTTGCTATGTGTGTAAAGCGTTATTTATACGACTATTTATGTACTCGCAGGTAGGTATACATTTATATATATTAGTATCAGCTAGAACAAATTTGGGATTTAACTCCCCTACACAAAGAATATATCACACATATAATGAATTTAACGCATACTTGGATAATCTTGATGTGTTTAATGATTCTCTAACTAAGTTAACAAACTAGTAAAGACTCTAACCAGAGATAAATAATGTTTTGATTTATGATGTTTTATTTTAGTTTTATCATAGATAATGTTATATGTTCTAACTAACATTCCGATTATATTATAGTTTACTTTTTTATTTATTTCCCTGTCTAATCACTATTTATGCCGAATGTTGTATATGCCTATAAAGGGTGATCATATCAGTTTCATGTACTCACGTAGAAATATGTTATAAGAATGTAAAATATATTCACTGTTGGCGTATCTCAATAAATAAATAAATATACAACCAAATGTCAAGAAAACAAGATATTCTAAGTTTTTTTTCCATGAAGTCGGAAAACTAGGTTAGGTCCGATTCAAGGTCCGATTACGAAATCTGTTTATCGCTTCCTACCCGATAACATAATTCATTTACAGTCTGGTTTTACGAGTTTACAATTTGTAGTTTTATTTTTTGATGGTATCTATCTTTTTACATCAAATCAAGACTAAGGTCATGGCATTTTTCGTATGTCCTTTTATTTATATACCGATGTGAAAAGCGGAATCAGGTTCACACATGCAGGTTGTGGTCAAACGCAAACCAATCTATCTCCTATTTATATAAAAAATCAAATTCAGACTACAAAGGTCCATATTCACATAAAAATAAATTCAATTACAATTAGAACACAAAATTAAATTATTAAATTATATTATATATATATTGTCCTACATGTCAATAGTAACACACAACATAAAACAGAAATGAAATGGTGTTTGTTGGTAAGCGCTTTACTTGAGAACGACTGGACCGATTTCGCTTTTTTTTTAACCGACTTCAAAATAAAGGAGAAGGTTCTCAAGTCATTTTTTTTTTTTTAAATGTTTGTTATAATCTGAATTACTATTATTAGTTTCATGGAAAGAAATATTGGAAAAGTTAGCGACGCCGAAGGCCGAGCTTCGGTGCCGAGCCCTAAAATCTGCGAGACCAAAAGCTGAGCTGCTTTGCGTACTAAGTCAGCATTAACTTCTTTTGTACAAAAAGAAGAAGAAAATGACAGGTATACCTCAATTTGTATACAAAGCAGGCTTCCATTAATGCTCCAACACTTTACTGAAGTATGACTTCGATTGGACGGCGAAACTGTTGTTTAGACTATGACTGTGAGACTTGTTTTTGTTGTGAAATATTATACTTACTTCACTTGAAATATTCAGAACTTTACAGGTTATGTACAATAGAAGCTAAATTATAATAGTGATGTTTAATTTATGAACAGAGTACTGCGTTCATATCAACTTGATCGCATCATCCGATTAAAATAATACCGAGGCGTTCTAATAAAATCGATATAAATACATTTCGCGGGAAAACTATTCTCGATTCTCGCTCATTTCGCCCACGCCACGTGCGTCCATAGTCTACGTGCATTGGTTTTTACACGAATTCTTGCACGCCGCGTCATATCCGGAGAGCGAGCTGTTTCCATGTTAACACGTTCAAAATATATCCGCACAACGTCATTACTGCTGTATGATATGAAAACTAATATTTTTATGGATATAAACAATAATAACTACCTATGTACCTATGTGTATTATAGCTAGGCTAGTTCTCCATCCCAAGGTTGCCTGGAAGAGATCGCTTTCAGCGATAAGGCCGCCATTTGTTACACTAGTTGTTTTTTTTTGTTTTCTGTCCTAGCTATGTACGATCTGGTGTGAACAATAAAGTGTTTAGCTATCTATCTAGTTATTATTAGCTAACTGATTGATAAAATTACCCGTGGTCCTACTGGTAGAACCCACGTGGATAAACCAAGGGCTGGTAGATTCACGGGCAACATAAATTGCCCGTGGTCCTACTGGTAGAACCCACGCGGGTGAACCAAGGGCTGGTAAATTCACGGGCAACATAAATTGCCCGTGGTCCTACTGGTAGAACCCACGCGGTTGAACCAAGGGCTGGTAAATTCACGGGCAACATAAATTGCCCGTGGTCCTACTGGTAGAACCCACGCGGGTGAACCTAGGGCTGGTAGATTCAAGGGCAACATAAATTGCCCGTGGTCCTACTGGTAGAACCCACACGGGTGAACCTAGGGCTGGTAGATTCACGGGCAACATAAATTGGCCGTGGTCCTACTGGTAGAACCCACGCGGTTGAACCAAGGGCTGGTAAATTCACGGGCAACATAAATTGGCCGTGGTCCTACTGGTAGAACCCACGCGATTGAACCAAGGGCTGGTAAATTCACGGGCAACATAAATTGCCCGTGGTCCTACTGGTAGAACCCACGCGGTTGAACCAAGGGCTGGTAAATTCACGGGCAACATAAATTGCCCGTGGTCCTACTGGTAGAACCCACGCGGTTGAACCAAGGGCTGGTAAATTCACGGGCAACATAAATTGCCCGTGGTCCTGCTGGTAGGACCCACGCGATTGAACCAAGGGCTGGTAGATTCACGGGCAACATAAATTTTAACATTTTAAATTGCCCGTGGTCCCACTTAGTAGAACCACGCGGTTGTAACACGGGCAACAAACGGAACAAAACGTGGAAGGTATATAATGGGTATACAGAAAACCTGACCCACGAGGTTATATTTTGTAACTAAAATAATATTATTTTTACTAGTTTACAAGTTTTTACATTACAAGTTTGGTGAAAGTCCATTCGCTTGATTAAAGCTTAGCATGTACATGGGCCCGTTCTGATTTTTGGCAAGAGGATAGCCAGACATAAAATTCATTAGAGTAAATGAAATAAACTAATGAAAGATCCTAAAAATAGTATGCTTCTTTTATTCTCATAAAATTAACGTCTAGATACGCTTTAAAAAAAGGGCATTTAATTCTTGATTGGACAGTCCCGTTTCAGAGATTATCTAAGACTTTTTATGTGCGGATGAAACAGACCAACTATTTGGTAGCATCCAGGAAATACTTTTTATCCGTAGATCTGCTGGGCTAGCATGCGCGCCGCGACAAAATCTTTTTGTTATGCAAGAACAGGACACGGCTACGGTTACGTATACGTTTGTCTCATTTTTCACGACTTGAAGAGTAGAGCAGATTTTGTCGCGGTGCGCATTCTAGCGCTGCTGGTTGCTTTTGAATAAAACGCAACAGTTACGTAAACTGGTCTGATTGTTCATGGCCTCATTTTAGGGTTACATGAGACGGCGAAAAGGGTGTTCAGTTTCGGAAAATTAACACGAGTTGAGTAAAAAATTAACACTAACATTTCGTATTCACTTTACTGGGGCCATTGTTTGGACAGAAGGATTTCGTTACGAAATGGTTAGCTTTTGCAGTAACTTCAGTATAATTATGAACTGTAAATGGAACACATTCTGTGTCTCAAAATCCACAATGATGTTATGTTCCTTAAATTGCCCATTTTTCGATGTATGAAGCCCATTAAAGTGACCCTTAAAGGCTAGTTCGTAATGATGACAGTGAAATCGTGACGCTATATAAAATCTCATTTGGTTCAAAATGGAACAATAAGCACTTACTGCCATTTCAAAATCATCCGTTCTATGGCTCTGCTAATTATGAAGCGTACTTTCGGCCCCTCATCGCCGATGATTATCACGTTTTACCGCCAAAAATGTAGTGAAAGTAAGAAAGTTGAGGCTAATTCAATATTACAAAATATTCCATTACAACACTCAATACAGAGTGATAGAAGAATATTCGTGAAAACCGCAATGGAGCTAGTGACCGCTGATTCCATTAGGTTTATTGTTTTCGGGCACTCCTAGGAAAAAAACATAGCGGATCAATACTATGCGGGCTGGCCTAAACAGACTGGCCTTTTTAAATTTTAGGTACATTTTTTATATTTTACGAATTCTTTTTTGTTACTTTGTTGAGTTAGTCACCAAAAATAATTGGCAAACCAAACTATGGTAGGTACCGCGGAAAGTCCGTAGAGAATGGATCAGAAATGAATTCCAATATCATGTAAAATGCCACACAAGAAGTAGTATGCATTTCAATATCATGTAAAATGCCACAAAAAAAGTAGAATACATTTCAATATCATGTAAAATGCCACACAAGAAGTAGAATGCATTTCAATATCGTGTAAAATGTCACACAAGAAGTAGAATGCATTTCAATATCATGTAAAATGCTACACAAGAAGTAGAATGCATTTCAATATCATGTAAAATGCCACACAAGAAGTAGAATGCATTTCAATATCATGTATAATGCCACACAAGAAGTAGAATGCCTTTCAATATCGTGTAAAATGCCACACAAGACGTAGAATGCATTTCAATATCATGTAAGATGTCACACAAAAAGTAGGTGCCTAGTTATTTTGCTGCACCACACACTATCTTAAATTTTGTTAGTTTGTATAAGTTCTATTGATAGCCATACTTGCTCAACGGATGCATTGATAACATTATTGGGAGTGGTTTGCATTTGCTTTCAATTTGCTTAATGGCTTGCGATATGAAATGAAGCAGACGTCTTAGTACCGACTCGTATGATGTTTATTTTTAAAACGAGTCAAAGGTGAGACTTCTGCAGAAGCAGATAAGTTCCATGTAGGTTCCACGCTTATTCATTTAAAAACCCGTGTACACGGGTTTGTTGTTAATCGAATGAGTCAAAAAGTAATATTATCACAGAATTTATCATATACAACGTTATTTATTTAATAGGTACCTACTCGACTATTTACTAGTTTTGACAGCTCTAGTGTCACCCGCTCTTTATGGGTGTCTATACATGGCCTGACCTGACATCGTGTGAAAGGGACAACTAGATTTGAATTTCACGGGAGCAAAAGGAACAAACTATTAAGGTTATAGCTTCTCCCTTTCGCTCCCCCAGAAACTTATATATAGCAATCTCTTTCAAAAGCCGTCAGGTCAGGCCATGTAGCGAGGCCTTAGATGTAACATATGAATTTGATTTTGACACGAGCAGTGTGCATGATAGCAAACTTTACCTCGGGACAATGTGGGAGGGAAACACAACTCGCGGGGCGTTTAAACTTTATAATGCAGAAGTGCGTAGAATTTCTCATAATTGTTTCCGACAACTTCGAATGGCGTAGCTTATCGATTGTAGACGGTCGCAAGGCCTCGCGAATGCTTAGTTGTGTTGGTGGTAACGCAAGGGCGGTGGTATCACCACCCTCGCCACCGCAATTAAGACGTTTTCCCCACTTTGAGGGTTGCAAAAAAGTAGAAATGGCTTTATAGTTTTAAATGGAAAATTAATCAAGGCTTGGTTTTTGTGGAGACCACCTATGTAAATTAGATTTAATATTTAATTCAATTCATTTATTCTCAAATATGGCTACAAACTTTACAGTTATGAATGTCAAGAATAATTACAAAATGTATATTATTAATAATAATTAAAAAAAAAAAAAAAATTAGATACTCTTCATTGTGTTGAATGAAGCACAGAGCTAGTTTTTGTATAAAGTTTGTTTGGTGTAAAACTAACAAACAAATGAAGTCGAGTAGGCTTTCCACCACAGATAAAAAAGAATTAATTCTATTTACATTTGAATTACATTTAGGTACTCATAAACGTACCTATCTACCTAAAATAATTGAAATATTTCAATGTATTCCGTATTCTGGATAAATGCGCGTCATGTTTCCGTATCTTGGCATTTTTTTAGATAGTTATATAATTTTACTATTTATATTTATTTAGAGTTAGCTCATGTATTAATCCTAACACGACTGCAATTCCAAATTGTACTCCCATTTTTGTAATTAAATTGTTTTAAGGTGCATCGTTTCACTCGGCGCGAGAAATTCAAATTTTCTTGCGTTTTTTGTCAATTACAGCTTAATTACTCATCGTAGGTCCATGAAAACTAATCTTGCGATAATAAATAGATTGTTTCAAGATATTACACCAACCAAAAATTCAATTTGAAAGCTAGTGTAGGTACATTTTTCGCTGAACCAAAAACCAAGATGAAAATCAGCTTATTGAGATTTGTGGCTAAACCAATGTTATCTAGATGATCATTTTACCCGTAATTTCTTAGAACAACTTATTTATTGGAGCAAAATTGGTTTAATGGCTGTAATTGACAAAAAACGCAATAAAAATTTGAATTTCGCGCGATGAGTGAAACGTTGCACCTTAATATCTGACACTACGTGCGTTGTGGGAAGTGGACAATGTGATACTAGTCACTTTAGGCACTAGACATTCCGGGAACATGCCCTTATTTATAAGTTTTTCTCTGCCATATCTACGCCGTTACTATCTCTGCAAATTGCAGAAGTAGGAAAGCGTGCCCTTGAGATGTAGGCAACTAATTGCACCTACATTAAGTAGATTTGTTTCTGTTGCTTTATTAATGTTTAATTGTTTAACTTTGAACTGATATTAATGTGCGAGACGATTTGCAACGTTTAGTTTTAAATAAGTTTGGTCGCTTAGTACGAGCTGTCAAAGTCAACGAATAAAACTAGAACAATGCCCGTTTTCACCAACGAACCCCTAACTTTAAGGGATCACCTATGAAACTTTAAAGGTTAATTTAAGGAGTCACTTATTGGGTTTAAGGGTAAATTTGCCTTAATTTTAAGAGATCCCTTAAGACCTTAAGAGAACGAAACTGACCCTTAAAGTTTCTTATGTGATCCCTTAAAGTTAGGATTCGTTGGTGAAAACGGACATCAAAATAAAGTAACTTAAGTAAAGTTTACAAAATATCATGAGATAGTAAGTAGGTAAGTACTTTCCTATTCCACGCTTCTCCGAGATAAAATGTATGAGGGATCATTAATGATGTAATACCACTATTTCTTTGTCAACGTCGAGACGAGTTCCGCTGGACCAGAAACACCGGAGGACGGGCCCCAGCGTCCTCTTAGTAAGCGATGAGCGTTCTGAGCTCCCCTAGCAGCCTGCCAAGCGTGGAGATTATGGCAACCCTTTCCCCCGTTTCTAATGGGAAAGCCTTTGTTCAGCAGTGAACGTCTTCTGGCTGTTGATGATGATGACCGTCGCTAAGAAACTTACGCTAAGCAATAAAATTGTAACAATCAAAATGAAAACATTTTCTTAATCGGCTAAAAGTTAAAAATTGTAAAGTGATCAGAATTTACTACATTCATTCAGCATTTAACAATAACATTGCACCAATCAGAACGCTTATCTGTGCTAACACACGTCGCAACCTAGTTGGCGTCGACCGCCGTCTAACAAACGAGAGAAAAACAGAGATAAATATATTTTCCTCTTATTTTCTCTCGTTGGTTGCGGTCTGTGGTTATCAAGTGTGTTAGTTCCTTAGCGCGGCTCGAGTATACTATTTTTTCTCTTGATATATTATATCTATTGATATTGATGATATTTTTTGTTTTGTGTAAGAGCAGATAGTTTTTTCTCTGTAAGGATTTTATCAATACCTAAGTATTCTAACGAATCCTAACTAATATTATAAATGCTAAAGTAACTCTGTCACTCTGTCTGGGTGTTTGTCTCGTTATCACGGCTTAACGGCTGAACGGATTTTTGCATAGATATAGCTTATGGGTCGGAGACGGACATAGGCAACTTTTTTTTTGTAGGTCCACGCGAACGAAGTGGCGGGTAACAGCTAGTCATCAATAAAACGACCCGTGGTTTGACCTCATCTGACACAATAAACAGAATGTTCTATCATGAACGAAACAATCAATAGAAACTAATACGTCTCTATTGATATTGCTGACTATTAAATAAGTATATACATTTTTTTTTAACTGGCATCTACTAATGTGCAAAAAGTGAGTAGGTATCCTATCGACTTGGTCTTAATGTGGTTCGTACTTTAACGTTTCATAGTAAAGTAAATATAAACTTAGTTAAATACTCCTTTTTTACCCGACTGCCTAAGTTGGTGTATGTAAGTGTGTTTGTGTGTTCATATAATATCTCCTGCATAAACGGCTTAACCAATTTTGACGAGTGAGGTGTCGTTAGATTCCTCTTTAGGTACGTCTGGAACCCTATTCCTGTGCGTTCGAGATTATCTCGATCACTGTCTCTCTAATTTAGAATTTAATGGGAGTGACCGAGATAATCTCGAGCGCACAGGAATAGAGTGTCATTACTACATTTAGCAGTCGGTATTTTATTTTAATTTTAATAATATTTCTTGTTACTTTGTATTTGCCGCAGTCCGAGCGCCGCGTAAGTTTTGGACATATATTTAAAAAAAAATTGAATTTAGTATATTAATTTGAATCAATATTGGAAAACAATCGTATCTATCCGTACTGATTAAAATACTCGCTTACCTAATTCAATATTTACTATCGTAGTTTTCCGTGTAGGTACATAGCAAGGTTACGTCAACGGCTGATGATGTCATGGTACAGTTAGGTGCTTTACCTAAACATACAGTGTAGGTAAGCTAGGAATACGCAGTCCACGAAACTGTTTATTTTTCATTTTAAAACGGCTCACACGACTAGTATTTTTAACCGGTATCCAGAATTATGACCTGCTATTCCATCTGATAATTAAACTAGTTTTTCGCGCCGTACTGTGACTGTGACCCTACAACTTCAAGAAAGCTTTCTCACTAAACCAAAAACCAAGATGAAAATCAGCTTATTGAGATTTGTAGCTAAACCAATGTTATCTAGGAGATCATTTTACGCGTAATTTCTTAAAACAACTTATTTATTGGCGCAAAATTGGTTTCAATAAATCTGCGATGAGTAATTAAGCTATAATTGACAAAAAATTAAAGAAAATTTGAATATCGCGCGATATTCAAATGAACTACTTGCCTACAACTTTTCTTGCAAGTTATCGTTGGACCAAATTTCTACATATACGTATATACAAATGTTCTTTTACTCCGAGAACTTCGCTTCGCTTAGTCAGTAAAGAGATTCTAATACAAGGCAAGACGAGGTCGCGCGCGTGTCACTCTTAGCATTCCTTGATAAAGGACACCGAATGTGATCGAAACTACAGTCGGAATAACCGACTCAATCTAACGTGAGTTTTACCGTTTTATTAAAAAAAAAAACTAATAGTTTCCTAAATTTGGCTCCACACTTCAATTTATATAGTTTCAAGTAAGGCTAATAATGTTTTACCTATATCAAGTAACCATAGTAAAAATTTAGTGTACACAGAATTAAAAAAAATTATAGAAGTCACCTCAGTAACATTAACAACATATTGTACTAACTAGACTTTGATCACGATTTCTTATCATCGCGTTATCAGTAAATCATCGGCAAATTTGTTGTCTACCAAAAATAAAAGATTAATCTGTGCTTATCGCTCACCTCTTGAAGCGACATCGTATTATACAAATCACTTATAACACTGACACATATTTCTTTATCACTTTCATCAACAAAAACATAACTGACATCATAATTTTCTAAAAATAATCTTTTTACTGCTTCACACAACACATTAGCACTGTCACTAACCAATTATGCATTAATTACATTAATTATAAATTATTTATCATATCGATAAACACGCATCCAAACAAAATTGTTATTATAAAATAGGGAGGGTAGTAGGTAGGTTCGGCCGGAGACGAGCCACGTCCCGAACTGTTGGAGCTTTTCAATTTCGCCGAAAGCAGAATTCAAATTCTCAAATTTGGAACATCGTATGCAGTCACGGCCGCGTCCCAAGGTCACATTGTGTGCATTTCCACCATTATCGTATAATGATAAAGTGTAATTATGTATGCAGTTAAGAAGTTGCTTGCATTCTGTTCCGTCGCATATGTCCACACGACCTTGGCTTTCCGACATTAAGTTTAAATTTGGAATCACTATTCGTATTTTAATTTTCGTTTTATTGTTTCTATAATTATTCGAGTAAGTTTCGAGGTTCGTTTATTTTCGCGTTTTTATTTTGTTTTGTTAACCGACAGACGTCCTCGCGTTCGGACGTCCGCGGAACAACTGCTTGCGATTGGTTGATGCGCTGTTATCACCGTGTTATCAGCTCATTATGCTTTGCAATTTTATTGTGCCTTTATACACGTTTTTTGTTCATTAGCCACACCTTTATCTGGTGCCTTTTGGCAATACGGTTTAATTAAAAACAGGATTTACCGGTTACTGAAGCCTCGTCATGAAATACAGACACCTGAAGTAATTGGGAGTGTTTTTATAATTATAGGGCAGATTATATAGGAACCTAGATATTATCAAGTGACCTGTAGTAAGAGCCTACTAAAAGGGAACATCTGGGCTCGGGGGTGGTTAGAGGTGGGGCTCTAACCATCAAATTAACGAGAAATTGGGGAGCACGACAGCGGACTGCTTCTTTGTTCCCTATCGAATTATGTCCCATTCACAGATGAATAGAACTAGATACCTAGTCTAGGACGAGCCTAGCGCGCAACACATAAGTTTTATAAGACTTATATAAGGCGCCGCCCCAAACATTGAACCTCAGTTCCGACCAAATGCCAGAGCTGTGCGTGCGTGCGTGCGGCTTACAAAATAAGACGGTTGTTTTATTTTCCTGACAAACAACAGTAAACAAAAATGACTATCTGTGCAGTGAAATTGTGTGGAAAGTCATCCGCGCACTCAAACTACAAAAAAGACGGAATAACTTTTCATCGGTAAGTAAAATAATTCAGTTTTACAAGACATAGCTGAGCTCAGCGTATAATGGACACGTCGTCACTTATCCCTTTTCCTCATTGCGGATATCCCATGCAGTTGTCCCTTTCTGGCGAACGCACGTATAAAGTAGTGTTGTGACTCATTAAACAAAACGCAGACTTGCATTTTCGATGTTCACCATACCGTAAAGGGATTCGAACACTGATGAATTCTAACTAACTAAACTGTACACTCGGGACCTTCTGCTTGGACTAAACTCGACAAGCAACGAAATCACGATAGAATCGACCGGCAGCATCTAGCATGTGCCTGAGACTGTGGTGAGACTAGAGAAAATAACTTGTTAAGAGCATGTCGGGCCATGCTTAGTAGGGTTCCGTAGGTGCGTAGGATCTTTGAAGTTTTTATCCGTTACTAGCTTCTGCCCGCGGCTTCGCCCGCGTTTTTCTGGTAAACAATAATGGCGTTTTTGTCAGTAGACTATAGTATACCTCGTAAGTATTCCAAGATTATTAGGTGTATGATTCAGTTGTTAATTTCGATACCCGGCTAAATAGATTTTTAGATGATGAATTGAAGTAACTGAGTTGATTCTGGGTAAACTAACATTATTTTTCGGACCTAACAAAACGCGTGATCTCGAGAAAATGTCACATTTTAGAATAACACATTCTATTGAAACGCGCAAAGAAAGCAGGGATCTCGAAAAAAAACATTCGACTTTACAGCTCGATCTCGAAAAATCCGCGAGTGCACGACACTGAGGAAGAATTAGTTCTTTAATGGTGTTGTGTAGTAATGTTATGTTAGTGAGTTGAAATTCGAGTGACTGCGATTACTATGGCAGAGCGGAAGTTCGCTATGTAGGTAAGTACCGATGTTGCCCTACTGCCACAGCCTACTGCTTACCCCATCACTACGGAACGTACTAGCTCGGTACAGTGGTGGGCGTAACCTTGATGATAGCCAATGGGAATTATTTGTCACGCTCCGCGCACCCCGTGCTTTCCTCAAACTGTGGCGACTTTTGATCGGACCAAAAGCCGCGTGACGAGGTATCTGGTTCATCTGTGGTCCCATTCCTTAAAACTTGTACAGTTAATAAACGTTATATTACTTCTGGCGTTTGACTAACTGTTAAAGATATATAAGGACTCCTACCACTAATATCTGCAAAATGTCTGCAATAAAGGCATCTAATCTTTGCGTGACAGACGCAAATCGAGCCAGCGCAGCGTAATTGATTGAGCCGGTCGCGTTCCAATTTGCCGTCTAAAGTACCGTTTGGCGCTTCTTCAGGTGTAGGTTTAATGATATTAATCTTACTTCAAGGAGGGCCTTGTTCAGAAGTATCGTCCGTGCGATGTCTTAAGAGGATAGTTCTTCCGCGAGGTTTTACCGCATTCGATATTTGAAATTGTATTGCTGTCGCTCTGTTTCTCGTGCGTGCAATAGAGAGAAAGATAGTGAATTCCTAAATTTTTGAGGAATCAGAGTTTCGGGGGTAGTCTGTTATCACCTCCTAAATTTTAACAAAATCTTTTGTTGTTGTTGTCAATGGCTTGGATAAGCCATAAATAATCAATGCTGCTATGTTTTGTTTAGAAAAAAATAAAAGCACATTTTTCTCTAACCTTAATTAGGGGCCGTTCAAGTATTACGTAAGCAGATTTATTACAATTATTTACCCCCCCCATCCCCCTTGTCAGCAAAAGTAAGCAAAGCTCTTACCCCTCCCCCCATGCTTACGTAAACATTTTTCAATTATATATTTTTTTATATATTATAATGTTATAATTTTAATTTTAAAAATAAGAAAATAGATTTAGGATAGAGATTAGAAATTTTTGGTACACATATTAAATTCAAATTAACAGTCTTCAGTCCATGACACCCGAATCCATGATTCTAAGTTGGAGGGCTGCCATTCGTGTAAAAAAGTAAATAACTACCGATGACGTAATCATCATCTAGACTCCCCTACCCCCATGTCATCCAAAATAAGCAAAACAAAGACCCCCCCACCCCCCTACAGTGCTTACGTAATACTTGAACGGCCCCTAAAAACCTTATGAAAACTCATAAAATCTTGACCGTCCACAATTTCACGACGTTATTGATTTAGGTACTTATTATTTCACCGTAAACATACATTTTCTAGCACCTAACAGTTTTTGCTGAAACCAAACCTCGTTTTTGCATGCGCGTCTGCTATTAATTTGTCTAGTTTCAAGTAGGTAGGTGCCAACTTATTTCTCGTCTAGCTAAGTAGGTACGTAGGTATTTCATTTAGGTATCTACATTGCTAGGTGGGTGGACTGACTAACACACAGGTACAACATAGCAGTAGCTGCGCTCTCCGATTTTACTCGGGGGTTTTCAGTTCAGTTTTTCTAAATTTTTGTGTGCGTATCCTACTAAGTATAATTGCTATACCTACTATAATGCATTGACTATAAAAATGGTAGAAAACTCGTAACTATTCGTCTCACGAAAATATAACGCTCGTCAATTGGGTGATTGATTGCCCAGCTCCGCGAACCGGCCAATCCTAAGCGTAGATTGCACGAAATATTGCCCAATCGCATGCGCAATAAATTAGCTCGTCATGCTGCGTGGTAAGTTGTATTTTATTTAAAGATAATTTAGCTGAATGTGCAATCTTCAAGTTTTATTATCTTTGTATGCCCGACACCATAATGTAGGCGGCGGCGGTTTGCTTCCTATCAGGCGAACCGTCCGTTATTTACCGCTCTTTTTTATTTAAAAAAAATATATATAAAAAGACGGTTTAGTCGTGAAAGATAATAAATATACGTATATAAGGGTAAATAGAGAGACAGACAAAGTTAAATTCGCATTTATAATTTTAATAAATAGCGATAGTTATACATAGGTCATTATACTTTGGCAGATAGCTGGTTGCGTTAAGTATGCTGCGATATGCGGAATAGTGATACGTTCTGTTGACCCCAGCACAGAATAATGTATAGTTGCTAGCAGCTTGTATTTCATACTAGCCACTTAGCTTGGCGTTACATCAATTTGAATCACAGATTTATAGCTAAAACTTTTAATAACAATACGTTTACAGCCATAATATTGATATGAAAAAAGTTGTTTACTAAATTGCCTATCTGTACCGAATTTTAAATATTTTCCAATACTAATATCTATTATTTTAAATTTAGTGTTGTGGCGCTAATCGGTATGAACTATCGATTTTTATGAATATATATACCTAGACATAGAAAAGTCTTTTTTATAAATAGACTAGACTTATTAAAAATTAGCACAGTATTTTGCTAAAATAGTGCATGAATACGAAATAAATTAAAATTGCCAAAACATTAGGTACTTAGGATTCATTTGTAGCAGTAATCTTTTATGAATATTGTAGTTACTACGAGTTAGATAATGACGTCGATATCTACTGTTTTATCCCTCTCTATACACTTAACTAATCTGATAAGGTACGTCTGAAATTATATGCGTCTCTATCCATTTCAATGTGTGAGATAAGGATGGCGACAATGTTATAGCTGTCATTAGTTTTGTTTAAGAAACGACAGAACCTTATCGACATCAATATGTAGTTATTCTAAGCCATGGCCATTGTCAATGAAAGCCGTTCGATCCGTGAAATTCATTGCGGTACGCATAACCGTGATTTATTTAGTGTGAACGACAGACCAGTCTCACTTAAGAATAGAGTATACAGCCGTCTCGTCTATGCAATAAGCGTAGTCTGATACCCATCCCTAGACGTTATCCGATTTCGATGTTTTTTTAAATATATTATCTACTTATATATTGTCACCGTAAAAAACTATGCATGTATTATTTTTTTTAATTTCGCAATATCTTCTTTGTTATAGACACTTAGTGACAATTTTTTTGGGTCTAAAATGCGACGAAGATAAGTAGTTGTTGCTAGAATACCATAAACATTTTTTGAAAAAAATAAAACATAGCGGCATTGACTATGGTTTATCCAAGCTTTTCCATCTTAGTACACGGCTTATACAATAAAGTTTTTCTGATTCTGACGCCAAAAACAAAAGATTTTGTTAAGATTAACGCTAATTTCATCAAAAAGTTAGGAAAATTCAATAAATCTCTCTATCGCACGCACGAGAAACAGAGCGACAGCTATACAATTTCGAATATCGAATGCGTCAAAACGTCGCGGAAGGACTATCCTCTTAAATAGTACAGTATGACATCAGAGTGGTGTCATGCACTCCTTATTTTGATCGTTATTTATTGTCATTCGCACCGCGTTTGGAAGTATTATTAGTAGGTAGAACAAATTTGACCAACTTGGACGAAGTGTCAATATTTGAAGACATTTTGTTTCAACTTGGACGAACAGGGCCCGTACCGTGAAGTGCTTATTGCGATGCTTGTTAGGTTCAGCCGCCGACGCCGCCGTAGCTTATCTCGCCTCGTTAAGGTTCGTGGTCGCGCAGCGTCGTCGGCTGAACCTAACAATTATCGCAATAAGCACTTCACGGTACGGGCCCTGTACACTGGGAAAAATACACAGCTTTTGAACACGGTTACATTTTCTGTAGCCATGTAAATGGCTGTGCCAGCCGGGTTTGGCAGCCGTGTGAAGCGCCGTGTACACGGCTAGAGATTTTACATGGCTATGTTAGCCATTTACACGGCTTCGTTAGCCGGTAGAAACAGTCACGTTTACCGTGTTTCATAATTTTCCAACCGTGTAAAAACCGTAGCCGTGCAAAAATGCACGGCTACACTCTAACACGGTTGTAAAAGCGGTGTATACACAGCGCATCGGGCCGTGTGTTAAGCAAACACGGTCTGCTGAGCCGTTTTAGACTCGGCACAACAGGCCCTGTTCTAAGCAAAAGCTGGCTACGTTAGCCAAGTCCCAATGATACTAGCAGACATGGTTGGCATAGCCGTTTCAGACACGGCATGACAGGCCGTGTGTCAAACTAAACCAGGCTGCGATAGCCATGTCACACATGGAACCCGCAAACATGGTTGACATAGCCGTTCTAGACACGGCACTACAGACCGTGTGCTCAACAAATCCTGGCTATGATAGCCGTGTCACAATTCAAACTCGCAAACACGGTTTCCGAAACCGTTTCAGACACGGCACGGAAGACCGTGTGCTTGACAAAACTTGGCTATGATAGCTGTGTTCCACTACAAACTCGCAAACATGGTTTTCTGAGCCGTTTCAAACACAGCACGACAGACCGTGTGCTAAACAAAACCTGGCTAAGATAGCCGTGTCACAATTCAAACTCGCGATTATGGTTTCCGGAGCCGTTTCAGACACGGCCCGATAGACTGTGTGCTTAACAAAACCTGGCTATGATAGCAGTATTACAAATGGAACCCGAAAACAATTGACGGAGACGTCCAAGACACGGCACGTTAGGCCGTGTGCTAAACAGAACCTGGCTACGTTAGCCAAGTCACAATGAACAATGAACTCGTAAACATGGTTGCCAGAGCCGTTTCAGACATAGCACGACAGACCGTGTGCTTAACAAAACCTGGCTATGATAGCCATGTCACGATTCAAACTCGATAACATGGATTTCCGACTTCAATTCTGCTTGAGGAGTTAAATAAAACACTACGATTATGCTTCACAATAAGGAAAATCTCGTAAATAAATATACAAGTGAGCGTTATGAACTTCTGTACTGTAAATATATTACGGAGAGAATCAGGACCACTCATATTAAATATTGCACGAAGAATTTTTTTTTGTAATATGAATCTCGATCCTAATTCGACTGAATTGCCCCAAAATATGACACCATAACATAGGGAATGGATATATTAATTTATTTTATTGTTTATTTTAGAGATGTGTGTTTTCCAATTCAAATTAGCATCTATTGTTACACCTAAGAAATTACCTTCATCTATTATTTTAACATTAACTGCTCTATTTTTTATACTTAGCTAACACATGCATGTAGACATTGAGAGTAAGCATCTGCCTACAAACTGCTATGCAGTTTGACATAATTATAATAAATAGTATGTACTTATGTTTCGTTATGAATAAATAATAATAAAACAAAACGAAAAATCCTGGCTATGATAACCGTGTCACAAATGGAGTCCGTAAACATGGTTAACGGAGTCGTTTTAGACATGGCACGGCAAACCGTGTGCTTAACAAAACCTGGCTATGATAGCCGTGCCGTGTTTCCGGAGCCGTTTCAGATACGGCACAACAGACCGTGTGGTAAATGAACCCTGGCCATGATAGCCGTGTCACAAATGTAACTCGCAAATATGGTTGCCGGAACCGTTTCCGACACAACACCAGAGATCGTGTACTGAAATCAGGCTACGATAGTCGTGTCATAAATAAACCCCACAACCGTGGTTAACGGTTTCAGACAAGACACGATACACCGTGTGCTAAAAATCCTAACTACGTAAGCCATTTCACAAATGGAATCCGCACAAACATGGTTGACTGACCCATTCTAGACACGACATGATACCGTGTACTGAACGAAACCTGGCTACGTTAGCCGTGTCACAAGTGGTACAAGGTTGATGGAGCCGTTTGAAATACGACACGATAGACCGTGTGCTAACTGAAACCTGACTATGAAAGCCGTGTCACAGATGAAACCCGCATAATCAACATAAAAGCTGTATTGCCACATAAATAGACTTGCCGTTTGCCACTAAAGTAAGGAATTTGAAATTATCTAAGACACACATTTTTAAGCTTATTAAATAAAAAACATAATTAACTTTATTGTTAATCTGTCAAGGGTCTTACTAATAAGTATGTGTGAGAGTATGAATAATATTTTTGTGTAATCCATTTTAAAATAAGACTATTATTTTATTATAATGCATCCACACTTTGATATATCTTGTCTATCTCTATAGTAATGGTGTATTTTAATATTATTTATAAATGTTACTAGCTGCGCCCCGCGGTTCCACCCGCTATTCTACAGAAAACGAATATTATTCCGGAATAAAAAGTAGCCTATGTGTTAATCCAGTGAATAAGCTACCTCTATACCAAATTTCATTCACATCCGTTTAGCCGTTACAGAGTAGAACGGAAACAAACATACTTACGTACTTATCGCTTATGCAAACTATCGCAATTATAATATTAGTGTGATAAACTAGATAAGCACTAAACTTATTTCTTATTTTTACTAAAATGCATAAATATTATTCCTAGGTAAATGACTTCAGATATTTGTGGAACCTGGGGAAATGTCGATAGCCATATCTGGCAGCCGCGCATATATAAAAGTGCGCGCACGCGGGCGGCCAGCCATTCGTTTTCGTTTTGAGTTGAGTTTGGTGTGCTTGTATCTACTTCAAACGCTCTCAACATATCAGGCGTTTATTACGCTATCAAAGAGGAAAAAGATGCAGCTACTGTTGAAAAATTACATAAATCCTGTTGCATGGAAGAATACATCGCTATATTTAAAGGTTAGTATCAGTTTGAGTAGGTACTTGCGTAAATAGTGTTTTTTTAAATATTAATTGTGTTATTAGTTGATACAAAACGGTTCGCAAGAGAAACAAATGTGAAAACATGTGATTATGCCCGAAATTTTTGGTACCTACCTACTTAGTATGAGTAAATTTTGCATGTGAATCAGTGTTTCGGCGGGAACAATATTATTCCAAAAAAAAACTGTCCGTGCAACCGTTTTCTTTTGTAATAATATTGTTCCCACGTGTAAATACGAAAAAGAGCTAGGCGCATCAGGTACCTATGCGTTTTCGCAAATGTAATTGTTGTTTTGCACTCTGCCATTCGAGTTGCTGTGCAGGGCAGTAGGAAAGCGGCTAGGATAGCCGTGTCGACGCGGTAGTCGCAGGCACTTTATACGGCTTCCTCAACCGCGTCAGACGGCTGTCCTAGCCGCCTCCCTACGATGCTAACACCGATTGACCACGCCGCCCGTGCTGTGGTCTATTATCTACCTATTCCGTGATGTGCTCTTATTTGACAAGTGCAGTGAGTGGATTGTAGCTCGATGGATAATGAACTAAACTAAGTAAATAATTTTATTTCCAGAAAACGCTATAACAGCATATGCGTTGCCGCTTTTGTCTGGGTCAAATCGGAACTGATTCCCAAGATCGTCCATCGCATCAAATTTAAAACGTATTGGGAACACTGGTGCAGAAACGTAAGTGACTAATCACGCTGATGTTATTTTTATAGATTATACCAAAGACATTTTTATAAGGAGAATTCTGAGGATTACACCTATGTTCTGTGCTAAATATGTGAAAGTACCGCCTTCTCTCTGTCTGCCAGTTTGTTACCTATCAGTGAATTGTTTGTTCTAAGCAGCCGGACCAATCTTGATAAAATTTGGTAATGATAAACACACGAGGACGGACATAGTAGTAGTAGTAGTAGTTATACTTTTCTTGAGTTCATTAACATCCATGTATCAGCCGCAGCAAGCATGCTGTGTGATATACAGTACGCAGTAGATTATTTTTAAAATAATTTCATTCTGAATAATATTTTTTTTTCTAGCGAATGCTGACATTATCACGATATCCAAGTACCAGGGACTGGAATCATCATCTATTTTAGAAACAGCTTGGAAGGCAACATGGTCGCTTCGCAAGCGGTACTTCCTAACATTTTCACGTAGTCATCATTATGAATTTATAGTATGAGAAATTACGAAAACTAAATGTATAATTATTACTTATTATATAATATTATTATGTGATGTAAAAATCTTTGAATAAAATTCTGTTTCTTAAAGTATTTTTTTAATCAACAAATTAACCATCACCAAATCCTAGAAAAATAATATTTAGACAGTAGATTTGAGGGCAGTATTTTTTTAGTTATTGTCGTTATTTTTAATCGTTCAAATGGTTTATTACAGGTCCTACATAGCTGGCGAACCTGAAACATTCGGGTCAAAAAAAGTGTTGGACTTTGCTGAGGCAGTCGTTACTACACGGCTACTTTAACTGCGTCACACACGGCGGCATACCCGTGCAGACCTGCTTGAAGGAGCCGTATTAAAACGGCTGCCTTGGCCATGTCAACACGGATATGCTAACGCCCTTCTTAAGACCCTGCTCAGCTGGCGAAGCTGTGTGACGCGGTTGAGAAAGCCGCTTTACACGGCTTCTTCAACCGCGTCACACGGCTCCTTCAGTTGTGCAGGGTTGTAGGAAAGCGGCTAGGACAGCCATGTTGACGCGGCTGACGCAGCCGCTTTACAAGGCTTTTTCAACCGTGTCACATGGTTCCGCCAGCTGTGCAGGGTCGTAGGACAGCCGTGTTGACGCGCTTGACGCAGGCGCTTTACACGGCTTCTTCAACCGCGTCACACGGCTCCGTCAGTTGTGCAGGGTTGTAGGAAAGCGGCTAGGACAGCCATGTTGACGCGGCTAACGCAGCCCCTTTACACGGCTTTTTCAACCGCGTCACACGGCTCCGCCTGCTGTGTAGGTTTGTAGGTGACGCGGTTGATGGAGCCGCTTTACACGGCTTCTTCAACCGCGTCACACGGCTCCGCCAGCTGTGTAGGGTCGTAGGAAAGCGGCTAGGACAGCCGTGTTGACGCGGTTGATGCAGCCGATTTACACGGCTCCGCCAGCTGTGCGGGGTCGTAGGAAAACGGCTAGGACAGCCGTGTTGAAGCGGTCGAGGCAGCCGCTTTACACGGCTTCTTCCAACCGCGTCACACGGCTCCGCCAGCTGTGCAAGGTCGTAGGAAAGCGGCTAGGACAGCCGTGTTGACGTGGTTAACGCAGCATATATTACATGGTTACGCCAGCCACGTATATACTTAGCCGTGTCTAAATCATAACCGTGTCAACTAGTTGACACGGCTGCAACTGCAGTACCGTGTCCAGATTTAGCCGTGTCTAATCGGAACCGTGTCGACTAGTTGACACGGCTGCAACTGCAGTACCGTGTGCAGATCTAGCCGTGTATGATTATAACCGTGTCGACCAGTTGACACGGCTGCAACTGCAGTACCGTGTGCGGATCTAACCTTACCATCCTAGCCGTGTGCGGTTTTAACCGTGTGTCCACTTTAGCCGTGTTAGCGCCACACGGTAACCCTTGCCGTGTTTACACGGCTGCAACTGCAGTACCGGGTTTACACGGCCTTGCATAGCCGATAAATCGACCCTTTTTTTTCCCAGTGTAGTAATAATTTGTAGACTTGGAGGAATTCATACGGTCCCGTGGCGAAGTTTATTGTATCCTATATATGCCTATATAGGTAAATTGTAAGCCTTTATAGGGTTAAGTTACAAAGAATATTGGCAACATGCTGTTTCTATGATGAATTGTTACGAGCGTGAATTAGAATTGCGATAAATATACCTACGTGTGTTATAAACAAATAGGTAGATATGTCCACTATTAGATGAAAATTGAGAATAAGAAATAGTAATAAATGAAAAGTAAATAATTATGAGCCGTTTTCTATTTAAATATAGTTTATGCAATGCCAAAAAATGGTTTATGCTTCATTTCATGATGATATTTTTAAACAGTATTTTTGGTTTTCTATGAAAAGAAAAACTAAGGCCGGGTTGCACCGTCTAGGTTAACTTTAAACTACAGTCACAAATGCAGTTAAAACTCCCATTAAGCAGAAAAATGTGTTGCACCGTTATAAATAAAGTTAAAAGGACGGCTAACACAGGCTTGCTAAGCTTCATGGTTAAGGTTAAAGTTATAGTTAAATTAACCAAAACAGTAACTTTAACTGGGATTATGGTGCAACCCGGCCTAAGTTTTCGTAAAAAGTATCTAAGTAAAATAACTTTACTAGTATATTTATAGCGGGTTACTTTTAGCCTTGCCACGCCAAAGTATTGTGCTAAGTGGAGAGCATCGACCGTACATTTCATGTGAGGTGCGGTCACACTGACTCACACTTTGTTTGCTGAATCTGTACATTTAAAGCACGATCAACTTATTTATAAACTGCAGTTCTGTCATTTGGCAAACTCACAATTAAGATGGCTGTAGGTAATAGCAAAATAAATGTAATGACTATGTTGTTCTTAGGGTTCCGCAGTACTACAAGGAACCCTTATAAGTTCGTCATTTCCGTCTGTCTGTCTGTATGAATCCTTTACAGCCGTATAACTTCCAAAGTTATAATCCCACATGTATGCAATTGTGCACAACAATAGTCTAAGTATAGACCTCAAGTTAAAAAAGTATAATAATATACATTTTTTTTTGTATAATAACGATAGCTCCCATACATATAAAGAGTGGTTGAAAAATAATAATTCGTTGCTGTCGTTGAATAGGCCTTTTAAAAGTTAACAATTTTGAAGCATTAAACAATCATAATTTAATATTAAAGGGATGGCTTCCCGACATGTAACAAAGTAGGGATAGAAATGTTTTTTCATCTGTCCCTCACTTGGGTATCATTGAATAGGTCTTTTAAAATGAAGGTATGGTAAAATGATAAAAAAATATATTATTTTTTATTAATAAAAATTGATGTAGGAGACATCAATTCCGCTTGCGAAACATGGACCTTCAAACCAGCTTGTCCCCCCCCCCTGCCACTTCTAAACTATATATCTCAGAAACTTCTCATCTTCCATGTTGATAGACCTTACTAATAACTTTCTTTTATAATTATTTTGGGCTACTTGTGATAATAACTTTATGAGATAAGCGGAAAAAACTGTTTTATACTTCAAATGTCCTATACATCTACGGAACCCTACTAAGCATAACCCGACATGCTCTTGACAAGTTATTTACGGTTTGTGCGTAAGCTAATCTTAAAGCAATGCCTATGTTTTTTTTTTCGAATGATTCCGCTATTTACAAAATTGCATGCCTAATATTATTTTGCACATTAAATAATTAAGTTACGTCGTTTTCAATGCAAAATATTTAAAATATTCAGTAACGAATCAAAAATAAATCTTATCGATATCAAGGAAAGTTTAATTGTCTCATCTCTGTCTCAAGCAATAATGTGACAGACAGATTGCACAAAAAATTACTTGCCTCGTTGCAACCAAAAAATAAATTAAAAAAAACATACATGCGACTAATAAAAAGCAAAATGAGGAAGGCCTGAAACTGGTTGGAATCGTGTGTCAGTACGATTGTGCTGTCGTTTTTAAAAACCGTTATGTAGGTGCTGAGGGGACTGGGCCCCTATTCGGAGAAATGACATTTTTATCTCTCTCTCACTCACTCCCATTAAATTTTAAATTAGAGAGACAGTCACCGAGATAATCTCGAGCGCACAGGAATAGGGTCCCTGGTCTTTTATGTAAAAGTACGACTTAAACAAACTAAGGTAATGAGACGTTTTCCAAAAAAAAAAAACCTGCTAATAAAAGTACCCAATAGATGGCGTTAGATGTACTTCGAGATTTTCATAATGTAATTATATTAAATTTATTTTAATTTCGTTAAATAAATTTTTAGAAAATGCAAATAGCCAATATCTTTTCGCGGACTTGGTGATTAAAACTTTAGAATTATTTTAGCTCCTTTTAGAATTATTTATTATTTTAATATCTATTGTTTGATAGAACATTGGATTTTGATACATTTTCCTACCCGCATATTTTGTACGAACGTAATGACGTACATTGTCCCTCATTTTAATATAAACTCCAATCCACAGTCAAAAAACAATGTAAATTTCCAAAAAAAAAAAAAACATTAGAAACTGCTGTATACATAAATAGTGGTAGTAATCCTAAGCGATAGTCGCTTGAGATGCTGCAAGTACGTACCTGCTTGGTGAGGGGCGCGTCGTCTGGCCGCAGCGCGTGCAGGCGTCCCTCCTGGAACTCTGCAAACGCGCGCACTGCCGCCGCAGCGTCGCGGTACCGCTTCCACACCTCCACCGCCTTGTGGTATCTGTGGCAACAGAACTACTCAGCACCGGCACAGAATAAATAACTAACATAGCAAGCAAAGATCTCTGTGTCTGTGGGAACAAATTAACTGGCGCTTGTATGTATTTCTGTATTCACGACTTTCAAAATGTCGTCAGTCCACCTAGAGGGATCTAGGTGGACTGACGACATTTTGAAAGCTCTAGGTGGACTGACGACATTTTGAAAGTCGTGCTGTCACGGATTGTCGCCGCACGTTCGCGATTTAAATTTTTCGCAAATTATGCAAAATCTTTGTTTTATTTGGATTGTCCATAAGATAATCCGAATGCTCCGTTAATCCGAAAAGGGGTGGTAAATTTTCGGTGTTCGGATTACCGAGGCTCTGCTGTATAATTGTGCTGCGATATCTTTTATATGCAAGCAGGTCATACACACGATCATACGACCAACTAAGCTGAGCTGAGGATGAAAAACTGGCCCGTCATCAGTTTGTCAGTAGCCGGTCGTCGGAAGTTGTGTCAATTTTATATTGAAAGTGCGCAGAAGAGAATGAAAGACAATAATAGAGAAGTTTCTATGATAGCTTTTTGAGAACGAAAAAAGTACCAATACCTAATCCTTTTAAATTAAATTAAATTCATTTATTTCAGGCAACCACATACCCATAAAAATGTAAAACTAAAACAATAAAATAAAATAAAAATTGAAACCTTGTGGTTACTTTGACAGTTCCTTAAAATAGTATTCGTTATCATCAAACTAATATAATTAATGCGATACTTTGTGAGGGTGTTTGATTCTATTCAACTCCGAAACGGCTGAACGGATTTTTATAAAATTTGGTTTGGAGGTAAATAGCTTAAACCCTGGCTTGAGACGTAGATGAAACCGCGACGAGCTAGTTAGTATTTTATATTTGAGAAAATTTTAAGAGTGATTAACTATATTCTGATAATGAATAACAATATTCTATTCAGCTTATTAAGTAAACTCACTTATCACACAGCTGTGTGAGGTTGGTGCAGGTGTGTTCGTAAGCAGCAGCGGCGGCGTCCAGGTCCCTCCGAAGCACGGCAGCCACCGAAGGCTCCGTGGAGGCTTCCAGCGGCGCGGCCGCGTCTCGGAGCTCCCCTACTAGCTCGCCGTTGCGACGTGACAAGGACTCGCTCAGCGTCTGCCAAAGGACATTAAATTTAATATGTAAGACATTAATTATTTTTTTGTACAAGGTTATAAGGAAAGGGTATGCTAAGCCGAAAAGGGTTCATAGTACTTATCATTATGAACAACCTTTACTATGAGACCAACACTGAAATCCAGTCTGTCAATCTTTTACAGGATTCATTTCGGAGAGTGTGCATCTGAGCTTCATGACCTTATACCACCATCCCCTTTTTACTACAGGACGAGTAGAAAGACGCCCCACTACCATCCTTACACTGTCGATTTCCCTTGGATACGTACAAAACGGTTCGAAACAACGTTTTTAATCCGTACGGCCAAGGAGTGGAATAAACTGCCGGCTTCCCTGTTTCCTGAGAGTTACAATCTAGAGCTTTTCAAGGTCAGAGTGAATAGGTATCTTCTAAGTCTGCGTGCTTCATCTTCGGCCACATCGTCGCTTACCAACAGGCGAGTTGGTGGTCAAACGCAGACTTATAAGCGTTAAAAAAAAAAAAAAAAAGAGAAATAAAAATCAGCTGTTCAAAACAACAATCGACAAAATGTATGGAACAGTAAAAAAAAATATCTCGGTTTCAGGTTTAATCCCATAGTAAAAGTTGTTCACAATCATGAGTACTATGTATCCCTTTTGGCTTAGCGTACCCTTTCCTTATAACCCTGTATTTATTTGTAGTGGTAGAACTTTTGCAGGATCCTCCTGGGAAAGTACTACTCCTTTGCCGGTTATTCAACCGCCAAGCAACATTACTGTGTTCCGGATTGAAGGGCTTTTTTTTTATTGTATGTTTACTGTATTGTATTGTATTTAAACTAAACCTTAAATAGCGGATATATACTAATACTATGATTCTATATCAACCATATTTACATCGGCTTTTATAGCGGTTTGGACATTAGCTTTTTTTGTATGAGATTGTTACTCTTTTCGTGTAGATTTTCGTTGCTTTCGGGAATGAAATTGTTGTTTCTATCTAGACAAGCCAGTTTAGTGCAACTTTTGTTTAAAAGCCCCTTTATTATGTAAATGGAAGCGTGACGTTTAATTTGACTTGCCTCAAGTTTTTCGGTAGCTTTTAGAAGGCGGTCGTAGTCGACCTGCCCCTGAACTGTGAGTAGCTCGGCCATGTAGTCGGCCTCTCTCACGGCGCCCTGTACAAGTTCCAACTGGCGCTCGAACCGCCTCCAGAGCTGGAGCTTGGCGCGAAGGCGAGCACTAAGGTCTCCGCACGCCGCTTCCAAGTCCGCGTGAGTCTCCTGACACAGAGAAAGAAGTATAAAAACTATCTTAAAAAAACAAATACACAAGATGTTAAAAAGTCCTTGTTCAACAAAAGAACATTATCACAGATGTGTTGGATGAAGTCTTATAATTAAGTTGAAATCTTTCAACACATATAGCTAACATCAAACGTTGTTACATCAGTTCTCGAATAAGATGTATGTAAAAATTTGTTACGGAACTAAAATTTCAGAAACAGTCACATACAAAATAGACAATGGCTTCAAAAATAGCTATATTTTTGTGTCAAGGGATTAAAAACAAAAAAGAATCAAAGAAGATGTAGATGACTTACCTGTAATGCAGAGATGTCTCGTTCCACGCCCGTAGGCGACACGACGACGCGCAGACTTGTCGGTAGTGTGTGAAGCGCCTGTCTTAATCCCATAATGTCTTGCCATTGAGAGGCGAGATCCTCAATGAGTCTCTGACAAGTCTCAGAAGCTCGCTCCACGACGTCGCTGCCCAAACGTTCTGCCGCTTCACACTCTTCTATCGTCAGCCGTGCTTTGCGCTGACTCTTCTGGCAGCGAAGAATGCCGGCTTGCACTTGTACAATCTTCTCCTTCAACAGCAAGCTTCGTTCCATTTCCTCAGATAACTGATCGTCGAGGATTCCAGACTGTGTGAGCAAAGCGCCCACTCGTTCAGACTCAGCTGTCGGTAGGAGACTCAGTCTTCCAAGCTCGTTTTGAATCCTGTCTATACGGCCAGTCATCACTTGTAGTCTTTCTATGTAGAGGTTGAGCTCGTCTGCACTCTTTATGACGCCCTTGAGTCCGTCTAGAGCGGCGCGAAGTTCCCGCATCTCTTCTTCTAGAATGTTCAACTTTTCGCCGGAAGAAACGTCGCGGTCGGAAATATTTTGAATGGCTGAAGAGTGAATATCTCCAATACTGTTGGCTAAGTCACGCCATTTGTCTTCGACCTTTGAGAAAAACTGTCGCTGCACCATTTCGTCCGAAATGGGTAATATTTCTAGCGCTCGTTCGAATTGAACTCCGGACTCGTTCTTGAGGTTGTTGTAAACTTCATGTTGCGCCTTCAGTTCCCAGAACCTTCTCAAGTTTCCGGTAGTAGTGATGTTTTCTGGAGTGATGAACTCTAGCTCTCTATTAGCAATCTTCATCCATCCTTCGATCCTGTCGATCAGGTGGTCGTATGTCACCCAGTTCTCTTTAAAAGCAGTCAAACGCGTCAACCTAGAGTCAACGTCCTCTTGTAGTTTCAGTAACATATCGAGAGCAGTTGAGCATTCGTTTTCCAACCCAGAGCAAACAATCAGGTGTTGAAGATTTTCTGTGATGGACAGGAGTCTTAGCAACTTTGCGTAATGGTGCGATACGTCAAGGCTTATTGATTGATACAAGTTAATGTATTGCTCGTGATCTCTAGAAGTCACATTGGTGAGATCTGGGATTCTCTGCTGAGCAACAATGAGCCATTGCTGCTCTTCCTTCATTCCCTGTTCAAGTAACTTCCATCTCGACGCCGCTAGCGTCATTTGTTGAGCTCGACTTGCTGCTCTGTCGATTATTACAGTTGCTCTATCGTGCAATGAATTATGGAGAGGAGCGAATTTAGCTTTCGTTTCGCTGTCAAGATTATCTTCCAGAGATTCAAGAATCGCTCTGCAATGGCTGAGGTTGACAAAAAACTTCCTGTGCTTCTGAATTTCTTCATGTAGATGGTCCAAATCTGATACTATGATCTTGCCGTCTAAGAGAGCTTCCGCTACATCAGTGATCTGTCCGAAATCTTGCAGTGTTTGTTCGTACTCTTCAGCTAGCGATGCCAGTTGTAAAAGCCGGTCTCTCTCAGTATTGATAGCGTTTTCTACTTGTTTGGTATCATCTTCGCAATTGTACAGCTTCAAAGGACATTCCCTCTTAGGATTGCTTTCCAAAATAACACGGTATCGCTTGAACATCCTTGTGGTTGTTTCTAAATTGTCCACATTATCGGACTCCATCTTATCGAGTTTGTCTAACTTTGCTTGTGTTGGAATTTCAGACATGATTACATTGTCTAAGTTAGATTTAACTTGTTCAACAGACTGTGCCAGTTTGTCTACGTCTTCTTGGAACTTTTCCCATTCTTTTTCGACTTCTTTCACTTTGACTGGGCTTTGCTTACTCAAAGTTTTAACTGCGTCCACTTGACGCGTTAATGTCTCAATCAAAGTGATTATTTCTTCATTTACTTCCACGACTTCAATTATTTCTTTCAAGTTCTTTACATAGCTCTGCAAAGACTGTAGGCGTTGGGTTTCCTCCAAAGATGATTTAATACCAGAAACGGTCTCTCGGTGAATTCTGTACTGAATCTCTTCTAGCCAAATTGAAATTGTTTCAATGACAATAATGACACTTCTTTCTGTTCTAGTTGGATCGTTGCCTTCAACAGCGTTTCTAACTTCATCCAATTCCTTGTTTATGACCAGATCATAAGATTTTTCAACCGATGGTTCTAATAAGGCCACAGTCATCGAATCATCTGGGATGATCTTTTGAGATTCGGTGACAGACAGAGTCCTCTTTTCAAGCGCGTCCAGCAATCGTGCCTTTTCTGATTTGTGTGGAATAAAGCTCTTGCTCGGAGAAGGAGACTTGGATTTAGATCTTTGAACCACATCAGAATAAGTCAGTTTCGGTTGCGAAGTAGCTTGTTGTTTTGGTAATTGAGGTCTGGCAAGATGAGAGATACCTTCATCGATGGAAGATGGCTCTCTACTTGATAAGTCTTCGCTGGTTGGTGTAAAAGATTCCGAAAGCTCTGAATTGATCGGGTCAGAGAGACTTTCGGGTGAGTAGGGAGATTCTGCCTTTTTCTTTGACTTTCTTTTTCTTTGTTTTTGTCTGTCACTTACAATAGATTGAGGTGGCTCCTGGAACTGGCGTTCGTTTTCAAGGAAGTCCGTGGTCGATTCAGGAATGGTGATACGCGCTCGCAAGTGAACCTCGTAAGGTTCATCCGTAGATGTAGATATGGAGTCTTCCGAGTAAACTCTTGGCGAAGTCTGTTGAGTACTGTCAATTGTGATAGCTTCTCTCTTTTCTAGGTAAAAAGCGGGCACTGGTGTTGGTCCTCGGGAAGGCGTTCTTGGAGAAGTTTGTTGTACTTCATCAGCTGTGATTATTTCTGTCTTTGTTTGTTCGAATTCAAGTGCCGGAATTACTTCAGGTTCCCTCGGGGTAGTTTGCTGAGTACTATCTGCAGTGATATTTTTTGCTTTTGGTTGTTCAATTTTGACCATAGGTTGTCCAAGTGCTGAAATAACTTCTTGCTCTCGTGGCGTAGTCTGCTGTGTGCTGTCGACAGTAACAATTTCGATTTTGGAGAGGTCTAATTTGGGAATCGATGCTTCTTCGAGTTCAACTCTAGGCGAAGTTTGTTGCGTGCTATCAATTGTAATTACTTCATTCTTTGCGAAATCTAGTGAAGATGCTTCTGGTTTCTCTGCTGGTTCTATAGTTTCTTCGACTATAAGTTCTTGGCTATCAGACTGCGTGAAGGTACTTACGAGTGGGACTTCAGGAGTTTGTATACTCATTTCTGTTACTTTCTTCTCCTTTACAGGTGTTGTTGAAGTTTCCTGATCAATTTGCTCCTGGTGGGTAGTTTGAATATCCATTTCAGTCGTTTCTACAATAACTTCAGTACTCTTTTCATCTTTTTGTACTTTAGGTTCAGGTGAAGTTTGTATTTCACGTGTTTCAGTCATAATTTCAGTCTTCTTAGGTTCTTCATCCTTGACAACCACTAGTTCTTCTGCAGGTGGAGTAGTCTGACAGAACTTTTCTGCTGGAGTACTTATGTCATGGGGTACAACTTGAGTGGTTACTTCAAACTGTTCAATCCTTTCAGGAGTTTCTGATCTACTCGTTTGCATTTCCGTATCGGATCTCAACACCTTCTCAACAATAGTAACTTCCTCAATTGTCTGAGTGTGAGCTTCTTTGTCTTCTACTGGTGTTGTTTGTATTGTAGCCTCTTTGATGGGAGTAGGAGAGGTCTGTAATTCGGTATCGAGAGTTTCTGGTCTAGGTAGCTCTTCTACAGGCTCAACAGGCTCTGGTGATGTTTGTATTGAGCCTTCTTGGACAGCGATCTCTTCAACCACTGGAACTGTAAATGTCACCGTCGTTTGCACTTCAGATTTTACAGTTTCAGGGCTGCTCTGTACACATTCTTCCACAATTTTAACTGTGTCGATGTCTGACGTTTCACTTATAGTACGATAAGATTCATCTTTGGGCGAAGTCACCATAACCTCACTACCGATTTTCGGGCTTACAGGCTTAGCTTCTGGAGACAGTTCTGTCTCTGGTATGATTTCAGGTTCCTCGGAAGGTTTTTTCTTTCGTTTTTTGTCCTTTTTATCTTTTTTCACACATAGTGCTTCAACAACTTCAACTGGAGTAGAAGCAGATGTGTCATCTGATTCTGTTGTGCTGACTTTTGGATATGTTGTATCTTCGCTTACTCCATGTTGTTTCCGTCTTCTCTGTCTTTTCTTCTTGTCAGGTGTAGGGACTTGAACTAAAGATATATCTTCCGGCTCATAACCTTGCTCTTCTGTGACAGTGTCAGACTCAATAACAGAAGAGTCTTGTTCTTGTACTTTAACTGGTTGCAAAACATCATCACAAGGTTTAGGTGATTCAACTGGTGGTGAAGTTGGCAACTCTACGTAATGGCTCAGCGAAGAGCTGTCTGTATCAGCAACACTCTTGTCCGTGTCCTGTTGCGTTTCAATGGGAGTTTGTTCGCTGCTTTCGGAACTACGCTTATGCTTCTTTCTTTTTTTATTTTGTTTGAGATCCTTTATTGATCCTTCCGGACTGACTACTGTTAATGGTTGACATTTTTCTACGACATCAGCCACCGAAACTTTGGTTTCTTCTCTAGTGATTATTATTTCACTTGGTAAATTAACGTCGATATCTTTTTTGACAATAGAAGGTTCTTTCGTTTCGAAGCCTTCAACCTTAAGGTCGACTTTTACTTTAGGTTCAGTCATTTGTATGACATCAGTTTTAGCCAATGACATAGAAATGTCGATAGTCTGTTTAGGTTTGTCAGTATTAGCTGGTTCTGAAGAATCAGGCTTGAATTCGCGGAAGTGTGCGTCTTTTCGTTCAGCGTTTAGAAGCATAGTTACATCAAACTTGGTATCTGCATTGCTCGCTCCAGCATGGGATTGAGAAGCAGTAAATTCAACGGGAGGACTAGTTTGAGTCGGGATTTCTTTCTGTTCCGGTTGTCCAAAAGTCGCTAGTAGCTTATTGACACTGTCTGACGAGCCTTGGACTATGGGTTCAAACTGCTGAACGTATGACAATTCAGGAGCTTCAGGTTCAGCTGTAGAGTCTACTTCAGACACAACTGTTCCCACTTTCAGTGGTTCTACTTCTACAGAAGACTGCGCAGGGGCGTTTTCTGTATAAATATGACCAACAACTTTTTCCTTAGAAACAAGCTCTTTGTTTGGACTGCCTTCTTGAAGAATTAATTCTTTCGTCATTTCGATTAAATCTTTTTGATGTTGAATTCTAGTTGTTGTTACTTGAAGCGAAACGTCAATATCTGATGGCTCAATGCTAACGGGATAAGATTTGTCTTTAGGTTCAGTCATAACCTCACTTACCATTTTAGGACTTTCAGGCCTAGTCTCTGAAGATTTTGGGGTGAGTTTAGGTTCTGGTACGGTTTCAACTTCCTTAGTTGTCTTTTTCTTGCGTTTTTTATCCTTTTTGTCTTTTTTGACACAAATAGGCTCGTCTACTTCCACTAGAGTAGGCGTATCAAATGAACCTGATTCTGTAGTACTATCTTTATGTATCTTACATGTGTCAATAGCTTCTTTTGCTACTGAAGAAATATTTCCTGGTTGACTGATTTTCTCCAGTTTTTCAGAGAGAGATACATTTTCTATTTTTGTATCTACTACATTTATTTGGGCAGTTATAAGAGACTCTGGCGAGGACGTTTCTTTAACCGGTTGTTTGGATTTAGTATCTTTTGCCAACGGGATTGGATCTTTAGGCAATCTCTGCGTGGTTATTGTCATTATTTGAGGTTCAGTCTTATTCTCAACATTTACTGCGGCTACTGTTTTATCATCTTCGGTGGGTTTAGGTTTGTCCTTAACTTCAAGAGTCTTATCAGCAGGTTTGTCTTCACTTAGTTTAACTAGAAAGTGACCCGCGTGGACACTTTCTTTGTCCAAGAGCTCTTGTGTTATTTCTAAGATACTAAGTTGCGGCTTGTCTTCTTGGATAGTTTGTTTTAAAGCACGATCTAGTTTATCATCACTTTCTGGTCTATTTAGCAGTAGTGATTTTTCATCCAATGTTGGTTTCTTTTCTTTTTTATTTTCTGCATTAGACTTATCTAGTTTGATTTTCTGTTTGACTATTGGTTCTTTTGCTTCTTTGGGAGTGATAAGCGTTATTGGAGATGTTTGCAGTGGAACGTCACTTATGATGGGTCCTTGAGTTGTAGGAGTATCAAAGCTACTAATTTGAACGTTAATTTCGGCAGTAACTGTTGAGTCCGGAACGAATTCTTCAGGTTCTTCTACTACTTGTTCCGTAACATGTTCTTGTCCATCGATGATTTGTACTTGTTTAATGATTTTGATGCGTTTCGTTTTTACTCCTTCAGTTTGAACGACATGCGCTGTTGCTGTTGTTGAGGCTGTCGAAGGTTTTGTTTCTTCCATCTTCCAAACCAAGGTTTCTTTAGGAGCAATTTGCGTTGCATTTGTTTTAGATCCTGGTAATTCAGTAACAGGTAACTGTGGCATAACTGAAATGGTTTCGTCTTTTTTAAGTTGTGTAGATTCCGGTGTTTTAACGGGCGAAACCGGTATTTTATACACGGAAGTGTGATCCATTTCACTTCCAATTAAGCTTTTCGTGATATCTGTAAGGGTGGTATATTTTTTTACTAATTCTGTGGCTTCCACCGCATACGCCAGCTTAATTTTATCTTCGGTAGTAATGATGTCAGAATGTTGATCGGTAGCTGTAGTGGTTTCTACTTTGATTACAGGTTCAATGTTTGCTTTCTCGGTGGCAGTTTCTACATTAAAAAGTTGAACAGGCAACTGTGGCATTACTTTTACTGGAATGGTTTCGTCTTTTTTAGGTTGTGTAGATTCAGGTGTTTTTACGGGAGAACTTGGTATTTTTGACACGGAGGTGTGATCCATTTCACTTCTAATTAAGCACTTTGTGATATCTGTAACCGCTGTGTCTATTTTTACAAAGTTTGGAGCCGCTAACTCATCTGTTGGCTTTTCAGGCTTAATTTTTTCTTGCTCAGTGGCTATTATTACACTAGAAGGTTGTCCATCAAAGTATTTTTCAGTAGAGATAGATGTAGTCTCAAATAAAGCAATAGATTTAGAGTCTTTACTTGGTTTTTCAACTGATTGGTGCTCTGTTGTAGCTAGCGCTATATCTACATCATCAGCTACTTTTGTTTCAATTAATTCAGGTTCAGGTCGCTTTTCTGTCTCTGTAGCTGTTCGTAATGTTTCTGGTTTTGGCTTATCTCCTATTTTTACATCTACTTTTTCAGTCAGTGTTTTTGTTTCTTCTTCTATTTTTTCGTTTACGGGTTTGGAGAATTTCGTTACTTCCTCTACCTTTTCGGTTAATGGTTGGTCTTTTATCGTTTCTTTCTCTACTTTCTCAATTGGTGGTTTGACTTTCTTCGTTACTGCTTCTACCTCTTTACTGACTGGTTCATCTTTTTTAGATAATTGTTCAACTTTTTCAGATACTGCCTGCTTTATCTTTGTTACTGCCGGTATTTTAGACGTAGCGGAATGGTCCATTTCACTGTCAATCAAACTCTTTGTAATGTCTATAAGTGTGGTATCTTTCTCAGATTTCGGTGATAGAATTGTGGTGACTGTAGTGACTTTAGTTTCTATTTTAGAAGGCTTATCTTGGACAAACTCTTTTGACGTTTCTTGAGTGGTTGTAATATTTGTTACTTCAGTAAGACAAGGTTCAGTTGATTCTACAACAGTATTTGAAAAGCCTTCTGGCTGCTTTTCTTGAACACCGTTTGTTGTTGTTATAGTTTGATCTTGAGATTTATCGATTGGCTGTGTCTGAGATGTTAACGCATGGTCAACTTCACTCCCAATGAAAGTTTTGGTAGTGTCTGTTACAGTTGTATCTTTTACCGCAGAAGGTTCACATCTAATGAACTCAGTAACTACAGGCGTTTCTTGTTTTGTAGTGACGGTCGTAATGGATATTTTAGGCTCAGTTGATTCTACAGTTTCCTGTATCAGTTGCAGATCTTTTTCTGGCTTAGTTGCCTCAGAGGACTTCGCTACTGATTCTGTTGGTGATATAATTGATGTGATATCTGACTTAGGTTTTGTTTCTTCGACATTTTGAAGTTTTTTAGCAATAGTCTCTGTGGTCTTTATCTCCTGTGTAAGAGTCGTAACGGCAATTCCAGCTTCTGGTTTCACGACCATTTTTTCAGTTGTAATTGATTCTTGAATAGGACTGGTTTGTTCTGGAACCTTCTCAGGAACATGTGGTAGCAGTTCTTTAATGTCAGGCATTTCGGATACTTTTGTCGTAATGGTTTCAGTAGTTACGGGTTGAACATCTTTTACAACCTTTGTAGTAACGACTTCAGGTTTTTCGACCACTGTTTTACGTACAATTTGAACGACGCCAATTTCTTCTGGAGCTTTATCGAGCTTTTCAGTTTCTAGTACCGGCAATGTTTGCTCTAAGTCTTCAAGTTCTTCTTTTTTGTAACCAAGTTTTTTAGATGGAGCGAGAGAAACAGTTGAATGATCCTTTTCACTTCCAATCAGACTCTTCGTAAAATCAAGAATTGATGTATCTTTTTGTGTTGACGCAAAGACGAGTTGCGCTGTAGTAGTCTGTAGTGAGAGATCGTCTTGTTTTTCGTCCAAAGGTACATCATTCTTGCTCATTTGTACCTTGATTTCGGCAGTAACGGTTGAATCAGGAATAAACTCGTCGTCAGGTTCTTCCACAATTTGTTCCGTGACATGTTCTTTGCCATCAATTATTTGTACTTGTTTAATTATTCTGATACGTTTCGTTTTAACTCCCTCTGTTTGAACGTTGTGCGTTACTTTCGGTTCTTCTTCAATGATTTCTACGTCATCCGGCTCCTCAATTACTTCTTCAGTTATATGTTCCTTTCCATCGATGATTTGAATGTGTTTTAAAATACGTCTTCTAGTTCTTGTAATCTTTCTTGTCACTTTATGAACTATTGTAGACATGTTAGAAGAAGATGTTTCAAACGTTGAGTGCTGAACACCGTGAGTAGTGAAGACTGTTTGTCCATCTTGAGGCTCCTGCGTATAATATTCTGTAATTGTTTGTGCTCTATCATCAGAAGGTAATAACTCTTGAGATTCAGAGAATGTTACCGTTTGCGTAGGAGTTCCTTCCCTTTCTTGTAAAGTACGAACAATTGCTTCCATCTTTGTAACATTTGTGTGCGTACCGTGGTCTCCTTCCTTTTGAATAAACTCTTCCATAACTTTTTGTAGCTCTTTGTCTTGAGTGTTAAGAGGCTCGTGGACAAGATACTCTTGAGAAGTTTGTGAAGACGGCAACACTTCATGCGATTCAGAAAATGTGACAGTTTGAACCGGGCTTCTTTCGTTTTCTTGAGATGTACGAACAACATTTTCCGTCTTAGTTACATGTGCTTGAATAGGAGAGCTTTCTCTTTCTTGAGAAGTACGAATGAACGTTTCAGTCTTAGAGACACTAGTCCGAGCACCATGTTCGCTCTCCTTCTTCATAAACTCTTCCATTAAGCGTTCTAGTTCTTGTTCTTTAGCACTCTTGTCCGACGCTATCTTTGATTCTCCATCTTTGGGGGCATCTTTTTTATCCGGTTTCTCATCTTTTGATGACTTTGGGTCCTTGGGCATTTTGTCTTCTGATTTGTGTAAATCGCTACCATCCGTACCAGGTGGTAAGCCAGGTGGTGGCGGTTGGTCACCTCGGTCACTCGGATCATCAATTTCTTCAAACTGGACCCCACCGTGTTCTCTAACATTTATAGATACCCTGGGTATCTGTTCTTCAAAAACTTCGACATTATCAGGTTCTTCAATTACTTCTTCAGTGACATGTTCTTTACCGTCAATTATAACAACACGCCGTATGATACGTCTTCTGGTTTTGACAATCCTCTTGGTGACTTGTTGGACGACGGCTGTGACGCTCGAAGACGAGGTCTGGACTTGGGTTGGTATTTCACCCTCTGCTAGCTGAAGAATATCTTCAGGTTTCATGCCTTTCTGCATTTGAATAATCATTTCAGGTCTAGACGTAAATTCTTGGATAGTGACTTCGCCTCCAGGAACACCGGATACGATTTCACCTCCATAGGTTTGGTACTGGATATGTTCCGTAGTTCCGTCATCAAGAGCAGATGAACTGGCGCCTTTGTCTTCTTTAAGGCTTATTTGAGAGAATGAATGTTCAGCTGCCTCACGTGACAGGATCGCTGATCGCTGTTGATGAGTTTGTACAGTTTGTTGTCTTGTGACCAAGGTTTTCCTTATTTTCCTGACAATTATTCTCTTCGTGCCGTCTGCATCGACCACCACTTCAGTCGTAGTTTCATCAGGTTCCACCATCACAGTTTCAAACGACTGCGGTAGGCTGTGTGTTATATTCAGCTGAGAATCTTTCCGGATGTTATCGTCCCTATAATTAGCGTCAACAAAGAGTGATCGCTCGTCCGTACTCTGTTCTCTCAGGATAGGTCGACTAGCTATTTCTATAGTTTCATGGCCATCGGATATAATTTGTCTGACTTGAATGGATTCTAGTAATTCTTTCTCTTCAGAACGAGGCTCGCTCGTCTGGACTTCGACTTCCTGTGGCGGTGCACAGGAAATAGACACGTCGTGGGTCGCGATCACTTCCGGTTGGCATATCACAGATTTGTCAGCAACAGACGGTGGTTCCGATTGCAAACTCTTTCCGGTTTGCGTATCAATAGTCACAGTCGGTTTCACTTCAGGAACCTTTACCTTTTCGGCTTTAGGTTTCTCATGACTAGGTTTGCTCTCTTGTACCGTCGGTACTTTTTCTGAGACTTCTGAAACTTTTTCTACAACCTTTTCGATAAATTCGGGTTCTCTTGGTGATACAATTTCCTCGGGCATCGATGTGGAGTCGATGGTCCGGTCCGTCTGTGAGATGTCATCTTCCACGACCTCTGGTTCAGGCGCTGATCTCATGTGTATCAGCACCAGTCTCAACCTCTCTATCTCCACAATGACTAGACGTCTTGTTTCCTCCAATGCCTTCTGCATCGCGCCCAGCTTCACTTTCAACGACTGACTAGATTCATCATCACTTATCACAGTTATAGACTTGAGAATAATCTCGTGCTCCTCGTATTCCCTTATATACTTTTCGTAGATTTCAATATACCTAATTATATCTTCTTCAGTGACCTCCGTCTGTTGCGCGGATTCCTTGAGACCACTGTTGATGGTCTCGAGCCATTGGTCAAGTTGCAGAATCTTCACTTTCTGTTCTTCAAGCTCCTTGGCTTGTCGAGCTACTTCCACTTTGGCATCCTGAAATTGTAATTAAGCTTATTTAAAAAAAAAAAACGTTTAAAACAAAAATGTTACTTGTAACTGTTTTCCTCAAACTAAGAAAATATGTATGACGTTGTCAAAATTACCAAGCTTCAACATTTACCTCCACTAATTCAGACTACATGTGTTACCATCTTCAACCATGACTATCATCTGTCGTTAAGGGTAAACACCATGGGTGTCATAATGTGTGATAAAAAAGGTAAAACAAAAGACAAAACAAGCCCAGGAACGGTATTAGTGACGTTCGAAAAGCAAAGAAAGTCAGCAGTCAGTTCAGTTCAGCAGTCGGGAAAAAAGATGCCAAAAATAACAATAAATAAAAAGAAACGAAAAATTTACCTTGCTTACCTGGACGGTGGCTAGCCCCTGGCGCGCCTGGGTCCACAGTTTCGAGATTCGCGCCTTGACGGCAATGAGATCCCTCAGCAAGGCCTGCACCTCTTGCTCCAGGCGGTACTCCATGACCTTCTGCTCCAGCAATTCCGCTGCCTCCTCACACTTGACTAGAATATCTATTCCCTCCTGAAAAACCGAAAAATCCGTGCTTACAATGCGTCTTTCTAATTTCAAGCTCTTCAGTTTCTCTTGCTTCACTTTTTTTATTTTCATAGAATATAGACATTCCTAGTCTGGGCAACAAAGTTCCTACTTAGGTACATAATTAAATAACCTTAAATAATTTACAACCATAAATATTCTAAAACAAAATTGTAATAATAGCAATTTTTATTTTATTATTGGTAGGTACTTACAGACTGAGGCATAATATAATATTATATTAAGGCATACAAGAAAATATTGTGATCCTTAAATAACTAGACCAACCAATAAAAACAATCAGAACAAGAACTTAAAAATACCAACACTGTTGTCTAGCAGTGCTCAAAAATACACCCAAACCATAATCGTCTGAATGTGGTTTCCAAGGATATCTTCAATATAACTACATTATTTCAACAATTTTACTCTGTCACAGATAAAAGATTCACACTCGTTATCAACAACGAGTGCATTATAATTGATGATGATGAAACAAAAATAAACATTACTAAGACGTTTCTAGGAAACGCTAAATTTATCGGTGACCAGGTGATACAGCGATCTCAGGCAGGTCATGCCCCTGGTGATGACATAAGCTTGTAAGTAGGCACATTATCCACAAAATTTAAGGGCCACAATTTGAAAGAATTAATTTTACTGCTCTAACATCTTGCGAGAGCGCAAAGCATTTATACCGTCACGTTTTAAGTTAAAAAATAATGGCATATGGCATCAGATCACGTTCACAAAATTCTAAATATGAATTAAAAGTTTTAGCTGACATTATTTACAGGCTATGCTTAACATTTTCCTTGTGAGTCATTGAAGAACACATTGTTTGTCACGAAGCTAGGTTTTATTTCGTATGACTCGTATAAATATAATTAATACTTTAGTGTGACATTATGAGACTTAGGGATTCATAGAAATCGATTACGACACCTAAACAAGACATTTGATGACTATCGTTATAATGTGAACGATTGGCCGGTGTCTCATTGATTTATATGGCTCTCGTCCTTTCTTAACTCAGATTAAGAGGTTTTTAATCTGAGTTTCTTAATATTACGTAAGACAACAGGTCTAATATTAAAAGAAAAATAAACGCAGACTGCAAAAGTCTGTAATACTCCAGAGATATAAATAAATATAGACACCTCGCACTTCAGAATCTGTCAAGCTTTTCAGGCTACAGGAGGTAATTTAAAATAATAATAATCCTAAATAATTTTATGATTTCGAATGTAACTTTGTCTCTCTGTCTGGGTGTTTGTCGCGTTATCACGGCTAAACGGCTGATCGGATCAAGCTGCATTTTTGCATAGATATAGCTTAAGGGTCGGAGACGGAGATAGGCTATATTTTGTAGTTCCACGTGAACGAAGTCGCGGAAAACAGCTAGTGAGAAATAAAATACTAAACAAAACTAGCTTGTGGTAACACTACCATCTAAAAGTTTCAAAGAGTTCAAACTGAAATAAATTAACCACTTCTCAAAGGGTTCAAAAGGAAATTTACCACAAAATTATTTCAGGCATTGGCTATTAATTACCTTTTGTTACTCAATTTTTTTTTGTATTAAATTAAAAAATATAAATTTAAATTAAAACTTGCATCGATAAACTTTTAAAAACTTTCCTATATTATAAGATGCAAGAGCTCTATAATAAATAAATAAACTATGTGTATATAATACACATTTTTACAGACGATGTTTTTTTAAGTCCGAGTTAGTTTACCGAGCTCGAGCAGTACCTATTCAAAATATTGTTTACTTACTATGCAATAATTCTGTCTTTACAAACGAAGAATAGGTCGAAAATCACTTGCACATAAGCACGTAATGAAATTAGCATTGTTTATAAAATCGATCGTAATTCGTTAAATCGAGTTAAATGTTCGAAATTCGATTCCGAGAGTAGTATCTCCCGTTCGGTTTCGCGCACTAGTGCCCTAGAATGTGATGCCAAACACCTAACTTTATTATTAACCCATGTCGTAATGCTTATATACACAGATGACATCATCATTTGTTAAAACATCACTGTGTTTGTGTACCATATCACTGCCAAGGCTGAGAGCGCATATTCACCGAACACACATACACCGTTATACCTATTGTAGAATTAAACATGACGTAACAGAGGATACGGATGTGATACAATTAAATTCTAGTTTTGTTTATACAATGACTCAAAAGACCTTTGAATAATTTTGAATTGGGGCTGAGCGAGAATAGGCGTTCTAAAAGCGAACGACTAAATTTACTTCAGCATCGTCAGTGGGAATTTGGGTTGTTATATTCTTATAGCCTATGTACAGCGTGGCTCACCTTCAGGCCGGCTTCCATTGCGTCCAGGCTCTCGTCAGGCAGGTCTGTCAGTCTCGTCTGGACGTCTCTGATCTCTTCCAGTAGAGTTTCTATATCGTTAGATAACTCATCCTGAGAACACACACATTGATTAGCTACACACTCCTTTGTACAGTTCCGACGTGGCGACAAAAGATTTATCACGGACAAATTACAGTCATCTGTTTTTCTAGACATGTTTATAGAAGTAAATTAATGTAATTTATGAACAAAGCTGGAGGCAGCGAAAACGCAGCCAACTAAATCATTATTGAAGACGCTACTATTTTTGCGTTGGATTGATTCCAAGCCGTAAATCAGCCGTTAAGCGATCGGGAACTGACGCAACCTGTACTGGCATGAATGAGCATTTGTAAAAATTGAAAACCGAAAAGTACTAAGCGTTGCAATGCTAGTAAGTAGATACATTAGCAGAAGTTGCGTCACTAGACTACTATCAAAATTGTTTTCAAAGATATCACGTGAGATTCAAATCTTTTGTCACCGCGTCATTTTAAAATGAAAATAAAACAGAAAACGCAGTCCACGGAGTGCCATTCCGAATGCATGGACTATGTTAGCGACACGAACAACATAAAAATAAAATAAAACTTAATTATTAGTCTGAAAAGTAAATTTTGGCATGACATGCGAACTTTAGGAATTTAGATTAACAACTTGCAATTTGGAACACATTCTTGTAAGTTTGGGCTCAGATAACATCGAATACAATAACGAAAGCACAAACGAAACAGCAGCGTATCGTACCGAATATATCTCTGAAGAGACACAATGAAAAATTTCTAACAGTTTTGAGTTTAGGAATTTTGCAGATATTAAGATGTATAACTATTGAATTTAATGAAAAGCAAATGTTTAGTTATTTTCAAATTTACTTAAATAAATTTATTTAATAACAGGAAGTAGATACAATGTTATACGTCTCAGATATCGTGTTTTTGTTAGTTTTAGTCAATTGTAGTGTATTTAATTGCGTGTAAAAAGCGTGCCAGTGACACTGACAAGCAAAGAAAATATTATTCGGTACGAAATACTGTATTACGGAATGCAATTAATTTCATTTGGGCAAAAGTACCTACAAAAACTACAAACACATTCCAATTACTGGATTCTTTGAATATTTATAGAGAACAGGGACAAGTGAAACTACAAAAGAAATCAAAACACGAAAACAGGACTGACCTGCTAATTAACATTACTGTAATTTACTGGATTTTACCAGTTCGGTATTAAGTTTTGCTGCGTCACAATCAGTATTTATAGTAGCAACTTTCTAAGCTGCAATATAATTTCAAGCCCAAATATCTGAAGTAATTTACTGCGTTTTTTTAAAGCGACAATTTGTCGATCGTCTCGTAGCGGCCGAATCCTGACGATATGCAGGGTATCCCAAACAAACGAGTAAGCACACCCTCGGTAAATAAAACAATCCATATAAAAGCATTTAATTTATTACAATAAAAAAATTAGACCATTGACAAAGACTAGAAAATGTGAAAATGATTTGATGGAAATCTAAATTATTTTGACTAGACATGACTAGATAGATTGCACACTAATACAATATAAAATACATTATAAACTACCGTTTCGAAATGCGTGTTTAAATTGCATATTATGCTACGAATCACAAGTGAACGCCACAACTTGGCACTACAAGACGAACGGCAAATTCGGCGTTGCTATACATCTCACGACATAGAGCCTTGTAATCAGTGAAATTAAGAATTTAGTAAGTATATCATGCCAAACATAAAAAATAAAGTGTAAAAGGGTACAATACGACTCGATGTCAGTCACCTTGGCTGTCCTCTGGGGTAGTTCGCTCTGCTCCGCCGCCTGTGTGGGTGGGGGAAGGGCGTCTGGTTCAGGGGGTGAGGTTGTTAGTATGTCCTTCCTAGTATCCGCAGAGTCTGCGACCGGCTCTACACTCAAGTACGAACTGTGATCCTTCCAACTACAAATGCCACCCGGCAAGTCCATCGACATGTAAGTGGAATCGAACGGCGAACCGCTGCCGCCTTTAGGCGCGTCTTCCCCTTCGGACGAATGACCTGAACTACCTTCAGGATCCTCATCTTTATTGTTACGATCCGGAATTTCAATTTCAGTATCTATCACGGGACTCGGTTTAGATTTGCTAGCCATAAGCAGAAAGTACTGGCATTCAGCGTCGTGGTATAAATGCTTTTCGGGCCAGAACGAATTGTCATTAACAATGTTTTCTTCTACGTTTATACCCTCATCGATATGGGGCTCGATATCTTCAAGGGATTCTACGGGATGTTTTATGATTTCAGTGGGGGTTGGCTCGGATTTTAGTATATCTAACACCTCTGTTTGAGATGTCTCGGATTTAGGTTTTGGCTCATTCAGTAACAGTTCAGCGTCATGCACTGCATGTTTTTCGGTCCAGAATGTATCCGCTTTAAGATCGGATATTATGTTAGTGGTAGGGTCAATGTTAGTAGGCACATTTTGAGATGGTACAGGTTTATGAGTTTTTGATTCATTGATTGCTATCTGCAAGATTTGTGTCACTACTGTGTCTTTTTTATCAGCTTCCCTGGGTGTGATGAGAATCTCATCGTCATGACTGATAGAAGGCTCCTCGGTATGTTCTAACGAATGAGTCTCTGTAAATGACATAGGTTCTGTATCATCGAGCAAAGAGTCTATCATGCTCAAGCTGATATGTTTCTCGTCGAGGTCTTCTACGTTAGATTTGTCTGGTTCCGCGATAACTACAAGCTCATCATCATTTGCTTTATCCGGTTCAGCAATTGGAGCAAAAGCTGTAGCCTCCGTTTCGTTTGGTTTAGGAACTAAATCTTCAGGTTCTGGAGAAGCAAGAGATGGTGTCATATTGTCAAGAAGCTCCTCATATTGGTAGTCAATCGAGGTTTGAGTATCTGTTAACTCTTTGGGTGAGTCGTCGCTGACTTGAGAAGAATCATTTTCTGGAAGTAACATTTCCTCGATTTCGCGTTGCAAATCAGCCATTTTATTTTCAAGTGATTGTTCTTCGGTTATTTTATCATAAAATTGTTCCAAAACTAAATCACTTTCAGATTCAATTGTTTTTATTTCTTCGGAAATGAATGTTTCAACTGTAGATTTGGTATCAATTGGACTAGCTGTCGAAACGTCATTCAAAGTGAGCTTAGATTCTTCCACGTTCAGTTCTTTTCCTACTGTACAAGGTTTTTCAACCGATTGTTGAACTTCAACGGTTATAACTTCACTTAAGTCTTCGAGTAAAGAGGGGTCTACTTTCCAGAATTGTGCTTCTGAATATAATCTTTCTTTGACTGGAGTTTGTATTGATTCCGGTGTTGATATCGGGCTATCAATTTGTTTTTGTGTTTTAGGCACGCTAATTAGAATCTTTGACGTTTGTGGCCTTTCTTGTTCAGATGATGTTATTTCGACTGGAGATGATGTGTCTAAAATATTGGAAGAATGTTCATCGTGTTTCTTATCCTTTTTCTTTTTCTTGTTCTTCTTCTTATGTTCAAGTTCTGGTTGAACATCCTCCGATTTGTTTTCTATTTTTGGTATTTGTGTTTCCTCGACTTTTACTTGGACTAATTTAGTTTTCTGTCCGTGTCTATCACTAGGATCTTTCGATTTAGAGGATCGTTTATTTTTATCTTTTTTTAATGGGAGTTTATCTTCGTCTGATGTACTTGGAGCAACTTCTACTATTTTAGGTTTAGCTTCTTTTTCCCTAGATTTTGACGATCGGCTCTTCCGACTTTTTCTTACTATTTTTTGCGTATCTTCGGATGGACTTTCAATATTTTCAGCAGCATCAGCCTTAAGAGTACTTTCAAGAGCTTCAAATCTATTGAAAATATCTCGCTTTTGATTTACATTAGAACTTGATCGAGAACAGTTATCTCTAGATCTCGACCTTGACCTTCGGCTTCTATCTACTGTTATGAAACCTTCGGTATCGACTTCCATATGTGGTTTGTGGTTGTCGGTCTCTAGCTCATCTACTAATATCAAAGGTGGAGCTGCCGGAACATGCATAGATTCTTTTTCAGCTAGGGCTTCTACATTTTGAGCTCTATCAGGTGATGGTCGTTTTGTTGCTACAATTTGAGCCCAAGAACCAATGCCACTTTCTACTTGTTCAACGGTTTTTTCAATATTTTCTATCAGTGTATCGACCTGAATTATTTCATCTGGGGCAACATTCTGTCCCTTTATCTTCTTCGGTTTTTCTATTGATTGTTGACGTTTTTCTCTTTCCACGCTTTGAGGCTTTACTGGAAATTTGTGTGCTGTTTGGTAAATGATTTCTCCTTCAGTATGTTCTAATCCTTCAGCCAAAACATCAGCATATGATTTGCCGTCTTCAGCAGCTTTAGCCCACACGTTGTTCGGCTCAGGTTTTGAAACTGGAGCACTAATAGCAATTGGAGACTCATCAGTCATTTGTAATTCAGGTGCATGAACTACAGCCTGTTTCTTGTCATCTTTCTTCTTCTTCTTTTTGTTGCGTTTTGATTTTAACTCTACGGGCTCTTCTTGAACTTGTTCAACAGAGCTCAAGACTTCAGATACCTTATGTGTTTCCGACTTTGTTTCTTGACTGGATACAGGTAAAGGCTCAGGTTTAGGTACTTTGTTTTTCAGTACGGTTGAATATGTAACTAGGTGCGGCGTCGTTTCCGATATTTCTGATATAATTTCCAAAACATCATCCACTTCTTGCTTTTTGGGTTCCGAATGACCTAATTGATCTTCAGTAGTATCTACGTTATCAGACACAGCAGTCGTAATCTTTTGATACATATAAGAAGGTGTGAACTCTGGTGCGTCAGCTGATAAATTAGAGTACAATACAGTGTTGGTATAAGAAGGCTTGAACTCGGGAATGGAATCAATTTCAGGAAGGAGGTCATGCAGGCTATGTATAGGAGACTTTTCAGGGCGAGGACTAGCACTTTCGTTATTAGTCGGCTCAGATTTATCCGCAACTACCTTGGCTAAGTCATTAGACGGTACTACGTTGTCTAATTTATGAGCCGCATTGTCATGCTCAGATATTTCATGCGTTTCAGGGATCTCAGGTATTTCGGTAGTATTTTTCGAACTTAAGGTTACAATTTCGGTTTGCTGTGCAGTGGTGTGTGATATCTCACTTAGAATAAACTCATTTACGGAAGAATCAGGTCTCAGCTCACTAACTTCATACAAAGAATCAAGATTTTCAGTTAGTGTTTTGGACATGGTTTGAGGAAGCTCTAAAGAGTGATCCGTTATTTTGTCCGGAATATCGTGTTGTTGCGTTTCTTGAATAAATTCAACGTGATGACTACCTGTTTCCTCAGTATTAGTCATCACTTGTTTTTCCGTTACTAAATCAACAGAGTCGTTAGAATTCCCTACAATAAGTAATTTTGAATCCGTACTTAGTTCGTCCTTAGATGTTAGATGCGTATCAGTAGTATCGGGCTTATAATTAAGAGTAACAGGTCCAGTTTGATGTAATGTGTGTGTCATTTCACTTTGTATAAAGTCTGCCGAGATAGTGTTAGGCACGGCATCGAGCACTTTGGGAATTGCGGGCACGAATTCAAGTAATTGCTGTTCTTGAAGTAATTTTGTACTTTCGAAGCTTTCAGCCTTAATGTCATCAAATTGAATTTCTTGCGCTTTACATACATCAGTGACATTATTTTCATGGTCAGAGTAAGCTTCTTGTGCGACTGTTTCAGATTGTTGTTGCTCAGAGTCTTGTAAAAGTTCTTTTTCTCTTATTGAGTTCTTTACATCTTTGATGTCACCGAATACAATAGGCACAAGCGAGTGATCAAGGTCTTTTATTAAGAATGATTGTTCTAAAGGTTGGACTGCTTCAGTCACATCTTTTTCCTGCTCGTTACTAGAATCAGCTTCTTCAGAAATCATTTGAGATTGTTGTTGTTGCTCAGATTTTTTTTGAAGTTCTCTTTCTCTAATTGACTTTTCAATATCCTTGATGTCACCGAATACCAAAGGCACAAGGGAATCATCGAGATCACCAATGACTTTAGGTTTTGATTCTTCTTGTTGGGTTTCTATTGATTTTTCATCGCCTCTCAGTTTATCATTAGGATTTCTAATAGCATTATTTAATCCGACTGACGTTTTTATGTAGTCAAGTATTTCATTAGTGTCGACAATTTCAAACGTTTCCTCTAAATTATCACTTTCATACAGATTTTGTTTTAGTTCGCTTCTTGGTTCTGTGTTGGTTTCATGTTTAAAAGTAGTTTCGTAAATGAATGTTTCATTTTTACTGGCGGCTGGAGTAACAGTATCAGTTGTGTTAGCATACACAACAGACACGGGAGTGTTAGAAAGATCATCGACTTCAAAAGAAAAGTCAATTTTCTGTGGGTCTTTACTTTCTTCCGTAGAGACTTTCTTTTCAGTGGTCAAGGCACTAACTTGTACTTTTGAATTTTCGCAAACATTATCAACGGTTGTATGAATTGTAGTTTTGATAACAAGCAAGTCATGGTCAGCAATATGTGTCGGCAAAATGTCCTCTTCAGGTTGTAATGTATTAGCTTGATGAATGGTTTGAGTAATTTCTTCTTCTTTTTCTAACGCCTTAATTTTGGGAATTTCGAATTCTTTAGATTTAGGGAGCTCATCTAATCTGTTTTTAGATATTGATGCAAGTATACATTCAGCATCCTTTATTTCGTAGTAACTATGACGCAGAGGTTCATATATTATTTGCTCATTTTTATTTACAAAGTCGGTTGTTACTTTATTGATAGAATCTTCTGGTACCAAAGCCGGAGAAAGTATTTCTGTAGTAACCGATTCCAATAGGTCTGTAGATTTCTTAGCAGCAACCAATTCATGTTCTTGTAAAGCGAAGGTACTGTCTCTAATATTAGGTATTTTAGTATCACTGGCAGGATACTCCATCTCTGGAATCACAATTTGGTTTTCAGTACTAGCTGATTCTAATGTTTGTTCGTGTATAGATGAAATATTTTCTTCGTTAGGTGTCCCCGTTATAGCTGTTGCGTCAACGAATCTGCACAAAGTGGCGTGCCTGACCTCCGCGTCAGCCAGCTCATGGTAGCTAAATCGAGGTGCTTCATAGATAACTTCTTGATGTTTGATTTCTTCGTGTTCAACTGTTTCTACTTTTGGTTCAATAGTTTCTTCTATCAAACCATTAGTTAGTGGCCTATCAATACAAGCTATATTTTTGTAGAGCTCAGATTCTACTGACAAACCCGTAATGGTTACGTCACTCTGAACATTTTGAATAACTTCTTCAAAAACTTCTTGTATTGGCGAAGGTTCTTGACTAGTATCACTTGATCTAGTCATAGTAGCAAGTAAATGTTCTGCGTCAGCTATTAGTTGATAGTTATGAGTAGGTTTTTCAAATACAACATTCAAATTATCACGTTCAGGAATTTCTTGGTTTTCTTCTTTCGAATCGGCTACGTAGGCACGTTCTGTAGAATCCATGGATTTAGATAAGCCAACCCGGTGTCCTGTGGTTATCATAAGATTTTCGGCATCAGATAGCTCTTGGTAGGATTGCCTTGGCACTTCACTAACAAGGTTACTTTCCAAAGATGGTTTAGGTGCATCGCTCTTTATCTTTTCTTCAGAAGCAACTTCTTGAATTTCATCTATTTTATGTTCAGCTGCTGTAAAAGCAGTAGACACATCTACATTAGAAGTGGCTAGAAGATGTTCAGCATCCGATATTTCATGATAGGTTTGAGTTGGACCATGATCTGCAAGTTCAACTTTCAAAGGACTTTTAATTTCTTGAGATTCTGTAGTTTGATCAGTTATAGAAAGAATTTCACCAGATTCTATCTTAACTGAAGTTCTTAAAGCCAGAATTTTTTCAGCGTCGCTAATTTCATGATAACTTTGACGTGGTAATTCTTGATGTAATATTTCAATTTGGCTACATATTTTAGCTGGTTTAGGATCTATTTCTTCTGCAGGCAACAGAGATTGCTCAACGATGTCTTTAGATTGGGATACAGAACTTTCACGAGTAATAAGGTCAACAGTTTGTTCCACAATAGTTTTCATAGAGGGGACTGATGTAACACCCTGCCGTAGGATTTCAATTTCTTTTTTTGTTGTTTCTTTAAGACTTTCTTTGCTTTCATTAACATTTAGCAACACATCACCTCGCGGTTCTGTTTCATCACAAAAATCTATCGATTTAACTGGTGTCTGTGAAGCTGGTAATATTTCAGTGTCCTTTATTTCCTGATTAAAAGTCTTTGAGGTTTCAGCTGCCTCACGTGGTTTGTTAGCTTCCGACTTGTTGTAAGTGAATGCTTCATGAGTACTTTTAATATCACAAATTTTCGGATTAACTGAATCTTGTTCTCCAGTTAGGTCCTTTTGCATTAACTGCTGTCGTCTGCTTTTCATTAACTGACAGTACTCGTAGTCTAATTGGTAGGTGTCCAAATCAACTGAATAGGTTTTTACTTCATTTATTAACTCTTGATAAGGAATTTCAGAAGATTTATGAAGTTTTTTATCTTTAGGCATTTTGTTCCTATTTTGAACGGAGCCAAAAATAGCTTGTTCAAGACCGTCAGAGAAGTCTTCTTCACTCAAAGCTTTTGGTACAGTAGGAACCAAATTCTTTATTTCTAATTTAGGAATATCTTCAATTTTTTTGTCAGATAAGAAATCTTCATTAACCGCTTTTGGTTCGAGAGGCACCATCTGTGGCTCTACTTTTAATTTAGGGGCTGCTACGGCCTTATTGTCACATAAATCAGTTACGGTTGTTTGTTTAGCAGGAATCAACGGCGGTTCTCCTTTAACCTCAAAAACTTCTGTAACCTTTTTGTCCGAGATATCTGCTTCAGTAGCAGGTTTTGATTTAGCAGGAACCAGCAGCGGCTCTACATCTAATTTCGCAATTTCTTCGACCTTTTGTTCAGTATCTGAGGCTAGCTCAGTACTTGTATCTAGCGCGGTACTAGATTGTTTTATTTCCTTGGATATAAATTCCCCTAAATCTGGGGCAACCGGTTCTAAGAGAGTTTTATTAGGGTTTGCAAGTAAATCAGAGTTATTTTTTGGTACAATAGACTCCAATGTCGCATTTGTAGAAAATGACCCGTGGCTTGGGTCTTCTTCAGTTATTATTTCAGCCATATTCTCAATGACAGTTTGAGAGGACGTCTCAGTACTACTCATTTGAGTTAGTGTCGTTGACAATGTTTGATATGACGTTTCTGTTGGTAAGGTGTGAGGTACTATTTCCTGAAGATATTCTGGCTCGGCGCTTTGAGCCGCCACGTTTCTAATTTCAGCCAATTCGGCACTTACTGGTGTGTCACCTGTAATGGTTTCATCTGCAGCACCCTTTGTTTTTAAGTCATCGTCGTTCTTTTTAGAATCTTCGTTCTGCTCTAGACTAATAGAGCACACGCTATCAGCTTCTTTTAACACGTTAGTGACGTCTTCCACTGTTTGCGGTTCTTCGAGTGAATTACTCTTGCTGCTAAAAACTTTCACTGTTCTTATAGGTGGTAGTTTCTTTTCTTCGTGTGTTATTAAGTATATTGTGCGTGTTTCTGGGTCTTGAATGATAGGCTCATAATGGGTTATTTCTTGTACAATATTTATTGAACCTCCTTCAGATGTCTGTTTAGCAAAGAATTTATCATTATTGTTTTGCTCGTTTGACGGTATAGACGTACTTGGAATGACTTGCTCTTTTGCATCGATTTTCTTACCAGATTTAGGCAAATCCTTGTTTATATTTTCTTTATCTTCAGAACTATGCAACGTTGTTTGCATATTTGTTTCTTTTAAAGAATGAATGCTTTCTTGAAGTATAGTTACTTCCGTAGCTATTTGTTTGCTTGATTCATTAATAGAAAAGTTTGAATTTAGATGGCTTATGGGCTCAGCGGTCCCAACTGGAAGACCTTCTTCTTCAGCCAATAAAGCATTCCAATCTATATGTTCTACAGGCTCTAAAGTTTCAGTCGTTATGGAATCTTCTCTTTTAGGTACCTTGAGCTCTTTGGAAGCTATAGTTGTTTCTTTTTGGTGTTTGGTGGATTTCTGTATTTCTTTAGTTTTTGGAGCTTTCTCTTTAGGTTTTTTCTTAATTTCCGAGCGTTCTATTTCTTTTAAAGCTTTTTCTATGTCATCATCTCCTATTTTAGTTTTCTTTGATTTCGTTTTCTTTTTGCTGCTCTTAATTTCTTCAAATGGTTCATCTTCAACAGCCGCGACGTCTTTTTGAGCGGTACTACTTTTGTGAGTTACGGTATCAACTATATCTGTTGTTTTCACTTTCACAACAGTATTGGTTTCAGCAATGTCTTTGCTTTCGATTGGCTTTACTTTTTTAGACTTTGATTTCTTTTTAGGTTTTTGTTCTTCTACTTGTTCAACCACATTGGGAATTTTTTCTACTATAGGTTCAATAGTTTTGACATCTTCCTCTATTGGAATATCAACGATCTCTGTAGTCTCGAACAAAATACGTTCGGGTACATTTTCTTCTTTTTTGTGTTTCTTATTTTTTTTGGATTTCAGCGGTTCTCGTTCTTGAGATAAGCCTCTTGAGGAAACGTAGGTTCCATCACTCTTATTCTTATCTCGATTTTCTTCAGTTTGTTTAGCTGCCGATTCGAATACTTCTTTCTTGTAAACGTCTTCATCAATGGACGATACAATTTCACTACCAGGGTCTTTCTTTGTCTGTTCTGATAATTCACTAGAAGTGTCCATTACATCAGCGACAGTTACAGTGTTTGCTTCAACTGACTTGACTTCTTGTAATAAGCTTAAATCCTCAGAAATGATTCTAGGGAGTTCACAGTCATCATTTGGATGAACTTTCTTCTGTTTTTTAGTCTTTTTAGTTTTTGTTACAGAAGATGTTTGTTCTTCACCTTCAGATGTATTGAGGTCTTGAATCATTTTAGTGATATTTTCTTCTGCATAATTTTCCCATGAACCTATCTCGACATCTTCATGACGACACTCAACTTCGGTCATGACAGTGGAGATATTAACTTTATTTTCGACTAATACCGAGGATTCTATCGTAATAAACTCGTTCGTGGCCTCGATTACGTTCGTCTTGTGCTCAGAATCTTTAGCGGATTTCTTTCTCTTCTGTTTTAGTTTTTTTGTCGTATCTGAAATATCAGCAACTTTAGCAGATGCCGTATCACTTGACTCGATTGCAACTTCTAAATCCTGCAAATTTTTATTCTTTTTGCCTTGTTTGCTATGCTTGTCCGAAACTAGTTTACTTTTCACATCAGAATCTTCCGATTCCTGATGGGTCTTAGCGCATCTTTCTTCCGAAACATCGGATTTTGATCTTTTCTTTTTCTTGTGTTCATACTCTTCAATCTCTTTAAGTGCCTTGGATATTTCGTCCTCGTTAGATTTAGCTTTCTTCGCCTTGTGTTTCTTTTTGGACTTTTTATGCTCCTGGATATCTTTAGCGTCCATCACTCGCTCGTGCTCTTCGCTGACAATTTCGGGAGCCGTCTCCTCGACAGCGCGTGGCGCCAGCACTAACAACGGCTCGGCAAGGCGAGCGACCGGCTCGGAGGCCGGCCTGACGGGCGATACGTGAGCGGGTCGAAGTTCCATCCGGATATCCGGCGCAGGAATGTCATCGAAATCTTGAACTTCGATGACCTTTTTCATGGTTTTCTTCCGTTTCACGATTTGCCCGTCGTGCGCCTTCGTCGGTCGCTTTTCGGGCGCGCGCCTCTGTCGCGGCATGTCCCGGGAGCGGCTCCGCAGCGGCGGCCTGTTAGGCCGGCCCGGGCGCGAGCGCGCTGGCTCGGCTCTCTCAGCGGGCTCGGCCAGCGGCGGAGGCGGCCGCTCCACGCACTCCACCACGAGCTCCTTGACGAGCTCCACCTGCGCCACCTGCGGCTGTGGCAGTGAGGTCACGCTCTGCGCCTTAACTTGCCGGCGGAGTCCTTGCGCCAGTATCTCAGCGTACGAGAGGTCGTGCGAGCGGCACCGAGCCGGGCTGACAGCGCGCCTCTCGCTCGAGGTCGGCCGAATCTCTCTCGCTGGCTCCGGCGAAGCCCGGCCGGATGGCGGTCTTGACCGAGGCCAGTCGTCGAACACGGGAGCGAGTGCAACCTCCGTCTCCTCCCGGTACTCTTGCGGCGGTTCCACGTGAACACTCGGGACGGTATCGGGCTCCTTGAACGCCACTTCTATGACCGATTCCTCCGTACGTGGCTCCTCCGCGTAGTCACTTTCGGTACGTTCACTTTCACTGGGGGACACCGGGGTCTCATCGACGGGCTCTTGCGCCTCGACAGGTTCACCGTGCACCGCGTCTCGTGTCGGCGAGTCCGTGCCTGGCTGTGCCGAGGGAGCGCGCGCTCCGTGCGCCGAGCCCGCGGAGCTGGAGCGGGAGCCGGCGCCGCGCACTATCTCGGCGTAGGAGGCGCCGCCGGGCGCCCAGGCGGGCGAGCGCGCGCGCCGCGGGCCGGGCGGCGCCAGGCGCGGGGCGGGGGGCGAGCGGCGCCGTGCGCGCGCCGCCCCGCCCGCCCGCAAGGCTAGCGCGGCGCCGCACTCGCTCGCCTCGTACGGGTCCAGCGCGCGCACCGCCCGCGTCAGCTCTTCGATCCGCCGGCCGATCTCCTGATACGCAAGTACGGACAAACACATGATTTACAAGGGTGTCTCGGGGCGCGATTGCGCACGGCCGAAGCCAAGGAAACGACAGTGGCTGCGATCATTCGTGTATATTTAACTTAAAACGTTCGATATAAAAAAGAGTAACGCGGACGAGGAATATTCGAGTTAAAGCTAGGCCCTATCTAATGATGCTACGCGTCGGCGTCGGGAGCGCCTCGCTGCACGACCAGCTTGATGCGCTCCGTGCGCGCCGCGATCTTGCTCTGAAGCGCTTTCACGCGCTCGCGACACTCCTATTGTATAGTACCGAACCGGAGACGTGTGTTAGTACAGGGGGCGGGGGAGGAGGGGAAACAGAAAACATAACAGAAAATGAATAAACCGTAGGGTGCGGCGTAACTACCGCCGTCGCCGGCGCGTGAGGTGTTCAAGCGGCGCCCGGCGCGGCGGGCGCGGATAAACAAAACTAGAACTCGCTATCCACCTACAGACAACGTGAGTAGAGACGTACCTGGCGGTGCGTAGCTGCGGCGTCGGGGTCCCGCGGCGCGTAGTTCGGCTGCGCGGCATGGCGCAGGCGCTGCTCGGCGTGCGTAAGCTGGTCGCGCAGGCGCGCCAGCTCCGCGCTGTGGGCCTCCACCTGCGCGAGCGCGGCCGCCAGCGCGCGGGCCTGCGCGCCCGTGCTCTCGGCGAGCGCGTCCAGCGCTCCGGCCAGCGCGCGAGCGTTGCTCTCGACGCTCGCGGGGAACGAGGACGCCGACGCCACACCCTCCGCGCCGAAGTGCACCTGTCGACACAGACGGGGGTTAATACACGGCCACGAGTGCAGTGCAGACCCGACACCCGAAACGAACAAAAGACACCGAACGCGAAATCCCTCCACCGAAAAGAAAAAGACCCGATAACAAACGACGCCGACTCACGTTGAGTTTCTCGACCGCATACGAGATCTTCGTCTTTTGCGTGGAAACGTCATTGATAAGTTTCTCGCGTAGCGCGAGGCGGTCGCGCAATGGCTTCTTGTTGTTCTGAGGCGCTTCGAGCGAGCGTGACGTCGCTTCGATCCAATGACCCGCGTCCTTTAACTTGCGCTCGCACCGCTCCCACTCTTCAGCCAACTCTTGAAGCAAGCCATTCTACAAAAAAAAAAAACAGTCAATAATCTCGATCTCCGAAAAAGTAGCCGACTCTGAAAGTGGCGTTACAGACCGTCTTTGCCAGTTTCTTCTCCACGTCTACGGTGGCGTTCTCCGCGGCCTCCAGTCTCGAGGGTAGGTCCCCGGAGCTCGTCACCTTCTCTATCGCCTCTATCTCCTTCGCCATATCCGCTAAGTTTTTGGCTTGCTGCTTACAGCTTTTGAGCGCGTTCTGAAAGATTACAAACAAGTCGGTAAAATCGAACGGGATCTAATAAACACAATTCCTTGATCAAAGCACCCACCCCATATTCAGTCTGTTTCTGTTGCACTTCCTGCAGGTCGGCCAAGGGAAGCGGCCGCGCAAGGAATGCACGCTGCGTCTCTACCCAGAGAAGAACTTTCTCTAGGAGAGCCAGGAAGCGCGCGACAGCATCGCACGCGTCCTCCGCCGCCGCCTGCCGTGCTTCCAACTCGGTACACACTGCCGCAAACTGCTCCTGCAGCGCTGTGACCGTCGACTGCACGAGCTGCCGCTCAGCGGCGTCTCTGCTGCCTTCGACTATCGCGCGCGCGTTCCGTGCGAGTCGCTCGACGCGGTCAGCCATGGAGGGCACCTCGGTGCGCACCGCGAGCACGCGGTCGCGGTGCTGTTGCGGCGGCTGCGTGTGGTCGCGCGCGGCCAGCTCGGCGCCGCGCACCCAGGCCGCCACCTCGTCCACGTCGGTCGCGTACTCGAAGCGAGCCGCTCGCGCCCGCTGCCACTCCCGCTCCTTCTCCTCCATGGCGTGCGCCAGCGCCTCTGCGGAAAGCTCGAGCGCCGATAGTTCTTGCGCCACGTCTGCTGGCGCCGATCCGCCGTACCGCTTCCTGCTCTCTTCCGTGAAACACTTCGTGCGATCCACTAGTTCGGAAACTTCCTTCTGTAGCGCTCTAACGTTCGCCTCTTCGTCCTCGCCGAAGACGTACAAGGTCTTGACCTTCGCTATGGAGACCTCTATCAGCTGCCGGAGCTCCTCTATTCTCTCCGACACCCGGTCGAATTCGGAAACTATTTCGTCGATCTCCGCGAGCCGCGCCGCTAGAGTCTGTCGCAATCTGCGAAAGGAGAAAAAATATTAGAGCGACGTAGCGTTCGCACCGGGCTGTCGGCGAGTGTGGCGTCGGAAGCGCGCGCCCGAGGAATGCTGCCAAAACTTGACGAAAATAATCGTCGGCGGCGTGACGTGGCGGTGCGCCCGTGACGGTGCAAGGTCGCGCCGAGCCGCGCTCCTACCTCGTCGTTCGTGCTCGTCCGCGCGCGGCGCACCGCTCGCCTCGCTCGTCCGTCGCTCAATGAACCGATCCCGATAGATTCGCTCGAAGCATCTATTTTTAAATTCCACGTTCTAATGTTTGCGGGGTGACATCATAGCGCGAGGTTTTTCGGTGCATTTGCCGGCTAGTGTTTACGTTTTGCACACACGCGCGCGACCGCGCCGCGTTTACCTTATGATAGGGTGACGTGACGGTGCGACCTTCGCCACTTAGCGCCCACATTATGTACCTAATCATCGGTCCAAACGACGGTTCCGTTTGTTCGATTCTTACGTTCGTCAAGCAGCTAAAAGAGTGGCCGAACGACACGAATGCGGTGCCATCGACGTAAAATATTTTTTGGATCGAATAATAATGAACAACATAAATTGGCATGTGGCGTTCCAGGCCGGCCGGCGCGCGGCCTGCACAATTCGTCCAAGTCGATTAACGAAATAATTATGGGGGTCGGCGCTGTCGCTTAAAATCGAATCACACACGCAAATTTTATATCTCCCTCATGTAATATCCAACAATGTTCCTAGTTCACATAAATACGGCGAGATCCGTGAGTCACCGCGGCGCGGCGCGGCGCCGACGGAGCGGCGCGCCGCGGCGGTGGCACACGCGGCACACTCACATTTCTATCACAATATTTTCAGTGTCCCGACATCGCTCAGCAATAAAAACGTTATTTTTCGTCGCTCTATAGCGACACAGGCACGTTCCAGTCTCGTTTTAGAGTAAAAGTCCGTGTTGGTCTGGTTTATTTCTCGCCGGCACTTATTTCGGGCCCGTTCTCGCGCTGGGCTCGCGGAATCCCTTCCGCACCGCGTTTCGCAACAAAGCTCGCGTACGCGAGCCGAACTTTCATTTCGTGCTTTCAAAGCTGCCTCGGGCTGGTCGTGTATTTTTCTTTAGTAGAAAATGGCGTTTGTGCTAAGTATATCCCTGTAGCCGGGTTCCAGCTGCAGACTGAGAGGCCCTGACCCATTAAGCGCTGCGTTCGCTCGCATGCGCAGTAAGCTCGGATATACTAGTCTGGCAGCTTGAATAACGATTACACGACGTCTCCCCCGTGCCCTGCGATCGTCTGGGGCGTGCGCCGAGCGAAAACGCGCCTTGTTCCCGGGGGCGACTCTACAGATTTCCGTGCACCGAGCCCTCACATAGGGCGTTGCCGTCCTGCCGATACGGTTCGCCGATTGATTCTATTCTAGTACCTATATGCGGAGAAAGGCAAAATCATGCAGTCGATATCTTATCGATATAACTACTAGAATGAGCTTTAACAGCGCAGGTCACCTAAAACGTACTAGATACATCTAAGTAGGTATAATAGATCCAGCCTGTTTTTTTTTTCAATGCTACCAACGGTAACAACCATATAGTTTACTGGCTGGTTTTTAATAATAGTCTGACATTGGCCATAGCTGACTGATTTTTATATGGGCAACATGAATTATTACACGCAGCAGGTAGGCATTCTACCCAAAGATAACACTGTAAAAAAACACAATATAAGTATTGTTATTTACCTACGTACCTACGATGTATTAATATTCCCAGCCAACTGATTGCGAAATGGCGATTGACAATATTTATATCTAGACAAAACTTGTCTTTAATAAAAACGTGGAGTTCAAAGCTGAGGTTGAAAGATCGACGGCCTAAAAGCCAAACTGGGTAAGTAGTATACAAAAAAAAAGATCTGGAAAAGATACATTTTTACCCGACAGCCCGAGAAGGAGAGTAATTGTTTTGGGTTGCTTACAGTACGTAAGTATATAAATATGTGAGTACCTATGTATGTTTGTTTGTTCCTTTATTACCTCCTGTAGCCTAAACTGCTTAAGGCCCCGGCCAGCGAAAGATAAGCAAAAATAAACTCGAAAAATATGTATTTTTCCTTCTACTTCGCCAAATTAAAAAATACTAAGATGATAATTTATATAAAACATTGGAATGGTATACTAAAGACATAACATGACAAAAAAAAACCTATGTAACGTTTATGTTTTTTTTTTTTTTTTTTTAATGGTAACTCCACGGACTCCGAGGTCCATGCCCTTTGTCAACTTTTACATTTTTTTGTTAACTATTACTGATAATATAAGACTAACAACATAACAAGAGGAAAATCTACTATACTTATTACTATGTTGCGTGTATACACCGAGCAGTCCAGCTCCCGCAAGCAGCACCCGTTCACGAGTTAATGTTTATGTTAAAAAAATGTTTAAAAAGTGCGAACGAGATAGCTCAGGGGAGCCGGCTCTTAACCGATGTTGACGAGTGTTCGTTTGAATCCTCTTTACGTCCGGAGTGAAATAGGCTACATTTTGCAGTCGGTTTTTACTTTTTATAATATTACTTGTTATCTGAATAGGTAAAACAATGCATTTTTATTATAATTTGAAAAATTATCCCAAGGTTTTTACGAACCTTTTAATTTAATTGTAAACTGATAAGCGTAAATACATTGAAATAGTGAAGTTGATGACAGAAAACTTTTAGAGGGTGCATAATTAAATCCTATTTTGCAACCACCCTGTTGAAAACTCTCCAAGGGTTGAAAATAACCCTTTATTACGATGGGGATGTTGAGAAGGGCAAATCAGTTACCACTCTTTTAAACTGCCTTTTCGACAACATATTGTAAGCATTCGCTTCGTCATACGATTTGAGGGTTTTACGTTTTGTGTGCAATAAAAAAATCTTATTACTCCTCTCTTATTAAACTTATTCTTATTTCTGTCTTTCTAAACAACAACTTTAATTTATTGTTAATTGTTGTTTTATTATTTTCGCAATGCGGTGCCGCGCAGTTTGAAACTGTTGAAGTTTAAAAAAAAATTGATGGCATTGAACTGTTATGGGCAATCGTGACGCTTAACATCAGGTGAGCGACTAGCTCGTCTCGTCAGTAAACAACAAAAAAAAAAAAATTATCAAAGATTTTTATTACGTTAGATAATCATCGACTTCTCCTGCTTATTCAGGCGACTGCAGATCATGAGCCTTTTCGTTTTCGTCGTTTCGTAAGATAAATAAAATAATAAAAATGTGTATCCGTGGCTGCCGTTTCGAAAACCATAAATTAAGAATTAAAAAAAAAAAAGATTAACAATCAAATTCAAGTTGTTATTTAGAAATAAATAATAATCAATTATCACGGGCCGGAATCTTTGAGTATTTTTTTAATGTTTAAAAGCCTCCAACACGGACTGCTTTTTAAAATGTATTTATCAAGGATCTAACATTACCTACAGCTGAATGGTTGATCCTAATTGTCTATGGATTGGCACAAACGGAAAATCAAACCGAAAAGCTCGCATTTATGTTAGATACATTCAAACTTATGACATCAGATGTGGCTAATTCTAACGCATTTCAGTGAGGCACTCCTCGCCTCGCTCGTCAAGGCCGGCTCTTTCAAACTATACCACATCTATCATACTAAATACATCAGGAAGAGTTTGTTTCTTCGTCACATCGATACATTTTTAATAGATATGGCATTTAAAAAAAATAAAAACAGGACTTTGAAACCCATTTTTTTTTAACATTTTAATAACGTGAGGAGCGTTTCGCTCGGCTGATGGTAAACACCACGCTTGCTCATAACAGTGCTACCCAGAAGTTTGAACTTAAACAGTTCTGAGCGGCAATGTACTGCATTCGTGACCCAGCTACATATAATAGAATAGCTGTTACCCGCGACTTCGTTCACGTGGACGTACAAAAAAAAAAGTTGCCTGTGTCCGTCTCCAATCTTTAAGCTATATATATGCAATTCAGGTCGATCCGTTCAGCCGTTTAACAGCCGTGAAAACGCGATAAACACCCTGACAGAGAGACAGACTTACTTTCGCGTTTATATTATTAGTTAGGATGTTAAATCTCTTTGTGCCCAGTAACTTCACTGAAAATATACTTAATAAATATATTACTGCTTTGCAGTTGAATAACTGGCAAAGGTGTGGTACACATAATCGTAGCCGTGTCCTGTTCTTGCATTACAAAAAGATTTTGTCGCGGTGCGCATGCCAGCCCTGCTGGGCAGTACCACACCTTTGCCAGTATTACTAGCCTACACTAGCCCTACATGGGATTAAAAGACGGTTGCGTTATCTCAGGAATATGAAAAAAAACTGCATTACTGCGGGTTAAACCACGATATGTATCATTTTATTGACTTATATAATGGCTAATAATTTTTTTATATTATTAATGTGTCACTCATATTGTAATTAAAACCAGTGACGTGTAGCCTATGGTTATAAATAAATAAGTATGAGTACGAACGCAGTCTATCGTATCACACTCGTACATTTTACGGATGCTTGCGGCTTGTTCTACACCCATTTATCGTGACTTACAGACGTTTATTCAGTTCATGTGCCTTTCGATTCGCATCATTAGGTTATGGCCACGCGTGGAAGAGGAAACGCGTGCCGTCCGTGGCGAAAGATAACCGTGATATTGTGTTGAGAATAACAGCGAGCAAATGTATGTCTTCAATGGTTTACGCAAACAATGTATTATAGATACACAACTATACAACTTATAGAATTTTCGGTATGCGCAGGAAAATATAATTCATAGTAAATATCTACTTATTTATTAATAGATATAAAGTAAATAATTGAAAAAGCAGAAGTCGGTAATTAATCTAAAATTATTATTTTCAAGAATACTAAGTACTCAAAAATTTTAAAGTTTACTTTCAGTAAATAACGCGCCTTATATTTCTGTAGAGAGGTTATTTGACCTAAATAGCCTTTGAGAATTAAACCAGACTTTACTATTAGTACTCACGGGATATTTACCACGAAAAAAAAACCCCTTGAATACTAATAGTAATGTAGTAAACCACCAGGAAAATCTAAAACTTTGTTTAAAAAAGACTTTTCAAAGTTTTTATCTGACTTATCAAGTCCATAAATCAACATCATTTTTTTTTTGACATAAATATGTCGGGCCTGTGTAAAAAAGCTCTGGAACACAGAAAATAATTACCGAAAAGTAGCTCCTGTAAATTTTTGCACACTATTCCCCCTAAAAATTAACATGACGTCGACATTTTCAATGACATGCCGTCCCCAATGATTCGATGGTGCTAAAATAATTCTCAAGCAAAATTGTACTCTACGTGTCCCGTCTTAAGATCTCATAAACGTGGCTACTTATAAATTCCAAGCACATGAGTTTCAAGACCATGACATCATGGTCTAGTCGAGAAATCTCTTATAATTCTCACACAATTTTATTCTGTTGTTGACTTCATTAAAATAATTTACAACATCTACTTTTCTTGCTAATGAATTGTTCTTATTATACCCTTACTATAAGGTTTAGTTAAATTTGTCTTCCGTATACTATTTATAAATGAATACGTCATTCCATTATTTAGTAACATGTTACCCGATATACTACTTATTTAAACATTGTTATTTTTAAGTAAATTTAAAAAGTAGCATAATTGTGCATCGATATTTTAGGAACGTAGGTACATCATTATAGTCTTCATCAAGCCTGCATCTAATGACACATGTAGTTCGCAGCATCTAAAAATCTTTTTTATTTTAGGTACTATCCCACTACACTGGTGTAGTCGATGGTTGTTTTTATATTTTTTTTAGATCAGTCAGAACGTTGCTACGCGCGTTTAGCAAAAAATACGACTGGAGAACTTATGCGTTTTTGAAAACAAGCGGCAGAACACATTCAGGACGTCACTGTACAGTGTGTACAGAAAATATTTTTTTTCCGCTTGAAAGTAACGTTGTTTTGATAGAATTATTTTACATATTCTTACCAGTATGCCAAGTCTCGTCGACCGTTTCACGTGGTATTGATTTTTTCGAGCAAATGCAACGCTCTCGCTGCCAATTACAGCCAGACAGGCACCAACCGCCCTTGGGTACCCATAAGTATCTGACGTGCCCAGTGTAACTGCACCTCAATAATGTACACTCGTAGGTACACGATATTATGACCTTATGGACGCGAACGAAGTAAGGTGAAGTTTTAAATGGACCGTCACGTATATGGAATTAATTGTATGTGAACAACTTAGCTACAACGTGGCGGGAGGTCAGCCTATACTTAGCTATCGTTTAGATAAAAATACAGTCAGTAAAAAAAATATGCCTCTACGCAAAGTTTTGTTTACTATATTTATCCTGCGGCTTTACTCGCTTTGAACAAATCTAAAAACAAACCTAAGACACTTAGTAATAGTCTAGCTTTCAAACAATATTATAACTATAAAATTGGTCAAGAGGTAACCATCTACCAACAGACTCAATTAAAAAGTTTACCTTTTTAAAATAATAGTAAAGATAGATAGCCCAAATGATTGAAAACAATTTTTAATTAAGTAACTTCTATTACGTCTAAGAAATGTTCCTGCAGCTTCGAAATACCTAAACGACCCCACTTATTCATTGTTCGTTGCCCGCATTATTGAAAAAAAATATGTAATTAACTTCCATTACACCTAAATCGCCTGAAAAGCATCTTAAATACTGACTTTATAAAATTCCGTCGATTCAAAAGGAATCATAAAAATGTGGCTTTGTATGTCGTTAATTATATTTTTTAACTTTACTTGCCAGCATTTCTATTAAAATGATAATGGAGTAACCATTCACTGTGAAATTGCGTGTTTAATCCCATTTTAAAAGTAATCGAATAACTTTTCCATTCTGACGAGGAAAGCTGATATTTCTGTGGAATAATTTAAAAGTATCGCTTGAGCGATCTTCTTCTCGAAGACTGTGAAATTAATTCACACCCAGTTTAAGCCAATTGACCGACAACTCAACATACACAATAAGAAACCGAAAATCCTAATTAACGGAGCCAAGAATTCCCAGTAAACAGCTCGAGAATGTAAGTCGCCAGTTTTTATACCTCTTATTCGGCCGATGACGTAATCACGCGCAAAATTCAACCGTAATCATACGCAGTTTGTTGAGTAAATAATGTAATTTCTAGTTGTGAAGCGGATTTGCTAGCGCCGACCTGTCAGCCAGTTGAGGGTTTGCCAGAAATCTGCTGCGTGCCACTTCCTAATACGTTTGTCAGGCCTCTGGCTACTCGGGCACATTAAACTACACACAAATATGAGACTACATGACTTGAGTTTTTGTTTTAGTTTTGGAGTTATGCTTTTTTGAGATGTGAATTTTTGATTTGGAAAGCCGTGTATTACTACAGTAATTTCCGCGACCGACTAACCTTCACACTGCTCTGTCATATTGGTGTGACGGTTACAAAGAAAATTTCCTAACCTTCATACTGTTTGTATAGCAGTATGAAGGTTAGGAAATTTTCTTCCTAACGTTCATACTAGTGTGTAGGATAGGAATTATATTTCCTTACCTTAACACTGTTGCGATTTGAACCTATTTACTATTTTCCGAGTAACGCCTCTCCGTTATTCTGAAGTTTAATATTTTGACAGAGTATTTTATGATCTTAAGGTCGTCTCCTAACTAAACAAACTTTAAGTACCCATTTTGTAGTAAAACACCAAGGTTAAAAACAGGTTTTTATAGTGGTTTGTATAGAGAAGTCCGAAGGTGAGACTTATTGCAGTTTTTCGCCAACTCTACAAGTGTCGTCAACCGAATCCGATTGAATATTGTTATTGCTGATGTCATTCTGTATTATGCGATGTTTGGACGTCTGATTGGTATTTAAAATTGAATTGTTTATTCCTATTTTGGGTATAGAATACTGTCTGAAACGTCGCACGCTCGCTGCTTCCTCGCTTTGTGTTTAGTAAATAATTGACAAACAGACGCGAAGGTCTACGAGTCTACAGGAGGAAATCGGTGGTTAATTAAAATGTATATTTGTCCGAAGATGTCTGTTGAAGCGATCTTCATAAAAAGGGTTTGAAGATTTTGGCATAACTAATGTCCGCCATGTTGTGTTTTCTTCAAAACAACGGCCACTCATAAAACCTTTATAAATTGATAGCCGACGCTAACGCGAACAAGGTCTGTATGAGAAAATCTCCTACATCATCACGTTTCCAAGATAAACGCATTCAAAGTTACACTGGTGGCGCCGCCGGTAAGTTGTCTAAGAACTAAATTGAAGGTATGTATTGGCTCTAAAAATATTGTTCTACGGTCATCCAACTGTAACACATCCAACTAAGATATTCAAGACCCTTTGTAGGCAAATAGTTCATTCGTTTCAATACAATTTTTTAATTCAAATACGAGTAATATATGTAATGGCAACGAATGTTTTATCAATTTATTTATTTTTAACAACAATCCTTCAAAACCTTACTTACAGTCTTAGACCAAAATGTTATACTGCTAATGTTTCAAAATAAATAAAATTCAAGAGATTTAAGAAAATGGAAATAAATGGTGAGATAGATTTTTAGTAGTCTTCTGCAGAGTCCACCTGGGGAAGTACTTACCACACCATTGCCAGTTATTCAACCGCTAAGCAGTAGTGTGCAAACATTACTGTATTCTGGATTGAAGGGCAATGTTTCCAGCGTAATTACTGGGCATAAAGAGATTTAACATCTAATATCTCAGGGTGACGAGCGCAGTGCATTACCGCGCATGGTTTAGAGCTGGAAGTTCAAAGTTCTGGGCGGCACTGAACTGTTATGGGCAAGAGTGACGGTTAACATCAGGTGAGCGACCATTATTTAAATATTAGAATAGATAGTTTTTTTTTCTAAATTCAAAATTTAATTTAATTAAAAAATCTGCCTCGCATACTAGAATTTGAATAAGCAGTAACCTAACCAATAACATAGTTGTATCTTGTTAACCAGTAACAAGATAGCGCCACTAACCATAATCTTTCAGTTTATTTCTTATTTCACCTCCAGATCTGCTTACTAATTACTATTATACAGGTAGACAACTTACCTTACATCCAAAACGAGCGCTCTTTTTTATGTCAAAATAAAATAACTTAATCCCAGCAGTGGACGGATGAGAAATTCTCGATACGACGCCAGAAAGCATTTAATTGTCCAATCAAATCGTTTTTTCTCATCCGTGTAAAAAGCTTCCTGGATCATCATCAACCCTAATTGTAATATCCCTAATTGTTGCTCTGCTGGACAAAGCCCTATTCTTCAGCACATCACTCACCCTAGATTCCATCCATCTGGCCGCCATACGATCTTTTGTCTCCCCTAGCCCATCATTCAGTTCATCTGCCGTCTATTCGTCTATCCTGGATAATACAACCAACACTTACTTCTCATAAGCTTCCACCAGTCCCCGGGCGTTTTTCTCAGTATCCTCGGCGGCATCCTTAGAGCTTGGCTTCAGGAGGTTAACCACGAACTCCACGTGTTCTAGCAGCTCGTCTTTGCTCTCTTCCAGGCCTGATACTTCGGTCTGCAACTCCTGGGAACAATAGTTTTGTGGAATTATTTTCTGTCGCTGTTGAGGACTTTTTTGTTCCTATTAGGCTAAGTGTGTAGACCACACGAAGTAGATCTCTGTTGATGTTTAAGTGAGGACATGGTTGAAGTTTTTTGACACTTTTAGCCGCTACAGGCGCCATATTTGTAATGTTGAGATCTAAAATGCCAGGCCCTTTTATTTATATCCAAAGCATACACTGTTTTAGACTTTCGTGGCTGTTTACTACATTACTATTAGTACTCACGGAATATTTACCACGATTTTGGTTATTTTTGAGTTCCCGATATTTCGGCACAGTTGCATGCGCCATGTTCATGGGTAGCAAGACGAACATGGCACATGCAACTGCACCGGGCCCCAAAACAAAATATCGGTTAATATTAGCCCGTATTTTATCTATGATATTACATTAAATTAGTTCTGAGCAGTTCGTCAGTTCTTCGTATAAGCGCCATCTACTAAAAGAATCTGACATTTCTTTCTGTATTGTAACATGTCGAGGATAAATCATAGGGTAAATAGACGACATTTAGGCATCAAGCGTTTCCTATTAGGTGAAATTGGGACTGATGCTGTATCCAGCGCTGCAGCGGAAGGTGTCAATCTTCCTCACCTGTAGTGCATGCCTGATGTCGAGCGCTCGTCGCCTGGTGCTGGGGTTGGCGTCCAGCTGCCTCAGCCGGTCCGATGCAGCAGTAATCGCGGCGCCGAGGCTGCGCTGGACGGACATCAGCTGCTGCCAGCGTTGTAGCTGTTGGTCTGCCACGGCAGAGCGTTTCGACAAGCCTGGGAAAGATAGAAATACATTAGCAGTTACAAAAGAACAAGTCTTTTGGCAGCCACTAGAAATGGAGATGCGTTGCGAGACGAATGCAGCCCTAGGAAGATCCGACAAGGGCGAGGAATCCCTTCACATAATGAATGAGACTACAACGAAAAAAGGGAAATTGCGGAGTCTAAGACAGCTTTCAGTTGTACATTTATAAGGAAAAATAATTCCGTTTATGAGGCAAATATTTTACAAAAATTGAAACTACTGAGGAAATCATGAACTTATAGTCAATTTTCATGTACAAAGCATATCCATTCATCATGACACTGTCGACATACATATTGTTTTCGTGCACCATTAGGCAGGTATTCGGTACGAAGCAGATTATCTATTACAACCTGTTACGTTGCGTAGATTTTATTGCACTTCAAGGGAAATCGAGTGCCGAAAACAAATACCATTGTAGCAAAGAGCGATCCTGGGTTGAAATGTTTAATATTATGTTTTTTATTCAAATTAGATTTGCGTTAACCACATTTTTACTAATATTTTAAACGCGAAAGTGTGTCATTTTGTTTATGTTTCCTTCTTTCACACAGAATCAAATTATAGATTGACGTTTTTTTTCATGGGTATAGTTAGTACGCCGGGAAGTCACAGGATGATTACTATTTATCCCCGATAAATGGATTATCCACGCTGCAGGTGAACCTGCACAGCGCAACACTAGTTCAATTGCAATGAAACACATTTAGACCTGTTCCTTTGCAGTTTTGTTGGTTCCGGACGTTAATTATGAACTTACAAGAACTGGGTCGATAGGTTTGTTTGAAGACGAAAATTATGACCATGCTCTGTAGGTTCTGCAGGGAACACGGAATAGGTTCCATACCTTCGCAGGCGAGGTTCCAGGTGTCGGCCAGGTCTCGAGCCAGGTGCTCGACGCGTTCGCCGCTGGCCGCGTCGGCGCCGGAGCACAGGTCGCGCGCGCGCTCCCGGACCACGTCCAGGAGCGGCTGCTGGTTCTGAAGAGTAACATCAAGGAAGCGGTTAGGTACTTATTGAACAGCAAAAAATCTGAAGATTGCTTGAAACTTGTCACAGTCACATATTACAGTCAACTAAAAGATACTGTAACCCCGCGGTACAAGTAGCTGCAAATGCCGCTGCCAAGTGCTGCGAGGTTTCAAAGGCAAATTTTACGGGGTTCATCCATGATTTGTAGTTTTTGGCTCGATCTCCATATAACTATTGCTTAGGCTTAAAATAAATTACACAAATCACGGCTGTAATAACTGTTGTGGCAGCATGTTAAATTGTTGGTAAACACTCTCATATTTTAACTTTATGTGAATAGTCTGCGTAATATGAGTATGAGGATATATAGGATATAGAATTAGGAGTAGAAACTTGACAGCGTGGAGAAAACTTAACAGTGACTTCACCAAAGCAATTCATACAATTACAAAATACAACAGTTCAATACCCAGTGGCGAAACTTTTTGACACAGGTCAAGCGTCGAGAAACCTAAACTTCGATTACATTTATTACCTAAAATTACTTTCTCAAATACATCCGTATTCGTATTTAAGAACTGAGCACTTGCACGGTTTCTGTTGTATTAAGAGTTTACACAGGCTTAGGATTACGTAGAACTTTGGTTTGGAACTATGAAGCGAATTGATTGTGTATTTTTTTTAAGCTTGCCAGCTTATTGATATTGCAGTTAAAAAATTCGTGATATGACACCTTTGAGCCTTAGACCAACCTGCAGTTTTTTTTATTCTAATGGAGTGGCTTTTTTATCTGGAAAATAGCCTGAATCCTGAATTTCCAAAAAGACTGTATTCTGTTACATGTTACAACACCCAAAAAAAATAATCCTTGTAACAATCATTTGTTGTATTTTATTTACTAGCCAACGAATCAGTGAAGAAATATCCTTAACTTTCCGAAAGGGATAAATCGATTTTAATATGTTCCTTAGCAATTTGTTCTGGCAAAGTATTAGTAGGCCTTTGTTATCGTAGAGAAATGCGCACGCGTACTGCAATGCCAAAAGGAGATAGTGCGATGATGTGGGACTCAAACCCATCAAACTCCACGGTGTCCTTCTGCCACTTGTGGTGGGAACGGGGGAACGCTATCGCACACTTCCGCGAGCCCCCCGCGGCCGTTCGTCTCCGGACCCTCGATAATTAGCCTATACTCTTTCCAAGCTCATTATCTTTCTCCTCTTTTATAAAACACTAGTTGTTACCCGCGACTTCGTTCTTGTGACATAAAAAAAGTATCCTATGACCGTCTTTGTGATATACAATAATCGAATGTTATCAAGATCCGATCTGCCGTTTAGCCGTGATAACACGACAAATATCCAGACCGAGAGACAAAGTCACTTCCTACTTGAATCGCGCAAGCGAAGTATTTTCCTCGAGGCGAACGTATACATTTTTATACCTCGAAGCTTTATTGTTCCTGATACGACAGCGGCTATATTCCTCTGAATTTATATTAGTTAGATAATAGGTACCTACTTATGTATAAAGTGATAAAGATTGCATTCCGCGTCTTGCAAGCTGTTTACAATGTAATCAACGTCGTCAACAGTTGACTGATAACGATATTTTGATACGACGCATTCATCGCTGGCGCCATCTATGCCCACGCGTAATGCGCAACAAAAACATTTAGCCCACTAGTTGTACCTAGCTCTCATTCGCGAGTTTATAGTTTTTATTACATTTTATTTTTCGGGATAAAAATAATTCCAAGTCTATCTTTTTATGCATACTTCTAAACCTGAGTCGTCAAATAGACCAAACGATTTACTATTCGCATTCAGATTCAGAAATATTTATTGACCAACTGATACATTGTGTGTTATGCTAGGTGTTAGTGCAACAATAGTCTCTATCAGCATACCCTAATTGGGTATTCAATATTCAGGATTTTACACATACATTATTTTTTGCATTCATAGGTTTATTATAATAATACTATACAATTTCTAATTTGATAAATGTTAAGTAATTTTAATTTGATGTCAGTAATTAATTATAGAATAGCATTTAAAATATTAAATGTATAAAGTTTATGGATGGATATTAATTTACAACAGGATATTTACTGTTGGGAGGTTCAATCTTTTTACGTTGTCCTCGTCCCTCACTAAATACATGCTCTACATAATTCATTAGGATCATACATACGTTGATTTGATCGTTAGTTACTTATCTACCTTTTAGAGCAGTTGCTAATATCCGCTACGCCCTTTTCCCATTAGACCTTCTCATTAAGGATTACTAATCGAATTGTTATTTTTTAAAGGTAAGTAGTTTTACGAAGCGTTGGGAGTCCGGCCGGAGCGAGAGAGGTAGACGACATTTGAAAAATCGCGGTTCAAATCTGGGCCCGATTAGCACAGGACCGAGGCAGATGGCACAGAAAGTGAGAGGCCTATACCCAGCAGCGGGATAAGGAAGGTTGTGGAGCCTGTGGACGATGATAAGGAAGAACGTATTAAAATTTGTTATTGTTTCATAATTTTTTGTGGACTTTTATTTTTTATTTACAAATATTCTATTTATATTTTACTTTTATATTCTTGTGGTAGAAAGAAAATTAAGTAACTAGTATTTGTAACTATTTGAGAGCTAATCCAATCTAAAGATTTAAGTTTTTCTTTGGGGTTCGTTACTGCAGCATTATTCTATTGGCTGCAAGTTCGTTTTTTCCTCGTAACTAATAAAAATCTATGATATGACTAAGAATAAATCGTGTTTAATTAACTATTAACCGCTGAGAATTGTCCTTGACACGATCTGATCTTCATTGTTCGTTGTGAATGAATCTTTAATACTACTAAAAGAAAAAGAAAATACTCGTCAAAATCGGTCAAGCCGTTTAGACTAGAGGAGGTACTATAGGAACACACAAACATACTTACAAACACCCCAAAAACAAATGACATATGACGACTACCACGACGATACCCGACCGCCCAAGATAGAGGGGGGTCACTGATTACTCTGTACGACGGGAGTGACATAAGCTACATTTTGCAGTCGGGTATTTTCTTTTCCTTTTATTAATATTACTTGTTATAGTTATCAATGTTCAATAATGTTTATACCACAATGCTAAGTAAGATAAGTAAAATTTTACAAACTTATATAAGCAATTAGGATTACTTCCTATTTTAAAAGCAGTAACCAAAACATTTTTCTTTCAGTACTGAAAATCTAATTTGGCGTTATCGGCCATTTTCTTAAATTTTCGGGCACAAAAAGTCGTTAGGCGTAGGACGTAAGACCTTATCGTATTTTTGGCCGTGATCTCATGACTTCATATGTTGACGATGACGACAACCGGTGACGACATAATATAAATTTAGTATGGTCTTCGAGCCTAACCAGTTCATGACACTTAAAAGGGTGATTAAATACTAATCTAATGATTAAATATTTTTTTGTTGTCTCGTTTTGATTAACTCGCTCGCTTTGCCTGTACGTTTGTTTATATTTTTTGTTGGTTTTTACCATTATTTTATTACTCTGTTTTAAACTACGATTAACTTTCCGATGGGCTAGAGACTTGAAATTTAAAACATAGCTCGGGACTCGATGCTAATTTATGCAATATTAGCTGTTACCCGCGACTTCGTTCACAAACCAATAAAAAAAAGTAGCTTAGTTCCGTCGCCGTGTCTTTCCGTCTGGGTGTTTGTAGAGTTATCGCGGCTAAACGGCTGAACGGATCGACCTGAATTTTTGCAAAGAAATAGCTTATTTTTGTAGGTCAACGTGAACGAAGTTTTAATAATCTGGATCTTGACTGATTATGAGACAAACGTCACAAGAAGATTAAAATAAAAACATACATTTAATATAGAAAAATGAAACAGGGAATAAACACATATGTCTACATATTCCCTGTTTTCGGGAATAAGCATGTTTGTTTTTATTTTTGGAACACATCTATTCGAGCTCCTATGGGTATTTACAGTGATCCAGTCATCGTTATCGAGACCGATTTCTTAATTAGGTCAATTGGATCATTGCCCTGATGCCGGATGCTCTAGAATACGGCATCGGTATCCCCTGCCTATAGTAAGTCTACTAAATCGGGACCTCTGGACTCGGGGGTGGTTAGAGGCGGGACTCTAACCATCTACCTAAACGAGCCTAGAGAGGACGACAGCGTCGAGTGGCTGACGTCGTCGTAGGCGGAGGCGTCTCAGGACAGCTCGTGCTGCCCCGGGAGGAGCTGAAGCGGCCATTAGAATATGGGCATTGTATTGAAATTAACTACTTGCCTACAAAATTTCAATATGATCGGATCAATGACTCGCAAGTTATCTTGGACAACTGCACACGGAAAAGAACATAAAATGCTGATGTATTCGCTTTGCTCCGTCAACTAGTATTTCCCGCTAGAACTCGCGACAGCAAGGCCGACGATCGTCATATTCAAACTTAAAATTTGTATTGTAATGATGTCTCAATACTTTGATGTTTGTACACGTCTATGAAATTTCAAGATGACCAGATCAACGCTTCGCAAGCTGTTGTCGTACAAATTTACACACAAAAAAACGCTGATTTGATCCAGTAGACTAAGATATTCGCTTCCCTTCGCTTCGCTCGGTCAATGTTGTCAATGTTTCAAAAGAAATTGTAATCTGTTTGCGATTGAATACGTAGATATCGTCAAAAGCAGTCCGTAATTCGACGGTCGGCCCTGAACTCGACACAAAAGGCAGAGAGCCAATAAAAATTCAGTGCCTACAGCGTTACGGTGACATTGAACGAGTGTGCTCGGCGTGGCAATAAGCCGGTAGTCGCAGTAGCACAGTGATTCACAGACTGTCTTTACCGGCCTTCGCTGCTGATTCAAGAAGGTCGCAACATTCTTATAAAGAGCTTTAACCGCGCGTTGCTCGAATTTGGGTAAAATCTTAAACTTCAATAAACGGTTCGAGCTCTGCGTAACTCGTCACTCGGCACGTATTGGACTGGACCGTGACTGAAACTGTTGAAGTAGACTGTGACTGATACTTGATTTTATTGTAAAACTAGCTGACGACCGCGACTTCGACTCGACTTCGTTTGGGGCTCGGGACGGAAGCTCGGCCTACGGCCTCGCTAAGCTTTTCCAATTTTTCAGTCCATAAAAACTTAATTCATACTATTACTCAAAACTCAATCAGTTATTGCGACATATGTGGATACATGCAGGTTTTAAATAACGTGTTTTGGGTTTAATAATACGTACATATGACCCTATTAAGGTATGGCAACAATTGGTGCGGAGCGGTCCATTTGTAGATCATCAAAATTATCTTTAAAATTACAAAAACACTATAAAAACAAAAAAAAAACGGTCCAGCCGTTTTAAAGAGATGCGCTTACCCGTTGGTAAGCAATTCATTTTCATTTAGGTACATATAGATAGTTAGGTAGATATATAGATATTGTACTTCACTTGAAATGTTATAAAGTCGACACTGGCTAAATAAACTACGTGTAGACTGTAGAGGCAAAATTTAAGAAAACTGTTCTGGCGCTTTGCATTATTTGTAATAACGGATTTTGCCGGCTGTGTAAACCGAAGTAAATCCACCCAGCCTGTTTTAAAGTTTCGTGTGCCAGGAAGGGTGAAAAAGATATAACATCCCACTGTTCTGTACATGGCTAATTATTTCACTGACAACGTTGCCCTTCAAACCGGAACATACCATACAATTAATACGGTATAGTTTGTTGGCGGTTTTTATGCCGGCTCTTGCAGTTAACGAGTTTTTCGGCTGCTTACTGCAATTTTGGGAGCGCGTCAACGGTTACTTTGGTGTTTTTGTAATTAGCTCTTCTTTAAAGTGTACCTGTTTTTGGAAAGCGATTAAAAAGTACTGTTATAACGGTATTATTTAATCGATTGTGAAATATAGGCAGAGTTTTCAGCACGCCGCCAACTTAATTTATGTATACTTTGTTTTTTACTTATTGTGTGTGTATCCTAAATATATGTGCTATGACGGGTCATAAAACATATTTTTTTCATATGATTAGATTAATGATGTATCTATTTTCCGTCTTACCACAAAAATAATTTGAAACCACCCTTCCCCCTGAATACTGAAACGCTCGTTAACTTTGACAACAGATTAATTCTAATGCTGCCTTTGTCTGGCACTAAGAAAATGACAAAGGCAGCAACAGACTTAATCTGTCGTGAAAGTTAACAAACGTTTCAGTATTCGGGGCTTAGTCACCTAAGCAAACCCCCTTATCATGGATGTTCCTGACCGTGATAGTGATAGTGCGCGAGCGGGACCGCGCATAGTGCGAGTATGTTGGAATGAGCGGGATGGCATGCTATCACAATCAGAATCTCGAACGTTAATGGCATAGGACATGTCTAAAAGTTAAATACCGTCTTAACAAATGTTTTGTTTCTCTTTTCAAACAAGGGTCTGGGGCTGTTTAAATTTAAACGATGGCAGACGAGTGCTATTCGTTTAAAAGTTAAGTACCGACTTCACAATAAAGTGATTTAAAAAAAATGCATTTCGACAAAAATTAATGCCTCGATCGAAGATGACCATAACAAAATTGAGAGATGAGAGAGTGATAGATACATTACGGAGTAGCAGGTCTGTGCCATGTGGGATGCATATCTATGAAGAGCGAGAGAGAGACATTTCTGTCTTCATACAACACAAATTTCAGTCGCAGAGTTATCTAAAATGCACTCAACTCATATCTACGCTCAATGAAAGATAATAAACGAAGTTATTTCTGAAAGCGCCGGTCGGTATCATTACAATTATTATCATCTGCAATAACATTTATGGAGCAAACAAATTGTAAAAAACGAGACTGGAACATTAACGATGTGAATCGCACGCATTGTTTACCACATAATTAGAAAAATACTTATACATATACACCTGTATTTAAACTAAAAAGAACTGTAAACAAAGTATGATATCCAACACTTAACACTTCACCACGTGCACTAGACTTACCTTCCTTTTGCGCGGAATTTTGGTACTTATCTATTACTAGTTAGGATAAAAAATAGTTTGACTAAGCTTGTGTACTAGTAGGTAAGCTAAGTCGGTATGTAAATATCACAGTGCAGTCTCACAGTGCGATGGTTAGTGTTAATTTTCAATGTTCTCATCGCGCTGGGTAGTGCAAGACTGGCGGTCGGTCGGCGCGGGCGGCGGCGCCCGGTGACATCATGCCGGCACGACGCCGGTTAAGGCGAAGACACACGATTGTTTCACCAATGCTACAAAACGCAATGTTATGCAATTTTCACTTTTCCATCCTTTACAAGGTTATAAGGAAAGGGTAAGCTAAGCCAAAACTAGCTCATAGTACTCATCATTATGAACAACTTTTATTATAGGACCAAAATTGAAATCGAGAAAAAAGAAAATCAACTGTGCCATAGAAAAATGTCAATGACACTAGACAACATGTATGAAATAGTTATGGAACTGTTTTTTTAAATCGATATTAGGGTTGGTTGGATAGTAAAAGTTGTTCAGAATCATGAGTACTATGGGCCCCGTTTGGCTTAACATACCGTTTCCTGTTAACCCTGTAGATAAAAGTTATGCGATTGTTTCTGAAATCATAATATATATATATAATTCAGAGTAATATAGCCGCGGCCGAATCAGGACCAATAAAGCTTCGCGGTAAAAAAATGAATACGTTCGTCTCGAGGAAAAAACCTCGCTTGCGCGATTCACAGCTCCCTACAGTACAACTGTCAGTCTATACAAAACGTCAAAAAATGCACAACAATGGATCAACGCCATCTAGCGAACCATAGGAAGTAGCTTTGTCTCGCTTCCAATAGCTCGTTAGATGGCGTTGATTCATTTTTGTGCATATTTTTGTATGGATTGACAGGTGTAATGTAGGATGTTCTGAATCGCGAAAGCGAAGTTTTTTCCACGAGCCGAACGTATTCATTTTTATACCGTGAAGCTTTATTGGCCCTGATTCAGCCGCGGCTATATTACTCTGAATTATATATATATAATAGTTATGATTTCAGAAACAATCGCATAACTTTTATCTACAGGGTTATCAGGAAATGGTATCTTAAGCCAAAAAGGGCCCATAGTACTCATGATTCTGAACAACTTTTATATATAGATTTTATATATAGATTTACCTAATTACATGTTTTATCACAAAGATAATACACTGTTCGTCTTCCCCTTAACACTAATTCAACATAATAAGTCATAAGTCACCTCTCCAAATACGTGTCTGTGTTATGAATTCAATATCGCCCAGTGACTTAGTTGAGTAGGCTCTTATTAAAACCAAAAGCTGTGCCTTTCGGTTTCAACCGCGTCTTACTGATACCATAGAGAAATAATATAAAGAAGAGTGCCAATGGCCATAGAAAGTTGCGTAGCCGGATTGTTGTAACTGATAAGGATGTAGCTTTAATTTGCGACATTATCTTCACATTTTCCAAGCCAAGCTATCTCATGCATTATGGTACGGAGAAAAAACACTATTTTGTTATGTATATTTTAAATTCATATCAGTAAAATTATTAATTTCATATTTTATTTTCAAAACACGCTAAGTTCTTAAGAGATGGCGCTGAAAACATTTTTTTTAATATATTTTTTTTCGACGTATATTGCAATCTAATTTGAACTAAACCTCAAATTGGCGGACTTAAACCAATACTATGTTTTGTATAATTAAGCATATTTTCATCGGTTCCTATAGCGGTCTGAACATTAGCCGACTAAAAACGTAAGCTCTATCTAGTTTCATGGTGTTTTTTCGGGGGTACACTTTTCTGTATGAGATTATCACCCTTCTTGTATAATTTTTCTATGCTGAAATTATGATCTTGTATGTGGTGAAACGTATTTGCTCGCGTAACGATAGGGCGCGAGCCCTATCGTAACGCGTAATGAAAGGGCTACATTAGGTCAACGCAACAAAGTTAGGCCGATGTAACTAAATTAGGCCGACGCAATGTAGGTACGGCTCGTTTACGTACGCCGACCAGGACGCGTCGGAGGCCAAACATTAAACTAGGCAACTAGTTGTGCAGAGTTACATTAGATTCACGTGGCTTACATCTAATGTTGCTCTGTTAGTAGTTATCAAAGTAAATGTTTGGTCTCCGACGTGTCTTAATCGGCCTACGCTGTGGTCTACGCGTACGGCGCATACACTGCATTGGCATAGTGCAGTGGCGTCAACCTTAGACGAGGTCGCAGCCATCCTAATCACGATAGTTTTCTTAATAAAAATGTTCGAGATTTTCTAGCGCCGAGTGTCTCGGACACTCAGCATTTATGCTGAGATGGGATGTTTTCTGAGATATTTACTATTTGTTAACTGGATCTATTTCTGTTCTATGTTATTGAGCAACAACTTCTTATTAGCTCTTAGCTCTTACTACTCGACGAAACCCATTGGAGGGGTGGTAGCTATAATCCCCACCGCTTACTAAGAGGACGCCCGTCCTTCGGTGTTTCTGGTCGCAGTTCTAGGATATAAGTACCCGGGTAACTAAATGCCAATAAAATAATATGTCGTTTACAAACACTATCTATCTCTCTTTAAATCAATTGGTACGTATTATCACTCTATTGTGAGTTTCATATTATTTATATAGTGTGTAATTATTGTATGTATTTCTATGTAAGTAGGTATTAGGATTATGCATGTATTTTCATATATCATGCTATATATATTTTTATGTAGTTATCTACACCACCGACCGTATTGTTTTTCATTCTTAATTCTGTCCATCCCGAGGATGTCTGGAAGAAATCGCTTTAGGCGATAAGGCCACCCATTATACTACCGGTTTTTCTATTACTGTTTATATTTAAGTTTAATTGTCATTTTGGTGTATAATAAAGTTATATTGTATTGTATACCTTTTTTTAAAAATTTGAGATAAAGTTTAGCTATCCCAGGTTTTTAAGTTGTGTTTAAGTACCTACATCAAAGTTCAAAAATTACCAAGCTGACTTGAAATAAACATTACACACGACCGTTCGCATTTATAATATTTCTGTGCATTGGCTAACGATAGGGCCTTAATAAGCGTGGGCCTTGAGCTGAAGTGCATTAACCTACTCACAATGTACACTGAAAATAAACAAGCCCGCAATACAGCTTAGAATAAGCCTAGAAGTGACAGTACCTACCGACGCACATTTTGTTAAGTTTTTCTTCAAAAAGCGCTTTTTAAACATTATTGAGTAACCTTGTAGAGCAATCTGACACGTAACAATGGTTATCAATGAATTATTTGTAATTGTAGTTACTTGTCTACTTTTAACAGGAAAACCTTCATATAAATAACATAGCTCACTTTTTACACAACTGCCTAAAAAGGAGTGTAATAAATATAAGTTAAAAAGACCATGGCATTCTGGCCACTTTCCCCTCCACCAAGGGGCTTGTATACTTTATATTAGGTTTTTGTATACTTATATTTATTTTTGTATATAATTTAAGTTGTTTTAATTTTATGAAGGTAGGTAGTTTGTTATGTTTTATTGTAAGTATGTATATAATAAACAAAAAAAAACATTTAAAAAGGTATGTTTTTAGGGTTAATATTTTTATTTTCTTCTTCTTTATTTAAGGATATTAATTGTTTGTTTTTCTTCTAATAAAAGTACTTTCGCTCAAAGATGAGTAAGTAATTTCTATTAGTCAAAACCAAGCTACTTTTACGACATAGTCCAGCCAAAAAACGAGAATAGACTTACCCCCGAATACTGAAACGCTTGTTAACTTTGACGACACATTAAGTCTATTGCTGTCTTTGTCATTTGTTTAGTGCCAGACAAAGGCAGCATTAGAATTAATCTGTTGTCAAAGTTAACAAACTTTTCAGTATTCGGGGGATATACTCTGAAAATCAGCAAACTAAACGAGTAAATACTCATTTTATTTAATAAAACGGGAATACTCACGTTAAATTGAGTCGGTTATTCCGACTATAGTTTCGATCACATTCGGTGCAAGGCAAGAAGATGTCGCGCTTGTCACGCTTAGCATTCCTTGATAAAGGTCACCGAATGTGATCGAAACTATAGTCGGAATAACCGACTCAATTTAACGTGAGTATACCCGTTTTAAAAAACAAAATGTGTCAATACCACGTTAGTTAGTAAGACTAAATACTCATAAAGGTAAAATAAAAAACTAGCTGCTACGCGCGACTTCGTTCGCGTGGACCTACAGATAAAAGGAGCCGATGTCCGTCTCCGTCTCTATATAATATATGCAAAAATTCAGGTCGATCTGTTCAGCCGTTTCGTGAAAATGCGACAAACACCCACATGAGACAGAGAGACAGAGTTACTTTGGCATTTACAATATTAGTTAGGATGTAAATAATTATGGAGAGATAAATAATATCGAGGCAAAATGTACTATGCTTGTGAATGACCGTTATATTTTGCTTCCAACAATGCCTGTTTGACATTTTCAAAGAAAACATGTCCTAACCGTTCTTTAACAATTGTTTCATTCGCAATGAAATGTTTCGTAATGACTTATTGGAACTGTAGGCTAGGCTACTTCAAGGAAACTTCATCATCGTGAATAAAGTTTTGTGTTAATCATAATCATAATAATGATATGACGCTTAATAACAAAAAATAATATTAACTAGTAATTCAAGCCGAACTGGGACCTCGAGCCCCTGCAATTAAATCCTGGGCCGATTTTGATCATATTCGAACTTTAAAACTGCTTTGAAATGAACTACTTGCCTACAAAATGTTATAAAGATTGGATCACAGGCACTCAAGTTATCGTCGAATTAATACACACACATAAACGCCGATTTGTACTCTGGGACTTTCGCTTCGCTCGGTCAAAATGCGAAAGAAATCATCTCTCTCTCTCTCTCTGTTTGTTTCACATCTAAATCGCTGAATCATTATAAAATTAGCCATGTAATATGATGACGCATCATGACGCAGCTGCTACTAAGTACTATCTACTGTTAGTTGGTGGTCAAAAGCCACAGATTACATATGTGTAGATGCCGCATTACGAGATCGTGGTTCTGACAAAAACACCAAAGTGACAGAAAAGCGAGAGTTACGGGGACTGCGACAAAGCGTCCTCATTGTATTTCTGAATCTAGAGGTGAGCTGTGTCAAAAGCGGACTAAAACGCGGTAAAAATCTTCGGCATTTGTATGTATGTTTGTGAGTATATTTGTTCGATGATAACTTGCGAACCGTTGATGCGATCTTCATGAAATTTTGTAGGCAAGTAGTTCATTTCAATACAATTTTTAAGTTCGAATATGAGCTGAATCGGTCCAGGGGTTGTCTCAGTTCCGTAGTTAGGGAAAAGTCGGCACTTGTAAACCTTGTCTCAATTCTAATAAGATATTCCTGCCAATACTCTCGTGACATGTATTTTATTATTTATTTATTTTTTTAAATAGAGTATGGATCCCAACAGAAGTTACATATTACATTCACATTATGAAACAGGCATCAAGCTGGGTGCACCCCCAATTACAGGAGACCACGTCGTGCTCATGGAGGTTGTAAGCCATCAGTGTAATATTCGTTCTGGCGATCTCAGAGACAGACACCTATATACCTAGGCATGCAGGCATATTAAGTATTTCCGATATGAGTCTGCTTTATAGTAGGCAAGTACTGAGTAACTAATTTACACTAGCGGATGGGTGTAGCTAGGTAGTAACTATTATTATCATATCTACTCGTGGGTGTAACGATCATCGTAGTTATACCACGTTGTATCAGTTTGGGGACTTCCCCGTTAATAAATTTAACAATAACCGTATTCATCAGGGTATTTTTTATATGATTAACAAAGGGTGCTTGTATACGCGATTGGTTAGTCGCGACTACTTAGTTTAAATAAAACGTACCGTTGAATTACCCAGAACCCATTAAAATCTAAAAATAATCCAAATGATTACCCTGTTGGTAGCGTACATGCTGTATTGTCTGTATTATCAATATCTCATTCTGAGAAATTAATAATACAATCCAATTTCTCAGAATGAGAGGAATCCGAGCTTACTTCTGAGCCTAATATTTACCCGACTGCCCAAGAAGGGGGGTAATGTTTTTGGCGTGTATGTAACGATGTTTTTGTGAGTTCCTACATTAAGTTCTGTAGACTAAACGGCTTGACCGATTTTGACAATTGAGGTGTTGTTGGATTTCTCTTCATACCCAAGAGGCAACAAAGACGTTGTCGGATTTTTTGTTTTTATTTAATAATTAAAATTAATGACTGATAATAATAAATGAATGCTGGTAAATATATTTAGTCATTGCTGTGTTTTCTAATGTGATTCGATGGATTGCGTACATTGTTTTTAAGCTGCTGCTTAAACAAACTGCTTTACTGGCCAAAAAAAAAATACTATTCCATCTGTCACTTGGTCTATGGTCTATAGACTATTGCTAGACCGCCATTAGTAGAAAAATTACAACGTAGTACAAAAAACTTTTATGTTCTTTCAGCTTAAAAGAGTATAATAATTTAAACACCGAGGGCCCAAGGTAGCTCCCGAACGCATTCCTCAGAAATGTTATGAGATTCTATCGTTCTCATGACAAGCCTAGTATCCTATGACTCAATGGGTAAGGTTCACCGCTGGGTATTGTAACAAAACATAATAGTATCTATTATCTAACCAACGAGTCATATCGATAAATTGTACTTTTCCAATTAAGATAACTTTTCTATTACCTTAAGGTCTCATATAAATTAACAGCGGACCATTTGGCGACCTACACTTTCGATTGAAGTAGGTCGAACCATTTTTTGCAGAGCTCGAGAACACGTTTTCAGGAGCTTCGAGCTGTGTAAGAGAATGGCGCGACCTTCTTAAATCGGCCGTGTAGACCGTCAAATGGTCTCCCCTCAACTGCTAACTTGGTCTGATTGGTTGAATGTTAAACGCGAGTAGGCGTAACCTTGAGATAGCCAATGAGAACGCTTGGTCGCGCTCCCCGCGACCCTCAACCTTTGGTGATTGTTTGTAGGAACAACGAATCTCGTAATGCGGTATCTAGTGTGATCTGTGTTTTTAGTATACCTTCAGTGGATAATATTGCGTTTACATGATAGGTACCGTTTTCGACCGCACCGTCACTAAACATCAGAAGAGGTATGGTCAGCCAGCCATAAAAAATACATACATGCGATAAAGAGTCGCAAGCAGTCGCAAATTACACAAGAATTACAAAAAAATATAATAATAGGTTTAAGTTGTCATTGTCCAGTTGTCAATTATAAAACTATGAGAGTAGCACTCACCTCTAGATCGTTCTTCGCATGGTTGAGTTTCTCAAGATGCAGCCTCAGCGCGTCTACCGAAGTCGCCGCCTCATCAGGGATGTTGTTCTTCTCCAGAATCGCCTTTATCTTCTCCACCAGCTGGCAGAAGTCCTTCCAGATCTCCAGGTCTTGCTCTAACTGAGCTTGGCGAGACTTCGCAGAGTTCAAGGTATTCTTCAGCAGTTGGTTGTGTTTCTGATGGTCTTTCGATAACTCATCCTGCTCTGAAGCAGCTAAGGAAGCCCAGATCTTATCAACGATGTCCTGCATCTTCTTTCCGACCAAGTCTTTCATTTCGGGCTCGGAAGTATTGAAGAATGACTTGTGCTCTTCTAAATCTGCCTCAATATTCTCGAAGTCTGTTCCGTTCTTGCCCATATCGAGGCGAATGTTGGACTCATTCACCCAGATGTTCAGCTTTTCGACCAGCTGTATGTATTGCTGCCGGTATTTCTTGTTGTCTTGTAGATATTTCTCCCGGTCTTTCAACTCGTCTGGTAGAGAATTTTTAAGGAACTGCGCGACTGAGACCATTTCCTGCAGAGACCCAGGCACGCCCTCATCGCTCTTGATCAAGTCCATGATTTTAGTTAGTTTGTCTAAATACGAATGGACGTTCTTGACCAGAGTGGTGTGCTCGATGAGTTTTTTGTCGACGCTGGCGACATCTCTATTCAGCAATGGACGGGAATGCACGACGGCTTCGTTGTCATGTAGCCAGTTGATAATCTCTCCAAGATCAGCCGCCAGTTTCTTATGTTCTGCGGCGGCTTTTTCGTGCTCTTGGCGCTTGGACTCCACAGTCCTTCTTAAAGTCAGTAGCTGTTGTTTCAAAGACTGAAGCAGTTCAGTGATATTGTTTCTGTCCATGACAGTGCCTTCAGCCGCAATTTGTTGTCCTTTATCGGTCGCTGTTGCCAGCAAAGCTTCGCAGCCCTGGATTTTAACAATGATGTCATCATAACGCTTAATTTTATCTTCCAAGGAATCGTTGGACTTTTCAATCTCCGAAGTAAGGTCGGTGTATTTAGCGATAAACTCTTCAATTTCTTTCACAAGTGCAAAGAATTGCTCTCGGAGTAGTAGAAGAGACTTGAGCTTAGATATCTGATCTTCAATGGTGCTCATTAGATCGTCTTGTTTAGTAAGGATATCTTGAAGGTCGTGGAGATTGCCACCCTGTAGCTCATTAAGCATAGCCTTGTTCTTTTTAAGGTCAGCAAGAATTGATTCGTAAGCTTGAATAATAGGCTGAACGTCCTCAACTTTGCTGCCAATGGGTTTGTTCAAAGCTTTAAGTTTGTTCTGAATTTCGTTCAAGAATTCAAGCGCAGCCGCTATTTTTGCAGCAGCGTCCTTGTACTCTTTGATATGTTTTAGGAGAATATTCTTTTTATCATTAATAATGGCGTTGATTCGCGCAAACCTATCGGACAAAATGTTAACTTGTTCCTTGAGTTGTAGTTTATTAGAGTCTGAAAGTGTATCCATGATGTCTTTAGACTTATCTTTGATCTTTTTGATGTTCTTATCAACATCGTCAGCCTCTTTAGTTAGTTTCTCAAACTTGGCAAGTTGTTCTTCCAAAACTTGGAGGCTTGTGGTTCTCAGTTCAGGAGTGGCAGCCACTTCAGCTTCGTTCAGCCAGCTCTGGCATTTGGCAACTTCTGATTCAAAATCGTTCCTTCCTTGCAGAAGTTTGTTCAAAGCTCCAAGTTTGTCATCAATGTCAACCTTAGCTGAAGTGTAGGACTTGTTAAGATCTTCTAAGATAGCCTGCAACTTAGCTCTGTCGTCGTTTGAGCAATCCTTAGATACCGCATTACCTTGACGCATTACTTCCGTAAGGGTATCGTTATTGAAGTCAGACAGCTCAGTTTGATGTTTCTTATGAACAGCGATTTCCTTTTCTACTTTTGCTGCCTCTAATGGTACTGGGCCTCCAAGTTTCTTGATCTCGGCCAGCTTCGCTTTGAGCCAGTTCTTTGCTTTCTCTATGTCGTTTTCGAGTTTCTTTCTATCATCTGTGCTGGCTCCTAATCTTTCGATTTCTTGTTTGATTAGTGTTGCTAATTGTTTTTGTTTAGATGATAGTTCAGACAGTTCTGATTCTAATTGCATCTGTTCGGAAGGTTCTAATTCAGCTTGTATGTTACTGACCTTCTTTTCTAATGAGTCAATTACCGTTTTTTTTCCATCTGTTTCTTTAAGCAAGTTAGCTATCTTCTTCTGTCTTTCTTTCACTGACTTGCTCTCGTAACCAAGAGGTTCAGGATGTAAAATGTTATCGATTTCCTTCTGCATCCATTCATTTTGGGCCTTGACTTCGCTCTTGGTACCATCAATAGCTTTGTATGTGATCTCGAGCATCTGGACCTTGCGTTGAATACGTTTGACGATGTCATTATATCTCCTCTCGACCGATTTCATCTGAAAAATTAAAACGTATTTAAAATAGAATAGTACGCTTAAGGTTTAAGATTCTATTAAGAACTTGTTGATAGGTATAATTATGAAATTACTACTGTTTTTTAGCCTTACCTGTTCTTCTACTTGTTGAGACTCCAAGTTGCTCACGATGTTGATGACATGAGAGCCGACCGTCTTGATATTGTCAACCTTGTCCTGTCCCGACTGTCCAAATTCAGACGACAGTTCCTGCAACGCTGCAAGCTTCTGAGGGCAGGAGAGACCTGAACCCTTGTCTGCGATACACATCTTCTTTAGAACAGCGTCGAACCAGTCATGTATGTCTTGACATTTGTGACGGAAGTCGTCGATGATAGCTTGGTTGCCCTTTTCACGTTCTATGGCTTTACGAATAGCTGATTCAAGGTTATCTAATTCTTCTTCTAGATTGATCTCTTCTTCCAAACCTAGAGAAAAGAAATAAATAATAACGAATCTATGAAAAGGAATTACATGTGGCACGGATTAACGATGAGAATTAGTGCATTCAGCACCAAATTATTATCATCTTGCTGACAATTAAACAATTAAATGGCGGCGGCATCGCATGTCAATGTTTAGGTGTCAGCGAGACGTAAAAATATAAAGGAGAAAATAAAGAATATGAACCTAAAGGCGATGATGCGAGTACAATAGTTAAAAGCAATCATACAATTTAAAGACTCTTCCTGAAATAACTTTATAATTAAACTTTCTAATGTGACACGATTTCAACTCACCTTCTGTAGGTATCTCAGTGAGCAGCCTGGTCCTCTTTTCCCCAACCGAGGCTAACGCATCGTTCATGGCTGCCATGTCTTGTTTAGCAGCTTCAGGCCGCAGCTTGGAGGGGTTGGCGAGCCAGTCGCGGGCTAACGCGTTGTGGACATTTATCCATTCTTGAATCTCGAAGACTTGCTTCATGGCTTCTTCCATGTCGTGGACGGCCTCACCCAGAGTCTCTAGGTGACTTTGTACCTATGGTACAAATTAGGTTAGCGTGTTGTACTTTTTGTGTGTGACGGGAATTTCTACAGGGTACAGGTTGGTTCAGTCAGTCTGATATTATCTTAGGTAGTCTTTTCTAAATGTGTACACTTTCTACTTTAGTCAAAGTAGGTTTGTCCTAACATTTTTAGAGTGAATTTGGACGAGGTGCTACTAATCGGACTCTTAAAACAGTGGTATATTCTCTCTTTAATAACTTACTTCTTCTACATGAATGAGAGGAAATGTGAAAGTATAGACTGCAGAACTACGTAAACTGACTTATATTTCCAATGATCATTTTAGGTAAAAAATTACGATGAAAACTAATACATTTATTGACATTGTCTATGTTCAACCACTTTCTAAGATAAACTAATTTTGACAGATCTAAAATTGTTACCATCTTGTATTCACATATTGAAAGAGAAGAGACGGAAATATTTTTTGTGCTGTCAGATTACTTAATTACGAGAAGGTTTTATTTAGACAGTAGTACAACAAAATTGACAGTAATAAGTATTATTGTTAAATCAAACAACAAACATGCAAAGCCTTACCTTCTGCTCGAAAGAGTCGAGCTTCTCAGTAAACTCTGGTGCTTCCACATTCTTTAGTATGGTCTGAATGCGGGGCGCGGCAACATCGCTCACATGTTTCTATAAACAGACATGCATGACAACACGCGCTGACACGCGATGCGAGTTAGTAGTGCAACGTGGATAAGATGGGGATGTTAATTAGGGTTTGTTTGTGTTGGTTGTGAAGGAGAGGCCTGTATCTAAGCGGTGGGGAATCTGAAGCTGCGTTGCGAAAAAAAAAACAGAGAGTGTAGTAATGTAGTAGATGGTACACTCTCTTCTTTTTTTTAAATATTATCTTTTTAGATTTATTCAGGGATGCCATGGAACACACACAAACACAAGTAACATCCAGACCCAGAGCAGATATTTAAATACATTGTTCAAACATCAGCCCGGCCGAGAATCGAACCCGAGACCTGCTCATAAGGCATACGTTCTACCACTGAGCCAAGCAGGCCGTCAGCTACATCAGTTTGATCAGCAGTTTTATATACTCTGGAATTATTCTGAAGTGTATTGAGGAACTTCATGTTTGTAATTACAAAGGTCACGCCATTCATATTGAGATGTTTGTCAGTGTGTTTGTTTTTTCTCGAAACCACTTTGATATATTCAACATCTGATACTTACTACGTTTTAACAACCACTGCCCCTAACTATTATCCTCCCTCATATATATACCCATCTGGTACGAAAAATCTATATTTGCATAAATTTTATCAATATTCGAGGACTCTTAATTTTTAGTTATTCCTATCTTATCCACTGCTGAAACGTGACAAGTATTAGAAAATGTCGTCTTTTTCAAGGAAATACATTGTTAAGGAAATATTAATTGATCATATTCGCGTGCTGATGTCGGTCTGTTAGGGCGTGTCCACACTAAAAGCTAGCCCGACGGTTAGTTGTCTGTAGGTTAGACGCGCCATTTTTTTCTAGTATAGCTTCTTTGACTTAGCATCAAGTCATCTTTAGGCGCACTGTGATTGCGCACTTCTGTGTTAGTGTGAACTGGCCCTAATTAGTAGTGATTCACATTCAATACGTGCTAATACTCCTGTGGTCTTATCCAGAAGGTGTTTTTACATTTACAGCTGTGAGTCGAGATTATTCTTTATTTTTGGATCATGCATACACCTGCTTGCAATTTTTTACAGGTGTACCTATTAACAGGTGTCTTCAAAAGAAGGATGAATAAATAGGATTTTAAGGAAAGGAATTCATAATGATGAACAACGTTTACTGTGGGATCAACCCTGAAATCTAGAAAAAAAAATCTGCTGTTTCTTAGAAAAATGTCAATGACACTCGACAAAATGTATGGAACAGCTGATTTCAAGGTTGGTTCCATAGTAAAAGGTGTGCACAAACAATGAGCTCCTTTCGGCTTAGTATGCCCTTCCTTTATAATCCTGTATTTTGTCTTTTTAGTGTATGTGTCCCAAGATCTTATCTGCACTTCCGTGTAGCCAGGTCTGACCTCATTTCACATAACGAAACCTTACTCAAATATTTGAAACAAAAAAGTATTTAGAACGAGTTGGAATATTAGGTATTATATGAATATTTATTTTGAGACTTTACGCGAAATATACGAACAGATCGAGTCGGTACCTTCATGAGATATAATCTGCTACTGAAATCTTTATGACAGCTGTTATCTGTAAAGCTTGTGTTACAGCAAGGCTGGCTCCAGTTGAATGCAGATCTGATAAAATATACCCATACCATTGTTTCAAAACCTTGGAGTGCCTAAGTCACCAATATGTTATGAGAGCTTATCCTGATTACATTTGTTATGATACTTTACTGTTTCAGTTGAACCTATTATGTTAAAAGCAAGTACTTTGATACATTGCTCATAATTACAAAGCAACTTCAGCAGTCGTACAAAACGTTAGGAAACAACGTTTTTAATCCGTACAGCCAAGGAGTGGAATAAACTGCCGGCTTCCTTGTTTCGTGAGAGTTACACACTTGAGCTTTTCAAGGTCAGAGTGAATAGGTATCTTCTAAGTCTGCGTGCTTCATCTTCGGCCACATCATCGCTTACCAACAGGCGAGTTGGTGGTCAAAAGCAGACTTATAAGCGTTAAATAAAAGCTGTTATTCGTAAATGTGTGGATGAGTAGTTCTTCAATGGAATCAAAATTAATAGCGCTTTACGTTCATGGCTTTACTGTAGGTGTCCCTGTATCGGCGATGCCTTGGAACACAAACAAATACACGGACAACCTAGATAATTCATCATTCATACGTCTGCATGGCCAGGAATCGAATCAGGAGCAGGAGGTCTCTCCTGCTTATAAAGCAGACGCGCTACTTACTAAACTAGACAGGTTGTGAAAGACAGGCTTACGTTTGACCACACCATGCTCGCTATTTGGCAAAGACACGGTCTAGGATGGAGCAAGCTCACTTAGAAGGAATCTGTTTGCTCTACATTTGATGACACCCATATTGTAAATTTCAAGGAACATGGACTCCGGAGTCCCACGTCTTTGCTATAGCACAATAGTCCTATTGCCGTGTTGTAGTACAAATATTTAAGGACTTGAAGATCTCCATCGAAGAGACTCTGAGAGACTCCATCAGAAATACATCCGCCAACAAAGAATAATCTCGAATTTTAGCGAAACCAGGTGCACAAAAATTACATTGCCAACGGTATAAAGCCTTTAATACATTGATTCGTTATTATTATTCGCCTAACTACTCTACCTACAAGGGTAAAATAAAACTATAGGAGTTTATTACAATAAAATACTTAGTTAAATTTATCTTACTTTCCGTGGATAGTTAATACAACGTTGGTTCTGTTCTTTTTGTCGACCTGGCGGACTTGTAAGGCAGTTTCAGTTAAGGCATTCCAGAAATAAGGCACTGGTACATGACAACTTTGTGTCAGCAAGAGTAAAGCCTTCGAAAAGTAGCAGCTCTTATTATTAAATATCTTAGCACTATTTATTTAGAATACTATTAACTGATTTGAGCGTCGCCAAATCTAAAAGAAAACCTTTTATTTAAAAAAAAAACCACAACAAATGTCACTATGGGTGTTCGATTAAACGAATTTCTAGGATATATCATTGTATTCATAATTTTCAACTTTTACTATCCTAAACAACAGCTGTTAGATTACATCGGTGGCGAACGAAATTTATCTATTGGACAGCTTTTTATGGACTTCATATTTGGTCCTACAGTTTTTCTTTTTTTCAAAATGACGAGTATCCTGGAATAGAATTTTGTCCGTCGTTTCATCGAAAACTCAGTACATAGGTTTTGAGATTCCCAAAATATAAAAGCGAACGCATTTATATTATGTTTTAAGAAGCATAATTTAGGACATGTTTTTTTTTTGTTATTCTGAAAATAAATCCATTTTTGGTACACTTTGTTATATTTCTCTTAGGACAGGTTTGGAATCTGGAATCTGGAGAGTTATTACGATATTTTAAGAACAGCTGCCGTCAAAAATTATAAATGCAGAAACTGGTAAGGCGGAATAAACTTATGCATACAATTTTTAATTTAAATATCTCAAAACCTCTGTAGTGACCTATGGATACATTTAAAATATACAGTATACACATTTAAATCATAATGGCTTCTTCGAAGACTCTACCCATTGAGAAATAAGAAGTACGGGACTCTCACGACGTTTAAAAAACTCAAAAGCACACAATATTCACACGTTATATTCATCAAGACCATAGAGAAGTTATATTTAGGCAGAAGAGTGTCAATGGCCATAGGAGAATGCGTAACCCAATTGTAGTAACTGATAAGGACGTAAGATGCCACAAATTGTTTCGAATTGCGACAATACATGATAGTCACAATTTCTGCTCGACTTTAAATAGAAACCCAAGCTAACTTGTTCGTAATGGTACGGAGAAAAAACGCTATGAATTGTTATGAATATAATTATATAATATTTTTTCCTTATTAATATTTTTAATTTTATATTTTATTTGCAAAACACGCTGGATTCTCAAGAGATGGCGTTGGAGACATTATTTTTGAAAACATATTTTTTACGTCGTATCTTGCAGTCTAATTTGAAGTAAACCTTAAATTGCGGACATTTACCAATACTATGTTTCTATATTACCCATATTTTCTTCGGCTTTATAGCGGTATGAATATTTAGCTGAATAAATTCGTATGGCCATCTATTAGGGCAAGTATTATGCTTTTTTTTCGGGGTCACTCATTTTTATAGGAGATTGTCATTCTTCTTATATAACTTTTCTATGATCAAGACTGAGCATGAGAATTGGGAAAATAAACACATGTATTAAGTATATGATAAGTAAGTATTACGAATTGCTGGCAAGTGGTAACAGTTTAGTAGATGTAAGTACAAAACGGATAATTAAATTGTATGTAGAGTTGCCAGATATTTAACTATTTCTCGGGACAAATGCAAACTTTGTTCATAATGTACTATGCCCCAGATATCGGTAATTATCATAATATAACCGTGTGTGCTAGTTACAATTCTAGGAAACTAATCTTCTGGTTTGATGAAACTTTGTATGGACATGTATTTTAAAATACGAATACTTTGTAAGGATTATGCTTGTAGATAAAGATTAGTTTTTTTTTCACACTGCCAATTTAAATATACACGAAATTTCATCAAAATCGGACGAGCAGTTTTCGGAATATTTAGCTATAGGTACATTAAATTTATATAAAGACGACCCGACGTCCGGAGCGTTGTTATCTTGCATTGTTGATCATCCTTCCATAATTAAGCTGATTATTTTTGATTTGAAAATGAAAAGAACGGCAGCAATTTTGTTTGACAGTAATACTTCTAAATTACAGTATTTATTTTCCCAGTCATATAATTATTTGAAATCGGCTCAATGTTAAAAAGTTAGCTTTCATTTTGAAACTCAATCAACTCAACCGGAAAGGTCAGTGAGCGCTTTCGAGGTCAATATCTTCCCCGTGGCTGCCATTACCTGGTCGATGAGGTCCTCGAGGCGGGCGCGCACGTACAGCTCCCGCGGGGGGATGGGCAGGGGCGCGGTGTCCGCGGGGGACGAGGGCCGGGACACCGAGGCCGCGGCGGCCGAGCAGGCGGCCACGGCGGCCGACAGCCGGCTCTTCTCCGTTTGGAGCCGGTTGTGGAGCGCCTGTACAGTATACAGCCGCAATGTTACTAAGAATACTTTAGGTGTTACTATCACCTATTTGTTTATGTATGTTAGGCTTATAATTATTTATTTTGTATAACTTATAGCATTGTATGTTCGTGATGAACTAAACTGTTGTTACCTATTTATTTACCGCTACCATCTTTGTACACAGTTTATACAATTTTTTTTTGATTCTGATTCTGATCATTTTGCATCATCACTATTGTACAGAAATCATGACGTTAAACATTGAGCTCCTACGTCATAGAGTTTGCTGCCACGCTTCACTGCAATGTTCCATTTCAGATGAGCAACCATACCTAACTTAACTCTGTCACTAGCTAGACGCTCACTTGTATACTGAATAAAAACAAAACGTAATCGCATAACTATGCTAGAGTTTGAATTGTGAGACGTTTGTGAATAAGGTTTTTGTTTCTAGCAACTATTGTTCTAGCACATGTGCTTCACTACTGAGTGAAGCATGTGCAATGAATGAATGCATGAAGCAGCAGTGATGTGCCAAAAGTCGAAGGAACATCCCTATGTTCCTTGGACCAATATTATGAGAATAATGGGAGTATTATGAACTATAGTTCATAATAACTCAATAAGGTCAAATGTGAAAAGACATTCTCTTTCTTTTTCGCTTATACATCTGTACATACTCGTAGCTAAACTGCTTAGAAAAAATAAATTATAAATAGTAATAAGCACGGTTATCAAATAATGTGTTGGGGCTCACCCTAGCTTTATCCAGCAGGTCACGACCGTGCGACAATCCATCGACCGGAACATCTAACTCCGTTATCGCCGGCTCACACTCGTCCAAATTGTTCAAAATACTCTCCAAAGTATCTTCATACTCTTTGAACTTTGCCAACCCTTCCCTAAGCCTCCTCTCGATCTGCAATGCTGTGGCAAGTAACGACTTGTGGCTGTCGTTTACATTCTTCAACTGTTTCCCAACGGTTTCTTTAATAGACGGAGTCGTGCTTTCGTATCTTTCAATCTGAGCACGCCCCTTTCCTTCCAACTCGTCCAAAGTAGCGCGATACTTTTGGATATCGTCTAGCAATATAGCGTGTTGGGCTAACTGCTCTTCGGTTTGCTCCCTATTGGAAATGTAAAGGGAATTGTGGGCCATCAGTTGGAACGATATCTGTAGCAGCCATTTTTCCGTGTCCTGTAGAGATTGGTGGTACTGGTTGTAGTCTTTGATATCCGATTCCAGTTCGGCTTTTTTGGATGCGCATTTGGCGCGCAGAGCATTGATTTTCCTTTCGATTTCCGTGACTGCTTCTTTAACGGCCGGCTTGCGAGCCCAGCCGCTTAATTCGGCAGCTTCCTCCTTCAATCTTTCCAGCTCTGGCTTCTTCTCATTGATAGCGTCTTCGATGTGTTTGTATTTTTCTAGAAGCGTCTTCATTTCACCCAACTCTCCGCTAGTCGGAGGAACCTTGTCCAGGTTCTGTTCCGTATCTTTGATCCATTGGTTCATCTTGTTCTTGGACTCTTCAAAGTCCTCCCATTTGCCAATAGCTGCCTTAAGCTGTGCGGTGATGGAGTTGAGGTCGATTTTGAGTTGGTCCCAGCTTTCTTGTAATACTTTGACGTCATTTCGAAGACCGTCTTGTTCCTCACGTGGGGTATTGTTAAGGGCCTTCTTGAAGGCTTCTTGGAGAACGACTAATAGATGGTGACCTTCAGTCATCCTGTTGCTAACTAGTTTCACAGTCTCAAGTTTGTCTTTAGTGGTGTCAATGTCTCCAACTCCAATCGAGTCTTGAATCGTTCCGTGAGCGGTTTCGAGCCACTGGGTTAAATCTTCCTTGGCCTTGATAAACTCAGTATGGTCTGACAGGTTCTTCTCACCGTTGGAAACTAGACCTTGTATCTTGGTTAGTAAGGTGGTGTATTCGGTTTGAAGGTTGACAGTCTTTTCGCGAACCCAGGCGCAAGCGCTGAGTTCCATCAAATTTTCACACCTGTCGTTGAGCTCCTCCAGAACATGCTTGTGGCCAAGGGCTTCAGCCAACAATTCCTGCAAAAAATAACACTTTTAAATACAGTTTGTAATTAGTAAATTAAGTTACTGAAGTTACCGTATTTTTAAAGGTGCATGGTATCACGCCTACCCGTATGCAATTTGGCGCATGTAAAATTACCAGATTATGCCGAACGATTCAACTGAAGTGCCGCTGCCTTATCGTCGTCTCATTTTCGAACCACATGAGAATAGTTTTACAGATACTTACGCGACACTTCTCAAGATGTTCAGGCGTGATCTTGTCTACTTTCTGAACAGTCTTCAATTTGCCATCAAACTCCTTCACCCACTTGCTCATCTTATCGGACGTCTCGATAAAGTCTGACCACGCCGACAGACATTTTTCTAACAACTTCTTAGTATCCTTGCAGATCTGCTGAAGATTTTCCCATTCGATCTTCAATTGTTTGATCTCCTGGTTTATGTTATCTTTTCCCTCATTTCCGGTTGTTTGTAGAACTGCTTCGCTGAGTTTGACAGCCTTTTCGAGTAACGCTTGTCCTTTGGGTAGGGATGAAATGATTTTATTGACATTTTTAAGTTTTTTCTGTACTTCTTCCTTTTCGCCGTGAGAGTCGGAGCATTGTTGGATCTCAATCTTGCAGTTTCGGATCCAGTCATAGAAGCTGTCGTATGAATCCTTGTATTGGATGTGGGAGTTTACGTAGTCGTCCAGTTTCTATAACAATAATGTACGTATATGACATTAATATCGACCCAGAATCAATTTTAGCCCCTCGTATAAAAACACAGGCAACAAGGATTTACTTTGCAATTTTGGGACATTATGAAAGCTACCTACAAAATTAAAAACAAGACCTAGGAAGATTAAATTGTTATCGAAATATCGCAACATTTTACAATTTACATCTTTATCATCATCGCAAGACATAGGCCTAAATGTCACATCATTATTTTATTGCTTACCACTACACTCCAAGGTGTAGCATGTGCTAGCTGCTAGCTTCTTGTAATGAATTTATAAATTTATAAAATCGATACTCACAGAAATCATCTCATTGACTGTCTGCCTAATACCATCGTATCGCTTGAGTGTGTTTTCAATATCTTTAGACTTGAGCGAGGCGTCCTCTTGGAGCTTCTCGTTGAGTTTCTTCACGACATCGCTGTGAGAATCGATGTCTCGGTTGAAGGTTTTGAACTTCTCCAGTTTAGCTTTCTTTTCGGAGAGGTCGTTGAGGAGAGAGTCGTCCGATTGGATCTTCTGATCGATGTCGTCCAGCCATTCTACTAGGAGCTTGTGGATCTATAAATAATAGAAAATAAGATGTAAAGTGATCCTTTCCATTAAGAAGATAATGTTTACGGAAAATCAAAGAAAGTTTTTTTGACAGTAGGATATAATAATCAATCACGACAAAGTTTTTTCCTGTTTTTGATAGATACATCGCAAGAATTAGAATTAGAAAGTCAACAATTAATATCCTCACCTTAGAAATATCATCAAACTGCGCCGCCCTGCTCGTCAGTTTATTCCTGACGTCCTGCAAGTCAGTGATCAGCTTGTCGAACTCTTGCTTCAAGTTATCCGTGTCCTCTTGGATCTTGGCCGCTCCCGTTTGTTCCGTATTCATTATCACCTAAATAACACCATAGATTAGTTATAATTAACAGATACACAGATTATAAATCTTGTGAAACAAGGCAGACCAAAGGGATAAATCTAATTCCTTAGCGGAACACGATGAAATGTAATAAAATTAAAATATTAAACTAAATCAAATATATAAAATAACTACTTTGTTTAGTAAAAGTCAAGTAAAATCATTAAAAATATGTACTTCGTACGTAATCACTCGAGAAAACTACTCTGAAACTCGGGTGATTAACGGTCCTTGCTTGCGGAACTAAATGTCAGTTGGTATTGACAAAAGACGGGAGGCGGTGTCTGTCTGTTAGCAGTTCCCTCAAAAACTACTAAACATTACCTTTTCCTTCAGTTCTAACAGGTATCGAAGTTTGTTCTGGCCCTGCTCCAGTGATTGTCGCAAGAGTTTCACTGTGTTGAGTTTGCTGTTCACTTCGTGCAGGGTGTTGGGTATCTCGGCGCATTGGTTGAGCTTCTCGCGGGTGCGGTCCAGCCAGTCTTGGCACTCACCGTACAGGGCGTTGTGCTGTTGGTGCTCCTATAAGATGATATTTCAGATGTTAACTGATTGGTTTTTAAAATTAGTGAAAGATAGTAGTCACAAGACAATTACAAAACAAGAAAGTATTTTTCTAGATTTCTTTAAAGAATAGAGAAACTCGATTTAACAGGTAGAACTATAATAGTGGTTCTACCAATGGCATGATTCGATATTCTTATTGAGATACCACTTATATTTAAGATATCTATATTCAAAAACCAGCCCATAGACAAAATAACAGTAATAAGTAAGAGAAAGGGCTATCACCAAAATCAAAACTATAGGTGTTTAACTTCGCTTGCCTACACTGTTGTCAGTCCAACAAGTTTTATGATCATCAACGATAAATAAACATAACGGTGAGGCTGACCTGGTAGTGAAGTTCCAGTCGCTTCATGACCTCCTTGGCAAGCGACAGCAGCGCGTTGTATTTGGTAGTTAGCTGCGTGATGCCGTTGGATATCCTCGTGTCAGCGCATGTTTCTAGAAGAGTCTGCGCGCGCACGTTCAGCTTATCCAACTCCGCTTGCCAGTCAAACAAGGTTTGGAGGTGGCCCTGGCACGAAAAAAATGCATTTATGAGTACAAAATATAATTTAAAAAGGAACTTTAAAATGTTACTCTGGATTTCTGATTAATTTAGATATGAAACACAATGGAAAAGTAAATTTTGATCGGAAGATACTATGCTGTATCTCACTAACCTGGAATTCCTCGAGAACAACTTTCTTTTGTTCCAAGTTATTCTGCAGTTTGTTAAATGATTGCACTAATTTCTCAGTCTTCGACAACCAGTCTAAGGCTTCCTTGTATTGCTCTTCGTATTCGGTCCACTTGACGATACCTCCTTCGATCAGAGCTTTGGTGCTACTAAGCTGTTCCCTGTTTAAAATAAAGACAACTTTAGCATACAGAACACAGTTAAATATTAAAATAAAATATCAACTGTAATACTTACACATAGGTATCGTACTCTTCTTGCATAAGAGCCACTTCTTCTTCAATTTCTTCTCTGTCTTCATCATCAGCTAAGCCGCAAGATATTTCACCCAGCTCGAGCGCCTTTTGCAGTTTCGCTTGACCTTCGGGCAGTTCGCTTTCCAGAACTTTCAGTTGAGAAATCTTGCTGCTAAGAGACTCCTTGTCTCCGGTAGCGTCAGAGCACTTGCCGAGCCTTTCTTTAGCGGCCCTAATCCATTGGACGAAGTCTGAGCCAGCGTCAATGAACGCTTGGTGTTGTTCCACTGCCTGCTTCTGCTTATCGTACAGATCTTTAGCTTGCTTCGACAGTGTTTCGTATTTGCTGGTGATCTCAGACGCCGGAGCCTGTTGCATAAGTTCTGAAGCCTTAGAAGTTACAGACTGAATCATGGGTTCAAACGAAACGATATCTTGCACAATATTGTTTGTTTGACGGAGTGTGGCCTTCCGTTCGCCTAAGCTGAGACCGGCCGTGAGTCCGGCGAGACGGTCTTGGCCCTTCTTTGATTTGGCGACTTTCTGCTCACACACTTCCTGTAGCTTTGCTTCTCTATCAGAGATCCATTGTTGGAGTTGTGAATAACTAGAACTGTAGTCGGCCCATTGGAGCAACGACGTCTCAAGGTGCACTTTGGCCGTAGTCATCTTCTTGACCAGACGATCCCATTCGTTTTGAAGTTCTTTGAGTTCAGTGTTTATCTTATCTTTACCGTCCGATCTTGTGTTTCTAAGCACTTTCTCTCCACTATTGACGGTAGCGTGAACCAGGTTTTGGCCTTCCTCTCGTCTCTTCAGTAAATCCTCGATTTGTTCAAGGCGTTTCTGGAGGGCTTCTTTGCTGCTGTTGCTGCCTGCGTCACTTCCGCTACGAGTAATTTCCCAAGCATCGTCGATCCACTTTTTGGTCTTAGCGTAGTTCTCGTCGTAATTCGAGTGCTGTTCGTAGTTGGTCTCTACCTTCTTTAGCACATCGTTAGCCATATTTACAAGTACTTGGTACCTGGAGTTCAGATGTCTCAGTTGATTGTTCACGTAAGTATCGAGATGTGAGGATAGGAGTCCAGCAGCTGAGGCATTGAAGTTGTCGATATCTATTTTGCCCTTGTTCAACTGGTCGACAATCTCTTGTACTTCGTTCACTTGACCTCCCTTCTCTTTGGCAGTACCAAGAAGAGCTATTTTGTGGTTCTTGATAAGAATTTCTTTCTGTTGCAACCAGTCAGAGAGCCTTTCGTACTCGTCCTTGTACTCACGCCATTGGCTGACAGTTTCTTCTAGCTGGCTCTTTTGTTGTTTAATTTCATTAAATAAGTCATCAAAGCTTTCTTTCAAGGCTTTCATTTCGTTTTTAATGATTACTTGTCCATCAGACGACGTGCTAGCGAGCACGACCTCTCCAGTGTGCTGCAGATGTTCAAGCAACAGCTCTCCTTGAGCTTGTTTGTTGATCAAGGCATCAAGAGGAGCTACGGAGTTTTCAATCGCCAGCTTATCGCTTAGGGGTTTTGATTTTAAAGAAGGAACCTTTTCCCTGGCTCTGCTAAGCCACTGAATAAGGTCATCGTGCGCTTCCTTGTAAAGCCTGTGATCCTTGTATTGCTCTTCACGGTCAGCGAGAAGCTTCTTGATTTTGTCATAGAGGTTATCAAACTTGTTTAGAGTTTCCTGTGCCTTCGACGCAACCTGGTTTTGTTGTCCACTTGCAACCATCTCAGCTGCCTTGGCTTTCAACGTATCAACGTCAATACGGTCGCAACGAGCTTTCTCCTCGACTTCTTTGAGTTTCTCAAGCTGCGCTCTCTTATCAGACATCGAAGTCTCAAAAGGTGCCAGTTCAGCAAGCATGTTCTCTAACCATGTGTTGCTCTTCTCGATAAGTTGGATCTGTTCCAAAAACCCAGCCCATTTGGTTACCGAGTCATCGAGCATGTTCTTGGTTTCAATCATGCGGGACAATAACGCTGACCACTGTTCTTGCAATGCGACAAGCGAGTTATTAATTGCTTCGTGACCAGCTGGGGCTGTGTTGGCCATAACGTTTTGTGCTAACTCAACCAAAGACTGGACCTTAGTGAAACCTTCGTCTTTGGTAAGCAATAAGTTCTGGATCAGCACCAGCTTAGTTTCAAGGTCGTCTTGAGAACATGAGCTCAAATCAGCGCAGAAGTCTAACTTGTCTCTCAATTCTTCGATCCATTGTGAGCACTCTGTTACGTTGCTGGAGAACTCTTGGTGAGTTTTTACGTAATGCTGCCATCTATTGGTAAGGTCTTTCACTTTTTGTGACAGTGTTTGGTATTTTACAGACAGGTCGGATATTTGTGATCCGCGTGGACCAACACCAGTGTATAAAGATTGAGCCTTTTCAGTGATGTTGTCAATTTCAAGTTCTTTAGCGCGTACTTCACCTTGCAGTTCTTGGAATTTCTTGAACTGCTCCTGTTTCTCGGGCAAGGTAGTCTTCAAGTCAACGGCGTGGATTTGGTTGTCAGTGTTTCTTATCCAAGCTAAGCATTGGTCTTTCATATTTTCGTACTCATTCCACTGCTGAATCTTGTTTTCGAGTGATTCAATCGTCTTGTTTATGAATGAGACCAGTCCTTCCCATTCTTGATGGGAAGCATCGATTTGATTTCTGATGTTGGCTTGACCGCTGCTTATCGTGCCTGGAAGGACCTTCTCTCCTAAGGTGCGTATGTTATCAATCCGCTTTTTCTCTTCCGGCAGGCTCATTTGCAAAGACTTTAGTTTCTCGCAGTTGCTGCTCAATGCCACACGTTCAAGGTTGACATCACCCCAGAGTTGAGCAGTGTTATGGGTAGCTTCTACCCACTCCTCAAGATCTTTTACAGCTTTAGTGTACTGTGTATGATTGTTGACGATTGCTTCATATTGCTCTACAAAAGATTTGGCTCTCTTGAGGATAGTTTCGTGGCGCTGTTTGAGTTGGCCGATTTCCTTTGTGATATCCTTAGTGACATCTGGCAAACTTTGAGCTCTAGTTTCTAACTCAAATATATCTTGTTGATGAGCAATAGCATCTTGCAAGTAAGTTCTGTATACACCTAGTTGGTTACGCTTCTCATCTAAAGTAGCCTTTAGCTCGATATCTTTGGGCAAGTTCTTTTCAGCAGTTGCGAGCCATTGCTGAACTATCTTGAGATTATCATCGAACGACGACCATTTATTCAGCTCTGAATCCAAGTCTCTCTCCGCTTTGGTGATATTGTCGTAAAGATTTTCGATGGCTTGTTGGATTTCTTGCAGCTGCTGTTCGATAAGTTCTTTTCCCTCAGGCGATGTGGAAGGATACAACTTTTCTCCTAGTTCGAATGTATTATTGACAAGGAGGGTAGCATTGCGTCGCTGACTTAATAAGTCATTGAGGCTCTCACGCTTAGCGTTAATGCCTTCAGGTGTATTCGAAAGGTTCTCTTTACTTTCATCAAATGTAACCTGCGCAGCTTTAAGCCAGTCTGTACATTGGTTGTACTTCTCCTGATAGGCCTTGTGGTCGTTGACCGCTTGCTCACATTTTTTGACCAATTCCTTAGCCGTGGATTGAACTGATTGGAATCGAGACGTCATCTGTTGTAAATTCATGGTGATCCTGGTGTCGTTGCAATTTTCGATGAGGTCACTGAACTCGTCTGATACCTTGTCTACATCGTTCTCTGTCTTCTTCAAGTTAGCCAAAATAGCCTGCAAATGAGGTTTTATCAGTAACCGTATGAAATAAACATTATAGGTAAACATTATGATGTTTAAACTGATCTACGACAACTACTATTAGTACCGTTTTTTAGAAAGTTAGAGATATAAAATAAATATTGCAAATAAGGCGAATTTATCAGAATCAGAAGTACCGTAACCGACGCCTTAAATTAGTAAATAATAAAACATATTTCGTCGAAAAAAGTTACATATATAAAAATAAAAAGTTGTGGAAAATTCCCCCTTGTTAGATTCCAAGTTATTATTGTGTGAAATTAGAGAACTACTGAAAATTAGACTACGTTCCTACAGTGCTGATCGTAATAATCAGTCTTTCCAAATCTTACTTGATCCAACGCTTCGCCCAAAACAATAACCGCGCTCAACTCATTTTCATGATTATCAATCGCTCTACATAAATCCTGTTCAAAAAGTAATTGTGAAAATCTTGAAAATATAAAAGGAATCGATATGAATAGAAACGAAGCAGAGAAGAACTTACTTGATACTTGTTCAACTGATCAACCTTCTCGTCCAAAGTCGCTTTAGGAGTGTACGTCTTAAGGCTCATCTCTGTGTCGGTCAGCCAGTGCTGCAGCCGATCGTTGGCACTGTCGAACTCGATCCATTGCTGAATCTTGTCTTCAATAGCACGCTTAGTGTCGTGAACCGTTGCCGTAAACTTCTCTAAATCGGCTCTAAGCAAACCGAGCTCTCTAGACATGCCTTCTTTGCCTCTCGGAGACAGCTTAGCACCGTTGCCATCAATTAGATCTGAGAGTATCTTCAATTTATTATTGCCTGTAGGTATGGCGTCCAGCAACTCTTGGATCTTGGCCAGTTTGCTCTGTAGAGTGGCCTTGTTGCCGGTATGGTCTGACAGAAGATGGAGACGATCCCACAGTTGTTTTTGATAGTCTTGAAGCGACTTCTGTTGGTCAGAGAACTGCTGGTAGATGTCGAAATTGCTCTCATGCTTGTTAATAATACCAGTAAGCCTATTAGTCAAAGTATTGTATCTATCCCATACAGATTGGATAATAGAAGTCATTTCATCGCTTTCACCCTTTCCGGAGTGGAGAGTGGCTGCCACGCTTTTCGCTTTCTCAGTAACTGTTTCGATCACTCTCTTGTGCGAGCCGATTTCTTGTAACAAGGTTTTGTTTTTCAGCAGTTTCGACTTGATCTCCTGAGCAGAGTTGAGGACGGCTTTTTCTTCGGCGTCCACAATTTTCTCTTTTTCATCCAACCACGACAAAGTTTGTTGAAGTACATCCTGATAACTTGACCATTGCAGAGTCTGGGACTCGTACTCCTTTTGTTGTTGAACGATGGTGTCATTTAGTTTGTCCCATCTTTCTCTCAGAGCTCTGATTTCTGCTCGGATACTTTCTCGGCCATTAGCGGCTGTTTCGGGCAGTACCTTATCGCCGGCGCCAGTAAGTATGCCTATCTTGTGTTCACCGTTGTCTTTTTCCATCAAGAACACTTGAAGTTTGTTGCCCTTGCTTTCAATACTCAGTTTGTCTTCCTTAGTAACCATCTGAGATAGTTGTTCCTCCAATGGTCTCAACCAAGCGTCGAACTCGTTACGAAGCTGTTCGTATTTTTTATGGTCTGTCACTAATTCTGCCCAGTGGTTGACGATTTCTTTGGAAATCAGATGCAACTGTTGATATCTGCTGCTGACCTGGGTCACAAGAGGCTTAAGACGTTCTACACCACTGAGTTGAATGAGACTGTGAGATTCGTCGACGAAAGCGTCAATTTCCTTCTCTTTGGTGTTGATTGCGTTACGGACATCAACGCATCGTTTCAGTTGAGCATCCTTTTCTTGTAGAGTAGAGCATAGACTTTGATCTCTGCATTTGGTTTCCATGTTTTTCAGCCACTCTGTAATGGACTCGATCGAAGAGTCAAACTTGTTCCAAATGTCTAACGTGTGCTTCAACTTTTGTTCTGAAGACGTAATGCTTTCAACGGCATTGCGTAGTTGGTCATGTAGGTTATCTATTTCCGCCTTGATGGCAGTATTACCAGCCTCTGATGTGCTCTTGCTGACAGCAGTAAAAACAGCTCTGATCTCATCGATTTTACCCGAACCAACTTTTTCAATATCCTTAAGAGCCACAGCAGATTGTAACTTTCTGATTATCTCAGGTTTCTCTCCAGTAGCATTCTCAATGTCAAGTAGCTTCTCAGACTGGGAACCGAGCCACTCTTTGTAATGTTGAATAAGACGCACTAGGTCTTCGTGCCTTTTGACGCAATCTTCCAAGTTATCCTGTAGATTCTGTGACTTGGTAACGATATTTTGGAACAACTGTTTAATCGATTGTAAATAGACGTTTAATGAAGCATCGTGAGTCTGATCAACCAGTTGCTGTGCTTTGTCACAAACGGATTCAACTAGCTGCTGGTGAGTCATAATCTCCTGGTGCATTATCTTATGATTCTGTAGCTGAGCTTTCTTTTCTTCCAAAGAAGCTTTCAGTTCAGTATGACGCTGCATGGCTTTCTCAACATCTTTCAGCCACTTCGTGAGCTGTTCTTGGGCAAGAGAGAAGTCTGAGAATTGAAGTAGACATTGATCCAACTTGTTCACAGTTTCCTGGAAGCTGTCTCCGAAGCTGTCCCACAACGTTCTGATTTTACGAATCTTCTGCCTAATGACTTCTCTGCCATCAGGACTAGTGTGCGTGTACAATTTTTCCCCTAGGCTCAAAAATTCTTCGAAAACTGGAGTCTTCTTATTTCTGGTCTCGTAAAGTTCCTTAGCTTTGTTCTGTTTTTCTTGAAGAACTGCATAGTCACCGACGATTTCGTTTAGATCTTGTAACTCACCTAACATACCCATGAGCCAGTTTTCCATACTGGCGTATTCACTTTCAAACGTTCGGTGTTCCGAAACAAATACTTCGTACTTAGAGATGATCTCATTTACAAGGTTGTTAAGAGTGTGGTATCTTGTAGCCAGTTTTGACGTTTTATTCGTGAGCTCAGATTCACTGGCAACGCTTTGTTTAGTATCAGTAAGGGCAGCAAAGTCAGCACTTCTCGATGCCAACTCAGTTTGTATTTCTTTAACTTTCTGCAAATGAGCAATCTTTGCTTCTAAGTTACTCTTCAGACTTTGGTCCCTCACTTGGTTTTCTTTAACTTTAAGCCATTCTTCGAGTTCATCCAAAGTCTTCTGGCTTTCGTTCCACTGTTTCAAGGTGTCTTTAAGTTTCTTGTCCTGTTCCTTGCATTGAGTAGCGAACTGGGTCCAAGTAGACTTCAGTTGTTCGTACTCGTTGATAAGTACTGGATGTCCATTAGAGCTAGTGGACTCTAAAACGGCATGCAACTGAGATTTTAACCCAACAAGAACATTTTCGATGTCTTTAGCCTTTGATGTGACTTTCTCAATGGCAGCGATCTTGGCGTCAACGTCCTCCTTTTGTGAAACAGCTCCGTAACTCAGCATACTGTTTTCAGCGAGCAAGTGATTGAGTTGATCGCGAGCTTCTTCAAACATCTGGACGTACTTTTCGTGATCAACGACATGAGATTCGTTTGTAGCAATTCTCTTTTCAAGTTCCTTTGACATATTTCTGTATCTCTCAATAGTTTTCGAAAGGCTCTTTTCAGCTTCTTCGTCGGGCATCAGCTTAATTTTCTCAGTAAGCTGTGTCAGCATGGACTGGTGAAGTTCTACTTCTTGATATAAGATCTTGTTAGCGTGGAGTTGTGCTTTCTTTTCGGGCAGTGTAGGACATAATTTAGATTCACCTAGTTCCGCTTCTTTATCACTAATCCATTTCTGAACTTGATTGAAAGTATCGTCAAAGGATGATCTCTTGTTGATTGTAGTTTCAATATCCTTGATCACGTTGTTTAGTGAATCCACTGACTCTTCAAAGTAGTCTCTGAGGGTTCTTAATTCGTTTCTGATTTCTTCACGGCCCTCAGGAGTGATTCCGCTGAACAGCGCTTCTCCGGACTCAATAGCGTTATTGAGTAATCTCTGTCCAATTTCTTTGTTTTCATTCATTTTCTTAACTTGCGCTAAATCAGCGGCTGATGGCTTAGCGTGCTTCCTCATAACAGCCAAGTCTTTGATCTTCGCATTGGCGTCCTCGAGCCAGTTCTTGAAATCTACTATCGATTTGTCATATTTTCCTTTGTTGTTTTTCAAGTCCTTCAGTCTGTTGAGATGACTTTCGACAAACTTTCCGACTGTTTGATATCTGCTCACAAGGTGGTTAATGTATTGCAGAATACGAGAGTCGGGATTACGTGATAGGATCTTCTGACCAACATCATTTAGCTTTCTTATTTCGGTTTCGTATTCCTTGATTTCTTGGTCGAGCCGTTCAATATCTGTTATCTTGTCATCGATTTGGTTAACATTCAGTAAGTTTGCGGCTTCCAGCCTTACTCTGTTTTCCTTTTCCTTAAGCCATTCTGACACGTTCTCTTGTAATGCTTCACACTCTTGCCATGCGTCTATATTTTCTTTTAGCCTGTTTTTTATTTCATCACAATTAGCTGATAGAATATCGAGATTCTTCTTTGCTTTCTCAGTTTGTAGAGTGGCTTCTTGAGCGCTTGCTGGTTCTGCAACAATTTTGAGAATTTCGCTGGCTTCTTTGAGTTCTTTGACTTTATCTACACATTCAGCGATGCCGGCTTCAACGTCAGCTAAAGCTGCAATTTTAACTTCCAAGTTGTACTTGTCACTGGTCACGTCAGGCATACACCATCTCGTCTTGTCATCAAGAATCTTTAGGTTCCTATTAAACATTGCGAGTTTGTCAGTGAACAGTTTTTGTAAGAATGTCAGTAGAGTGATTTCTGTCTTGTTTGCGTGGATCAACACGCTCTCGAATCTCTTTTGTAATGTGCTTAGTTCTTTGGGAACCAGCGACTCGTAAAATCCTGGGTAATTGTCATTCAGTTCCGACACATTTTGGGAAAGGTTGTCAATTTCATCGTTCAGATTTTGTAGTTCGGCCTTGCAAGCTTGGCACTTCTTCAGGCGGTCTAAGATTTTAGCATTGTCTCCTGTCATATCGTCGCATTGGATGATATCATCGCGAACTTTGCTAACGCTGTCTGATAGACGCTTAATACGGTCCTTGAGCTTGTTTTCTTTAGATTCTAGACCAGATACAGCATCTTCTAAGTTACTTGCCAGCTGTTCTAAAGCCTGAAACTCGTTATCCAAATAATCAACGATCGAAGTTACTTGTCCAGTCGGAATGCTTTTGTTTAAGTTTATTATTTGTTCGCATTTAGCTTGAATGCTATTTCTTAGCCCCTGGTAAATAGGAAGCTCTTCTTTGTACTTATTAAGGTGGCTCTGACCGAACCTGATTTCTAAATTATCGCAAGCGTTTGCCAAGTTTTGTCCAGTTTCACTGAGCCACGTCACGACTTGGCTCTTGGTGTCATCAATCTGTCTCCAAACAATCAACTGCTGATCTAAGTCTTGAATTCTGTTGATAATTCCGTCATTTATTTTCTCCCATCGCGACTGGGAGGTTGCAAATGCGTCTTCTAATGGTGCTGTATCAAATCCTCCCAATGTCGAGGCCTGATTAAGGACTGATTGTTTGATAACTTCCATTTGATCCAATAGCCCCTTAGACCTCTTTAGAATTTCATAAGATTTTTTGGCCCTGTCGAGCGACTGAGCTGTCTGGACGTAATCGTTGGGTGCGTCTGTGGACTCCTTAAACAATTGTTCAGATCTGTTCATTTCTCTATCAAAAGCTACGGAGAAATTCTTTAATTCTTGTAGTGTGGAAGACAAGAGGATGTATCTATTCTTAGTGTCGCGGACGGCATTAACTACTTGGTCCCAATTGTTGTCAGCGACAGCTAATGCGTTTTGGATCGTACCCATATTAGGCTGGTCTTCCCTCATCAAATGAAGACCTTCTTCTCTTAGCTCCTTCCTTATCGTTTGCTTTTCTTTCATATCGGCGTCAATCTTGTCAAGCTGTTCAGTTTGGTCTTGAATGGTAGTTTCTGTAAGAGGCAAAGGTTTATGCGCCATATCACTCAAAACAGACTGCACGTTTTGTAAAACATCGATTAAAGCGTTATGCTGAATGTTAAACTTGTCCCAGCGAGCGCCAACCTTTTGAACGAGATCTCTCTTAGTAGTAACTTGATTCAACAACGATTCCGCTTTGACCTCAATTTCTTTGACTAGACTGGTAGGGGACATGATTCTGCCCGTGTTTTGATCGGTGACTTTAACTCTGGAAGGTCCGTCGAGTAAAGCGACATTGCTCTTCCATTCTGGTATTTTGGTGATGATGTTTACGAGCTCTTGCCGGAGAACTTCGTAGCTATCGGGAGTTAGTTTGGGGCCTTCAATCTGGTACTGTACATGTTCCAATTGTTGCTTTGTGTTGTCATACCAGTTCAATAAATCGGACCACTTCTGTAGTATGGCCTTATTCTGTTGAATGTTGCTCTCGATGATTTGGTAGTGTTCAGCAATATTCGAGTATGTTTCAGTTAGACCTCTCGATTCGTCTGGATGGGAGGCTAGCGTAATGTTCTTGATTTCATTGTAAATGTCGGCAAACTCAGGCGCCTTTGACGCATGTTCTTGCAGGAGCACGTGCATAGATTGAAGCGTGGGCTCTACTTTGTCTGCGCCGACTTGGTCATAGCTCTCTGTTGTTCTTCGGAAATCGCTGATCCAGTTGTCAAAGTTGTGCAGTTTAGTCATGAACTCTTGCCTGACTATGATTTTGTCGGACAGCTCGTTAACCTTTGACCTAACCGTTTCAGCAAGGTCATTCGTGCGTTGTTTAATATCGGCAACCTTATTTTTCAAAACGGTTGCACCCTCAGGTTGAATGTTATGACAAATGTTGTCACAAGTTTGCGAAAGGCTGATGATCTTCGCCTGCTGCTGCGAGATCTCGTTGCCGAACGATTTGAGTTTATTCAACTCTCTATCTAGCTTTTCAACCTGTGGGGTTTCGATTGATACTTTGCGGCTACTGAGCAGTTTTTCACCGTTTTCGATCCAAGTCTCTAACTTCTCAGCTTCTCGTTCGAAGTTCTCCCAGTTGGTAACGAGCTTGTCGAGTTTGTTATTCCATTGGTCGGCTTGGTCGTGCACCACGGCCCACCGGGAGTGGATGGCGTCAACTTCATCGGGCGCGCTTGTCTTGCCAGTCAGTTGATGGCTGACACTCGACAGGATCTGAAGATTCATGAGTTGTTTGTCGCAGTCCGTGACGAGAGCTCTCGACTGCTGCTGCATCTGCTGAGCTTCAGGCAATGTGGCAGGTTTAGGTACGGTGCCAAGCTTTATCTCGGCTTCTTCTATCCAAGGTTTGATCTCCGCCACTCCTTTCTGGTACTGCTGCCAGCTGGCCAGGTCGTGTTCGACCACTTTGGTCTGGTGTTCGGTCGATCTCTGCAGGTCAGCCATCATTTTCTCGAGCAACGCGATCTCACCTTTAAGCCTGGACGCGTCTTGCACTCGGTGTTCGACGGCTAATTTGGCTCCCTGGTCGGCGACGCCACGAATGACGTCCAATTTTTCGGCAATAACCTTTTGTAACGCCTGAGATTTCTCGACTCTCTCTTCGGGAGTAATGTTCTCGGCACGGATCTGAGAAATCATGACCGGGCTCTCCTTCTTAATCCATTCTCTGACGTGTTCCAGTTTACGCTCAACCTTAACCCATTCCTCGTTGAACTTCTCGAGGTGTTCGACCTTCGTCTGAACTTCATCCTGAACTCTGGTGAGCTTGTGTTCAATAGTTTTCAGATCCTTCTCGATGACCGGTTTCGGTTTGTCTGCGGTAAGAGTGCGCAGTTCTGTGTAAGCTTGCTGGAGTTGAGGCAGCCTTTCGACCTTCGCTTTTTCGATGTCTGAACTAAGGATCTTGGTCTCTTGAAGCTCGCGGCCGACGTTTGTAACGCCGAGTTCGAGTCCCGGGTGAGCGACATGGCTTTCGATCTTCTCGAGATCTGAGAGCAGTTCTTCCTTCTGGTATTCGTAATTAGACCAGACTTTTTGCGCGTCACGGAGTCGCGTGAGGCGGTCGGTGGAAGTTCCGTACGCTGTGTTCCAGCCTGATTCGAGGGTTCGTACGTCTTCGCGTACGAAGGCGGGCGCGTTGGCGTCTTTGATCAGCTCCTTGCCGCGTTGCAGCATCGACATGACCGACGGCCGCTGTCGGTCTAACTTCTGTACAGCCGCTTGCTGTTCCATCACCAGCTGCTCGACTTGCTGCAGCGACTGCGGCTCGGGTTCGACCATCGCCTGTTCTTTAGCTCCCTCCAATATGCATATGACTTCGTGAACCTCTCTGCGGTACGTGTAACATCTTGTATAGGTTTCTGTCTTGATCATCGTGATTTCGATAGTCGGGATCAGGTTTTTGTATCTTGCGATGAGGTTTTCCAACTTGACCTGTTCTTCTTGAGCTTCGCTTTCGGAGCAATGGTTAGTGAGCATGTCTAGAGTCTGGACTAGCCACTTCATGTCTTCGCGTTTTTTGTCGGCTTCGCGGCAGATGTTCTACAAAAAAATTAGAATTTCAGATATCACATCATAATTATAGCACATAAAAAAACAGCTAGTTTTAAAATATGAAATTGCCATTTTATAGTTACCATAAGTTCCCTCAACTGCAGCCAAAGTAAGCAAAATCGAATAAAAGTAGCAATTAGAAAACAATATACAGAATTCAGCAAATACTCTAAATTATAACCTTTTTTTACCCTCAAAAATTTGCTAATTATGCTACATAAATCATCGTAGAGGAAATATACATAAAGTAGACTTTTTTGACAACATGTAAAATTGGTCAGGAAAAAAACTATAGAATTTCACAAATGGGGTTGTCATTTGTGAAATTCTATAGTTTTTTAAACCAAAAAAAATAATGGAATTCAACATACCTGGAAGATAGTCTTCTCTCGTTCGAACGCCTCAGCCGAGTCCACCTCCCTCACAATACTGTCCATGGTCTTATCCACGTGGTCCATCCATCGCTCCATCTCCCTGTATTTCTCCCTATACGCGTCCCATTTTGCCGGAATCCTTTGCAGCTGTTGCCGGAAATGCTCCACTCTATGGACAGTGGACTCCCATTGCTGCTCGCACTTTCTCACGGAGTCTTCTAAGCTGGCATCATTAGTTTGATGAGTGTAACTGGTCGATATTTTCTTAAGGTTTTGAAGGCAATGCTCCACTTGCATCACCTTGCCCTGGTTGCGGAAGTACTCTTCGTTTCGGATGAGAATACCGTCGGCGTCGTCACTTTGGTTGTAGGCCTGGAGAGCAAAGAAACGCCACTTAATATGAGGGTATCTTAACAGTACTACACATACGGAGTGCGAATCGGTAAGTGACGAAGTACCAACAGCACTGCAGCCCTCCTGCGGCGGAAAGGATGATTCGCAATTGTGCGGAATCGATCGGACTTTGACATTGCAATTTAAACCTAGTGGATGCCGCGACAAACATACTATAATTTTGCGGTACTCCATTTCTTAAAAAAAATATGTAAAAAACAAAAAAAAAAAAAAAATCACGTCCAACAGAATTACTAACTGTAGCGATTACCACTAGCGCTGCAGTTCTGTATGTTACCTGCTCTTCATAGACGAGCTCCTTCTCGATGTCCTTGATGCAGTGGTGGAAGACGGCCTCGTCCAGCCGGAACTCCAGTCTCATGAGGTGAGGCGGCGCTCGCTCCAGCAGCGACCTCCAGCGGCGCTGCAGTTCCTCCACTGTTTGCACGATGGCGGGCCGGTCCGGCTCGCTCACCAGCTGGGGACGAACACGTTGTTAGTTCGTCTTTTAAAGTTGTTTTATGTTATGTAGAGGGTCCGAGGGTTGATACAATAAAAAAAAAAAAATCGTTATAGTTTCACTCCCTGAAGACTTTTTATGGTACTACGTCACACGTGTCCATAACAGTTCAATGGCACCCAAAATTTTTAACTTCAACAGTCAAAACCTTGCACAGCAATGCACTACGCTCGTCACCCTGAGATAATAGACGTTAAATCTCTTAGTACCCCGTAAATCCGCTGGAAATACTATTGACGTAAAATTTGGCACAGATCTAGTTACGTAAAGATTGCCCACTATAGTACCTACTGCAAAAACTGTTTTTTCGGTTTACCCCATCCGACTAAGTAGCGCAGCTTTAAAAAAATCAGTTCAGCTAAAGCCAAGAAACTGACATTTTTGCAGTTCTATTACTGCGAGCAATCATTACCTACTTGGATCTGTGCCAAATTTTAAGTCCATAGCTCTCATAGTTCCTAAGAAAATCAATTGTGACGAACATATACAGATATGTACAGTCCTCGAGCGAGATGAATGCAGTCGGGACCCTTCAAACACATTCGAAAGCTCGACGCACTCGGACTGTATGTGTTTACAGACAGACACCGGAGTCAGACTATTTTACTATTACATTAAGACTATTTTACTATTTTGTTACTGAACCCTAAAAATAAACAATCAACAAATTACTTATAACAGAACATCCCAATTTTTATTTTATCTTTTTTGTTTATCTAATATTGCTCCACGGACTCCCGAGTCCGCGCCTTTTATCAAATTTTACAATTAATTTTATCAATTAAAACTGAATATAAAAACTAACTTACAAAAGGAATATACCAACGAATCTTTATACTATTACAGAGCTAAGTGTTATTATAAATTAAATAAATAAATAAAAATTGGTCGACGTTTTTCACACAGCGCCATCTAGCTCCAAACTAAGCAAGCTTGTACTATGGGAACCAGATAACTGATAGAATACAAAAATACATTTTTTTTTGGAAATACATACATAGAATACATAGAAACACCCAGACAAAGAACAAACATCCATGTTCATCACACAAATATTTGTCCTGGGTGGGAATCGAACCCACAACCTATAGATCAGAAGGCGGAAATCCACCCACTGAGCCACAAGGCTAGTCAAATATGCGTATATACTCCGAGCAGTCCAGCTCCCGCAAGCAGCATCCGTTCACGAGTTGACGCATGTGCCAGCCATCGCTCTCCTCAACCATATTGAAGGGAAGAGGGCGACCCGCCACACGACGCCGCCGCAAGAAGAAGCTTTTTAGTGAGCGCGACTGCTCTGGAGTATACACGCAAAACTTACAACAAAGAAAACAAAAATAAAAAAAACTACAAAAACTTAACGAGGTCGAAAAAAACACGTTGAAAAAGATATCAACAGTAAAATAACATCATACCTCTATCAGCTCTCGACCGGATCGCACCAACTCCGACACGGCTCTCTCATCAGCTCCTTGGAAGAACCTCTTGTGGAAGTCCACTGCTTGCTTATTATCGACCCTATTGTCTTGTAATAAAGCATCGGCTCTAGAAGCCCAGTCTTCAACGGCGCGTTTCTTGATTTCAAACTCTTCCCAAGCGCGAACCAATCGCTGGAGTTCGGCTTCACGTCGGGTCGCCTCGGACGACACGTGCGCAAACCTGGAGGGGAAAGTTTTGTATAGGAAACTAAAAAGTTTTTATTAATCTTTTTTCTAAATGCGCATTTTTCGTATTTGATAATAATGTTATACATTCTTAACAAATTCTAAAAACTCGATTTACGAGCTCTGTTCTTGTATCGGCCGTAAATGCAGCAAAATATTCCGCTCTTCAGTCCTATCACCGCAGACAGTAAACCACTATTGAAGAACACTTCAAGTAAAATAACCCATTTAGAACTACACCACTGAAAACGACCACATCTCCAAATGCCCTGTCAGTAAGGGTGTGGTGGAGTGAGAGTGAGTATACCTGTCGTTAAGGTCGCGCATGTGTGTCAGCTGGTCGCTGACGTCAGCGCTGCGGTCGGTGTCGGCGGCGCGCACGATGTTCTGGAACACCTTGTTCTTGCTCTCCAACATTGAGCGGTAGTACGTCGTGCGGGAGAAGAATGTGCGGTGGATCTCGTACCGCTCTTCTATTATCTCACTGTACAGGGAAAATATCAAATTAATCTACTAAAAAGCTTAGTACAGCTTCTTCTAAGTCTAAGGTAAACTACTTAAAACGTAGACAGAGAAAACAATAGACGGCAATAGATACAAAAGGGATGGAAATTTAAATTTTACTCATGAAGAAAAAGGACAAAGTTATGATATTTCTGTTTCTGAACGTATTTTCAGTTTTTTCAAGGGTCTGAAAATATTACTGCATCCTGAATGGTCAAAAATTTGTAATATTAATCGGGATTGGTTGATATATTTGATCTTTTGTCTCATGTACGGCCACGCTAACCGAAGATTTGTACATATACATTCATTCATTCTTCTAAGATTTAGACGTTTAGATCTTAAAAAAGTTTTTAAAGACATGGCACGAGTGGAGACTTAGTCAAGAAAGAGCATGTTTTTCTTAATTCTGTCTTGCAAAAGCTTAGAAGCCATCCGTAGTTTTAGACATCAACGCCATAAACACAAAATGCCAACTGTTCGCATTCCCAATTTCGCATGATGCTGTTAAAGCAAACGCCAAATCAGCGTAACGCGAAAATGCATCCATTTACAGTTTCAATTTACTTTGAAATCGATTGCAAAATTTGTTCCGATAAAGAGAAACAATGAAATGAACAGACAGACAAGAAATCAAGTTTATAATAAGGTGGTAATATCACAAGAAGGTGATCAAGGTAACCAGTAATATGTACTGAAGCCGTTCTTAAAAATAGGTTAGACGACTAATGTTTTTTTTTTAAATAATAGGCTTAGTGACGAATGATATGTATACTGAAAAAAATATTTATCTAATAAAGTTTTAAGATAAAGATTAAAATGTTGGTGGGAATGGCGAGGAGATCCTCGCTCCACTCTGTCTCTTTCCTACTAAGCGAGTGTTAGTATATAATTAGTAGGACGCCTATGAACCGTATGTCATAATTCAATATAGTGCGCTCTGTCTAGCATTAAATTTATATGCATAAAATTTAGTTATCTATGAAAAAAAAAACGTTAATCTTTTCTATATATGTACAGCTTTTTAGGGTTCCGTAGTACTACAAGGAACCCTTATAAGTTCGTCATGTCCGTCTGTCTGTCCGTCCGTCTGTCTGTCTGAATCTCTTACAGCCTTATAACTTTTAAAGTTATAAACTTACATGCATTAAATTTTGCACAACGATAGTCTAAGTATAGGGCTACAGTTTCAAAAAATAAAAAAAACTTTTTTTTGTAAAATAAGTGTAGCTCCCATACATGTAAAGGGGGGTAAAAAAATAAATTTCGCGGCACCCCATCATGTTGGGTGTCGTTGAATAGGTCTTTGTAAGGGGACAATTTTGACAGAATGAAAAAAAACATAATTTTATATTAATGGGGTGGTGGGGTGGCATGTAAAGTGGGGATAAATAAAAATCTTTCGCCTGTACCCCACATGTGGGGTATCGTTGAATAGGACTTTTAATGTTATGATATGAGCCGACAAAGTTTGGTTGCAATGTGTCTAGGCTATTCGATACCGAACATAGCCTTATGCCACTGTGGCGGTTACCTGACGGTCATGATTAATCAGAAATTATTAAAGAAAAAACCTAAAACGCAGATGAAAATACAACACTTCAAGTCTACTAACCGTCTAGTCTCGCCTCCTTGTCTCAAATTCTCCTCAGCCTTATCCAACCAGGCTCCGATCTCCTTTTGCCCCGACTCTAAGCTCTCGTGCTGCACCAGGAGCTGCCTATATTGGTGCAGTTGCACGGGCACGGTAGCACGGACACGAACCAAGGCTTCCTTCTGCTGCTTCAGTAGCGACATGTTGGACTCCACCTCGTCGCGCGGCAGCTCCGCGATCGCCGTTTGGAACGTTCTGGAATTGAACGGTTTGATGATACGATGTTTTAAGTTCTGACGATTCGGACATGTTAAGATGTGTAAATAAAAGTTGAGGATGATTTGAATCAATGAGTTCGTTTATTGTTTTATTTCTCTTGAGTCATGGTCTGATGATGATGATGATATACTTTGAGGGTGCCGTCCGGAGAGTTTTATATTTATGCTGTGCTGTGTAAATAAGCAAAAATTGAGCTTGGTTCTTTAATTTAAAGCTAGAAACCCATTTGTATATTTTTTCTGATATGACACGCTGTGAGCAAGATTTAGATCTGACGAGAGTCCTGCCATCGGATTATATGATGGTCGATCTATAAATTCCATCATGACGACCAAGCTTCTACAGCTTTATTAGTGGCTATACTACTATGCGAGTCCTACCACTTTTACGTCGAAGGTCATCAATATAGCTGGCAGTAGTTACCTGCTGATCGTCTTGAACAGCTCCTCGTGTTGTTCGATCTGTTCGTTGAGCTGCAGCAGCTTGTCGATGTAGGCCTGTATGTCGGCGGTGTTGGCGCGCGGCCGGCCTGCTAGCAGGCCCTCGGCGGCCTCCAGCCACGCGGCCAGGGCGCGCGTGCCGCCCGCCAGCTCGCGCCGGTGGCGGAGCGCGTCGCCGCCGCGGACGTATCTAACGATATAGGGAATCACTATTTATCCTGATACTAGGAAAATGCTACCTTTAAAAAACAAACAAATATCACATGACTCCAGCACGTGCTGATGAAGATTTAGCACGTATTCAGAGCCAGCGCATATGACGGAATTCTATTCGGTGGAAAGTCTCTCATTCTGACTTAAGTCGATTTTTCCCACAATTTCAGAGTTTCAACTCTTTCAGAGACGCCTTTCATACGCGTTCACCCTTTTAAATAAAGTATACCTATATACTGATCCAATCAAATGGCACTGACAATGTCACAGGTATTAGAGGTGTCAACTGGCTGCGGTGAGCGCTTACCATCAAAGCCCCATGAGGTCGCTTGATAGTCTATTTTTTAGCCTTATGACAAGACAATATGACAGCTATACTTACGACGTCCCTTGCATATTTCAAAATTTAAGAATACCTATCAAAAATTCTGACGGTGTGACTTGAGGCTTCATAAAAAAACTTATTATTTTTGCAAGTATTTAATGAAAAACGGAGTCATGTTGGCAAAGTTGGGAACAAGTAACATTAACTGAGGTAACGTGCCTAACAAAATGAGCAAAATGTCACAAGCATTTAAATTCCCATCTAAACAATGGCTCCGTTCATGACAAAAGATAAGTTTTGACCAATTTGGTGAACAACAGAACATCCTCCACGGCAGCTGTCTGTGCAGCAAGATTCGAGCTCACTTTTTAGACAGCTGGTCGTAAAATCCAGTTGCAATGACAGCCGGCTGGTTCCGTTTGCATGAATCTTTATGTCATACACTATCAAAATTGGCGAACGTGATTCCGAATACGTACATAATTCGTTATCGATTCAAGTCATTCCTATTTGACTTGTCGATGATAAACTACGCAATGCATTAATCTTCACAATGATTGCATTATCTCAGAGATAACTAGCGTTTCTCAGAACTCAAACAGGGCTCAGAATTAACATATTTTATTTATGTTTGTTTTTATTATACCTATTTGAATACGGCTATCAATTATCATGTCTTATCAATGTTACTTACCAAAAAAAAACTTCTCGAAGAGTACAATATTATTTTTTTTTTCTTGAAATCTAAAGGAAACAGGTTATTTCTAGGCACAGATCACACTAGATACCGCATTACGAGTTTCTTGGTTTCTACAAAAAGTCACCAAAGTTTGATGCACGGCGCGGGTCGCGGGGAGTGTGACCCAGCGTTGTCATTGGCTATCTCAAGGTTACGCCTAGTTGCGCCTAACAATCAACTGATCAGAGTAATTTCTTATAAGTGTATTTAGACTGATGCGTGGTGCGCTTCGAGCGTCCTGAATGCAGAATCTAGGTTGTGATCTGTGCTTCTAGAGAAGCTTGCTCCATCATATTCTACATCATTGCCAACATCAGGCAGGATTCGGTCAAACGAAAGCCTATTTTGAGTTAAAATAACATAGATAGAAAAAATATCCTATGATTTTTGGGTACCAAATGCATTGTCATAAGCATATAATTATTTAGTTGGCATTCTTTGTATGTGGTCATAAGACTGTTCGATAATACTGCAGGGAACTGCCCGATGTATATGAAATCCTCGAAATTTTCAAAATCAGTTTATAAATGACGGAGTTCTGAGGTAACAGACGACTTGAGAATCTCTCTCTTTTTTTTGGAAGTCGGTTAAAAATAATAATCTAAAAAGCACAAAAAAATACTTTACTGCAGGCGGCTTTTCATTTGGCAGGTTTGGGAAAATAGTAGAGTAAATGCTAAAATAGGCAAGCTTCGACGTACAACTCCGTCGCACAATGCGCTGTCGGTCTGATATCTACATCGAGAAACTGAAACCATTTTTACTGTCTGCATATTTGAGGAAGTACAGACAACGCAACGAAAAAAAATAAAATAAACCGTAATAGTCAAATTTGGTCCATAATTAAGCATTGTTTGAAACTCACCGCTCGGCTTCTTCCCAAACACGTTCCCACCGCTCCGTGATCTCGACGTACTTCCTCTTGATCTCCGAGCTGATCTCCTCGCTACAAGTCGCTGCCAGGAAACCAGCCGCGTCACCCAGCCTTTGATGCTTCTCCTTCCACACTGTCAAGTCCTGGAAGAACTCCAGCCTCTCGTCTTCAGAGACCCTCAGCATATGCTGAGCCTTATCCAGCCACTGGATAAAATCGTCCGCAATAGTGTTCCACCTCTCCCAATGAGCTATGACTTCCTCCAGCACGCTCCTGGCGCATCTCACGTCCGACGCGACTCGACGCCACGTCTCCGAAACCTCCCTCAAAAATGCATCGATCTCTCTCGACTCAGTCCTGTCTACTTCACAAACTCTCTTATATTCCTCCGCAACTTGTTTTATATCCACGTAAGCCCGATCGAATTCTTGGAAGATCTTGTTTTTCGTGACGAAATTGTCGTAGTCTTCCAATAAAGCCCGGACGTGGTCTATCCGGCCGTATTTGCCGGTCCACACGGCGAGCTTAGCCTTCGTCAGTTCAGTGAACGCTACGATACAGCACTTGTGTTCTAGATACTTTAATCTGGCCTTCCTCTGAGGCGCGCGTCGTCGCACCGTGTCCAACCTCTCCTTTAAGTCCTGCAAGCGTATCGCGGGAACGATCGCCGCGTCCGGCGATCCCAGAGCCATTTCGAATCTGTCTATTATCTCCGGCAGGCCCGCGAAGAACGCCGTGTGCTCCTCTAACTTTTCGCTGACGATAGCGGCCGTCCGTTCGTCCAAGCTCGTCGGAATTTCGTCGAAGTATAGCAAGTATTCGGCGCGAGCGAGCCACTCGCCGACCGTTCGGAAATCTCCAGGTAAGTCCTGATCTAGCAGCCAGAGCCATCTTCTGTGGAGGCGTTCGAGCTCGATCCAGAGCTCGACGAGCTCTCGCCAGGATTTGGGCGCTATGGCCACTAAGCTCTGTGTGTACATGAGTTTTTCGAGCTTATTGTAGGTGGGCTCCCTGGCGAGGCGTTCGCTCTCGGCCCGCACGTAGTCCTCGTAGTTCCTGGATATGGTGCGCGTGTCGTATTGCCGCTGGATGAGGGTGACGCGCTCCGTCAGCCACATCCGGAGAGATTCGTACTCCTCCTGTACTGCCGCCACCGCGTCCGGTCCTGTCGTCTGCAGAACCACGAATAAAAATAAGTTGAAAACAGAAATACAAAACGCTACGAACTTATTTTTGACACGATACCTCCATTTTAATAAATAACCTATTATACTCATCATCATCTATATAATCGTCAGCTGCCTGATGCAGGCATCTCCTAATTCACGCCACAGAGCTCGACCTTCATCTCTGTGTCAGCATTCAGTTTTTGCCTCGCTTATTTATTATGGGTTTAACTTCCAATGAAACTACTTTTACTACTTTTACCTCCAATTGAATCACGTCCCCAGAACATAGGGCCTCGAAGAGCTTTTTTTTTTACTCTGTGACGAGACGAGCATGTCGCACACCTGATATTAAGCGTCACGCTTGTCCATAACAGTTCAGTGCCATCCAGAATTTTGAGATTCAACAGTTCAAAACTATGCGTTACGCGGGAAACATTGCCCTTCAATCCGGAACACAGTAATGCTTGCACACTACTTGCTAATGTTCTCCAATCAACTCAAAGTTCTCTTTGTACATTCAAGAATAAGATAAATACTAACCTTGGGTTCAGGGTACTTGTGCAGGAACTGCGCCACGTATGTCATGATGGAGCGCTCGTCTGGCTTCTCCACGTCAACATCCTCCGCGTCCAGCAGCCGCGCGATGCCAAGTTCGCTTTCAGCCAAGTCAAATGCATGTTCCAACCTGAACATAAATAATATATGTTATTTCGAAGCTAATATATATTACAGTATATTGGTGTTTTCTGAACGAAGGACAATGTTTCCAATAAAAATTGAAAGGAAAACGAGACGAAAAACTTGCATGTGCTAGTATTTTATCGGCCCGGCTTCGCACGGGTGTCATTTAGAAAAATTATATAATGTGTAAACCTTCCGTGAAAAAATATCTAGCTGATGGTGTAAACCGTATCAAAATCCGTTGCATGGTTTAGGAGGAGTAAGCGGGTAGTTCCCTAATTAGCCGCCTATCCAACGCAAATCCATTAAGGTTTTAAAAAAAATGGCTTCTGTGGATGACCCGGTATTAATTTGAACTATTCGGGTGGCTTACATTTTTTACATGATTATTTTTAAAGTCGGTGCCACCAAGCAGCGAGGCAGGCCACCGAGGATTTAGTGGGTATAAGTAGCCCGGCTGACCGGCTTTTGAAACTAATTCTAACCTCTGTCGGTTGGTCTTCCGCTTCATCTCAGCCAAGTTGATGAGATTAGCCTTGATAGCGTCGATGATGGCCAGGAACGCGATGCCATCTCGCCACGATGGGCCGAAGTCTGTCACTTGGATATTCGAGTCCCTGGGGAAAATATACATTATTATAGAAATGCATTTATATTATAACAGAAATAAGCATGATAGATATAATCGAGGCTGCTTAATACCACACTCTAAGCAAGTGTGGTGTGACATTCTACGTAAATTAAATATGGTAGACAAATTTCATCCCTGCGCCCGTACCTACTAGGCTTGCAGCCTATGTAACCGGGGATAATGTATAGATTAAATCAACTAGATAGAAACAAATTTAAATAAAAAATATACCGATCGAACCAACCAAGTAGTTGATTTGTTCAAACAATATTCCTGCAAAACCAACCAAATAGTTTTATCGTTGAGAAAGAACGTTGATCGGTCTCCGACCAGCTGAATAGGGCGTTTGGTTTGGGTGATCTTGGTACTTACTTGGGCAATGCGTTTGCGACCCACTGAAGCAGGGTTTTCTTGGCGCCCTGCTTCCACTTGTCCTCAGCGCGCTGCGTGGGTGTCGCCGCGCCGGATTCATACGACATCGCCGACGCGCACCGCGACCCGCCGAGGTACTCCAGTGCTCGGCTGTTCTCCTCGATCTGGGGGCAACCAGACTTGTCAAGCAACTGATACATGAAGCAGGCGCACTTCAAACGTCCACCTAAACCTACACGCAAATTTTCAGTACGCAGATATACGGGTATATTTTATGATAGATGATATGGGATATATTTTTTGTCACTGTTTCTCTCACAGATAACAACTAACAGTGACGGAACGGAAACAATGTCGATTTCCTGAGAAAGGGTTCGATTATGCATGTCAATTTGATTTTTATTGTTTTCATGTACGTTTTAAAATTTATACAAATACAGACATAAAACTTAAGCTGTAAGTTCTGCAGATGTTTTCTCAAAGAATCCTTTCTCTCATTTACGTTACCTATAGATACATAGATAGATAGATAAATCTTTATTGTTTACACGAGAAACGGCATACAAACGACAAAAAAAAATAACTTAAATCTAGTGCAGCAACTGGCAGCCTATATCATAGATAAAATACAAAAATTTCTTTGCCTTTACAAAGAACTCTCGTGCATAATTTCATGCTTCTAGACCACAGATCACACCGTAGATTCTGCATTCAGGACGCTCGAAGCTCACCACGCATCAGTCTAAATACACTTATAAAAAATTACTCTGATTGGTTGATTATTAGGCGCGAGTAGGAGGAACCTTGAGATAGCCAATGAGAAAGCTTGATCGCACACCCCGCGACCCGCGCCTTCCTCAAACTTTGATGACTTTTTGTATGAAGAACGAAACTCGTAATGCGTTATCTAGTGTGATCTGTGTTCTAGAACAACCAGTTTAATTTGTGCGTTGTCTGACAGTCAGTCAGTCAGTGGGTCGTTACAGTTTTAATTAGTAGAGAACACGTGCGAATATGTGTGTGAAAAAAACAAAAGAAAATAGTGACTGGTAACTACAGAATAATTCAGAGAATAATTTTTATAAGAGCACAGAAAAAAATACGAATGAACCTTCATCAGACTAGATACACCAGGTCCCGGACAGTGACGTGCCTATTGCAATGACTGTTAGGTTCAGCCGCCGATGCTGCGCATCCGTGAATCTTATCACGCGGCGAGGTGTTTCGCGGTCGCGCAGCGCAGACGGCTAAACCTAACAATCATCGCAATAACAAAGTCACGGTACGGTCCCTGCACTGAAGAAAAAGCCTAAGGCGTGGTTTATACAGAGGCGGTGATGGAAACGAAGATGTGGCGCGGACACATGCAAACTGAGAAGCAGCGAGCGTGACATTGAAGCTCAAATTCATAAAAGAAAACGGTCATCCTGGTATGGTGGTATTCAAAAGTTATCATGTGCTTTTATTGTTTTTCATTTTTTAAGTTTGTCTTTTTGGTGTATATTATACATTATTGTATTATATTGTATAATTGTATGATCAATGTTAACCAATAGCAGTTCGTGGACAATATCAAAAATAGCCGTATACCTCAATATTTCTGCAGATTTTACTAATAGGTCTGTATAAGTTATAGAACGTATCAAACAATCCTATGTACATGGAACCCATAAGTAAAATAAATCATTAGTTCTTATAGGGCTATGCTCAAATAGATTATGAGATACGTCAAAAAGGAATGGCCAGCTGTATGTAGGCCTAACCAGCACGGCTAGCAAGCGCACCGCGACAAAATCTCTACTCTTCACGTAGTGAAAAATGAGACAAACGTATACATAATCGTAGCCGTTTCCCGTTCTTGCACAACAAAAAGTTTTGTCGTGGTTCGCATGCTAGCCATGCTGGGTGAGCGATGCCACAAATTCATTTTTGTACTCTCCAGGAAATGTAACTAACATTATCAAAAAGGTCTGTACAAGGCGAGAAGGCCACTCCATCCACAGAGGCTATCTACATTGAAGTTTAATTTTAAAATTTAATTTTATTAATTTAATTTTTACTAATATTATTTTTTATTTATTGTTTTTTTTTTTTTTTTTTTAATTTAATTTTAGTTTAAGTTTAATTCTAAAATTACCGTCACTTTAGCTTACTAGAATGATGATGATAGAATATCTATGTGTTAGATTACCCCAATTTACTATTAAGGAAAGAAGCGAATACCTAGAAAAAGAAATATGAAGAATTCTGTGGTAATAAGATACAGCTCGCGGAAACGAGATTTCATTTCATATTACTTTACTGGTGTATAAATAATAACAAAACTAACCGGTTAACATTCCATAATAGCTTTGTTTTTTTTCTGACTATAATAGCTTTGATTATTTTTATACAGTCAAGTTTTAAATACCTAATGACCTTTTTCTTTGAGAATTTATATGTTATTTAATAATTTAAATACGAAAAATATCACAGATAGAAATCTATATGACGATTATACATAAAAAGCAAAGCATTACAGCTGAATTTATTGCAGCAAAATAAAAAGATATGTTCAACTTTTGCAAAATAAAACTAGAATATCAAGTTTTAAAAGTATTTTAGTAAAAACTTAACAAGCTGTGTCACTAATTACCCACCTTTGGTCCTCTGTCCTGTAGGCCCAATGCACTGAGCGAAGCTTGCGCAAACAAAATTTGTTCAAGCCAATTAAAATGAGAATAGACCAATTTATTATTAAACATATATGCTAAGACAATTTTTGTATTTACTAAGTGAAATAGGTATATTCTCATTTGAAATTTGGTGATTCTAAAAGGATTATATTGGTACAAAAAGAAATTTTCGTGCTTGGATCAGTAAGAATTGCCAATTAGGGTACATTTACATACAAACCTACGTACCTACATCAAATACTGTGCCAAATAATGGAGATAAAAAAGACTAGTTTGATGTTCCCGGCCTATCTCTTTTACACAATTTAAAGACAAGAAGATCAATAAGTTGCCTTTTAAAAAAAACAGACAGTTACTTAAAATAAAAAACAATGTTTTAAAGCGGCTTTCAAAAACGCTAAAAAATAGCTCTTTTTTTTCTCCTTCATTAAATTAGAAAATGACGTCGGTTAAAATCGGTTTAAAACAAAAGTAATTTTATTCTATAGATAATTTATATCTGTTATTTTTCTATAATTCACACTCTGTGGATTTCATCTTCAACAATTTTGAAAAAAAAAGCGTTTACGAGATAGGCTATGAGCGAATCTGAGCAAAGTAAATCTTAACTGGTAAATGCTTAATCAATAGTATAGAATTAACATTTATCTGCTATTGGCTGTAAAACTTTCAAGGGAATATGGGAAATAGCATTCAGCAAGCAGACAGTTAAAATATGAAAAATGTTACGCATAATAAGGTAAAATTTTTATTTTAAAAAAATAACCTCAATAACTAACTATACACCATAAAAATTAATACATTAAGATACCTACTACCTAGTATGCGGGCTAATACTACCAAGATGATAATTTCATCCTACTTTACGATGACCTACGCTACCTTTTCTATAACCATACAAAAATTACACGAGAAGAATGACAATCTCATAAACCCCCGATCTCGATAGCATAATAATACTAGATAGTGCTTTATACGTATTTAGTCAGCTAATGTATTGAAAAACTGATTGTAAAATACTTTTACTGCAGCTCCAACAATGAAATCGAGAAAAAAAAAACAGCTGCACCATACATTTTGTATAGTGTGATTGTCATTTTTCTATGGAAAAGCTGTTTATTTTTCTGCTTGATTTTAGGTTTGGTCCCATAGTAAAATGATTTTTTTTGCTTGATTTTAGGTTTGGTCCCATATAGTAAAAGTTGTTCATAATAATGAGTACTATGAGTCCTACCCTTTCCTTATAACCCTGTATAATTATGTCCAATGTCTAACTGCGTACCCAGACTCAGAAAACTTCGGTCAACTGGGCTCCAATTCGGAAATAATGACAAATTGAAGTCCATTTCGATATTCCAATCTCGACTGTGTCTCGTCTCGATTGCCTCCGACCACTCGATGTTTATCGTCGTGAATATCTCGCGTTGAGTATAAGAAATCTCGAAGTACGACATTTTTTCGAGACGAGATTTCTATCTCGTCTCGAAAAAATGTCGGAGCTATTGAGAATAGGTGTCCTGAGCAGAGAAACAATTTTGAATTGTTATAGGTTTATGGGATAAGAAGCAGAATACTTAGTTAAATGAAGAATGAGCCCTTGTACCTGGAAGTATAGGATGATGGTCCATATAAGGCCGAGCACGACGGCCGGTCGGCCGTCCACCAGGTCGGCCGCGTTGATGTTCACCAGCTTGATGCGCTTGCCGGCCAGGAACCGCAGCGCAGTGTTCGCATTTGATAGGAAGTGCGGTCGTCGGAGCACGCGCCCGCGCTCCATCGGCTGCGAAAGAACAAGGATTCAAAAAACGTAGCCGGCGAAAAAATTCCGGCCAGGTGCGAGGCGGACTCAAGCACCGAAGGTTCCGTAACACAATATATTTGTTATTTTTGTAACGAAAATACATTTGCGCTATTTTAATACTTTTAGTTTTAGTTTGACTCGCACTTGACCGTTGTTTATTATTTGTAGTTCAATATTGACGCTTGTATATACAGGGTAACTTTTTAAGTAGTTCGCAAATTTTGTGTACTTAAAGATTGTTGAAAAATAAAAGATTTTTAACGTATTTTTTTGGTTTTATCCACCTTGGTACAAAATTATCGAAATAACTTCAAATGAAAGTAGCGACAGCAGAAGCTGTAGCCACTCTATTTGTGACTGTACTATGAACACCTACGATACGAGTAGGTATCCACACAGATACAGATTCCAGAGTTAAACGGGAACAAACACACTTATATAGTTACATACTTACCGATTTACACAGTTACACACATTTTCGCATTTATAATATTTGTGTGATACATATCTGTAGCATGACTTGGACTGGAAAGTGACTGAAATTGTTCAATTACTTAGACTATGACTGAGGCTTGTGTCTTTTGTGAAATACTATGCTTTACTTTAAAAATTACAAAACTTGACGCTGACGTACACTGTGGGTGGAGCCAAGACATAAGATAAAAAAAAACTTACCAGTTTCTCCCCGGACAGCACTTCGAGCAGCGCCAGCAGTTTGGTGCCATCGCGCAGGTCGTATATTAGATCGTCGATTCGTAAAGGAGGAATGCGCTGGAAACAATAAAGATCAATTAGGGAATATATTTTCTTTTTTTTTAACGCTTATAAATCTGCGTTTGACCACCAACTCGCCTGTTGGTAAGCGATGATGTGGCCGAAGATGAAGCACGCAGAGTTAGAAGATACCTATTCACTCTGACCTTGAAAAGCTCTAGATTGTAACTCTCAGGAAACAAGGAAGCCGGCAGTTTATTCCACTCCTTGGCCGTATGGATAATTGGCTAATAACTGCGACCAGAACCACCAAAGGACGAGCAGCAGCGTCCCCTTAGTAAACGGTGAATATTCTGCGATCTCCAAGCCACCTGTCAAGCGTGAGGTTTATGGCAACCACCCAATATTGGAGAGGCTTCCTCCAGCTTTGGAAGTCTAAATGCTGATAGGAAATATTTTAGTATCAGTGTTTTAAAACATATCCGGGGTATGCCTAATACTGCGACCAGAACCATCGGAGGATGGGCAGCAGCGTCTTCTTAGTAAACGGTGAGCGTTCTGCGATCTCCAAGCCAAATGCCAAACTTAGTGATTATAACACCCCTCCTCTAAGGGGGAGGTCTTTGTTGAGCAGTGGATGTCTGGCTGATTCTGATATCAGATTCACTTGGTATGAGGTGAACAAAGCAGCCCAATAATGTTCGCTTAGGTGGCTTAGGAGTTTTGGCGGGAACGTGAATGGCATGTCGCGTCATGTTATTATTTTCCAAAACTTATGTTATTTCGAGTGTTAATGTGAAAAATAGTGGATTTTTATCCATTAAGTATTTGTGAACGCGCACGAGTTTTGGTGAATAGAATAATGTTGTGAAACGTGACTATTCGTGATATTTCCAAAACTCCATTGAAATCTCTAGTTAAGTCTCCGCCGCTTTACTAGGGCATGACGTGGACTTGATCTTGACTTAGACTATGACTGAGACTTATTTTAATTGTGAAATATTTGACTTCGCTTGAAATATTACAATACTTGACACTGGCTTAATAAATACACAACGTGCGGACGCAAAAAATAAGAGAGAAAAAAAATGTTGGCATTTCCACTAACTCAACAAAGTGGAAAGTGGAATAAGCCGTCTCTCATTATCTCCTCGGAATCAAATCATCTGGGTGATTATGAGCCAGGTGAACAAAATGGTAATTTTTTTTTTTTTGTTCACCTTGGAATAAAAACACTCTATCGAGGTCAATAGTGGCGACAAGTTTCCTTTGTTTGTGGCGCTTACCATCGGAGTATTTATTGATGAGGATAATCCTTTAGATATACAAAGAATGAGTACAGGTTTTACTGTAATGGGACTCTTGCATTTTATTTATGGGTGGTGGTTTATGGGCAAGTCGCCCTTACCATCACGTTTTATTTCAAATGGACAAAGAAGCGTTCTGTATCATTAACATTTTTTTTTTTGTGGGTTGACATGTTATTGCTTAGCAGCATCCACATAGCTCTGTTGAACTTACCTTTGACAAATGTGAATTGATCCAATTGACAAATGTTTTCTTTTGTACTCTTTCTTGTTCATCTGTAACAAGAAAAAAATCACATTTAGTTTTTAAAATCAGTAACATCTTGAGTTTTTTTTTCTAGTTAAGTTTCATGATTTTTCAAAATGTTTATTGGTATGAAATATTAAAAAGAACACGTCTACGGAACCCTATATAAGTACAACATGTGTGACTCGACACGCTCTTGATGACATTTCACTACTCGGTAGGTATCTTCAAAACTGTAGGTATAGGTACAAATACAATTTGAAGCAAAGCTTTATGACCTTCCGATACCTAAAGATAAAAATGATGCTGCCATTTGCTAAACCAGCCATTACAAATAGCTTTGCTAATTTTACGAATTGCATACACAACGCAGTTGCCAACACCTTTGCATCCAAGCCAAATATAAGCATGATTATCTATGATCTAACGGCGTTAGGATTGAATGAATCACTTTCTTTGGAAGCCAGCTGTTGGCAGGTTCACTGCACCTAATCTGACGCAATGGACCAAGATTGGCAGTGATGGAACTTCTGTTATTTGGAGTAAGGTTGCTGTAAATATGGACCAATACATCGTTTCATAGAAAGGTACTAACGACTATTACAGACAGTAAGTATATAACGATGATACAGGATAACGAGGAGAACAGATAGGGTTGGTTAAACCAACTCGACACGAGAGGCTTCTTTTATTATTATTATTTATAGGCTTGCGTTTGACTGTCATCACGTCTGATGTTAAACGAGGATGCAGCCTATGATGGAGCACGCTTGCTTAGAAGAAACCGAGTACACTGCCACGGCTGGCCACGCGCGTGCCCATAGCTGGTATAACTCAAAAAAGTATCACTCGTTATTTCGTCACCATGACACGCTATAGTTTTTATGTGTGTCCAGATAGTGAATCTTAAAATAAATTACTTATATGTTTTTGGCCAACTGTACACGAGATTGTCAAATTGCATTTTGTGGCAGCCGATTATGTACCGACGATATGGTATCGACAGTTATAACAAACTGTCGGTACCATAAAACAAAAAAGAAAGCCACGAAAACAAAGGACTTACTAAGGAAGGAAAGGAAGAGGGCAGAGGGCTTTTGCCCTGCAGTGGGACAAAAATGTCAAAAAAATGTACAATAAATAACTAAGGCTTTCAATGACTTTCCAGTAGCCAATTTAAAAATCATTCGACCTGGAGTATACATGACAAATAAATAAATTATAGGACCGAGGTACACTATACAAGATATATACTGGGAGACTAACCTCGGGATTCTAAAACGTCTGTTAAGTTTGACAACAGATTAAGTTTATCGGTGTTTTCGTCATTTGCTTAGTGCCAGACAAAGGCAGTATTAGAATTAATCTGTTGTCAAAGCTAAAAAACGATTCAGAGTCCTGAGGTAAGTCTAGTATCTACAAACTGAGAATTAAGAACAAGTTCATCCACAGCTCTATCGCTCTGTTTACGTGCGCAGACGCAAGCCAAATAACGGAAATTAACGATATTTGAAGCATGCGACTCGGAGTGTGATTCGATTCGCTATTTCGAGTGCGTGTGGTTGTAAATTCTATTAGAAAACGGATTAACTCTATAAAAAGTGGTCTGGAGTTCAAACAAGCTAAGGCGCGCCATTTCCTTACGAAGCGAACCATTTCATTTTCCAAGCTTTTGATTTGATACTTGATTTGTAACTTTCTACTTTAATAGTTTAACTTAGAAAAAAATATTGCTAGAAACTCTTTCAATCCAAAAACTGCATTCTCATGAAGCTCAAAATAACGCTTTTAAGCCCAGGCCAATGCGGCCAATGCCCAGCCAGCCAATGCATGTCTTCTACTTTACTCTCTAAACATTAATCAACCATATGTACAATGAGCACAAAAAAAAAACTGCAATGACACTTGACCCCTTGACCTGTCACTTTCACCTTCGACCAAAGTAAAATGAATGGACATGCCCTAACCACACAAGTTCCTTAAAGATAACAAGTCAAAAGAATCGAACTAAGGCTTCAATACTTAATAAAAGTATGTATAGTACATTTGTCACAAAAAAGAGAGCGAATATAAGTCATAATACAATATCATTTATATATTTATATATCATTTATATATATTTTCATTATTTTTATTATATTTGACATTTAATATGTACTTTTATCAATTTGACTGCTTTTTTTTATTTTATTTTTTGACGGATTTTTTATATTATTATTAATACTTAATGTTTAATTATTAACGCTTTTTGTATCTTAATTGTAATGTAGTTAGTGTAATTGGTTTAATACCGTACTAATGAAATAAATAAATAAATAAATAAATATCTAGGCATATTTTTGCGGATATTTGGATCGCATGTATTGATGAACGTACGCCTCGCACTTTTCACAGACTGAGAGCGACTGAAGCAAGGTGAGCGCCGGCGCTCACTTTAAAATCTTCAAAATTCTCTTCAACTTAGGCCCGTCCATTTATATTACTTTAAGTCGAAGATTTGAACATAAGTTTTTTTTTTTTTTTTTTTTTTTTTCATTTTTCGAAGTGGTAAAATAGCAATAAAACACTAAACTAAATATATAAAAATCACCAGGAGTTGTATTAGGGTAAAGCAAAATTAATAAATGTCTTTGCAATTGACTTGACTATACCAGCTCGATCATGACTGGCACGTCGAAAGGCATTGAATGAGGCTTACGACCGCAAATAATTGCTGTTAAAAACGGGCTACGTATGTATATGTATAGAAAAAAAGACTCTGTGACATCAATACACAAATAAAACTAAAACAAATATAATGCCGTCAAGGCATTGTCGCACGCAAAGAAAAATGCATTTCCCTATAAAGGGCCGTCCGTAGGGTTGTCATGAGTAGTCACGCACATCCGCGTCTGAAACTGAAGGGACACGCATGGCACAGCCTGCCGCCGGTTTGGGGTTACCGACATTTGCATTTTTCTTGAACGTTTCATGTTATCCATGAATATTTTCACATTAATACAACTAGATACACCCACATAAACAACTGCATATGAATTGATATATTATCTACACGACAATATCGATAATAGTGTGACAACAATGTGATTTTTTCAATTGGATAAGATCGTAAAACGTGAAGTTTTTTTTTTTTTGTAATTACTACAATATACAAACTTCAAATTTTAGGCAGATTATACAAAATTGTTTTTGGAAAAAAAAAAATCATAGACATTTTCTCAAATTCGTCTACTGAAGCTTATCGAGCAATTTTTCAACGCCGACAAAAAATCGGCATGGTTTACGAATTCTTCATAATATAATCAATGTCGTTAAAATTGCTTGGTAACAGAGTCGTTGTTATAGCGAGATCTTTAGTAAAAATAAAACATAATTTTTTTCATTGCTAGTTTGACCACATCTCGTAAATGTAAATATGATGTTCTTTCAGTCAGACTAAAACTACTGAACTCATTTAGATAGTTATTTGTGAAATGCTACTTTGGCACTACCAGGCCTGCAGCTAAACTGTGAATAAATTATAAATTAAAAAATGCAACAAAGAACCGTTTTTTTTTGTCATTCTGCTGTATTTGCTACAGGCGTACTCTAGATTTTCTGGCACTAGGCAAGCTAATGTGAAAGGTCGTCGAACAGAATGTATTACTGCATTCATTAGCCTGACTACAAACTATAGACAAAGTCACTTGTTACTATTAAAGAAACTGGGTCAGTTTAAATGGTCAAGCCTTGAAATCACGTAAAGTTTTCCATATATGAGTACTGTTGACAGCCATGTTTCTATAGTTTATGGCTGAATAAATAATGCTAAAGCCAGTAAGTATAATGACATAGACACAGTACTGCTACCACGCGACGTAGGGACGAATATCACATTTTTAAGTAGGTATGGAATATTATTCTCTTAATATATCCTTTAGTCCCTTTCCCACCAGTCGCAAGATTGGAAAAAACGCGACTATTACTGGTTTTTCACACACAGCGCCATCTAGCCCCAAACTAAGCAAGTTTGTACTATGGGAACCACATAACTGATAGAATACATAAATATTTCTCTTTTTTTTGTAAATACATATTTAGAAAACATAGAAACACCCAGACAAAGAACAAACGTGTTCATGTTCATGTTCATCACAATTATGTTTGTCCTGGGTGGGATTCGAACCCACAACCTACAGATCAGGAGGCGGAAATACTACCACTGAGCCACAAGGCTAGTCGATGGGCTATCGAGTCGCAAGGCTATTGATAGTATTGATCAATCATGGACACCTCTTTTACACCGAAAACACAACAAGACGCAGCAAACTAACCTTTTTGGGGGAAATACCAGTCAAACCCAAAACCGCCGCCGACAAAAAAAAATATTTTTATCTGTTTACTAGGTTTCTATATGATAAGTTGAAAAATACAACCTGTTCGCGAGTACCAACATGTCAAAATCGGCCGGTAATTGCCGCCGCAAACTTTTTGATAGAACCTGTACACCAAGTTTCGTCAAGATTGGTTGAAAAACGCGACCTGTACGCGAGTACCAACATACGGACAGAAGAAAGCTAATTTTTCCAGTTAAAGTAGAGACTTTCGTTCGCTTCGCTAACACGGCAAACTAAACCTATCTTGATGAAATATATCATTTATTTAATGTACACAGTTTCACAACAAAATATATTATATTATATCGTTAGAAAGGGATAGGATACTTGTCACAGATAAATTCAAATATCGCCGTTAGAACGGGGGAGGGGGACGTTACTATATTACATTCACAAGTGACAGCCCTACATATTCACTTGTGCCACTTGTGGCACTAGCTTGTAAGATAGTTCTGTACGTGTTTTATTTTTATTTTGGTGTAAACAATAAAGAGTTTCTATCTATCTATTCAGTACTTGATGGAAGCCGCATGTCTAATAATTCAACGAACTCAATCAATACGTCTTGAAAGCATTACTCGAGCCTCCTGTAAATATCGGAAACTAGAGTTTTAAAGATTGAAATGTAATTAATTAAATAATTAAAAGTGAAATGTATTGAAAGTGAGGTAGTAACCTCACTTTCAATACATTACGTTGCACTCGTATGTTACTATTTAGAAAACTCAAGAAAAATATTTCATAATTAGAATATAGGCAAAACTTAGACTAAATGACACTTCTACAACTCCCATAGTAGTACCTATTGTAATCTTTATAACAACTTACTCATAAAAATATAACAATGTTTAACTACTGCTAACGACCGGACAGAGTGATGGCGAGTGACGTCACAACATGGCGCCATGCCATAATGTCAATGTCATTCCAACAGCTGACTCACTCATGGGTAAACAAAAATGTATGCTAATGTATGCTACGCTCCCTACCATGTTAAGAGCCTTATAGTCTTCCTATGCTAGGCTCTCCACTATGTTAAGAGCCTTACAGTCTTCCTATGCTAGGCTCTACACGATGTTAAGAGCCTTATAGTCTTCCTATGCTAGGTTCTCCACTATGTTAAGAGCCTTATAGTCTTCCACAGCTATCTCACTCGCGTTTGGATTCCATTCCAAGTGTGAATTTCCAAAAACGAATCATACCAGTAAGCCAGCACATCACAAAAGATAATTGTTTAATTTGACGGAAGACATCGAAGAAAACACTAATTCTCGTTTGTTTTTGTATCCTCCTTCAAATTATCAGCTATCATAACGAAAATTTCTCTAGAACTTTTGTAATTTTTATTTAAGTACAACAAACTCTGTTAATTCACACTCGGTGATTTTATATCTTCCTTAGAGAGAAAATATGCGAGCGATACAATTAGGGACGAGATCAAGGGCCTTAAGCATTGTTGTAATTTATGAAACCAACAGAATTAGCCTTGTAAATATATGAATATAAATTATAAATAAATAGTTCTATAAAAAATAAAGCCTACCAGCTCTGAGATATTCCTGGCGTTTATATTTATAACTTAACAACATTTTCTAGCATTTACAATTTCATTCTAACCCGTTCAATCAATTAAGCATACCTAGAATACCTAGCCGCATTTATAATACATTGATGTGATGTTTTGCATATTGCACTTTGAACACTATCGGCTGATACGTTTTCTTCGAACATAATATCTAATGCATATTTTCATTATAATGCTTTTGAAATAAACCTTTGGTTTTATATTTATTTTGTATCTTCAAACACACAATAATAAAAAATTATATATTCCGTTTGATCTTTGGTATTCAAGGCCGTTGATCTTGACTGCGGTAATTGAATCAAAAATGTTTTATGTCATCGCCAGACACGATTAATTAATGGAATTAGCTGCAGCATAAATTACTTTGACCATTGAGACCACATAGTCAGGACTATGTATGTTACATAAATCAGCTTGTACTTTCGTTTGGTCTTCGATCATGTCTCACTCTCTCTATAAAACAATGAATATTTTTCGAGCGGATCATATTACAAACATTGTTAAGAGTTCCCAAGAATGGCATCATTACAACCTATCCTTTATTCTTGAAACTTTATGGTTACTTTACCATGCGCGTAAAAATGCAGACCACAGACTGTTTCATTCCGTTTATGAATTCAAGACGGCGCTAAGTCTCCAAGAGGTCAATTTTATTTGTCCTTTACGCCCGCAATTGCCATTGGCTAAAATCTTGGCAAAAAAATCACACAGTGCTAACGGATGCGTGGCTACAGACGAAAACGAATCGATGCCAAGGTCGCCGGTTGTAAACAACGGTCGACGATTCTGTGTCAGTGGTTTTTTCTTAAATTTCTTCGATAGAAGATAGGCTGAGAGTACAAATAATGTTGTATGATGATGTTATTATACATTGCCAATGATTTAGCTGGAAAAATACAATTCATGGTTATTTATAGACAAAGTAGCGAAACCTTTACAGAGAGAAGAATTAATGAATACCTAATCCCTATTAACTATGATTTTTCCAGAATAAATCTTATTATAATGGAGATTTCTACGGTGACAGTATAAAGTTAAATAAGGATCCGTTTAAGTTATTGTCCCCGAGTTACTCCTATTATTAATGCAATTATCATTTTATTAAGTGCAGGCTCACTTAACTCTTTAAAGACGTTATAAATCTAAAGAAAAAACTAGTAAACAAGCCTCAAACCACAAGCTTGGACGATGATCTAATGCAGCCTTGTAACATAACGACAACGTGTGACGCGAAAACCCGTATAATAAATACAGACTTTAGAATATACTATTTTTAATATAAATTCCATTAAGTTTAGATTATACGGAGGTAATAAAATCAACAGGTAATGATAAATTAACTGTCGTCGTATAATGTCGTCGAACTTAAATGCTCTCAAGAGGTCTGACTGTGATGGATGTAAACTGCAATACTATTTCCTTAGCACATTACAAAGTAACTAGTTAGGATGTAGGAAGAAAAAAATTGCAACACTGTGCTATTAAAAAAGTCTTTGCAACCTCCTGGAGTCGGTAATCGTCATACAAACATCTTCAGAAAGGTCAAGTAGGAATTGATTCGCAAATTCTCTAATGACTTTTGTAACAGTATGGTTTGCTAAGCAACCGATGACGAGAAGAGAAACCACGCTTGCTTTCATTGCAAATCTTGCTCTTGAGCGATACCGTACCGCTCTTATGAATTGAATTGAAAATATTATAATCTTTGAGATAATCAAATTATTATCAAAATTCTAGTTCTAGTTTATCCCTCATCATATTCAATAGACATCAGCGCAATTGCTTTGTTTTTTTTTTGTCTGTATCCTTAGCACGAGGTCCCACTGTGGTCGTTGCCACAGTTATTACGTCATCTTTATAAAGTACACCGGAACTGATATTCTATTAAGCAATGCAGGTTAACTCTGGCTTGCTGTTAGTTGTTTACTGAAGCCAGCTCGAACAGGACCGAGTTCATGGTTAAACATAAAATCCTAGCTTAGTCTAGTCGTATTTCAATAATATATAAGTATTTCAATACCTGCTGCTGTTAGAATGCCAGAATTGTATCAAATATTCATATCAATTACACCTATATATTACTCCGCCTGTACGTAACGTGAATTTTTTCCATGCATTCTTTTAGCGATAAGGCCGCCACTTGTGGCACTAGATTATAAGATAGTTTTGTACGTGTTTTATTATGATTTTGGTGTACACAATAAAGAGTTTCTATATATCTATCTATCTATTAAAAAATCTTCACTAGAACACCGCTATGTATACTACTTTAAGCTGTATCTCTAACAAAAGCAATTTCTAAATCGCCTAAGAAGCAAAAATACCTAGAAAGTGAAATGACAACAGTATCGAAAACATAAACGAAAAATGCAAACACGTTGTTAATTATTTTAAACAAAAATGCGCCATGGCTTTATTTAGTAGTCGGGTATAGGTTTTCAACAAATATCTAACAACTCGTAATTCGTAACTCGTTTGATGACTGTCACTATAATCAGTCATCAAATGATCCTTATATGTATAGCAAATCTCGATGATCTTTCATAATATTTATGTACTCAGGCTATAATTTACATTGTTAACTGACAGTGGACAGCTCAGCGCTCACGTTGGTATTATTTCTTGGTATCAGTTCTTTAAATGATTGAGATCATAATCTATTTTGTAACCGAAGTTCCAACAAACTTCTGAGATGATTCGATAATAAAATCAGCTCATTTAAATAATTTACGTCATTTGCAAATACCACAAACAGGCTTTGTGTCGAGAAAAAATATATAATTAGTTTTCTTAAATAGAAAATAGTAAAATGTTATTGCTTACTAAAATATTATGTAATAGTACGGAAGAAAATTGTATATTTAAAAAATATAACATTGGGGATTTATATCTATGTACATAATAATCATGATTAAGGCCTTGTACCAAATAACAAGATTTTATCATTCCGCCCGAATAATTTTGTATATGATGATGATTTATGATTTTATGATTTTGATGATGATGATGAGACAACAGTTGTCTGACATTGGAAAAATCAGCCCTTAGCACTAATTTACATTTGAGGTCAAATCTGAAATGTCTGCCCATTTCACGCCCGTTTAATGCTTACAGCGAATATGACATTTGATTTGTAAAAGGTAATCAAGAAATAATAAAATAATTACTTAACAGCATAATTTATTATTTAAGAATATTACATTAGAAAAGCATAACAGTTAAGAATCAGCTTTAATGTGGTTTTCTCTCGCCAGTAGTTTAACGATTAGTAAAGAATTTAAAAAAAAACTTTGTAGAGTAATTTTTTTATTATTACATCATTCTTTAGTCGTATGTTGGTGTCACGTAAACTACCTTCAACTTCGTTATTTTTAATCACGTTACTTTGTCATTTTACATCATTATCATTCAACATAACTTATCTCTATGTATATTTCATTTCCATTACATCTAATATGTTTAACTGTTTTAAGTAGGTAAATCATTGCAAGATGATCTTGACTTCACAAACCTTCGAATTGATTAGTTCATTCTCAGAAACCAGTTCAGCAGATCCTAATCGGAATAACCATTCCCAATGCTTGGTTTATAAATGAATTCTGAAATGATAGCAGGATCTTTCGATCTTTATTGAATCATTAAATTTTATTACTCTGCGATATAATCTGTATTGAAATTTGAAAATATTTCTCTATTTGACCGTACCTAATTATGATAAATATGCAACCATTTATTTTGTAGAGCTGTATTAAAATATTGTATTGTGAAACATAAATGGTTCATAAATAGTTTGATATTTTGAAATCCTGAATCATGCCTGGATTAAAAATGAAGAATTTTCAAGAAAACATTGGGATTAGGATTTCTAATTTCTCGACTTTTCACTCTCGAGTCTCGAGAATTCATGTGGCACACTTAAGCTTTCGACAATACGTTTGCAAATTTGTTTCAGCTTATAAAAAATTTAGAATTTCCAGTAAATATTAAAAATGCACTCAGAGCATGGACCGTAAAGTTTAAAATTCTGTATGGAAATGTTCATACAATGAGGTCATCATGAGGCCTGGTGCTTGGTGTTTGCGTAATTCGCTAACGTAAGCACTTGTAATAACCGAAGCACGATTTAGAGCCTAGGTCGTTTGTATTTCAATTGGGAGTAGGGGAGGAGATAAGTATGTCTAACACGGGTAAGTTACTTAGATACTTTTATATTTCGACTTATAAGTAAAGCATCTTCAAGCTAGGAGCAGTTGAGTGACATGTTGTGAGTGAGTGTGACCTGGAGCAAATTTTGATGTAGCTAACTTATATAAAACTAGTTGTTACCCGCGACTTCGTTCGCATGGATGTAAAAAAGTATCCTATATCCGTCTTTGTGATATACAGTAACTCCAGTTTAAAATACAGAAACTCCTTATCAAGTTTTATTAAGTTTCGTTCGGCCGTTTGGCCGTAATAGCGCTACAAACGTTCAGACAAAGAGACAAAGTTACTTCCTATAGTTCGCTAGATGGCGTTGATCCATTTTTGTGCATTTTTTGAAGTTTTTTATGGACTAACAGTAGTAATGTAGGGAGTTCTGAATCTAAAAAGAACGTATTAATTTTTATACCTCGTAGCTTTATTGGTCCTGATACGACTGCGGCTATATTCCCCTGAATTATAATATTAGTTAGCTCGTTGAGCAAGTTGTAATACCTACAATAGTTAATCTTTGCAAGTAGGGATTTGTTCGCCCTTTTGAGCGCAAGTTGAATAATATTATCAGCAAGACCGTACGTGACCAAAGCTATGTAAGCTACTTTTACTCATCGATGACATCATGATTAATCGTAGGTTTTATTGTGAAGAAAATAACAAATCGGTACGTACTTAGCTACCCTGCGGCCATATTATGCTTCTCGCGATGCTACTCGCTTTGCCGCGTATACGGCAAATATTCGCCGCAACGCGATGAACGCAGCCACACACTGCTCTACTCGTGCTTCTCCTCGCGCTATTCATCCCTTACGTCTTTGGCCTTGTCATCGCTCTAGTCTCCTATCTCATCTCGGCCGATACTTTGACTCGCGCTCAAAAAACCGACAAAATCAGGCAAGGCGTTAAGCACGACGAGCGGCAGGACAAGTAACGTGTCCACTCTACTCTAGTACTTCCCTCGCCACTCGTCGAGTATGTGGCCGCAGCATTCAAAATGTTCGCGGTCAGTCCGAAAACAAATGGATTTTTTTTTTTTGTACTACTTATGTTGCTTCTATAGAAGACTTCATTAGAACGTTATTATTTGCACATACAACAGACAATACTCCTCTTACCATAAAAGAGAAGCCACTGAATAATAAACAAGGCCTTGCTAAAGACCGCAGATAGCTATATACAGCTTTTATCTCTTTACGAAAACACTAAATTAAATTTAAAGCTCTATAGCCATTTGAATAAAGAGTGGTTTCGATTGAGATGTTACTTTGGATTTTAATGGTCTTTTAGCAGACCAGTATATAGCTAAATTCACTAATGTCGTGAGATCGTGAGATACTGCGGACAGTACAAAGCTTTCTAGAATTAGAAATGGTGTACGGGCTTAAAGGATCAGATGGCGTTTTGATACTGCTAATAACAACTCATTTGAGTAATTGAATGCGTTTCATCATGATCATCATTAGCGGAAGATGTTTACTGCTGAACAAAGGCCTCTCCTTTGGCAGCACACCGACCGACAACGTGCCACTTGCATTTGATTTAAATTGCGTTTAGATAAGAATAAATTTAAATTATGATTGCAAGACGATCATGAAGGAAAGAATAAAATAAAATACATTAATTAATAGAAGAATAAATGCAAAACAAATCTTAAAGGCATTGTATAAATTTTATACGAATTGATTTACGTAAATCTTGAGAGACAACTAGAATTAAAAATAAAATAATTTTAGTTTCATAAAAATCGAGTTAAGTAAACATGTTTTGACACCACTTTATTATTAAAGCAATCGATAAAACCAATTATAAACTCCGCGCCGCCCAAACTATCAATCAAACGTCATTCCATCATCCAAAAAAGTTGCTAAGCCATCAATTATATTGCGCAAGCGCCACCGAGGTCAGAAGGACTTGACAGAGAAAAACGTAGTTAGAATGAAATGGAGAGCTTGCATCTAATCCACGGCATATTTCAGACTATATTTAGACTAAAACTCGTAAGACGGGTTCGGAATAGGTAGATCGAGTGGATGTGCATTTAAAGCTCGGTAAGGGTTAGATATTTTCACATTATAAGCATATCATTATTTTGCAACATCTTGCATCTATGGAGCTATGAAATTTGATACTATTATAGGTATCTCATTTCCATTTCCATAACATAAAAACATCAATAATTGAAGTGAAGAATTTAAAATCAGGGTGACCGAGTGACGCGAAGGTCTCAGTGTCCAGGGAAAGAAAAGAAAAATAGGACATAGAAATAGGACTCCCAAATTCACAGTACGGCGCGCACTAACTACTTTATATAACTACTAGCTGATGCCCGCGAAGCTTGGCTTTCGGCCTCGCTAAACTATTCAAACAAACCTGGTCCTCACAATCACGAACACAACAAAAAAGAAATCATCAAAATCGGTCCAGCCTTTCTCATGTTATAGCGTGACCAGGAAAAATAGGGGTTCATTTTTATATATATAGATATCATGACTCTGTTATTGTTGGTTCGATAGACGTGTTAATAAATCTGTTTCAAAATGATAACATCGCAATCTCAAGTCAAAGTGTAACAGCGATTGATGTAATGGCTAAAAATGACGCCGCAGATGACATCAGAGAAGATAATTAGCGGATACCTTCAAATTTTTTATCGATGATACCATAACATTTCTGGAAAAGTCATATTAGGTTTATTAACTTGAAAGAGAAATGTCCTAACCTGTTTGACTGTGACATGACACATGTTTGAAACTCAACCGCAATTAGGACAATATAACCTATAATATGAAAACAGACTAATTTTGACACATTTTGTTTTAATAAAACAAGGCAAGACGAGGTCGCGCGCGTTTCACGCTTAGCTTTCCTTAATAAAGGTGATCTGATCGAAACTATAGTCGAAATAAGCGACTCAATTTAAAATGATTATTCCCGTTTTATTAAAACTAAAAGGATAATATAGATAAAAATTATTAAAATTTCCAGAATTTACCAACACGTATTATAGATTGTATTCGAATACGTAAATCAGCAGATTAATGCGATAGTGTAATTATTAAAATAAGTATTGAATGAAAAATATTGCACAACTTTTTTTTTTTAACTGGAGACGAATCAACTTGTAATAAAATGTAAAACTTGATAACCTCGACAAATATTGCGAATAAATTAGACGATGGAAAATTTGCATATTTTATAAGTAATAAACGCTTTAGATACGGCGGTACGAGTAACTTAAAAACTTAAATTTAAGTATACCTCAATATTTTTAATTAAGTACATATAAACATGCACATTGTAATAGCAATGCGATTTTAAAAGTCGCTGTCAATCGGTGGATGTAAATGGTCTTTAAGGTGGAGGCCTATGTTCAGCAATGGACGTCTTACGGCTGACATATAAGCATTTATACAGCGTTCATAATGATCCAAAAGAGACTAAGAATCCCGCTACCGAGTATCGGTGCAAGTAAGCGCAGGTGTGAGTGAAATGGCATGCGATCACCATCGACTAGACTAGCCCCATAAGGCCCCTAGTCGGAATTAGGGTGCCTTGCCGAAATAAAATGACCCATGACTGACACCCCATCAAGATTAGTGAACTCTATAACAATACTCATCTAATTTGTAATCGGTGGATGTTCATGAAACGCAGTCATTTTAATAAATATCGAAGGCATATTAATCTAGTCCCACACACAACCAATTTGAGGCAATAAAATCATTAAAAATGGCGTCAATGGAGCTACAGGCGATGCGATCAAGGTCTCGGATGCACCTATAAATTTAGTTGATACTAGGTTTTGAATATGTAACTGAGAATAATGAGAACATAATTGAAATTTAAAATATTTAGGAACAAGAAGGGTATAGCAGATTCAAATCAAGCAAGCAAGTCTTTGACACATAAAATAAATCGTTTAACAGCAAATTACACAGGATTGAATTATATTTAACTAGCGACCCACCCCGGCTTCGCATGGGTATAATTTAGAAAAAATATATTTATGATGATGATATACACAAACATTCCGTGAAAGAATATGTAACTGATGGTGAATACCGCATCAAAATCCATTGCGTTGTTTAGGAGGAGTTAGCGGATAGACAGATAGACAGACGAAAAGCGACTTTATTTTATACTAAAGAAGATTATGCAGGAACTCACTATGTAGTATGAGTAGGTATGTAATGAGTACTAAGACATTTCAAAAGCTCTGCAAAAATATTTATTTTGTAACAAAGATAAAGCCTTACTCGAGCTAAGACTACGCTTTATTCTATGCTACAAGTGCACGGCTTTAATTTTAGTCTATTGTGGCTACTTGAACATTTATAACTACCTCCATTTCGCATCACAATAGAGCTGCATGCTGTCTAGCCCATACAAGCCACAAGGTGCGGCGTCAGGGACCAACCGACGCGGAACGTTCAACCTGCTCAAGGTCTCAGGAACAAGTTCACTCGTGAACACATATATGTATAGTAGATAGGAGGAACTTGTTATAAAAAAAAGCTTGAATTATAATCACAACTTCAAAACGATAATAGAAAAAAAGATTGTGACTATTGGGATTCGAACTTGGACTCGAGGTCCAAGTCAAATGATCTAAGACGAGAGAAAGTTCACCCAGTTGGGGATTAAGGATGTTGATGATGATAAAAAAGCCGAATAAGTAGGAAAAGATAATAAGCAAAGAATTCTAAAATAGGTGGAGCTGGCTGGCTTTTTGTAGAAATATTTGTCCATTATAGAATGCAAAGCTTAAATGCTCAAGATAAATAACTATAAAGAATGTGATAACATTATCCTGTGGAATTTCCTTGCGATAATTGTGCATGCCTTATCTTTGTTAACGAGGCAATAACAAACCACTTTTCTTATTGCAAAACAATGTTTACCAATAACCAACATGAACCACGACAAAAATTACAACATGTAGGTATTGTAGGTGCATGAAAGTTATTGAAGAATTGGCTTGTTGTTTCATAGTTTGATCAAAATATTGTTATTTCTAGCTAAAATAATTACTTAAGTAAACATATTATACAAGTGTTACTGAAAGGTGTGACAATATACATATGAACCTACCATTACGAAAAACTTTTACTATGGAATGGGAACAAACCAGAAATCGCGGAAGAAAAATAGCTGTTCCATAGAACAGTAAATTGATAGAATTGTTACGAAGCATTTTTGAATTTTTGTATTTGAAATGCCACTCGTAGTGGCATTTCAAATACAAAATTAACGACGAATTAACTCATTTAATTACGTGGTAATAAGTAATGTAATGCGTAATAACGTTCTAATATTTTGAAGGCGGAGAACTTGTGCTTTGCTGTGCTTGCTTCTGAAAGAAACGTGGTGGTTTAAATGTTCATTACAGGACATCATAGACCTAAGCATAACATATCACTCTAATATTAAAATTGCATAGGTCTGTCCGACCGTATGTCTGTTTCTAACATACAAAAATGATGTAGCATGAAGTTTTTTTTTGCGCCAAAGTCAATGTTGATAAATTCGCAACATTATACCCATCTGGATCCGTCAAAATTGATCTAGATTTGGCTTAGTTAAACCCTAACCGAATTTGAAAAGACAAGGAAGCCGTGTAAATCCTAAAGCTGTTTTATATCTGAAAATGTGGAAATAAAGAACAATCCCAGGGCACTGCTAATTAATAATCATTATCAGCCAGAAGGTCAGTCATCATCATCATCAGCCAGAAGACGTCCATTGCTGAGCAAAGGCCACCCCGATACAAACGGGGGGTTACTAAAATCCAAGAATATGGCAAGGCTCAGAGAACGCTCAGCAGTACGACGCTAGTAAAATAATATGATTGAAAACATCCACAATCCAACGAATACACATTTTTAAATGGTAACAAACAGAAAGCAGTGCATTTTACATATGGGAAAGTCGTTACGATTCGAGTAACTTCGACAAAAGGTTGTGTTTTCGGTCGTTAATTTTTCATGCTCACTTGCACATACTAATGTTGGGGTGATAACACTTGTAATGCATTTTGGTAACAGGCCTTAGCATTTTATTTTAGACTAGATTTTCCACGACTTTGTTTCCCTGAACATAAAATTCAAATTCAAAATTCAAATCAAATTTGGCCAGGCGATTGGTGGAGGCGTCGGGTGTCCAGAATGCTGGCTTTTATTTCGCACAGAAATTGAGCATTGCTATTCAACGTGGCAATGCCGCCAGCATTCTGGGGACCTTTCCCTCCACTAATGGTCGTTTAGTTTAGTTTAATTGTTATAGTTATTATAGGTTTTAGTTAGTATTTTTAAGTTTTCTTTAATTGTCTGTTTTTTAAGTTGTACATAATAAACCAATTCAAAATCATTTATTTCAGACTAAATATTACCCATACAAGAAAAACAAAACTGCACCCGCCTGTATATTGTACAGTCTGGTATTAAAAAAAAATATATTTAATACCAGACTGTACATACAGGCGAAAAACAAGTATTAAGTATCGCTAGTGTGCGTTTTTCTTCGTGGCTTAAATCAGTTGTCAGCACTAAGGGTGTCTACACATGGCCTGACCTGACATCGTGTGATAGAGATGGCTATATATAAGTTTCTGGGGGAGCGAAAGGGAGAAGCTATAACCTTAATAGTTTGTTTCTTTTGCTCCCGTGAAATTCAAGTCTAGCTGTCCCTTCCACACGGTGTCAGGTCAGGCCATGTAGCGAGGCCTTAAAATGCCTCAAAAAATTTGTTTCTATAAGTAAAAAAAAATAAAATTGCATTAAGTTTAGCGAGTTTAAGTAGTATCGACGCCACTGTTGACAACAACTATTCTAAGCATAGACAGGTGCTCATAAAAAATTTGTAATCTTATCATATACAGTCTTACTTAATGTGAAAATAATGGAGCCAGACAGACATCCGTGGACGTGACTAAGGGCCACGAATTCTTCTTTGTTTTTTATTCTTTGGTCGAATATAATAATGACATACCTAATAATGATTATAATCTAACTAATGGCTACTTTCATTAAGATTTATCTGTTTGACCAACCTTTCAGGTTCTGCATGGTCATGATAAATCTTGAATTGAAAGTCGTCTAGCAGTACCTAAGCTAGATTTACCAGTGTCCGAGCTATCAATCAGAATCAAGCAGAGAAACTGGCATTACCTTACTTGCTAAACTGACAGACAGTTTTAGCTGAACAATGAGAACACACTGATTTAAAGAAAGCCACATTTATTTGATGATTTCCCTTTCTAGGTATGGATACAAAATAAACAAAAACACAGAAGGCCGAATGTTTCGGCCGAGGCTCGATCCTAGATCGTTGTACGTCGTACGTACGACGATCTAGACGTGTGCCTCTTGTATGAAGCATGACTTCTGCACATATTTATTTTGTGATACATCTGATGGGAGAGTACTGCCATGCCGTGGTTCTGCCTATTTATAACTACTTATCTGCCCCGAACTGCGGCATCGGCGACCTTAATATTTTCATCAGCTACGTGACATAAGTTTTCGTCGACCAGATACCTATAGGTACACTACAAAGCTACAAAAATATATACAAGCGTTTCTTTCTTCTCTCTCTCTCTCTCTCTCTCTCTCTCTCTCTCTCTCTCTCTCTCTCTCTTATAACATGATAAAGATATTTGACTAGCTGAACTCTGCAATTTCATCTGCGTTTTCCTATTTACTCCGGTTTTTTTGGGTTCAAATTATTCTATATCTAACCACATGCCAAATATGATCACGTAATATTTTGACATTTCTCTACAGTAATCAGCAAGATTCAAGCCTTGGTAGTACAGTGGGAGCACGCTTGCCTTACATTCGTGGGGTGGCGGGTTCAAACCCGGGGGGGGCTTGTACCAATGAGTTCTTTGGGACTAACGTACGGATACACTGGCTTTTCAGTGAAGGAAAACATCGTAAGGAAGGAAAAAATAAATTTACAGAATCAGCAAGAAAAACGCAATTTCACTTTACGTATCACTTCACTTGCTCGGTGACTTTGCTTGCAGAATACACAGACCGATATTAGTGTCGGACCACCCGCCGTTAATAATAATTAATACCAGGAAAGTGGGTAACGGGCATTCAGTTTCCTCCCGTGTTCCATAAATATTCGAATCGGATAAACTGGCTAAATATAGAAAAGTAGCAATACAACTACTGCTATAGGATTCCGTACCGAAATTTTAAAAAGGAACCGAGAGTCCTTGTCGTTCCTGTCTATATGTAGAGGTAAAAGAGGCGTCTCCAGAAAGAGTTTTTTTAAACATCCAGTTTCTTTGTAAAAAAAAATGTATAAATCTGAACGATATAATCAAGAAGTAAATACAGGAAAAATAAAATTATATTTGAATACATATATTTTAAGAGATTTTAAAGAATGAGAAAATATCTATTTTGTTTTGGCGAATTTATTTTAATGTGCTCATAATAAAGCCACATTTTAAAACTAGAAATACGAAACCAACGAAAGAACATTCGAGCATGTCTTAGAAAATTTCCTAAAGGACTTAAAACCAAAATCGATACAGAGGTCGCACACTTCACGATAACAATGTTACTTGGTCAATCACGACCAATCCCCGATGACATCATCGCACAGAATAGCTGACAGTTGGTTCGTCACACTGAATCACTAGTAACTAGTAAAGTAGCCACTCATGCGCATACCGATAACAAGCGTTTGAAATATTGTAATCCATCTATTGTATTCTAATTGTAACTGATTGTTCGATGGTATCTAACAGCGAAAATTATGTATAGATCCTTAAATATACTAAACTAGCTGATGCCTGCGACTTCGTACGCAAGGAAAACTCGGCCTGTGGCCTCGCTAAACTCTAGTTATTCTGCTATTCGGGGCGGAGACAAATTCAACAATTCAATGATCATGAAAATCGGTCCAGCCGTTTTCGAGTTATAAGTGTTCGAACAGACCCGACTTTGTTTTATATATTAAGATTAAAGTTACAGAAGAGTTTTCTGACCATCACTCATGTTATAAGTATGACACATAACTTGAAATTTGAAAAAATTATGAGAAAAAGTTGGATACTTGAAAGATTTATTTTGTTGTCATAAATTCTGATTCAAATTATTACCTTAACATATAAAATATATAATACTCGTAGCTTGGGTACAAATGTCCATTATCAATTTTTTATTGACCATGAAATTTATCTGTGCCATGAAAGATGGATGTGCATGCACAAGTACAAGGAGCATCTACATGTACAAGTAGCAAATAAAATAGGTACCTATATGATGACAAGTAACTGCCATATTCAGGAAAACTGACCGAACAGTTTAGAAGCTAGACACTGAAATCATTTCAAATTTTAGGTACCCTAAAGGTTACAGGAAAGTTTAGCTAAATGACATCATATAAATACAGTATATAAATATATATAATAATTTAGATGGATGTTCTTAAATCTAAGTTTGTAAAATTAAGTTTTATTTTGTAGACTTCCAATAGGTAGTTTCAGTCAGTACGCAGGGTAAATATTATAAGCGATGAAAGTTTGTATGAAACGTCGTAATAATTTTTTTTTAGATTTGAGGCCGAAGCGCAGTGTAGTCCTGGTTCCCAAATGCCGATGGCCGAAGAGCAAGGGCTAGTCCAGCCAGTAATTAAAGATGATGTATTTTTTTCTTCTTCGCCAAAATAGTGTTTAAAACATTGGCAATGTTATTCTAAAGACAACTGACTTTTTTCCCTCTATTTCAGGGTTGGTCGCATACTAAAAGTTATTCATAATCATTAGTACTGTGAGCCGTTTCGGCTTAGCATACCCTTTCCTTATAACCCTGTATGAAGATGAACAAAACACTTATACAGCGAGTGGTTTTCACTTTATTGTGATAAGTTCACTCCGTAACAGCTCGGGTTGTAGAGCGCTGCTGCTAAAGCGTATCGTATAACCGATAACCGCAATCGGTTTATTACCACTGCACAAACACCTATGACATTTACACTGCGTACAAAAATAACATACAGGTGATAACCTCTGGCACAAAATATGTTTACTCAAAAAAGCTCGTAATATGGTCATTATTTTGACAACCTTCTTTGAGCAAAGTCGGTCATGCCGCGCTTCCCGAATAAGCGCCAGCAATTTCCTTTGAAAATCCGCTATTGTCGATTTTCCATTGCGCAAAATTTTCATAGGCAAGTTTTTGCTCCTGATTACTTTTGAAATAAAACTCTACAATAGTGGATTTGCAAAGGAAATTGCTGGTGTCTTAAACACGCCAGTAATTAAATTCTATACAACTTTGCTGGCGTCTATTCGAGTAGCGCGGCAAGGCCGACTTTGCTCGAAGAAGGTGGTCAAAATCGATTTTGTTCATTAGCTCTAGTCGTATTGTCCAAACTCTATAATTTATCACTTATCAACTATACAAATTAGTATTTTTTATATATTATTGTTTTATTTTCCGACTCATCTTCTATTTAAAGTAACTATACCTACAATAGAGCAAACGATAAAATAGCATACTTATATTATAATTCAACATGTACTACAATAAAGAATCAATAAGAATGTATTAAAGGCAAAAGCGTCAAATAATAGGAGCAAAGAAAGTTCCAAACCCACATGAGTAAAGTCTTTGGAATGCGTGATACCAGGCGGATCACATTTAGCCCATACTCGCTGCATGCATGCACACCGTGTAACCTTTTAAACGTCTAACAGAGTACATAAACAGAGAAACAACTCTTACTGGTCCTAACAGACCTGCGGACATGATACGGCATACCTGAAATTCAACTTTTAGGGTATTACCATTTTTTTATTTCAAGCATTCAACATCTTGGGAATTCAGGGGCCGGGCTGCCGTCTAACAAACGAGAGGGGAAGAGAGAAACCCACCCTGTTTTAGACTTTTGCGGTTCCTAAGTTTTTAAACTGTTTTTGCCGTCCAGTCTCACGTTGAACATTGCGCAGGCAACTGCGACGCAATATCGGTATGTCATCAAAATTAATACAAGTCATGATAAATATCTCACGAGTACGTAGAGCTTAGGGCACTGCCCTTACTATTATGCAAATGGCCTAGTGGTGAAAACTTTACTAATGCGCGTACGTGACTGAAATGTCGTAACCTCTTAAATGTAAGAGAGATAATATTTTCCTACAATTATCTCTCGTTGATCCGGCATATTATGTCCGCAAGTCTGATAACAACAGAAAAATGTATACTGTTGTTGGTTTACAAGATCCATGTACGGTACTCGCACGCACACGTTTGTCACTGCGCCTGTAGAGTGCTGCAGTTTTGAGCTCTCAATAGTTCTTTCTTTAATAATTTTCTAGTCGATGTTGGTATGCCGTCATATTAACTTAACGAGTTATTTTTACAGCGTTTGCTTTTTATCTCATACAGTGTGATATAAAGGCTTGTTTGGCCTTCGTGGTTCACTCTCCTTTTGTCACATCGCTGACTTTGTAAATGCATATCAAGCCGTGTAAAAACAAGAATGAAGTCACCTTAGGTGCCGTTACTGCGTAGTTGAAGGAATATTACGTGTTTGTTGTCTCTATAGTTACCTATATTAAAAAGAATAGAATATAGTAAGTAAAAAACCTGTAAAAAAAAACTTTAAACACACACTATACTTATATGTATAGGTTCCGTCACCGTCCTATCTATTTACAGCGAAAAAACGTATGTATAATATTAAATGCGGCATGTACAGTTACCGGCTACCTACATTAATTACAATGTTGACGATAATAACACGTACGGTATACTTATATTTCATTTAGGTACTATGTAATTAAACCGATCCAATATCAATATCAGTGTCATAAATTCAGTATCTAGAAGTGAATCTACATGAATGCTAACGCGGTTTTGTCTTGCACTACATATTCGAACTTCTTCATTATTTAAATGTAAGCACCAGCCGAAAACACACTAAAGAATGGTGACGTCAACATCGGAAACGTAAACCTTCCTCTGACCCTTTCACATTTCGGCCTTCAATAGCAAGAGTTCTCACCGGTGAATTAGACCCAACACGACATCCTCCAATGTAGTCACACAATTGTTATTCAGCTGGTAAATGCTAATTCACACAGAATGGACAGTGACATCATGCCAATTACAATTTGTGTGACGTGTTTTAGTAATCAGCACTTAGTGGCTCTATAGTTTTTTTCTTCTTGGAAATTATGTATACTTATAAATAATTTATGAATTGATATTTTTTCTTAATAGGTGTAACATTTCTAATAAATTTATCCCGAATTGTGCGTCTTTGGCTAAGCTTTAGACAAACAAAATCTGATTACTGCGAAGTATTTAGAATTCTTATGTGCTAAAACAATTAACGTTGAGTGTTTGAACATGATAATAGTTTTGTCTTTTGCACTCCTAAATGCTTTGCGCTCGTAAGCGTTACCCAATGTATTAAAATTAAAAGGTGTGCCACAAGGGTTACACTTAGGTCCCGTTGTTTTCCTGTATTTCGTTATTTAGTATGATTACATTTTTACAACCGTGTTGTCACAGCATTTATCTATCTATTTATTTATGTGTGAGCAACCATGTTAATGCTATGCGTGGGGATTATAGCAACCGCGCCCTTCCCTCTTTTCTACGGAGGACACCTTTGTTCAGCAGTGGACGTCCCCTGGCAATCAATTTACTCACCTATATCTATATGTTATTATAATAAATGTGACCTAACATAATTATCGAAACGGGGCCAATTAGATAACAAGTGCAATATTTATCAGTTGGCAACATTTGTATAAGAAATTCAAGATAATTTGCAGATTTTAGAAATATTCACTTCAAAAGAATTTAATCTTTATTTAATGATACTTAAAGAGGAATTTACGATGTGAAAGAAAATATCCATTGTAGGATAACCGATAATGCAATATCTTATCAATATTTTCATTCATTCTAAAAGTAATTTAAAACACGACGCTAATGCTAGAACCTGCTTGTGTCAAATTATGTTCTCAACGGTTTAGGTTAATCTCAATCTCATTTATTAATAACCATTGGTTACACGTCAGTTTCTATTTAAACTAAAAAAAATATTTAAACTAAAAATACATTTGAAACTAAAAAAAATAAAAAGAATCGTACGTAATGTAATGTAATCACTTGAAAGAACAAGATCCGAACAATATCTTGACTCGGAATTTTGTATGATTTTATTTATCACTTATTCAATGGTCAAGCCAATCGAATTGGTCACTTTACCCAATGTCGTATAGAAACTCTACCTTGAATTATCGATAAATAAAAATCAATTTGGGACGCGAAGTAATAAACGCGAAGTAATAAAACAATTTGGGTATCCGATCTATTTAAGAACAAAAAATATTTCGACCATTTACAGCAATTGCGGTCTGCTTCAATCGAGAACCAAATAAAATAATAAGGAAGTTTTTGCATGCGTCAATGAAAACCTTAATACAGTTAGCCATTGAGGTAGATTTAATGGAGACTTGACCCATTTTCCCTTAGGTAATACATAATAGAATCATTAACTAGTTTGTGTATAGAATACACAAAATACTCAGTCTTTTATGGACTAAAATCCGTAGAATTGAAATTAGAATACCAAATACAGAAGTTGTTTATATTCGGCTCGAGTGCCAAGGTCGCTCTTCTGACATTTACCTGTTTCCAAGAGCAAATTAATGACATAACCATATCTTAGCTGGAATTTTGTCTAACGCCTTTGATTTTGCAGGCAATTAGATTAAGGCTGTGTTTGCGTGTCTGACTGATTTATGGACGCTAATGAGCTGAACGTTAATGATCGTGCGTTTTCCGTAAAGTTATAGGTAGTGTTTTACTTTTTCCGTATGTAAACGACTTACCGCGTAGTCCTGCAATGTGAGAGTCATACTCAGATTTGCTCCTCATATAATCCTTACGGCCGGGAGCAGCTTGTAAGGTGTGGTGCTTGTACTCCGAGTACCATTCGTGCTGGGGAGAGTCGGGCCTCTCCTCGCTGCGCGATTCGGTCACAGTCCTCTTGACGGTGGTCACCCGTTCGAACTTGACGAGACGGACGCCGGCGGCTAGGTCGCCCTCTTCGACCTGCCGCTCGAACCGTTCCACCTCCTCAACAGGTGCCTCTACATGTCTCAATTTCAAGTTCGGAAACGTAGATTCATAGCTTTTTGTCGGCGATTCCGTATCGCGGGTCTGTTTAAGTTTTACTTCGATTTTCGGCGAGTCCGGTCGCCGTTTGCGCTGCTCGATTCGACGCTCTATCTCGTCTACATCGGTAGTAGCGTCGACGGTGTCATTGCTGGAATGTCCCGACCATACTTTTTCGAAAAAGCTGACGCGGTCTCGTAGACCGGTTTGCGACGGGGAGTCGCGGCCGTCCGACATTGCGACATGACCTCTCCGCTTGGAGGCTCGCTCAATACTGGAGCGACTAAGTTGAAGGCTCGGCGTCGGCGCTCGGCGCGCATGTTCCATGCCCACGTGTGCCGTAGACGGCGCCCAGACGAGCCGGCCGGCATCCGCGCCCGACCCAAGGGGTGCTTTCAAAATTACAACATCTTGGGGTGTTTCTATTTTTGGAAACCTTCGGGCACGCTCCGTCGACTATATCGAGTCAAACTAGGTACCACCATTTGTATTTCGACCTCCTTCATAACTGTTTATTGAGTGACAATCTATTGATCGATACAAATACAACGAAAGTATGTAATAAAGTAGGTTACAGGTTAAATGTAGTAGCTAATCTTTGTCGCACAACAATTATTTTATCATTGACCTGACTATCTGGATATTGTTATCAGCATGTAAAGATAGTATTGTTGACGTAAGTGATTATAATAAGTTATTAGACAAATATTATGTAAGGAGTTTTCTGATAAAACTTAAAAGTAAATGCTTTATGTTTCTACGTTTCGAAATGTTCAGTTGTTTCATTCAATTAGCGTTACAGTTACAATCATGTTCAGAATTTTTTTTTTTTTTTTTGCTTTTTGTCGTTGTATTTATAATGTTCACCCATCCCATAGGCTAATGTATACTTATTTTGTGATTATTTAAGATTTTTTATGATTGTTCTCGCATGAAACACAGGATTACGTGTTATATTCCTAAGTAAGACTCTGTATTGTAATTTTATATTGTGCAAAAAATATTTGAATAAATTATTATTATTATTATTTATTATTATTATATACATTAAAAACTTTTCAAGTGAAGCTAAACATTTTTATTCTAAAAAAAATTATACTTATCTTTTTATTCTGCATCACTGGTTGCTTAATCGATGTTTACTTGGCTTGTTCCGTTTTCATCCCAACCCATGACGTCATTTTCTTAAGTCAACCCACATTCGATGATTGACTCGTCCCACACTTATTTTTTAATTTTTCTATTCTCGAGCTTATCCACAAATACTCTTTTCAGACGTTTCGTTTGTCAATTTCTTTCTTCATTTTGGTTCATTATCTTGTGTTTTTATTGCTTCAAATATTCCTATCCCCTTCATCCCATTACTTCATCCATTGTTGTTACAAGTTACAACAAACTGTGCATAGAATTAATCAGGTTCACATTCCGCTTATGATGCCATCGTTGGGCCCCACAGATCACACTAGATACCGCATTACGAGATTCGTTGTTCCTAAAAAAAGTCAACAAAGTTTGAGGAAGGCGCGGGTCGCGGGGAGTGTGACCAAGCGTTCTCATTGGCTATCTCAAGTTTACGCCTACTCGCGCCTAACAATCAACCAATCAGAGTAATTTCTTATGTGTATTTAGACTTATGCGTGGTGCGCTTCGAGCGTCCTGAATGCAGAATCTAGGGTGTGATCTGTGTTGGGCCCCCAATCAGTTTATAGTTCAGAATCACGAAGCCTGCGTATATATTATTATTACCGTTGTCAATGCTGGAGATACCATCGGTTTTTTCAATATTGACATTTATAAGGAGCTTTTTGTGTTTATCGTAAACATGATGAATTGCTGTTTGTTTTCTTGAATAATTTTTCTGGTCATTTGATGCGTTTTATATGGATGCTGATGCAGGATTTAAACTTCTGATAGCTTTTGGTTCTGTACAAGTCTGCATATTTTATAATATATATATTATTGCCACCTACCAATATGGAGCTTCTAGGTGTTCTTATCATATATAATACGATGAATTGATGTTTGCTTTGTTAAATAACTTTTTTGGTCATTTGAGTCAACAATTTTGCTCAATAATAATTCAATTTTTTTTTATCCGGTTTGGTCAAAATGGTTGCTCGTGAAGGATTTCTAATATCGTTTGGTTCAGTAACTTCACTGGCAATCCTAACTAATCCTAACAAATATTATAATTTAGAGGTATATAGCCGCAGTCTTATCAGGACAGGACCAATAAAGCTTCGACGTATCAAAATGAATACGTTCGTCTCAAGGAAAAAACTTCGCTTGCGCGATTCAGATCTCCCTACATTACAACTGTTAGTCCATACATAACGTCAAATAAATATACAAAAATGGATCAAAGCCATCTAGCGAACTATAGGAATTAACTTAGTCTCTCTGTCTGGATGTTTGTCGCCTCAATTCGCGTTATCACGGCTAAATAAGATGAACGCATCTTGATAAAATTTTATAAGAAGTTACTGTATATCACAAAGACGGACATAGGATACTTTTTTATGTCCACGCGAACGAAGTCGCGGGTAACAGCTAATATAGAATACTTTGGTAAACTAAAGTAATTATTTTTATTCCTAATTGGATTTTGTTTTACCTCGTCCTTATATTAAGCAATGAAGTGGTTTAGGGATGCTTAACTACAGGGTAACTGTTTACTCTAGATTCGATGACACCCATTTTGTACTTTTCGGGAAAGAGACTTAATAATAAATCACACTAATATTATAAATGCGAAAGTTTGTGTGTAAGTATGTAAGTATGTAATTGTGTTTGTTCCGTTCAACTCTATAACGGCTTAACGGATTTGGATTAATTTTGGTATGAATGTTGCTTTTTCCCTGGATTAACACATGGGCTACTTTTTATCCCGAAAAATTTAACCGTTCCCGTAGGATAGCGGGTGAAACCGCGGGGCGCAAAACTCTCTAAAAATGAACTAGGGGGCGCAGCTGTTTCATTTATAAAGAGTTGAAAGTAGTTCGGCTCATTTCAAATAGATTACCTGATCATGCTTACGCGTTTTTCTGGGAACATTGAGCCGTGAGAAACATGTTTTAGAAATCTATTAACTAATAAATCTATAACTATTCGTGTTCGTTGTCTAATTTTTGCGCCATAGCGACCGAATTCGGTCGCATACCGCTGTACCGAAAAGTCGAGATTAGCGCCCCAGGCCTAGCAAGTGCGCCGCGACATATTTAATCCACTATTTTTTGTGCAAAAACTCGAAACGGTACGATTATGTATACGTTTGTCTCATTTTCGCTCGGCATACCGAGCAGAGATGATTTTGTTCCGGTGCGCATTCTAGCCCCACAGGATTAGTCTTTAAATGCCAAAGGTGTTCGTTCCTATTATACTTTGCCAGAATAGAATAGATGTAGGGTAAGTAAGATCCGCCTACGCATTATTTTGATCGCCGTTTATATTTAAATCAATCGTGTTGGCAGTCAAGCCGAGCCTTAGTTCTGGCCATCTATAACGGTTATTTATGATTTGATTTCTTAGTATATACTCTTAGATAAAAATCTATCCCTTTGCGGCCGATTTGTGTTCGAAGTCATAAAACTGAAGTGACTATACCGCTATGCTATAAGTTTCCAAAACTTGTGTTATTTCGAGTGTTAGGTGCTACATAATCATCAGCCCGAAGACGTCCACTGTTGAACATAGGCTTCCCCCTTAAAGCGCCACACTACTGACAACGTGCCACTTGTATCCACCGGTTGTCCGCGACTTTCACAATGTCGTCGGTCCACCTTGTGGGTACTATATAATAATGGTGGATTATTATACAATAAGCGTTTGTCAATGTGCACGAGTGTGGGCAAATCGTATAAAATGCTGAATCGTGTCTTTTTGTGTTGTTTCGAAACGTAGAAACTTCCAGTAAAGCTTCCATCACTATACTGACTCATGACTTTAACGAACTGTGACTGAAACTGTCGACTTAGACCACGGCTGAAATTTGTGTTACAACTTCCTCGGGCTCCCAACGTCCATATCAATACCAATTCCTAATTTAGTGTCAGCTATGTATAGATTGATCCGTTAATTTAGTATATATTATAAAAATATACCAAAATATGGTAAAATATACAAAGTTCCTCATGATAAGCTTAATTTAAACTTTATATACTTTGTTATAATGTTTAACGAAGTAAGTTTCTGTTAAATTAATTCTTTTGATGCTGTTTGAATAGTTAGAATTGTTATTAATTTACTGGCAACTATTTTTGAGATTACGAAGCGAGGGCAGCACGAAAGGAAGGGAGTGTGTTGGGGCGATGAGAACGGGAGTCGATTAAAGGACGTCTTGAAAGTATCTTCGTTTTTCTATTCCATCATCGCCTGGACCACTTGTTTTTATTGTGAAATACAATGCTTTACTTGAAAAAAAAATAAAAAAAACTTGACAATGGCTAAATATACTGTGTGTGGAACCAAAATATAAGATATTAAAAACACTGAATGGGATCATGCCTGTGATGTCACTCCTAAGAGTGGCTACACATTGTGAAAGAGATGCCTTTATATACATTTCTGGGGGAGCGAAAGGGAAAAGCTATAACCTTTATAGTTTGTTTCTTTTGCTCCCGTGAAATTCAAGTCTAGCTGTCCCTTTCACACGAAGTCAGGTCGGGCCATGTATAGACACCTTAATATTACAGCACTAGGTAGACCCTTATTCGTTCTAAAACAGAGGCATATTAGAAAGAAAAGAAGTTAGTACTACCGCAGCCGGAAAAAAACACTCCTCTTTCGCAAACCAGCAGACAGCATCAAAAGTCACACCGTCTCTTTCCTTCTCATTCGTGTGTGTGTGTTTATCTCCATCGTGGGTAAAGCCAAAGCCCTTTTGCCCTTGGCCGGGTCGTCATTGACTGGGCATCAGACTGCGATGCTGCGTGGCCCAATTCGAGACCTTCGTAATAATTGTTAAATTGGTTCATTGTTACTCAAGTGACCTCGGTGATAGCATCGGCTTTGTGTTCACATAGAAAAAAAATGTATAGGTCCACCCAGTATTTGTCATATGGACCACCCATATGACAAAAACGGATGTTGAATAATCATCATCATCATCATCATCTCAGCCACTGCTGGACATGAGCTTCCCTCTTAGATTTCCACGAAGAGCGGATGGAAGCGGCTCGCATCGAGCGCGTTCCTGCGGTTTTTATCAGGTCGTTTGTCCACCTTGTGGGTGGACGTCCTACGCTGCGCTTGCCGGTACGTGGTCTCCATTCGAGAACCTTACAGCCCCGTCGGCCATCAGTTCTGCGTGCTATGTGCCCTGCCCACTGCCATTTCAACTTGCTAATCCTCTGGGCCATATCAGTGACATTCGTTCGTCTAAGGATCTTCTCATTTCTGAGAAAACCCCAGCATAGCATAGCATAGCATGTTGAATAATATTTGTGTAGAATTCTATGCACATAATCCATTATCTACATATATCTGTGAAATCTGTATTTAGGTAGGGGGAAGGCAAAAAAGTGATTGCGGATATATTTAGAGAGAATTGTTGAATGAATTTGCTCTATATCGATCTTATACAGGGCTATAAGTACAGGATATGCTAAGCCGAAAGGGGTTCATAGTACTCATTTGTGAAACGCTTTTACCAACCCTGAAATCGAGAAAAAAAAACAGCAACGTCGTGAATGCAGAATCTAGGATGTGATCTATGGGGCACACATAGTCCAGTACTTTCTTGCTATTTTCAGAAAAACTACTTTTCAGAAATTATTTTAAATTCATGCTATCCGATTTTGTTATTTTTGAGTATTTACCTAAAAAGGGTAATATTTTTAGGGTTCATATACTATCAATAGCTGCAAGCCAACCGAAGAATTCGCATTGAATAAAATACAATTTTATTTTTTCAATTTTTCCTCAAAGGCTGTATGCGAGCGGAATGGTGACCGGTTTCCTTCTGATGTCATCCCTCGATACGATGCATGTGGTCTTAGAACGCCTCTAGCCTATAAAAGCATGCTATACAACGCATTGTCGTGATAACTTTATAAAAAAAAACGTAGGAGCATGGCAAAGTAGGGAATAGGAGAACACGTTTGTATGGAATTAACGGTCGCATAGCATGCTCTTAAAGATGCATCTGCACTTTGATGGATTGCGCATGCGCATACCGGCGGTTGCACGACAAATTACTAGCTTCGTCTAAGTTACTATCCGTATGAAAGACAAGGTAAACCGCAAATGGGTCACAGGTTTGCACCTGTCAATGCGTGACGCAGTGAGCGTAAATTTCGATAAATACTAACTTGGGAGTTTTGGCGGGAACGTGAAGAAGTCATGTCGCGTCATTCTATTTTTCAAAACTTGTGTTATAACGAGTGTTTATGTATAAAAATGGTGGATTTTTATCCATTGAGTGTTCGTGAACGTGCACGAGTGTTGGTGAATAGTATAACGTTGTGAAACGTGACTCTTCGTGTTGTTTCCAAAACTCCATAGAAACCTCAGGTAGTCTTCACCACTTTACTGGGGCATGACGTGGATGTGACCGTGACTTACTTTGCTTGACTTCGACTATGTCTGAGACTTATTTTATTTATTATTGTGAAATATTTGACATCACTTGAAATATTACAATACTTGACACTGGCTAAATACACAACATGTGGAGCCAAAACATAAGAGAAAAAAAAACTAACTTGCGCTCAAAGTCAGCTAGTGGGTTAAATTAGGGCAGCAAAATCAGCCCCAATACAGGAAATAATTTTGTATCGCCTCTGTGCATCCGACTCTTCTTGTTGTGGCGTTGGAAGTAGCGATAGTTTGGCACAGCCAAAATTTCTGACGCAAAGGCAAATAACAGACAATTTGATAGGCGCCAGAGCCACAAATTCTGCAACACGCAGGTTGCATTCCATTCCAATCTCCACTATTTCTCTTGGCAAACCACGGCACAGTCGCGCCTCAATATGGCCTTAAAACGTCTATGGCCTCATGTTTCCAGGTATCGCTGCGACATCAGAATGAGCTGACATTGGCTTGCTTGTAGGTAACATGATCTCATGGCATGTTGGTTATGTCCTACAAAATCATCCAACAAATCATCCTAAACAAGATGAAGGGTAGAATGGCGTTACAAAGCGATCATCAGTTGACCGCTCTGTACTTATTGACTCTCATAGACTAGAACAAATTGGCGCTTGTATGTACCGTTAAAGGTCGAAAAATATCTTCTGTTAACATTTCGGCGAGGGTCATTTCATCTGTGGCGAGGGTAAATGACATTGTAATATGAAACAGATGATTTAATTTCGCGATTTGAAAGTCAGTCCCATTGTAGAAGCTGCTTATAATGATTAGTACAATAATATCTTATAATATGTCCTTCGTTTAACCCAATATTCTGCATTATCACACACTTTGTAGTGTAGCCACATTTGTCGCTCACGTTGGAGAAGGTCTACACTCTACAGTCAACACCATAGACATCTATGCTATAAACCAGGTGCAGGCAGTCTTTGGCAAGTCACGGGCAAAACTTTCGAACGGTTATGAAGTCGCGGGCCGCAGGGAGATGAGTTGTGTTTGTTTTGGCAAAATTGTTTTTAATAATGGATAACGCTGATATCTTCGCTGAATAGGTTATACAGTTTTTACCGTAGACAAATTCTTCTTTAACTATGTCTTCACGCTGTCATGATTGCTTTTAGATAAACTACGGCATTTTATCTAATTGCATGCATGCATAAAATGCCGTAATTCTTGTAGACATTTTAAAACGACTAAGTAATAAATTTTCCGCGGGCCGAATCAAATGCAGCGGCGGCGGGCCGCATCGGGGCCGCGGGCCGGGCGTTACCACTGCGGGGCCTACATAAACGCTTGAATGATGAATGTTGTCTATCGTGATGAGTGGTCCATTGTTTCAGACAAGCCTTTCGCTGAGGAGCTTTCACTGGAGCTTTGGAATAAAGAAAGCGGTAGTGTGGGCGCTACAGTTGGACAAACAGTCTGACTAGAAATAATATTTATAGGTACTTAACTAGTGGCTAGCTAGTCGGGTAATCTCAAAAAATCGGATCGGGAAATTGTATTATTACACTACATTACATGCCTTGGTGTGTGTGTGTGAGCGATCGGTTCCATCGAATTTACAAGCAAATAAACAATTGCAAAGATGGCAGCTTCACACTTCACAGAAAAGAGAAAGATAGTAAAAACAAATCTCGTCTGAGTACAAGCCCCACGCAAGCAAGTTGTACTCGTTTTTTGAAATCCTTCCCGAGTCCAACAAGGGCCCATGTTTTACGAACTAAAAACTAGCCAGAATGCTATACCGTCACGCGTCGTCCCCTGTAGAAAACTCATTGGTTTGTAGTACCTACTTTATTGGATTTTTTTGTTTTATTAGTACATTTTTTTTAATGGGTCCTTTTTAGAACGAAAATTCGAATGGAACAGCACATTGTTTTGTATCTATAATAGCAAACTTTATCAGCAGCGATTTTAAAGGTAATAGCGCGGACGAACCAGAGAAAATAAGATGAAAATATATTTTCTCTCCCGTTTGTTAGATGTCAGTCCGCGATTATGAAATTCGCAAATCTGTAAGTGCTATAAGTATTTCTCCCAAAAGGCAGTCCTCGCGTACCAAATCCGCACATCTGTAAGAGCTATAATTATGTATTTCTCCTAAAAGGCAGTCCGCGCGTAACAAATCTTAGGTAAAACTTAGGTATTAATTTAATACCTAAGTTAAGTGGTTTATTAACTATTATTGTTTTTGTTGTTTGAATATTATCGAGAACTAATTGTCTAGATAAACCTAATATAGGTTTTAACGCAATAACGAAGAACTTATTGCAATTTTTCTGTATCAATAAAAAAATTGCGAATTTTTATTTCCACGAATTTTAGTTGGTATTCAGAGAGGTGCCAGTTTATACCTACCTACTTACCTATAAAAATAATACTTATAGACATTATAGTGTATTATGAGACGACTATAAATAGCAACCTTGTGTACATTCTTGAAGGAACTTGTAAACGACGGTTATGCATGTAGCGTACTTATTTGCAATTATAATCAAAGGGCTCACTGCGATGAACTTATCGCAATATACATACCTACATAACTTTTTTTTTGCGATGGGGAAATATTCTCAAGATACCCGACTGCTTTGGGGTGCAGCCGGGTTATGTGGGATTATACCCACTAAAACCTCCCCGGTGGCCTGCTTTGGTGCTTGACCGAGGGCTCCGGGATTCCAAGGGAACGCACCGGAGCCCCCTACACCACGCTTCCGCTCCTTCCGGGACAACTAACAGCTGTCGTGAGACGACTAAGCCTACAACAGCGTCCGCCACTCGACGCTGTTGTCCTCCCCGGGCTCGCTTCGGTAGATGGTGGTTAGAGCCCCACCTCTAACCACCCCCGAGCCCAAAGGTCCCCTTTTAGTAGGCTCTTAATACAGTCAGGGGATACCGATGCCGTATTCTAGTGTAGTGTATTAGAAAATAGCTGTACCTAGTGTTTTCTACAAGCTTGTAAAGTTTGTACGTATGTATGTTAAGATCAAATGTTGCAACTGAAATTAAGACTGGTTCCCCTTTTTCAATTGAGTTGAAATTTCGCATGCCCGTCAAGTTCCGATGACAATACAATATTATGACTGCGAGCTTGATCTGATACGGAGGTTGGAATACGGAACACCTCCTCCTCAGATTGATGGAGTTTGGATTCATTTTGATCAGCGTACCAATAACGGATTTTATGAGAGCTTGTCTCGAAAAATATTTTTTCCACAAAAACTTATCATACTGGTTTTGTCATAGTAAGTATAGGTAAAAATATTCCATGGTAGTATACTATATAGTTATCTGACAAAAACACAACAATGTTGGAGGAAAGTGCAGGTTGCGAGGACTAAGACCTAAATTTAATTTTAATTTTATTTTATTTCAATTTCTTTTTTTTTTTTATATAATTGTTGCAAATAATAATTTATTGACATAATTATACATTAACTGACTTTTAATAATTTAGAGTAATTTTGTACGACATTGTATTATATTATTATTATGATTTGTGTGTATGGTTGACTAATGTAATTGGCGTATTGTGCCGTTTTAGTTAATAAATAATAAATAAATAAATAAGACCTAGCGTTCCCATTGGCTATGTCAAAGCTACGCCTACTCGACCTCTATAGTAATAACAGAGTTTGATTTTTTATATCTGCATTTTGAATGTTGCGCTTCGATTGTCTTGAGTGCAGAAATTACTAATCCGTGCAAAGGTATATTTCAAGTTTATACCAAATACCACTAATATTTTTTATTATTCATGTTAGACATCAATTGTGCCTGCGGAAGTAACAGTCTCTTCGCCTTTTGTTTGTTACCCTTGAGAATAAACGAATGTTTAGTAAAAAATATCGGACAAATACGACTCTGACTCGCACATAGCCTTCCGTACAAATTTAAGCTTTGTGGTTAAAAAAAATTAACTCCCGTACTTCGATATACAGCACGGTCATTTGTCTAGCTACAAAGTTTATAATCGCATTTTTTTATGTGAAATATGATGTGATGTGTGATGTGATATATTTTCAAATTAATGAGTTTCAGATTTAATTCTTTACTTGTGCTGAAAGACCTTGCTTCTTGCCAAATTTCATTATTCTAGGTCACAGGTCACACCCTAGATTCTGCATTCGGGACGCTCGAAGCGCACCACGAATCAGTCTAACACTTATAAGAAATAACTCTGATTGGTTGATTTGAGTTGAGATAGCTAACGAGAACGCTTGGTCGCACTCCCTGCAACCCGCGCCTTCCTCAAACTTTGGTGACTATTTGTAGGAACAACGAATCTCGTAATGCGGTATCTAGTGTGACCTGTGTTCTAGGTCAACGGGAAGTACCCTATAGGTTATGATACTTGCAAGTGTAATATTTATTGCCTTGACATAGATGCTTGTTTTTATAGCTCCAAGGCACCGTAGATCCCCACGCGTTCCTGAGGAAATGGGTCTTGACAGACAGTAAGGCAGACGGACACCGAAGCGCCCCGACGCGTTGTGCCGCGACGAGCAGTGTGAGAACCGCCTTACTTCTTCAACTTCAAATACAAAATGAGGTCACCCCTTTTAAATACAATCACGCGAAGCTGCCTCTTATTTTTACAATTTCCAGTAAACCACGCATGCAATGCACCAACGCAATGCATTCACATAAAAATTCAAGTACCTACAATTCGCCGTAGAGAGACCGCACATAAACATGGCGTTTACAGGGTCTTTGAACTTTTCATGTGCCAACTTTTCTTACTACCCGCATCGTGCTACTTTAAGCTTTAACTCAAAGAAGCCTAGGTTTACTATCGAGGGTAGCAGTTTATGGGTGTGGTGGATCTAGATGGTTATGGAAGTCCAGAGAAGCATAGTATGGAAAGAATGTCTGGGGTGTAATTTATGAAGAAGTGGATTTCGGAACGTTGGGTTTTAAGCTCGGTAAAATTCTTGCAGAATTTTGACGCAGTGCTTTGATGAAACAACTAAAATTTTTGTCAAGGCCATTTTACAGCCGCTATGAATTTGTATTTGCATCTAAATTTTAATTTAAAATTTGTATTAATTTTTAACCTAAAACCTCCGCAGACAGCTTCCCCACGACTTCCGATAACATTCCCAAAAAAAAAAACTTAGTCTACATAAAAGGATTCTCTTAATCTTTTTTTTTTTGGCACGAGCCTCCGCTTTCTGTCTCATTTGAATCCACGTAATGTTATTGTCATTTAGAGCTTAAATACGAATGTTTTTTATTTATTTTTTTGAGGAACCTATGTTAATTATTTAGGTACATACTTGTAATTTGGGGGTAGAGGTAGATTGAGCTAGTACTCTCGGTAACTGAAACTTCAGAATTCTACCTTTACTCACAACGAAGATACAGGAGGGTCAAAAGTGCCGAGAATAAGCTTCGAAAAAAGGATGGTACGGCTGTGCCCTTGTTATTTGAGCTCGACTTGGCCGACACTGCCGTGCCCCCAGATAGAGAAGATGCCTTCGAGAGGCTTTAAACAATATTGTATAAATATATGTCGCAATGTAGTCGTATCCGGGACGCCAGCACCCTCTGCCGGCGCTCGATGGAGTCAGTGGCCGAGCGACCGACCGGTTGTCAAATTGCAAACTGTCAAAGCGAGGCACTTTTCCAATGGCGGTCGGTTTGTACGGTCGAGACTGAACCATCTCGCGTCCCACTATAGATACCTAGCGATACTAGCTATTCTCTTGTGATCGGCTCAGTGTTCTAATAATTATCAAAGACATTATAAACCTAATTGAGTGTACACCAGTTTGTTTTGCTGTTCCAACATTACCCACCGACGCCCACTGTTAGAAGACCAGGAATCAGGAATGCTAATGATGACGGTCACCCACCTCATCCGTCATATAGATATTGCGAATTTTTATAGTTTAGCATTATAATGCAACGAACATGCTTTATCATATCTATCTCATCGAGAGAGTCACAGCCGACAAAGTTCAGCATATGTCGTAGGGAAAAGAGGAAATGGAAAGGCATTGCCATGAGTCTGCTAAACTAATAATTATGATCCAGGAATTCAGATTTAGACACGGATCTATGTTGATCTATGGTCTATGGTGTTTTGTCTATTTCGAAAAAGATTAACAAGCTTAGCTCCACGGACTCCAGGGTCCGTGCCTTGTGTCAAACTTAACAATTTCCAAAATTTCTCTTTTTTACATTTTTAAGGTTTCTACTTGGTTTCTACGCATTTATTAATAAGAAGGATATTGTAGGTGAGTGTCAACATTATGCTTATTTAAGGACGACGCAAACCAAGATCACAATAACCAAGATCACAATAACCAAGAGGGTCCTAAAGAATGAGACCGAGTTTTGCATACAGTGTGCCGTCCGGTCAGGCCGGTTGGAAATCCTATACATCGCATTGTCTGCTTTGTTGTAAGTATAGGTACTATAGGTACATAACAGTATGTATATATAGTTACTTGGAACTTTTACGCCGAGTATAGTCGAGAGAACGAAAATCTGATAAACGTACAATTGTAGAGCCTTACTGAATAATATTGCCACTAGCGCCTTTTTACCCAATTGCCCAAGAAGGGTAATGTTTTTGGGGTTTTTGTATAACCCTACGCAGCAATGCACTGCGCTAGACACCCTGAATATTCGATGTTAAGCCTCATTAAAGTTTGAAATTGAATTTCTTGAAATTATTATGCGAGTATGATTAAATCTCTTTATTCTCATCAATTTTGCTGGTAACATTGACGTTTAGTCCGGAACACAGTTGTGTAACACACTACTGCTTGCTATTGAATAACTGGTAAAGGTGTGGGGAATCCAAAGGCGGACTCTGCAAAGTGTCCTACAACAAAAAATTAAAAATTATTCAGTTTTACACATCTCAGAGTCTTACAGACGCAATAAAAAATATCACAATATTTTACAACAAACCCTCCTATCGTCCAAAAAATAAAATAGGAGGCAATTTCCATAGAAATTGACACGAAAAAGGAATAGAGAGCACCTTGGCCATGCGCGACGCTGGGACATATTTTAACGCCTACGATGTCCAGACTAGAATAAGAGCAGTGAGACCTAAGGTGGCTGAAACCGGTCCGGCAGGCTGGGCTAGAAATCTGAGCGCCATTGTGGGACTGACCGGCGCTCTGGAACCTCTAGGTCGTCTCGATATACGCCTACATGTTAAGGAGTATCACAGTAACATTGTAAATGCGAATATTATTATGTACAAGCTGTTACCCGCGACTTCGTTTGCGTGGACATAAAAAAGTATCCTATGTCCGTCTTTGTGATATACAATAACACAAAGATCTATACAGCCGTTTAGCCTGACAATGCTTAATGTTATGTTGTTGCTGAATGTTTAGCTTGATAATGCGACAAACATCCAGATAGACAAAGTTACTTCCTATAGCTCGCTAGATGGCGTTGATCCATTTTTGTGCATTTGACGTTTTGAATGACTGACAGTTATAATGTAGGGAGTTCTGAATCGCGCAAGCGAAACTTTTTTCCTCGAGACGAACGTATTCAATTTTAAAGCTCGAAGCTTTATTGGTCCTACGACTTTATTACGACTGCGGCTATGTTCCTCTGAATTACAATATTAGTTAGTATTAAGATTAGAATGTCTGTTTGTTACTTTTTTCCACGACAACCCAAGAAGAAGGGTTATGTTTTTGGGGTGTATTTAAGTATTTTATTTTATTCTCATAAGATAACTAACATCTAGCACTTAAGTAACAGTTGTAATATTTTACTTTAAGCCTTAAAGCTAATTAAAAGTTACAACCACGCTGGCCCAGCGGGTTGGTGGATACATGGTATAACCTTCTTTTTATCCTCTAAAAATGTAGAGAAACTGGTAAAACCGCTGACGAAGAGTAAAGCTGTGGGACACTGAAGTAACAAATATTGTCCAAACAGGCGAGTTGGTGGTCAAACGCAGACTTATACAAGCTTAAAAAACTCGGTCTTATGGCTTTACTAGCAAATTAGAACAACCGCTAAGTACATATATTTCATGATTTTGAATATAAATCGGCATGTTTAAGTAACATGCCAACTAAAACCTTGTAAAACATCTAAATCCAAACAACACAAATGAATAATGTTCTGACTTTTTCTTTAATTGCATATGTTTTTAATTATGTGTATAAAATTTTAAAAAAAAACACTTAACGGTAAATGTTGTAAACACCTGTTACTGGTATACATATCTAAAGTTTATCTGATTTGAAAGGTGTTACCCCATAGTTAATAATTAATATGTATACTGTTGGTGTTTCTTTAAATAAATAAACAAGCCAAGCTTCGTATGGAACGGCTTAGGAACAGTATTCATCCCAAACTGCGGCCATTCTCATGACAATATTTTTATGTGAAATGGGTTCCTTACAGGAGGATCGTGATCATAGCATCGCTAAAGTCACGTTCCGCGCTGAAACTGGGGAACTGTTGCAATAACTATACTCAGATTTGTATCGTATTAGTAGATTAGAATAGTCGTTATTTACTGTACTGGCGAATATAGAAACAGTAGTGGTAAAACTGGCGCTGGCAACGTCCCTACTAACGTCCCCACCATGTCCATTAGTGGGGGACGTTGGGAATTTTAATCTGCCTTTATACAAAGACGTCTTTTTATATCATCCTCGCCCGTCTCATGATTATTAGATAAATAGATAGAAACTCTTTATTGTGTACACCAAAAATAAAAATAACACATGTACAGAACTATCTTATACTTAAGCTAGTGCCACAAGTGGCGGCCTTATCGCTAAAAGCGATCTCTTCCAGGCAACCATTGCATGGAAAGAAATTCACATGATGGAACAGGTGAGGTATGACGAACACTTTTAATAATATAAATTGATAAATACTAAGTATATAATAAATATATATATATATAAATATGTGTGTATAATATAAATAATATATTAATCTACAAAATACCCTCACATTATGCCAGCAACTATACTATAAATTATTAAATAATATGAATTTAATTATTAGTCGACGTTAGTAATTTAAATTCCCAACGTCCCCACAGATAACCTTAAGGGGGAAGATGATAATTTAATTTACCAAATACTCTCCTGTAACCCTAGCTATAATAAAGAAGATAAATAAGCCTCGGTGACACCAGAAAGTGTTCAATTAAAACCACGCCTTTATGCAACGTATCTCTAGAAATGTGTTTTGGTACGCCAAAGTAGTACTGAAACATCTTAATTATATCAGTGCAGGTAAATGTTTTATTTTTGAATTCATCATCATCATCATCAGCCATAAGACGTCCACTGCTGAACATAGGCCTCCCCCTTAGACCTACAACGGGCCACTTGCATCCACCGATTGCCCGCGACTTTCACAATGTCGTCGGTCCACCTAGTGGGAGGCCTACCTACGCTGCGTCTTCCGGTTCGTGGTCGCCACTCAAGAACCTTTCTTCCCCACCGGTTATCGGTAATTTTTAAATTAAATTATTTTAATTAATTATAGACTTTGAAGAACTTTTTGTTTTTTTTAAATTCAATGATGAGCGGGCGAGCAGGACGCTTGTCTAATGGCAGGCGCTGTGGTCTATCGAAATTGCGTATATTAAGAATTTCGTAACGAATCCAACAAACAAAACAAAAATAGCATTTTTTGTTTGCTATTTTTCACCGTCTGCAACGACCTCGCAAGGAGTTTGTTAATTTTGACAACAGATTAATTCTAATACTGCCTTTGTCTGGCACTAAGCAAATGACAAAGGCAGCAATAGACTTAATCTGTCGTCAAAGTTAACAAACGTTTCAGTATTCGGAGGTAAGTCTTTTCCTGTATTTGTCATTTTCTTGGTGCCAGACAAAGGCAGCATTAGAATTAATCTGTTGTCAAAGTTAACAAACGTTTCAGTATACCGAGGTAAGTAATTAGTAAGTGTTAAATGGTGGCAAATGACGAGGCTACAAACTGAGCGCCTAATAAGAGTTGTAATGCAAGTTGACTTTGACAGATATCTCCAAAAATTATCAGGGTCCAATTAAATCCACAGAGCCAAATAATTTATGCTAAGTTAACCAAATAATTTAATCAATAAAAAGCAGTAAAAGTGTAAAATTTGACAAAATATATTCTTCCACTACCATAATTTTAAGTCTAGATTATAATTGCTCATATAGGTAGGTACATAATAAATATAAATATATCTATAAAAGTAGCTGCGCCTCGCCGTTTCTCATTCTACAGAAACCGAATATGTTTCCGGGATAAAAAATAGCCTATGTGTTAATCCAGGTTGTAAGCTACCTCCATACCAAATTTAATTCAAATCCGTTAAGCCGTTACAGAGTTGAACGGGAACAAACACACTTACATACTTACACACGCACAAACTTTCGCATTTATAATATTAAGTGTGATGAATGTGCCAGATGGCGTCTTGGTTACAACACGACCGCGGCATTAACCCAGCCTTATAACATTTATTATTACGAACATTGTACAACATAATAGCGTATCATAATCTTAACTAATATATTATAAATAAATTGGAATGTAACTCTGTCTCTCTGTCGGGGTGTTTGTCGCGTTATCCCGGCTAAACGGCTGAACGGATCGAGCTGATTTTTTGCATAGATATAGCCTAAGGGTAGGAGACGGACATAGGCTAGGACGCATTGCTCTTCTTCACTAGTTGAAGTCGACATATTTGATAATAGTCAACCACACGGCGTTAACTTTGAAACGATCGTGATTCTGATTGCGAGAGCATGCTCGCTCGTACCAAGTTAGTCGCACTATGCGCGGTCCCGCTCGCGCAACTCTCGCTATCGCTTTCAGAGTTACGGGATAAGCCCACCGGTTAAACTAAAAATGCTTCATCTACATACATATAACTTGCAGTGAGGTACAAACTTAACTAATTATAATAACTTGGATTATGGGCTTAAATGTAATATAATAAGATCCACTTTACAAGCAGGTATGTTGAAAACATAGTTGCATATCCATGGCCAGTGACATCGGACCTGAGCAAGGTGGACCAGGCAATTTAAGGGTCACATAAGACATACGTAGTGGACATACGATAACATTATTATCCTTAGTTTATATTCATACATCTATCAGAGCGCCTAGCCCACAGATCACACTAGATACTGCATTACGACATTCTTTGTTTCTACAAAAAGGCCTACGCCCAGAATTTTTGATGATACTGATAATTTTTCGATCGTATCGAAAGCAAGTCAAGAAATGATGCGCAGTAATTAACTGATGGGTAATTAGTTCTCGAGAAAAGGTCAATGTTCCGTATTCTAAAACCGTCCGGTTCCTGCGAACACTCCACTGTTCAAGATGACGGTCGACAGAGTTGTCTTCAGTACGGGGTATTGACGTAGTAACTGTTATAAGAACTGTTGTATTTGCGATTGGAGTGATGAGTGACGGCCTGATGATAATGGGACGGGATACCCCGACATTCTGAGAAAATATTCCACTAGTTTGCCCGCGGTGTGGCCCAAGTTTAAGAGGATAGCCCTGCCGCGAGGTTTTAGCGCATTCTATATTTGAAATTGTATAGCTTTCGCTCTGTTTCTCGTTCGCGCGATAGAGAGAGTTTGTGAATTTTCTTAACTTTTTGATGAAATTAGCGTTTCGGGGGTAGTCTGTTATCACCCGCTAAATCTTAACAAAATCCTTTGTTTTTGATGTCAGAGGCTAAACTATAATCTATGCCGCTATGTACTGTTTTTTCAAAAAAATATGGTATTCTAATAAGAACTACTTTTCTTCGACGTATGTTCTACGCAAAAAAAATATCACTATATACTATAGTGCCTATAACAACGAAGATAATGCGAAATGAAAAAAATAACAGACATACAAGCATTGTTTTTCACGATGTAGATTACGCATAAAAATCTTCGAGATCGGATAACGTTTAGGGGTGGGTATCAGACTACGCTTTTTGTATGGACAAGACGACGGTATACTCTATTCTTAAATAGTATAACGCAAATACATATTTAAAATTTAAAAAAAAAAAACCGACGTAACTAGAAACGGGCTGATGATCTTTAAACTGATGAACAGATTCCTTGAATCATATAGCTAAGATAAAGACAGTTCTAAAATCCATACCATCTTTTTCTCCCAAATTAAAATGAAAAGAGACGCAGACAACTTTAGTCCTGTCCGATTAGTTTAGTGAGTGACAAACAGAATCGACGACAATATTATTCGGGGTTCTTGTAGCTTTCGATACGTGAAAAATTTAGAATCTTGGTCACACTGGCCCGTCTTCGTCGATTCTACTATACCCATAGGCATTCTCGACATCGAGTTTTTCAGTTCTACTTTTCGTAGTGGTACGACTCTTTTGCCGGGGTAGAACCAAAACTTTGCCAGTTATTCAACCGCCAATGTATACAAACATTACTGTGTTCCGGATTGAATGGCAATCTACTTACCAGCTTAACTTACTTAAAGAGATTTAACATCTAATGTCCCATGGTTTTGAACTGTTAATAGTTCAAAATTCTAGGTTATGGGCAAGAGTGGCACTCATGGCACTCACCATCAGGCGAGTGACTTGTTCGTCTTGTCATTCAGTATAATAGATGGTGGGGTCCTTCTTTAATATATATCAGGTACAGTCATAGCCACCAATCTAGGTGTGATAGCACGTGCAACATTGGTAAGGTAAGGTGGGTAGCCTTACCGACAAAATGTGTGTATATTATGCTTATCATCGTCATCATCATCAACGGCGGCTTATTCACCCCACTACAAGACGTAATCTTCCTCTCTCTTTCGCCAATCTTCCCGGTTTTGCGCCGAACTCGTCTAATCCGACGTCAATTTATTTTATGGGAAACTACGTTTAGTGTGAAAATAATAGTTTAAAAGTTATTTTTTATTTTAAAAGTTCTTTCTTTAACATAATAATAAAATACGTACAAGCTAGACACAGTCTAAAATATTGTATACGCCAATATTGTGTGAATAACATTTTCAGGCTAGCAACGCCTCTGTCTTTTAAAAACATAGTTTGATTTTAATTATATTTAAATCCATGAACTATACTAAAATATTAGTGAAAACAAACTATTAATAGACTTAAATTTACGGTAAAAAGCCTATTGCACCAGGCTCATTTTTTAATCTAATAAACCTACGTAACATTGTATGTACACTACCACGGAACATAAATATACAATGACAACAATTTTAAGAGTTGATAGAATTCGATTGAGCAAAACAGCTTGCGAATTTCTGCAAACGTTACAAGAATGTAGAGAACTACCGAAATAATCTATCGGAATGCAAGAACGAAGCCGATAAGAATGCTAAGCAATTAGACACCTTCGCTCAAGCACAGGTTATCAGAGCACTAATAATACATTTGGCAAGTCAAAACCGAGAATTAGCTAAAGATTAGCGACCGAGCATGTGAGGGCGTTATTTTTAAACGTGACAGCAGTAAGGTTGAGGCCGACGCTACAGAAAGACACGAGTGTAAATATTGCAAGACTATGAAATCGATTAATAAGACAGGTAATTCAAGATGTTTAAATGATTTGGATGCTGTGAATGCAAAATTTTAAGTTGATAGAACTTCGATTTCATAAACTTACATAAAATCGAAATTGTTTAGGTGCATCATAATTATGGTCAAGATGATAAGTATGGTTGTTAGGTTTTGGTCGCTATGTCCATAGCTAACAGACAAGACAACCATAGAGCCCAGACAGACGAGAGAATATAAGAGGAAAATATATTTCTCTGACTTTATCTCTTGTTTGTTAGTCGGGGGTCGGCGCCAAACAAATTATTGCGTGTGTTAACACTCTTAAAAATCCCAGTAAGAACATCTACGATACGCTAGTGAAGGCTAAAGAAATAACTATTGTTATACTCGTAATTTTGAAAAGAAATAAAGACCGTAGCGAAACAACGAATCTATTAAACAACACTAAAATTTTAAGAAAGCCGTTCTCATCGGAATGCGTTTGCAATAGATTCATGTGAATTTCACGACATATTTCGAAAAATCCCCAAAGCACAACGTCACAGTGATTTAAAGAGTCGCCATCAGAAATAGTTGTCTGTAATCACACGTAGGCGTCCAAGCTGACGACGCGTTTCTATAATAAACCAAGTATTTATAGACTACCCTCATATTTATTTGAGTATTTAAACTTGCCCGTAGTCGTGTGCACGGATGGATTAAACTAATGGCACTGGAAACGGGAATTTATATCTTATACGTTACATTTTTAGTATCAAATTGCAAGGATTAAGTGAGACAGAGTTGATGTTTCAGAATGAGGAAATTGATTATCCATGAGATTTATCTTTCTATATATATTTAACGACTTGCTTTACAGTTGTTTGTACAGTTTGGAACGAAATCAAACTTTTAAAAAGAACGTAAACTTTTTGCAATCGTTGTACGAATTCAACAGTAATCTTAGTAAAAAGTAATTTTCTATTAAAGTTGTGTTAAGAGGGTCGCGGTTTTGACGTAGTAGGTATTTGGAAATCGTATTGCCGTCGCTCTGTTTCTCGTGCGTGCGACAGAGAGTTTATGAATTTACCTGCAATTTTGTTGAAATTAGCTTTTCGGGAGAAAACTGTTATCGGGTGATAACAGTTTAAGACCGTGACCGACCTAAGACTTAACACTTGTATAAAAAATAATCTACGCGATAGTTTTTGTTTTAAAAAAAATACTTTTGGTAGGTATTCTAACAAAAACTACATTTCTTCGTCATAATTTCAGCGCAAAAAAATTATCAATTTAGGTGACTTTATCTACAAAGATATTGCGATAGTTAAAAAAAATCTGTAGGCATAGTGTTCACGGTGTAGATAAAATATTCAAAAATCATCGAAATCGGTAAACATTCAGGGGTGGGAAACAGTTGGCGCTTTCTGTATGGACAAGTAGATGGTCATGTCTTTATAGCCCGCTTCCCCTTTCGTTCGCAAATTTCCAACATATTAAACAAAAAAATCACTTGAGTGGGATATAAAAAAAACGATCAGTGATTTATAGAATAACAATGCCAATAGTTTAAAGCGATGTTTATGTTAACATTTTCTATTTTGACGAAGAAGAAGGAACGAATATTTTGATTATTCCGTCCGTCAGTGTTTTTGTCTTCAAAATTGTTGAAAATGTCTGAAAGAGTTGGGTCTGGCCAGGAGAGCGGCCTTAAGATTTGTCTTCGACAGAAGGTATAAATTATCGCGATGCTGCAAATGACGGCGCTACCTAAGACATAATTGACGACACATCTCTGGCAGAATTTCAGCGAGCGATAAATCGTTTCGCTAGTCAACTGCATATTCCAATAATAATCGTATGGCAAACAGCGACAGTTCCAACTAGCGGTTCATTCATGGTGAACGCAACTAGGTCAGCGTTCCGAAATAGTACCATCTGGAACTTAGAGGAACTTGAGAAAGTGCTAATGAAACTTGAGACGTCTTAGCAAAGTAAAAACTAACTGATGAAGCGATTATGTAAACGTCAAAAAAATCTGTGGGCGAACAACCTCCTCCTTTTTTTGGGAAGTCGGTTAGTTAGAAAATAAGCAACAAGTTTTATTATATAAAAAAAACCAATGTTATGGAAATAAATAAATAAAATAAATACCCGGCTGTAAATTGTACTATATATAAACTCCAGACATAAAGAAGAATCCAAACAACATGTCACTCATCAAATCGGTCAACAAGTGGCGTTACAGGAGCTAATATAGGACCACACGAACATACATACTTATACACAACGTAAAACATTAGTCTCTTCTTGAGCAGTTCTTACGTAGTATTATTACATGACCTATGCAGTCGGTTAGTAAAATAGAGAAAATTGCCTATACGTTACACGAAAGCGTAATTAAGAAATAACACGAACACAAAGTACTCGGAAATAGGACTATGAAGGGTTAGAGAAACTTGAAAGAGTAGATCGTATTTCCACCAGCTTGCGGTTAAATTGTTGTGAGTGAATGTTTCCGGTATTTTTTGAAAGGAAAACCGGATGTGATTATGGATTTTGATGAAATTGAAATGAAAGTGAGTGTTGTTACAACGTTTTCAAAGTTTGGAATATTGATACTTGATCGATAAATAATGCTACAAAAAGCCCTAACTATCGTAATGTCAGTCTTCAAATTATTATACTCAAATATTCGTATTTTGGTGATAGGCAGCTTGTTCAGCCCACTGCAGAAAATGAGCCTCCTCCCTCTTTCGTAACTCTTCCCTGTTTTGTGAACAGCAAAAAATCCGTGACCGACTAACCTTCACACTGCTCTGTCACACTGGTGTGACGGTTAGGAAGAAAATTTCCTAACCTTCATACTGTTTGTATATAAGTATGAATCTTAGAAAAAATATTTCCTAACGTTCATACTAGTGTGTAGTAAAACTTAGCCAAGATTATTATTGAAAACTTACAGAAACCGAGTTTTCCCAAACCAACTAAATCAATTTTACAGAATACACTAAAATGTAAGACAACATGAAACCGCAAGCAATAACTAATCTGATTAGTTTCAGTCAACACACATTCCCAAGGTTCGGAGATACGTGCGAAACTAAAATAGAACTAACCAGAGGCAACGTTCTCGGACTTGTGAACGATTTTGGCACTAATTGCGAACTTGCCCCCATTAATACAGACTGGGGGAATGCGGCAGACGCTGTGGAAGTACACGTGGTCTCGTTATTGGCTGATCACATCACTAGAAAAGAAAAAGAAATAATAATGTCTGTTCTCCGAACAAGCATGTAAAATTTTTGCAAAGACACACTTCAAGCAATTAACTATGCAATGAAACATTTTGCAATCCAATGCGCTGGCTGCCTGATAGGTTTTTTAGAGAAACCGACGTGAGTTGCTTCCCGAATAGTTGACAAATTTAAGTTGAACGCCTTTTACACAAGAAACTTTGTACTTGTTAACTTAACTGACGGAGCGTTTGATCAAATTGACGACTTTTAGTAAAGTAGGTGTGCTATTTAAAAACAAGTTTTGCATGATGACGGGCCTTCATTTCAGGAACTTGAAGCAGGCATGCGGCCAACGCACCGGAAGGATCCTCTTTCAAACACGGCAGTTTCAAAGCAAAATGCCTCAGCACATGGCCTGTCGTTAATGTTCAACACTTGGAAAGATTAAAACTACTATGCATGATTCTGATTTGTAGAAAGTTGTGATAGAGGCAAATGACGAAAGTTTGAATTTGTTTTACAAATTATTGCAAAAGGATTAATTTCATTAAGTATAAATATAAAGCCTTTTATATATAATTGACAATAATTGTTGAATATATAAAATTGAGGAGGTTCAATTCGAATTAAGGGGGAGGCCTATGTTCAGCAGTGGACGTCTTCTGGCTGATAATGTAATGTAATGTAATGTAAATTCGAATTATTTAAAACGTTCATCAAAACCAGATCAGATCATCCAGTTCAGATTTTTACTTAAAATTTTGTATACTAATTAAGAAAATGATTGATATCTGTTTTGTGTACCTAAACAAATAAATAAATAAATAAATAAAACCAAATAACGCTAAATGGGCAAAAGAAATCTTCGCGAATTTTCTCAGTCACATACGTGTGCAAAGAACTGAAAAAAGTAATAATAAATATCTGACGTGCAATGACCTCGAATGTTCTAATAAATATTTCAGTAGCACACGATGGGTATAATGAGGATGATATGGACGATGACGTCAGAGAATGATACGCGGGGGCGGGTGACGCTGACTTCAGACCATGAAGGTACTAGGTAAAGGTAGAGATGGTACTCTGAATACCTTAAAGTTTGTAGTAAGTATCTGCATGTTGCAATCTCAGTATCTCATTAGACTGAGAAAGAGAGTTCGGACCACAGTGCGGTTGTGGTTATATCTTTTTGCATGAGATGGTAATAAATATATATTTGCTTCAAATATTTAACAGAGTGGGTTCTATCTCTATCTTTAGCTACATGCTTCAGACATGGTGTCAGCTGTAACACACACACATCAACACACACACTTCACACATCTGTGTTCTGTGTCATGTAAAATCAACTATTAAATAAATTGATTGTTAACTTTGTAATTTAACGAATTAAATTTGAACTAACCAAGTATATATTATAATAGCATTTTTAATAAAAATGGCATCGTACAGAAATTGCCTCAAAACTTCATTAGATATTGAATGAGTTGATCAGGAAGCGTCTGGCTGGCTACCGGCCAACACTGGGGCAGAACAGCGAGAAAGAGCGCCGGCGCTCAAGCCGGACTAGACTAGGGGGATTAAGGGTCTACGGGAACAAAAGATAAAATTACAGGAGCGATTTAGTTTTTTTATTTTTTTATTTGAAATTTATTTTTATTTTAGCCAGTTATTCAACCGCCAAGCAGTAGTGTGCAAGCATTACTGAGTTCCGGATTGCAGGGCAATGTATCCAGCGTAATTACTGGGCATGCTGAGATTTAACATCTAATATCTTAGGGTGACGAGCGCAGTGGATTGCCACGCATAGTTTTGAAGTTTAAAATTCTGTGTGGCACTGAACTGTTATGGGCAAGCGTGACGCTTAACATCAGGTGAGCGACTTGCTCGTCTCGTCAACGAGAAAAAAAATTCTTTTTTGGCCATTAATTCTATTTGCAGAAATTAGACCGGCTGAACGCCCCTTCACGTCTGATTAAACTGCATAAACAATTTAATTACGAGTTCGCTCTTCTAATTAGGCTATATCGTTCGCACTATTCAACATAAAAAAAAATTAGAAAAACAATGCCAATTCAATTTCGCTTCAATTTTTTCAACAATTTTTATGTTCACGTTTTCTATTTTGACTAAGAAGAAGGGAATAAACACAAAGTTATTCAAGTTTTTTACCTTTTCCTTCGCCAAAATAAAAAAATGCTATAAAATAATAGGAGTGGTTTTCTAAGAATGAGGATGAGAGGAAGATATAATAGGGTTTCTACTTATTAAATATTTTTATAATTCCTAATGAGTCCTATTCATCTTCAAAAATGTTTAATATTATTGAACGAGATAGTTTGGGAGCACCAAATATGTAAACAATGCGCTAGATGTCAACGAGTTGTTTGGTAGTTTGTAGCCTAGAAGACCGAAATGACCAGAGTCAGACCGCCGTTGCGCCGGCCAGATAGGCGAATGAAAGCAGGACCTAAGGATAAGGCTTGAATAAGAACGGGACAAGATGAGAATGGTTAATACCCAAAAATAAAAACCGCAAAAAGAAATACTTTCAAGAGTATATTAGTAAATATACAGAAATACAGAAATATTTATTTCGTAACAAAAAAATACAGACACACAAAAGAAACATAATAATAAATTAAATATACACGTAATAGACAGGAAGTGTACCTATATATTTGTCACGAAACCGACCCCCACTCAGCATAAGCTGGCTGTAAACTCCCAGCGCTGGTATTCTGTTGGGGCCGGCAGGTGACGTCACACGCGGTACGATGCAGTTGTGTGCGAAAAAGTGCAGCGGAAAAAGAAAAATATGGGGTACATAAAGAAACTTTAAGCAACATAAAATACTGGTTTGAACAAATCTTTAAAATATCGACAACAAAATCTAATCTTAGTAGTATGGTGTAGGCCAGTAAGGTACAAGTATAATAGGTAGTATTTAAAAAAATAAACTCTCAAGTGAGTTTTGTGATAAGCTTCTGCTAAGGTTCCGTACAGCTATGTTAGAACTTAATAATCATCATTATAATAATTCATTTTGTTTGACTCCTCATGAGATGTCCTAAGCTATTCGACTCCAGTAAGTAATAAGTTATTATAATTTTAAAAGTATTTTCAGTGTGAGTGCTAAAAATAATGCAATAATTGATTTTAACAGTTTTTTAATTTTTTTGTTCCGGTTATAAACCCAACAGACGTCTAATAAAATCGCCGTTTTCCCGGCGATTTTGGAATAATGTACGTTAGGAACAAACAAAATATTTTGAAAGTTTGCCGAAAAAGAAACATCTAACAGAAAGACCGAAAGCGTCAGAAGCTATCGATGAGCTATCGCGTTGCCTTGAGAAAATCTAAACTACAATTTAAAAATAGCAAAACAAAACTACAACGAGAGACGAGGTCAGTTTCCGCACAGAAAAATAACTGACCGTACATATTTGCAAATAGGTTAACTGGTGTTACGGTATGACTCACAAATACATACCTCAATAAATGTATTGGAATGACGACAATAATTTATCAATTTATGTAGCATATTAAAGCAACTAATAAACTTGATGATGTATTTGACCAGCGATGTCCAAACGTCAAATCCGATGGCTTCACGCATGACCGCTCATAGAAAGAAAATACGAATTTCGGACCGAGACATTTAAATCCTAGAATTAAGTTACATGTAGTTGGTGTAATCCATACCGCATATTACAATGTTACTCGTATAGAAGGAACTTTACGTAACACCGGAAACATTCGTCATAAGCGTCTTGGCGTGCACCACGAATCACAAGGTGGATGATCTCAACGCAAGCTGCCAGTGTTACAATAGTTATACTTGCATAGCTACATTACAGCATTGTTTATTTTGGAACGCAACTAATCAATGATGTTATCATACGCATTTAAACACTTTAATGTGAAGCAAAGTGTTGCTGATGAAAGCCAGACAGAAATACACGAGAAACATAAGATTACGATGAACGAGTTGCTCAATGGGTTTGTTGCTTTTAGATTCAAGGACGGGAAGCGTAGATTTCATACGAGAGCGACAGTCTTGGAAATTGGCTTTTTGGCAAAATCTGAGCTACGCAAGATTACGCAATACGCAGCGTAGCTGGTGATGTAGAAAGAAGAAATCTCAAAATTATAATAATTCTAAGTGTGTGTACAAAACATCCCTCTAGTATTTAATTCAGATCGTATAAATATGAAAAAAAGAAGAGTATTTTCTGATCTCACTATTTTTGATTGACTATGCATTGGATAAGGATAATACAGTTATACTTTTACTTGTGGCTCCAAAGTTAAAGATTTAATTTTTAGAGCATTGTAAGAATGCCATGTCGAATTGAGCTACATCAAAACCTTGAACATCAAAGAAATCTAATTAGTTAGTGATATTGAGTGCCAGTGCATTTCTTGAGTGACAACGACACGCCTGACCGCTGACTGTCCAACAACATTGATTGACATCACCACTGCGCTAAGAAATAACAAAAGAGACACGGTATCGGAACTTGTTCTAAATAAGGTTAAGAGGTAGAGCTTGATAGGTATCTATTTAATTATGTATGTAAGAAGCTGTTGGGAAGATCGTTTTGTCTTCCACATTTGACTACAAGAAGTCAACATAAAGCCTACTATTGCTGTATTCGGAAATAGTAAAAATGTTAATACGAAGACGAGCATGTCGCTCACCTGATGTTAAGCGTTACGCTTGCCCATAACAGTTCAGTGCCACCCAGAATTTTGAACTTCAACAGTCAAAACTATGCGCGGCAATGCACTGCGCTCGTCACCCTGAGATGTTAGATGTTAAATCTCTGTATGCCCAGTAATTACGCTGGAAACATTGCCCTTCAATCCGGAACACAGTAATGCTTGCACACTTCTACTTCGCGGTTGAATAACTGGCTAAGGTTGTGGTACTTCCCCAGGCAGGCGGACTCTGCAAGAGAGCCCTACCACTATTACAATAACTAACTAAATTGCTAACGAACTACGCAATTTCGAAATGACCAAAGCCTAGACAAAGCTGTAAACGGCCACGTTTTTCTCTTGTATTTGAACTGCTAGCTACGAAGGGTACCGCCGAAATTCCCGTCAAAAATTTTGGATTTGTATTTATTAATTCAATTAGTACCCTAAAAACACAATTTAAAATATATTTAATCATAAGACTTATCGCAATGCAGTGACGTAGCTTGCCATAGAAGGGCCCCGTATCAAAATTTGTTGGGGGCCCAAATGTAGGGTCTCTGTTTTCAAAGAAACAACGTTCGGGGCCCCTGTAGCCTGGAGGCCCCGTATCATTGATACGGCTGATACGGCGGTAGCTATGCCCCTGTCGCAATGATTATAAATAATATCATTGACTTATTGCATAGTATAATTAATCTGGTAACTAAAATATAAACGAATAAATTCAACAAAAAATTAAATGATGTTTGTCAAAAAGAAGAGCCGTGGGGATGGTCGGTATACCTACTGAATAGTCGTTGAACCCAGAGACTGCGTGAACTGTCTTTACTACGATTACATTCTGGAACTTAGAATTTAGGACAGATATGTTATGAGAACATACAGCGATAGTTTCTGAAACTCTGTCCACCTGAGATTGACAAGACGTCCGCTGCACTACGCTCGCATAGCTGTGACGCCCCCAAAATTATACTTTTGGCGGGTAACCAAAGCCGATAAAACAGAGTGGTTACACGTACTAGAACATGTAACAGCAAATGGCTAAGACACGGTATGTCACCCGAATAGATCAAAGATGCCAAAACTTTTGAACGGCTTCGCCAAAATCGAATCGCATTAAATGAAAATGAATTGAACTAACAGAAACGTGTATTTCATAACAACCTACTGTTATTAGTGGTATAACTCTTTTCCAGAGACCGCTTGGTGAAGTACCACACATTTGCCAGTTATTCAATCGCCGAGTAGTAGCGTGCAAACATTATTGCATTCCAGATTGCAGGGCAATATTTCCAGCGAAATTACCGGGCATAAAGAGATTTAACATCTATGTCATCTCAGTGCAAGCGCCATTGCCATGTTTGCCACGCTTGGTTTTAAACTGTTGAAGTTCAAACTTTCGGTTGGCAATGATCTGTTATGAGCAAGCATGACGCTTAACTTCAGGCGAGAAACTAGCTCGTCTCGTCAGTCAATATCATAAAAAAAACTTATCTTCTGCTTTATATTGGCAAGATTAAAAATTAAGAAAAAATTAAGTGGTAAAATTAAGAACAAGCAAATATAGACCCACGTTGCTTAAATTCTTCTTCTGTTAAATTTCGATACGTCACTTAACTTTGAGAGGAGTTAAAAATAAGTAAGCCCAGCCTTCGGCTGTTTTAATATATATCACATTATGTTAGAACATTTATGTCCATATCTCTTGTGTTGGTCTCCACGGTCAATTCATCAAAATATTGATATTGGTTCGATTTTATCTATTTGCGAGCTCCTTGTTTGTCATTAGGTCCAAACGAGCAGCTCGTAAATAAATGAATTCGAAGCAGGATCAGTGTTTTGATGAATTGACCGTTGAGACCACCACAAGAGATATGGACAAAAATGTCCTTCAAATTTGATAACAAAAGATACGAAGTTTGTTAAGACTAGTAATTAATTACGATATACGGAAAGTTTATAAGTCTTTTGAATAACTTATTATTATTATTTATTGCCACGCTTGATTAACTATTGGTTTTCCTGAGAGTGCACTAAAGATTGAGATTAACTAATAACCCCAGTATAGCATTGTTGAGAGAGAAAATTATATCCAAATACATCCATGTTATTTATTCTACTAATTATTTACTATTTATTCTAAGTTTCTTTATTTCAGATCACTTATATTAACATGGCCGTATGATAAATATCTTGATCTAAAATACATAGAATTCAAAACATATAAGATAAAAATAAATTTATAAATTACATTCAAGGGGCATTTTTTATTTACTGGAGACGATTAAATTGCACCTCACATGCAACGTTGTATGTCAAAACGTTTATTACGATTCTAAATATAAAAGGTAAACAAGACATTGATCGATCAAACAGGGCGTTCCATCAAAGTTTTATTACAGAAGGCGGAAGTAGAACGATCCATTGCGTGAGGGCTGACAATGGAACCGAATATCTGATATTACTTCGGAACAACGAAAGTAAAGTCGGGTCACGTGAGCGCATCTTGACAATAAAGCTTTTCGTATATGGTAGGTAATGAAATTTGTCTAGCTTGGAAACAGAGGCAAAATACTGGATTTTTGATGTCCGATTTTTCGGGCATATTGTGGGATATATTTTCTATTTTGTACTCGTCATTATGAACGACTTTTACTATTGAACCAATCCCAAAATCAAGAAGCAAACAAAACATCCACTCTCGATTAAATTTGTAAAGAACTGCTGATTCTTATTTCGAGGTTTTATGTTTGATCCCATAGTAAAATTTGTTCGTAATAACGATTACAATGATGAGTCCGTTAATTAACCGAGCACCCAGTATAGGAATCTTATTCTACATAGTTTATAGTATACCAGAGAAGTCAGAATAGCCTATTAGCTCAGTATCATAGTCATAACGCATAATAGCGTTTCATGGTGTAATTCTACAGTTTACAGAAACTTTTGCACAATTACAGTTCTGTAAAAGAAATCATTTGCTAGTTCTGTTTTGTGTTTTGTTGTATAATATAATCCTAACTAATATTATAAATTCGAATTTAACTCAGTCTCTCTGTCTATCTGTCTCTCTGTCTATCTGTCTCTCTGTCTCTGTGTGTGTGTGTTTGCGTTAACATGGTTAAACGGATCAAGCTGATTTTTTGCATAGCTTAAGGGTCGGAGACGGACAGTCTACTTCTTTTTTACATTAACATTAAAACCAAAGTCTCTACTGATGAAACTTTTAACATGACAGCCCTTGTCAAACCAGAAAAATGTTTCATAGTTACAAATTTTTCACACTAAACAGTTGTCCCTGGATCCATAACAAACTTTTAATAGAAAACTATCACCTAAAACTATCAACGACGTTGTGAATTTGCGACAAACTATATCTTCACATAATAAACTCAGTCTCATGATATTTCTTCAAATTATCCGAGATCTGAGAAATTTTGGGAAGCAAAAGGGCCATTACTAGTCAGATGGTGAAAAGGAACATCTATTACATTAAATGAGACCATAAAAATGTCTCCTGAACAGACATTAAACTTTATTAATGTTAAAACTAATATATCGCTAATTTAGCAACGGTCATAAATAGGAAGCCTGTATTGAAACGGGTTCGAGGGTAAATATTTAGCTAGAATTAATGTTATATAATTAACATAGGAATTGGTGACTTACATTAAAACAGTCCCTGTTACTGTACAAATGGTAAACTATTTTTCCTCTAAACAGTAGGGAACTCTACCAGAATGTATGCTATCCATTTACTAGATGATGCCCGCGAAGCTCGGCCTTCGGCCTGACTAAGCTCTTCGTATGAGCCTGGTCTATACTATTACGACCAAAACACAAAAAAACAACAAAAAATAAATCATCAAAATCGGTTCAGCTTTTCTCAAGTTATAGCGGCGTGACCAGGAAAAATAGGGGTTCATTTATATATATATATATATAAAAGTGTAAGGAAAGGTAATTTTTTTGTTTTGATGGCTCGGTTGAAATACTTTGAAAATGTACTAAGGAAAAGAAAATATTAAATATGTGTTTTAGCATTTTTTGAAAATCATCCCCTAAAAATGAGAAATTGGGGTGTTAAAGTTTGAGTAGGGCAATTTTTTATCTTCAAGCGACAGTGATGAAACTTTGTAAATACACTAAGAAACCAAAAAATACCTGTATTGTTTTTTTTATAATCAACCCCTAAGCGCCCTGTGGGCGGGCGTAGACGTATGGTCAACCCCATACCGCCCATAGGCCGGATTAATCCCGCCGCGGCATCTGACCCGGCCCGCGGAACATTTAGCAGTCGCACTAAGCTGTCTTTTCTGTTCACAAGAATTAGTAACACGAAAATGTTGAGTTTTTTTGTTCAGTTTTTTGGTTCGTATGCAGACTGCGAGATCGAGATTCAAGCTATAGTGTTAAACGGGAAAAATAATCGTCTTTTTTAGGTTCTGCGGTTTGCTGGCTCTTCAGCTGCCCACTAGGCAAATAGGTATATGAAAAAACTCAACGTTTTTAATTTACAGGTTTTACCCGCGAGGAAGAACAGCGAAACAGAACTACCTAAAGCTCAACGGCAGGACAAAATTGCACGTAAAAGGGTTCATAGAATTAGAAGATTATTTTGTCCCCAATTCTGAAATACTCTGATTTCATCTTCAGCTGCCAATCATTCAGTCGTCGTCAGATGCCAGTCGTATAGCTCGCCTCATAATTGTGATGGTTCGAACTCGGGGGACCGTACCATTGTCGATTTTACGTACGTATATACTACTGGTTTTTCGGTGCAGGACAACATCGTGAGGAAACCTCCATATTTCTGGAGAAGAAATTCGATGGCGTTTATGGATCCGCCAATCTGCACTGGGCCGGCGAGGTGGGTATGGCCAAAACACTCTTCGAGGGTATGCCGATATCCCAGCAGTGGGATGATAAAAGGCTGATGGAGAGAGAGCAAATTTTTTATTAATTTTTTAGTTTTCAAGACGTTTATGACATTAAAAAAAAATGAAAACTTAGATACTTGATAGAGCATCTACACGGGAGAAACAACTCTGGACAATCCCCACACTAAGCTTCCTTGTGTCGGGATTGCCATAGAAAACATACAAATACACGGACAAGTAATATGCAGAAATTTAAAATCCCCCAAAAATCTGCCTGGGCCGGGAATTGAAATCTAGCACTGATAGCGTACACAAGAGCATCCTAAAATATAAATAGTCTACATAAAAGAACACTATTCCGTTTTTACTGGAGCAACGCGGGCGAAGCCGCGGGCATAAGCTAGTATATACATATATCTGCTGCGATCAAACAAGACACTGCCAAATGTCACGCGTGACAAACAAAAGTGAATCAGAACATCGCAAATCAGATGCAACTCTCTTGTTTACATGCACGCTGACGCTTCTGCGAATTTTAAGTCGACCTACAATAAATTCGAGATGGAATTACTCGAGTGACATAAATGAAAATCACCTCACTTTGCGCCTCGTTAGCATACGAACATCAAAACAATATTTCTAAATGCATTTCAATATATTTGTTTGAACAAAACTATTCCCACACACCTGTAGCATCTGTATTCTTAGCAAAACGTTAAAAATAGACGTTCGACGTTCGTACTGTTTCGTACTTTGTTTGTCAGGCGGACGTAAAGCAACCGACTTTATCGGCGTTCCTAAACGGTTTCACGTCCACAATAGAATTATGCCTTTCGTTTGTTTATAGCTTTTACGGTTAAAACAATTTCCATTTTGCTTTAATATTCGAATTTGAAGAGGTGAGCTTTTGGTTTGTGGGGTCCGTCATTCATCTGTGGGTCCGTCCGTTTATAACTAATTGTTTGACATGCAAAGACAAAATAATGTGGCGCACTTCCCTCGTTGAACAATGTACTATTCTGTAGTGTCATTATATGGGAAGAAACAGGAAAGGATGCTCCTATAGGCATTCAAAAGGCATTCCTATAAACACAAAAGATATAGCCAGGGAGGTAATAAATCGGGGCTACGTTTGGGCAGCTCAAACTTCATTCATCCAGGCTCTCTTGCACAGTCCGCCTGGGGAAATACCACGCCTTTGCCAGTTATTCAACCGCCAAGCAGTAGTGTGCAAGCATCACTGTGTTCCGGATTGAAGGGCAATGTTTCCAGCGTAATTACTGGGCATACAGAGATTTAACATCTAACATCTCAGGGTGACGAGCGCAGTGCATTGCTGCGCATAGTTTTGAACTGTTGCAGTTCAAAATTCTGGGTGGCACTGAACTGTTATGGGCAAGCGTGACGCTTAACATCAGGTGAGCGACTTGCTCGTCTCGTCACCGAGTAATATAAAAAAAAAAACACTAGGCGTGAGAATGCTATTTAGCGCATAATATTTTCGTGAGGTTAGTAATAGTTCCATAGGTACAAGTCTGTAATATGGTCAATGTAGAAACAGATCCCGGACAAGGTATTGCCAAGACAGCTCACCTTGCAACAACTGTATCGTGGCCTGGTATTCAGCGAGCTTCTCATCGACGTATCCCTCCTGCGACTGCTGCGCGATGATCTCCGCCGTGGAGGGACCTCTCTCCTCCTCATCTTCTTCGTATATCATGGGCCGCGGCGGCGGAGGCGGCTCCAACGGCACTCCCGCGTAATCGAACTCCCGAACCGGTTCGTACGGCGACGAATAGAAGTACTCGGGACTCTGCCCCAGTGTAGGAGACATTGCGTAAGGGGAGATGGAGAAATGGGAGCTGGGTGACGGTGAGTGCTGCCGTAGATTGTGCGGTGAGTGTAGAGGTCTGAACGGCTTGGGTGACGGATGGACGGGCGGGGGTGTCACTATGGCTGTGGAGTGTCTCGGACCGGAGATGAGAGGGGGAGGACTTGGGGCCCATGGGGAGGGGGGACGGTAGTTTAGGGGTGAAGGTGGGCCAGGGACTCGCGCGCGCCCGCGCCCCGGCGGCTGTTGCGACATCTCGCGGATTGAATCACGTCAACCCGGTGTCACGCCACCATGTGCATCGCTGGAACAATAGAAAATTCCTGTTAAAAAGTTATAACTTTCATGATTATTTAAATAATTCGTGGAATTATCAATCAACGGCTAAAACAATCTATATATATAAAAAAAGAAAAAGCCCTTTTCTATGAAGTGGTATGTTTTCTTTGTAGTGGTAGGGCTCTCTTGCAGAGTCCGCCTGGGGAAGTACCACACCATTGCCAGTTATTCAACCGCCAAGCAGTAGTGTGTGTTCCGGATTAAAGGGCAATGTTTCCAGCGTAATTACTGGGCATACAGAGATTTTACATCTAACATCTCAGGGTGACGAGCGCAGTGCATTGCCGCGCATAGTTTTGAACTTTTGAAGTTCAAAATTCTGGGTGGCACTGAACTAAACTAGGTGGCAAGCGTGACGCTTAACATCAGGAGAGCGACTTGCTCGTCTCGTCACCAAATATATGAAGCAACGCACAGACCAAATCGCTAATGATAGAAACGTGATATTTGAACCCAATACTCCTTAAATGGTCTATGGTGAAATGGTTTTTGCGAAATTTCACTTCTAAAAGGTAAAATGGACCTCAAAAGCTTGTACGGAAATTTAAAGAAAAAATGCTAATCCAATGAAACTCAGTTTGTGTAATAAGCATAAAAAAATACAGAAAGGTGTGCTTCACGAAGGGGTGTTTCATTTAATGTGCGAGCGAAGCCGCATAAGCTACAGTAAAAATCTTATTGTTCGCCTAGACTATTTGAGGAGTATTGGATAAAAATTCACGTCTCTATCATACGCGTTATGGTCTGTGCGTTGATTCCTAGAGCTTGTTCTTTTATTGATAACACAAAGAGGCCCAAAATGAAGGTCATTATAGCACTAAACAGTTCGCACCGAAATACTAACCCGCTACATTGCTAACAACTGAGAAGGGATGCGAATCTATTGCGTATGTAAGCATACCATACACTATAAATTTGTACATTACCTATCTTGTATACTGTATAGTAACGCAGAGGGCAGTAGAGTACACAATGTGTACATTAAACAGACGCTTTGATACTTTTATTGAGTTCAAATCGCTAAGTGTTGCTGTTTATTTGAACATGTACTCTTTCATTGGAAGCGCTACTTTGAAGGATTTTGTGTGTGTGTGTGTGTGTGTATACAGGGTTATAACGAAAGGGTATGCTAAGCCGAAAGGGGCTCATAGTACTCACGATTGTGAACAACTTTTACTATGGGATCAACCCTGAAATCGAGAAAATAATATCAGCTGTTCCATAGAAAAATGTCAATGACACTCGACAAAATGTATGGAACAGCTGATTTTTCTTTCTCGATTTCAGGGTTGGTACCATAGTAAAAGTTGTTCGCAATTGTTACAAACGTCGTCCACTACTAGCGCCACACCACAGATGCAGGGACGGTCAACCTAGTTACCATTGGCGGGATTTCATAATGATTTATGCATTATTAGCTAATTATCAAAGTTATCATTATGTATTCGATTCAATAAATATTAAAGGGTTTTTACAATTGTACTAATCAGTATTAAAGTAACTGATTCTACAAAAACATTATTGTGAGGAATTGATTTGAACGTGGGGTAGTCAAGTTATTTTTATAAGTAACAGTCAGAATGAATTGAAAAACAAGACGGTGTGAACGTTTATAGTTTTTGGTTGCGGAAAATTACAAGGAGGATTAGTATGAACACCTGGACTTTTATTATATACTTTTATTATTTATTTATTCCTAATTCGTAACACAATCATGAGTACTATGAGCCTTTTTCGGCTTAGCATACCCCTTCCTAATAGCCCTGTATAGAGTTCTACGGTCCCATAGTGATTATAACTACGTTTAGTTTTCAGATATTTGAATTATTGTTTGAAAGGTTTTCAAAATATTAATTAAAGTCTTTTTTTTTTTTTTTTTTTTCTGGAGTTTTGTCGATATTCGACCATGCCACTCCCATTGTAAAAGTCATACATATGTTTACTACTAACCTCAACTAAGCCCTTGTCCCTCCAAAGAGAAACAAGTACAGCTTTATTAGCTTCTTGGCTTCTTCCGATGACGGTGAAGCCAAGAGACTATTGCAAGTTCCCATACGTCGTAAGTAAAGCATTATAACTTCAGAGTAGAAAAATATGATGAAATAGATCTTGGGTGGCACATAGGTAAATAATCTTTAACTTTGATATTATAATAATAATAACCATATAAACCAAAACAATAAGTATATTTATAGTGATGAATACCAGTGATTTATAATGTGTAACTTTTTGGCGAATCACGTGGAAACAGAAGACCCAAATAAAATAAAATTAGCCTTGACGTCTCATGCACGCCCGTTGCAGTATGATATTCAGAAAGATAACTGTTAGATAAATTATATTGGACATATGCCAGTGTTAGAAAGTAATTTGACATAGTCAAAATACGCCTGTAGTGTCAAGATCTACGGTTAGGTGGAAGTTAACAATAGCAGATAATTAAAATATTGAAAATTAGCAATGATAAACTATAATAAGCTTAGGCATTTCATTTGCTCTTTCTAGCTATCATCAATACATTTTTCTTTGGATACATCTAAATACACAGCTCACTGAAGAGCTATGGCTCGATTCATAACTAGGCCTAGACTAGATGCAAGTCAACCAAAATCACCGAATATTAGGTTTAAGAAAAATATTCGCAGTGGTCAAATAAAAGCTAAAATATGTGGTTCACTACAAATCTTAGCAAAATTAAATGTACCTATATATATTATTTATTTTTAAGTACCACAAATATGGGCAAGCGCCATTGTCACGAACAAACGAAAATGCACTTATTCTACTCCATGAAAGAAAACTACTCCAGCCGGAGCCGAGCACTATTTTACGAGATAGGATACTATTAAGCCTTACACCATAAGAGTATGTTATTGTTCGAAACTTTGACAATGCTAATATAATAGACACTATTTATCAACATTCTATGGCCGACAATGGGAGGAAAGAGATATACAAAACATGCCACCCGTGAACATTGCTTACGTAATAAAATTTACATTTAGTTATTGAAGCTTTCCAAAATGGCGACAAATGGCTGCCCGCCAGACGGCCATAAGTCTGGGAAAAATTGCTCTTTGGGCAATGCACGGTCTCCCTCCCTGGCCAATCTCCAATCGTGCCAGCGTAAAGACCTCTTACGTAATAGAAACGTGGCTGGAGGAAATACTCCTGCCAAGTCAATTGTTGGATCGCAATCAGAATAATGAACGACCGGCAGGTGAGAGACAACGATAACTCGCAGATTAGACTAGCAAAGGTTAAAGACATCGCTAAGTAATATTTAACAAATAAAAACATTATTACAGTCAAAATATAAAAGTTTAATGATATGACATTTCACAAGTAGGATAATGCGTGGGTTCGCATCAAAGTAGTCGGAGAAACGTAATGTAAAGCTACACCCACTCTAGACATTTCTGAGGAACTATCAAACAAATGCGAATGGCATAAATTCGCGGGCAGACGGCTTATAACCGGAAACTTTACAAATTATTGATAAAGCATGGCTATTGGTTACTGGGAAAGAAAATATCTCACTAGATAAACAGCACGCTGAAGGCTATGATGTAAATATTGTCAATATATATTCTGCAGTTTATGTTCTTCCCTAGCACTATATAATATATCTTCTCCTGGATATAAAAAAAAGTTATTATTCGAGTTTGGAGGTTCGAATAGATTAAGGTGACACAATTCTAAATTATGTACTAAAAATAATTTTAAAGAGCAAGCAATGTGCAAAAATTATTGTAGCTATTATTGAGATAAACAATGCTGTAATCCAACAAACATGTAGTCATCCTATGAAAACTGACGTGGTTTTGACACATTTTGTTTTAATAAAACGGGAACGTGAGTACGATAACGCGACGCGCCGCAGCCCGCAGTGCAAGGCAATACGAGGTTGCGAGCGTGTCACGCTTATAGCATTCCTTGATAAAGGTCACCGAATGTGATCTAAACTATAGTCGGAATAACCGACTAAATTTAACGTGAGTATTCCCGTTTTATTAAAACGAAATGTAGTCATCCGTCACGAAGAAGTGTAGTTTTTTCAAACAAAATTAGCATACATCATGAGGCGACTGGATAAGAGTTTAGTTCTAATTCCGTCGATTATATCACTGGACCATCGCTGCAGAATGCTGACGCTAGTATTAAAATAGCCAGACTATTGACTCCAGACTGCAAACTGACTAAGATTGACATAGTAGTCTAGAAAAGTCCAACTCCAGAGCGTAAGCTGTTACTAACTGCTACGATGATTTGATTTTACTATTCAAAATTGACTATTAGTTTCATTTTAGTTAATTTTACTCAAGGATTAGTGAGGATTAGTGACGGGCGAGATGGGTTCAATTTCAATAATATCATCGCAAAATGAACCGGAACAAGTGTAAGAGAAAATTAAACTTCAATAGTTCTCGCAAAACTTAACTCGCCATACATTAGTCATGTAAAATACAAAAATGTCCTGGTTTTTTATTGCTACTTGCTATTGCATATATATGAAATAGCAAGCGCAGCCCCTATGCTACTCATTACAATTGTTGCATCAGCAGCTAATCTGAGCGCGAGTTCATCGGCCTCCATCGCAATAACACTTTCAGCAACGTCGTCATAATACACGAAAAATACATTACACTGCGAGAGAATTCTGAAAGCTCTAATTTTTATAGCATCGTGACTGAAATGTCAAATGAAATCCTGCCTCCGGTGAAACTGAATAACAAATCTCAGGCGGAGTTTCGGGAGAATGTGTTATGTAACCAAACGCATTGTAAAAATTTCAAGAATATTTCAGCAAGAACGATGCTGGATGAATTTATCGTGACAAGAGTTCTCTTAATCTCAAAATAATACGAAAACCAATTTTGTGAACATAAATAGATAATCATAACGAAAAGTCGACAATCGATCATTTAGTTTAAAAAGATAGTCACGAAAAACAACATTTTTTTAGAATATTTGTTCACATAATAGTGATAAGAGAAAGGGTGATAGGGTCATATAGATAACAAGACGTGAATAATACCTTTCTGTGGTAGTTAGATGTGGACTTAACTGTCGGCGGAAAATATCGGGGTGGGTAGAACGCTATCGCTACACTACTGTATTTTATAGTTAAAGTATAATTTAAGAGAAAAGAAATGTAAGTCTAGGCATTTGTATCGGAATCCCTAAGAATATGAAGATCCATAGTGTCCCCCGCATCCATAGTGCGTATCAGAATTTTGAGTTGTTTCATTTGTTTCGTCTTTGTCCATCTGTATCGGGTCTGTTTCAGCCTCTGCCTCTGGAGTGGTCGACGCAAACCAGTGCAGCGGTGGCTGGGCGATTGGTGGCCCTAAAACATGAAGGCGCCTCACTCGTTTTGTTGATGCGTTCTGGAAGTCGATTGAATCGGTACAAGCCGGCGTATGAGCTCAAGCACTTCCCCGCTGCCTGTTCCGCTGAATATACCTTAAATTGCATTGCTTGAAACTAGCAGCTTTCGAACGTTCTGTAGCCTGTCACCCGGTACAACTTTTTACTTCTCGACTTTTCTGCTTAGCTCAACTCTAAGCAGCTTAGAGCATCTCAATCGACGTAAAAAGAAAACATGTAAACTTGTCCGTTGCGTTGCGTCTGGTGGCGCAGAGTGAATTTTTTTCAACCCTCCCTAGACGTTGAATGACGTCAAGCGCGGATCAAACGTTGTGGGTACGAAGAGCATGCCCCACAGGCATGCCCACAACCCTAATAGACTTGTGACGTCACATTTTCACGGTCTATTGAGGTTGAAAGGCTGATGAGATGATATTACATCCAATGCCTTAATAAAATTTAATTAACTTGTTAAGAGCATGTCGGGCCATGCTTGGTAGGGTTCCGTAGGCGCGTAGGACGTTTGGAGTATTTATCCGGTTTTTCCGCTTATCTCAAAAAGCCGTTATCACATTTTGTCCGAAATAATTTTAAAATAAAGTTTTTACTAAGATCTAAGGCCTCCTATCAACATGTAAAATAGCAAGTTTCTGAATGGAATGGCTGTATGATTTGGAATGACACATTGCAAGCAACTTTGTCGGCCCATATTTCGCAACAGGACGTTTGGGGGCACAGATGATCTGTGTTTGGGGGACAGGTGGTTCAATAATTTAGACTTAGAGTTTAAATGTGACACTGTGATGTGCAAACAAACACAATTTTATTTTGTAATTTTCGTGAACGAACAAAGTAACATTTTACAGGTTTATTATTTTAATACTGTTTGCCACACGGCTTAGCCCGTGCACGTGAAACTATACATTGTACAAAATCTTGGTCAGGGCGTCATATATTTTGTAAACATTTTCTTTTGCATGAGGGAGGTTATACTCCGACTCGCACTTGGCCCATTTTCGGATGGCTGTGACCACAGGCTTTTTTTAGGGCTGTACTTTGTACTTTCAGAACACAGATTTTTAACCCTTGAGTCACGATTCACGACTTACGAGATTATACTTAGTTTTTTTTTAGCGATAACAAAATTGTTTCATCGCTAGCTCTGGCGGGACCAAGGTATAAACCTTTTTCAACGTTAAAAAAAATTGTACCAACTACGGTCGAGGAAGCTTGTCAAGCAACCATAGCGGTGACAAATAAATCGATGACATGTTCCCGCAGCACATTAGCGAACGAAGCGTTAATTCCTCATTTGTGACGGTTCAATAACTAAACGCGACGATGTTATAGTTTGGCGGGAAGCCAGTTACGAGGCGTGGGTTAACCAAACTCGTGAACTTCGAGCAGAACCTTCAAAATGAGTTTTTTTATTAGACGAGGCTAACATGCCCTAAACTTTGAGGGAATCTTAATCTTCTCTTATCTTCAATTTTATAATTCAAACAAGCAAATAGAAATATGGAAGCCCATCATCATCATTTGCAGCTCATTCAGCCCTCTGAAGAGCAAAAGGTTCCTCCCTCTTTTGCCAATCGCGCCAACGTCAACGCCAACGGAAACACGTGGACGAGCCACGTGTTTCCATAAGATTTCTGCATGCCTAGCACGGGCGTAAGTAAGTGTGTTTGTTTCCGTTCGACCCTGTAACGGCTGAACGGATTTGAATGAAATTTGGTGTGGAGGTAGCTTATACCCTGGTTTAACTCATAGGCTACTTTTTATCCCAAAAAAATATTCGGTTTCTGTAGAATTGCGGGTGAAACCGCGGGGCGCAGCTAGTACATTTTTGTCTAACCTTTATAAAACCTTGTGAAACGACAAATATAATTATGACTACAAGATAGAATAACATCTACGTAAACAATGTAACAAATTATATAACAAACTACCAGTACAGGTAAAAGAGATAGAAGATAATTCAAATTTGCTAAACCCTTAAAGTTGTATTACTCGCGAAATCCTAATATACCCTAGACGAATTTTTGACAGATAGGGCAATATTATGGAATGGATTGACCCGCTCCGCACTATATTGCCCACAGAAGAGAGAAGTCTTCTGTGATATTGCCATAACCAAACAGGGTCAGTATAATTACTTATTTAAAATATGCTAATTAAGATCCGCATGTAATTTACATAATGTTTGCATTAAATGTATTGAGTATTGTATCTAGATTGTGTATTATTTACAACAGGCATTTATTCAATATCAGTATTTGCAATATACCTCATGACTTCGATACAAATTAACTTTGTTGCTAAAAAGAAAGAAGAATATATAGATATACTAATTAAAATATATCTACTAGTTGTGCGATCCGGACTGAAACTTCGCGGCCTATTGCGACACCTTTACAACCCCTTGACCAATTTTTCTCATATTCAAACTTAAAAAATGTGTTTGCTTTCTACTTGCCCTTAAAATTTCATGTACTTTTGCATCATAAGGTTGCCTGGAAGAGATCGCTTTCAGCGATAAGGCAACCAGTTGTTACACTAGTTTTTAAGACTCTTTTTAAATGTATGTAAAATTTTGTGTGAACATAAAGAGTTTATCTATCTACTTCTAATCAACTGTACGCAAGTTATCGCCAAACACAAGCATCACTTTGTTAGTTTTTTTTTTGGCCAAAATTCGATATTATCGTAATTCTACAACATTATGGTATTTTTCTAGAACAACCAACATAGCAGATTGTGCGGTGAGCCCCAAATTAAGCACGCAGTCTGTATCTTGACGTTCAAATCCTTTTGTTTACCAAATACATTTTATTTTTATTGTACAGGAACCGATATTTGTTATTCAATATGTAGGTCAAAACATTGCAAACTAAGTAGATACGGTTCCTTTAATAAACGAAGATCTACCATTACCATGACATATCAAATATGTTATGTTTTTAATTTGATGGAGAAATTATCGTAATTTTATTGCACAAAAGTTACTAATCACATTTTAAAAACTTACACAACTATTTGGCCCTAATCAAATATTGAACGTAAACAACAACAATCTTCATTTAATGCCTAGCAATCAAAAATAGGTAAAACATCGCGATTTTTACACCAACTGTAAACTTTATTAATCATCAATTTACAAGTTCAGTAAGTGGTGTATCAGCGTTACGCAGACTCGGTTCAGACGCGCGGAATTGGGCGTGTAAGTAATTAAATTTGATTAACTAACACATACGAAGGTTGTATTAGTTATAACTGCGGGGAATGATGGTATAACGATCGAGATGACCCAATCTCAGGAAATAAAAAATGAGTAACTCAGGACAAGGGATTGAACATTGCTGGTTCGAATCAAGCCGGAACTTTTTATAAATACCATAATTATATTTGTGTCTTTTGTTATCAGGAGGCAACGAAATGTAGCTACAAAGACGCACAATTATTTATTATTATTATTATTATAATTTTGGACATAGGTTCTCAGCTCTGTGTAATTATTGCTATGTTAAAAGTTAACAAACTAAATCCCATATAGCCTCGTGATAATGACTATCACACAGTCATCATTAATCAACGTCCACAACTGCATAGTAATTTGTGTTATCACTCGCACGAGAATCAAGAAATAACAAGCAAATTTAACAAATTCTTTCAAGAATCTCATTAAGTTTTAAAATCACTTATGTACATAGATCTTTTGCCCTCTATATTTACAAAATCTTGATATCATTGAATTAATTTCAAAAACTTTGCAAAAAAGCATTGCTGAAATTAAAATAGCCCTCAATAAACTGGATTAAAGCGATCCCTTAAGTCATAAATCTTTATAAATTAACCCAAATATAAAGAAATAGGGCTCAATAAAGGAAGGGAGCCACGGAAGGATTGTTAACTAATACAAAATTCGCGTGACTGTATGAAACAAAACAGAATTAAACGCAGTATCGTTATTTTAAACGCCACAGTTCGGCGAAATTATTCCATCAACTGATACTTACTTTCATGAATATTAAAGTTTTGCTTCTGCGATTTTCTACTTCTTGACTTCTTTCCTCAATATTTGTATCACAAATTTACCCAAAATAATTAGTCTATATAACAGATTTCTCAATGCCCCAGTTTTAGAAGTCATTCGGTTTAATAACATTCAACGTAATGGAAGACCTAAATATCCACATGACCTACATTAATGAAAATTAATCTTAGCAGTGTTAAACATCCCATAAATTTTCCGATTAGGCTTCAGTTTCGAGGGTCTGTTACTGTTTGCATTTTCAATGTTTTTCATAATATACCTAATGTTTTGTACAGAAGGTAGGAAATGGACAAGAAGTTTAGCGAGATGAAAGGAATCGATACCAGGCGTGTTTGTAGTCTAGACGCAAGCATTCGCATCTCTCGGGACAGACTGCCGGCTGCCGCGAATAACCTACCACAAACGACGCAATGCGGTTATTAATATGTACAGTGACAGGATTATGGAAAGGAAAAGTACGTGCCCCTAAACATCTTGTTGTTAAACACAATCAAAAGCTCTGTTAGCGCTTTTCCGCGTGGAAAGTTTGAGGTTAGGAAAAAGGCCGGCCGCAGAGTGGGTGATGAAAAGTTATAGAGGAATACATAACGATAAACATGAACAGGAATGACGGGGAAAATAATTTTGGAACGGCAGGCGGACATATTGAAACTCAATACGCGCGCTCCAGGGCGCTGCTGCCTCAGCTGCCTGCCGGTCCAGGGTTAGTAGAGCTCTCCATCAGTTATAATAAGCGTATGAGCATTTCAGCTACGTTACCGGTAACAGAAGGTTTAACGTTCAACGGTTCACAACACTGTTTCACTTCCCGACGGATGCAGTTCGAATTCACTGGTTTTTATTTTCCACGGACGCGTTCCAAATTCGGTATTTGGTTGTTTGTGAGTTCGGATGCCGTTTACGGTGTGACCTTACAGAGTGAACGTTTCGTTACCGCGCTCGGATGCTCGGGCTCGGGAGTACCGGAGCGGCAGTTAGCGTTGGACTGAGGCGGGCGGGCGGATTCGGCGGCGTTCGGCACTATTCGGCCACCGGTATATTTAGAATTTGGCTCTCTCCCCGGTTTTATATAGCAGTGAGTACATCGCGTATAAAGCGTATTCGAGATGCGGTCGCCGCCTCTATATGTATATATATAGGAATTACGATTATTTTATTGAGTGGATTGTAAATTTTTGCAACCGTGCGTTGGTACGGGATGGCCGATATTTTGGGCGGGCGGGTTTTTTTGGCAATGTTAGAAAAATTCTCGCCCACTGCTGCATACCCCGCTTTGTCAATATCTAATAAACTCGCAACAAAAATGCAGAAAGCTAAAATTGAGTTGATGCATGAGGCTGACAACCCGACCAAAAGAAAAAATGTTAAAATTAAATTAAATTGACTAAAAAAATGATGTCGTAGCATCTGAGCACTATTTTATGTTATCCTCCTCCCTCTAGTGTTACTGTTTCCGACGAGGTCCCTAAGAAACTCTGTACTAATCTTGGTGGAAATGTTTTTACCATATTTTATTTAAGGAATAAATAAAAAGAATTTAATATTTTTGTAAAACACCAATGACCAATTCGGAAAAGAGCTCATTACTTTTAAGCCCCTGGATAGATTTTCATCGAAAAGAGCTAGGAACAACATTGAAACCTTCCTTCAAACACAAACAATCGCTTCATGTTTTAATTTATTTTTTAATATTTTAATATGTATTTTTGTCATGAATAAAATTTTCTGTATTTCTTCAAATGAGTCGTATTGGAGAAAAATGGTAATAGCCATACAAACGCACATCGTAACTCAAACGGAAATACCCAATACCCTCTAGATTCGTTCGTGGATAGTAAGTAAATTACAATACAATACAATACAATACAATATAACTTTATTATACACCAAAAGACAATAAAACTTAAATATAAACAATAATAGAAAACCGGTAGTATAATGGGCGGCCTTATCGCCTAAAGCGATTTCTATAGATAGATAGATCAAAAATATTTGAATATTTATTTATTCATCCAAAAAGACCATTTCTAATTATTATTACAACCATCCAAAACACAAATAGGTACGCAAGTACACGGAAACAAGTAATAGGTAAACTTACTTAAAAATATGTCGGGGTTTATAATTAATAATTTCTTAATTTATTTATTACTTTCCTTCAGTATTACAATATAACATAAACATAAATAAAAAATAGATTAACTCTCTATTATTAAAACAATACATTATACATTTAAAAAGAGGCTTAAAAACGAGTGTAACAACAGCGCGTTAACAATGGAATTTCATATACTTTTACTGGGATTTCCATACACATTTCCCACCTGCATATTGTACGACAGTAATGACGTTAATTCTGCCCCATTTAATGTCAGGTCAAGCCATGTACAGGCACCCCTAGTTACAGTGCCTACCTAATTTCAAGACCCTCTTTAGACTATATTGATTTCGATTAATCCTGAGACATGCCTTTTTTTTATTTTTTTTTTTGCTTAGTGTACACCAGAGTATGGTCTTCAAGCTGGCTTTGCATGAAAAAAATATTTTATTACCATACAAACTATAGGGGTCCAAAGGGGAAAATTTACAAAACCATTTTAAGGCCTGTCGTGTTGTATGGATCAGTGTTGGGCCACTAAAGAAGAGCATGAAAAGAAATTGCAAGCATCAAAGATGCGAATGTTAAAATGGATGTTCGGAGTGATAAGAATGGGCACGCTTAGGAACGAGTATGTATGTTAGAAGAAGTAGTGCCTGAAAGTAGTGACTGAAAAATTGAAGAGTGGTTGATCCCACCCACGGGCGCCGGGATAAAATTATGTCCACCCGTTTTGTCTTCGCGTCGACGTGTCAAAGCTAGAATATGGATTCATCTAGACCAGCCATACTAAAAGTTTAGTGTGCCCCGCGGAGCGCCACAACGGCTCCGCAAAGCGTCTGTGAGGGCTCCGCGAAAATACAGGTCACAATAAAAAAATACTAAAGTGATACTTTAAGGTAGCAGAGTAAAACAAACTATATAAATATACCAACAAAGTTTAAAAAAAGTAACTAAAAACGTAGTACTTAATAGCATATGCGTAATATGAGAGCGCTATGATATTAAAGTTAAGTAATTTGAGTTAAGATTATGATTATTAATAAAGGGTATACATAAAAATAGTTTTTTTTAGGGCCTCGTTAGATATTTCGCTTTCTAAAACGTTTCCGTCGCCAAAAAAGTTGAGCTGCTGACTTACAGACGCGAGTTGAATGCAGTCGTCGATCTACAAAAGTTTTCGATAGCTCGACTTTCAACTCGCGTGGCATGTAGATTATTCTGTAGCGAAGTTAGGTTATAAAGTCCGCCATATTAGATTTAGTGTGACGTCATATTATATGCTACACCCGCAGTAGGCCTAGCACGGGCGCCGGGATAAAGTTATGTCCACCAGTTTTGTCTTCGCGTCAACAACGTGACAAAGCTAGAATATGGAAAAAAAACATCCGTATCGTTCTCGCGGGATAAATATGGTGGACAAAATTTTATCCCGGCGCCCGTACTAGGCCTGCTGGCTGTTTAAAGGCTGATAAGTACAGTTTTTTTTTTTTTTTTCTCGGTGACGAGACGAGCAAGTCGCTCACCTGATGTTAAGCGTCACGCTTGCCCATAACAGTTCAGTGCCGCCCAGAATTTTGAACTTCAACAGTTCAAAGCTATGCGCGGCAATGCACTGCGCTCGTCACCCTGAGATGTTAGATGTTAAATCTCTGTAAACGTATGGGTAATTACGCTGGAAACATTGCCCTTCAATACGGAACACAGTAATGCTTGCATATTACTGCTTGGCGGTTGAATAACTGGTAAAGGTGTGGTACTTCCCCAGGCGGACTCTGCAAGAGAGCCTTACCACTACAAACCACTACCACTACTTACAATACAATACAATACAACTTTATTAAACACCGAAAATACAATTAAAATTAAACAATAATTAAATATCCGGCAGTATCATGGGTGGCCTTATCGCCTAAAGCAATTTCTTCCAGGCAACCTTAGTATGGATAGAAATTTTAATGAGACATACTGTCGGTGGTGTACATAAATTCAGGTAAGTACTATCTATAGTATATACTATAGTACCTATCTACTAAATTACTACATAATAAGTATAAATAAATACTATTAAATAAATAAATATGATATACAATAGATACATACAATAGATTATAGTATTATACACAAAATAATACTATATACATACTATAAATACCAATATATACATACTTATGTACCAATTAACACGAAGAAAGATAATGATTATACACGAGGTACATTTTTTACCACTACCACTACCATTTTTTATATATTAATACATATTTATTTACATATTTAGAATGTACTCATAAAGCCCTTCATTTTGATATCAAACACGATAATATATTTTTACATTTTTTTACTTTTTTTATTTATTAATTTTGATGTAGATTCCGCCATATTGGATTTAGTATAATTCTGTATAGCTTTTGACACGCGGAGTGCCAAGACGCGGCAAGACACCTATCTTGTCAAAAGTCTGATAAGCCTCCTTTTTCGTAGTCTGGTAAAAAGAACAGTTGGATTCCAGAGACCATTGAATTGTTTGATTGTTGTATAAATAATAATAAAAAAATATTAGTGGACGTTTTTGGTCACACAGCGCCATCTAGCACCAAACTAAGTAAGCCTGTACTATGGGAACCAGATAACTGATAGAATACATAAATACTTTTTTAAATATGTAAATACATACATAGGATACATAGAAACACCCAGACAAAGAACAACATCCATCACACAAATTTTTGTCCTGGGTGGGAATCGAACCCACAACCTACAGCTCAGAAGGTGGAAACCTTCCCACTGAGCCGCAGGGCTAGTCATTTTACTATGATACTTGTGTTAGGTAACAATACATTTTAATATATAAACAATGTCCTCCGACTATGTTTATTTGGTTTATTTGCTTAATGTTGTATTTAATGAAATACAATATAAAGCAGAATGGAATTGATGTTTTTGAAATAAAGTTTTTTAAAAACTTTGAAAAATAAAACTTAAATATGGAAAATACCTATTATGGTCCTTCTGTTAAGTGTATTTTCGGACTAACAAGATATTGATTATTGCTTGAGAAATTATTCGAAATTCTCAACTCTTCACAGATTGCTCACAGGCTGGTTGAGTGGAGATAATAATATATTAAATCAAAGTCGGCCAGAGTAGCCATGTATCTTGTTATTATGTTCTGGCCTTCTGTATCTTTTTTTTTTTTAAGTCTTAATCTGCAAAGCTTCGAAAACCCAAGGAACAAATATTTAAAGTACTTACAAGAGGTCATGGACCCCCCAAAAGTGCTCCCTGGGTCTTCGAACTGGCAGAGCAGTTGAGCAATAAATATTTTCTTCATATCGTCTTGACCAAGAAGTAGGTACAGTACTGTAGGTATCACCTAGTATAGGCGGTTCTAAAACTTTAGTTCTAAACAAAGATAATAGATACCATTCTAAGCAGTCATATATTAGGGAGAATTCTGTGGTTCTAAGATAAGTACTTAATAATATATAATATAAAATAAAATTAATAATATAAAATACTTAATCAGAAGGTCCACTCACCTCACCCTCAGAGAGATCATAGTATTTATTTTTCCCCTTACATATTACTCTTTGGTATTTTTATTCTATTTTTGTATCGCTTATGAGAACCAACACGGCATAATTTTATGTTATTTAGGCCTTGTTGGTTCTCATTTGCGTCGTTAGCGTCATTGGCAATGTCAGTACACTTCGGACCGAGCCTATCTACGGAGGAGTTATTTGATTATCTGTCACTGTCAATTTTCATGAGGTGTCAACTTCATTTTTTTTTCAACGGACACTTGCCAAAACTATATGAGTTTTGGCGGGATCGTGAAGAATTCATGTCGCGTCATTTTATTAATTTCCAAAATTTGTGTTATTTCGAGTGTTAAATGTGTAAAACGGTGAGTTTTTACCCGTTAAGTGTTCGTGAACATGCACGAATGTTGGTGAATGGTATAATATTGTGAAACGTGAATTTTCGTGTTATTTCCAAAACTCCATAGAAGGCTCTAGTAAAGTTTCCATCACTTTACTGGAGAATGACTTGGACTTGACCGTGACTTGCTTTGCTCGCCTTTGACCGTGACTATGACTTGTTTGATAATATCTAACCAAAACATGAGAATATAATATTTATCTTTACTTGACACTGGCAAATGCATAAGACGTGCGATGCCAAAACCCTCTTAGGAGGAAAGAGAAAAAAAAAAAAACTACAACTATCTATAGTACTTAGCCTACTACATAAAAATAATAGTTGGATTATCCAGATACCATTAAAGGTCTATAGATAATCCAAATGTTCAATCCCACTACCAGTTGGCAGCGTACCCAGCATGCTGGCGGCACTACCACGCTAAATGGCAGGGACCCTATTCCTGAGCGCTCGAGATTATCTCGGTGACTGTCTCTCTAATATAAAATTTAATAGGAGTGAGTGAGAGAGAGATAAAAATGTCATTTCTCCGAATAGGGGCCCTGTGCTTAGGCGTTGCGCCCAAAGATTACTGTTTATACTCGGAACGGCACAACTATGTAACTACTACCGTGGCTAGAATATTTGCGCCGCTTGTTCTGCTCCGTTGAATGAGCAGCCGCGCCAGCGCTACTCCGTGTTTCAGAAAGATGTGACGGTGCCATTCTGACAACGCAATTTGCGTCCATACAATTACATACAATTTGCGTCCCATACACGAGGGCCGTCCCATCTTCCAGGTCCAGTGCACAAGACAGTGTCATACCGATAGGCTTGGAGGGAAGAAAACCATTAGGTCTTTTAGCACATTTTAGCATCGTCACGCGCAAGGCGACTCGGTTCGAGTTCGATGTCAAATGTCTATGTCATGCTCATGTCAAATCATAAAGTAATACTATGTCAAATTAGGAATCCAGGGCTTTTTCAGTGTTGTTCTCCATACGACAATTGCCGTATCATACGGCTTTTAGCATGCTTTTAGTCACGCTGCGCTTCAAATATACGGCATGCGGCAGCTCTTCCAAAGCCGTATACTAGTAGTTCGCGCCAAACTGAGACCTCGCGACCCCTATATCTTCACAACCCCTGGACCAATTCAACTCATATTCGAACTTAATTTTTTTATTGAAATGAACTACTTGCCTACGAAATTTCATGAAGATCGGATCAACGGTTCGCAAGTTATCATCGGACAAATATACACACAAACATACATACAAAAGCCGATTTGTCCCAGTGAACTCTAGAGCCTTCGCTTCGCTCGTTCAAATATCTATATGAAAATATACGGCAATCCACGGAAGAGTTATCAACAACTGCCATTATTAATAATTGTTCGTGTAATGGAACGCACCGACGAGTTCCCTGTTGAACAAATACGACAAAATTGAGATTTTCAACGATAGAGCAGAACAGAAGTTAAGCAAGTCTCTTCTTCGAGTCTCTACTTGTATAAGTATTGCCTCTATGCACCAAGTGACTTCTTTATTTAGACAGATAAAATAGTATTAAATTTTAGTTCAATTTGTTACAATTGTTATTGTGAGACTATTGTACAAGGGTACGTACTTAAATCAATTATTTCGGAATAAATGTGGTTTGTGTTTACATCGTTTTACTGAGCTTAGACAATGCGTTACGATGAGTAAGTAAAGATACCTCAGAAAAATTTGAAAATCAAAGGGTGATATTGTCGATACTGAGGAAGATAGAGAAGAAGAGATACCATTTCCAAGTCAAAATGAGACATAACAAAATCAAATTCAAATTCTATATGGAGACAAGTACAAAAAGTATCATAATGTTGTATACAAAATAATGTTTTTTTTTCTTTTTTGTAACAAGTACGGCAATTTTCAGGTCTAGATGCGGCAGCCCCAAAATCGACTTGGAACAACACTGGCTTTTTGTTTATTTCATAAAATTCTATTATTTCAGATTTATTTATTGCAACAATCTTTTTTTGCTTTTGCACAGTACTATTTACATTATGCTCTGCTGGTCGTTGAAGTTGTGAAGGTTTCGGTACAACTTACACTTCTCGTTATTCAAGTGTGGCCTCAAGGAAGGCTGTGCGATGTTGAACCCAGATTTCCATGATTACCAGCTCACGTCGATTATCACGGAGTGCTGCGGCGGGATAGCCGTCGTGTACTCCGCTCTTTACAAGCCCAACAACCAGAATGTTGCCCTCAAGAGGTATTTCGTGGATAAGAGCAAAGAGAAGGCGACTTTGATTCAGGTAATTTGCCTTTCGAGAAGACCTATGTTTATCCCCGATTTTGTTACCTGCTCTTACTAACTGCTTCAAATAAGGTACCCATAATATAAAAACCGTACAAGCTTCATCCCTTTCCAGAAATTCCAATAATATTTACCCAACATTTTGACCAGTAAACTAGTCCCAGGCTTATTTTTCTATCGACATAGTGAAACAAATAAGGTGCTGAATTACCAGCTTCTACAGTGTAATGTAATGTTGTGGGGAAACAGCACGGATGCAAGTACTCTCTTTACTGCACAAAAAAAACTAATACTTGTCCTTGTTAACATAGAACAAACTGACTCTTGCAAACCTTTCTTCAAAAAATATAAATTACTTACATTACCTTGCATATATATCCTGGAAGTCTGTAAATTTGTTAGAGCCCACGAATTTTTTTTCACAAAACGATCAAACATAAACTTTTACCGAACGCTTAGATATGAAAAAAGATTAGTTTTACCAAAATCAGACCTGGCACTCCACTCAAATAGTCACTTTGTAATGTGCATTAAACTTTATAATAAACTACCAGACAATAAAAAATGAACAAAAAGATAAACACTTTCATACAAAACTCAAAAACTTTTTAATAACTAAAACGTACTATTCTATAGATGAATATATGAAAGACAAATAACTATATCTCATAGGTTCTGAGAGTTAAAACTTAGTTTTTAAGATAAACTGGCTGTCCTCCTCTCCTTCACGCCAACTAGGTATCAGCAGTGCCCGACGGGGTCCACGATTGTTCCTAGCATAAGTTGTAACATCTAAGTCACACATTGTGGATGCAAATAAATAATATGAATATGTAATAAACAAAACCATTAATAGCAATTATGAATTTCAGCAAGACATTCAAACCCGTAAAGAGCTCCAACACGCAAACATCCTTCCATACCTGACATCGTTTGTACACGGCCGCGAGCTATACGTGGTCTCTCCACTGATGACTTTTGGCTCCTGTCGCAATATCCTGGACCGCTACTTCCAGGAGGGGCTGCCGGAGCTTGCATGTGCTCTAATACTGAGAGACGTGCTCCTAGCACTGCAGTATTTGCATAAACAGCTTTATATTCATAGGTAAGGAAGAGGATGTGGTCTAATAAATGACAAAAAATGCTCTAAAAAGTTAAGCTAAGTTAGTTAATAAAGTTAAGTCTTTCAAAGTTTTGAATGGATTCTACAATCTTCCTGACATACACAGCATATACTAAAGGACTATGCAAGAGACAGCAGACGCCACAAGATCCTGCTACAGCCTGCACCGTCTCAAACAAACGCTGCACACCACATCCTCTTGTTCACAATTGGAACAGGTTGCCTGAGGAGGTGGTCTCAGCAAAATCTATAAATATTTTTATAAACAACCTAGATACTTGGATAATTAAAGAGAAGATAAACTTGACAGACAGTTATTAAGTTTCAACTCTGTGTGATATAGGTACATCAACCTATGCCGCTCGCCTGTAAATAAATAAATTAAAGATTGAAGATTTGCTCTTTGTCATATACAGAGGAACTAATACAAAAAAAAAACACACTAATATTAAAAATGTGAAAGTTTCTGCATAAGTATATGTGTAAGTGTGTTTGTGTAACCCATGCAACTCTGTAACGGCTGAAATGATTTGAATGAAATTTGTATTGGAGGTTACTTCCTCGATTAACACCTAGGCTACTTTTTATCCTAGAGAAACATTTGGTTTCTGGAGAATAGTGGGTAAAACCGCGGGGCGCTGCTAGTTATCTAATAAATTATTTTGTTATCCTTCTTATACAAAATACTTGCTTACTTTGAATACTATAATTTCAGAAGTGTGCGAGCAAGCCATATACTAATAGGCGCAGATGGTAACTCGCGGCTGTCAGGGCTCCGCAGCGCGGCCAGTCTGATGGTGGACGGCAAGAGACAGCGGCGGCTGTACCGACTGCCCCCACCGGACCATGATAATACTAACCTCATGTGGCTAAGCCCGGAATTACTAGAACAGGTACATTATAATATCGTCAGTCAAGGAATGGAACAAATTGCCAGCTTCCTCGTTTCCTCAAAGATATAATCTAGGGCTTTTCAATCTTCCATGTCTGCATGCGTCATCTTCAATCAAATTGTCAGTAGTTCTTGTCTGCATGCTTCATCTTCAACCACATTGTCAGTTATATAATTATATTTCAAAAAACAAGCTATTTTCTAGGAATCAACACACAGACTAAACCGCTTATGATAGAGACATGAAATTTGAACCCAATATTCCTGTAATGGTCTAGGTGAATGAAAAGAACGGATTTTGCCAAATTCCACCTCTAAAGGTTTAAAATCGACCCCAGAATTTCGTATGCAATTAAAATATTTTTTCTTGCTAAGCCAATCAAAACTCGGTTTGTATAGTAAACATAAAGAATAAAGAAAGACATGTCTCATGGTTTTTCGAAAATCAACCCCTAAAAAGGTTAAACAATCGACTTCTATTGCATAATCTCACAAGTGCTAAATTAAATGTTGCTGTAGTGATAGAGCTCTCTTGCAGAGTCCGCCTGGGGAAGTACAAATACAAAATACAAAATTCTTTATTTTGGAACAAAAACTTAGTGAATAATGCAAATAGAACGATGCTACCCGCAGTAGTTAAATAACTGTGTCGCGGGTAGCAACGCCCACCTCCAAAACATCCATTAAACGGGAGCTCCAAAATTAAGAGAGTAATTACTTAAATTTTTACAATTGAAAGATATTAAAGTTATAAGTAATTCTAAAAAATACCACACCTTTGCCAGTTATTCAACCGCCAAGCAGTAGTGTGCAAGCATTACTGTGTTCCGGATTGAAGAGTAATGTTTCCAGCGTAATTACTGGGCATACAGAGATTTTACATCTAACATCTCAGGGTGACGAGCGCAGTGCATTGCCGCGCATAGTTTTGAACTGATGAAGTTCAAAATTCTGGGTTTCACTGAACTGTTATGGGCAAGCGTGACACTTAACATCAGGTCGTCTCGTCACCAAAGAAGATTTAAAAAAAAAAACTGTCTGCCCGAAAAATAGGGCAATATTTTTCGGGTGTATTAAGTATGTAAGTTTCCCTGTCCCTATGTGACATGTAGTATAAATGGCTTTATAGACTATATCACTTGTGAGATGTTGTTAGATTTATCAGTCTATATACTGAAACGTTTGTTAACTTTGACGACAGATTAAGTCTGTTGCTGCCTTTGTCATTTGCTTAGTGCCAGACAAAGGCAGCATTAGAATTAATCTGTTGTCAAAGTTAACAAGCGTTTAAGTATTCGGGGGTATGTCCAGATTATTATAAGCTACATTTAGCAGATAGGGCATTGTTTTCCTTTTGGTAATACACTTCTTCAATCTTCCTTTTCAGAATCTAAAAGGCTATGATGAGAAATCAGACATCTACTCCGTAGGTGTAGTGTGTTGTGAGCTGGGGAACGGAGCGGTGCCATTCGCTGAGGTGCCATCAACCCTCATGCTGACGGAGAAGGTCCGTGGCAGCAGGCCTCAGCTTCTAGACTGCTCTACCTTCCCGGAGCCTTGTTTAGAGGAGGCTGAGATGAATAGTAAGCAACATCTTTACTATTCTGTACTTTAGGCGTTTAGTTTTCGTTTATTTCTTTGACTAATGAAAGCCACTTCATCAGAAAGCGAGGATAAAGATGAAAGAGACATTACAAACTTTCACCTATCAAAATCCAACTTGAGACTGGTCACAAGCACTCTCAGAGTTATCGGCTAATCAAAGCATTTAAGTGTCACTTCGATAGCTGTGATAATATGCCTTTATAAAATCTAGTGCGGTAGCAAACACTTGGGACTAGTTTGTATAACTTAATAACCTAATCTGTTATATACAAATATTTGTATTAAAAATCAAATTAAAATCCGTAAATCCGTTTTCCGTAAATCAATTTACGGAAAACACGATCCAATGCAAATTAAAAAAAATTAATCGCTTTCACGCGTGACTCTTCTTGTCAGGGGAAGTTGAGAGATAATTTTATAACATAAATTAATTTGTTGAGTTTGAGTTTGCTGTTTTTTTTTGTTTTTTTATTGCATTCTTATGCATCAAAATAAAATAAAATAAATCAAGCACTCTTTTGCTCGTTTTTACTATAATCACACTAATATTATAAATGCGAGAGTTTGTAAGTGTGTAAGGATTTAAGTGCGTTTGTCCCATTCAACTTTGTAACGGCTGATCGGATTTGGATGAAATTTGGTATGATGATAGGTTATTCCTTGGATTGACACATAGGCGCAGCTAGTTAAATATATTTGTATTTTAGGTATGTACAACACAGATAGCGGTGTGGGCGATAGCGCAGACCCAGTAACCAGACTCCGGCAACTGTATGCAGCGAGGAAACTCTCCGACACCTTCCATCACATGAGCGAGGTGGCACTACACAGGTCAGTTATTGCATGTTGTGCCACTACAAAACATCCATTGGTTACACGCTGAGCGGACAGAAAAAGTATATATAAAAAACCCGCGCATTTTTTTTTTTGTTTTTTTTTTATATGGTCTGTAATACTGCCAAAAGACAAAAAGTTTTTATCACCAAGTCCACAAAACGATACTGGAAAAATGAAAATTGCGCGCGTGCTGTATGCTTCCCTGTGATTTATATATTTTTTGTTTTTTTCAGAATTTGTTTGTTTTTTTATTTTCCTCGTAAGTGTAGTATAAAGCACTACGAATCACTCGGAAGAGAGAGCGATTCTCGAACTACGCCTTCGTTGGCCACTTTCTCCCCTCGGTGAACAATGTAGTTACAACTTTTCGTCATCTCGGAAAAAAAAACCTAATAAAATAATAATAAAAAATAAAAACAAAATAAATTTAAATTAAATATTTTATATTTTCCAGTGACCCCGAGAAGCGTCCGACGGCGACCCAGTTGCTAAACCACGGGTTCTTTAAGCAAATCAGGAAGACTGACTACTTGCCCGGCCTCATCGGGCGCGTCAAGCCCATCAAGCCTGACCTCAGTAAGGCCCTTTTCTTCCTACAACCTCTGAAAACAGGCTAATTTGACTACTTTTGGAAAAGTATTTCAGACTAACAGCGCCCCGCGATTTCATCCGCTGGTCTACAGAACCTGAATATTTTTTCGGGATAAAATACGAACACAAATACACACATACACACGAAATACAAAATAGGAACGGGAACAAACACACTACTTTTTACTATTTGAATGAAATTTGGTATCAAGGTAGCTTATACCCTGGATTAACACATAGGTAGATCCACACATAGTAACCTATGTGTTAATCCAGGGTATAAGCTACCTTGATACCAAATTTCATTCAAATAGTAAAAAGTAGTGTGTTTGTTCCCGTTCAACTCTGTAGCGGTTGAACGGGAACAAACACACTTACATACTTACGCACAAACTTTCGCATTTATAATATTAGTATGATTATTGTAAAATTAAATGAACGCATAATACATTGATATTTTCCCGAGATCAGTTGTATTTTCGGTAAAAATCGATGCTAAGCTTGTACGCGCCAAAACGCGAATCTGTATCATGGCGCCGGTCACGTGACGAATGACGTCACACCAAAGTAAGCATCCGCAATTTTAATTGATTTATTTACTTTGTGACGTCACTATAGATCCAACCTGCACAGAGAGCTTACGGTCACGTTATCAAATCTAAGAAAAGAGATTAAATTATTTAGGTTTTTTTACCAATAATATTGGTGGATGTTTTTCTACACTCAGCGCCATCTACCCCCAAACTAAGCAAGCTTTTACTATGGGAACATAATAACTGATAGAATGAGTGTTCCGGACGACACGACGCAGCACATTGTACATAGTTATAAATAAAATTTTCCCCGAAATAGTTAGATAAGTTAGGTCTTAATTTTGTATAATTCGTATTTAATGTGTGATTATTTGTTTGACGCGTGATTTATTTGATTATTGTTTTTATTTGTAAATAAATATATTCGTGTGCGTGTTTTCTTAACCCAAATACCGGCTCCAAATAGGTAGGAAACATAGGGCGAGAGAGTTCTGGAAAATAAATAGATAAATAATAGAACATTCCCGATTCCTCGCTCCGTCTTTATCCCACCGCCTCCGTCCCGCTCGCACAGCCGACCGCTGCGGTTGGACGAACCGACTCGCGGCGCCGCGGCCAGCGCGCCGCGAGTTGCGAGTGGGGCTACGGGATTAAAAACGGAGCAGGATCGCGCGAAAAACACATTCGGGATCCAGACGCAGACGAAGAAAGAACACTCAAGAACTCTCTCAAGCCCTGAAGAATCAAGATAGGACGCCTAATTGCAACGAATTGAAGGAGCGGTATTCGGAATCAAGAAAGCAAGCACCTCGAAGTTCCGAACAACACATCACCGTCGTTTCACTGGCAATCCCAGCACACCGTACTACGGACGGAGTGAATCCACACCTAGGCCGGCTGTTTCTTTGACGTTACACACATACAGTCCACTCTTGCCGGCTTAGGACATTGTGGTAGCCCCGTCCCGTATAATGAGTTTTGGCGGGAACGTGAAGAAGTAATGTCGCGTCATTGTATTATTTTCCAAAACTTGTGCTATTTCGAGTGTTAATGTTTAAAAATGGTGGATTTTTATCCATTAAGTGTTCGAGAACTTGCACGAGTGTTGGTGAATAGTATAATGTTGTGATACGTGACTCTTCGTGTTGTTTCCAAAACTCCATAGAAACCTAGTAAACTATGCACCACTTTACTGGACTTGACCGTGACTTACTTTGCTTGACTAACCCCCGAATAAATTGAAAACGTTTGTTAACTTTGACGACAGATTAAGTCTGTTGCTGCCTTTGTCATTTGCTTAGTGCCAGACAAAGGCAGCATTAGAATTAAACTGTTGTCAAAGTTAACAAGCGTTTCAGTATTCGGGGGTTAGACTATGACTGAGACTTATTTTAATTCTGAAATATTTGACTTCACTTGAAATATTACACTGGACACTGGCTAAATACACGTTTGGAGCCAAAACATAAGAGCTGATAGAATAGAGTAAGAATTGTGTAAATACTTTTTAATCGTTTCGTCTATCAGTGTAATAAAAAAAAAGTGTCTTTTTTTTCTAGATGACATGTCAGCGCTCCTCCTGCAAGAGCAAATGGCAGACATGGACATTGAAAAGACGACCGAATGGGACTTCTAGCATAGGTAGACCAATTTTAAACAATATATACATGTTATAGAATCTAGAAATTAAATAGGATCTGAATTTATATAAAACTATGAAAAATAAACTACCCTCTATTGCTTCGATTCTGTTGTAAAACAAAGTGAAAGCACTATTATTATCATTATTAGCACTTGACTTGCCTTGTGGCTCAGTGGGTGGAAATCTGCCTTCTAAGATGTAGGTCGTGGGTTCGATTCCTACCCAGGACAAACATTTGTGCGATGAACATGGATTTTTGTTATTTGTTGTGGTGTTATAATATATGTATTCTATGTCAGAATGTAGTCTATTCAGAAAAAAAATACATTCAGTTATCTGGTTGCCATGGTTACAAGCTTGCTTCCGCTTGTGCTTGCTTGGTTCCGTATTTATATCTAAATCTTTGTTTCTTTTTGTTCCAATACGCGAGAAAATAATATCAGCAACTTTAGAGTTTGACTTTGCTGATTCATTAAGAACGATTGGAGACGTCGTACAATGAACCGATATAATGAACGAAGACAAAGTACACGGCTTTTTAATTTCCGTTGACTTAAAATAAAATATGACTTTAGAATAGTAGGTAGCTAACAGACCTGACAACCTCGGACAGCAGACCAGGTAAAATAAGAAATTCATATTTATCTCTTTTTCTCTCTCGTTTGTTAGGAGGTCGGTGCCAACCGACTCTTAAAACGAATAATATTAAAAAAAAAAAAAAAAACGCGACTGCAAAATGCTACATCCTATATTATATAGCCTATGGTACTCAGAGCAAAGACGAATCCAACGACGCCTCATTCGTCAAAATCGGACAAGCCGTTTGGGCTACAGGAGGTAATACAGGAACGCACAAACATAATGCACTCCAAAAACATAACCCTCCTTCTTGGGCAGTCGGATAGTAACTCAAATTTACAACATCGCGTAAAAAGTATTTCCTTTTAAGAAACCCAGTCTAGATCATTCCTAGGCAATTCATTTCCATAAAACATTACAAATTATGTCCTTAGTAAAATCTTGCAAGTTTGAATACATTATAATTTTTGTATTTATATTTGTGTACAAAGAAAGTAATATTTATAAATATTTAGAATACAAAATATTTAATAAATAAATGTATGTTATGTCGATAAAATAATTATTTTGATTTAGTATAGACGTTTTAGACCAGATGTTGACCGCTGTGATCATTAAATAACAAATACTGAACTGTATTTATTTGTATTTTTATTTTTTTCAACAAAACCTTTATTAAACTGAACACGTAACTGTCTTACTACTACTTTGATAAAAAAAAAAAAAACTATTTAGCGCCCATCATTAGTTATGTAGATTAAAAATCTTAATTTGAAATATGTTTTTTTGTTTTGGTTCTGTCATCTAGTATGGCGGGAAAATATGATTGCATGACATTTTCTCGATAAAAAAAAACATTGAAAAGACCTCGATTTACACACATTTTTCGTTGGCGCTCGGAACCCCTAGTGTATATTCAAGTAATTATTACATTATTAGTGAGGTAATAATAATGTCTAGGTTTGCATGGAACAAAATTTCGATTGATTTCCTGGTTTCGATGTAATTAGCAATTATCTTGTTTTTTTAGTAGCGCGCGCTTGAGCCACCACTTTTCATCTGCGCGCGAAAGTGTATAGCGCTATCTTTCTCTCGAAATAGAGATACATTTAATCATACATTATTATACCTGAGGTATACATTTTTTTTTTATCTAATGACTACGCGATCGCTGTAAACAAATACTAGGTGTTCGGTTAGACGACGGAAATAGTTCAGGATACAACTGAACGTTGTATTTATGAACAACTTGTACTATTACGTCATAGTTCAATACTCTAGCATGAAATTAAAATGCTTATTACGTTATTGACAAAAAATATATTTTTTCGATTATCTTTTATACTTTGGGACAGCTTTTTTATGCAATTGAAATAATCAGTCATCTTGCCTTGCATCAATCTAGCAAATAACTGAAATTATGGTGTAACTAGCGCCTGTATCGATTATGTATCATATCTTGGTAGCGATATGGTGCAGGATCGCTTGCAGCCACACAGCGGCCGCACGCGCGCCCGCGTCCTCGTCGTGTGTGTAACCACTCGCTACGTAGGACGCGCGACCCGCTCTGAAAAACGCAAACACACATTAATTTACATTGGAACAGACAATCACACTTTTTTAGGTAAAAAATAAACCCTCCTGGCCAATCGGGTAAAGACGTTGAAAGTGTTCAAAAACAATTATTTCAACAGACTTTTTTTTTTTTTACGTCCTTACAATATTTTCATTCATGAAAAGGGACAATTAATTTTGATTGATAAGGTAGGTATATATTGAATATCATACTCAGGAATTTTAAATCTTTACGTTAAATCGTTATAATGCTCTTTTTTTTAAAAAACTCTATAATTCAACATACATAGTATTCTTTCTAATTCTACCAAACTGCATAGCAGTTTGTAGGCAGAGTAACTCTCTTTGTGAACATTTTCTTAGTGTCTACACACGAAACGATTTGGTCGGTCCCGACATCGCTTGAAAGAGATGGCTATATATAAGTTTCTGGGGAAGCGAAAGGGAGAAGCTATAACATTAATAGTTTGTTTCTTTTGCTCCAGTGAAATTCAAATCTAGCTGTCCCTTTCACACGATGTCAGGTCGGGCCATGTGTAGACACCCTTAGGTAGGTACTATGGACGCGTAGGTGAATTAAGTAATTATAACTAAGTAGTAGGTATATTATTAACTAGGTTTCCTAATATTAATGTCATGATTAGTTATTATAATATTGAAATATTTACGAAAATTGCACAAAAAAGATAAAAAAGTTAAAAAAGCTGTCATACTTAGCGGTCATGTTGGCGGTCTCTTTAGCCCCCTTATCAGCAGCTTCAGCTGTCTTGTTCAGTAGGACGTGTAGCTCTTCGCTCAGGTAGTGTTTGAACGCCTCCGCAGCTGCGTGCAGAGTGTCCAACTGAAATATGTAACTTTAATATATTTAACAGTCTTTTTATTTTAATTGATGAGGCTCTGATCTTCACTGATCCAAGTTTCTTAATCACTGTGGTCTGCGGTGGCTTTAAAATTGACCGGAGTCTAATGTGAACCGCGGGTGCTTTAGAATTGACCCGCGGAGTCACATGTGGACTGCGGTGGCTTTAAAATTGACCGGAGTCTAATGTGAACCGCGGGTGCTTTAGAATTGACCCGCGGAGTCACATGTGGACTGCGGTGGCTTTAAAATTGACCGGAGTCTAATGTGAACCGCGGGTGCTTTAGAATTGACCCGCGGAGTCACATGTGGACTGCGGTGGCTTTAAAAGTAGACCGCGATCATGCGACGGGGTCTACACCACAGATGAAGTAATAGAGACTGATGAATTTGAGTTTAGCGATTAAAAAAGGAAGTGCCTCCAGCAACTGGAAAGGTTGCCGGAGGTGGACAGACAAAGCGCTAAAAAGTAATTTCCGAGTCGGATAACTGTATATTAAGTTCTTATTTTGTTCGAAGACAACCAGAAAACCGTTCTGTTGTGATATAACCGACACAAATAACAACAGGTTTCGGTAACTTTTTTAAATAAAAACTAAACGGTGACAGAACCTAACCTAACCTAGATAACAGTAGGTACAGGTTTTTTTTTATAACAACCCGGAAGCCCTTGCGGTAACAGATCTGAGTAGGTCGTACCTCCGGCAGCCGTTCCATTATTTCATCAATGCCGGCTACGGCAGCGGAGGCACATAACTTACGTTCATTGATTTTAGCAGGCAATATAAAAATCAATGAGTGCCTAGTTAACTAATTACTAGCATACCATAGTCCTGTCCCCCGGCTCGGCGCCGCCGTATTTCGAGATAGCTTGCATGGCGCTGTTCCACGCTGCGAGCCATGCTGCAGGGTCGTGAGACGTCGCCCTGCAAACACCGAGAAATACGTAAACATAGCTACAAATTAAGTAGTTAATTAGAATGTTGCAATGTCCATTCGGTTTTGTACATGGTGCTTTTTAATCAGCTAGGAAGGGTTGTGAGGGTGTTGTATACAAGAAAACGAATAACTTTTTTTCAACGACTTGAAAATTCACGGAGGAAAACGGCTGTTCGATACAAAATGTTCGTGGATCTTGCACGTATTTGTATTTACGCACGTTATTGTATCATCTTCGACAGACAATACCAAGTCGTGATCAAAGAAGATCTAAAACATTTTCTTTTAATGTTTAGCTATCTCTAGTTTATTGGCTATCAACTACAATTGTACGTCCAAATAAAGGATAAGAATTTACGGTTCTCATCCAGCTTTTTACAATTTCTGCAACTTGCTGAACGCTTCATATGGCTGACTTGGAGTATAGAAAAAAGCGATACATCTTACAACTTACAATGCAATGGCTTGCGAGGCAGCTGACAGCCCCAAGCTGTAGATGCCGCCGGAGGTGCCTCCCATGTCTGTCTCGGCGATCTCTGCCAGATCCCACAGCACGTTCGATATGTACTGAAGAGAGGCTGACTCCAGGTACTTCAGGATAGCTGAAATCACCAATCATTTATACAATGTAATTTTATACAGGCCCAAACCTACAGCCAAAATATCTAGTTAATCCTTTGACCAAAAAAACCTTTCTTATGTATAAGGTATGTTTAATTGATAATTAATTAAATCTAAAAAATTCTAGATTTGAAAGTCTTAATGGGCAATGATGCTATTAACAAGAAGTTAACGCTCGTACCTAGTCCAGCTTAATGGAACTGGCGTCTACGCCAGCAGCAGTCAAATGCCGTCATGCAAAGAATTACATTCCGCATTGAATCTCCATCGTCCAATGCGAATCAAAATTATCATAACTAACGCTGTTGCCATGCCAAAGTCTTCTTTCATGCAATTTTAAGTAAGAGAAGACCTGTTCTAAAACACATACCATGTCCAAACTTCTTCAGCGTGTTGCCGCAGTCCCCATCTCCACAGCCAGAGTCGAGGCGGTTTAGTAGACCTTCATTCTTGATCAGCTCTTGAGCCGCGCTGGCGAGACTGCTACGAAGTATGGTCTGATACTCAGGCGACAGGACCGGGCCTAATGAGACCTGTAATTTTAGAAAAGATCAGAGAGCAAAAAATGTAGATATCAAATTACAGGACGCAGATCAAGATAGCTGAAAACTACAAAACCTGGGAGCTAGATGAAGAAAAAAAAATTCTCGAGCTTGCGTCGTGAGCTTCAAATGGATGTTGAGTACTTACTTCGACTAGTTACTCAATTTTTTTATTTTATGACAAAGATGACAAGAAATGGCCATACCTTTCTTTCATGACTCTGCAGAAGAGCATCATCATCCACATTAGGCTCGTCACTACTCAAAGAGAGCTGGCCACCGGGCCAACTCGTACTGCCAGTTGGGGCGTCCAGTAATTCCAACCACAGATCTCCATACTCCTTGTTCAGGTGGAGAAGGCATATTTGAAAGCCGTGCATTTCCAGAGACGTTTTAATGTGGCCGCTAAACGTGCGTTCCACGGTGATGTTCTTACTTTCTGATAAAGTAAAATAAAAATGTTAAGCAAGCCAGGTAAAAAAAAAATACATTTAAGAAATCTGGAACTGGGCTGAAGATATTTTTATCCATGAAACCCCGCTTATATAAACTTCAAAATATAAAAACCAATTAAATGCGAGTCGCGCACCAATGGTTCGTGGTTCGCACCGCCGTGCCATACATTGCTATTTTCACTATATTTTATACATTTTAAGATAAACTATATTTTTTTATGAGTCGGACGTGACCTTTTTTTAGATATTTTAAAAATACATTTCTGGTACATCTTGTCTTCAATCCGTCTTTTCCTCTGAAGACTAATTGTTATTGTTTCGTCCCCTACACTGCATCTTCACATAGTATTTGCCTCAATACAACGGCGTTTTTTCTGGAATCTGGGGTGCTTCAAATATTTGATAACAGGATTTTATTAAAAAACGGGGAAAGCTCTAAACGCCCCGATCAAGGAACCTCCAGCCAGATTAGATTCGTAAAGTACTTTATAGTAAAGCAATGCTTACCCAAATAGTCTTTAGTTTCGGCACTGATTATGTTCATTTCTAGAAACGATGTGCCTCCCAAGTTGTCAATCATTACGGCCACTCGGTTTCTAGATACCAGCTTCAGTTGCGCGATTACCTGTGGAAAAATATTATTTGTTTTTTCATCATTTTCAAGTTTTCTCGTAATGTCTATTGTATGTTAGACTAGTGCAATGTTTATATGCCATGCATATTTGCTACGTCCATGTTCATATTTTACGCAATAATTTTGAGCTACAAATTGAAAACGGTTCCGAGTTTTGGGACCATGTTTCAAAAGTTCAATCAGCGTTACCTGATCTAGGATCATCTTGACGACCTCCTTAGCAGTTCCCATTTTCATCTTGGCAATGCCTGCCTCCCCGTGCACGCCTGCACCCAGCTCCATCTCATCTTGGGCGATTTCGAATAGAGGAGGCTGACCTGCGAAAAAGCAATTCAACCTTATTGCAGGGATTTCAACCCACATCCTATGGCATGCCCGAATGCGCTAATGCAAAAAACAATTACCAGGTAAAGAGCAAGCACTGAGACATACTCCCAACGTCGCCATATTCTTGTTAGCTTCTGCTGCAATGTAGCGTATCTTAGCCAAATCGAAACCTTTGTTGGACATCGCTCCGCATAACTGAAACCCACGAGTAGGCGGTATTTTGAAATAATCCAATTCTGAAGAGGCTACAATGAAATAATGACCTTTTAGAGAAATAATTAAATATTGGGTCTGGCTTTGGAATAAGTATATTTCTTAGTCACCTTATAGAAGAACACCTCTCCGACCATGCTTCGGCCTCCAGTCTTGTTCATGCTTGACGCTACGTCTTCACCTACTATCAGACCTTCCACCTAATGAAGAAAAAAATAGATTAACCCAATCTCTTTCTTTAGAGTTTTCAATTTTCTATAAAGTGCGATAAGTACCTTTATACCAGCGACTTTAGCCTTCTCAATAGCTTTACCAAAGTTGAGTCTATCGCCTGTGTAATTTCCAATTATGACAATAACTCCGCCTGAAATGGTAATCTAATTTTACTACGTTATTGCCACAATCCGTAGCATAGAAAGAAAGGCTAAAGGCTATTTACTTTTAAGATTATTTTATTTATGCCATTCTCATTGTCTTTATCAACGTTGACATAGTTCTTGAATAAACTCTTTTTAGGTTTTATGACCCTTGAGGTAAAGTAATTTCCAGCTTTCAACTAGCATATTGGTTGCTTTGTCACGACATTAATCGTATTTTTATTTATGCATGTTCTTGTCGGTCTATCCGTAGTATTATTATATGTTCTGTGTTCTAGTTCGTTCTCCCTTCCCTCTTTTATGAACATCGCGAGGACTTGCCTGAGTTGTACTTGTAGAGCTGAGCTATAGCGTACAAGACGTGGCCTGTTGGTGGAGAAGCGAATACCCCGCCAGCCACTGCTCCGTCCAGCATGCCTGATCCGACGAAACCTGGGACAGAATGAATGAATTAAAATTACTTTTTTACCGTTTTTGCGAGAACCACTAGGACGTTTTTCCTTTAGCTGCTTTGAGCCTAGCTTTTTTTAGCTTTTCTCGTAAACTTTTCCATCAATTGTTATTATTATGGTATTGATATTATTGGTATGGTTTTAAGGTATTGTGGTTGGTAGTTGTTATTGTTACTGGTCATCATATTACCTGACGCAAAAGGTTCATGACCGGACCCCCCACCACCGAGAACCGCCACTTTCTTGGAATCATCCTGAAATCGCAGAAATGCTATGGTATTATTGATCTTGCTGCTTGTCTGTTTTCTCTCATTGGGCTTAAAACGCTAGTCAGACCAGAGAAGACACGTCATGTCATTATTCACTAAGCATAACAACGAAATAACTACTTGCCTATATATTAGATTTTTGTAATATTATGATTTGCTACGGTTCATACCTAATTAAAATTTGTACCATTTCTAATTAGGTTCTTTTGTGTTGCAGTAGCGCGCAGTGATGTGCTGAGCCTATTTTGTATGTAGTGGATATAAACAACGTTTTATAATGAAAGTATATTAGTTAAATAAATAATTAGTTTTCCAGTCAGAGTTTTGATGACGGTTTTTTTTTTAGATGTGTCAAAAAACAAAAAGCTTAAATCATTTCATAGAAAAATATTTAAACACAGAACACAAACCAAAAAGAGTTCTTTTAGTAGCTCATCTACCTCTTTCAACACTCCTCCTTAAATGAGGTACTAGGATCCAGTCCAACTCCTCCTCAAGCTTGCATTCCTTTCAGACATCTTTCATGACGTTCTCTGCAAAGTCCTTTTGTTAAAACATCAGCAGGCATCTCATTCGTACATAGATAACTGAGTCTTACCCTATTCATTCGTACCATTTCTCTAATGTAGTGATGCCTCACATCAATATGTTTGGTTCGCCGATGATGCATGGGATTCTCTGCAATTTGGATTGCAGATTGACTATCACTGAACAGTTCCACAGTTTCAGTAATTCCGGTCAACTCGGCTAGCAGTGCAGTCAAAAATGCTGACTCTCTACATCCCTCTGAAAGTGCCACATACTCAGCTTCTGCACTTGACAGTGATACTGTCGTTTGTTTCCGACTTTCCCATGACACGGGACCTCCTCCAAGTGTAAACACAAAACCCGTATATGATTTCCTGTCAGTCACATCTCCTGCATGATCTGCATCTATGTAACCAATCAGCTTCTTACCAGTTTTCTTGAAAAACAGTCCTAGGTCCTTTGTTCCGTTTAAATACCTAAGCACACGTTTTGCTGCTGTCCAATGAGTTTGATCGAAACAACTATTAAATTGGCTTAGATAGCTGACTGCAAAAGCAATATCAGGCCTCGAGCAGACAGCTAGATACATAAGTGAACCAATCAACTCTCTATATGGCAGCTCACTTGGTGGAATAAAGTTCTCATCTTGTGGTTTCACAAGCTTAATTCCACTTTCAATAGGAGTCTTCACACTCTTGCAGTCACTCATTCCAAATCTCTTTAGAACCTTCTCAAGATACTCAGTTTGATTGAGTCGAATGGAAGTCTCCTCTTGCTTTATTTTCATACCTAGAAAAACATCCACTTTACCTAAGTCTTTCATTTCGAATTTTGTTTGAAATTCCCTTTTCACCGATATTCTTTCATTCTTATTATTCCAAAATACTAGAATATCATCGACATAAACTGCAATAATCATCATTGAGTTCTGTTTCATCCGCATGTAAACACAGGGTTCAGTTTCACATCTCTTGAAACCCATATCTAACAAAACTCGATTCAGTTTATCATACCATGCTCTGGGAGCTTGCTTTAGTCCGTAAAGAGCCTTCTTCAATAGGCAAACATATCCTTCTTTACCTTGCTCTTCAAAACCTTTTGGCTGTCTCATGTAAACTTTCTCTATTAAGTCTCCGTTCAGAAATGCTGTTACAACGTCAAGTTGATCAACTTTAAGATTATTTTCCACAGCTAGGGCCAAAAGTAATCTCAGAGTACTATGACGTACTACGGGCGCAAAAGTTTCATTATAGTTTAAACCTTTTCTTTGGGTAAAACCTCTGGCTACGAGTCTTGCTTTATATCTTATCTTCCCCGGCTCTTTTTTTATTCTAAATATCCATTTAGAATCCACGAAGTAGCCATCAGCCTTTTTTACTAACTCCCACGTTTCGTTTTTCTTAATTGCATTAAGCTCTTCTTGAATAGCCTTCTGCCATTTATCTTTAGCGTCTCTTGATAAAGCTTCTTCTATGGTTAATGGATCTTCCTGTATATCTTCTTCTGCATAATAGAGAATATAATCATCGAAGTTTGTAGGCTTCCTTTCTCTAAGAGGATATCTTCTTTCATGAACATCCTGAATGGTTTCTTCTCTATCTTGAACTACACGTTCTGATACCTCCACTCTCTCATTGGGATACGCATCTTCAGATTCATTTCTCACTTCAGGTGAACATAACTCTTCTTCGGCTACATTTTCTACACACTGCTCTTCTACAACATCTTCGCAGTCGAAGAATTCATCATTTCCTCTTCGCGCTTCTTGTTGTTCTACTCGATGAACTTCAGTATCACCATTAACTTCTCTGTTCGTTAATATAGGTTTCTCCAAGCTGTCATCCGATGATATTACTTCTACTATTTCATCAGCGTTGTCTGCATGTGTCCTTATTTGATTTTCAAAGAAAACAACATCTCTTGCTTTGTATAAGCTATGCGTCACGGGGTCTATAAGTCTAAAACCTTTTGTTGTTTCGCAGTAGCCGACAAACAGCAGTTCTTTGGTCTTTGAGTCAAACTTCTTCCGTTTTGGTTTCGGGATATGCATGAACGCTCTACAGCCGAAAACCTTTAAATGACTGAGATCCACCTTTCTGTTAGACCATGCCTCTTCAGGCGTCATCCCTCTAACAGCACGTGTTGGACACCTGTTTTTCAAATAAACTGAAGTATTGACCGCTTCAGCCCAATATTTTTTGTTAAGTTTCGCTTCTTCAAGCATACTTCTGGCTCTTTCTACAATAGATCGATTAGCTCTCTCACTTACTCCATTTTGTTGCGGTGTATAATCCACGGTTAATTCGTGAATAATCCCATTATTCCGCATAAAAGTATTTACTTGTTTATTGATGTATTCGGAACCATTATCTGTTCTTATTTTCTTTAGTTTTTTACCGGTTTGATTCTCAGCTAGCGTTTTAAACTCAACCAGCTTCGAAAAAACTTCACTTTGGTTCCGCAAAAAATAAACAAAAGTTTTTCTCGACTTATCATCAATAAATGTCAGAAAATACCTGCACCCTGTAAATGAGTCGATCTCCATAGGGCCACATACATCACTATGTACAAGTTCAAGGACTTCAGTGGCACGCGTACTTTTATGTTTCGGAAAAGGTAATGCAGTTTGCTTACCTTTCAAGCACGGTTCACATTGCACTGATTTTGGGTCCTTGAAATAAATACCTCTAGCCATGTTATCACGTAGTATCTTCATGTTGTTAAGTCCCAAATGTCCCAATCGACGGTGCCGTAGTTGAGCTTCATCATCGGCGTTGGTTTTCAAAGCTGAAAACATGTGAGGATCAGAATTGGATTTCACTATATAAATCCCTCTCTCTTCCTTGCATACCAACTCAACCTTACCGTTCACTTGACATGCGTCTCCTTTATACAACTCACAACCTCTTTTCGAAAATACTACCACAAAGTTACGATTCACTAACGTACTTACACTCAATAGATTCGCGGCTAACTTCGGCACAAAAACAGCTCCTTTCACACTCACGTTCAACTCATCTGAACAGACATCACCACGGCCTTCACCTTCCACCCTATTCCCATTCGCACATGATATTTGGACTGGCTCCTCTAACTTTACATAATTATCTAGCCAATCTTGTCTGTAGGTCATGTGAAATGACGCTCCAGAGTCCAAAATCCACTGTTGCGAAGAATTTCTGTAGGTATGAAGTGCCGTATGTGTAGTATGTGCTTGACTCTCATGCTTTTTCGGGCAAAAACGAGCTTTATGTCCTTCCCCACACACATAGCATTGTATCTTCTTATTGGCTGTCTTTCCTTTATCCGATTGCTGTTCTTTCGCTTTGCTATAGCTTTTCTTCCGAGTAGCACTCAAAGCATTCTGCGAAGATTCATCAATTGTCGTATTTTCCTCGATTTGTAACAACTTAGCCTTCACATAGTCCGTCGTTAGTGTTATATTACTATTTTCTATAGCCATCCTCATCGGCTCATAACGATCTCCAAGCCCTTGCAACATTAGTGCGGCTAACATCTCGTCGTCTACTTCCTTTCCCATATCTGCTAGCTGGTTTGATAGTGACAGTATCTCGGTGACGTAAACTCGTGTGTTACTGTACATGCTGAGCTTCTGACTCACGAGTCTTCCTAGTAGTCGACATCTATTGTTCACACCTTGGTCCTCAAATGCGGCTCTTAGTGCGTTCCAGCTTTCTTTAGCTGTCACAGATTTCTTGACATGAACCAAACAGTGTGGTTTCACCATCAAGAGTATCTTCGCACGCACCTTCTTATCTATTTTGAGACCTGCGGCACTAGTCGGTGTTGTCTCTGTATACTCCCACAAATCTTCCATAACGAGGTATAATTCCATTTGTGTTTTCCATGTAGCATAATTGGCTGCACCATACAATTTCTCTATACTTTGGAGTATCCCGCCCGAGACTGATGTATGCTGCATGTTTGAGCCAGCACCATCCCCAACACCACCGTGAACTCTCGGAACTTCCATCATTCCAACGTCGGTTGTGTTTTACCACCGGTACCACGGCGATGCTACCATGTTGCAGTAGCGCGCAGTGATGTGCTGAGCCTATTTTGTATGTAGTGGATATAAACAACGTTTTATAATGAAAGTATATTAGTTAAATAAATAATTAGTTTTCCAGTCAGAGTTTTGATGACGGTTTTTTTTTTTTTAGATGTGTCAAAAAACAAAAAGCTTAAATCATTTCATAGAAAAATATTTAAACACAGAACACAAACCAAAAAGAGTTCTTTTAATAGCTCATCTACCTCTTTCAACATTTTGACGTAAATCAAAACTATATATTAAGCAGAACGCTAGGTCCTTTAATAATAGGAAGTATTCTCCACCAGATTATTATATCGTTGTCAGCTTGACGTAGACCTTTCCCAATATTCCTTGAACCTTATACCCAACCTTCAGCTAAGCATTAGCTGTTCAATCAGGCATTCTGAAGAATCTTCTCACCTTCCTCCTGACAGTAATGACACGGTTCTTGGGATGCAGCTGCAGCCCAGGGTATGTGGCAACCACGCCGCGAAGGTTGTCGTCCACACATGTCTCGGGCGTATTGATTATCTTCTTCGTGATTGGTTTAGACCCCATCGTGTTCTAGTACCTACTATAGGAAACATACATAAGTCTTCTGTCACTTGGACCAGGGACCCTATTCCTGTGCGCTCGAGATTGTCTCGGTCACTGTCTCTCTAATTTAGAATTTAATGGGAGTGAGAGTGACCGAGATAAAATGTCATTCTCCGAATCGGGGCCCAGATAATGTCTGGATCTTTTCAGTTGACTGCAAAAAGTCAAGCGCACAAAATAATTATCCAAGCTAGTTAATTATCCTGTAAATTTTAATGTATAATACTAACCAATTATATACCAAATAATACTACTTTTAATTCCCATAAAAATTGAATGGCCAATGTAGAAGAGGTAGAACAATCTGGGTTTTTGTTGACGTCATAATGTCAAAGTTATTGCATGTTTAACCCCCGGATACTGAAACGTTTGTTAACATTGACAACAGATTAATTCTAATACTGCCTTTGTCTGGCACTAAGCAAATGACAAAGACAGCAATAGACTTAATCTGTCGTCAAAGTTAACAAACGTTTCAGTATTCGGGGGTAAATCTTGCTGGGATTTGCTCTCACCCAAACCGAGCTCTCGCGAGCATGTATTTTTTTTGCTAGGTTATTGAATGAAAGTACGGTTAACAAACATTATAGATATAGCTAAAATGAGTACAGGTGGAATTTTATGCCCAATAATAATTTTTCTTTTTTTGGGATAATTTTTCGACATTGACTGTTTAATATTATTTTTTTCCTTTATGGGTTCAGTAAGGGCAGTAGATAAAGCTAGTGGTATTATTTTTCTGATTTGTAGTTCAAAAGTAGTGGTGTATAGATAAGCTAATAAGTAAATCGTGAGTAGTTTGTAAAGATGGTGCAGACGTAGAATTGAAATCTAAACGTCTCGAAAACATTAAAAAATAAAAAGTATCTCGACCAGCCCTGCTATAACTACCTAGTATAAACTTCATCATATTCCATCAATTCAATTCATAAAAATTCACCTGAAAACTCCTAATGAAAAAATCTGTATTCCACATACACTAACACATCACCATACGATAAACCATTACTGTTAGCTAACCACTTCGCACTTGGACGAAAACAATGCATACTAAGTACCTAGTCTTAAAATATTTTTACTCAGATAAGTAGCACTTATCACATAACTAAAGTTTACGACCCCGACCTGATAACAAGAGATAGATAAATAAACACGAAATTAATGGAAACATCGCGGTTTTGCTACGAAGTGACAGACGTGTTTACTCGTTTGCGAGATGACATGTCCATTGTCCACTAGTCGTCTTGCATAGACGAGACTATAGTGACTAGTTAAAAGACCTTACCAGAGCTATTTTTAGTAACGCTAGATACTTAGTTTTCACGTGGTAAGCTAAAACACATCATAAGTCGAGGTGGTAAGACCCCGAATGAGTTAGATAGTGTTGTCATTACATAGGTCTTTTGTTATGTAAACTGTTCGACGTGCAAGATAAATCACACGGATACTAAATCACTGAGGAAATTCAATTTATGATGGTTATAGAATATCTTCTGATGAATTAGTCACCGCGGTGGATGCAAGTGGCAAGTTGTCGGTTATGTGGCGGTCTATTTGGAAGGCGAATTATTCATCGTCATCATCCGACGTTAATCCACTTCTAGACGGCCTACGTTCTCCTAATTTACATATTCAAATAGATTGAACTTGAAGTGTGAAATAAAAACCCATTATTTTTTAATTTGGTAGGATTCTTCTAGCCTTTTGTTTAAGTTGCGATTTCCCAGGATCCTGTTTTTAGGGTTACTAAAAAAACTACTAAAAAACCACAGGAAACTATCTATCTTCACTTATCCAAATTATCTTGGCCCACAGAGCAAGTCTTCAATACGATCTTTCGCTCGGTACGGATCTGCTTAGCAAGCTTTGTTTTTTTAAAAATGAATAGTCAATTAATAGCGTAATGATTCCCGTAATCATTAACTTTGCGTTAACATTATCAACTCATCAATAAATAAAAAAGTAAGTAATGGAATCATCTCTGCACACTATGTATAGGCCAGAAAGATAGCGTCTTCTCAAACCACAGATCACAACTAGAAACCGCATTATAAGATTCGTTGTTCCTACAAAAAGTCACCAAAGTTTGAGGAAGGCGCGGGTCGCGGGGAGTACGACCATGCGTTCTCGTTGGCTATTTTAAGGTTACGCCTATTCGCGCCTAGCAATCAACCAACCAATTTTTTTTTATAAGTGTATTTAGACTGATGCGTGGTGCGCTTCGAGCGTCCTAATTGCAGAATCTAGGGTGTGACCTGTGTCTCAAACCAAAAACACTCGTACTTATACACTTTTTACCGTGTGTAAATAAAACGACAGCAACCTAAGCTACATATTTATTTCCTCGTCTATCGTAAAGTAGTTAGTAGAGCCTGTAAAAGGCGTGATGTTGCCAGTAATTCCCCGAGATGCCCCGTAGTATACTATTCTGTAGGCGGTAAACACTGCATCTTCTGGAACCTTCCACTCGAAGGTGACTTGACTGGTGCCGAGCAGGGTCGATGTGCGCTCCCAGTAGAACCTGAAATATATATATTTGTTATAGGTAATCATGTCCATTCTAAATTGGACTGGACCGGGACCAAATTTCTTAACACTTTTACTTTCAAGAGTACCCTCTATATTTTTTTATAAGCTCAAGTACTTCGTGTCCAAATGGGACTTTTTGGTAGGCAATTATTTGATTAATTGCCACCGTAGCATACGGGGGCTAACCTAAAAGTATTGACTTAAACTTATTTTATTGTGAAATATTATAAAACTTGACCAAAAAGTCAGAAAGTGAGACGATCGAAAAACCCTTAAAACTAAGGTCTAACTTGTTGCGTCAAACGAAAGGATAAACCACTCCAATGCAAAAGAATTCTCACGGAATCTGCTAAAAATCGATTCGCAGTAAATGAACAGGCATGCCATTTTTGATGGGTTTTCAGGTCGTAGAGTAGATATTTTCTGCTACCTCAGCCTTTTGCGTACATTTTTGGAGATAATAAATGTCGCTTTCCATATCTTTCCTGACACGCAATTCCTGCCTTGGTTATCTTGTCATGACGTGCATCCCTTCGTTAGGCATTGAAGAAAACAACCTTCGAAGACCTGGCGTATGAAGTAACCTTTTGCGGTAAGCCACATAGGAACCGATCAACATCTAACTACAAACACCCGAAAAACATTACTGTACTTCTGGGCAATAATGGACTGTAGCTATTATATTATGGGTATAGTTCTCACTTGGTGTCCCAGTCTGCATCGTTGGCGAAGACGTGCCACTGCCCGAGCTCGAACCGCTCCACCACGCAGTGGCTCTCCTCCTGCTTCAGATCGTTGCGAGGGTTCGCACCCACCTGGACCAAAATTATATACATATATTAGATATTTCGAACATAGAAAAGGTGAATGAAAAGAAAAGCTATAAGAATGGACCAGGATTTCAGAACCGCCTTCAAAATACCTATGTTTGTTTTATCCAACCAAGTGACGAGACAAGCAAGTCGCCCCCCGATGTTACTTAAGCTTCACGCTTGCCCCCAATAGTTAAGTGCAAATCACAATTTTGAACTTTCAGTTGTAAGTCACCGTGAGATTTAAAATGTATTTTTTTATGCGCAATTTTTTGCTGCAAACTTCAATCCGAAAGATAGCAATGTTCCTTGGCTTTATAGAAATGTCTCACCGGCTGTCTCCTTTAGAAAAGATAATAGATCCTGCTAGTGTTCTTTCTGGTTTATGAAATAATTTAGAACACATTCTCAGATAAAGAAAAAAACAGGTATCTATCTACTTATCGTAAAACCATTTTGATCCAGATTCTAACATGTTACTATTTTAGTACATTTTCGAGCCAAACTTAAGAATAACACTCCGAAATACTTACAAAACTAGCTACAACGATGTCCCCCCTCCTAACAACTGCTGGTGGCTGGTCCAGCACGTCCCCAAATCTCCTTCCTCTTGGTGAGCCGTCGAAGACAACAGGTGTAATGAGGGAAAGAGTGCGGTCGCGGTAGTCGACAGGCTCTGGACCTGCAGGGACGTTGCCACCCTGAAACGTGTGAGTGAGGATGTGCAAAACATTGCGCAACTCGGTACCGGTCCGAACGGCCGAAATGGGCGGATGCCTGTTTTGCTCTAAGGTGCAGAAGAATCATATAAAAAAATGTGACATATTTTTTTTTAAACTCTTTATGTATTTTCATGATGAGATTAGTGGTCATGTTTTCATCAATCATGGCTTGGTCATCTCTTGACTGTGAAACGTTTTGGGGAAATTATATTTGGATAAAATCATGTAATGTAGCTATTGTTGATTATGCATTCAGAACCAAGTATACTCCTCGAGCTTTAGTTATATTTGGTTGATTCGTTATTTTGAAAAGCTATTACGCAATTACATTGCAGTTTTGTACCTGAATAGCAACTGTGGTAAATTCCACAAACTTGTTCAAGAATATGTCCAGGGTATTCGGGCCGTAAATGGTTGATGCTGCTTCGTATCTCTGGACCTGTCGATGAAAGAAAGTGATGAGACAAGGACTAGTGATGACCGATGAGTTTTGTTCAAATCACAGTATATCTACAGGAGAATATCTAAGATAAGAAGAATATCTACCTGTATAATTTCTCTATGGTTCAAGCTTATTTCCTTCCGGACGACATGTTCAAGAAGGTGGGGGTGGTTCCATTCTCACACATGATCAGAATACTCGTAGTTGCCATTAGCGTGATCGGTAACAATTTGTAAATTTTGCTTTATTTACCTGATACTCTTCAAATGTAGCAACATAATGTATGTATTCATTAGTGAGCCCGGAGACGACGACTCTGGGCTCAAAGCCAGCGCTCGCCATCACGTTGCCGGCTGCGCGGCGCATGCGTCGTCCCGCCATGGTGGTTGGCTCACCCGGGACGCCCAATATCAGCAGGTCAGCCAGCCAGATTGTGGAAATGGAGACGATGTGAGGGTGCCAGGGTAGGGGGAAGTTTGCCTGTCAATAGACACTTGAAGCTGTTAAACGCTTATCCCGCTAAAGTTTATGGGCATTCCTGAATAAGATCGACGTGAGATAACACGGAGTTCTTAACGTATTAGATTCAAATGAGTCTATTGTTAATCGTTGGGTTTTTTTTTTCTATCTATCCACACTGATCGATAGACTTGAGTGACAAGTAGGGAACTCTGGGAAAACGAAGGTTGAAAAGGTTACAAAAGCAAGAAAGACCATGCGTCAAATTTCTGTATTTAACTTAGCGGAAAAAAACACTGATATGAAATCAAGAAGGTAAATGTGTTGATGCCTTAAACTCACTCTTCCAGTAGCCAGAAGAATAGGTTTCGGCTCGTGACACGCGATGTCCTCCTCTGTAGCTTCAGCGATCACTCCGCTCACCAGATCCAGCAGAGGGTTGCCTACTAAAGTACCCTGAAAAAATGTTGACCAAAGTAACAAAGACGTTAACTAGGCACATGATGAAAGTCAGGAGTAAAGATCTCAACACTGTGACTATAGTATAGCTAGAAATTAAGTTGATTTATGTGAGAGAAACAACCTTAGTATTTTGTTTCATTTACTCCAAAAAAAAAATATTACTAACCCTTTTCGGAAAAAATAATATCAGGCCTGTTTGTAGTGGCCGTTGGGCTTGATGCTTGGTTGTGGATAAACCTAATCTAACCTTTTCGCAAAAATCAGATCAAGCCTTTTTGTGGTGGCCGTTGAGCTTGACCATAGTGCTTGATCCTTGGTTGTGGATAAAATGATAAAATTCTGTGCCAGAAACTTTTCGAATACCTGTGTAATGTTGAGTGTGTTGGCGCCGTCGATGGTGCCAGATGCGAAACTGTAGCCCATGGCTGGCACGCACCCCCTTACTGGTTCACTCTGGAAGGAAAAACTCGATGAATTGATGACACCGCTATAAATGACTAGAAAATTAGCATCTTATCCAGTATTCTGTAAAAACTTCATTAAAATATCTAGTCAGATTCAGTTGATCAAGAGCGAAACTTCGATTAAAAATGACCCAACTATGATTTATCATTAAAATGTGCCTAATTTTTTAAAGTCGTTTTTATGTTTTTTATATAATAATGATGATAATAATAAGCATGTTACTATTTCTAAAGATACCTAAATATGTATCAGACACTTACAACATTAAATGTTCCGGATATAGGGTCGTACTTAGGGACGACTTCGTTGGGCATTTCGACGAACTGGTGCACGACCGCCAGCTCTCCACGCAACTCCACGCCGGGGGAGTTGAGAGCTTCCTGGAAAAGTAAGGCATTAAAATGCTTCGTATGCTTCAAGATATCTTTTTTTATTTATTTTTTTATCAACATGTCAATGTTGTTACAGGAAAGTGTCGAGCCGTCGTCACTGGACTCTCCATTGTGTTCAGTACACTTGCAGAATGTTCTAAGCTGTGTTTTAATTTAATAGTATAAATTATGTAATTGAAATTTATGTAAATGTTCATAAAAATATGAATAGTTTAAAAATATAACAAATGCATGATCAGCATATTATTATTATCAGACTTCATTTGAAAACACAAAATAGGATTACGCGACGACTTTAAAGAAAAGAGAACACTAACTCGACTCACACCAGTGTTCTGAGGCTAAAAAATTTGACAATACTAAAACTCGCTCACCATGGCTCCTTTATACACCGCCTGGCCAATAATCCTGGTGCTCTCAAACATGTCAGCTCCCGGTCCGAGCGAGAAGCATCGTTCTCCCGCGTCGCAGATGAGGAACTGGTTGTCACACTCCCTGCCGCTGAACTCGCAGCGAGCGTCTTCGAGGTTCGGAGATACGTCGCCGAGGTTGGATGAGAAGAACCCGGCTACTATTTTAGCCTAGAAGGAAACATATCCATATCCATGTGTGTATATATATAGGAACATATCCGGAAAATTTACGTTCCTCTTAGGCTTAACGAAAATACCTCATGTATATTGTTTGCGTTTTTGTTTTTTTGGTTGATTTTTCAATGCTACTTTTCGGATTCTCCTTCGTCCCTCATCGAAAAATCAACCCAAAATAAAGTTAGAATTATATCCGATTTTTTAAGAAAATAAATAAAATGATAACTCCTAAACTACGAAAAACCGTAGAACATACATGGGGTATTTTCGTGAAGCACTTGGTATATGAGGAAAAAAATAATTTCGGATTGACGTCAACGTGTGGAGCACCTGTATAACTACATTTTCACTAGTAGCATAGATAAAATATCTCTTAAGGTCACACATCACAAACTATATAAAAAGGTTAAAAAAATCGGGATTCCTACAGTTTTCGGGGCCAGCCAAGGGTCAGCTAATTGCTGATGTGAAGACAGTATTCATCAATCAGTCATCAGTCCTTTACTAGCTACCAGTATAATTGAAGGTCAATGTTGAATATATTGTAAATAAAATACAAGACCGAGAATCGAGATTGAGAGACGTTTCGCCATGGCAGGCGTAGTATTATATTATATGAAACAAGAATAATGTAGACTGTAGTCTTTATTGCCAATTTTTTTACCTTCCCAGCAAGACTTCCGGGGTTAAGCTCCTTCTCCATCCTCAAAGCAGCATAGCCCAGATTGTCCGAGGAGATTAGCTGGTTGGTCATATTCATGCTGGTGGTGTGGACAGCGTACCAGTTCATCACGCCGTGGAGGGTTCCGTCTTCTTTGACGATGCGGACCTGGCTCAGGGTGTCGTCGGTGTTGCTAGTGTACCTAGGTTGAAAGTTTGAAAGGACAGGATTTAAGGTGTTACCAAAATCCAACGTCACTTTGATGACTAACCATAAAATAAAAACCTCTAATCAAAAAATATATTTAAAAAAACGGTCTGACAGCGTAACCGGACGGACATCATCATGGTCCTTCCACCACCTCCTTCGGCGTGGTGAGGATTGGCCTCGGGGATTACTCCCCTTTGCCAGAGCTGGGCGCCAGAGGCAATGGCCCCTGGGGAATATGTTTCGCCGCGAGTATCGCTGCCTTTGCAGGTGGTCTCTCAGCGGCTTTTCTGCTGGTAACGCACAACACTATATGTTGTGTTTGTAATATGTCCCTTATGAGGACAATTTGGCGCGGTTGGCATTTCCCTCATCCTTAGCTACTTCATTTTCCGAGACGATCTCGCGAGGACAAATTATGTATGAGAAAGCGCATTTAAAATCTTATTCATAAAGAATATCTAGTCTAGATCACTTTAATGTTCTTAGTTACTCACTGTGATCGTTCTTCAGCTGGGTTGTATTCATAGGAGTATGGCGAGCGGTTCTTGTGAGCCTCGGTGACAACCGTCTGACTGAAGAACAGTCTCGCTGGGACCATGTTCTCGTGGGCGCGTACGATGCTCTGAAAGAAAAGGCTTTTTCCATAAACCATCTTTTATATCGAAAAAATGTCGCAAGAACCTTAAGATCACGGTTACATCCCCTAATTTAAGGTTCTTGCCACAATTTTTACTAGCTAGTTTTTCATATTTACTGTCTTACCCTTGTGATGCCATCTACGTAAGCGTTGAATGTCTCCCTCGAGAAGCCAAGGATACTGACGTCCAGTAGGAAGTCCACGAGGTAGCCCCCAGGAGTAGCATGAGTATGCGTCCCTGTGACGATTACGTTGCGAAGAGTGTACATGTCACCGTACAACTCTTGGAGATTCTTTACCACCTGGAAGCGCGAGAATTAATATTTTTTCTATAAAGCAGCTTTGAGTGTATTTGACCATTTTAGATTTTGACCGGTTTCAAATATGATTAATAAAGTGAGGAACGGACGCGCAATCTCCAGCAGCTCGGATTAAACTTGACAAGATAAGCAAAGGACGGAGAGAGTTATGGCTAATGCTGAAATAAATTGCCCGTGGTGTTTCCAAAATGCGTACTAAAGATATTTATTATGATGTTCTCGACAAGTGAGTGATAAGAATGCACTCTGAAACCATCGAATATTGGATCCGATGTGACTTATATCGTTGTAAAATTATAAATAGCATGAATCTTTGACAAAATTATTGTAGGTAAAGGCCATAGGGTAGAAGGTTTTAGCGAGAATGTCTACCAAATTTGGTGATGACATTTAAATATGTCATTAAACAAGATTGATTTGCATAATTCTTGCTTGCGTATCAGTTCACACATTATGAATTTGATTAGATATCACGTTGTTAAGGAACGAGCTAGTGCACTTGACCTTTTAAAACGAACAAATTCGGAAAATTCACAGGCTTATGTTTACACACAAACCAAACAAATATTTTACCAAATTAACTAGTTAAGTACATAAATTAATGAATGGACTGGATGAAATGTATCTATTTCAGTTATTGTTCATTTATCATTATGTTACATGTGTATTTTCAGCTGACTGTAATTGAAAATAAAAGAATCGGGCTCGGTGGAGTGTTTTCGGAAGATAAAGAAGCAGTTGTAAGGACTGATAATTTCGATGGCTTAGGCACCTACCTCTCGCCTAACAGCAATGCCGACTGACTGGGCCTCTGCAGTGACCAGCACAATCCTAGTTTCACCTTTAGAGAAGATGAAAGCTCTGGAGAACTGCCGAAGATGAATACCTTGGCCAGTTTGTGACACCTCTGCGTAGCCCATCTGTCAATTCAGGAAAGAACGGTAAGCAATTGCTTATTTTCAGTTGACAACGTTTTGTGCGGAAGTATTTTTTATGTTTAAAATAATTTCTCGAATTCAAGAAGTGGGCATTTATTTAAACTCCTAAGTACTTTGGGAACCAGATAAAAGATAGTTTTTTTTTTGAACTTACGTACATAGATACACCGGACAAAGAAGAAACATCCGTGTTTATCACACAAAATGTTTGTCTTGGGTGGGAATCTAACCCACAACCTACAGCTCACAAGGCGGAAATCCACCCACTGAGCAACAAGTCTTGTCGAATGTCATATTAAAAGTACTAATTATTTTCATCCCAAAATTTTAAACCGCCATGGTATTTTAATCATAACGAAATCACTTACAAACGCAATTTCTACGCATGGTCCTGTCATATCAGCTATTCCGACCCCAACTTCATATGGGGTTTTTAAGTCTTCCGCAGGGTCTATCGGATTAGGTTCAGGGTCTGGGGATTCAATACTCCCATCGGGCTCCGTAGTATAATATCCGTTTGAATCATTATTAGCGTTGGCCTCTTGAACTACAAGGACTATGACTGCAGTCATCCCGCCGATTACACACAGGCTTACCACTAGGATGACTATCTTTCCTATAAGACTAATTGCCATTTTACCTGTAAAATAAAAAATTATAGAAGTTTTATGAATTTGAATGAGTGAATTAGTAAAGTTAAAATGTTTTGCGGGAGTACCGCAAGGAGATCGAATAAGACCTTTGCTCTAAATATTATACGGACAGATTACTCTGAAAACTTCTTGCATTATTTATTTCTATTGTATTTTATGCAAAAAAATTAAACAACTTACCTAAATTATTTAAAAAATAAGGCCAATAAATTTAAAAAAAAAAATACATAGAACGTGGTGCATTCGCCTATTCCATTCAACTAAGAAGATAATACCAAATAATTTGTTTTTATTTTGTTAATAATCTATTCTATCTAATTAATTATTGATAATGATAAGACTATTATCAGGATAATCTTGAAAACCATATTATTTCTTCGATAAATTCAATTTCAAATAATCTGGATGTCAGATAAACTAAATATGTTATTGGATTAAACATAAGGGGGTCGATAACATAGCAAAATAGTTGCTTAGAAATCCTAAGAATGTATATATGTAGAATGTGATTAATGTTGATGTCGAATCCGTTCCAGAACCTCCTCCAATGAGTTAGTGAACAGTTTCGGAGAAATAACGCCTCCCTGTCTCACTCCTTTCTGCAATTGGATTGGTTTCGTGCTCTCGTGCCGCAGTTCAAACATAACCTAACCTAGTGTTGGGCGCTGCTATATTATGTTGCAATTACTTTTTAGCGCTTCGCCGGACGCTGCCGCGGCACGCTCGGCTCGCGCGTTGCTTATCGCAGTTCAAACATAATCTAACCTAGTGCTTGGGCCCACTATATAATGTTAGTTTATAGCGCTGTGTCGGCCGCTGCCGCGACACGCTCGCTGCTTTCGCTCGGCTCGCGCTTTGTTTATCGCAGTTCAAACCCCTAAAACAACAATGCTTTTCAATAAACAAAAAATGAACCCATATACATTTAAAACACAAAATTTAACAAATACTTTTTTTTTTATAACAATTATATTTTTTCGATATTTCGTAGACCATTCTGAGAAAATCTAACTTCAAAAATTTCGAAACATCGATAGATTACCCGTCGATATACCCTATTCCCTATGCCTCCACTTTAGGTAGTGATGTTTAGGTAGGTTTAGGTGTGATTTAGGTAGTGATAGCACATTCATTTGTTCGCTGAGATTTTGTGACCATCCTAACCCTAAGTAATATTATAATTAAGAGGAATACAGCCGCAGTCGTATCGGAACAGGACCAATAAAGCTTCGAGGTATAAAAATGAATACGTTCGTCTCGAGGAAAAAACTTCGCTTGCGCGATTCAGAACTCCCTACATTACAACTGTCAGTCCATACAAAACGTCAAAAAATTCACAAAAATGGATCAACGCCTTCTAGCGAACTGTAAAAAGTAACTTTTTTCTCTGTCTGGATGTTTGTCGCGTTATCACGGCTAAACGGCTGAACGGATCTTGATAAAATTTGATAAGGGGTTTACTGTATTTCACAAAGACGGACAAAGGATACTTTTTATGTCCACACGAACGAAGTCGCGTGTAACAACTAGTTTACTATAATTTCATTGAATACAATTTGAAATGCAGTCAAGTCTAAAACAGCTAGAATCGTTGTAATTTTAATATTTTTTTCATTGGTACAGGTTTCGTTTTTTTTTTTTTGGTAAGATAGCTTAGGGCCTTAAAGTATTTTTTGGTGCTCATTATAAAATTAAAAAATCATATTTAAAAGTAACGCCTTGCTCAATCAAAGGTCTGGTCATGCACGGTTTTTTATTTTATTGGTTTTCAAATAAAAACTGTAGTTAGAGATAATATAATTTATTTTTTTATACTTATCTAACTTTATTTACATTTTCTTAGAATCTTCAACCGTATAATCATCTACTATACATAAGTAATTTATCGACTAGTTTTTAGGTATTTACGTAAAATACGGCACTTTTACAATGAAGAAAGTAGCATAAACTTTGGTTCTACAAAAAGTAGTAGGTATACCTACATACTAGATACAATTTCAAACAATGGCAACAATAATTATAAACCTTATCACTATAATAGGATAGGATTTTATATCAACAATCGATTGATATGCTTACCTACGAGTATTTGTAATAAAAAAATGACTAAAACAAATCTATGTAATTACAAACATAGATTAACTAATAATATAGATCACTAGCCTCATAAGTAGTTTAACTGTTTTGGTGCAGCATCTACTATATATCGCAATATAAAAACATATAGAAAAGACGCCAAGGCCATATTATTTATTTCTACCCACGATTTATTTTTAAAAACATATTTTTTTCGTATTTATCCAATTTTAGTTGTTTTCCGGTTTTTTTTTTTCTATATACTATAATGGTTAGCTAACTTCAAAGCTGTCACTGAACCCGTGGTAGGGATATATGCCCCCCAGCACGTATTTGTAATTCCCATAGTGGTGGAGGCGGTAGGTCCCCGCGGGGGTGCCGGGGGGGATTTCCCATTCGACTTCCGCGTGGCTCGTGCCTAGGATCTTGGACTGGCGGTGCCAAATGTACCTGGAATGAGAATAAGGATGTAGTGATAATAGTCGATAATAGTCGATAATAGTCAGTGAGACAAATAAAAAATGTAATTAAGAAAAATTTACATTGTAAATCATGAGTGAGAGGTGATCAGGAGCGGCAACGTTTGCATGTTAGAGTCATTCTTTACTTTTATATATATATATATATATATTAATAATAAGTGAGAAAGGAATATAGAATGTCAGTGTTTGTATCAAAGATCACCCAGAATGTTTAAAAATCTCTTACTTGGTCTCCCAGTCGGCATCAGTGGCGACCACAACCCAGGCGTCATCTTCCTCAGACTCCAGTTTCTCTACGGCGGCGAACCCCCGCCCGTGGCGGAGGCTGTTCCGGGGGTGACCCGACACCTGCATCAAACGTCATTGTTATTAAAAGGTCATCCAGCTACGAGATAAGTCGTCGACATGGTCTCGGGGTCAAACCTGCTACCGCATTCAGAAACCGTCTATATTCAGCATGACGCAGTCGGAGAATGAAGATCTAGAATCGAAACTTAGACTGAGCTCAAAATATGGCACCTGGAAACGATAAGCACAGGGCCGAGGTGTATGGTAAAGAAAGAGAGGCATATATCCAGCAGTGAGATAAGTGAGGCTTTGGCTGAAAATGATGGTATTGAATATACACAGTAGGTCTCATAACCGGCAAAAGCGGCGATGGCTTAACGTCTTGAGAGATGATATGAGAGGCAATCAACTCTCGATGCATAGCGGACGCTGAATAGAGCTGGTATATACGCTAGGTAAACAAAAACATAGTAAGGGATGCTCTAGGAACTGTAGGAACATGACTTACGAAGCTAGCGCTGACGATGTCTCCGTAGCTGTAGTGCCGCTGCGGCTGCTGCACGCAGTCGCCGAACTCGCGGCCCCACGGCGCCGAGTCCCAGAGCACGGGCGGCACTAGCGTAATCAGCTGGTTCGAGAAGTCGGGGGGATCTGGGCCTCCATCTACAAGGTTACCCTAGAATGTAAAGTGTTACATTTATCATCAAGCGCATGTTCTTATTAAAATCTATTTTATTTTTTACGATACTGAGTGACGAGTCATTCCAAGATGTCACTCCAACTCCTGTGAAGCGTCACGCTTTCCCATAACAGTTTAGTGCATCCCAGAATGTTGAACTTTAACAGTTCAAAACCATGAGTGGTATTGTATTGCGCTCGTCACCCGGAGATATAAGATGTGTAAATCTCTTTGTGTCTAATGATTTTGCTGGAAACATTGCCCTTCAATCTGGAACACAGTAATGTTTGCAAACTACTGCTTGGCGATTGACTACAAGCTGGCAAAAGTGTGGTACTTCCCCAATCGGACTCTGCAAGAATCCACTACCACTAATAAAATTCTGGATATTCCGTTAAGCCAGCCTTTAAAAAAGCAGTGCCCAAGTGTCGTTTTTATCTAGAACTGATATAAATACGATAAACGCTGATCTGGTGGGTAGTTTTTTTTTACAAAAGATCAGATAGAGTGAACATGAAAATTACAAAACTGGAAGACACTTACCGCAATCAAAGCTTCAGTGAGTTCCTTGTATTTGTTTAGGTAAATGTCGAGGGTGTGTGGTCCGAATATGGTTGATGCTGCTTCATATCGTTGCGCCTGTCAAGGGATTGAAGAAGATATCGATGAAAAAATTACGAAGTAAAAAGAAAAGTGTTATTCAAGAGAGATGTATTGGAGGCATATATAAAACAAAAGATGTTGAGGATTGACATGGTCCAATAAACCAAAAATCTAAAATTAGAATATTATTCCGTGTAATCATTACATCCTGCAGCATATTTGTTAGCAGACATGGATTCTACGCACAGATTACCTGGGATGTGATTAATCTGTAACTATGTGGCAATTACAATAAACCTCCGTCAAACTTCGTCAAAAATCCGTCCGTAAAACTTCAAATTTTAAAACTTTCCAAGGATTAACACTTTAATCCCTATGACTCGTAGAAGTGCTGTCACGAATTTCGTCATTTGTGTTTTTGGACAGCCAAAGATTAAATCTTCAGTATTGAATATTCAAAATCCTTCCGTTTCTATTTTACCTGATATTCTTCAGGAGTGGCGACGTAATCCGAGTAGATATTAGACAGCCCAGCAAGCACTACTCTTTTCGCCTCCGCTGCAGTTTTCGCGATAACACTGCGCAGGCGCCGACCGGACATGGTGGTGAACTCTCCGGGGACGGCCGCTAGGAAAAGGCCTCCAATCCGAGCCACTGTGCATGAGACGATCTTTGGTTGCCACTCGTATGGGAACGTCGCCTGGGAAGAGTGAAACTTAGTTTAAGCTAAGGTTTCGACGAAAGTTCTATGGAAATTCTTTAGAACTCTACAAAGTCACCACTTTGTATGATAAATGATATGATGATAGATGCGATAAGTTTCTTAAATTGGGTAAAAAAAATAATGTATTTGAGTCTCAGACAGCTTCAATAGCTGGAGCGTGAAGTATTATGTCGTGTGTGATATCATAAGCACGTTTAAAATAAGAGCAAATATATATATTTTGCTATATAATCCCAAAGTAGATATAAGGGCAAATGTAACCCTATTTCACAAAAACTCAGTAAACCGTACAAAATCGTACACACGGTGCCAAGTTTGAGTGCATTCGAGAATTATGAGGTCGACAACCGCAGCTTAGTTAGTAAAGCAAGGGATCGTTGCAGGTTCGAATCCTGTCTGAATTTTTTAACTGGTCATCAAATTATAGTTTAAAGAATTACCCGTCCTGTAGCTAGCAGTATCGGCTTCGGCTTCTGACACTTAATGTCATCAGGAGTGGGCTCCGCAATGAAATTTCGAACAGCGTTCCAGAGAGGGTTTGAAGTTGTGGTGCCCTGGGTGAAGTCGAAGGCTCCTGGGCCGTCGGTGGTGCCTGCCGCGAACGAGTAGCCCATGGCAGGCTGGCAGCCGTGGACTTTCGCGCTCTGCGATTTCGTAATCGAAAACAAGTTGTTAGTCTCTTCCTTGCTATTATTGATGAGACTTTATTCCCGTTAGCATCATATTTAAAAACCAGGTTGAAAACAACCAACCTGTTGAACTCCAAGCGTCAACTGAGACCGATGGCATTCGCTAGAGCCGAATTCCAAAACACTTTAGGTCGCTGCACCAGATAAATAGGCACATAACTGGAAAAGGTTAATCGGCAAAGATAGAGTTAAATTTTTAAAATATTGAGTTCTCATTTCTATAGCTAATGCACTTACTTTGATTGAATGAAGATTATATTCCGATTGATTCATGATTCAGAGTTTTTCTACCTATGTCTAGATTTTTTTAATATCAATTTACTTTAAAAAAAATTGTTAAATATAGGACATAATATTATTATTATCTTATTTTAATATTTTGCAGTAGTTTTTTCAATATCTTTGCTTGTTTTCAAGTGTTTGTGAAGCTTACGACGACGTTCGTAATGCTTTATTCTACGCAATTTTGTCAACCAAACCTTAATCTTCTTATCATGGGCTTTTCTTGCTTTAATTACTTTACTGAATGAAATATTTGTTTCTATCGGAATATCTATAGGAATTCCTGTTTTGAAGGGAATACCATTGGGATATAATATATTAGCTAGCTTCTTCTGCCTTAGAGCTTCTTTCTTTAGCTTATAGCATTTTCTATGGTGACGGCGAAATGCATAATGGCGACATAAGTTTTTATAGTGGCGCTTATGATTATAACTGTGGTGTTTTCTATGATGTATATGTTTAGTTTTTGATTCAACCTCGGATGCTCGATCATCTGTGGCGTTAACTTTAATAATTTCTGGTTGTTTCTCCAAAACAGTTGCTGTTAATTTTATCGGCGTTTGTTTTTCTTGAGATACTTTTAATTGATCTGTTACTTTTTTAAGGAACGCTTCCGTTTTTTTTGTTTGTTCTTTATTTTCCGGGGCGGGTTCAGATACGTCTTTCAAAATTTCTAGCAGTACTTTAGGTTGGTCATTATAGTCTTTCATATCCTCTGTTACAGCTACACTTTTACTAGATTTCATAAAATCATCCTTTAAATCTGACCGTTCTATTTGTTTATCATTTTCTTTGCTGGTTATATCACAATATGCACAAACTATAATTAAATAACCGCACAATACCCACTTCATTCTGGAAACTGTGGGTGGATTCCCTTTACTAATCTATTTATCGGCTTGGCCCTTGAACTATCTATAGATAACGTTAGGTAACCGTTTGTTATTGAGATCATGGAATTTTTTGCCTTTTCTAATGAATGTGAAACGACCATAACAAGGGCATAATTATTTGAAGAGAAGGTACCTTTATTTACGTTGTATGGGTATGTTTTAGTTTGGAGACCACTTTGCTTAAAAACATTATTCTAAAATACATTTGTAACATTATAGAAAATTACAATCGGCAAAGCGTACCCACAAGCACTATAATATTCGTTATAGATACATTTTTAAAGATACATTTCTGCACAATAGCGTCTAATTAAACTTACAGAGTTTACCTTGTTTGCTTATTCTGGTTAGTTTTTTTACTAACTTAGCGATGAATAGGTCATTTTATCGATCGTCACCAAATGAACCAAATAAAGCTGTGCATAGTCAATTTTTACTTTACTGCTGGATACAGGCCTCCCTCAATGAACACCACTTAGGCCGATCCTCAAATTTTCATACCCCAGTCACAGTCAATCCGAAAAAGTAGATCCTATAAAATGGATGTTGTTGCTACTTGCTACCACAACCAGCGCTCGTGGTCGAAGATGGCAACGGCCAGTCTGGAATCAACTTACTTACTGTTACTGGTATACATATCAGAACTGTATCTGATTTAAAAAGTGTTACCCCATAGTTGATACTTAATATGTATACTGTTGGTGTTTCTTTAAATAAATAAACTTACGTTGTTGAAAGTCTCTGTGACCGGGTCGTAAGGAGAGACTTTCTCATCCGGCATCCGCACGAACTGATGCACTATTCCCAGCGGGCCTGTTAGGTCTTCGCCGGGTTGGCTCAGGATTTTCTGTAAAAAACACAATTGACACGCAAACACAATGATAAGTTGGCATATAACGTTACAGATTTTCAACACTTATTAACAGCGTCATCTACGTCAACAACCACGTTGAATTTAAATTTGAAAAAATCACGCCAGATGACGCTATTGTGAAAATTTTATCAATAGTGAGTTGCACATTGATTTCGATACATGACGAATTTAAGATAAGATAAACTTTTATTGTAAGTTTCATAAAAGTGTGTTGTCAATGTTGAACTTATCTGCAGATGGAGTACCATAGCATTTTCTCAACCAACCCCACGTCTTCAAATAAGTATATTCACAGTGTATCAAAAATTCCATTTATTTTTCCTGATTTCCGTACCATTGCAGTCTCGAACAGCTTGGTGGCAATAATCTTGGTGCTCTCGAACATGTCCCGGCCCGGTCCGGAAGCGAAGCACCGTTCCTTGTGCAACTTGCAGAGTAGTTTCTCCTGGTCGCAGACTTTCCCCGAGAACTCGCAGCGAGGGCCCTTCGTGTTGGGGGACACGTCGCCCAGGTTCGTTGAAGCGAACGCACAAACTATTGAACCCTGGAATATAGAGAAGATTCGCTTTTACCCGACTGCCCAAGGAGGGTAATGTCTTTGGGGTGTATGTAAGTATGTTTTTGTGTAACAATAGTACCTCCTCTTGCCGATTGAACGATTTTGACAAGTGAGGTGTCATTGGATTCTTCTTTATGTGACATACGCAATTTTCTGCAGTCGGTTTTTTTACTTTGTATTATACAGCAGTTGCAGTTGCCTCAATATTTAAGAAGAATAAGAATATATTTATTGCCAAAAACAAAACAAAAAATAATAAAATTGACACGGCAGCATAAGCAAAAACTAATTTGGCAATAGGGGTTCGCTCAGCGCTATGCTGCGTGCTCCCGAAGGGTCACGAAGGCCGATTTTCAGCGTACACCTATGCTCAAAAGATGGAAGGTGAGCATTAGGCGACTGCGGGTATTACAATATCAACTTATAATATAAGTTTTAATATTAGAGTACTAGTATCAGTATTAGGTTTGTGTATTTGTGTGTGTGTGTGAGGTGTGAAATCGGTATCTCTGAATATTGAAGTTATGACGAAATTTAGGAAAATATGAGAATTACTATTATAAGTTGAACCACGGAACATACCGGACCCGTAGTGCACAAGGCTCAGCTTCAGCTGGTTTTAATTATCTTGAGAATTTTTAGAATTATGAGATGGTTTGACATGCGGTTTTCTATAAAATGGTCTGTAGTGTCCTCTGTAGAAACATTCGACGACATCATGCCTTACCTTCCCAGGCTGCGTGTTATTCCCATTGAGCGCTTTCTCGCACAGTACCGAGGCGTACCCGACGTTGTCGGAGGAGATCAGGCGGTTAGTGTTGTTCATGCTGGTGGGGTGCACCGCGAACCAGTTGATCACGCCCAGGACTTGGTTCGAGGGCGTCACGAATCGTACCTGCGCCATGTTCTTGTCCACGTCGTATTTGTATCTAAAGAGATGAGTTGAAGCTGTTGTGATTATCTTATTACCAAATATTATATATATAAGTATGTTATTACTTCTCTAACTTCCGAATACAGAAACGCTTGTTAACTTTGACGACAGATTAATTCTAATGCTGCCTTTGTCTGGCACTAAGCAAATAACAAAGGCAGCAATAGACTTAATCTGTCGTCAAATTTAACAAACGTTTCAGTATTCGGCGGTAAGTGACTTAAAATAGTCGTGAAGTTAAGTGACTTTTATTCGGACGCATCCTAACTTAGAACAACGATAAAAAAATAGCTGTTATAACGTCACCCCGAAAAAAATATAGGGCTTGGCTTGGAGATCGCAGAACGCTCATCGTTTACTAAGAGGACGCCGCTGCCCGTCATCCGATCGCAGTTTTAGACATACCCGGAATGTTATAATGTCGTAGGTATCAAACCTAACGTCAGTCTGATGTAAGCTATATCGATTTCATTTTCCTGTTTAGACTACATTATAGTATTTTATAAATTCAAAGTTATATATCTTTGACTGCGGTTGTAAAAAAACTATTACCTAATCAATTAATTTGAATGATGCGCTTTCCCAATACGTACAAAGGTTTCAATACTGACTAACGAATAAAATCAAAGCCACTTCTCATAGTTTATTTCTATGGTTTTTTGGGTTATCAAATCACCTGAAGTTTTAATTTTCTTCGTTAGGGTAAGCAATGAACTTAAGGTGTAACGTTTCGCTCATCGCGCGAAATTCAAATTTTGTTGCGTTTTTTGTCAATTACAGTTTAATTACTCATCGTGGATTTATTGAAACCAATTTCGCGCCAATAAATAAGTTGTTTTAAGAAATTACGGGTAAAATGATCACCTAGATAACATTGGTTTAGCTACAAATCTCAATAAGCTGATTTTCATCTTGGTTTTTGGTTTAGTGAGAAATATACTTATACTAGCTTTCAACTTGAATTTTAGTTTGGTGTAATGTCTTGATACGACTTATTTATTGTCGCAAAATTAGTTTTCATGAACGTACGATGAGTACTTACGCTGTAACTGACAAAAAACTCATGAAAATTTGAATGTCGCGCGCTGGGCGAAACGTTGCACCTTAACTATACGAACGACACGAACTACACGATGATTATGAACTTTTTCTATTGACTTTTTGACATGTTTTATCTTATTTTTTAATTTGCCTGAAGAAATGATTTTAATAATAATAATAATGGGTTAGGTCGGTAACTCGATAAAAAGACAACCATTTGCTAATTACAACCAAAAAAAAAACATTTGTTTCTATATTACAACTAAACCAACCAAGATATGAATTAAAATTCTGTGCTTTGCTATCCTAGAAATGATTATTACCTAGTAATAATCACTTGAATACACATTAGGGGTTTAGAGGTAAAGCGAAATATATGTGTAACAAAAAATTTATCTCTATATAAGATCTCATATCTGCTTCTTTTTTTATATACATCTTTACTTACAATAAAATATAGGGTGTCCCAGAACTCAACGTCAAGCGGGCACGGGGCAAGTGGGAGGTCATACCAGTTCCAGGAACCTACCTACCTACCTACTTAAAATTAAAACAACTTAAATTATACAGGGTTATAAGGAAAGGGTATGCTAAGCCGAAAGGGGCTCGATAAACTCATGATTGTGAACAACTTTTACTATGGGACCAATCCTAAAATCGAGAATAAAATTCAGCTGTTCCATACATTGTCTCGAGTGTCATTGACATTTTTCTATGAAATAGCTGTTATTTTTTTCTCGATTTCTGGATTGGTCCCATATTCAAAGTTGTTCATCATGATCAGTACTATGAGACCTTTTCGGCTTAGCATTCCCTTTCCTTATAACCCTGTATACAAAAATAAATAAATACAAAAACCTAATCTACAAGCTTATATTTATGTCTGTATAAAGGTGTGTTGATTTTCCGGATGTCAAAGTGACAACAGTATACGAAAAGTGCTCCCAGTTTTTAATTGAAATCACAGTGGAAATTAACCAATACTGACCGCACATTACAAAATTCTTCATTAAGAAGATAGATCTACGCGGACAATATAAAAAGATACGCGAAAATCCCGAGAAAATAAACCGATAAATCACAAATCAAATACGTTAAGAAGTGAGGTTAGAATTATTTCATCATCAATTGACAACCAAAGAGCGTTACCTGATAGTGACATCTGACAGTGTCACCGTCAGTGGCAAAAGTCACCCAGTGTTGTTAGCTCGACGGACAAAACACGTTCCGTTAAACGCAGAAAAAAAAAAAAAAAAAAAAAAAATATTTTGTTTTGCAACATGAGTTCAACGGGAATGTCACTAGAGATGTCACAGCTGTTTAATTTGATGAAAACTGAACTTGACCAACAAACCGCAACTATTACAAGAAGCGTTACTGAAACCATCATGCATAACATAGATGAGAAACTACAACCATTTCTGGAAGAAAACAAATATTTGAAAAACGAGGTACAAAGATTAGAGGAAAAAGTAAAATATTTAGAAGGAAAAAATAGGAAAAATAATTTATTACTACATGGTATAAAAGAAACAGAAAATAACCACCTAGAATTACTTAATCTAATTAGAGAAACACTGAAAAACCTAGATATCGATATAGATATATACGAAATAAATAACTACTACAGATTAGGAACGAAACAAGGAAATAGTAAAGTAAGGCCAATACTTATATCTTTTACATCATTCCAAAAGAAGCTAATAATACTGAAAAATAAAATGAAAATGCCGAAACAAACTTACATTACTGAGGATTTTTCGAAAGAAACGATTGAAATGCGGAAGAACCTACAGGAAAAACTCAAACAAGAAAAACAAAATGGAAAAGACGCATTCATTCGAAACAATAAAATAGTTATAAAAGAAACACCAGATACAGAAAAAAGAAAGAGAGAAGCCTCGATATCACCTAACAACATAAGCATATCACTCCCCAGTGGTTCGAAAAATATCATTGCACCCTCTAAACTACATAAAACAAATGCGTTTGAGTATATGAGGGCAAGATCTGCGTCATTGAATGAAAAACCATCTCAACAACATAAAGCATAGGAAATGTCAGACACCGGTAACGAAATCAAAACAAACTATATAGAAAAGAACAAAAGAAAAAACAAGGAAAACCCCAATACGGTTGGTCACCGCGGGGTTATCGACCAAACCCCCCAAAATACTACACTAGAAATGGAAAACAAAACAATAATGAAAACCAAGAAAAACAGACTCCACATAGCAACATTGAATACAAGATCATTAAAGTCAAAAGAATGTTTAACGGAACTTGAACAAGCGTTAAACAACATTAATTGGGATATTCTTGGTATAAGTGATGTACGGAGATCGAAAGAAAATATTGAAGAGCACAAAGAATACATAATATACTATAAAAATGAAATGCCAGGAATATACGGAGTAGGTTTCTTAGTCAAAAAATACCTGAAAAATAACATAATAGAGTTTAAAGGAGTTTCAGACAGGATAGCTGTCTTAAACATTATACTTCCTGGTCACAAACACCCGACATCAATAGTCCAAGTATACGCTCCTACTGAGGTAACGAAAAAGGAAATTAAAAATAGATTTTATGAAAACCTAAATGAGACAATGGAGACCCTGTATAACACCATTATTGTGATGGGAGATTTTAATAGCCAAATCGGCCAACGAGGAAAGAACGAAGATAAAATACTTGGACCCTATACAACCGGCAAGCGTAACGATAACGGACAAAGATTGATAAACTACGCGTTAGAAAATAACTTACATATTATGAATACTTTTTATAAAAGAAAACCTAAAAGAAAATGGACGTGGGAATCTCCCAACGGCCAAATAAGAAATGAGATAGATTTTATCACTACAAATAAACCGAAGCTTTTCTTAAACGTGGAAGTCCTTGACAACTTTGACTATTTTACTGATCACAGATTACTCCGAGGTCAATTACACCTAAGTGAACCTAAAAATTCTAGGAAATATATACAAAATACTAAACAACCAATCACACTACCATTGCCAAGCCATGTTCTAGAATCCCTAAAAACTAAATTAATACCAATAAGTGAACTAAGAACAGTCCAGGAAAAATATGATAACTTAGAAGAAAAAATAAAAGAAACGAATAAAATCTTAGAGAAAGACAAACCTTTTAAAGATAGAATAGGACCTGAAGCAAGAGGGTTAATAAAACAAAGAGCACTTTTATTTAAGAACAGGAAGAACAATAGACAAAACATAGTTAAAATTAGTAAAGAAATATACACTGAAATAAGGAAATACAGAAATACACAAAATACTAAGTTAATACAACTCCACATAACAAAATCAGGTGGAATAAAGAGTGCGTGGAAGGAACTTCAAGACCACACAAACTGGATCACTAACGTAACACATCACAAAACTCAAAAACATAAATCTAAAAGACAAGAAATATTAAATACAGCAACTGATTTCTATCGCGATCTTTATTATGACGAAACAAGTACATTAATTACAAGTAGCGAAACAGTTATGAGTACCGAAGAAGAACTAGTTCCTAATATATTAAAAGATGAAATTATTAAAGCTATCAAATCACAGAAAACAGGAAAAGCACCCGGCGAAGATAACATCTCCAATGAACTTTTAAAAGGAGTATCAGAGACTATCTTGGACGCACTAACAAACCTTTTTAACGAAATTCTGAGAACTGAAGATATACCTCTTCAATGGACCACATCTACAATAATCTTGCTTCACAAGAAAGGGAGAACAGATGATATATCGAACTACAGACCCATTTCGCTAATGTCAAACATATATAAAATTTTCTCAAAGATAATACTAGACCGGATAACAAAGATCATAGACGAGAATCAGCCAAAAGAACAGGCAGGGTTTCGAAGTGGGTTTTCAACCATCGACCACATCCATACCATCAAACAAATGATCCAGAAATGCAACGAATATGGAATAAACTACTACTTAGCATTTATAGACTACAATAAAGCATTTGATTCGCTGAAACATGTGAAAATATGGGAAGCCCTTACCGCACAACGGGTCCACAGTAAATACACTAACATAATAAAGAACATATACATAAATATGAAAGCTAAAGTACGCACAGAAAAGGTAGGAGAATATTTCCTCATTAGGAAAGGAGTTAGACAGGGAGATCCCCTATCACCCAAGCTTTTCTTGGCAACCCTAGAACATATATTTCGGCAACTGGAATGGAAGGAGTATGGTATAAATGTAAATGGAGTATTACTAAACCATCTAAGATTCGCAGATGATCTTATATTAATATGTGGTGATCCAAACACTCTGCAGGTTATGATTGAACAACTGATAAACGAAAGCGAAAAGGTAGGACTATCAATAAATACCAGTAAAACAAAGTTAATGACAAATTACGTCAAAAGTCCCATTAAACCTGATAATGCTGCTGAACTGGGATATGTAAACGAATATACATACTTAGGCCAAATAATATCTCCAACAGACATCACAACAAAAGAAATTCAAAATAGAATAAACCTAGGATGGAAGAGATACTGGGCTCTAAAAGACGTAATGAAAAACTCTGATATACCAATAGAAGGAAAGAAGAAAATATTTAATACTTGCATTCTACCAAGCATGACCTACGGATGTCAGACATGGAGTTTTACAAAGAAAAATATCAAATCACTAGAAACTTGCCAACACCGAATGGAAAGAAGCATACTCAACATAAAATTAAAAGACAAAATTAGGTTAAAAACAATCAGAAAACAAACCAAGATTATAGATATAAAATACCAAATAAAACAATTGAAATGGAAATGGGCAGGACACCTAACAAGAAGTAAGGCAGAAAAGTGGACGAACGAAGTGACGGTATGGTGCCCTAGATATAAAAAGAGAAGTAAAGGCAGGCAGCATCTCAGATGGGAGGATGATATCAGGGGGGAAGCAGGACCATGCTGGATGAGGATAGCAAGGGATAGATCGTTGTGGAAAACACTTGGGGAGGCCTATGCCAAAGAGCAAGACAATCACGAAACCGGTGTCTGATACAAATAATAACATTTAACTACGTTGCTTTCATAAACAACCATGTTTAATGTTAGTAGTACATAATTAGCTTTAAGATGAAATGTAACATAAATAAGATTGTTAATAAAGGCTTTTATTATTATTATTATATTATTATTATTATTAAAGGTGTGTAGGGGCTTGTATATGTCTTATATACATAAAATACTTAACACACATACCTAACTAATGAGATGCTCGGTATACAAATATCACATATTTGCAGCTTATAGCAGTTTAACTTTATAATTTTAAAAACCTTTAAAGCATAGTAACATTACCAACCAATATCAATAAGTTTGTTATATATGTACCTAAGAAGCTACTTTGGTTTATCCACAAAAATCAAAATGTTATCGTAATCACAGATGAATATCTGTGGCGTAAATAAATATGGACACAGTTAGGCTATCAACATCACAAAACATCGTCACACAAATGTTTTCCTGTTGGTATAAAGGCCTGAATTATTTTTAATTGCGTATTTGTACAAATGTATCAGTGTTTCAATGTCGAAACTCAGTCCAGAACAATACAACACACATCGTAGATTCGAATAAAATGTACCTAACCTAATGTAAATCTAAGAGTGTCTACACACGAAACGATTTGGTCGGTCCCGACATCGCTTGAAAGACGGAGATATATATAAGTTTCTGGGGAAGCGAAAGAGAGAAGCTATAACCTTAATAGTTTGTTTCTTTTGCTCCCGTGAAATTCAAATCTAGCTGTCCCTTTCACACGATGTCAGGTCGGGCCATGTGTAGACACCCTTACTGTCAACAACTAAAACCCGCCTACGTAAAATAATGAAACAAGAAAATATTATTAGACATTATACATATGGCATGGTCCATTTAACCTACATAGTATTTTTCCAATGAGTTTTCAAGTAGTCTTATACCAAGGCAAAGGGCTTTAAAACTCAATGGTTTGTTTATAGGCACGAATATCGACTTCTTCCGCAGGCCTGGCACGGGCGCCGGGATAAAGTTATGTCCACCAGTTTAGCCTACGCGCCAACGTGACAAAGCTAGAATATGGATACATCCGTCTCGTTTTCGCGGATAAATATGGTATAATCATAATCGTTGCCTCACATACTTATGGCATTAGAATTTATATAATTTCTGGTTGTGGCAAACGAAATAGTTTCTAGTGTTTTTTTTTTTTTTTTTTTTTTATTGTGAAAATTGATAGTACTTAATTCAGTAAACTTATTTTTTTACCACGCTAGAAGGTATTAAACAACTTGGTGGTGTCTAATCGTGTCTCAGAGGATGAATCGCTGTGACCTCAGGATACAGGTATTCCTAGTCTGAGGAACAGAGTTCCTACCCAGGTACCTAAAAATTACTAACGTTACTCAATCTAAATCATATTTGAGTATGTACCGCTACACATAGGAATTGATATAATAAACTTTTTTTATTTTTTATGTTGGACGTTCATTTCATCCCGACGCCCGTACTAGGCCTGCTGGGACCCTATTCCTGTGCGCTCGAGATTATCTCGGTCACTCTCACTCCCATTAAATTCTAAACTAGAGAGACAACTAGAAACCCTGGGCTCTACTTCAATCACGTTATAAATCACAGAAGAGAGAAGTAAATAAAAATGTTTCCTCTTCTGGGTTATACGTCATTACAAAAAATATGAATGGAGACCTATATTTTCCAAACTTTACCTATTTTCGAAACTTACTTGGCTCTCTCTTCCTCCGGGTTCCGTAGGTAGGAAGTAGGAGATCGGTTGATGTTGGCATCAAGAAGTTCCGCTTCTCCGTACTCTACCCTGGCTTCCTTCACTTTGCTGTGGGCTATCACTATGCTCTGGAAAATTATAACACATTTTACAAAGAGCTGTTCCGACGTTTACACTTATAGCTATGACTATTTGAAATACTTTTAATCACGGTCCAGTCCAAATCATGCTCCAGTAAAGTGGTAGAGGATTCCACGGAGTTTAGGAAAAAACACGTTTTAACATTTTTTGTACTGACGTCAAAATAATCCACCATAGTTACACACTATCGCGCGAAATAACACAAATATCATACCACTTTACTGAAGCATGACTTAGACTGGAGAGTCACTGAATTAATGAGACTTTTAAATATTACAAAACTTGACACTGGCCATGAGATTTAAAAAAACAAGTACGTTGCTGTAAATGGCTAGGGTCTTGTCTTGTCTTGTCTCTGTTTTAATAGTCTATGACAAAGAATTCCAAGGTATTGAGTTTTTTTTTTAACTGGGCAAGTGCCCATCATACACAGACTGTGCCATAATAACTAAACAAACAACACACAAACTACAACCACCTAAAATAATTACTTATCCTACTACATAAAACGAACAGTTGAATTACCCAGAGACTATTACTATTGATGGATTACCGTGGATTATCTTTAGACCATTAAGGTCTAAAAATAATCCAAATGTTCAAGCCCACTACCAGTTGGCAGCGTACCCAGCATGCTGGCGGCATTACCACGCTGAATGACATTGCTTATGCGTTGCACCCACAGATGGTGTGTGAACCACAGAATTCTGTGGTTGCACCAAATATACGCCAGCATTTTGGTCACGCATAGTTAGGATTTTTAATATAAATATTATTTTAATTTGACATTTTCATGTTCTTATCTTGTTCATGCGGTTTTATGATCATATTCTGGTCGAAATAAATTGTTTTTGATTTGCTAGATAGCAACTAATTCGTCCACAATTATTTATGAGCTCGCGATTGCCAAATTAAATAAAAGTTACACAATAACAATATTAATTTTAAAAAAAACACAATAATTATCCTAACTAATATTATAATTCAGAGGAATATAGCCGCAGTCGTATCAGGACTAATAAAGCTTCGAGGTATAAAAATGTATACGTTCGTCTCGAGGAAAAAAACTTCTCTTGCGCGATTCAGAACTCCCTACATTAAAACTGTTAGTCCATACAAAACGTTAAAAAAACATTTTAAAAAATCGAACAACGCCATCTAGCGAACTATAGGAAGTAACTATGTTTCTCTGACCGGATATTTGTCTCGTCATCACGGCTAAAAGGTTGATCTTGATAAAATTTGATAAGGAGTTACTGTACACAAAGATGGACATAGGATAATTTTTTCATGACCACGCGAACGAAGTCGCGGGTAACAACTAGTTATTAATAAGTAGCAAAAATATCAATATTGCATCGCAGCGTGCAGATGTCAACGACTCGCAAAAGTGAGCGGTGCAAGGTCGAACACCTTCCACATCGTACGGAGGTTTGATGACCTGACGCGAAAGTCGTTTGGAAGGGGGTCGCGGGTTCGATTCCTGTTCCCACTCCGAGTAATCTTATGCCCTAATTTCGACTGTGGCAATCGTCTCTAGATAATCAGCGTGCTTTGTTAGAATTCGTTACAAGTGCGCTTCGATCTCTGCATAAGAATGGACCGACCTTCTTGGATCGGCTGTGTAAGACCGCAAAGATGCCAAATGCTCAAGGGCACAACCAGTCTGCAGCTTATACCTTGTAAATCCCGACGACGTATGCAGCGAAGGTCTCTTTTACGAAGCCGAGGATCGGCAGATCGAAGAGGAAGTCCATAAGGAACCCTCCCGGGGTGGAGTGCGTGTGGGTCCCGCTGATGATCACGTTGGACTCGTCGTATGTTTCCCCATAGCGCCTCCGCAAACGCTTTATCACCTGGAAAAGAGAGTTGGAATGTGTGTAAAGATGAGATATAATAAAGACGCCTGCCCTAACTTTGTCTGTGTCGTTACTATTATAAGTAATTATGTTCTGTGCCTGTGTCGTCCATATAGCATGATATATTATTATTTAGTATGGTGATATAGAAAATGATCCAAACAAATTTCACTGTTGTTTTCACTAAAAGTCCGTGTTAATCCAGGGTATAAGCTACCTTCATACCAAATTTCATCAAAATCAAATCGGTTCAGCCGTTACAGAGATGAACAGGAACAAACACACTTACACACAAACTATCATTTATATTATTAGTGTGATATAGATAAATAGATGCGCGACCCACTGTAGCCATCTTCAGAGAAAGCATGTCAATGTTTTCCTAAGTACATGTTTTCTGTTGTGACGTGACCGCTCGACTCATTTCACGCGAACGTTAGTTCCGTTTCCCGCAAAGGTTTTTGTCACACTAGTGATTATACAGGGCTATAAGGAAGGGGTAAGCTAAACTGAAAGGGGCTCATAGTACTCATGATTGTGCACAACTTTTACTATAAGACCAACCCTGAAGTCGAGAAAAACATGTTTCATACATTTTGTCGAGTGTCATTGACATTTTTCCATGGAACAGCTGATTTTTTTTCTTCATTTCAGGGTTGGTCCCGTAGTAAAAGTTGTTCATAATGATGAGCACTATAAGTCCTTCTCGGCTTATCATATATACCCTTTCCTTAAAACCCTTAGGATTCCAAAGTCACTAAAGAACCGGATGTTCAATAGTTCAACACGAAGCTACGCCTGTTGCCTAATATTATGATGGTGATCTCACTATTTAAATAATACGATTAGGGCATGAGAAATGGATACCTAGCTAGAATTTTACTGCTCGATGGACGATTGGCGCATGGCGCATACAGCAAAGAATGTATACATATATTATGTGAGTAGGTAAGTATACAATAGCGAGATCATACCTACAGCATATAGTTAAGTAGGTATATAATAAGTAGTTAACCAACCGTCAAGCAGTAGTGTGTTCCGGATTGAAGGTCAGTGTTTCCAATGAAATAACTGATCATAAAGAAATTTGACATCTCAGGATGACGAGCGCAGTGCATTGCCGCACATTGTTTTAAACTGCTAAAGTTGAAAATTCTTTGTGACACCCAACTATTGTGGGCTTGACGCTTGCCATCAGGAGAGCGACCTGCTCATCTCGTTACTTGATAGAATAAAAAAATACGGATATTATAATTATTTATTTTTTTCACTTCAATCATCCAAGGCAACGCTGAAATCGCGTATTTTGTTTGACACTTGAAACACACAAACCTTTAAGTACTTTAATATTAACTCTTATATTATAAGTTGATATTGTAATACCCGCAGTCGCCTAATGCTCACCTTCCATCTTTTGAGCATAAGTGTACGCTGAAAATCAGCCCTGCGTGACCCTTCGGGAGCACGCAGCATAGCGCTGAGCGAACCCCTATTGCCAAATTAGTTTTTGCTTATGCTGCCGTGTCAATTTGTATTATTTTTTGTTTTGTTTTAGGCAATAAATATATTCTTATTCTTATTCTTAAATGCATCTGAGAAACTATTTTCCAAAAACATTTAACTTACTTCTCCAATTTCTCATTGACATAATAGAAAATATTCCTCACCTCTTTCCTGACACCATTCCCCATCATGGCGGCGTCAACAGATACAAATGCGATCCTTCGTTTGGTAGACTCATCTTCAAACACAAACGCTCTGGAGAACTGCCGGAGGTGAATGCCGTGTCCTTTTTGCTCGAGCTGCGCGTAGCCCATCTGAAATAGCACTTTGATTTGTGACCAAAATAGGGAGAATTCTGTGGTTATGAATTATGAGTCTGCAAAGAAGATTATTTAAAGAATTGACGTACGTATCTCCGTATAAGCCCGAACCGTAGTGTGTAGGCCGAAGATGTGGGCTGATAGGTACTTTTTCTACAACTGCGTCCAGAAACATCGAAGGACGAGCAGCAGCTTCCTCTTAGAAAACAGTGAGCATTCTGCGACAACGTCCCATGATCCCATCCCACGGTGTGTCCTCCATCTCGCGCCGAGCCAATAAAACGTCACGCAACAGAGAAGACGGACATAGGCTCGCGGGTAACAGCTAGTTATTAATATTTTTGTAATCAGTGGATGAACCTATGGATTTGACACACAGTCCTGTATCAAAAAAATGTTGTCCTCTTTCGCGTGGTGGTCGGCCATTTTTGTTACGTTTTCAAATGCCCTCAAATTTAAAGTTTAATTGTCAAATTTTAGAATGGTAGATCCTAGGTCGGCCATGTTTTGTTGCGGAGTTAGGTTAGGGTGGCTTTTTTCCTAGTTATGTCTCTTCCAATCATTCAAAACGTTAATAAGGTTGCGTTTCCACTTTCTACCACAGGTATGCCAGCTGCCTAGCAGTGAGCGAGTATAAAATCCATCAATAGGGTTATTAGACTATGTATTTAGTAACTTATTTACATAGATCTCATTATATAAGTAACATTCCCTCTTTTTTTCTCAAAATTTCGTTGGTCGGCTAATATTTGCCAAATTTAAATATAATTATTTTGATGTTTCCTAGTTTTAACTCGTTTCATATATTGCTACATTTTCTCATTGTATAATCAAGACTCGCTAGTAAATTTTTCCACTTCCAATGTAACCTAAATTTAATTTAAACTATTTTGTACTCTGCAGGCAGCAAAAATATTTTCATTTTAGTTTAGTCTAGTCGAACCTCCATGAGCACGACGTGGTCTCCTGTAATTGGGGGTGCACCCTGCTTGATGCCTATGTTTCATAATGTGAATGTAATGTGTAACTTCTGTTGGGGATCCATATTCTATAAAATAAAATAAAAATAAAATAGACTAGAAAAATTAAGTAGGTAATCGTGAATATTACCGAAGCCGCTACATTGGCAATAACTCATAATTATCTTGCACAAGGGTCATTCACGTTCTACAATGCAAGGGACCTTACTGCTCGAACTCATAATTACATCATAGCATATTAACATTGTGTTTGTGTATGTGTAGGTTATGCGTAAAGTAGGTATTCAAATGGTTAATAGTAATTTGTATTGGTGACTAAAGTACCCACACCTAACTGCAGTGATTTTTATAGCATCTAGTCAGGAGACATACCTAGTACATTGTCCACCGAGGATAGAAAATAACCGATTACAAAAGAGGTCTTAAAGTCTTCTTTAATACGTACGAGTTGGTAATCGCACTTTCTTTAGTGATACATAGTGCTTTATACTTACGAGGCAAATAGAAGAAAAGAAAAAAAACAAATAAAGCAATCGCGAGCGTGGTTTTTCCTTTTTAGAGCAAGTGACCGGTATCATTTTGCGGGCTTGTTGATAAAAACTTTTTGTCTTTTCGCATTATTGGAGACCATATGACACGAACAACAAAATTAAAAAAAAACAGCAGGTTAACAATGAATTTTCTTACACTTTTACTGCCCGCTCAAGGTGTTAAAACATAAAACATTAAACAATATTGGATTTTCGTAATCTCATCAATAATTTTTCCACCCGCCTATTATAAATTTTGTACGACAGTAATGACGTATAATATTACACTTAAATTTTTTTTAAAACGGTAAGTATTATCCGAGAAAGTTTGGTATAAAAAATATTTTTCAGACTGATAAAATGTATGTCGCAAACTTCAGCGGGCTTATCCCGTAACTCTGAAAGCGATAGTGATATTGCGCGAGTGGGACCGCGCATAATGCGACTAAGTTGGTACGAGCGGGATGGCATGCTCTCGAAATCAGAATCACAAACGTTTCAAAGTTAGAGGATAAGCCCGCTGATAAGAAGAACAGAAAAACAACCTTGTTTGTCCGGGTTAGGGTATTAACATCTTGCCCGGTCGAAATTTGGGCCGTGGACGAGATGTCCACTTTTTTAAATGGCTATGGGCAGATTCGCTTAAAACAAATTTTAAGATCGGGCCAGCTATCCCTGCTTGAAATCTACAGGGGATATTTCGCCCTATTGTTAGAACAAAACCAGAATGGCGTATGTGATAGAAAGGCCGAACTTTTTTGGAGTAAACGTTAGAATCTGGCAGTGTTTTTGTATGTATGAATTTCTTGCTTTTACTAGGGAGTCCGATCCGATCTGAGTTCCAGTAGTAGTTACTAATGGCCACCAGAGGTTGATCAACAGTAGATACCTACTGAAAAACCGGAAATAATGGTGTGTTAGAGGCTTCGATCGACAAGTAAAATTAATGGACGGGCCCTAACCACACAACTTCCTTAAAAATAACGAGTCAAAACAATCGAACTAAGGTTTCAATACGTAATTAAACTGGCTGAAACGATGATGATGGCTGACGATTTTCACATCTGTCATCCAGTTCGGCCGTGTTTCATCATTACCCAAAATGTTCTTTATTAATAAATCAATATTTTTTTCCTGTTTAGTTTATCAAGTAGACCGTGAGTATGTAAGTCGTTTACCAGTCACGTGTTATTGTTTCATCCGATTCGGTTCAGCTGCACCGAGCGTCTTCAATCATAAACCGCATTGACAAGTTCAACGTTATTAGATACAATACTAGGTATGTGTATGTGTGTCAGGCTATTTTTACCCGACTGCCCTAATCATTTGGGGGTGTATGTAAGTATGTTTATGTGCTCCTAATATTACCTCCTGTAGCCTATAGACTTGACCGATTTTGGCGAGTGAGGTGTCGTTAGATTTGCGTTAGATATATTCCTCTCTCCAGAGTCGCACAGCGCGCAATTGAGAGAGCTATGCTCGGAGTTTATTTGCGCGATAAAATCCGAAACGAGGATATTCGCCGAAGAACCAAAGTCACCGACATAGCTCTCAGAGTTTGCAAGCTGAAGTGGCAATGGGCAGGCCACATCTCTCGAAGAACCGATAAACGATAGGGAAGAAAGGTTCTTGAGTGGCGACCACGAACCGGAAGACGAAGCGTAAGCAGGCCTAAACTAGGTGGATCTACGACAATTTGAAAATCGCGGACAACCGTTGGATGCAAGTGGCACGTTGTCGGTCGGTGTGGCGCCCTAAGGGGGAGGCCTATGTTCAGCAGTGGACGTCTTATGGCTGATGATGATGATGATATTCCTCTTTACGTCCGGAGTGACATAGGCTACATTTTGTAATCGGGTAAGTATTTTGTTTTACTTTTAATAATTTTACTTCACGCTGTTCTTAAATTAGGAACAATTTGCTTGCACATTGGCGTCGATTCTGTTGTACAATCACTAAACAAAACCAATCCGACAGGACTAAAATGATCTGCATCTCTTTTCATTTTAATACCTGAGAAAATTATGGTAATGGCTTAGATAATGGTTTAAATTAAAAATTGGTACAGAATCGACGTCATTTCAGCTCGTTGAGAACACAGAAGAGCAAAGAACCTTCTAGACCTTCTAGAATTCTATATAAGAATGTCTGACATTACTAGAATAACGCGTTATAAGCGTCACACTGTAACAGTTTAAAAGTGATCTTATTTTTATGGTATACGGTTGGGTTCTCTACGCGTCTTTTTGAATTTTAATTTTATAGAAGGAATGAGACAGAATGTAAGACAATGTTGGTTCCAGTCCAAAAAAACTGCACACTTAGAATATAATGTATTGGAAAAAATAATTACATAATATAAGTATAGTAACGTGCGGTTTCATTTCTATTAAATAGGTAACACGTGGTTTCAATTACTGTGCAGTTTTCGTTTCTTGCAAAAACTAATATTCAGGCTTTTATTTTATTCATTTTTAATTCAAATTCAAATGAACTAAACCTCAAAGTTATCTTACTCATTTCTGCGGTTGTGAGAATAACTTCATGCAAGAATGTCAACACAAGGATGTTTGTCTGTTGGCCATTGGGCTGGTCGTTGTTGTTAACTGACTAATGCATCAATAGGTAACTAGTTTAATTGACCGAGGACAAGGTGAACAAGATAGATTAATGTGCTACTGAGATACTGAGAAACGTCGATAATAAACTTTTAAACGCACCTCAAAACTTCGGACAGCGAATCAACAATATAAATACATTTCTCACTCTTTCTCTCTCGTATGTAGAATAGGTCTGCACCACAGATATTCATCTGTGGTCTGCACTTACCAAATCCGCAGGTCTAATAGCTCTATAAATCAATCGGTGATAAAGATAGAGTCCAAGCCTACTTTATTTCAGCCATGTAAAGTCCTACCTTTCTTTGTTCTGATAAATTTGAAAAAAACCCAGACAAGTGCAAGTCGAGGGTTCCGTTCAACTTTTTTGTACATAAAATTATATATCTTGTCATGAAAGCAACGAACATTGCTCTAACTAAATTGGAAGACAAACTTAACTTTGTAGTTGAAAAAAAACTGCCTTGCGTTGATATACGTCACGGATTCACACTCACGGTCATTTGTCTAACTACAGATTTCTGTTTGTAATTAAAATTCATTTTTTATTTCGCGACGCATCGTGTCGCCGCCCCGAGCGAAGCGAAACATAGCGAAGATTCTATTAGGTTTTTTAACATCCTTGTTCTTTCTACTAGTACCGATACTTACTTGTAGAGTTTTTCTTAGAGTTCTCGTAATAGGTACTTTAAAGTCAAATTAAAATCTTATTAAAATTATTGAATTTACATTTTGCCTCCAACCTTGAACAGAATAATCAAAAATGTACTAATTGTTCGGGAAAAGTCGAGCAACACAAAATAAATGTCGTTCCATGCACGTTTACTCATTTGAAACTACATAAATTCGTAATAAGTACAAAAGTAAGTGGTTCCTTGTTCTGACCATGGGCGTGTGTTAGTTAATTAGCATTTACATAGCGGCAAATTATTATGTACCCACCTAAGGTCATGTAAATTAACGAATTTGTCTGCAAATATACCGAGCAAAAAGTCTACTAACGTTGTAGGTTATAAGGACACCACCTCGGAAAGTAACTTTATCCGTTTTTATAAATGGAGGGAAAAAGTTAGTAAATATGTGGGTAAAGTATACAGAAATACGGTCCAGAAAAAATCTATGAAAATCCGTCGTTAACGAGCTGTTTCATTTTTATTTTGGGTAATATTTGTAGGTCTGTTAATGCCAAAAGACAAAAAGTTTATATCACAAAATATTGGGTAATAACTGTATTAACGCCAAAAAAAAAAGTTTTGCAGTATATTCACTTCTAAATCCCAACATTTTTGAGATATAGTATAGTAGTATTTTACCATGGCATTAATTTAGTTTCGTTACCTAGTTACCTTTTTAATGCCGCTCGGTCTATAAAGCCTGTCAAAATTCAATTAAAATAAGTATCATGCATCTGTTTGTCATGGGTAAATGAAAAAACTGAACCGACCCGGCAACGTGGGAAAAGTATGATGAAACGATTAGTCAAACGGTATTGAAACTAATATCATCATCGCGAATGAACTCTCTGTTTCCTTGTTATGCAAAACTAAACGATTGAATCATTCTTGAGAGCATAAAAAAAAAAAGTATAAATTATAGATAATATATATGTCTGTTATGTTAATTAAGTTAATGTTGCGCGGTCAAAAAGCAACTTAACTTAAAGCAAAACTTAATCTTTTCTAATAAGTATATGTATTTTCTTTTCTGACAGAGGGGTGCAATCGCACTCCCTTGCATCCTGCTGCCAGCGCCCACGAGATGAATGATAAATTGATATTTATTTTTATTTTTTATTTACTTGTGAGTCTTAATTATACAATGAAAAAATGTAACAATATATGAAGCGAGTTAAAAAAAAAAAACAAAATAATTATTTTTAAATTTGGCAAATATCAGCCAACCAGCGAAATTTTGAGAAAAAAAGAGGGAATGTTACTTATATAATCAGATGTGTATGTTATATAATCAGATGTAAATAAGTTACTAAATACATTATTAATGAGATCAATGGATTTCTTAAATTTAGGTAGAGAATCGCTTATGTTGAAATTAAATTATGATTTTTAGATGATTAATGTATTGTACTTACGAATCCGACCTCGGCGGATGGGCCGGTGACGTCAGCGATCCCGACGCCAACACGCAGCGCGTGCGCACCGCACACACACAGCACCAGCGCCACAGCGCTCACCGACATTCTGCAACAAGATTTTAAGTAAAGGGTCTACCGCTTTTCCACATTCCTCGACACGTAGTAAGTAGTTCAGACCAGGTGAAAAGTTTCGGAATAAATAAAAATATATTCCTAGCCTTATTCCTTGAAGGCCTCTTTACCCACGGAAATGGAAAGTTTCTCTGTCTGTGGATCACCGGGTGATCAATTTTAACAAACTATTGTTCAAATACAAGTTTCCTATAGACCTCTGTACGGAATGATCTGACGCTGGTGTACGATTATTTTATGGAAGTACATAAATGAAATAATACGCTCATAGTGTAAGTAACACTTTTATTATCACGAAAAAGTATGCTTTGACATTTTTATGACCTCGAAACTCATTTTCAGGCAACAGTTAGGTACTTTTTATCCGATATCCATCTTTCTACTACTCGTTGCGATGAGAGATGGTCTCATTGAGATGGACTTGGAAGTGGTGGGCCTGGTGGGACCCAGTCTGGGACCGATTGTTCTGGGATCAGTTAACGGCAATGGATGTCTTCCGACTGGGGACGTGTATTTCGGAGTCCTCAATAAAAGCAAGAAAATCATACATACTAAAACACTGCCGGATACTAAGAATTACTCCAAAAGTCCGACTACTTCAACCTTTCTTACACATACGTTAATCTGGATTTGTTCTAAGGATAGGTCGAATTTTGAGCAGGGACAACTGGCCCCTTCTGAAAATCTGTTTAAGGCAAATCTTCGCATAAACATTTCAAAAATTGGATATCTCGTGGCCCAGATTTTGAGGGGGCGAGATGAAACCATTTTCCCTACAAAAAGCATCGAGTGTGCGAAACGAATAGCTGTATTTAGCAAATTATCGATTCAAGTCGCGCGTCACCGCGGCTGACCAATGTCATTGGCAAGCTACTTCCGACAACGTGATTTGTGTTAGAATGATTACTAAGTTACTATTATACCAATAGTTTAGGAGCAAAGCGACTTATCTACGTCGACGAGTCCTACGACATTAGAAAATCACATGGCATAAAGGGCATAGCTAATGCCACTTGGAACTGTTATTACTTCAGGAAAAGCCCTTACCTATTACATACTTATTTAGCTACACGTTTGAACCGTATTTTAGCCGGTTGAAATTTTCTAAGAATACATTGTAGTTATTGTGGTGGATTTATTGTCAAATAGTTAAAAAAAATAGAGGGTACCTGGACAACAATAACGTGTATTTTAATGTTTTTATTTACTATATCGTAATAACGTAATATCTTTAATAAGCGTCAAGCTTGGTGTAATTTTATTCCCAGCTCTAAAGTAAAACAACATAATAATAAACACCGCCCAAGTGCGAATCAGACTTGCACTAAGAGCTTCAATCACAAGTATTCAAACATTGAGTCATCGACATACGCAATTACGCAACCGTATATTTCGTTTTTTTAAGTAAGTACTCTAAAAGTATATTGTGTGATAATGAACCATGAGAAACCCTTGGTGCACGACCGGGGCTTGCACTTATCCTGCTTTTATCCAAGATAACAAGATGACGGCTTCAGGATTTCATTCAACTGCAACTATAAATAACCTGATTGAACTGCAAACAGTTTCATAATGATCTCCGCTCCACACCTATAAATTATAGTATAGGAGGTAAGTAGTTACTTGTACTAGGTATAGGCACAGATAGAATAATAGTTATTATGATAAAGGCAAGTCATAACGTGAGTACTTAATTGCATTGCACACCACAGGTCGTTGTTACAACGCAGGGTATTTGCTGTAACGGTGCTTCACAGATTTATTATTTTTCTACTCGCATGTTGCATTTTCTTAATATTATGATATAACAGGCAAGTAGGGGTAACTATACGTTATTCTTGCTTGAAATTTTCGCGCTCGCTTCACTTCTAACTTCGCAGTTCTTGTGCGTTTCCTTGTGCTAAATCTGAGTAAGTATAGTCTATCTATGATATTTTAAGCAATTTCCAGCAAATTATAGAAATAGCAGGCGGCAAGCTTAATAATAGCCCAGTTGACAAAAATCCCCGACTGAAGACACAAATTCCCAGCTTGGCCGTAATTGATATAGATATAGCGTATGATATAGAGATTAGATCAAAAGGTTTTATTACTTAAAATGTTACTACTTGCAATTCTTTTTACCTTGATAAACTTACAAGTTGTCGAAAATTGGACAGCTACGACTTTGACCTAAATGCCCAGAACAAGATGTTGGACTGTACCTACTTATTATAGTTATAAAGTATATTCACGTAGGTGCAAATACTCAGTACAAGAGCCTTCGTTGGATTTTAGGCTGAAAACCTAAGTGAATAGGTAAACTCACACATACATACACGTTCATTCTAGAATACAATGGCCTTCTAAAATGTCTTTACAGCTTTGGTGCAACAACAAGACGAAGTAAAGACCAACCAACTCGTCTGTAGTGTTTTGAACTGGTTATTCTGTGAAGTTCCATGCATTCCAATGTAATTCAATTTTAATGGACTTCATTTTATCTACTAGATATAGATAGCCGGACCGTTTTGAACTGAGTCGTCAGTTCGTCAGGTCATAAACATCAGTGACAATAGAAACGTGCCAACTACCAGCGAATTATCAATAAAAAGCAGGTAGGTAGATTCAATCATTCATTTTAAATAAATCGCAGGTATAATTTATAGTTATAGCTTTCGCGCGGTATAGGAGTAATAGTACCCTCACTGATTGTTTGTATAAAAATGATAAGCAGTAAGGCGAGTAACAACCAAAATACACTATTATAAATTTACGTCTTATATATTATACTTATATAATTATATACGTATTTACTTATCTAATTTTATCTTAGACAATCATAGCAAAACGGAAATGTTCGCTCCCCGCGTGTATTTATGGGTACCTTAGTCGGCTATGTCTGAATTGTCGGTCAGCTGGACACATCAGACACATCATAACTAGGATATGATGTGTCTGAAGAAGATGTCAAAGGATTTTTTTGTATAAATAAATAATATGACGTCATAGATCAGCCATCGTCATCGTATGACCTAACTACTTAGGATGGTATTAATATACATACAATATATACAAGTATACAGCCACTGCTACGTGTATACTGCTTGTATTTTGTTTTTTTGTTTGTGCTTTTTGTTGTATATATGCTGTGTGTACATGATATATATACATATATATCATTCGTAGCGCACAGAGTTAGGCGTACCTAAAATGCCAAACAAAACGTACACAGATTAACTTAATTAATGTTTATGTTGTTGTTATTGTCCTGACACTCTTCACTGAACAAGCCAATTCCATTGTTATCTGTACACTCCACATGTCACCAGCGTTCTCTTTGTTTGTAATCTAGTTATCAATGGATAATCACTTAATCTGTGAGGTCATACATACGAAAATAAACGGCTACGCGTCGCACAAAGGATTTTTCCAACATCGAAATTGTCCCTGGGACCCTATTCATGTGCGCTCGAGATTGTCTTGGTCACTGTCACTCCCATTATATTCTACATTAGAGAGACAGTGATCGAGATAATCTCGAGCGCACAGGAATAGGGTCCTTGATGTGATACGAACCCCCGAATACTGAAACGTTTGTTAACTTTGACAACGGATTAATTCTAATACTAACTATGTCTGGCACTAAGCAAATGACAAAAGCAGCAATAGACTTAATCTGTCTTCAAAGTTAACAAATGTTTCAGTATTCGGGGGTTAATTGTTTATAATTAATGTACTTACAGCAAATTGTATGCTGCATTATTATCATCATCAGTCATACGTCCACTGCTGAACATAGGCCTCCCCCTTAGACCGCCACACCGACCGACAACTTGCCAGTTGCATCCACCGGTTGGCCGTAACTTTTACAATATCGTCGGTCCAACTTGTGGGAGGCCTGCCTGCGCTGTGTCTTCCAGTTTGTGGTCGTCGTCAAACACCTTTCTTTCTGATCGGTTATTGTTCTTCGACCGATGTGGCCTGCTCATGCAATTGTATGCTTCAGTAAGTATTAGCCCTTATAGATCTGGTTTGCGCGGACCTCTGTCTAACAAGAGAGGTAAATATACGTTCCTCTTATTTCCTCTCGTTGGTCAGCCGCCCGAGGTTTTCATGTGCGCTAACTGCTTACGCTATTAGAGCAGTAACGTAAAAACCCGCATATATACTTTGTAGGTATGTTAATTACTTAATTACATAAAAAGGTGATTTGTAGTTTAAGCTAAATTGTCCGAATAAACACTAACATAACCCGTGCTATGATAGATCCTATATCTGTCTTTATAATAATTATTACTATTCCCTTTCTTATAATAATTAAATTCCAGCGTTTGATAGAGCATCGAATGAGGCGTTTTCCAAAAAAAATGAAATCCTGGTTATAAAAGTACCCAATAGATGGCGTTAGATGTACCTTGAGTTTTTTCTGTCACTGTCAAGACATGAAAGAACGTAACTATGTATTTGACTTCATCTGAAATATTACAATAGTTGACACTGGCTAAATACACAACGTGTGGAGCCAAAATTTACGATTTAAAAAATAAACATAAAATATTTCGACAGAAATGACAATGACAGGTAAAACGGTAGGTCTGTTACGCCATCTAGTAAGTATTTTAGAACTACTTTTTTTTTTGGAAAACGCCTCATTAAAAAAAAATATGCGAGCAATTGACGTAGATAATTTCTACAACTTTTGTATATATTATTTTATGATAAAAACATATAAAAAACTTACTGGTTACCGGAAAATATGAAAAATAACAAAAAAATTAGTATTTTTTTGTCCGTTGACCATGAATAAACGTATGTACCTACCTATTATCTATACAATGGGTACGTAAGTATAAGTAAGTACATAGCTACCTAGAGGCTCAGAGTCGAAAGAAACACCAAAATTTTCCCCCAAAAATGAACATGTTCATTCGTAGGCACAATTCGTAGGCTTACCTATTTATTCGTTATAGTTTTTAATTTTCTAAATTGGTTTGTGTTTGACCAACAGATAATATCTGTGGTTTAACCCTCCTGTAAGTAAGTACGATTTAACGAGAGCTTGATAAAGTAAGTACCTTAGTGTCGATGTTTGATTAGCAGGTAGGTAAGTAAGAACAAAAAAAATTGTAATTTCTCAAACACAAAAAAAAACAGAAATTCACTTTTTTTTCAAAAATGTCACATTTTCCCGCCAGAATAAATAAAAAACAAGTTCAGAAAGTTCTGACAGAAAAAACGCACAAAAAAGTATTGTTCGAAATTTTTTGTAGAAAAAATATACGCGCGATTATTGAACGCCGATACGTAACAGGACGAAACGATTGAAACACCGGCACGTAAACGGTGACACGCTGTTTGAACCGAACTAAATTGTTTCTGTCTGTACGTTCGTCCAACGCCAGGCGCACGGCGCGGCGTGATGCAGTGGCGCGGCGTCGCCGGTTGGGACAAACGTTTGAGCCAATTACCAATAATCACATACTCCAATCAGTCCTAGGCCGTGTTCAGTAAGATCGTCCTACGACGCTGCATGACATTACAAGTATGCTGCTAATGTCGTCGGCCTCGCTACATTAGCCGACCCGAAATCGTGTGAAAGAGATGGCTATATATGAGTTTCTGGGGAGCGAAAGGGAGAAGCTATAACCTTGGTAGTCTGTTTCTTTTGCTCCCGTGAAATGTCTAGCTGTCCCTTTCACAAGCTGTCAGCTCAGGTAATGTAGCGAGGCCTTTTTACTGAACATAGCCCTAGGTAACAATATAATAAAGTTTATAAACCTGAGAAATAGATGAGTAACAAACTCACATGAATGTCACAATGCGTCGGTCGTGTAGATCTATGAGGCTCTATGAGTAGATCGTCACCATCGCCTCCCATCGCAGGTCCAACGGGTTTTTGTGCATTTTTTGACGTTTTGTGTGGACCAACAGTTGGGAGTTCTGAATCGCGCAAGCGAAGTTTTTTGCTCGAGACGAACTTATTCATTTTTATACCTCGAAACTTTGATTGGTCCTGATACGACTGTGGCTATATTCCTCTCAATAATAATATTGGTTTGGATTTATTGGCGCAAAATTGATTTCAAACAATAAATCCAATCATTTGAAAAAAACGGGAGAAAAAATTAATTTGGCGCGCTGAAAGATACGTTGCACCCACAGGTTGCACCTACCGATGAATATTTATTAATATAAATAACTTCGGGGGGGCTTCGGAAAGTAGGTATACAAAGCGTAGTATATAAATTCCTTGATACAAAGTCATTGATTATAATTATATAGTTTTATCTGAGTACAAAGTCTGAAAAACAATGTTGAAATGTTAAGTCATAACTCTTGGAGCGTATTGACATATCATTTCTACAGAATGTAAGTAAATATTTTTCTACGTTTTTTCAACTAAAGATGTAAGCTAGTAAAAGCAAGAATAAAAAAATACATTAAAAAGGTAATTTCCTTCGTATTTGTTTTAACGGCCTTCCTTCTATTTGTAAGCCAATTTAATAAAAAATAAAAAATAAAAAATAAAAAATAAAAAAATAATCCTTTGGGCTATGCTGATATGGGGTTGGACTTTTGGCGGAAGCGCGATAAAACATGTCAACATTGTAATATTTTTCATAACTAGTGTTTTTTCGTTTTATAGTCATGGTTAAAATAATACTTAATAAAACAACACAACACAATCAGGTACAATGACGAGGTGGTATGGCCATGATGGCTTTAGCTTACCCAAAGGGTGGAAAAAAAAATCAAAGACGTTTCCGGTTCGGAAGTCAAATGCGTTTTTATTTCTTATGTTTTGTATCCACACGTTGTGTATTTAGCCAGTGTCAAGTATCGTAATATTTTTCGTCAAGGAAAGTAAATAAAGTGGTGGAGACTTTAGTAGAGGTTTCTATGGAGTTTTGGAAGCAACACGACGTTGCACGTTTCACAACATTATTCACCAACACTCATGCACGTTCATGAACACTAAATGGATAAAAACCCACCTTTTTAAACATTAACACTCGAAATAACACAAGTTTTGGAAATACATAATACAATGAAGCGACATAACTTCATGTTCCCGCCAAAACTCCGGATTCCTACTTATTTCCATTTAGTTTTCTCATGTCAAATCCGAAGTTATTTACCGAGCTCAAACCGTTCATTTCTCTAAGTAAAACCCTTTAGATATATAGTAAAGCCATTGGAAGTGTCATCAAGACGGCAGTGTTTTTGAAAGTGAGATGCAGAAGAGACTCCTAAAGTTTCAGCCAGATCAAGGTTAGTACAGCAGTAGCTAGGTAAGTACCTACCGATATATTTAACCACCTGGTTTCTCTCATATTGCTTCCCCTAAGAAAACTAATATAAGTAATCGACTATTAATGCGAAAGTTTGTGTTTGTTCCCTTTCAACTCTGTAACGGCTGAATGGATTTGAATGAAATTTGGTATGGAGGTAGGATTAACACATAGACTATACCCCGAAAAAATATTCGTTTTCTGTAGAAAAGCGGATGAAACCGCGGGGAGCAGCTAGTCAACTATAAATATGTAGAGATAACGTTCATAATCCAAAGTCGAAATACGCGCCATAATTTATTTTACTTAAATATAAAATACTGCCATCTATAGTTAATCTTTTAAAACATTTCGTACAGTAGACAGTGAAACATGAATGACATCAAACGATGTAATTAAAATAAAAAATATTTTAGCAATTCGAGCGCCTCCGCCGTGAAGCAAAACCCAATAAACACTTGACTTATACTATTGCATATACCTATATAATTTACATTGAAGACTATGGACTCGCAAGTGCTCTCTTTTAAATAAGTAGTGGCTCACATGACTTGGCTAGATCGCCATCTATTAGCTTCGCACTACAATATTTATTTTAATTACTATCCGCTAGATGTCGATAGCAACATGAAGTTAAGCTCTGTGCACACTGCGCCCTTGTGCACGGATGAGTACTGAGATAAACGGCTTACATAACGAAACAATAACACGTGATGTGGTATGAGTGCAGTTTTAATCAGTTCTAATACTGGAGAGTATTAGAACGCCACCGCCTCCACCGCGCCATGAAACATGCACAATGAAGTACATCAGACACGTGTCATCAGACCGGAACCCACACACACTACAGGAGTAGTCTATACCTATACTTAACACCTGCTCCCACATTTTCTATGAATTCATGGTGCTATTGATTAGGTAAGTCGGCGACATATAAATTGAAACAAATGTTAGGTAACTACTTACACCAAACTCATGTGTGCGTGCCCACACACACACGGCTGCTTTAGATAGCACTTCCTGCGGACCACGGATAACCGGCTGATAGTACCTACCTATTCCCCCTCACGAAAATGCTACGTGCAAAATAGCATACACTCGCCGATTGAATCGCCTATGATTGGCTGATTCTTCCAATCTTAAACAAATTACATTAATGAACGTTGAGCCGCCCCATTGAATTATTATCAAAAAAAATATCGTAATACATAATACCTACCCATGAAATACCCGGTAGGCATATTATGGGAAAAAGTTGTCAAGTGAGTGTCCTAGCACGTTCATGGGATGGTTCCGTAGCCATGCATTAAATAACTATAACTCGTAACACGCGAGTGAAAGTGCAAATTTGTTTTTGCCATTTCCATAACATTTTTATTTGACTTCACTCCACATACACGATGTAATGGAAAAGCTACCGAAGCCAAAACGCTACTAATATACTAACCAAACACAATCGAACACCAATAACAATTTACCTTATTCTTGTTTTATGCCCGTTTTCACCACGAACCCTCAAACATCCCTCAGGCTAAGAGACTTCTTACATAGCCACTTACCCACGTTTATTTTCACCAAGTTAAGGGATACCTAATTAAGAGCCGCTTACATAGGTGGCGGATGGTTTGCTACGGAACTCTAATAAACGCACAAGACCTCTAAAATCAAGGGAAAGGTTTATTTATATTTTGTTACGTATGAAATCTCCGTAGAATTAAGTTACCTAAGAACTTATAATAATTTCAAACTAATTTTCGCAGTGGAGAAATAGGGAACCCCCAAAATTGTCCAACTCGCGATTTCGGGAATCTTTTGTAAATAGCCTGTTCTAATTTTTTTGATGCACTTTTCGCTAGAGTTGGTACCAATGTGACCCAACCCTTACATTTCAATGCTTTGTACAGAAATAGGGTGACCTGTATTTTTATATAACTAGGACAACTCTAGGTCAAGTCCTTGTTTGCGACTTTCGGGCTTATCCCGTAACTCTGAACGCGATAGTGATAGTGGGCGAGCGGGACCGCGCAAAGTGCGAGTTGGTACGAGCGGGATGGCATGCTCTCGCAATCAGAGTCACGAACGTTTCAAAGTTAGAGGATAAGTCCGCTTGTTCACAGGGAAAATAAAAACTTGAAAACAAAATAACTTTTTACTTAAATCGGTTGTATTTACATTTCGTCCATTGTAGAAAATCAATAGTGTTCAACATCACAAATAAATAAAATCGAACTAAGTTATACACATAAGTAGTACATCGTACACATAATGCGACAGCTTATTCTTACCTCAAATGAGAAGGCGGGACGATAAGATTTTTCAATAAGAATTTTCTTAACAAAGTAGATGTTCCCTTTGGTAATTTAAAAGCCAATGGAACAATTATTAGCTAAATGCTTCTCAAGTCAAATATCCTCGGCTCGGGGCGTCAGGTAAGCGAACAACATTCACACAAGTAAACGCTCAATGAGGCTTCTGAGAACGTACCTGTTATCCGAGAAGCAGCACTATGTAAGTAGGTAGTGCGACTTGAAAAATACTGACTGCTCTTCCCGATTGCTCCATTATTATAATCAATATTTTAGAAGTCGGGAAGAATCGTTTATCAATAAGTAATTTATAGAAATAGCCGATGAACCACGGGTTGTGGAAAACTATAACCGTGAACACACCGCTTTTCAATAGAATCCTGTCTTTGCCAGTTCACGTGGTTTTTCACCGCTAAAACGGTACCGCCTGCTAAGTACTACATAAATGCATTCACAGAAGCCTCACATGGTACGCGACGTCCACGCACGCCTTAGAAATTAAGTAGCTAAGCAATTCGTTAACCTAGTTAAATCCAAATAAAAATCGACTAACTACGCTTTACTTCGCTATCCTGACGCCCAAGACCCGCGATAAAATAAAGTGAAAATTGATTCAACAAAAGATGTATCAAATATGTATCGTGCATAATCGGCGTCTCGGTGAGCGGACACCATGAAACGGTTAGCACGTATACATCGCCGGTCGAGAGTTCGCAACGTCAGTTCGAGCCGGCGATGTACATCGCGCTTCGAGTTATTTTCCACGGTACAGAACGCGTTACCATGACGTGGTGCGAGGCGGGCCGACAGACGCCGGCAAGGGGCGAGGGGACCCACGCTAGGACGGCGCGCGGCAAATCGAACGAGGCCACGCCGAGCGCGGGAAGGGGGGCCGCTTGACGCGCGCCTCGTCGCTCCCCTCCACCCGCGTCTTACTCACCCCAGGCTCCCTCGGCGTATTTTCATAAAAAATAACGTACATCCTATACTAAATCGCTCTAACCTAGGAATCTCTTATTCCACATCGTCGAACACTGGAATAACCGAACTGAAGGTTCTATCCTAATTATCAGTATGGACAAAAATTACAGGCCGGTTTTTTAATTATAAGTAGCTATCGCGGCGCGTCGACCGTCGCGCTCTCTTTATCAGTCGCTCAAAAACGGTCGGCCGGCGCGCGATGTGCACGAGATAATGGCAAAATTGTGATGTTTTTCTAGTAAACTGTCGCATGTTGACTCTACTATGGACGCATTGCCACGGCGGTTAGCGGCCGGGGGTGATTGTCTCCTCGCCTCAGCTCGAAAGCTCCTGGGTGATCTTGCCTTATTACAGTTCCCTCCTCCATCCATTACTTGTTGGCTACTGTATAAGTAATACATACTTTTCGCTCTATCTAAATTGTATTCGAGCGGGATGAGGGTGACTGAAAACGCGAGTCTGAGAAAAAAGTGCCGAATGCAACAACCATTAAATGTTACATTACTGATTACAAAATCACAGGCTTCACTTATTCTAAGTATGTACACACAAACTCTCATCAACTACAAATAAATGAGGAATTGAGCTTTGTGACTTCGCATTAATCACTATTAGCGCGCCAATACTGGCATATTCCTTTTAAAAACGGGTCAAGCTTCTATGGAAAAGAAAAATATCACAACTTCACCATTTAACGGGCTCACAGGTAAACCTAGAATACAGAATTGTTTTCACTAAGAATACATTTTACTTTCGAAAAACACATTTGTACATTTCATGACAAAATTCAACAGCATTCCACTAAGTCTTGTTAATTACATTCTCGCGGCGAGCCACGAAATCATAAGGATACTTCGGTACCAAACTTAAAAATATTGTAAAAAAAAAAGAAAATCTGCATTGAATTCGACTTAATTATTAAATTTGTCATTTAAATAGAACTGCACCCGTTTTAGGTGGGAGCTATGTCGGCCCCGCGAGTTCCCAACTGTTGGGGTATACTATCAGTGCTTTGGGGCTGTCGCTATTGTCGGCAGTTGGGGCGAAGCGGGGCCGCGCCAGTCCGGGCGTCACATGCACTAACACATCACTGTGACATTGTCCATAAAGAGGCACAAGGCGTATTACGCATCCTCTTCTTCTTCTTCTCCGAGTAATTCTTCTTCTACTTCTTCATCTGAAACAATGATATCGCAATTAACTACAAGCTTTATTAATAATTGCATTTTATAACTACAACACAAAAAACTTATCGCACGTTTTAAATTTTCATAATAGATTACGAATTGCTATCAAAATTGAGCATGATAGGAGAGTATTTTACAGAAATGAGTTTTGAAAAAATAGCAATTAAATAAGAAGCGAAAAGCGTTAAGTGCTAAACTACAATTTACTTTAGAAACTATGAGGATCAGAATGATCAACAGAGATCTGTTTCAAATAGACACTGACCCTCACCTTCGAGATCGTCGTCCTCGCCTTCCCCTAACACCTCCTCATCCTCTTCACCCTCGACTTCCTCATCGTCGTCGTCGTCTCCGTCGAGGGAATCTTCATCTTCACTGTGTGGTTCATCTTCACCCCCACCGCCGTTTTCTTCTTTTCGCGCCTTTTTCGCCTCTGTTGATTTTTCCTATAAAAAATATTTACAATAATCAAATCGACATTCACCACTGTGTTTACATACAGATGACATTATTAACAGCGTCTCGAACTGTTCAAGATCAAACAATAACTGGACATTGGCCAATTCATTTCAATGCGTACTCATTGCATCGTGAGAACATTCGGTTCATTCGTTTGGTGCTGGAAAACGTTGCAACTGGCGTTAAGTATAATAGAGCAGGTGACAGATTCGAAACTATAAAGAAGCATCATTAGTTGTGGGGGAAACGGTGTTGACTCGAGCGAGGCCGGCGTCATACGGCCCATTTTGCAGTGGCAAAGTGATCGGAACGCGGTCACCGCGCATACCTTCCCAAGCGAACGCAGAAGAAATAACTAAAATCGACCTTATAATATGGAAACTGAGCCACAGTACGGGTTCATTATCATAAGCGTCGATGTTTCTGTACAAGAATAACCTCTCTAACCTTACGATTCTCTAACCGTATCGCCATGCTTTCATGTGCATGTAATATGGAGGGAAAAAGTCCCAAGCTTATTCTTGTATTATAGATGATTTATAAATTACACAAAGATATCTCGGTAATCTTATGTGTATATTGTGAAAAGCGTAACATTCTAGAGAACAGGTGATCGTAGAACAAAGGAAGTGTTTTAATTTTAAGACACTCTGAACACCTACATGCAAATAGTGCCGGGTCATTGACTAGTTTGTGTAAGTGCCGAAATAAATGTGCAAATGGTTTGGACGCGGGCGACTCGCGAAGGAATAGATTTTTATATATTCGCAAGGCGATCTGATAATAATACAGGTCGTTATAACTCGTGAGTTATAAAATAACCGGAGTAAATACAGTAAAGCTATCTGAATTAGTGCACCGTTACTGACAGCCCATCAGACTAAACACTGACATTCGCGCCGGCCATGTTTCCGACTATCTAGCGTCACGCTACGGCGACAGTGTCATGAGAAAGTCTAAAATAGTCATGATACGTAATAAAATCAATATCATCACATACACTTTTGATTCCTATACAACCAATTCTGTCGGTTTTTTTTTGTATATTCGTGTCAATGAAAACCGCGTACGCTCCCGCGCCATGTTTTTTTTCTGCCAAGGTCATGCTTCCGTATCGAAAACGAGTAAACAAAGCTAAAAACTACAAGTGTATTCGTTGAGTAAGTGCGGTTCCCATAGTCCTAAGGCAGTACTAAAATGTGGTATTAGCTCATCGATTACCTCATACACACCTAACTCGACAGATATGACGTCCGAAAATATGCCGGTTGGTGGTGTCCCTACTTAGCGTAGGTACTCATTGCTAACAACCATTGCCAACTAAACCACGTGGAATTTTTGGGGGACACTCCTAAAATAATAAAATTGAGTGATGCCGCTCTATTAAAGCGTTTTATAAAATGGCGAGCGATTATAATGAATACATTTAATTTGACATGTGCACTCACCTCTGCTGCCCTTTTGGTTCCTTTTAGGTCACTTTTGGCGTCAGCCTTCTCATCGCCGACCTTGTCGATTGCCACTTCACTGTTATTTTCATTGGTGCTCATGATTGTTCTGTTTTTGGCTTTAATTACTAGAATTTATCAAGTTGTGCGGCTGGCGAAATCCGACGCGAGACTGACTGAGCCGGTGAACAAGCCGCGCGGCCAACTCGTTTCAAAACGAAGATGGCGCGCATTTCTAGACGCAGGTGCTCTCATTGGTCGAAACCGTGCGCAATTGACAAACTATGCCCAGCATGTGGGTAAAAAGATGAATGTATATTTCGACAACTATAAACTTTTCTAAGCAGAAATTAACTGGCACTGGTGTTAAAAGCTATCAAATTTGAAATAAGTACGCGAAAATAGCTTATTTTAGCCTATAAAATAGGAAAAATTTAAAAAGAGTGCGCGTCACTTGAAAAAGTTCCAAATGTCACCGCTAGTTAGCGCATTGTACGGTTGTTTCAAAGGCGGGAAAATAAAACTTCGCGTATCATTCAAAGCAAACAATTTGCTTAATTGCATAATTTTAGAGATAAAATAGTTGATAGCTTGTTGCTCACGTAATTATATTGAGAAAAGCGCACTATAGGATACTATAATAACCTATTCAATCAGAATTAATCACCAATTACGGCTTAATTAATGATAAAATCATATTGAATGGTTGAATAAAAACATTATATTAATAATAATCATTTATTTACATATTCAAAGTACCTAACTATACATTTTGCTCCAACCGGCGGCTAATTATAATTACCTAGAAATACAATAAGTCCACTTTCTACGGTAAACTCAAAACATCAAGACCCAGCGTTACAAAGCCCCTTCACAACGTTTTGTGAAGTTATAAAAATAATGTTATTTTGATGACATCAAGTAAAATTTAAAATCCAGCGCACACGACGCACTTACAC